>CM062295.1:605442092-606702736 GCA_031216915.1 Pictodentalium vernedei | reverse complement strand
GCATCCTTACTGCGGATGCCAGCGATCGGGGCTGGGGTGCGATGTTGGATCCTCTCGGCCTGTCTACTCACGGAGAGTGGGACAGCGAGCAGGTGGGCCTTCATATCAACCAGAAGGAGCTCCTTGCTCTTCTGTTGAGTTTTCGGCTTTGGATCCCTCATCTGTCGGACCATGTTGTCCTACTTCTTTCGGACAATTCGACAGTAGTGGCCTACATACGGAATCAAGGAGGCACACATTCGATTCCCATGTATCGGTTGTCTCGGGATCTTCTGTTGGCGCGGGATGTGAACGCTCGGGTGTCCATTCGACACATTCCCGGGCGTCTCAACGTCCTAGCCGACTCCCTGTCCCGACGCGACAGTGTCCTTCCAACCGAATGGATGCTACATCGGTCGGTGTTTCAGGCGATTTGCGAGCAGTGGGGCCGTCCTCAGGTCGACCTTTTCGCTACTCGATGGAATCATCAGGTAGAGACCTTTGTCTCCCCTTGTCCAGATCCTCTGGCATTTGCAGTAGACGCTCTGTCTCTGGACTGGACAGGTTGGATCGGCTATGCCTTTCCTCCTGCACCGATTCTTCCTCAAGTATTAGCGAAGATTCGTGCTTGCAGTTGCAGGATCATTCTGATCACACCCCTGTCTCCACGGAGGGTGTGGATCAATCTGCTGCGGCCTCTATTGGCCGATCGACCAATTCATCTACCTCTACGTCGCGATCTTCTTTCACAGGGTCGCCCCAGGAAGTATCACAACAACCTGGCGAGCCTGTCCCTTCATGCCTGTCTTTTATCAGGTCCAGTCTCCGACGTAGAGGTTTTTCGAGATGATCAGTGGAGTGCATTTCTGCATCGCGGCGACCTTCCACTGGCATGACTTATGCCGCCAAGTGGAAGGTTTTCTGCCGCTGGTGTGCAGATCACAATGTGAATTACCGTGATCCGTCAATCGCTCAAATTGCGGATTTTCTGGTTTTTCTTTTTGACTCCAAGGGCCTCCAGCCTATTACGATTAAGGGCTATCGGTCTATGCTGTCTGATACTTTCTCTTATGTGGGAAAGCGGTGCATCGGTCATAATCTTTTTCTCTCCAAACTTATTCGGCACTTTTCTTTGAAGAGGCCTCAAGTTTTGCGTCTTACACCCAAGTGGAACTTGGCATGGGTGTTGCACTGTTTGGAGGGGGCGCCATTCGAGCCTTTATCTGAGACCGACATGCATTTTCTCACCTATAAGACGGCTTTTCTTCTAGCGTTTGCTTCTGCTCGACGAGTCAGTGAGCTTCATGCGCTATCTGTTGATTCTGCCTTCTTCCGAAATGAGGCTAACAGTGTCACCTTCACTACTGATTGCTCTTTTCTGGCTAAGAATCAACTTCCTGATTCGGTACCTCCTCCCATCTGCATTCGGGCTCTCCCTGCTGTAGATGGCTGGAGGCCTCTTCTTTGTCCTGTTCGTACTATCAAGACTTACCTTACTCGCACTCAGTTCATTAGGAGGGGTCGGAAGAGATTCTTTCTGTCTCTCATTCCTAAGAGGCAGTCTATCTCTTCCCATTCTATTTCCAGGTGGATCTGTCTTGCAATCAAGCTGGCTTATTCTCGCTTGTCTGCGTCGGATCTTGTTTCGAACCGGCTTAATGCTCATGAGGTTTGTGCCATTTCTACATCCTGGGCGTTCTCCAATTCTGTTTCGCTCTGTGATGTTATGAATGCGGCTTACTGGAGGAATGCTTCTACCTTCTCCTCCTTTTATCTCCGCCACCTTCAGCAGCAATCTGAGGACCTTTATTCTTTAGGCCCTCTTGTTGCTGCTCAGGCTGTTGTGCACCCTCGTTAAAATTGTTTTTGTCGAGGTTGCGCTTCGCTCAGCCTTGTTCTTTTCAGGTGCCTTCTCTCTATCTTCATTACAGGTTTTTGTTTTTGTTCTCTGCCGTCCTTGCTTCGTTCTGCTACTCTTGTTGGTATTGGTTATATGATTCACCTCCTCCTATTGTTTATTCAGCCAATTGTAAACAATTGTGAGTAGGTTGAAAAGAAATTAAAATTTTTTAGTAAATTTTGTTTCTTAACATACCTACCACAATTGTTTACCGGAGGCCCACCCTCCTTGGGGATATCTTTGATATCGATGCCTCCCCGCTAAATCACAAACTTCTCGTTGGCGGAAATACGGAATTGACGTAACGGTTGTTGTGCATGCGCTCGGTAAACGCAAGAGGTGTGCAGAGAGAGTACCTGTAATTTCGAGCGCTGGTCTCGCTCGACCCTTTTTTCGATCTTTTTCGTGCTTTTGCACTCTAGTACTTTTCCAACTCGTTTGGAAAAAATTCTAAAAGCTTGAGTTGGTTCCGAAGTAGGGCTTGCACTTATGTTACAGCCAATTGTAAACAATTGTGGTAGGTATGTTAAGAAACAAAATTTACTAAAAAATTTTAATTTTTGGGGTATTTTTTAAAGTTTTTTTCTTCTAATCTGCATTTTATGACCCCCAATAATGTCTATTAATTTTGGCTAATTGTGGCTTCTTTGCTTCATGTCTTTTATTAATATTTAAACATACATTTCTGGTGAGAATAAAAAAAACTGGCCAGTGCAAAAATCAATTAAGCAATTACTGCACTATTGGAAAAATGTTGTAATTCAAGCACAATAATTTTACAGATCTATCAGTCTACACGTTATTTCTACTATTACTGTAGAAAAATATTAGATTAGTATTAATTGGATAATGGAGTTGTTTAGGGATTAAAAATCAATACTTTGGCCAGACCGATATCCTTTGTCCAAAGAATAATCTGTACAATTACAATGTTCAGTTTACAATGAAACAAATTTTGAACAATGAAGAGTTTGCTATCAAAAGGCGGATAAATAATTGAACTTACCTTCATGTGTAGTATGAAGTTTGATGTACTATTTGATGGACCTGATATGTGCACTTCAAAAGTATTAGTTTAATTCTTTACTACTTTCTAATAGAGATAATCACAATATTTTTTTTACAAATACTGTATACATCTGTATTAAAAACACGAAAAGTATTCAAAAAGTATTCATGAATACACCTCAAATTTGACTGTATTTGAATACGAATACTTTAAAATTGCATGAATACTGAATACATTTGAATACTTGAAAAAATGTATTGAATACGACTGAATACCGAATACGAATACCCCAACCCTGGGGGCGGGGGGGGGGGGGGGGGGGGGGGGGGGGGGGCTTGTCCAGGATTGAATATTAGATAACGAGAAAGGTTTATTTACATATTGCAATTATTATTTTGGCTCACTTGCAAAACATTTAAATTGTCTTAGAAAATTTCAGTATTATTATTTATATAATCTGAGAACCAGCAAAAATTTTTATCATGGTATTTATTGTGACAGAATTTATTTCTGAGTTTGAAAGCTCTCCTAGTTTGGCCCTTTTAGAATCTCTTAAGAAGGAGGATTTATTCCAACTTGCTCAGTATCTAAAATTACCTGCCACCCCTGGTCTGAACAAACATAAACTTAAACAGCTCATTGTTAATCATTATATTGAGGAGGGTCGTCTTTTACCGCAGTCTGAGGCACCTGTCTCTGAACTATAACCTACTGATGCCCTTGAAATAAAAAAGTTAGAATTGCAATTAAAGGGATTAGAACTGCAACAAGAAATGAAAAGGCGGGAAAATGAAATTAAATTAAAAGAAATTGAGGCCCAAAAAGAAAAAGAGGATAGGATAGGAAATTAAAATTAAGGGAAATTGAAACTCGAAAAGAAAGACAACAAATTCAGGCTCAAAAAGGAAGAAAACAAATTCAGACTCAAAAAGAAATGGAACAAATTCAGGCCCAAAAGGAAATGCATTTAAGAGGGTTCTATGACGTTTCGGCCTTGGGACGTTTTGGCCTGGACGTTTAGGCCCCCAATCGGGTCGAAATGTCTCGATAATCAGGCCAAAACGTCTTAGGTTTTTGATAATATTTTGAATTTTGATGAAGATTAGGGTATTATTTTTTCATATTTATAGTTTTAAATATAAAATAAATTTGGTTATGGTTTTTATTATGGTTGTACTCACTTGGAAATCAAAGGATTTATGAGAATGAAGAACTTTTCCGATATGGGCAGGACTCACAAATAAATATCCAGTATTTTGAAACTAGACTCCGAATTCACTTAAAATTTTCCACATTTTGAAATGAAGCAGAAATCTTCCTAGAGCTTTCGGGTCTACACAGTACAATGTTGCACACATTTCTGACCGAATTACACCCAAACCGGCCTCCAGCCAAACCGGTCTCCACAATTTCGCCCAAACCGGCCTCCACAATTTCGCCCAAACCGGCCTCCGCCAGATTTTTTTTTTTAAATTATCTACAATTTTATTCACACCCATTTGTTTATAATCTTTGGAAAAAAAATTAACGACGAGATTTTGGGTAAATAGTTAAATAAAAAAAATGCCTACCTCATTTTACAGAAAGTGATATCCTCCTATTAAAAAGTGATAAAAATCGGAACGTTATATCCTTTACGAAATCTAACACAGCCTGTTGGTTCCATATCCCTGATAGTTGTGAAAGATGTTTCCCGATAGGCAGTCTGCTGCCATCCAAACTGGATGATCATTGGATGTCCTTATTCAAACAGGTTGAGTTGAGAAATGCTAGTGTGGTGGGAATCATTATCAAAACAACATGTCATACTCATCTCATACTGAACTGGTACAAACGGTTGTTTTTACAGCATTCAGCAGTCAGCTTGACGGGGGACAAATTGGGAGACATGTTAGCAATAAAACAAAAAAGTTCAACAGTGAATTAGAGTCCATATGGACGGATTATGAAAATATGGACAAAACACCAAGACAAACTCTGTCGATTGTCGCAAATTTAATAAGTAAAAATTAGAAATTATGTTAAACATGTTTAATAATATTTAATCACTGTACTTTAATTTACTTTACTTTACACATCTAAACGTTTGTTTTGCCATTTTATATATAGAACCTTATTAAACGAAAACTTCGTAAGATAGGAATGTATACTCATGAAATTTGTTTTGTGACAATTTAATGGAGAATGGCTAAGGGCTTTCACCAACAAATTGTCACAAAACAAATTTCAAGAACAGCCAATTAAAATAATGGAGGCCGGTTTGGGTGAAAAAGTGTGGGCCGGTTTGGATGATGAATGCTTAACCGTCGGCGACGATGAAAATATTGGAGGCCGGTTTGGGTAAAAATGTGGAGGCCGGTTTGGGTTAAGTGGAGGCCGGTTTGGGCAAAAATGTCGGAGGCCGGTTTGGCTGGAGGCCGGTTTGGGCGTATTCGTTCTGACCCCAAATATTTTTTTACAAGGTGAGTGGAAGTGTTATTGTTGTGATAACATACAAATGAGCTATGTGTGCGACAAACCTGTCATGATTCTAATACTGTTTTTCAAGTAATTACTCAGGAAAAGGTGTGACAAGCAATCTAAAATGGATGTTTTTGTAAAAATCAGCTGACAATTCCAACACTTGGCATTCTTACTTGGAGCATCTTCTCCGAGTAATAATATCAAGTGTCGGAATTGCCATCAAAAGTAAAATATAACCAAATTTTATTGTGATTACCCTGCAGCTTATTTTGAGTGGTACTGTACAAGTATGCCTGACGCGATATGACCTCTACCTGTAAATAAACAGTTTCAACTAAAATAAGTTGTTAGTGAACATGATATGACCACACCTGCACGCTGCATGTGCCTACCTACTTCTGCCGTACTTCTCGAAATAAGTTGCTGCAGGGTAATGACTATAACATTTTGTTATGTTTTATTTTTGCTGACAATTCCAACACTTGGCATTCTTACTTGGTGCTTCTTCTCCGAGTAATAATTTCAAGTGTCGGAATTGCCAACAAAAATAAAATATAACAAAATTTTATTATTTCAGCTAGTCCCGATTTTTACATTACAAATACATACATGTAATATATTATGAATCCTGCTCGATGTCTATCTATTTGTGTATTTATTTCTCTCTGTTATTTTTTACATTGATATTTCTGTTTATTTATATGAAAAATTGTACTTCCAATACAAATACATTGAAAAGGATAAATAAAAAAATCTTCAGAATTTTTTGCGTTGTTCCATTTTCTCCTCACTCAGAATTTCGCGAGTGCCTGATCACATGTTCTTGTGTCCTTGACCCACTTCAAAAATTTTCTCCTTTCTCCGGTACCTCAATATTTGGAGGCCAAAACGTCTTGGGCAGAAATGTCTCGAGGCCGAAACGTCCCGAGGCCGAAACGTCCCAAGGCCAAAATGTCCCAGTACCTTTAAGAGAACTAGAAATTCAGGCCCAAAAGGAAATAAAAATAAAAGAATTGGAATCTCAACGTCAAGGCTCAAATGTAATTTCACCAGGTAGATTTGATGCAACCAAACATGTTAGGTAGTACCCCCCCTTTCAAGAGAAAGAAGTTGATAAATATTTTTCACATTTTGAAAAAGTGACAGCAAGTTTAGAATGGCCAAGGGATGTCTGGACTTTGCTATTGCAAAGTGTTTTGAAAGGGAAGGCTCAAAAATCTATTCTGCTCTATCCTCTGAGCAAAGCAATAATTATGACACTGTTAAAGAGGCTATACTTAAGGCATCAGGCTTGTCATTTTTGAAAATTGCAGGAGGTCCATTATGGTTTGCCTCAAATCACCCCAGGAGGGCCATTTTGGGTTCACCTAAAATGACCCCCAGGAGGGCCATTTTTGATTTGCGGGGGCCATTTTGTTTCAGCCTGATGGGTAGACCACTAATATCATTTTAAAGTTCATGGTTTGTGTAATTATGCTGTACGTCATCACGTAAGCTATAGATGCAGTCTTTAATGTTTGGCTGCAAGGTACCAGGTTACCCATGACACTCACCAGCATTGAGTGTTATAGTTATCTTGCATCCAAATAACCAAGCCCGTATCTATACCTTACATGACTGTAAAAGCCAGTGCACTGTGCTAACTGCCAGATGCCAATAACTTGGGACGAATCGTCCCGGCTATGATTTTCGGACGAAACGTCCCAGGCAAATCGTCAGGGGTCGAACTGGCTTGGGGATGATACATCCCGTTATTGAGCATGACACGAGAGTTGTTTCAGTCTGCTGTACAATGTAATAACTAATTACAACTTTGGAATTGGTAGACCTCCTGCTCATATTTGGAAAGTTACTTACTGTCTCTGGGTGACTGCATTGACGACACACTACAAACTTCTCAAATTGCGCTTTTGTTACATGTACCTCCTTCAATCTGCGAAAATTACTGTTTGAGTGGCCGATTTTGAGGTGCCCTCGACTGAATTAATGGGTCGCAGAAATCAAGCTTAGGTGGACGTTTACCGTCCACGGAATTTTTAACTCAGGCGGGCGACTGCAGCCCGGGGTGATCGCCTGCCTCAAAATGACAATCCTGAAACATTTACAGAAAGCCCAGAGTCATATGAAGACCAGGTATGATAAAAAGGCAAAATTTCGCACCTTTAAACCTGGGGACAAGGTGCTAGTATTATTCCCTGTAAAGGGCAATGCTTTACAAGCAAGATATTCAGGCCCTTATAATGTTAAGCACAAGATCAGTGATACTGTTTATGTTGTTGAGACTCCTGATAGACTCAAAAATACTCAGCTGTGCCATATAAATATGTTGAAAACATATTATGAGAGAGAACCAAACACTCTACCAGTCTCAGCAGTCACCCACATGGATGAGGTAGAAAAAACTGAAGAGGATATTAACGGGCAGAGTGCTAGAAGCCACTATCAGGGCTTTAAAAAAAATAAGGGTACCGGAGCAAGAGCCAATGTTTTCCTTGCTCATGTTTCTTATTCAGTCAAATGCAAATAATATTTTGTTCATATAATTTTTTTTCTGTTACAAATTATTGGAGCGTGCCTGTGGGCACTCTCCCATAATTTGTAATAAAACAAATTTTGAATAACAAATTCAGATCCCAAAAAATAATCTAGCCCTCAACCAGTTAATGAAGAAAGCAGATGTTCTGAGAGATCTACAAAATAAAATGGATTATTTACTGGCTGACCAAAGAAAAGATTTAATTGATTTAATTTTCAAATATCCACACTTATTTCCCGATGTACCTAGCAGGACATCTGTTATTTTTCATGATGTTTATGTGTGAGGAGCAAACCCCATCAAACAGCATCCATACAGATCGAACCCTTCCAAAGCTGAGATCATGCGAAAGGAAATAAAGTATATGCTGGACAATAATATCATTGAACCTAGCCATAGCAACTGGAGTTCACCCAAACTTGATGGGAGTTCCCGATTTTGTATGGATTACCGAAAAGAGAACAGCCTCACCAAAACAGACAATTATCCAATTCCAAGTATTGATGACTGCATTGACAAACTTGGCCATTCTAAATTTGTGACAAAATTTGACTTGTTAAAGGGTTATTGGCAAGTCCCTTTAACAGAAAGAGCAAAAGAAATATCTGCTTTTGTCACCTCCTTTGGGTTGTGTCAATATAAAATTACTCCTTTTGGCATGAAAAATTCTCCGTCAACGTTCAAGCACATGGTTAACCACTTAATTGGAGACCTAGATCACAGTGAATCTTATATTGATGACATTATTATACACACAGATACAAATTGGGCTGATCACCTAAAGCACATTAAAGAATTTTTTGACGAAGTGACCCAAGCCAACCTAACTATTAACTTGGTAAAATCAGAATTTGGCAAAGCAAGTGTAAATTATTTAAGCCATGTTATGGGTCAGGAGTAGGTGAGGCCGTTTGTGGCAAAAGTTGATGCCATTGTAAATTTTCCAGTGCCAAGCTCTAACAAAAAGCTCATAAGATTCTTAGGCATGGCTGGATATTATAGAAAATTTTTGTTTAAATTTCTCAGATGTTGTCTCCCCTTTGACCACTTTATTGAGCCAAAGGGTTAAGTTTGTTTGGACTGAGGAGTGCCAGAAATCCTTTAACAGAATAAAAACATTATTAAATAACTCCCCTGTCCTGGCCAGTCCCAATTATGAAAAGCCCTTCAAATTATCTATTGATGCAAATGACAATGGAGCAGGTGAGTATATTGCCCAGGAAGATTCTCAAGGTATTGATCACCCTGTCTGTTATTTCTCTAGAAATTTCCTCAAACATCAAAAGAATTACTCCACGGTAGAGAAGGAAATTTTGGCTCTAATTTTGGCATTAACCCATTTTGATGTACATCTAGGAACCACTCAATTCCCAATTACAGTTTACACTGATCATAATCCCCTAACTTACATCAATAAAATGAAAAACAAGAATCAGAGATTATTGCGGTGGAGCTTAGCCCTTCAGGAATACAATTTAGATATTAGGCATATTTTGGGTAGAGATAATGTTGTAGCTTATGCTCTTTCCAGAATATCCTAATTTAAAATAATCTGGTCGGTCCCCTTTTACTTAACCCTTCACCTAACATGAAAAGAAGACGACACTTGCAAACAAAATTCTTGAATAACTAATGTTTTTCATTTTTTGTCTCAAAAACATAGGTTATGACCGATCATTGGAACGAACTCAACGAGCTCGTTCCAAAGAGGGGTCATAACCTATGTTTTTGAAACAAAAAATTAAAATATAATGAAAATTAATTGGCAATTTTTTAGAATAGCACTGGCCGGTTTTGGCCGTTGCGTTGGGTAAAGGGTAAAGTGAATATATATGTTTATTAAAATTTTGTGAAGATTCTCATGTGTGTATATTGTAAACCAGTCAGAGTAAGCTAAATATATATAAAAAAGTTTTCAGTACTTTTTCTTTTAAGGTGAGGTGTGTTATAGCCCCCATATTATATCAAGATTGATATGTCCTTAGTTGATAATTCTACACAATTGATATTTTTCTGAAGGCAGATTCTAGCTGGTGTGACTCATTTGCACAAAGTGACCTTTTAGTGCATGTTCACATCTTTGTTACACATAATCTATTTTTAAATCATTGTACATATAGCTGTTGATTGTTTAATTTTTTAAGTACAGTATGTGGATTGTAACTAAATCACCCGCGGAGTGGAGTTATCATCCAAACTATAACTTTCAAATTTTGTATACATTGACTAAAAACACAAGCAATGTTTCAGCCAATGGACCTCCGGGTTTAATCCGGCGGTCCATTGGCTGAAACTTTGCTTGTACTTGTTATGCTTTGCAACAAATTTGCAATTATTGCATGGGTAGAATCTCCACTCTGCGGGTGATTTAGTGATAATACACTCTCCACGTACTATAGGTCAAGGACCTTGTTTACATCAGTTGAGACAGAATCACCTAGAAACTGATAGAAAACAGGACTTTGGAGAGAGTTCATCTTTTAAGGACATTCTATTTGAGTACTATTTAAACCCAAGTCAACAGAATTCAAAAACTCATTTTTTTCAGAAAAACCTTTCTTTTCAACCTACTCAATGTTTACAATTGGCTGTAACGTAAGTGCAAGCCATTCTTTGGAACTAACTCTAGCTTTAAGAAACTTTTCCAAACAAGTTGGGAAAGTAATACTAGTAGAGTGCAAAAGCACAAAAAAGATTGAAAAAGGGTCGAGCGAGACCGGTGCTCGAAATTACTGGTACTCTCTCTGCACACCTCTTGCATTTTCCGAGGGCATGTGCAACAACCATAACGTCAATTCCTTTTATTTCCGCCATTGTACTGGTCTCAAATTTTGTGACTATTGCTATTATTTAGCTGTTATCTTCGTGAACAACTTATTTGTATGGTGTTATCTTATCTGATTATGTGCAAGTGGATTGTATCCTTTTCAAGCTTCTAAATTATTCACTATTTGATGATATTTTTGATAATTTTTACTTGCTTTTTCACAACTAGTCTTGTTTTTCCACCGCGTGTGAACACAACCTTTGTTCTGTTTTCCGTTGGCGGGAAGCTTGATTTCATTTATCATATTATGCCTAAGACTATTCCTTGTTCCTCTTGCTTGCAGGTGAAACATGTTGACGACTCTCATTCCACATGTGTCACTTGCAACAGTTGTACACAGGCCCAATCATGTGGTATTTGTGGGGTTTGGTCCTCAAAATTCTGGGCTTCTGTCAACAAGGTGGTTCTGTCTAGAGCTAGAACCCCTCGTACTCGGGGTAAGGGTAGCCGTGCCTTATCAGACATTTCTGTGAGTGCACGTGGTGACTGTCACACAGGATGCTGATCTTTCTTTTTCTGTGGCGAGTTCCTCTGCAACTGTTGACGGTGCTAGTGCGGTGATACCTGAAATGGAGACCATGGTCTCTTTGTTTTCTGATGTCACTTTTGAGGCGTCTGTTTTCGTCGAGAGCTTCTCTGAGGTCAGCTCAGTGACACTCTCCGATTTGCCTCCTACGCCGTTGACAGTTGCTGAGGAAGTTGTTACTACAGATCCTATTCTGTATGATGGTGGCTCTTCCATCTCTTCAGGGGATGGTATACAGTCTCGGGGGTCCGAGACTGTATCTGCTGGTGTGTCTATGAGCTCTCAGCCTCCCCTGGCTTCGCGGCGAAGCTGTGCGGGTTTGCTGTCTGCTCCGTCTCATCTGGATAGGTTTGTTCCTAGTCGGTTGAGCCGTTCGGTCATTCGGCAGCGATTCCTCGCCCCTTGAGCGAATCGTTTATTGTTCCTCCTTCCCTTTCTAGTGTGTCGACTAGCAAGATGGGGCTGGGACATTGGCATCCAGGGTCCGCTGTTCGGCAGAGGTCAGTGACAGCTCCAGTTAGCTGTCGCTCTTGGAACCTTCCTCCGGTGATTCCTCACTGTGTTCCGAGTCTGGCTGTCAATCGATGCTTGCCGTCCGTCTCAGAGGATGAGCAGTTGGGGCAACCTGCCCCGCAGAGGCCAATGATAGGTTCCTGTCATTCTTGGGACAATCCTCCGGTGTCTTCTCATCGTGTCCCAGGTCCAGCTACCGATCGACGTACGCCTCAGTCTCTTTAAAGGATTTGCAGGCAGAGCCTTCTGTTTCACAGAGGTCAGTGATTGCCCCTGGGCATCACAGTCGGGACTATCCTCCGGTGTCTTCTCACCGTCTCGATATTCTGTCTGCCGTTCGACGTTCATCGTCGGTCCCTTCTGAGGATTTGGGTTCTTCTACCAGAAGGGTCCATTGGGAAGACACTCCGTTGGGTGATGCTGCTGCGACACGGATTCTCAGGATGACCTGCGTCAGGCCGTTTTGGCGCTCACCCGGTTGCTTTCTAGCAACCCTCAAGTTGGATTCCCTGTGCCTCCTGAGGCACACCTTCCTTTGGTCGGTCGTCAAGATGCCTCGCCTGACCCTTTCTGCTGGTCAGCCCGAGTTGGGCTACGTCTCTTCTGCGACAGAGGATGACGATTTTCTTGAAGGTGATGGGCCCCCCTCGTCACTCTTGGGGGCAGGCTTTGGATTTTGTCTTTGGCTTATTGCCGGACATTCAACCTTCAGACCAGTCATCAGTGACCGTCCGGCCGCTGTCCTCTGTGGAGTGCCGTAACCCTGTTGAGCCTTCTAGCCCTGGGGCTTTGCATCCTCTGCAATTGGCTCAGGTTGTTGAGTCCTTCCAGGGCTTGGATGCCAAAATGCGTTCTAAGGCCCTCAAGGGTTCTTTCTTTTCACGAGCTGATGCCTTTCTGCCTCCATCGCGGTTTCGTGTTTACGATTCCGTCTGTCCACCAGTCTTCCAAGGGATGACTACTGTGGATGAGGATTCTTCTTCCCTCGGGTTGACTAAGCCTAAGTTGGCAGTTCTCCCCATGTCGGTAGTTGAGTCTATGGTGGGCCTGTCCCGAGAGACGCTGGGTATGTTATCTCTCACGGACCATGTCGTCGCTGCCCTGGCTGAATATTTTGATGATGCTCAGGTGCCTTTTTGCATTTTGTCAGAGGCTCTTATGAACTTGACACACACTCACACCTGTAACACGGCTAATTTGGAGCTGGCAAGCCGGGATGCAGTGTTGGATTCTTCTCCATCCCTTCCTTCTGAGCAGCGTGCTGTTCTGAGGTCTGCTTCTTTGGTTGGACCTCAGTTGTTCCATGGTTCCGTGGAAGCTGTCCGTGGTGAGGTTCTTCGTCATTAGAAGGACCAGCTTTTGCTACGACAGCTGGACCAACCTGCTGCTGCGGGTGGTGGTCGTTCCAGGCCCACCAAGTGTCCTGCTGCGTCTGCCACATCGGCAATGCCGGCTATGCCTTCGGCTCCTTTTGCACAGAAGAAGCGCAGACGTGGCCAGGCTCGCTAGCAGCCTCAGGGAGGAAAGTCTCAGGACTCTGTTGCTTCCCGAGGAGGTGGTTTCTCCTCTCCGGGACCTCGTCGAGGCTGCAAATGAAGGTCATCACCTCGATTCGCCTCCAGTCGGGGGAAGGCTGTCGCTGTTTTAAGACCATTGGACAGAGATAACGTCTGACACTTGGGTCCTCGACGTCATCCAATCCGGTCTGCGACTGTTCCTTCCATCGGCACCCCTGTTTATCTTGGGTGCCCCTCCCGACTCAGGTCCCTTCCGATTCTCTACGTCGGGACCTTCTGGTGCAGGAGATTGACACTTTCCTCTCCCTCTCCAAAGGGGCGATCGTGGTGGTCAGGAACACCCTTTCACCGGGGTTTTACTCGAGACTTTTCTTGGTGCCGAAGAAAAACGGCCAGTTTCTTCCTGTCATCGATCTGAGTATCCTGAACGAGTACATTATAGCACCTCGTTTCAGTATGGAGACTTTCCAGTCGGTTCGCCGTTCAGTTCATCAGGGCGACTTTGCTGCCAGTATCAACCTGAAGAATGCCTACTTCCATGTGCCCATTCATCTGGCGTCACGGAAATACCTTCGGGATCGAGTCTATCAATTCAAAGCTCTCCCGTTCAGATTGAACCTGGCTTCTTGGGCCTTCACCCGACTGATGTCACATGTGCTTGCTTTTCACCATACTCAGTCGGCTGTGACTTCGTCAGCCTACCTGGACGACATCCTCCAACGGCACCACAATGCTGCTGTTCTGGAGTCTGACGTCCGGCAGTTTCTTTGCCTACTAGCGTCACTGGGTTTCAGAGTCAATCGCTGTTCCCTGGCTGACACAGGGTGTTCCGTTGGATCTTCCTGGACAGGTTGGTCCCGCTATGCCTTCCCTCCTGCACCGATTCTTCCTCAAGTACTGGTGAAAATTCGTGCTTGCAGTTGCAGGATCATTCTGATCACACCTCTGTCTCCACAGAGGGTGTCTATCAATCTGCTGCAGCCTCTGTTGGCAGATCGGCCAATTCGTCTACCTCTACATCGCGATCTTCTTTCCCAGGTTCATCCCAGGAAGTATCACAACAACCTGGCGAGCCTGTCCCTTCACGCCTGTCTTTTATCAGGTCCTGTCTCCGACGTAGAGGTTTTTCTAGACGAACAGTGGAGTGCATTTCTGCATCGCGGTGACATTCCACTGGCATGACTTATGCTGCAAAGTGGAAGGTTTTCTGCCGCTGGTGTACAGATCACAATGTGGATTACCGTGATCCGTCAAGCACTCAAATTGTGGATTTTCTGGTATACCTTTTTGACTCCAAGTGCCTACAGCCTATTACGATTAAGGGCTATCGGACTATGCTGTCTGATACTTTCTCTTATGTGGGAAAGCGGTGCATCGGTAGTAATCTTTTTCTCTCCAAACTCATTTGGCACTTTTCTTTGAAGAGGCCTCGAGTTTTGCGTCTTACACCCAAATGGAACTTGGCATGGATGTTGCACTGTTTGGAGAGGGCCCCATTCGAGCCTTTATCTGAGACCGATATGTGTTTTCTCACCTATAAGATGGCTTTCCTTCTAGCATTTGCTTCTGCTCGACGTGTAAGTGAGCTTCATGCGCTATCTGTTGATTCTGCTTTCTTCAGAAATGAGGCTAACAGTGTCACCTTCACTACTGATTGCTCTTTTCTGGCCAAGAATCAACTTCCTGATTCGGTACCTCCTCCCATCTGCATTCAGGCTCTCCCTGCTGTCGATGACCGGAGGCCTCTTCTTTGTCCTGTTCGTGCGATCAAGACTTACATTAATCACACTCAGTTCATACGGAGGGGTCGGAATAGATTCATTCTGTCTCTCATTCCTAAGAAGCAGTCTATCTCTTCCCATTCTATTTCCAGGTGGATCTGTCTTGCAATCAAGCTGGCTTATTCCCACTTGTCTGCTTCGGATCTTGTTTCGAATTGGTTTAATGCTCATGAGGTTCGTGCCATTTCTACATCCTGGGCGTTCGCCAATTCTGTTTCGCTCTGGGATGTTATGAATGCGGCTTACTGGAGGAATGCTTCTACCTTCTCCGTTTATCTCCACCACCTACAGCAGCAATCTGAAGACCTTTATTCTTTAGGCCCTCTCGTTGCTGCTCAGGCTGTTGTGCACCCTCGTTAAATTTGTTCTTATCGGGTTTGTGCTTCACTCGACCTTGTTCTTTTCAGGTGCCTTCTCTCTATCTTCATTACAGGTTTCGCTTATTGTTCTCTGCCCTCCCTGCTTTTCTTTCTGCTGCTCTTGTTGGTATTGGTTATGTGATTCACCTCCTCCTATTTATTCAGCCAATTGTAAACAATTGTGAGTAGGTTGAAAAGACATTAAAATTTTTTAGTAAATTTTGTTTCTTAACATACCTACCACAATTGTTTACCGGAGGCCCACCCTCCTTGGGGATATCTTTGATATTGATGCCTCCCCACTAAATCACAAACTTCTCGTTGGCGGAAATACGGAATTGACGTAACGGTTGTTGCGCATGCCCTCGGTAAATGCAAGAGGTGTGCAGAGAGAGTACCTGTAATTTCGAGCGCCGGTCTCGCTCGACCCTTTTTCGAACTTTTTCGTGCTTTTGCACTCTATTACTTTTCCAACTTGTTTGGAAAAGTTTCTTAAAGCTTGAGTTGGTTCCAAAGTATGGCTTGCACTTACGTTACCGCCAATTGTAAACAATTGTGGTAGGTATGTTAAGAAACAAAATTTACTAAAAAATTTTAATATTTCAGAAAAACTCATTTTCAGAAAGACTCATTTCAGTTAAAATAGATATTTTATAACAGAGCAGTTGTTTCCATTGGAGATTATTATTGTTCCAGAACAGTGCATTTATTATAGAATTAGTGCTTCTTTGGGAATTTGGAAAAGTGATTCCAAAAGAGAATTTTGAAGAGAATTTATTCATCTTGTAAAAGAGAATTTATACTTTCTGTGAAACAGAATATATTTTTGTGAAAAGCCCAGATTCTACTGGATTATTTGGAAATTATCTGTGGTGTCAATACTTATTGGATTTTTTCTCCATTTGAATTTTGCTGAGCATTTTATTACATTTTATTGAAGACTGCTGGAATTTCTAAGTGAACATTTTGTTACAAATCTACAGGATACTGTTTCTGAAGACACATTCGTGGACTTAATACTACCAGCTGGAAAATTTCTTCACAAGATTCTTCACCACTGGATTCTGTCAAACTGCATTTTGGACTAATTCAATAATTGATAAGCACCACTGTTTTTATTTTCTGTAAACCAATTAGTGTAAAAGATCTTTGCGTCATTTTTTTCATATATTTTTAAAAATTAAATTTCAGAATAATTAAATTCATAGTTATTGTTCTTGATTCTCAGATTTCTTTCTGTTACCGATATCATTAATATTTCCACACCTTAACAGTACTATTGTGGAGAATTGGTCCTAGCATTTCAGCATGTTAAGATTACAAACATTTTCTCAATGAGACTGAAACATTACTGAGTTGTTGAGTGTGCTATGTCCCCAAATTAAACCAATCTAAAGGCCTAGATTCCCCCCCAATCCAAGCTCTTTGAAGGGCCGTGTATCTTTCTCATTCACAGTGCAGAAGAAGCAGAAAAATTCCCCATTGACCTGGCTGTTTTCTCAGACCTTCCAGGCAGAATCAGTTACATATTCAAAATCAGATACTGAACTGCTGAGAATTATTCTTTCACATCCCGGTTTAATCTGGAGCGAGTTGGCAGGGCTATTTTGACAACATCCCCATGGGGATCCCATGATGTGAAGCAGTGCTTGTTTACTGTGGTGAACAAAGTCTGTTTTACTGGTAAAATAGGGCCTGGTGAGCAATGCTTGTGATGGAAGTCCTCTAAAATGGGCAACAGGGGTAAAAACAGTTGGCTGGACTTGGCTTTATATTGATGCTGCAGTCATGACAAGCCTTTGTGCAGAAAGATGTGAACGTAAATACATATAAATAAATAAGTAAATAAATAAAGTGACGATTTAACTAACAGGGTTGGACTGTACTGTGAAAAAGCATATCAAGATGCACAGAAAGTGTCAGCCCCTGGGTGGAACTTGGAGGTCCATTGGCTGAAAGTTTGCTTGTGCTTCTCATACTTCTTACAGAATTGTAAATTTTGTATTTTGGGAGAAACTGCACTCCATGGGTGTTTCAACAGTAATCTGCTATCCATGTGTTGTAAATAAAATGTGAACTTTGACTAATTAATATTTTATTATCACTGCAGATTTTTCACATCAGCACCACATATCTCAAAAATGCCAAAGCTGAAGATATCTAGAGACTTTGTAGAGACGAGCATTGGAATCATATTGCGGGTTCCTTCTTTGTTCCTCATTGAACAGTGGTTCAGAACAGACCTGATGAAACTGGTTCAACCACGGACACGGGATATAGAAATGATAGTCAGAGGCAGTTCCTATGTCAGTAAGTAACTTATCTCTGCAATTCAATATGCACTTCACAAGGTGTGATTTTTTTATAATTGATTTCAGTTTATTTCTTGTCGAACTTCTAATTTTTAGCTTAACTTGACAAAGTCAAGATATGCTATTGCCTTCACACGTGTGGAAGTCTGTTATTCTGTGAGTCTGTTCACATTTTCCTTTAGCACAGGCTACACCCCGTAGTTTTTGTCTGATCGTCATGAAATTTCATATGCAGGTTTGGGGTCATGTCTAGATGAGTACGTCCCCTTTTTGTCGCGATCGGTCAACCTGTATGGCTGCCCGAGCCCAAAACCCCAAAACCGTTAGCACAATCTACAGGTCAATCAAAAACTTTTAGCACAGTCTGCAGGTCATATTTAATATGGAGGGATTTCATTGTGACTTGGTAGGATGACTCCGTATGATGTGTAGATGAGAACTTCCCCATTTGGTCGCGATCTGTCAACCGTGACATCTGCCCGAGACCAAAACCCCAAAACCTTTAGCACATTCTTCAGGTCATATTTATGGAGGGATTTCATTGTAACTTGGTAGGTTGACTTAATACAATGTCTAGATGAGAACCTCCTCTTTTGGATGCGATTGGTCAGTTGTGACGGCTACAGGGGCCCGAAGCCTGAAAACCTTTAACATAGTCTGCAGGTCATATTTATGAAGGGATTTCATTGTAACTTGGTAGGATGACTCCAAATAATGTCTAGATGAGAATGTCCCCTTTTGGTCGCGATCATTCAGCTGTGATGGCTGCCCAAGCCGAAAACCTTTAGCATAGTCTATGGGTCGTATTTATGGAAGGATTTCATTGTAAATTGTTAGGTTGACTCCATATAATGCATAGATGATGACATTCCCTTTTGGTTGTAATTGGTCAACTGTGACGGCTACAGGGTCCCGAACCCCGAAAACCTTTAGCCAGGCCTGGAAATAAGTGGTCGGTCACGGACAGTGACCACCACAAACCATCGATGTGACCGGCGCTAACTGTATCCAACCAGTCATGAATGACCGGCACATTTTTCTCCCAAGTATATTAATTTTTCACATGAGACCTTGTGTTCTGAATCATTAATTATGACTGTTGATGGTGAATAATTTCCACATTCGAATATATTCTCTAAAATAAATACAAATACAAAATCGCAAAACACAAGACAAATTTATAAATGAAAGACACTCGTTTGTACGTGTATGTTCTTCACAAATTGAACAAGATGATCCTCTCCTCTTTCCTTTCCTTTGTGTAATATACTTTCTTTGAAGACTGTGAGCAGAATTTGTCATAATTTCCGGAAAGCTTTACAGTAATTCAGTAATACTTCCAGAAAAATATAACCAGGTTTAACTCAGGTGACAGATGTGCAAGTGCCAATTTTATTTGGTGCCGAAAATGATGGGGTTGGTTTTGATGAGGTGCCAGGTTCCCCAGTGGTGAGATGTCCAGGCTACAGGTGTGGAGATGTTCAGCATTCAATTTCAAAGAAATGGTCGCATTGGAGTCCAGTTGTTACGTTTTAAGAAAAAAAAAGTGATTAGTGGACTGAAGACATCCCCGTCATACAGTTCAATGTTATAAAAGTTAAGTGTCATTTCAGTAAAATTGAACGCAGGTAGGCCCTAATATTTTGTATATCATTATGACGTTAGCCCAACATAATTTACATGGTCTTTGCCCTAGTTTAATGTTTGATTTTGAAGCCAAAAAATATGACCGACCTGGGTTACGGTATGACCGATCTGATCATTATTGAGCCGGTCATTATGACCGATGCACCAAAAAAAATTATTTCCAGGCCTGCCTTTAGCACAGTCTAGAGGTCATATTTATGAAGGGATTTCATTGTAACTTCGTAGGATCACACCAGATAATGCTCAGATTTGAAATCCCCTTTTGGTCACGATCGTTCAACCATGATGGCTGCCCGAGCCCAAAACCCGAAAAAATTTAGTACAGACTACAGGTCGTATTTGTGAAGGGATTTCATTGTAACTTGGTAGAATGACTAGTATAATGTTGAGATGTCCCCTTTTAGTTGCAATCGGTCAACTGTGATGGCTACACAGGCCTGAAGCTCAAAAACCTTTAGCACAGTCTACAGGCCATATTTATAACTTATTATTTGTAACTTGATAGGATGACTCGTTTTGGAATAATTTCACTGTAACTTGGTAACTTTCGTTGACATACGTTAACTGTGAGGGCCACATACATTAACTGTGAAGGCCACATTAACCCACCCCTCAGTTCTTTAGTACAGTATACACCTCACTATTTTTATTAAAAACATAGCATACAGGGAACAGAAATTAACATATTCCCAATTATCACAATTCTTGTCTTATTTCATAATCCTTTCATAAACATTGAACATTATCCTTTTCATCAAACACAACACACAGACAAGTTAAGCTACAGCGTCATTGACACTTTCATTTATTTCTCCTTCAAACCACTTTCATGTTAATTAAAAGAAATAAAATGTCGCCAAAGGCATTATTTCTGTAGAATATTAGTTATATGGGGATACAAAGCCTGTTTTTAAAACCTTTCCTTCTGTGCAAACTTGATTTCAGTTTTTTCATCAGGTCCCGATCACACCCCTAACCTTATAACCTTAGCCCTTTACCATACCTAACAACCAAATCCAGCCAACCCTATTGACAAAAACTGCCATTCAAAATTAATTATAAGTTGAATTTTGTTTTGCCTCCAAAAATAGAGCTCATTCTAATGAATGGTCATAAGCCATGTTTTTAGGACAGAATTAAAAATTTGAAGTTATGCTATAATTTGTGTGTATCGTCTTTAGGTCACGTTAGGCAGGTTGGCGGGGGTTGGGGAGGGGGGAAAGAATGTTTTCAAGGCTTGCTGGTTGGCTGAATCACTTGAGCCTTTTTTTTCAAGTCTGACAAGCCATTGGATCTTTGAATCTTAGTCACTGCTGAGTTGGCTTAGTCGTCCCAAATGTAAAATATTGGCTATAACTGTATATACAATTTATTCAATTGAGAGCTCACAAGCTATGCTTATGGGTCAAAGGATGGAAAGTTTTAATCCTTCAAGAAATGTTTCTTTAAGTCTCGACCATGCTCTCATTATAAGTAATGGGTTAATGAAAGACATTTCTTATCAACCTACCTTACAATTGTTTACTACAGGCTTGCACTACAGTGGAAGACCCTGACTCGGATAAAATACTCTCTATTTTAATCTTTCCCAAGAGATGTGGGAAAGAAAAGTGGTGCAAAAAACACCATGAAAATCGGTGCACTGCCAGTATGGGACGCTCTTCCCTTAGAACAAATCCACGACTGCCGTTAACCAATGCGCGGTGCGTCATCAATTCATCATTCTTTTTTATCCGAGACATGTGAAAAAAGTGTCTCCGCCATTTGCAATATGAAACAGTGATAATTCAACTCGTCGATATGGTTTTCTCTTTGACTGGAATTATGGATCTGAAGATCGTATAATAACAGGACTGTGTTTTATATATTCTCGTTAATATTTTCAACCACATTCTCATTGAATTTTATTTATATATTCCATTTTCACGAATGTTTTTTCGACATTGTGTCAACGCAGTTCGGAAATAAATTTTTCATTTGATAAATTTTATTATTATTATTGGAGTTAGGTGTCAATGAGGGACTGGACAGGATTTCTTCACTCTGTTGACGGCTGAATTTCTGTATTTTTATACTGTACCAATGACCCAGACTTAGCTGGTGCTAACTCTAAAATATCTTGGGCCAAACACAAATTTTGCCCCCCAATCCCCAAAATTTGCATCAAAAACCGAAAAATAGATGTCCTATATGGTCCTCCATACTTTTACTCCTCTGCGCATGCGCAGTGTCAAGGAGGTCTCAAAATTGGTGCAAAATGTCATTCTTTGTTTGGCCCTCAATTCACTTACATCTCACTGATATTTGTGCTTGTAAATCTCAGTTTAAATGATGCCAGACACATAATTATGAGAGAAATGGTGGATATAAGGAGGAAATAGAAGGAGGAGAGGAAGAAACAGTGGAAGGAAATGTTCAGGGCTGTAACTTATAATTTTTTTACGAAATTATTTCATGTTACCTATTTTCGAGGCATGACCCTGTTGTGGTCATTCTTGCTATGAATGTTCCATTGTTTGATCAGTGTTTCCTCTCTCCCTTTCCTTTATTCCCCCCTAGCTATTCTCCCATGCTTTTGGCTTATTTTTTGTAGTGTTTATTACTAAAATTTCTTGGGAGTTTTGGCTTGGAAACAGAATTATTTTCTGTTTTTTCCCCATGTTTACGTCCTCACCCCTGGGTGTTTAGGCGTTTTGGTCTGCATCTACCATCTGATGTTCTACAGTTTCTTCTCTGGAAGCCTCTGTTTTGCATCAGATAGTGTTTAAATTGGTAACTGATTTTGGGCCATGTTTACCAGTGCCTGGAGTCATGTTTCCGGTTTGTTTACACTTTTTGTTTAGGTTGACAACGGTTACTTCTGATAGTGATTACTTGTCTGCTGCTTAGTTCAGTTTATAGCAAGATACATTAATATTGTTCGTAAGTGTTACATTTATTTTTTGAAATGATTTAAAATTTTTGTCCACACTTAGGCTTTTTTGGGATTCCTTTGGGCTCATTGTTTCCATTGGGAACTTGGGCTCTTCTGAAAATTTTTTTCTTTTTGAATGATTTTTTAGTAATGTTATAATGGATTATTTTATTATGTATCTTTGTTTCAAGGTTTAGTGCGAGTACTATGACTGTTTACTTTTTTCACAATGAAGATTATTGTTCAAATGGTAATGGGAGGAAATCTTCCTCTGATTCTCATGATCTGTGTATTAATTGTAGTCAGTGTACTCGCACTAAGCCTTGTTCAGTGTGTATCAATTGGATGACAAACGTGGGAGCTGTGTGTCACGGTATGTTGTTAGCGGGGAGAGGACCATGCCGGTCCTCTCTCCGCAGGGTCACTCTAGTTTTTCACTCTCTTTTTCAGAGGAACAAGAACAGTGTGATGTTTCCGTGATGTCGTCCAGAAGTGTGCTTCCGTCATCACAATCAAATGAAGAGTTAGCGGCAAAGTGCTCATGCAGATACGTCAATTGCCTGGAGTTCCCTAGTAGGATCGATGGCTTTGGCGTCCGCTAGCTCGCCCAGTGTCGCGACCAT
Organism: Pictodentalium vernedei; assembly: GCA_031216915.1. Taxonomy (NCBI): domain Eukaryota; kingdom Metazoa; phylum Mollusca; class Scaphopoda; order Dentaliida; family Dentaliidae; genus Pictodentalium; species Pictodentalium vernedei. The sequence continues at coordinate 606,679,830 of CM062295.1, read as the reverse complement.
TCACTGAATGGCTCAGCACCCATGTTCGTCCGTTGCGGTCCAGGAAGGAGATTTGGATGTTGCGAGCACTATAATAATACAACGTGCACACCCAGTGACGACGGATCAGAGGATGGTACGGAGGAAGCCTGTTAGTCCGGTTCCTAGCTCGTCCAGGTTCATCCGGTCCACGAGCGAGAGAGGCCCCCTCTCTCTTACATCAACATCTGCGCCGCGATGTTGTTGTATGTTTGTTTGTTAGTCTGAGCATACATCCTCTCCTGCTCGGGACGCTCCGTCGCATAGCCAGTCGGATGCGGCTGTTCTATTGGCTTCCTCATCCTAACGTCAGCACACAGAACTGCACCTTGGCTATGTGACCACAGATTTCCAGGGGACGTTCACATATTATATAAATGCAGGAATGAACGTCCCTGGAGCTCCTGCTTTGCCAACCAGAGAATACACGTCGTCCAGGTCACTCCATCTGCTAGCCAAGGACACGAGGCCTTTCCAGTTGGGACGTTCGCATATTATATAAATGCAGGAATGAACGTCCCTGGAGCTTCCAGCAGCTAATCACGCATGACTGCGGCTCCACAGGCCTCATTGAGGAGCATAGCAGGGTGATGTTACCGTCTTAGAAAAGTGTGCTTCCGTCGTCACAGTCAAATGAAGAGTTAGCGGCAAGTGCTCATGCAGATACGTCAATTGCCTGGAGTTCCCTAGTAGGATCGATTGCTTTGGCGTCCGCTAGCTTGCCCGGTGTAGCGACCATTCACTGAATGGCTCGGTACCCGGGTTCGTCCGTTGCGGTCCAGAAAGGAGATTTGGGTGATGCGAGCACTATAAAATACTTTGTGCACACCCAGTGACGGATACGAGGAAGGTACGGAGGAAGCCTATTAGTCCGGTTCCTAGCTCGTCCAGGTCCGTCCGGGCTGCGAGCGAGAGAGGTCCCTCTCTTGTACAACAACATCTGGGTCCAGATGTTGTGGTACGTAACGTTCCTCAGTTGGAGCATACGTCCACCACTTGGGATGCTCCGTTATATAGACAGTCTGGAGTGACTGCTCTATTGGCATCCTCATCCTCACGGCAGCACACATGACCGCACCATGGCTATGTGACCAATGATATTCAACTTATCTCGCCGACCAGGGATTCCACGGCGACCAGGTCACTCCATCCGGTAGCCAAGGATACGAGGCCTTCATCCTCCGGACGTTCGCATTAAGATGTATGCACGTGTCAATGTCCAACAAGCTCCCAGCGGCTAAATCCCGTAAGACTGCAGCTCCACAGGCCTCTGTTACGGACATGCTATCGCAGATAGCATAATTATAGCAGCATCCCAGCATCCGACAGAAACTCTGTCAGATCAGGAATTATCCGAGGAAGCTGGGTTGGTATGTTCAACTGCAAGTTCATGCACGGACAACCAAGCTTTACAAGTGGTCTGACAGGATGGCTAAAGGGATACGAAGGAGTCGTAATTTTCACTTTCGGAACTACATAATTGCCGTAGAGTATTTCCGGCATTATCATCTGATGTTGTACCTCCAGACCAAAATGCTGCGTTGCCGAATAAGAGACTGATAGCGCCACTGGACACAGGATTCTTTAATCGATTTAGGGGCATTGTCCCTGAGTTTTCGACACAGTCTAGTAATGTCTCACGGACATTTGAACTATTGCATGACGCTACATATAACTTGCTACCAAAACGGGCAGGTCCAGTTTCTTATCGGCTCTACATCTGCCTTTCATCAATTCATGGAATAATTTGAAACGGCAGAACAGGGTATTCCGAGAGTTACTCTGCGTTTAGACGACCAGGCCGAAGACCTGGTACTGTCTATACCGTTGTCTATGTCATTTCCAACCACGATGTTGGAAACGACAATATTGTCTAACAGGACTAGCTTAGAAGCATTATCGTATGCAGATCACCTTACCAGAGCGTTATCATTATGTCTCGATGGAAAAGAATTCTAGGATGTATCTACCGCCTTAAGAGTTCTTTCGAGGGCCGTAGCATTCTCCACGTTTAACTCTGCCCTTTGAGTGGCAACCTGGAGTTGGTTAATGTGACGCAGCCCTGGCTTCATCCACGCGTGTGGATAGTAAGGTGAAAAACTCTCTCAGAGTCCCTCCGGTCTCCGGAGAGCTTCTCTTCGACGGCAAGCTTTTCGCAATCTATGATCAGATAACTAAGAAAGCTTCAGACTCTCTGCTATTCAAACCCGCTTCCATAAGTCGGATTCAGCGGAGAAGAGTAGGACAGGTACTTCTGGGACGAATACATCCAAGGGAAGTTTCTATAGAGGTTCCTTTGCGTCCTCTAGGTCTTACTCTAGAGACCGTCAGGACAGCGACTCAGATAGGGGCCGTAATTCTGGCCGAGTCAACCGGGTCGACGGGGTGAGGTGCAGGCCATGGAGGACGTGGTTTCTCCTTCCGCAAGCCTCGCAGGACCAGGAGTGATGGTGTAACCTCTATTGTGTTCCAGAGGGCAGAAGACTGTCGAGTTTTCTCAACCATTTGGGAGTCAATTATGGACGTCCCTTGGGTTTGAGGGGTGATTTCGGAAGGACTAAACTGTCCTTTGAACGAAAACCTCCGCTAAACTCGAAGTCCAAGATGGACTCAGCTTCCGTCAAATACGCAGAGAAGAGGCTCACTTCCATCAGAAGTCCAGTCTCTTCTGGAGAAGTTAGCGATAGAGTTTGTAGAAAACCAGGAATCCCCAGGTTCTACAACCATCCGTTTCTGGTTCCGAAACCATACGACTCGTTACGTCCACTCATAAATCTGAGCTGGATTAACAAGCTGATCGTGGCTCCAAGTTTCTTATATGGAGACCATCCGATTGTTCAGAGCGAGTTTTCAGGTGAACGACTATGCTACATGCATAGATCTCAAGATGCGTACTTTCACATCATGGTACATCAGACGTTCAGAAAGTATCTTCGCTTCGCCGTCATTGGAGTCGTGTATCAGCTCCGAGCATGTGCTTCGGTCTGAATCTAGCTCCCTGGGTTTTCACTCGAATAATGAACTCAGTAATGACTCATTTCTGAGCTCATTCGTCTGCGGTAACGTCGGCCTACCTGGACGACATTCTTCAGAGGTACGGCAATGAGTTAACGCTTCAGAACGATATGCAGAATTTGGTTCTATTGCTCCGACGTCTCGGTTTCATAAGTAAATGAGAAGAAGTCGGACCTGGTGTTGTCCAACTCATTCACCCACCGGGGGATGAGCTTCGAGATGCATAACAATCTCGTTCGTCTGCCATTAACTAGAGCGAATTAATCAGTTGTTACGCTCGCTATTGTCTTCATTCAGATAAAGTTACAGCGAGAGACTTCATGAGAATGATAGGTTGTGCGGACCAGCCGCAGATTTTATTCCGATGGGGAGGCTACATACTCGTCCTCTCCAATTTTTGGACCCAGAATTGGAGGGTGAAGATTCATTCGCTCGATACGGACATCTTCTTGTCAATCAAGTGATCAAGAGATTCAGACTTGGGCATTTATTCAGTGGTTAATTCAGGGAGTTCCACTGCAATTGCCGGATCCGAGTTTTTCAGTTTTGACGGATACCAGTCAAACAGGTTGGGACGCAACATTGAGTCAAACGGATTTGTAGTGCCAGGGTCTTTGGGATCCGCAGTTCCTAATCAAGCACATAAACATCAACAATGATGTCAATTTGGCTTGCGATACGTCATTGAATGAACGTTATTCAGAATGCTCATGTGCAATTCTTTCTGCCAATTTGACGATACTAGCGTACTTTCGGAACCAGGGAGGCACTCATTCCATTCTGTTATTCAAGTTAACGGAATGAATCCTTCTGTTTGTACTAGAACATCAAGTTCTCCTATCGGTTCGTCATATTCTGGGTCGTCTGAAAGTATTAGCGGACTCCCTTTCACGGAGACTGAGAGGCCGCTTGTTGCTGTCAGAATGGACTTACAACTACGAGTATTTAATCAAGATTTGCTACCAATGAGAGTGGTCAGTGATGGATTTATTTGCGATGCATCTCAACAATCAGTTGCAGACATATGTGTCAACATGTTCCGATCCTCGAGCGTTGGCAGTAGACGCTCTATCGATCTAGGGAGATGGAATGATAGGATATGCGTATCCTCCAGCGCCGTTGATTCGGCAGACATTGCTCAAGTTAAATAATCTCAATGCAAAATTCCGTTGGTAGCATCTCTGTCTCCACAAAGACCGTGGATTAATCTACTCAGGAGCCTGTTGTGGGATATGCAGTGGAAGCTTCCTCCACATTTCGGTCCATTCTATGCCTAAATGGATTCAATTAACTATCCATACTGCTTATGATAAATATCTTCAACTCAGCAGTCTGTGCTTTAGGTTTCAGCTCATGAAGTAAGAGTTCTTTCTACATCGTGGGCTTACGCTAATAGCGTTACAATTACAGATATAATGAGGGCTGCATATTTGTCTTAGCCCTCCACTTTCACGAATTTGTATCTTAGAAATATTGAGTCCATTTCCGGAGATCTGCATCGTTTAGGTCCGTTATCTGTTGCTCAGAATGTCATCCACTAAACAGTTGCAACTATACTTATGTAGGCTTTTGGCTCCGGCAGTGACTCTGTCCTGCTGCCCTCTTCGTTCTGGGGTATTTGACCCAGGGCAAGGGGAATGGGTGAGGGGGGGGGGGGGGATGGGGGGGGGGGGTTCCCTTTGATCACCTGCTTTATAGTGTAAAGCAAGGGAATACCTCCCTTGGAGTCAGTAATTCTGAGTCGGTACCGGGATGGTTTTAAAGTGTAAAGCTAATGTTTACTCATCAATGTAATATTTTTTAAAGTGTAGCTCAGTGTGAAGCATTTGTATATGTCACGTCTCAATCGGGCATTAATATACAATCCTCAGACACTTTTAATGAGTATAAAGAGTCTCATTTCTCTGGACTTCCCTTTATTGGCTTTCCTTTAAAAATATTAGTATAAAGGGTTATACTGGATGTTAATAGAGATCATTGATGTTATTGTGCTCAATTACAGAATGGTGTTGTGTCTTTTTTTTTTTAATAATAATTTTAATAATAATTTATTTATATAGCGCTATTCCCTGCGAAACGCTGCTCAAAAGTGCTGAAAACATAGGTAATGGTAACAATGGTATAATCAGCGGCCGAAGGCTGCTTGAAAGAGATGGGTTTTCAGAGCTTTCTTGAAGTGATCTGCATTTAGGGTTTTTCTAAGGTTCTGAGGGAGGGCGTTCCAGAGTGAGGGAGCTGCAAAAGTGAACGATCTCTTCCCTGCCGTTCGAGGTACAACAAGGAGACTCTCGGAAGCTGATCTGAGATTCCTCGACGGTGTGTGTACTTTGATGACCTGCTTAAGGTAGATTGGTGCTTTGTCGCTATGTAAGATGTTGTGTGTCACCGCCAATACCTTATACTTAATGCGAGACTCAACTGGCAGCCAATGCAGAGATTTCAGGATTGGTGTAATGTGGTCATATTTTTTTGCACCGGTAATGATCTTAACTGCTGTGTTTTGAATACATTGAAGCAGGTACATTGATTTCAGAGGAAGGCCGAAATAGAGAGAGTTGCAATAGTCCAAACGGGACAGGACCAAAGACTGTATAACAGTTTTCAGAGTGTTTTGGTCAGGTAGCTTTCTGATTTTGTTGATGTTTCTTATTTGGAGGAAGCAGCTTTTGCTCACTTTTGTGATTTGGTTATGCAGATCAAAGCAATCATTAAAAGTGAAACCGAGGTTTAGGGCAGTTTTACTTGAGCTAACTGCGCTATCGCCTATTTTCAAGCAGTTAATTGGAACTTTGTCTAGCTGATGTTTGGCACCTAACTGTACAGATTCAGTTTTATCATCATTTAATTTCAGAAAGTTTCTCCCCATCCACTGTCGAATATCCTCAATGCATGCCTCCAGTGTTGTTAAGGAGTCATTCATATTGGAAAGATCAGCAGACAGATACAGCTGGGTATCGTCTGCGTACAGGTGAAAATTTACAGAGTGCTTCCTTATGAGATCCCCAAGTGGTAGGGTGTAAACTGTGAACAGTAAGGGTCCGAGTACTGAGCCTTGGGGACGCCATATTTTAGCTCGCCGGGCACTGATAGAGTGTCGCATATTTTCACAGATTGCGTTCGGTCACTTAAGTAGGAATGTTCCCACTCAAGGGCAGATCCGTGTATTTTGAGTCGTTTTTCTAACCGCGACAAAAGAGTTCAGTGGTCAATTGTATCAAATGCAGCAGACAGGTCGAGCAGCACGAATGATGTTAGCCTTCGATCGTCCATCGAATTCAGCACATCGGAGCTGACACGAATTAAGGCTGTTTCAGTGCTGTGCCCGGGTCTGTATGCAGATTGAAATATTTCCAGATTGTTATTATCTGAAATATGCTAAATAATTCTTGAGGCAATAACCTTTTCAAGACATTTAGACAGAAAAGGAAGGTTAGACACTGGTCTTTAGTTTTTTAGAACGTTGACATCTAGGCTTGGTTTCTTCAGAAGCGGAATAACAAGGGCTTGCTGTTGGTACAGTTCCAAGAGCCAGAGATGAGTAAAATATTGTAACGGTAAAGCTGTGGGCCAGACCTAGCATGAATAACAATGGATAGTTGTTACTCACGCCATGACTGTCCACCAGACCCACCAGTTACTAAGATAAAAATTTACAGAACATCCTAAATTTACAGCGCTGGGTATAAGTAAATATTTGCAGACAGCACTAATTTAACACAGGGGAATTGCTTGAACCTATCAAGGGAGATAACCATGCAGTATTTGGCATAAAAGGAAAAATGTAAAAATTCAAGGAACAGTGCTAGCTTAAGGCTCATCTCCAGCAAAAGAAGAGAGGAATAAATTTACTTTTAACAATTTCTCTCACAATGATTGAATATAATATGAAAGGGTCGGGCCAGGGAATATTTTGACAAATAGAACCAAAGAGCTATCAAAATTACAATCAACCCCAGCATGACCACATGTGCACCTATGATCATCCTGAGACCAAGTGTCAACTTGATAAATAAGGGCCTTCTTTTGCTTTCGATCAAACCCCACAAGCGTAAATATTGTCAAGATAGCGACACCAGTAGACAGAGTCTACAATAAATTTGTTAAACAAAGTATTTAAATGCAATGAGAATTTATTGAATTAACTTCCAACGTAGGTACAAAAATTTTATCTATAAAATATTCTCTGTAGTTCATTTACATTTTACTCATTCATTCCACACCCCACCAGACAGGACAAGACAAAACAATACATAGGACTTAACACCCAAGACAACACGAATGAAAATGAGACATATAGATGAAATGGATGATGACTTCCATATAGTATGTAATTGATTAGACGATGGCTAACAGGTCTCAACCCAAGGATGAGTGAATCAACTACCCCCATCCCTTAGCTGATGCCTGTCAGCCCATGAATAGTCCTAGACTACTTCTTACACCGAAGGCAATATGCATAGTTTGCAAGACTCTGCATGAGGCCTCCGACTCCCAGTGTTTCATTTTACTCCACTGGTGAGGCGGGAAAACAACACCGAAGCCCACATGAATGTTTGAACAATACATGAGGCCTCCGCCTCACTGTATTTACTAGTGAGGCGGGAAACCACCGAAACCACGCGTGCAGTTAGCTAGGCTGCTCACGAGGCCTCCGTCTCATTGTGTAAGTTACACTTATGAGACGGGAAAACGCCGAAACAAAATAGAGCAATAGCTCTAAAAGACTGTCCCATGATCGATTTCACACAAAGGGAGCGAATTACTCCCATCATGAGGAATCAAGCATTGGGGACTACGAAAGTGTGCACAGTGGTTTAGCCACGCCCAGAAAGACCACTATGCACCAGACTAAAGGGCTCGACCTAACTTTGAACGAATTCGGTCCAGGCAAATCTGGATTGGTTAATAGGGCGAAGTACTTATCTAATCACTGCTAATCAGAGTGCAACTCAGTGAAAAGGACAGTAAAATACTGTTCCCTTCACTGACCCGCACTATGACAAACCGTGATTCGACTACTATACAAATTTCCTCGGTGAATCCCAACACGGGATAAACTCAAAAAATACTACCAAAAACTAAAATAGGAGTCTCATTCTCATTAGCAATGCAAGGTCAGGATTGTAATTTCTACCCTTAACTGTTCTATTAGCGTCTATCTTGAGCCTAGCTTACACATATGAAGTAGACCTCACACTTCTTTTAAGTATTTGACTATGAATGGTAAAAGTAAACCATATATTTGACTCGACAACACGATTAACATTACAACTAAACACCTGGTCATTCAATGCACTGCACCATAAGAGGGGGATCCTTAAAAAGGATCATCCTCTCAGGGATCAGCACATTGAACAACCATTTGTTATTACAACCATGCTTGACTAAACATTATAGAACCTTTTCCTTGAAAAGGATGATTTATTTTTCTAAAACACTACATAGGGTGACATTAATCCCCTTTACATAGACTACCCTTAAAACCATGTCTTGTAATAGACAAAACTAGTAAAACACCCCTAAGATAGCAATAAATAATTGTTTATCAACCCAAAATAGCCTGGCCGGTATTTTTCTACTTGACCATACATTTAAAATATTACCACAGCCTACCTGAATGTTTAATAATGAGGCCATGCTCTCACCCCAGACCTAACCTTGCAAACCGGCCTTAAACACAATTTTCCTATCACCGCACCTCTAAGTGTGCCACACTGCCGGAGGGTGCCCCGAGGGCCCCCTAAATCACTGCCACAAGGAGAACTGAGGCATAAGAAAGGGTTACAGAACCAAGTGCTGATACCGACCATCCATTTAAGTTAATTAATTCTAACTGTTGAAAACATCCTAGGGATGCATTAAACACTTGCAATGTTATTTTTTTTAAAAGCTACAATCATTAACTCTCTCGCTTGAGTACTTTAGAGGGCTCAATATAAGCCTGCTTCTTGTACCGTAACAGGGAAATAACACACCTTAGACTTTATAGGGTGCCTCTGTCAGGCCAAGTTACTAAAGAAATGACCTGCGCCAGTCAAAACAGAATTAGTCAGATACCACCAAATGATGGGCATGAGTACACGTAGACAGGCCCACCACAGTTTCAATATAACTCACGGACAATATCTGACAAATAATGTCTGGGCTGCACAGGCACATCAACACGTGTCGAAAATAATTATAAACTTTCATAAGAAGGGGCCGGGCTGGGAATAATGCCAATTACATTTTATTATAAATAGTCTACAAGTTTAAACACTTATTTTTTTAGCTGTTGAAATAAATAATAAAAACTTTCCCTAAAACAAAAAAAAAAGGGGGGAGGGCGATGTCTAATAGCAGAAATAAATATTAAACAATCCTAGAACGCCGACCGCTTGGCTACGCGTTCTCCTAAAATAAATAATGAAAACTTATGTTTTAAAAAAAAGGGGGGGGGGGGGGGCATATTACACGGAAATAATTAAATAGAGGACTAGTAACTACTGACTGACTTTTAGATTGTTTTTTAAAAATTGCCAAGCAAATGAAACTCGCATATGGGCAGGCTAAAGAGTTAGACCTATCTAAGGAATGTTTTGCCCACAAACTAAAATCACACCGCCTGGTGCGAAACAAAATAAAATAAGCCAAACAGCACAGATACATTTTGGAGCCCCCGCCTCCATAGGCTTGACTCTAAATACCTGTCAAAATAAAGGACAATTCCATAATAATACAGATAATTTTTGAGCCCCCACCTCCATAGGCTTGACTCTAATTATCTGCCAAATAAAAGACAATTCCATAAAAATACAGATAATTTTTGAGCCCCCACCTCCATAGGCTTGACTCTAATTATCTGCCAAATAAAAGAAAATTCTGCCAAAAGGTGCGGATACTTTTCGAGCCCCCACCTCCATAGGTTTGACTCTATTTATCCGCTAAATAAAATATAATTTGTGTGCAGATAATCTTCGGGCCACCGCCTCCATAGGTTTGACTCCGATTATCTATAAAATAAAAACTTAAAGACTTACAACAAAAGAAAAGTCACATCAATTAGCGCTGTGCATCCCCATGGAGCTTCAGCGACGCTCAGACGGAGACTTCTGCTTTTATAGTAGGAAAAATCTGCCGGGTGACGTAACATCTGCCAAAACTGACCTTTGCAGATTTTGACAGATTTTACAGGCCTTAGAAAGGTCAGCGCTACAAAGGATAAATTGAACTTGGCCAATATCGGCACTGGTGTTGCCCAGCATCAACATTACCCAAACTCAAACATGAAACTCTAAAAAATACCAGGTCCAATAAACGGAGACAACTCCACAGGCATAACTTAATCAATCGGTGAATTTGACAAAATACGAGTTACCCATTTTTAGGTCAGGCATTTCCCACAACACCTTGCGAAACATGGCCGCTTACATACAAAACATGTTTCAGTGTTACGAAAAAAAATGATAAAATACAAGCTTATGGAATTATTTTGTGACAAGAAAAGTTTGCCAAGTGTAAATATGAAATGAACTGATTAAAGTGACGCAGTCACACAGGTGGACACGCTATTTGAAGAATTTCACCGTAACTCCGCAAACATCGAGTTACCGAAAAGACTCGGCCAGTTCGCCGAATTACTGAAATGCTTTGCAAAATTGCATTACACATTAAACATGTTTCTGTTATCGGAGATTACTAAAAAAAAATTTTTTACTCGCAAGCAATATTATATGACGGCCACCACCGTCACAATATACCAGTAATGGTGGGAAGTAGGTGGTCTAAAACAGAGCTGTTTTTGAGAAACCATGTTGGCAGTGGGTCGAGAGAACAAGATGTGGAGGAGGCTTTCAATATAATTGACTTAACCTCGTCCATGGTGGGAGGCTGAAAGTCGTTAAGGGAGATATCAGAATCTACCGATATGTCTTCATCACTGGTCACTGAATTTAAGGCCAAATTTTCGAGGCCACTACGAATCTTTGAAATTTTATCTCTGAAAAAGTCAGAGAATATAGATGCGGGCTCGGAAATTATGTCCTTTTAATTATGTACCCACCAAGCGCAAATCAAAATATGGCAAAATTTGTGTTTGGCCCTAGATATTTTAGAGTTAGCACCAGCTAAGTCTGGGCCATTGGTAAGTATAAAAAATATATAAATGACTATAAATTTTTTAACTTTTTTAGGTCCCTGTCGGCCATCTGGGTTCTGTCGTGTACCCACCGGTTATTTTTGATACAAATAAGAAAGATACATGTAAAGCCTATCTCTCCTTTTCTCCTTGAGGGCATAATTCTGTTATTTGTAATTGAGCCTATTATATTTTGCTTTATGTCCTAGGCCCTCCAACCTTTTACTATTCAGTCTGGGTCATTGGTACAGTATAAAAATGTTGAAAAATTTATAGTAATTTATATATTTTTTATACTTACCAATGACCCAGACAGGGATGGCCCTCCCATGAGTTGGGAAGTCATACCTCCCCGCTGAGTACATAACGCTTACCAGGCACTGGTTGTAAGAATAACATTTTGCACCAATTTCGAGACCTCCTTGACACTGCGCATGCGCAGTGGAGTAAAAGTACGGAGGACCATATAGGACATCTATTTTTCGGTTTTTGATGAAAATTTTGGGGATTGGGGGGGCAAAATTTGTGTTTGGCCCTAGATATTTTAGAGTTAGCACCAGCTAAGTCTGGGTCACTGGTAAGTATAAAAAATATATAAATTACTATAAATTTTTTAACTTTTTTAGGTCCCTGTCGGCCATCTGGGTTCTGTCGTGTACCCACCGGTTATTTTTTCTGCCACCTTCTCTCGTAGTTGGGGGTGTTCTTCCACTTTATGTATCTGTTGTACCTTTTTCTTCTACTGCTCTCACCTCTGTTATTTCCAGTTTGGTTCCTTTAGAGCAATTCCTGTTCCTCCCGCACCCACAGGGGCGTGGGGGAGCTGTCGTTTCGGGGCCTCCCGACACAAACCACTTCTGGTGTGAATTATACCCCCTCCGTGGGGGATGTTCAGCTCCTCCCGCACCCACGGAGATGTGTAGCTCCTCCCACTCCTGCAGGGGGTGGGGAACACTGTCATTTCTGGGCCTCCCGACACGACCACGTCTGGTGAAAGTTATTCCCCATCCGTGGGGGATGTGCAGTTTTTTTATCATGGTGGATACTGTTGGAGCTGTTGGATTTCTGGTGAAGAGATTTCTGGTTCCGGGACTATGCGCCCTCTCATCTGAGGCTGTCACTAGGGTTGTGACTCCTCCTTTGGAGGCTGAGCTAGGTGGCTCTCTCCCCTTTTCCGCCAGTTCCAACAGCTCCCGTCGTATCTGCTGCTACTGCTGTTCCGTCTACAATGTCATCGGTCACTGTTTTAGCCGGCCTCTGTTTATCCCTGCAGGGGTCTGCAGAGGTGTCTGTGGTGTTGACGTGGGGTATTGGCCTCAGCCTTCCCTGACTTCAACTCGACGAAGTCGGAAGTGGCTGCCGACTGAACTCCCATTCTGTGTCCTCTCAGCTATTGAGCACAGCAGTTTTATCCCTGCAGGGGTCTGCAGGGATGTCTGGTAGTATAGATGTGGGGTATTGGCCTCAGCCTTCCCTGACTTCAACTTGGCGAAGTTGGAAGGGGCTGCCGGCCGAACCCTCTACTGTGGTCTCTCAGCCGTCGAGTACCTGGATTCGGATGTTCATGGTGGGGTCACCATGAGCTCCGTGGAGTTTGTCCACGCACTCCGGTCCCATGGCCAGTTTTGTTGCCAGACCAAAGCTTTTTGTGCAGCCTGGACCTTCTTTCCCACAGAGGTCCGCGGCGACTCTCCTGAGTATCCGCTCTGTTGATCCTCGAGTATGTGATACCCCACTACACATCTGCCTTCAGACATTTTCGGCTGCAGCCCGTCGCCCCACGTCGGGTGTATTTGAGGATCATGACCCTTCGCTGATAAAATCAGGAGTGAAGCCACTTTGTCGGTTTGTTTCCATGTTGCTCCTTTCCGACAGTGAGCTTAGGGAGGCCCTCTCCTTGCTCACTTAGGTTCTATCCAACAGCCTTTTCCATTGCTTCCAGCGAGGCTATGAGTGGCGCCGCCTCCCGGGATTTGAAACAGGTCGTTTTCTGATCCCCTGGTGTGCCCACACTATGAGGCATCGGCTGGTTTGCCCATGATGGGCTATATGTCTTCTGAGTCGTGGGATGAGTCTGACATTCCTGACATCGAGAGCCAACAGTCTTCTGACTTGGGGGCAGCTTTTGACTTTGTGTTTGGGTTCCTTCCAGGTCTCAAACCGTCAAACCAGCCGGCAGTGTTAGCCCGGCTGCGATCATCGGTCGCACGCCTACAGCCTGTGGAGCAACATGCTTCTGGGCGCCTTCGGCCGTGCCTGTCGATAGAGGTGGTTGAAGCATTTACCGCTTTGTACTCTAAGCTGAGTTCCAAGACTATGAAGACGTCGTTCTTCATCAAGGTTGACACTTTTTGCCCCTGGTGCATTATCGTTCCTACGATTTCGCCAATCCGTCAGTCTGCCAGACTGTGACGGTCTTGGATCGGGACTCTGACTCCTCAGTCATATGGAGAGTCCAGGTTGGGCTTATCAGGAGGGATGCTGGAATGCGTTCTCTCTTCGATCACGTCGTCTCTGCTTTGCTGCTTATCTGCTCCCAGATGAGTTTGACGACAAACAGGTTTTTGTTTTGTGTGTGCTGTTTAAGGCACTCATGCATCTTCTCACACACATGCCTGTTACGCGGCTAGCTTGGAATTAGTTTGCAGATACGCTGTGCTGGACACAAGACGCCCACTTCTTGAGGGCCAGTGCGCTGCTCTTCGATCTGCCTCTTTCGGCGGGTCTGCGACTATTCCATGGTTCTGTGGTGACGGTCCGGGATGGCTCCCTTTGTCATTCCATTGATCTGCAGCTGCTTAGTCAGCTTGATCGGCCTTCAGTTGGAGGCAGGTGCCGTCCAAAGCCTAACAAGTACCCTTCTGCTTCCTCTGCGAAGCTAAGGGCTGATCCTCCTACTGCCAGTTCTACTCACTCACAGGGTGGGATAGGCGTCGGCAGTAGTGACCTGGATTTTGTCCCAGGTTGATGCACTCCACTAAGTAGAGAGTGCCTCTTCCAACATGAGTCACTTTCAACGTTACACGTTGGGAACTTTTGACCTCGGAGATAGGCGATCTCCTGTCAAAGGGGACAATCGAGGTCATCAAGAACTTTCTTTCTGTGGGATTTTGTTCCCGCATCTTGGTGCCGAAGAAGGATGGCGGACTCAGATAGGTTATCGATCTGAGTATTCTAACGTAGTCTATCATTGCTCCTCAGTTCAGAATGGAGGCTTTCAGATCAGTTCGCGACTCCATTCCCCAGCATGTTTTCCAGTTCAAGGCCATTCCCTTTGGCCTCGGCCTGGATCCTTGGGCCTTCACCTGTCTGATGTCGTTTGTGTTAGTTTTACATCGCACACAGTCCAAGGTGTCTTCTTCGGCTTGTTTAGTTGATGTCCTCCAGAGGCAATCCAATGCTGCTTTTCTGGAGTCTGATGTTGTCACACTGTTGAGCCTACTCACGTCACTAGGGTTCAGAGTCAACGGAGAGAAGTCGGACCTGGTCCCTTCTCCATCTTGTCATCTGGGATGGACTTCATCAGCTCGGAGTCTTCCCCGACTGCTTGGTCTCTGCGTTTTGGTGACGGATCTCATTCCTCTGGGTCAACTGCATGTCTGAACTCTCCAACACTTTTTGCTCAGTCGTTGGAGGCTGAATGTCGGTCCTCTGGTTCTGGTGCTTCTGTTACCGGAGTCTCTTCCTCGTCACCTTCTCCCCTGACAGATGTCCAGTGGATTATGCAGGGAGTTCCGTTGGACTTCCCCATGTCCGATCGTGTTCTGATGGTAATCGCCAGCAATCTCGGATGAGGTGTGACGTTGGATCCTCTAGGTCTTTTCCTTCACGGGTCATGGGACCAGGATCTAGCAGCTCTTCATGTCAACCAGAAGGAGCTTCTTGCTCTTCTTTTGTGTTTCCGTCAGTGGATCCCCCGCTATTCTACGGTGGTTGTTTACATTCGGAACCAAAGGCGGAATGCACAATGTTCCCATGTATGATTTGGTTCGGGATCTTCTACTGCTCGCTCAGGATGTCAACGCCGGAGTGGTGGTTCGTCACATTCCCGGTTGTCTGAACGTCCTAGCCAACTCCCTGTCCCGACGTGGCAGGTTCTTTTCCACCGAGTGGATGTTCCACATGGCGGTGTTCCAGTCTCTTTGCGATCTCTGGGGTCATCCTCACATCGATCTCTTTGCGACTAGTTGGAACCATCAGGCGGACACTTTTGTGTCCCCGTGTCCAGATGCTCTGGCTTTTGCCGTGGACGCTCTGGCCCTCATTTGGGACGGTCTTGTCGGCTACGCCTTCCTGCCGGTTCCGATTCTGCATCAGGTTCTAGCCCAGATATGAACCTGCAGTTGTCGAATCCTTTCGATCACACTCCTGTCTCCACGGTGGGTGTGGATCAATCTGCTCCGCTCCCTGTTAGTGGCGGTTCCGACATGTCTCCCTCTATGTCGCGACTTTCTTTGCGAAAGTCACCCGAGGAGGTTTCAGGTCGACCCGACTTCATTGTGCCTTCGCGCATGTCTTTTATCGGGTCCTGTCTCCTCCGTAGTGGTTTTTAGAGGCGAGCAGTGGAGTTGCTTTTCTTCTTCAAGGAGGCACTCACTCCACTGGTTTAGCCTCTGTGGCTAAGTAGAAAGTTCTTCTGTCGATGGTGTGCGATCACTTTGTTGCTTCTGTCACTCCTTCGATCACACCGATTGTGGAGTTTCTGGTATATGTTTGTTTCTGGGGGTCTCCAGCAATGGGTACAAGTCCATGCTTGGGGGGGGGGGGGGGTGTTCGCGCCTTTATCCGGGGTGGATATGCATTTTCTCACATGCCAGATCTCTCCTGAATCCATTTCTCGATGGATTTGTCTTGCTAGTCGTGCAGCTTCCGCTCGTCTAGCTACTGGCGAGTGTATTACCAATCGTTTTTTCTGCCACGAGGTGCGTGCATTGTCTTCCTTTCGGGGCTTATACTAACTCCGTCATGTTGTCGGATGTTATGCTGACAGCCTACTGGAGAAATGCTACCTTCTCCACTTATCTTTGACAGTTGCAGGAGCAGACAGAGGACCTTTGTTCTACGGGCCCTCTTTCTTCTGCTCAGGCTGTTGTCTTTCCCAGCCATTCAGCTTCTTACAGGGTCAGTTCCAGCTCCGTGCTGTTGCTGCCCTTTCTGTCTGTGCATCGCACATCACCATACGCCTCATCTTTCATTGTCTTTTACTAATGTTTGTGATGCTATGATTTGATAGGACCAGAGATGTCTTCCTCTGTCCATGGTTCCAGTGCAATTGAGTTATGTGTGGGTTGGTTATGTGATTCCCTCCATCCAATTGTCTATTCAGCCTTTAGTAAACAATTGTAAGGTAGGTTGATAAGAAATATAAATTTTATAGTAAATTTCCTTTCTTATTATACCAACTGCAATTGTTTACATGGAGGCCCTCCCGTCTTCTTATCTGGGTAAGAATCCACTTTTCTTTCCCACATCTCTTGGGAAAGATTAAAATAGAGAGTATCTTATCCGAGTTAGGGTCTTCCACTGTAGTGCAAGCCTGTAGTAAACAATTGCGGTAGGTATAATAAGAAAGGAAATTTACTTTTAAATTTATATTTCTAAGGTGGTGTTACTTTTAGGTTAGGGCCATGTAAATTTGAATTCCTATCCTCTGATCAACTCTCGAATTGAATCTGATGACATCATTATCAGATCCATTTCAAATTAGAAATGGAGCAAAACAATATTTGTGAAATCACTTGTTAGCTCACCTGAGTGAAGCTCAAGGGGAGCTTTGGTGATTGCTTTCGGTCTGTCGTCCTTCCATCCATCTGTGCGTTCATTCATCCGGCATGAACTTAACATTACAGACTTCTTAGAAACTACTGGGCTGAATGGAACCAAATTTGATGTGCATGTTCATTATTATACAAATTTGATGTGCATGTTCATTATTATACGTCAAATAAAGTTGCCATGCCCACAGGGTGCACCACATTGGGCATAACTCTGTTAGCAACCACAACACTTTTTTTTAAATTAAACTTCTTCTCTAGAACTACCAATCAGAATGTTTTGATAAATGGTATTACAGCATCCTTAGAGGAGTCAGATTCAGGTTTGTTCGAAACAAGTTCCTGGGTTCATATATGGGTTCCCTTTGGGAACCCGAATTTTAACTTGGTACAACATGAGGAAATTTATTAGTCGAGTTGTGAAGAAGTCAAACTTGACTTATAGTTTGGTGAATGGCGGGTGGGTGGTAGGGTGCTTGTGCGGGTGGGTGGGCATAAACAATTGTTTTCCGGACAATAACTTGATAATGGTTTGACCCACGTTCATGAAACTTCATAGGTAGGTTGACCTCAGTGAGAGAAAGGACCCTATTTATTTTAGACTCACTAGGTCAAAGGTCAAGGTCACAGTGACCCTGCACATACTAAATCATAAATAATTGGTTTCCGGATGATAACTTGACTATAGTATACCCACATTCATGAAACTTCATATGTATGTTAGCCTTCGTGAGAGGAAGAACCCTATATATTTTGGACTCGCTACGTGAAAGGTCAAGGTCACAGTGGCCTTCAACATACTAAATCCATAAACAATTGGTTTCCGGATGATATCTTGATAATGGTTCAACCCACTTTTTTTGAAACTTTATAGGTAGGTTGGCATCAGTGACAGGAAGAACCCTATTTATTTTGTACTCGCTAGGTGAAAGCTCAAGGTCACAGTGACCTTCATAATAAATCGTAAACAGTTGGTTTCCAGATGATAACTTGATAAAGGTTTGTCCCACATTCATGAAACTTCAAAGGTAGGTTGGCCTAGGTGAGTGGAAGAGCACTCTTTATTTTGGACACGCTAGGCCAAATGTCAAGGTCACAACAACCTTGAGCATAATAAATCATGAACAATTGGTCTTCAGATGATAATTAGACAATGATTCCACCCACGTTCATGAAACTTCAGGTAGGTTGGCATTGGTGTAAGAAAGAGCCCTATTTATTTTGGAAGCAGTAGGTCAAAGGTCACAGTGACCCTTCACATAGTAAATTGTAAACAACTGGTTTCCGGACGATAAGTTGATAATGATTAAACCCACTTTTGTGCTGTCACAACTTGACATTGGATCAGTGATCCTATCAGCATTTTTAAAAAATCTTCCTTTTCAGATCTGTCATTAAAAATGTCTTGATACTTGGTATAGTGCAACATTAAGGCGGGTCAGCTAGGAAGTTTGTTCAAATCCTGTCCTTGGAGTCATATTTGTGTTCACTGTGGGAATATTCTTTAAAAATCCTGTTTGTCACATCCATCAGTCAAAATCTTTTGATATTTGGTTTGCAATATCCTTTGTGGATCAGATTCCAGTTTTTCAGATCTAGTCCCTGGGTTAATATTTGGGCTCTCTGTAGCAGCCTAAACTTTGACTTAGTGTAATATAGGGAAATTCCTTTAAAAGTCTTATTCAGATCAATCCGTCAGAATCTTTTGATATTTGCTATGCAGCAACCTTAGGAGGTTCAGATTCCAGTTTGTTCAAAGGAAGTCCTTTGGGTCATATTTGGGCTCTCTGTGTGATCCCAAATTTTTACTTAGTGCAATATAAGGACTGTTCTTTAAAAATAATTTTCTTCACGTTCACACATCAGATTCTTTTGTTACATAGTATTGACATCCTGATGATTGGGGAGATTGAAATTTGTTCAAATCAAATCCCTGGGTACATATTTGGGCTCCCCTGTGCTGTTGACTACATGCAAAAAGTGAAAATTTGCATGAGCAACAATTTGCCACAAACTTGAAAGACTGACATGCATATAGTCATTTTGATGTTATACAACTCAGTGTTTCAAGCCACTTTCCTTGCTATGCCTTTGAGATAAAAGTGATCAATCTGGGATCACAAAATGTGAATCAGTGTCATGTGCTGCTAATGACCATTGTTGTATCGCAAGTTGTGATGTGAAACTGAACAAAATACATCCTGCGGGCAACCATAACAATTTTTGCTTTTATATTTTCTATCCTGATAAAACAAGTAATATTAACCCCTTCCCAGATTTGAATAACATACAACACTTGTAAAAAAATTCTTCAATAACTAAAAATCATCATTTTGTTTGCCTATGGCCCTCACTGTTAAAGTTGCCTATTATAATATTAGAATTGATATGTCTTTGCACTCTTTGGTTAATAATTATAAACAGTTTTATTCTTAAATTATTTTTATTTAAGGTATGCAGGCTTTTGCTGGACTGATCACTTATTTGCACTGAATGACCTTTGAATGTACCTATCAGCATGTTTACAAATACTGTTACTCAGTATCTGTTTTTAACTCACTAATTTGTTATGCCCCCGAAAATTTTGAGAGAGGGTATATAGTCGAGGTCTCTGTCTGTCTGTCCGTCCGTCTGTACGAACATTTTGTATTATAACTCGAGCATCAGTTGTCAGATTTTAATGTTCTTTGGTATGGTGATAGGGCAGCTTGGGGGAACGGATGCCTTCATACCTAGCATTTTCGTCCATTCACGTTTGGTAGAATTATGGCCCCTGTTTGTTTTTGGCCTCTGTTTCTGACTAAGGTAAATTGTACCATAGCCTATAGGGCAAAATGCTGCCCAATTTTTTTTTTAGTTCATTATTTTTCTGCGGCCCAGTGCTTGCAGGGGAGGTCGCATGACATTTTAACCTCTACATATCAATATATCCATATAAATATGGATGACACAAGAATTAAAGTAATTTTGGTTCCAGACCATGTAAAATTGTATCACCGCACCAATCGATTTCAAATTTTATTTGCTTATTACTAATGTCAAAATACAGGTCAAGTTCGATTTGGAGGTTCACTCCGACCATTCTTGCAAGAGTTATGCCTCTTTTTTAATTAAAAAATCACAAATTTCCCAATTTCAGCTTTATTCTTACTGGCCACTATCCCATTTTTTTCTAGTCCACTATTTCTGTACTGCCCCGTGTTTGCAGGGCAGGTTTGCATGTTATTTTAACCTACTACATATCGATATATTCATATAAATATGGATGACACAAGAATCATAGTGTTTTTTAATTCCGTTCATTGAAAGTTGTTTGGATGAACCAATTCTCTTCAAACATTAAGAAGCTATTATTTACACGCAAATCCGACTTTTCTACCTTCGGGGGCATCAGCACACGCGTTAGCATTGCTCTTGTATATTTGTGTCACAGGGGGCGCGGTGGCATTGTGGTAACTGGTTCTCGTCAGATCACTGAAGTTAAGCGATGTTGAGCCTGGTTAGTCCTCGGATGGGTGACCGTCTGAGCGATCGATTCGGACTCCTGCATTGTGTCCTTGGGCCAGGCAATTAACCCCAATTGTCCACATGGGGGCACGATGACGCGTGTACTAAGGCACACTACTCGTCGATGGTACGCATGTCTTCAACCAATCTAACCCTGCCTGTGCTGCAGTGTGGAGTTACGATGTTGGGGAGCTGGCAGCTGCTTGGTGGTTCTTTCCGGGTACTCCAGCTTCCTCCACCCATAAAACTGTCACAGTCATGATTAGCCATTGTGCATAAGTATGTGACCTTAAACACCAATTATTTATTTATTGGTGTTTAAGGTCACATATTTCTGCACAATGTCTAATCATGACCTCGACAGTTTTTTATGGGTGGAGGAAGCCGGAATACCCAGAGAGAACCACCGAGCAATGGCGAGGAACTGTCAGCTCCCAACATACTAACTCCACACAAGCAGGGTTAGCATTGGTTGAAGACAGGTGCACCATCGACGTGCAGTACGCCTTAGTACACAGCGTCACCGTGTCCCCACGTGGGCAATGGGGGTGAAGTGTCTTGCCCAAAGACACAACGCAATTGCCGCAGGTGGGATTCGAACCGATGACCTCACGGTTTGCAGCCTGCACCTCTACCTACTGAGCCACCACTCCCCCTTAAACACCAATAAATAAATAATATTTGGGTCACACTTGTTTACTAGAAATTAGACAGCTGCATCCAGAAACTTAATGAGGTGACTTAATTCAGCCAATCAGCAATTAATGAAACACGAGAACATTGGAGAAATTTCTAATTCTGGAACATTCTATTTGAAGACTATATAAGTCTCAGTCAACAGACTTCACTTCATTCATCTGTTGTTTTCATCTTGCATACAGCAAGTGACAATTGTTTATACATTCGGCATTCATTGAACATTGTAGATTATTATTGGACAGTGCATTATTTTAGATAGCAGCTGAGGATATTAATATTTTGTGGATTATATTGTAACATTTTTGTCATTTTGTTTTGAAGAAGTGTTTCCAAATCTTTGAAGAGAATTTATTCTTCCTGTGAATCAGGATTTACTCTTGTGAAAAGCCTGGATGCTACTGAATTATTATGAAACCACCTCTGTGGAGCCAATACTTGTTGTATATTATTTTCATTTGAAATTTTCCGAGTGAATTATAGGGTGGTATGATATTCAGAACTTAATACCAGTATCAGTATTAAAAAAAAATACAGCGGTATACCGATATATCTATAACTGTTCAGATATATGAACATAAGTACCACAATCAAGACTTGAGGCATCACAGTTGGAACAAATTAGCATGCCTTGATGATGCAGTTTGAAAACCCTTTACCCAATGCGGATGATATAAAAATTTATTATTTTAAAAATTAGTTTATTAGATTTTCACACAAAATTTCTACAAAACAATATCATGTGACCCCTCATTGGAATGTGTGCAACAAGCTCGTTCCAATGAGGGATCACGTGATATAGTTTTGTTGAAATTTTTGAAAATTATTTTTCAACTGCTGAATTTATATTACGTGGGCACATGCAAACGATTCCTTGGATAAAGGGATAATATTATTCAATCGGAGCTGCAGTTAAAAAACTCAAGACATCTTGAAAATTAAATTGTGGGTAAATAAATATTGATTGTCAGGACACCTGAGGCCCCATAAGGCCTGGGCTGACGTGGGGGTTATTTAGTCCCGCTGATGAAATTGCGGGAAAATTAGACCAACGTGGAGGGTCGGAATCCAAGTGTCGCAATCTCGGCGCTGGGAGCTGAGTTAGACTGACGCCGTGATTCATTTCTCTGCCAAATTGGCCTGAAATAGGTTCGATTTCCATTAGGTGTGATTCCTAATCACTTCAGGCTGTGTAATGGAAAGAATGACTTAAAGTAACAACAATTCTTTTATTTACACATAAAAATAAAGCCGTTTCAATATTTCAACAATCAACAATTGGATTCTTTTCACAGAAAATGGGTTGCAAGGGTTAAATAATTCTCAACAATTATATAGTCATTCTATAGCCCTGTACTGGCACTATAGCCTGCACACTGGAAATGTTACTACCGTGAGCTCGCCATAAGAGCTTCACAAATCTGAAATTATATTACGGAGAGCTTGCCATAAGAGCTTCACAAATCTGAAATGTTATTACCGTGAACTCGCCATAAGAGCTTCACCCGCTTAGGCTCAAATGTCAACGTCTGCGCGTAACTGTACCTCTGGCTGTCGGAGAGTTCCGACCAGCAATGTTTGTCATCTATAAAGCCAGCGTACTTCTGATTTGGGTCAGATATTGTCTACTCATACCTTATGTGCCTTTTGAAAGTCCTCCGTGAAAGTCCTATTGAAATGTTCACTGTTCCTGGTTGAATTCACGATTCACAAATGCCCCTTTTTGTGCTAGGGCGAAATTGTCACTCACACCGATCTCCAGTCGGTATTACGATGCTTCGACAGCAAAACAAACTACTCCCAACGCAACCAGTCTGATGCTTCAAAGGGTTAATACACACAATACAATTAACCTACACTTCTGACTATTGCAGGCTGATACCTGCTACTCGACAATCTAAACTTTAACGTTTCACCTTGGGTTTTCCTTCTCAACGAATTTGGCACTGTAGCTGCCTATCAACCTTAAGCTAAATCAATTGTGGAATGCCCTGTCTGATGATTCCAGCCGTTTCAGGGTCCTATGCCAGGAAACAGAGTCCGCCTGCCCTGGACTTCACCAACGTGTGTGTGACCCCAAGTGTGTGTCTAATGCTCTGCTCTTCAAGGTATATATACTTTTTACCCTAAATTGTCAGGTGGACAGATGCTCATCTGTCCATCTGCCAAAACGGTGGGAGATGACGTATATCGAGGCAGAATCAATATGTCATCTCACGCGTGACTTAACGGTGATTTCACTTGTCGAGAGAACCGATTCGTTCCTGCCACTCATTGCTATACTAATGATCAGGTGACGACACAACAGACTTTTCTATTTTTTAGAATCTCGTTTCTCAATTGGCCGTGACGATATCCTGCCACCAACCGATTACGTCTCGTAAGACTCGCGACTACTGTATAACTTAAATGAGATTAGACCTTATCTAACATACCGTTCCTCCCCTGGGTCCCTGCGCTGAAGCTGGATATACACCACGTGTGTTTTTTCCATGTCCAGCTTCACAGAGAAGTGAATTTATAATAAATAATAATAATAATATATACACTTATATAGCGCACGTATCACAATTTTGAAAGAGTTCCAAGGCGCTTTACAAAGATATTAGTAGGAATAAAAATTTAAGTATACAGTCCTTCCCCCATGTGTTCTTTAAAAATATTTTTCAAAAAGTAATGTTTTCAATTTGGATTTGAAGGAGTTAATGGAAGGGGCAGACTTGACGGATTCAGGCAAGCTGTTAAAAAGTTTAGGACCACTAATGCTGTAACAACGGCCTCCGTATGTTGACAGAGTATACGATTTTTCCTTCAAAAGGGTTTGACCTGCTGAACGAAGGAGGCGTTTGGGTCTGTAAGTTTCAACTAGCTTGGAAATATACTCTGGAGCTTGATTCAGGCATGATTTGTAAGTGAAAAGGAGAATTTTAAACTCTATTCTAGCCTTAATGGGGAGCCAGTGTAATGTTTTTAATTTGTGAGAAATGTGGTCCCTTTTCTTTGTTAAAGTAACGATGCGAGCTGCCGTATTTTGTATGACTTGTAATCTGTTAATCTGTTTACTGGTAATACCATAGAGGAGTGAGTTGCAGTAATCGAGTCGTGATGATATAAATGCATGCACAAGACATTCTGAGGCATTTTTCGTTAAGATTTTCCTCGCTCGACCAATTTTTCGAATATGTAAATTAGCTGACTGTCAGATTTTTGAAATATGAGGCGCCATGGTCAAATGATTGTCAAAATAAACGCCAAGGTTCCTAACAGTTGTAGATGGGTTTATTACCTTGTCGCCTACTTTAAGGCAGGGTAGTGTATCTGGGGCGGGTCTATACCTAGATGTAAACACTATGAGTTCTGTTTTCTCGTCATTCAATTTTAATTTGTTTACCAGCATAAATTTCCTAATGTCAATGATACAACGATCCAAAATTTGAAATTTAGTTTCTATGTCCAAACTATCTGTCGGGTCAATGTCTGTGTAGATCTGTGAATCGTCGGCATAGAAGTGATAATTTATACCATGGGAGCGTATAATTTCCCCCAGGGGCTGCATGTAAAGTGTGAAAAGAATGGGGCCTAGGACCGATCCTTGAGGTACCCCGAATCTGAGTGGCACAAGTTCCGACCGAGTGCCATCAATGGTGACACATTGAGACCTATCTGATATGTATGACTGGAACCATCTCAGTGCTGACTCACCAATACGTAATTGAGCGAGCCTATCGGATAGAATCGTATGGTCAATGGTGTCGAATGCAGCTGAGAGATCTAACAAAATTAACACAACTGCTTTTCGATGGTCAATGTATTGAAGAATATCATTTTGGACACTAAGTAGAGCTGACTCAGTAGAGTGTCCAGGACGATATGCTGACTGCTTAGGTTCCATTAGTTGGTGGTCATCTAAAAACACCCTTAGCTGTTGAGCTATTACCTTCTCAATAACGTTGGATATAAATGGCAGGTTAGAAACAGGTCGATAATTTTTCAGTTCACAAGGATCTAATGAAGCTTTTTTGAGAAGAGGTGTAACTAGAGCTGTCTTGAGACATGGGGGCACATAACCATTTGATACGGACTCATTAACAATTTTTGTGATGGAATCAATGAGAGCAGGTAGACAAGATTTTAACAACGAAGTGGGTATTGGGTCCAGCGCACAACTCTTGCTTGGCGAGGTCATGATGATTTTTTCAACAGTACCCTTCTGCACTGTTTCAAATTTCAACAGACTTCCAGACATATTGGATGATGTGCTGGGAGAGGAATTCACGCTTATAGCTTGCGTTTCATCAAGTAGGTTCCTTATTTTCTCAATTTTAGAAACAAAAAAGTCCGAGAATTTGTGAGCAATTGTAGCATTTGAGAGCTCAACTGAGAATTTAGGTTTATGCCTTGTTTCCATAGACTGTAAAATTTTAAAAAGTTGCTTTTGGTCAGATTTGCAAGCTTCAACTTTACTACATAGAAACTGTTTCTTAGAGAATATTATGAGATGCTTCACAACTTTACACTGGGCAATAAACATTTCACAATGTATTGTTAATTTGGTACGCCGCTTTTGCTTGGATGCAACAATATCATCGTTCATCCAGGGTCGGGCAGCATTTGCTGAGATAGACTTTGAAAGTAAAGGGGCAGCATCATCCAATAAGCTTTCTAAATTACAATTATAGGTGTCAACCATATCATCTAACGGCAAATTGTTTTTATCGATTTCAGCTTTTACAAAAGTTTCAGAAATCCTGAGCATGAAATTCTCAATATTTATATTCTTCAGTTTGCGGAACAGTACTTTTTCCTTGACTGCAACAGGTTTTTTAACATGCAGTTTGCTAATCACAAGGAAATGATCAGAAAGAGATGGATCATGAACATGAACATCCTTGACAAGGCTCTCATATCGTTGGTTTTTCGCCTTGATGCGGAATATCTTTTGAACTTACACTATCTTTATATATGAGGCCCCTTGCCCCTATATTTAGGTTGGCTTTGCTCTGACATTGATGATAAACCAATATTTTTGTAATTACACCGGTATTCAATCGTTATTGATTTGAATACTGGTATATATCAGTTTATCAATATACCATGCAGCCCTATTGTATTATTGAATACTGCTGAATTTTGGAGGGAACATTACATTTTGCTGGATTCTAGGGCTGAAACGGTTGGCTCATTTACACAACCGACTAACTGAGAGCTATAACCGGATAATATCCAGTTAACCGTAGCAATTATTTCACTGAATCTGGGATCAAAACTATAGGAATTGGAAAGCAGTATTCTCAGAAACTATTCCGTAGTGTGTATATAAACGAACGTTGTCGAGTACTCGACAACATTCATTTGTATACATACTACGGAATAGTTTCTGCGATTAATCAGTGCTCATGGAAATTACTGATCATTAACGAAGTCGAGAACGCCAAAGTCGATTATTTCTCAATATATATATAGCGCTGCTTCGAGGTTTAATCTATCTCAAAGAAGAAGCGGCAGATTTACTACGTTTTAACCATTGAATGACGATCACTATCGATATTTCGTATAACCGGTTGACATTTCTTTTAATCGGTTATGTGGGTAACCAGTTTCAAACCGGTTATCTGGTTAACCATTTCAGTACTACTGGATTCTGTTTCTGCAGGACGTTCTAGGACATCACAATACTAGTTGAAAAGTTTCTTTTTCCATTTTCCTTTCAGATTATTTTTTTATTATTATATTTATGAATAGTTAAATTGGAGTTATTTTTGCTGGATCTCAAATTTCTTTCTGTTATGTAACCATTATTTTTATTATTATACACCGTAACACCCATCATTGAAAAGAAATATGTTTTTACATTGTCCACACTCTTTCGAATTTAAGATGTGTTATCACAGATGATTTTCTAAATCTAACCAAGATTGATCATGCGCAACAATGCTGAGCAATGTGATTTACAACAGTGGAACGTTATTAATTGAATAGCCACTTTGCCAATGAAAATCATTCAGTTACCAGGTGTATTTGATTTATAGGGGTTTGATCTTTTTTCTGTGTTCTAGAGATAAACTAAGCATTTATTCTTTTGTATCTTGTTTGCTGGAGCTCATGGATTTGTTGATTGTCAGGGTAATTTCTTAAAGTACAGTGCAGTCATCATGGACTGGTTGTAGTCCACAAATGGACAGTGATGTCCATGCATGCGTTTACCAGGTAATAAAAATCTTCATCAGCAAAATTTTAATTAATGAAGCACCGGGTTGCACCCGGTGCTTCATTAATTAAATGTTTGATCATTATTTGTTTAATCTAATATATACATAATGTTCGGGATCTAATTTATTTGTGTGTGTGAAAGTATTGCCCACTTGTGGAAAGTGATCAGTCCATGGCGGCCACACTGTATTACAAGATTTGTTTTTCAGTTAACTGATAGAGTACTAAATTGCAGGTGCGTTGGTGTTGCAGTAACTGGTTCTCATACGATCACCAAAGTTAAGCAACATCAAGCCCGGTTAGTACTTGGGTGGGTGACAATCTGAGCGATCGATTCGTACTCCCGCATGTGTCCTTGGGCAAGGAACTTAACCCCGATTGACCACATGGGGGCATGAAATGCTGTGTTCTAAGGCAAACTACACGTGGATGGTGTGCATGTCTTCAACCAATCTAACCCTGCCTGTGTTGCAGTGTGGAGTTACCATGTTGGGAAGCTGGCAACTGCTTGTAGTTGCTTGTGGTTCTCTCCGAGTACTCCGGCTTCCTCCACCCGTAAAACTATAACCGACATGATATGACCTTAACTGTTAAAGTGTCGTTAAACCTTAATAAATAAATAAATAGTGCTAAATTTTTTTTCAAACGTGCTTTGTAATATGACTATTTTTTTCCCCCAAGATATTGTGCTAACTGCAAGGGGACCTTACCTGTGCAGATTTCTTCATAGAAAAAATTTGTTTGGCACCCAAAATATAGCATTTGTCTCCAAAATTTGTTACCAAAAATATACTATAGGTAGGTCTCAAAGGCTTTGTGGTTTATTATTTCATTGTATTGTTTTTGATAAAATTGCTGTCTGATGACACAGGTGGGACAGAATTCACCCGTCAAGTAATCTATAGGCAACAGCTTAAATCGTGTATCTTTGTTATGGGAATTAACAGTTTATCCATTAAATCTGATTCAGATCAAATCATTTCTTTGTTACTTAATCTTTTTTTGTTTTCTTTAATCTTTTTTTTTATAATCCTTATGGAAGATAATCAATTATTTGCTATCAGTTTACATGTATGTGGAGTGGATAAACAATATAAAGAATTATCATGAATTATTTGTAATCGTAAATTGTAGCTGTTGACTCCCTTATTATGTATATTTTCATCATTTATGGAATTTTTTTTTGCAACTAAAATACTTAACCACTTACCTAACATGAATAGCAGATAACACTTGCAAAAAAATTCTTGAATAACTCATTTTTTTTCATTTTTTGTGTCAAAAACATAGGCTATGACCCCTCATTGGAACGAGCTCGATGAGCTCATTCCAACGAGAGGTCATAACCTATGTTTTCGAGACAAAAAATGAAAAAATACTGAAAATTAAATGGCGATTTTTTAGAATAGCGCTGGCCGGTTTTGGCCGTTATGTTGGGTAAAGGGTTAAATGAGCCAGGTAATACTAACTTAAAACATGTTATTCTGAGTGCATCAAGGGACCATCTGCAATGCTGATACATGGTTAATTTGTTCTCATTTACAATCAGATTCCATTTAGCCCTAAAATCTTTTAATTTGGCACCCCCCAAAAAATCATTTTGCACCAAAAAAAACTTTGGGGCCATTGTGAACTCTGATATTGATTTTACTAATGCACACTTTACTTGTCACTTATGTACTGTAAACGGGAGCACATTGGCTCAGTGGTTATGGCATTGGACTCAAACCGAAAGGTACCCCTTTGATCTCCACCAGGGAGGGGTAACTGCATTGTGTCCATGGGCAAGGCATTTAATCCCATTTGCCCATGTGGGGGACACTGTGTACTAAAGTGTACTGCACATTGATGGTGCACTTGTCTTAAACCAATCCTAACCTTGCTTCTGTGGAGTTAGTAGGTTGGGAGTCTGACAGTTGTTTGTCACTGCTTGGTGGTTCTCTTGGGGTATTCCAGCTTCCTTCACCCGTAAAACTGTCAGGACACAAAAACCATAATCTAGGGTAACAAATGATTAGTTTATGCACAAACACAATAAAACCATTCAGCCATTTTTTGCTGGGTATTGGATTTGGTTTTTCAGTTTGCTGCAAAAACTGGAACCAAATCGAAAAAAAACACCCAGCTCTGCTCTTGAGTGATTTTTGTACCACATAGGTTGCATTATTTTGATTCAGAATTTTGTATTTCAGGAAAAGTACAAAATATGGCAATAATTGTTTTTAATAAGGCTTAAAAAAGTTAAAAATCTGTTTCTCAGGCCCTCCGGCATGGTCCTTTTGGCTGCTGCATGCTCTCTTTTTATAACCAATGCAAACTACCAATGCAAACTTTAAAAAATAAAAATAAAATCTTTTATGTCTGATATTTGACCCAAGTTAATAAAATTGATAAATTTGTCCCAGGGGATGAAATACACCACTACTCATGCTATTCTGCAGATTATGAGGCCTAAAACATAAAACAAACCAAGAACATGAAGTTTTGATGGCAAAGAAATAATTACATAAATAAAAAAATAAAATATCCCCCTCCCCTCCCCCCCCCCACTCACCGCATGCAGTTTTGCAAAAAAGTGGCCTAAGAAACGGAAGATCTAATTTGTGTGGCCTTACATGTATTTGCACACACTTGATGTTATTTTGGTAGAGTCGGCGTTTACAATCACAAATTTGGGGTAATTAACTGGAAGAGTGCTGGGAGTGTTAAAAACCATGTTCGATCTTGATCTGAAGTGCAGATACTGCAACTTGAAGGGTTCATATTCTGTAGATGTGCTTCATATTATCTTTGAAGTGAAATTACAGTGAAGTCGAGTTAATTGAATAGGCACTTTGCTAATAGGAAGTCTGTGTAATTTTCATATTAAGCAGTGAAAAAAATATATATTTCTCAAAACATTACAACAAAACCATATCATGTGACCCCTCATTGAAACAAGCTCATCATGATACAGTTTTGTTGAAATTTTTTGAAAAATTTAAAACAATAATTAAAATAATAAATTTTGATATCCTGTGTGTTTGGTAAAGGCTTAACAGAGATTTGGTCACTTTGCTGTATTCGGTAGAGTACCTGAGCATTTAACCTATTATATCATGTTTGACAGAGCTCATGGAGTTCTGTCAAACAAGATATAATACAAGTTGACTGAATACCTGCAATAAATGTACCATACTGAGTAAAGTTTGGTAAATAGACAAGGGAAATTTAGTAATTTCCTCACATATTGTTAAGATTTTTTATTCAATTAACAGGTGTTTACTCCATAACCTGTATGCAGTTGGGAGAGTGGGATGGGTTAGCCCTGGTAATTCACCCTCAGCAACCAACAATGCCGAGGAAAATGCGGAGGAAACTAAAAATTTCTACAGCAAAAATACTGCTGAGGATGGCTTCTTCACGAAGCCTTGTGGTGGAAGAAATTGCACAGCTTCCAGGTTACACAAAGAATCAAACCATGTGGTTTGCACTATGCTGAATTGCTAATCTTATAATTTACAATACAAGTTGCAGCATGACCACTAGAAACTATGTGTTCTGCTTCTTCTATGTTAATGACACCAGAATCTGACATCAGTTTCTAGAAAGCTCTCACAGAGCTTTCCAGAAAATGATGTTAGATTCTGGTATTATCATTATAGTCACAGTGAGATACTTAGTTGTCCCCCAACCCTTCGGGGGACTATTGTAATCAGCAGTGTCCGTCCGTCTGTCTGTCTGCCTGTGCGTGCGTGCGTGCGTCCATCCGTCACACCCTTGTCCGGATGATAACTTTAGTTTGGATGATTTTACTGAAACTAAATTTGATATGTGTCTTACTTGGGTGGAAATGCAGGTCAAGTTCGAAAATGGGCACGCTCCACTGATTTCTACTGGATTTATTCCCCTTTTTCGACTTAAAAAATACAGTTTTTGTGTTGTCCGGATGATAACTTTAGTTAGGATCATTTGATTGAAACGAAATTTAGTATGCCGCTTATTTGGGTGGAAATGCAGGTCAAGTTCGAAAATGGGCACGCTCCACTGATTTTTACAGGATTTATTCCCCTTTTTCGACGAAAATACGGTTTTTGTGTTGTCCGGATGATAACTTTACTTTGGATCATTTGATTGAAACGAAACTAAGTATGTGGTTTAATTGGTTGGAAATACAGGTCAAGTTAAAAAATGGCCATGCTCTGTCTATTTTTACAAGAGTTATTCCCATTTTTCGACTTATAAAATACACTTTTTGTGTTGTCCGGATGATAACTTTACTTTTGATCATTTGATTGAAATTAACACCCTTAACCTCTCATAAAGACCATGCTCTTGGAACAAATTGCATCCTAACAGCTCCCTTGAATTTGCCTTCTTGGTCGGGGGACCGGGGGACCGGGGGCGTTGCCCTTGTTTGTGGTTATGCTGCATCCTATTTTCACTCATACTATACATATTGAGCAATTCGCCTGGTTACTTCCAAGGTTTTTCTCAGCATTCACATGGTTCATGATATTGGCATGATCTAATCGAGTGAAAGATTCTGCACATTGATTATATACAAATGTATCTCAAACTACTTTCACATGCTAAAGTTACTTGAAAGTTTTCACTTCACTGCATACAACATATACATGGCAATTGAAATTATGTCCTGCCTCCTGATAATTTTTACATAATCGAACGGGCTTCACAGCAATTGCCGTAGAAGCACCAGTTTTCCACAGCAATTTTTTTTGTTGAGGAAACAAAAATGAATTACCAGGACTGGTGGTTACGGTATTGAACACCAAAACAAAATATCCAGGGTTCAATCCTGAGTACTAAGCCATACTGCATGTTGATGGTGCTCTTGTCTTCAACCAATGCTAACCCTGCTTGTGTGGAGTTAGTATGTTGGGGAGTCTGACATTTGCTTGCTGTTGCTATGTGGTTCTCGCCAGGTATTCTGGCTAGTACTTAAATGGTTAACCGGATAATCGGTTTGAAACCAGTTAGCTACCTAACTGATTAGAAAAAATGTCAACCAGTTATCTGAAATATCGATAGTGATCGTCATTCCACGTTTAAAACGTAGTAAATCTGCCACTTCACCTTTGTGATAGATTACACATTGAAGCCGCCTTGTATATATAGAGAAATAATTGACTTTGGCATTTAAGACTTTGTTAATGATCGGCAGTTTCCGTGAGTAATGAGTAATCACAGAAACTATTCCGTAGTGTGTATACAAACGAACGTTGTTGAGTACTCAACAATGTTCATTTGTATACACACTTTGGAATAGTTTGAGAATACTGCTTTCCAATTCCTATAGTTTTGATCCAATATTTGGTGAAATAATGGCCACTGATAACCAGATATTATTTGGTTATAGCTCTTGGTTAGTCGGTTACGAAAATGAGCCAACCGTTTCAGCCCTAATTCTGCTTTCCTCCACTCGTAAAACTGTATGACCTGTGGTGATCCTGGCTTTTAAAAGTGTCATTAAACCACAATAAAAAAAAAATTATGGAGTTAACAAGTCAAATTTGTACTGAAGGTATATGAATGGTTTGGTGTTTGTAAATTAAATTAATAGGTCCAATTAAGAGATATACAATTAAGTGGGCTCTACTGTAGTCAGTCTACATATATATGGATTTGCTCTCTTACAATGGATGGGAGTGTGCATTTTGCACTTTCCCATAAATTTCAACAAGGTGAACACATATGAACAAAATTTGATGTGCACAAACAGTTTAGACCTGTCCCAGTTAAAGGCCTGCTACTGATTATTATTATGTCTCACGTTTGTAACATCAGCCGTGATTGGTTAATTTGACACCTTCTAAAAGTCATAGTACTGGAGTTTTGGGGCAAAACACAGGTACTATCGGAACGTTTTTCCCTGGAGACAAGAGAACGGAGAAAATGTAAGCTCCACTTCCATTGATCAGTGTCGATGGGAATTTCTCAACACCAAACGCTGGCTCCGTGTCCGTTTAACTTTTTTCGTCACTGGTAGACACAAACTTACTAACAAATATATCATCTTCAGTGGGTGTGTTTTCAATTTTAACTGCAAACAATGAATTCAAAAGAATCAGAAATATTAAAAAACTCACTCACGTGTTGTTCACCACTTCAGTGAATCCTGAATATGAGTCTCAGTTATGACTTCAGTCAATTATATTTCCACAAGTTTAGTACTCCTCGACCTTACTGAGCCTCCTCCTCAAGTTCAAAATAAATTGTTTCACTCCGCTTAATTCTTTCAACTGTTGTCGTCCGAGAAACATGAATTTATATTCCATTAATTTATATCACTTTTCACACAAGCATTAACAATGAATTATAACATGAACAGCATGATTGATGCAGTTGTAAACACTGGCATTTGTTGATATAGAAACTCCCAAAGCAACGGCACTTGTGACAAGTCATTTTTGAAGAGACGTCATTCAGTCAAAATGACGTCATGTTTTTGGATTCGACTACATTGTTGTTACAAGACTGATGGCATGTTGCAGTTAACGCTTAACAATGAAAGTCATTTTTTTTTCGGCATAATAAAATAATTAGAACGTTTCTTTTCATGTTCTATCAGTCGATAGTACCTGAGTTTGTGTGATTTTTGAAATAAAACCTGAAGCAGCTTTGCTGCTTCAGGTTTTATTTCAGAAATCACACAAACTCAGGTACTATCGACCGATAGAACATGAAAAGAAACGTTTTAATATTATAATGGTACAGTACATGTACTTTCAATTAAAAACACCAGGTCCAGCTATTCTCTTATGTTTCTTTTTCTTTTATTTTTCAGTGTTGCTCATTGCTGTAGCATTATCAACACTTCCATTGAAGAGACTTATAACCTTCTATGTGCACATCATTTGTGGATGTCTTGTACTGGCTGCTTATCAACTCTCACACATGTTTGTTCAAAATGAAACTACGGAAAAAGAGGACCAGAAAGATATTCCATTGTCTGTCTTCGATGACCCAGATGTGGTGACCAGATTATGTCTTCATTTGGCTGCCCAGTGCTTCATATCAGCACTGGTGGCATTCCTTACTAACATTCAGGGATGGACAAAATTCACATTTCTCATTTTTACCTGTCCCATACTTGCAAGAGCTGTGGGTATTCCAATGAATCATCTTGCTACTGTGCATAATTTTTCTTCAATTTTTTCTGCTCTGATAGTGTTGATTTTCATTTTTAATAGTCTGGGTTTTATGTTAGGTGTTGTTAAAGATGGTCTGAATCAAGTGGTAGATACCGCTAGAGCTGTTGGATGGATTCCCATGTTTGTGTCTTTTTGGTCAACAATGAAGTTATCAGTTCAATTATTGACTTTTTGGTTAATTCTATTCTCAACTAACTTGACTATTACATTATACATGGGAACAAAGCCCATCATTCAAGAAGGTTTTATTATTACAGTGCTTGCTACTATAGGTGAATGTTGTGCTACACCATTGAGCTTATGTGCCCTCTGTGTAACTATATCTTTTGCTTCATATGTTATTTTAACTGGGACCAGACTATATTTAGAAGGCTGGCAGGCATTCAGCTGGAATGATGATCAACTAAGAGGATGGACAGAAGGATTTACTATGCTTTTGATAGCTGTCCAGACAGGTCTTTTGGACTTTAGACCATTACAGAGAGCTTTCTTAATGAGTATTCTGTTATTTATAGTAGCCTCCTCTCTCATTCAGTCCATGTATGAGATTACAGAACCATTTCTCTTGGGACTCAGTGCTTCACATAACAAAAATGTTTATAAGCATGCAAGGGCCGTATTACTGTTAACATTTCTATGGATGATGCCACTCTATATGACTTATGCTATATGCCAATACTTTGATCTTGACTTTTGGCTGATGGTTATCATCTCTAGCTGTCTTCTAACATCAGTTCAAGTGGTTGGGTCGTTGATAGTATACACCCTGTTTATGTATGATTCAATGAGAACTGAACCCTGGGAATCATTAGATGATGTTGTTTATTATTCACGATCACTAATCAGAGTTCTGGAATTTTTTGTAGCACTGTTTGTTGTGTGCTATGGTGCTAAGGAAACATTATTTGGTGAGTGGAGTTGGATAAACTCATCTGTATTGATAGTCCACTGTTATTTCAATGTGTGGCAGAGACTTCAGAGTGGCTGGAAGAGCTTTCTTTTGCGACGAGAGGCAGTTCAAAAAATAGAATCTCTGCCATTGGCCACACAGGAAGACCTAGATGATTTTGATGATGTATGTGCAATATGCTTCAACCCATTATTGAGTGCTCGAAAGACAAAATGCGGTCACATATTTCATGCACTTTGTCTACGTAAATGGTTGTATGTGAAGGATGTCTGTCCCTTGTGTCACCAGAAAATTAATCAACGAGAAAATGATGAGAAAAATGATGATGATGATGATGATGATTTTGAAGATGTTACCAGTAACGATGATGAGAATGAAAACTTGGGAAGTGGAGAAGAAAGTGCCGACACTGATGACATTTGGGAGAATGAATTGAATCAAGATGGTGATGTGCACTATGACAATAATGAACAGTCAAGCAGATACAAAACTGAAGCAGCTGATAATTCATGATTTCTGTTCTAGTAGGGTTCTGCTAAGCCCCCACCCCCTCTCCCCAGAAGCCATGTTCTCATTTTTTTTGCTCTGATAAACAGACAAGGGAGGGAGGTTTTTTTTCGGTTGTTTTCTCAATGGTATAAATTTAAAATCAAAAGTTAACTAACCATTTACCTAACATGAAAAGAAAATGACACTTGCAAAAAAAATTCTTCAATAACTAATTTTTTTTCTCAAAAACATAAGTTATGATCCCTCATTGGAACGAGCTCAACGAGCCTGTTCCAATGAGGGACCATAACCTATGTTTTTGAGACAAAAAATGAAAAATAATGGAAATTAATTGGCAATTTTTGAGAATAGCGCTTGCATGTTTTAGCCGTTACATTGGTTAAAGGGTTAATTTTTGTATTCGGAAGTCTTTTCACCTGTTTTACTCTCTTATGGCTCCTTAAAACTGACCCCTCCCCCCACCCCAAAAAAGCCATGTCCTCAGGGTTTTTTTCTCAGAAAAACAGACAAGGAAGGGAGGGTTTTTGTTTTTTTTCTTAATGCTATAAATTTAAAATCATAAGTTAATTCTTATATTTGGAAGTCCTTTCACCTGTTTTACTCTCATATGGCTCTTTAAAACTGACCATTTCACAAGACTGTGAAGCTGTCAATTCAAACAAGATCAAGTTAGGTCAATTAAAAAATTTCTTGTTTCTCAGGAAATTTTCTATCAATTTCATGATGAGGGAGGGAGACTTTTATTTTTGTAAATTTTTGTTAATCCACAAACGGTCCTGAAAATAGTTGGAATTGAAAATTTAACTGGTTACACTATTAACATTTTTTTCAGCAGTGAAAATTTCCAATAGTGCAGTTGCAAATTTAACTCTATCTTGTAACAATATACAGTTGGTGAAATTTTTATCTGATAAATGTAAAATAGTGAAGAGATTTCCAGGGTAATAAAGAGTGATAAGACAGCTTCTTAATGACGAGGGAAGTGCCTGAGAACCCGGAAGCTTCTTTTTTTTTTTATTGATAGCCTAAGCGTCAAGATTTTATTCATATCCATCCCAATGATTTGCTTTGATTCTAGTCACAGTCAGTTGAATTTTCCATCATGTTTTTTTTTATCAAGTATCTCCCCTTGAACTTTTATATCACCAGGTCTCCCATACAATTGACTTGATGGAAGAAGTGTTCAAGAGTGGTTCCATTTCTGAAACTGATTCCATTTTTAGAATATTCTGCATGTTTGATTGACTGTCCCAAACAGAAAGCAGGTTACAATTTAATGGGCTGAGTTCGATAACAGAAAATACAATATTTCAAGCCATTAGGCCTGAAATACAATATTCCAAGCCATTAGACTTGGAGATTTTTTGGAACTTTTCACACATGAATTTCCATAAAATGGTATACATGTTCTTCAAATACACTTTCCAAGCAGATTTCAACACAGATATTACATTTTTCTGGAAATTTATTCCACTCAAAGGGAGCTTTCAATGCAACACACCCAACATATGATATAATGTACTGTATTCACATACACTTGTATATAAATGTATGATTTGGGATAAATTATCATCATATTTCATCTTTCAGAGCTGGGGACGGTTGGATAAAATATCAGTGGGACTCTCCAGCCGGGAGATGATTTGGATTAAATATCAAATTTAGGTGATATTTTGGGGTAAAATATTGGGGGACAGTCTGGCCAATAGACGGTTTGGGTAAAATTGTAAATAGGAAATTTCACTTTTTAGAGTGGGGGATTTTTCAGCCAAGGGGCACAGTTTGGATTAACTTTTAGAGATATGAAATTTCACTTTTCAGAATGCAGGACAGTTGAGTAAAACATCAGAGAATGGTTTGGAAACTTGAGGCAAACACAACAGGCGTGGGATTAGCTGGTAGAGTGCCGGAAGCCCATATTTGGGCTTTTTTTGGCAGTGCAGGTACTGCAACTTGATGGATTCATATTTTGTGGATGTGTTTCGTATTATTTTTGAAGTGATATTATTTGGCTTGCATGTATTTGCCTTGCTAAAATTTATGGGAGAGTACCTATAGGCACTCTCCAATAAACTGAAACGAGATGAAAGCATATGAACAAATTCTGACAACAATAATTTAGCACTCTACTAGTTAAAAGAACTTCTAACAAATTTTTTGTCTTACCTCTCTGTAACAGTGTTGGAAGTTTGTTATGCCCCCTGTCCTCCAAAGGAGGGTTTAGGGGTATCTAGTGGAGATCTCCATCTGTCAGTCCATCTGTCTGTATACACATTTTGGATTGTAATTTCAAAACCATCAGTCTGATTTGGATCTCCTTTGGTATGCTGATAGACCCGCATGGGGGGAAGGATATGCACAAGAAATGGGTTCCATCCATTAATGTTCCCAGAGTTATGGCCCTAATGACTTAGACAATTTTTCTGTCCCACAATACATTTAAGGCTACTTTGAACATGCCTACGGGCTGGGGGTTGTGGCCCATGCTCTGCACAGCCCTAGTTTCGTCAAGCAAATGGCAGATTGCATCTTTCTTTCACTATCGGAACTTGCAGGTTTAGATGGTGTAGATGTTTCAGTACTTTTACTTGCAACACAATCTGTAACTGGAGAACTGAGTTTGTCACGAAAATGGTAGTCCATAATTACTGCTATGTAGACCTAAAAAAATTAAAAATCTGTTTCTCAGGCCCTCCTTCATGATCCTTTTGTCTGTCACATGCTCTCTTTTTGTAACCAATGTAAACTTAAAAAAAATAAAAATTAAATGGTTTATGTTTGATATTTTACCCAAGTTAAAAAAATTGAAAAATTAGTCTCTTGAGTGCAAGAAGGCTTTGCAATGCTTTAGCATCACAAATCCTTCTTGCTCTCAAGGGATGAAATACACCATCACCCATGCTAGTCCGCAGATTATGAGGCCCAAAATATAAACCAAGAACATGAACTTTTGATGGCAAAGAAATAATTACAGAAATAAAAAATAAAATAAAAAAAACGCTCGCCTGCATGCAATTTTACGAATGGTGGCCAGAGAAACAGAAGATCTACTTTGTGGGACCATATCTGAGTTGTTTCTGTGTTGCACCCTGATCATGTGGCTCTGAAGCTTTTTGATTCATGAAATCAGTTTTGTGCTGACATCATCCTTAGACTCTAAGTCAACCGTACACTAACTGTATTTCTCGATCTCTCAAAAGCATTTGACACTATAAATCATGTTATTTTGTTGCAAAAATTTGAGTGGTATGGCTTTAGGGGCATAGCTTATGATTGGTTCAAAAGCTATCTTTCAGATAGAAAACAGTTTGTGAGTTATGGTGGTCAAAATTCTGACCTTGCAATATAAGATGTGGTGTTCCCCAAGGCTCAGTTTTAGGCCCCATTTTGTTTCTATTGTACATAAATGACATCAGCGAATCAACTTCACTAAATCTCCTGTCTTTCGCCAATGATACCACTGTGTACTCATCGGAAGCAGACATGAATAAACAAGCCAGTAATACTAGTGATGAATTAGAAAAAATATTTGAATGGTGTTGTGTAAATCGATTGGTTCTGAACACAAAGAAAACAAACTACATTGTCACGAGGGGAATCTTTGGCAGATCGACTGCAAATAGCATATTTATAAACAATCAAGAAATAAATAAGGTGGGCTCTGATAAGTCTCTAAAGTTCTTTGGAATAAACCTGGATGATAAACTATCTTTTAAATATCATATTACTCAATTATGCTCTAAGATTGCCCATGTAAACTACGCTCTAAATAAGGCAAAAAACATCCTTCCTCTAGAGGCATTGAAGACGCTCTATCATACCCTGGTCCAAAGTCAACTTGTTTACGGAATTCAGGCATGGGGGAATTCTAGATCTACAAATAGACTATTATTGATGCAAAAACGATCGCTGCGGATAATAGGCAACAAAAAATACAATTCCCACACCGACCCCATTTTTTACAAGTTTAATATTCTCAAGGTACAGGATCTGTTTATGTTACATGCCTTACTATTCGTATTCGATTGACATCAAGGAAATCTACCAACACCATTCAATTCGTTCTTTGAAACCGTTGATTTCCACAGCCTCAGAATTACCCAGCAATCTGGACTTCTTCATATAAGCCGAACAAGAACTAAATCTATAGAAAACCTCCCACCATATTTTTTCCCGAAACTGTGGAATGATCTTGATCCAGATGTACGATAAATAATAGAAAGATCTTTAAAAAAAAGACTATCATGTATGTTTATATCATCTTATTCAAAGACAATGAAATGCAACAATCCATACTGTCCCGACTGTTCCACATAGACTTGGAATGGTCTTACATACCTAACAAGGTTTACGAAAAAAAAAATTGAAAAATCTCAAATCTGATGCATCTGGTTTTCTCGTCATCCTGTGATCCTGCAAAGACCTTCAGTAGTTCTGTAATTGATGGATGTTTTGTAAGTTACATATAAGAGTTTATAGTTTAGTATAGTATAATACAGTGCGGTACAGTACAGTGCAGTACAGTACAGGGCAGTATACGGTGCAGTATTGTATGGTACAGTGCTGTACGGTGCAATACAGTACAGTATAGTATAGTAAATGAGGTAGTCCGAGCTAGGAGAACAGTTAAATCTCCCATTTTATCTTAGCTCCAAATTTTGATACTACTAAATCCTGTGGTCCCGGCTTTGCATTGCACCCAAAATTAACCTCAAATTCAATAGCCTATGACACATACATGAGATTGGTTAAAGATAAAAAAAGAGGAAATGTTTGCCGAGCGTAGCGAGGCGAAAATTGTTTTGGGCGAGCGAAGGGAGGCAAAATTTTTTTTAGCCATGGTCCAGGGGCCGCTAGGCCCCTGGAAGCTCTGGGGTTGTAAGTGCTCGGAAATTGAATCTTGGCCATTCCTAAGCATTTTAAGTTTATAACTGAGTAGTATTGGTGGTTCACTTAAGATAATTTGATTAAACATAAACTGGATGTCGAAAAAATTCATATTCTTTTACAGCTTTCATCAAGAACTTCTGCTATGAAAAAGGACTGATGGTTGCAATAGTAGGCTGGTTGCAATAGTAGGCAGACAATCTGTTTTAATTTTTTTGAATTAAACCCTTTCACCATTACCAGAGTTCATTGACAAATTATGTCATGGCTGCTTCTCAGCAGCCATGGCATAATTTTACAATTAACTCTAGGAATAATATTCTGTTTCATTGTACATGTAAGCTAGGGAAATATTTGTAAATTCTTTTGGATAAAAGTGAAACTTGGTGTATTTATGCATTCCACAATGCTGTTGCTTGCTCACCAAAATGTACCTACAATGTCTGTGTACAGGCTTCAACAATCAACATTCACTGTTTAATGTTTATCACCTAATGACATTTAATGCCACTAAAATGCAAGCATCCGATTAAAACAATGCAGCTATGAAAGTCACTGGAACTGGCTCAAGGAGCTAGTTCCAGTGACTTCGATATTTGCATTGTTTTATTGAGATATACAGTTAAAAGAAATGAAGAGAAGGATTAAATTTAAATTAATTTAATACTTGTGAATGTGTACATGTACCCTGAGAACCAAGTTCATATTGTCATTCAATCCTTCTCTTTTTAGATAGTTTGTTTGATGAAGTGTTGCTCTGTAGTTTTTGAATAAATCTTTTACGAGCCTTTTGCACAGATTTAACAGATAGTTCTTTGGCACGCTTTTTTGTTATCCGTTTGACAGTGTTCAACTGCAATTCTCTTCTTCTTATAACAGCCTTTTGTTCTTTGGCTTTTAACTCCTCTTTTAAAGTACTGGACTGACGAAGCATTACAAGATCTTAGTTTGTATTTTACGCTCTGTATGGAACTATAAGTTGGAATATTCATTCTCCCAGAGCGCTTATCAATCACATCCCCCATAACATTAAAAGATCCCTCTACCATGGGACCATGGAAACAACTTAATATGGCAGTGATAACTTTCTGTAGTGTGCAGTACTTGTTAGTCTCTAATACAGTAGCCCACCAGACATCAACCCTGTCTTCATGTGGGTCAAATTTAGGCAATGATACAATGCTGTGATAGTGCCGTACCTCTTTATCATATTCATCTTTTTCGGCTTCACTGATCACATTCTTTAATACTAATTCTGGAATTTTCAACATCAGGTTGAGAGATGAAGTATGGCTTCTACATATGGGATCAATGCTGGAGAAGCACTCCAGGGCTTTGTTGTTGATTGGCATTTTCTTAAGTAGATATAGTCCACACTGAATGTACGATTTTGATGTATTGTCCAAAAATATGCCTATGGCAGAGTCTTTCTTTCCTGTCTGTTCTTTTATAATCTTTAATGCTTTGGAGCCAAAGAACATAGATTTCTTATTCAAGACAGCTTCACCTCCCTCAATATGTTGATTTAACTGACTAAGCTGCTTTGCATTTGTGGCTTCAGATAAATATTCTGGCTTTACAAAACAAGTTAAAAAGTCACAAATAAGTCCAAGTATATAATCATACATTGTGTGTATGAGGGGCTTTTTCATTTCCAACACTAGAACATACTTTTTCAGGGTTGGTAAAACAGCCTCATAGAAGTACAGCTGTAATAGAGTGTCTGTTCTCTTAAAAAACAACTTGTTCACTATTCTGTTTTTTCTGTTCTGACCATCAGATGTAAGGTTTTTTGAATCAAGTTTTTGTATTGTTTCCTTGACATGAGCTCTCGATTCTGGACTCACTGCTTTCTTTTTATAAATTTCTACAAGGTTACACAAGTACAAAGATCTGTCCCTCTTAGACAGGAAAGCAAAATAGAAAACTGTGAATGCGTCAAAAAGTTCAAGTGTTGATATTGTTGAATCATACGCCGATAACCAACGATGGTTCACAAATCTATGTGGCATTCTGTATGTAATGTTTAAGAGTGAGCAAAGTTCTTCTAAATACTCTCGGAGGTCTACAGACCATTTTAAATCATTAAAAATGTCACCAAACAAGCCTTCCAAATAGAAATCAAATGGCTGAGAGAATTTCTTGCTTGCATTGTGGGCATGGTGGCATGTGTCACCATCTATGTCAATCAACTGTGGGGCCACACTGTCTCGAATTCTTTTTTCAAAGCCTGTTTTTGTCCCGCGCATCACTGAACATGAATCCATTAATATTGAAATGAGATTCTTCCAAGATATGCTCAGTTCATTAAAAAGTGAACATATCATAGTGTACACTGACTCACTATTTACTGTGGTCATTGGAAATGAACGCAAATGTTCCACAACAATTTTCCTCTGCTTGAGTGAAAAATATGAAATAAGAACAGCCATGACTCGTTGATGGTTAGAGCTAGTTGCTTCATCAATATTTAATGAAAAAAATGTTTCCCTGACACAACTCAGCAACTCTTCTTCAAACGTCCAAACCTCATTTTGTACGCAGCCGAAGTTCGATCCATCGAAAGAGAACTGAGTGCCTTTTTGTCTGTGGCAAGAGTTTTTGTGAGCTCTATCAAGTCAGGTGCAATAGTAAACGGTAGAGATTTTTCAGCTAGAAATCCCCAAATCATTGCCTCATTATTTGCCACTCTATCTGTCACTGGTACTGCTGGCAACTTTGAACATGTAGCTGAACTAGTACTGGCAGTAGCTGAAGCTGAACATTTGAAAATGGGGTGGACACCATATAGTTTATTTTCCGAGTCTGAAGCTTCACCACAAACAATTCCAGGGAGTGAATAATTCTGGAAAATGAGTAATCTTTACTTTTAGGGGAACCGCTGCCATATGTCGTTGCACGTTTCGTCCCCGGGATGATTTGTCCCCTATTGGCGAGACGTTTCATCCCCAGTGCAATCTCATGTAAAAGCGAGAGTGCAAATTCATGTAAATAACTAACCGTGGTATATTTCATTGCTATAAATTTATTTAATATCTTAAAGTTAAATTTTCCTCCAACCTGGCTCACAACCATTTCTCTTGATTTTATGTTTATTTCAAATAAACATAAAATCAAGAGAAATGGTTGTGAGCCAGGTTGGAAAAAATAATTTCAAGTTAACCAGTGGTGAAAAGCTTGCCTGCCTGGTAGAGTGGGTCCTACCTAAAAGGGCACCAACCAGTGTTACGTATGTAGCAAGCCCCCTCCCCCCCCCCCCACACACCCACACACACAGTGGGTCACACACACCCACGGGGTACGGAAACACTCATCCTTTGAATTGACACAAAACGTTTTAGGGAGACAAAAGAATCTGTGTCAGTTTTCTTCCAACCCATCTTGTGACAGGACATGTGGTGTACTTGTCTTGTGCAGTACTTATTGTTCCGAAATATTTTAAATATTTTGGAACAATAAGGTCCGCACAA
Organism: Pictodentalium vernedei; assembly: GCA_031216915.1. Classification (NCBI taxonomy): domain Eukaryota; kingdom Metazoa; phylum Mollusca; class Scaphopoda; order Dentaliida; family Dentaliidae; genus Pictodentalium; species Pictodentalium vernedei. Next base: position 606,635,563 of record CM062295.1, on the reverse strand, counting down.
GTATTTTTCAAGGATATTAAAACGATTAAGTATTTTGTCCCAAACTAACTGGGACGTTTCGTCCCCAGCTGGGTACGAAAAAATCCCACCCTGCCATGGGGACGAAACGTCCCGGAAACGAAACGACCTGGACCCACAAAAGCGAGTCCTCAATATGGCAGTGGGTCCTCTAAAAGTGAAGGTTACATACCTGGGAAATTATTTTCCTTTTAATTTGATGCTTTGCAGACTTAATGTGGTCGATTAACGCCGGCTTACTACGGCTTCCGTACTTTATCTCCAAATCACAGAGTTTACAATAAGCTTTCCCTTTGGCACAAATTTTTCGTACGTGTTCATTGACATATTTGTAGTGACCGAGGATATAATAATACACAGCTAGAGATAATTCTCACCAGGCTTTGTTCTGTTATATTTCTCTTTTTCTTATCTAATCTGATATTAATACTGTCAGCTCGTCCAGCAGTAGCAGCAGCTGTTGAACTACGTTCTGTGAACCACTGCAGACGAATCAAAACTTCATCCGGGTCTCCGGCTTCTCTTATACCCTACAAATGGGAGCTGTTCACTTGGGGTAGTGTATGTTCGGGGCACGATGGTATTGTGCACCCAGAAAAACCGGACAAGGGTCTTTGAAGATCACCACACTTTCCCGGTGTTTAAAAGGAATGGGGGATTATGACCTTAAGGTGATCTTAATAGGGATATATGTAGGAAGATGTATAGGGCCGCTTTTCATAGCGGTGATGTATCATCACCAAAGTAGGATTAAGAGGGACAAGTCCTTGTGTCCCAAAACAAAGTGGCATGTAAATTACGGTGATCATTGACCACCCAGGTATCATTCTAATGTAGGTATTAAGTCCTAATACTCCTAAGTGCCCAATAAAAATACAATGCAAAATAGTAACTTCCTGAGGCAGTTGTAGGGGGTCACAATTATGAAAAACAAAATGAAAAGTAGATGTGGGCTCCGACCAGGAGCTGGTAAAAATAATCTGACCTATTAGTATTGTCATTAAGCACCCAGGAGTGACGTTAATGGGGGCTTTACTGAGGGATGCGATACATCCCCTGAAGGTTGCTGGATGAGATGCTAAGAAGGTGTTGGGCAGATGTATGCCTCAAAATGGCGATGCGTTGGGCCACATCACCTATGTAGGCAGGAGTTGCTACATCTATGCCCAGGGGTCCAGCAAAGTATGGGGAGTCAGTCTCCACCAGGAACCGATTGTCGGGGATCATTTGAAGTCCCCGGATTTGCCTGTCAGAGAAGCAGTAACAGCCCACCCCTACACTGAAATAGCACTTCCCAAAACTATTCAGCCAATCCCTGACCATATTGGCATCACCAGAGAAGCAGTGGAGGTGGACTATTTGCTGTGGACTACAGTTGCGACCTACTATCTGAAGACCTCGGGAATACACATCGGACATGGTGGGGGCACCATCCCGAGGCCCTCGCAGGTGCAATACAAGGGGCTTATCAGGAGTGGCCAGCTGACAGGCTTCTTCTAGAAAGTCGTCCTGAGCATCCCAAAATATGCTTTGCTCAGTGTGATCTAAACCCACTTCCCCGAGGGCACTGACATGGGGAAGAAGAGCTTTTATTTGACTCAGATGTTGTTGGAGGAATATATTGGGAAGGTTGCTGAGGTGTCTGGGGTGGAGACCTATGGCTGTGGCTATTTGGGGATTTGGATCAGGGCCCTGAGGGAAGGTCTCCGGGTCACAGTAAACTGCCACCCCTCCAACAACATTGACAGGCGTTTGGGGAATCCAAGCTCTTCCCAAGTTCAAAAGGGCGGTGGCCGAAAGGTTAGGTAGGGCCAATTTTTTACGGGTTCAGTCTACATGAAAATGCGCATCTAGGGCCTCTACACTTGGAGGAGATGGACCAAAGGCAGCTATCTGTGGGTTACACTCCATCAGGGGTGACAGACTAGAATGAGTGGGAGCAGGAAGTCCCGGAGGAGCACGGGATACACAGGTATCCACAGGAAGTTGACTTTGGCCCAATTGGAGTGGAGGTGTTTTTGCCAACACAGGTGACACCACTTCCGGACGGGAAGAAACAGGTTCCACAGGAGCGGGGTGAACTGCTGCTTGAGGGCCCACTGGGGGTGTAGGTGCTTTGGTGAGCTGAGCTGCACCCGGTTTGGTGAAAGTGGGGCGGCGATCTTTGGGTAAGCCAACCAGAAACCACATGATAGCCCTCCAATGTAAAAGGCCAGCCCTGGAATTGATGGGAGAAAGGGTAAATGTGGGGGGAACAGACCACCCTAGGTGTTCACATAAAGCCTTCATACATTGTTTGGCTGGCACTGAAGGCACTGTATTGGCCGAGATGATTTGGGCCTTATTTATCTGGTCCACCATCTCATTAAGAGTCATGCCGGTGGCCTTAGATAGGAGGGACAATCCTTGAAATTGACTAGAGGGGGCAGGAGGAGTCTCACCACTTTCGGGTTCCCAGAAACAAGCCGGAAGGTGTGTTACTTGGCAGTGCCTCCTCATAGACCTTGAAATGGCATTACATTCTGTTAGGGCACATCTGGGGGCTCTACCTCTCTGACGGGACTTCTGATCATCCCCTCTAGAAATCACTGACCTGGAGGGAGGATGCTGGGAGGGTGCTGCATGCCCTGCCTTCCCTTGGGCAGAGGGATAAGGTGAACTAACATGACGCCTCTTACCTGACCAAGAGGGGTCTGCAACATCCAGAGATAACAAACTGGGTATCTGGGGAACTCCCGGGGTGATTTCCACCAGCGGGTGGAGTATACCCCGTCCTTTGGGTGCTATTGGTACAACAAAGGTTGGGAGGCCCCGAGCCTCACCCCCTGTGGGTAAAGTAGTCCCAGTGACCGAAGGGCTCTGAACAAGAGAGGAGTCGGTGGGATGTCCCACCTGCTGGGAAACTGAAGGCTTATCTAAGGATTGTTGGTCGGCGGGGTTAAACACCACCTGAGGGAATGTGGGGTCCTTTTTCAAACGGACGTCTTGTGGGGGCATAGACACTGGAATCCTCGCCTCTGGCCTCCACGGTCTTTTCCCATCAGGGCTGATCTCATCATCTGACAACATATTCTACAATAAAGGAGATCAATCCAGGATTAGTGCCTATCGAGGCCATGTAGCATTTTAGTAGATTAGTCCGCTTTAAATAAGATAAGTGGGTCGTTAGTGATAAGTTATGGTGCAAGATTACTGTTGAGATAAATCACACCGAGGACAAGAATACTTGTCCAACAGTTCTGCATCGTGCTCTGATACATTCACACACACACCATGGTACCATTCCAGGCAGGAATCGCACTGAATCATGAAAGTACCATTATCAGGTTGTCGACATGTGCAGTACAAGGGAACTGTAGAACCCAAAGTCTGGGTTCTTGACAGATGTCTTTGTATCCAGGGGGGTAAAGTGGTATCTAAACAGAGCTTCAGTTTATCATGATGGATGGTGGAAACTTTATTATGGAATTGTATTTTGTAAAGATATGGTTGTATCACCTGTAGAATAATTCCGGGGCCCTGCCAAACTGGGTTCAATTTCTTAGTTTCCCCTTTTTTGTTTCCAGAGTTCAAAACATAGACTGTATCATTCGGCTTGTACGTTGAAGTTCTAGTGTTTTGGTCATGCTGCTGTTTCATCACCTTCTGTTGAGATTTTAGAGTAGAACGAGCAGTATCATGAGCTATTCGAATAGACTCCATTAGGTCATTTACATACTCTGGAATGGAACCTGATTCAGGTTTCGAAGGACACCCAAAAACGAGGTCTGTAGGGTGGCGAACTTCCCGACCCAACATCATTTTATTTGGGGTGTACCCTGTTTGTCGATTAACAGCTGACCGCAAAGCACCAGCCAATTGAGTCAGATGTAAATCCCAAGTGGATTGGGTTCTACCTACAAAACATCGCACAGCATCCATAAGGGTGCGATTATATCTCTCCACCTGGCCATTGGCGGATGGCCGGTATGCTGTGGTTCTGGCCTTAAAGATATGCAAGGCCTCACAGACAAGGGTGAATAACTTACTTTCGAAGTTAGTTCCCCTATCCATAAAAATTTAATTTGGGCATCCAAAACGGGTAAAAAACTCATTGACAGCTGCAGTGGCTGTCACTTCTGCTGTTTGACAAGGGAGGGGAATACACTCCACCCATTTGGTGAACTGATCCACCATCATCAAGATAAACTCATTACCACGTTCTGTTCGGGGTAGAGGACCTAGAAAGTCAAGATGAACCCGCTCCATGGGTGCACCAGCATGATAGAGGGTTAAAGGATGCCTTGCACGCCTGGAGGTTTTTTTTGGCTGGTTGCAAAGGGCACATGCTTTCACATATTGTTCGATGTCCTCCGACATTCGAGGCCAATAATATTTTTGCTTTATTCGAGCTTGTGTTCGATGTATTCCTTGATGACCAGATGCAGGAATATCATGCCCAAATGACAACACTTCGGCCTGGAGGGATTTGGGAATTACCAAGACTGTTTCCTCATTTTTACGCCGTTTACATAATAAGCGATTGTCAAGATAGAATCTATGTCGACTGGTCCAATATGTTTTTGCAATAGGGCTTGCCAAGAACAGGGTGGACTCGGGGGGGCTCCTCTTTAGACAGTAACCATTTTACTAAGAATGTTAGATCAGGGTCCGACCACTGCTCTGTCATAAGTTCATTTTGGGAATAACCTGCAAAGCTATGGCTAACTCTGTCTATATCTGTGTGGGTCGCACAAATGGTAGGGAGGTGTAACCCATCCAAATCAGAGAGACCAAAATGGCCATCACTATCAACTGTGCTAGTTTGATATGGCTCAGATATGGTAGGGAGGTTTAACTCGTCCCAGTCAGAGAGACCAAAATGGCCCTTACTATCAACTGCACTAGTTTGATATGGGTCAGATATGGTAGGGGGGTTTAACCTGTCCCAGTCAGAGAGACCAAAATGGGCCTCACTGTCAACTGTACTAGTTTGATATGGTAGTGAATGGTGTAGCTTTCCATCCTCTACCCACAAGTCGAGGCTATGAACATTGGTAACTTTCCAATCAGTTTGGGTATAAGCCACTTTTGCTATGGTGTCTGTGTCTAAAGGAGGACACGTACTCAATGGAACCACATTATCCACTTCAGTAAAGAAATTTCCCCACTCTTTGTCTACCCGAAAGCAATATTTGCACCCCCCACATGGCAGATCAGATAGGGAAATACCTGCTCGATAATTTGGACACGTGCCCTCATCTGGGAGGCGGGAAAGAGCATCAGCATTGACATGCTTGTTACCTTTCCGATGTTTGATGATAAATTGGTACTGACCGAGTACTTCCAGCCAACGGGCTATTTGACCCTGGGGATTCTTAAAATTCACAAGCCATGTAAGGCTGCTGTGGTCCGTCCTAATTGTAAATTTACGACCCAGTAATAAATGTCGGAACTGTCTGGTGAAACGAACAACCGCTAACAATTCCTTCCGGGTTGTGCAGTACTTTTGTTGTTCTGAAGTTAAAACAAAACTGCCATAAGCTATAACTCTTTCCTGGTCATCCTGGAGCTGCAAAAGTTCAGCTCCAATGGCATGATCGGAAGCATCGGTGTCCAGAATAAAAGGGTCATCCTTGGTTGGAAAAGAAAGTAGAGGGGGGGAGGTTAGTGCACACTTTATATCTCTGAATGCCTTAGATTCCTCTTCCCCCCAAGCAAAAGCACCCTTCCCAGTTCTCTGATAAAGAGGAGCTGCCAATTTTGCGTAATCCTTAACAAAGGACCTATGGTAGTTAGCTAATCCAAGAAACCGTTCAAAATCTTTTGTAGATTTTGGTTCAGGCCATTCATGAATGACTTTCGTGGCATTATTTCTGATTTCTAACCCCTCAGGGGAAATATGGCGACCCAGAAATTCAATTTGTTTTTGGAAGAGCAGACATTTTTTAGGTTTCAGTTTCAACTGATATTGGCGTAATCTGCTTAAAACCTGTGTCAGATTGGAAATATGATCCTCAAAATTTTTGCCTAGCACAATTATATCATCTAGGAATGCCAACGCTATTTCCCAGTTTAGTCCTCTGAGGACTAAGTCCATGACTCGGGAAAAACAGGCCGGCGCATTACATAATCCATAGCCCATCCGATTAAATTTATATAGGCCATACTTGGTGATGAAAGCAGTTTTTTTCTTATCACTTTCCTCTATATGAATCTGCCAGTATGCCTGATTTGCATCCAGTTTGGAAAACCACTGATTGCCGGCCAGGGTGTCCAGGCAATCATCAACAAGGGGCAGTGGAAAGCTATCTTTAACAATCACAGAGTTTAACCCTCGAAAATCTAAACACCACCGTACTCCACCACATGGTTTCCGAATCAAGACAGGAGCTGCCGCCCATTCTGAGGTGGAGGGTCGGATGATCTTGGCATCCTCGGCATCCAGCATCTTCTGCAGATGAAGTTTTTCTTCATCCACAAAACATGCAGGAGTACGGCACATATGTAATTTGATGGGTTTAGCTGATTCAGTGTCAATAGTGTGTTTAATCACGGTGAAATTTCCCAAATCAAACTCATGCCGAGCGAATACATCTTGGTACTCTACTAGCAATTTATTGAGTATGGTTGTCTGCTCTTGGTTTAGAGGAGTAGATGATTTTTGTAGCAAATCGGCTAAGTGGTCTGGGACTTGAGCCATGTCCCCATCTACATTTGGATTTTGGTCGGCTAGTGGGAGGGGTTCACCCTCAACCGCCTTACCTATGACAGTGCCCCTTTTTAAAGTGACAAAGTGATCACTGGGGTTGATCAGGGCAATTACCGGTGGACTCTTTTCAGAGTGGGCTGTTCTTGGTATCAAGAGATCGGAATCAAGGTCGGGCTCCACTATGTACATAGGCATTGACTGGGGTAGACTGCACTGCACCCTGACTACTGAGTTGGGAGGCACAACTGCCTTCCGTAAGAGGGAGACTGTAACTTGTTTTGAGTGTCGATGCCATATAGACTGCATGCCAAGCACTTCTGACCCGATTTGAATCTCATTCTGGGCCAAGTCAATCCGCACCTTATTGTCACTCATGAAATCCAGCCCCAACAGCAAATCATCCTCGATAGGAGCCACATATACCTGAATCTGGTAAACAGTCTTCCCTAATTTTAAATTTACCGGGCCCATTATTTTACCCTTCATAGAGAGTTTTCTACCTGCTGTGTGAATGGTTACTTCTTTTACAACAGGGGGAATTTTGTCAAAATAATCTAATAGTCTATCAGAAATAATTGTGACCTCGGCTGCAGTATCAATTATTGCATTAAGGTGAATGTTCTCCAATTCAGCTCGGACGAAAACTGTTGAGCGAGATCTCAGATGGCAAAGAGTGATACTTTCTGGTAAAGGGGAATCAATGGGGTTGGAAAGGCCTTTTACATCAGGTGGGGTCGAGTGTAGGCCTATTGGGTCGACCCGCTGGCGTTTAAATCCTCAGCAAAGGAAACTGAAGCTGATGGATTAACATTTGGACAATCTGCAGGTTTATTGAAGTCTTTCCTGGCTGGACACTCTCGTGAGAAATGGGATAGAGAACCACAGTCCCAGCAACGCCTTCGGTCAGGGGAGGGAGATCTACTAGTCTGGCCTCTATTGTTTGATTGGCTTCGTCCCCGCCAGTCGGTCGAACGGCTTTTAATCTCTGCCATGAAAGATGTTATGACATGCGTAAGAGCATTAATATCCTTGGAGACTGTCTGCATCTCCTTAGTAAGACTGGTGATCAGGTTTTCCACCTGGTTGGAAAGATTTCTTATTTCAGGGTCCACCGATCTATTTGGTGGAGATGGACTCCTGGGCGGTGACTTCAAGATGGACTTTGGGATTGAGGCAGCTTGGGCACGAGCAGGACTATATCCCCTAACGGTCAGGACTTGGTGGGCGTGCCCTTGAGTATGGGTTCAAAGAGGAACTGGGGGTAAATGCCCCTTGGCCTGTAGAACCAGTACTGCGGCTCTGACAGTCAGATCCCCAAATTGCTTTATTGGTATACTGGTACCATTTAGTTTTATCAATGGCCTCCTCTAGAGTACGGGTGCGCAGATAGGAAACGTACTGGCCAGCATTTTTATCTTTCAATCCGTGACAAAAGCGCATTATTATTTGTTGATTCATGTGTTCTTCGGGCAGTCTACCAAATGCATGGATGGCCAGGGTTTGAATCTCGTCTGCCCACTCTTCAAGCTGCATGCCGGTAGACTGCTGCAATTGCGCAAATTTCATTTGTGCTGTTTCGGGAAGGTCATAGAGGCCAAACCGTTTTTCCATTTTGTGTAGGATATCCTGAGTGTCCATTTTGGGGTCCTGATGTATGAGAGCCGTGAAGTAGTCACTGGCTTTCCCTTTTAAGCACCAACATAGATTCAATTTGGTGTCTTGTGCTGTCCACCCCTGGGTGTGGGAGAAATGAATAAACTTGACACGAAAAGCTTGCCAATTGGTGGTGCCATCATACGTCAAGTACTTAGGCACATGTGGTGACTGTCAATGTTGATCACCTTGAATTCCTTGGGGGGTGTACCCACCAGAATTAGGAGGGATTGGATTGCTCAACCCCTGTAACACGGAGGGACCACTCTGAATTCTTTGGGATGTGTGCCCACCAGTATTAGGAGTTGGTGGGTTGATCAACCCCTGTAACACGGAGGGATCAGGCTTAACCTCAGCTGAACTGTCACTTTTTGGAGGATGGTTTGGTGGGGGACCAGATAACTGGGCCTTTGAAATAGCACCCAAAACATTATGTGCAAACACAGACTGGGGCTGTTTGGCGATTTTCACCTTCTCTGCCACCTCCAATGATTGGGGGCAAAAGTCACGGTCATCTCCAGCCTGGTGTGGGGATAAATCAATGGCTGTTATAAACAACCTAGTTACCTTTAAATTTGGAATGTCCCTCAATATGTCAACATCAACATTCCCATTCTCCTCCCTCTTCCACAAAATGGCGACGGCCGTGTCAATAGTCATACCCGAAATGTGGAACAGGTCCGGAAAGGCACACCGGTTGACCAAAACTGGTGCAGCCAGGGCAGCACCTCTGGGTTGTATGTCATGAACGGGACTACGTGAACCTGGACTTTCAGACATTGTCAACAAAGGAATTGGAAAGGTGAAGGTCGTTGGCTATGAAGAAAAAAACAAAAACAAAAGGAAATAATTATCCTCAAAAAAGGGACCAAAAAAAATTATGCATAAAAACAGGCACACATGCAGTGAGAGAGGAAGAAATGGTGAGGTAGGAAATTTTAATCATAATCACCGAATGAAAAAATCGAACTCGACGGCATGGCGCACCAAAATGGCGGCGAATTTGAATCGAGGTGGTAAAACAAAATGAGCACAGGTCCGAAACCGCGGCGACGCCACTTGTAGTGACCGAGGATATAATAATACACAGCTAGAGATAATTCTCACCAGGCTTTGTTCTGTTATATTTCTCTTTTTCTTATCTTATCTGATATTAATACTGTCAGCTCGTCCAGCAGTAGAAGCAGCTGTTGAACTACGTTCTGTGAACCACTGCAGACGAATCAAAACTTCATCCGGGTCTCCGGCTTCTCTTATACCCTACAAATGGGAGCTGTTCACTTGGGGTAGTGTATGTTCGGGGCACGATGGTATTGTGCACCCAGAAAAACCGGACAAGGGTCTTTGAAGATCACCACATATTCCGTTTCGTCATGATTGATAATTTTTAATTCCATCCATGACCATTTCCAAGAATTTTTTATCCCCTTTTCATCAATTAATGAATCACTTTCTCGCTCAATAATGTCACTCCGCATTTTGATTAATAGTATTGGAAATCCAAGTAGAATTACAAATAAAAAGTGCATAATATTTAGCAGCAGAACATAAAACATGTGCTCTCGATGGTGCGTTCGATTGTGCATAATCAATAGAAGAGTGGTACTCGCAAAACGCTCCCAACAGATTTGCCCCAATATTTCGTACCCTTCGTCTTTTTAGACCTTCTTTGCGTGGAAATTTTGCTTTTTAACGTAATATTTTTACACTTCATTATCGGAAAATACGCAAAAGCGAAAATCCGCGGATTCGCGGAAAAATCTCATGTATGATGACACTGTAACATTTCCTGCTCACCAAATCAGCATGCACAACCTTTTCTTTTTTTCATCACAATTTATTCTCAGGGGGAAGTCGAAAGACAGCCAGTTTGGCTATGACTTCTCCTAGCAGTATGCAGACAGCCCATTTAAATGTTTCGTACATGTCATGTATTTTTCTATTCGTATGTTTATATTTATTGTCTTTTTTCTTCAATTATTGTAATGTATACTGCTGAATAAAGTCATCATCACTTTTTTTCACAGGCCACTCAAAACAAAATTTGTTGTAAGAACTTTTATCATCATTGTTCCTTAGTTCCAAATGTTTTTTCATTTTCTTAGAGTTCCACTGGATCAGTTACAACTGTTTGCATTTTCTTAGTTTTGCCTGACAAGTGTCTGCAGAGCTTTTCCGGTATTGATTTTTTCGTCGTTTGTCTGTCGTCAAAATTTGTTTGTCCGGGCCATACTTCTTAACCACTGAATATTTTTTGATAAAGCTTTATAAAAATATGTATTATCAAAAGACAGTGTGTTGCGAATTATAATGTGGTATGTGTTCCACAAGGCCAAGGTCACAGGCCCTAGGTTAAGGTGACAGAAAAACTTTGATATTTTACTGTTAGTCTTGTCTGTTCCTTATGATTGACAGATCTTGTTCATACTTGGTATAATTATTGCACATGACTGAAAAGTGTGTCATGACTTTGATCCAAGATCATGTCATCTAGATCAAAGTCACAGACTGCAAAATTTTGATATTGTTATACAACCCTTGTCTGTCAACATTTTGTTTGTCCGGGCTTTAATCCTGTTCTCAACGTTGACGATATCAGAATTTATTATTTTAAATATCCTTTTTTTCCCACAAGTACAACAAAACCATATCATGTGACCCCTCACTGCAATGATCTTCAGCGAGCTTGTTCCAATGAGGGGTTTCATGATATAGTTGTGTTGAAACATTTTGAAAAATTCATATTACGCGGATGTGGCTGATTGAGCCTGATTCGTTAGGTAAAGGGTTAACTTTTTAACAACCGAATATGTTTTGACAAAACTTAATGATATTGTATTATCAAGACAGTGTGTCGCAAATTATAATATGTTATGTGCCCCTCAAGGTCAAGGTAATTGGCCCTATGTCAAGGTGACAGAAAAACTTTTGACATTGCGTGGTAATTTTTGAAGATCCAGTCCACATAACTTAGTATGATTGATAGATCATTAAAAAGTTGGGTATGCTGGATTGTGCCGGTCCGTCCGTCCATCTATCTGTTCCTGCGTACATCTGTCTGTTCGCCCTCCAATGTCTGTTCGAGTTATAACATGAACATTACTGCTTAGATTTCAATGACATTTCATACAGATGTTCACTACCATGAGATCTTTCAGGAGCATCAGCTGTTTTGCTGTTGGAATATATTTTATGCGAGTTATGGCCCTTCGAATATACAAAATGGCCAATTCTTTTGCCTGTTCGCCTCATATCTCAGGTTTCGGTTATCGGATCTCAGTGAAATTTGGAATGCAGATTGTATGTGGGAAAGGCTTTCAAATGAGTCTAATAATATTTGTAAAATTTCACATTCTAGACTTTCTTCTTTTGGCATTGTTTGGCAGTATGCACCGTGGGGGTATGCCCCAGGGTGGTAGCCCACCTCTTGTTGAATCTATCTTGTTCATCCTTTATACAATTGTTACCCATAACTTAATGTTTACACAATTGTTACCCATAACCTAATGTTGTTTCATGACCTTGAACCATTGTCATATCAAGGTCAGGGTCATGAGCAGTAACATTTGGATTCTTGAGTACAGCTGTTGTCTGGATTGTACAATGTATGATTCACAGATCTTATTCATACACTCGGTACAATTATTGCTCCTGACTCAAAGATATTTTGTTACATTGACTCAAGGTCATATCATCAAGGTCAAGAACAGCAAAACTTTATTATTGTACTTTGACATTTCACTGTCACATTTGTCCAGTCCATATGAGTTAGTATGACTAAAGGTCTGTTGCAACTTGGAGGTCATATCACCAAGGTTATCCTGTATATATTTTCCCAGAAAATAGTGGCCCTAAGAGGAGATACCAGTATATAGTCTGAGAGGCCTCTTGCATTCTCTCTGTCTTATATTTGTCCTGTATTTATCTGTCCTGAAAGTTGTGGCCCAAAGTGTAGATATATAGGCCAAGAGGCCTCTTTTTGTTTATGTGAAGTTTCACAAAAAATAAAATGTGGCACATTCCAAGAAAAAGTTCTTGCTTTGTTCAAGGGAAATAACCAATCAAAATTCACAATTCTTTCAAAGACACAATTCCGCAGAAAGGTTCCAATCCACATTCCACTCTGGTAGGATAATGGCAAAACATCCAAAATTATTGTGAGCTGTAATTTACCCCTGAAGAGTGAATTGTTTTTCTCAGAATTTTTTTGATAAATACAGAAAGGCAGAAAGCCACTAATTGCAGAAAAGTCTCATCCCTGAATATTGCTTACTGTTTCCAAGTCAGAGACCTTTGAAATTTTGGATTATATTGTCAGAAAAATAATCAAAGTGCTACTGACTCCAAAATGTTTTTTTCAGAATCCGTTTACAACAGAACTTACAGATCCTGTCATGCCATCATTATATGTTTTTGAAATTTCATGATGTGTGTCACCATTTATGAGTTGCCGGCCCTTGAAGTTTGGAGTTATCCCACTTAGAAAATAGATTTATCCCACTTAGAAAATAGGTTACATGGCATGTAACTTCAAAAAGGTCATTCTCATGGGAGGTGTACATGTATAAAGCATGTGTTTGATGAGGGATGGGATGGGGATTGTAAAAGGTATGCTGTGCTTATTGTCACTAGACAGTGTGTCATCAGTCATATTGAGGCTTGCACCCTCAGGGTGAAGGTCACTGGTCCCAAAGATCAGGCAACAGTGAAGAAAACTGATATTTTACTATCATTTTTGTACAGTCCATATAATTTGATCTAATTGGCAGATCTTGTTCATACATGGCACAATTTTTGCTCATAACTCAAAGATGTGTTGCAACTTTTATCCAAAGTCATACCATCAAGGTCAAGGTCACAGACAGCAAAACTTTTATATTGTTATACAGCCCTTGTCCAGTCCATATAACTTAATATGATTGAGAGATCTTATTCAAAATTGGTACGATTATTGCTCATGACTCAAAGGTGTGTCACAATTTTGATCAAAGGCTATATCACCAAGGTCAAGGTCACAGACAGCCAAACTTGGTATACAGCCCTTGTGCAGTACTGTTACACAAACCTTGTCTGGTCTGTATAATTAGATCTATGTGACAGATCTTGTTCACACTTTACACAATTGTTATCCATAACCTAACTTTGTGTCATGACCATGACACATTATCATATGAAGTTTAAGGTCACAAGCAGTTACACTTGGATTCTTGTCTCTAAAAATCTTCTTCTCATGAACCACCCAAGAGAATGCCTTAATATCTGATATGGAACATCCCTTGGTTTTGAAGATTACAATTTGTTCAAGGGAAGATGGTAGGTCAATATTTGGCTCTCTGTGGGAGCATATCCATTTTGGTCTCCACCCAAAATTTGTATTTCAAGAACCGGTGGGCTGATTTGAACCAAATTTGTCATGTAGTGTGAGTGGGTCCTAACTAATTGATTGATGCCCGAAAAAAATTTTTTTTACAGTCCTGTGGGAACCCTGGGGGCTAAAAGATGAAAAATATTAAAACACCCATATTTCACAAACCACACAGAAACAGAGAACTGTTGGTTGGTATGAAGCATCCTTAGGACCAGTAAAATGGAATTGTGAAACAAAATGCCATCAGTTGTGTTGGGCCGTTCTGTTCGGGGGCATTGAAAAAATGCTGAGTCAGCATATTTGAAAATTGAAAAAAATGTTTCTTCCGAACCACTAATCAGAATCTTTTGATAATTGGTATACATCATCCATAGGGGAGTCAGATACAAGTGTGTTCAAATTAAACCCCTCAGTTAATATTTGGGCTCAATACAGGAGCCCAAATAATTAATTTAGGGCAATATAGGGAATAAGCTTAAAAAATCTTGAGATCCATCAGTCCGATTCTTGTGATATTTGGTTTACAACATCTCTAGGGGGCTCAGATTTAAGTTTGTTCAAATTGATACCCTAGGTTAATATCTGGGCTCCCTATGGGAGCCCAAATATGAACTTAGTGCAATATGGGGAATAATCTTTAAAAATCCTCTTCTTCAGATCCACCAGTCAGATTCTTTTGATATTTGGTATACAACATCTCTAGGGGGGTCAGATTCAAGTTTGTTCAAATCGGATCCCTGAGTTTATATTTTGGCTCTTTATTAGAGCCCAAAGTTGAACTTAGTGCAATATGAGAAAATTTCTTTTAAAATCTTCTTCAGATCCACCAATCAGAATATTTTCATATTTGGAATACATCTCTAGGGGGTGGGGGTCAAATTTGAGTTTGTTCAAATCGAGCCCCTGGGTCAATATTTGCACTCCACATGGGAGTCCGAATTTTATCTTAGTGCAATATGGGGAATAATCCTTAAAAATCTTCAGATCCACCAGTCAGATTCTTTTGATAATTCGTATACAACATCTCTATGGGGGTTAGATTCAAGTTTGTTCAAATCAAGTCTCTGGGTTGATATTTATGCTCCCTATGGGAGCTCGACTTGCAACATAGTATTATGAGGGAATTTCTTTAAAACTCTTTTTCACATCCACCAGTCAGAATATTTTCATATTTGGTATACAACATCTCTAGGGGGTCAGATTCAAGTTTGTTCAAATCGGGCCCTTGGGTTAATATTTGGGCTCTTTTATTGGGGCCCATAGTTTAACTCAGTGTAATGTGAGAAAATTTCTTGAAAAATCTTCTTTGGATCTACCAGTTCAAATCTTTTCATATTTGGTGTGTGACATCTCTAGGGGTGTCAAATCCAAGTTTCTTCAAATCGAATCCCTGCGTCAATATTTGGGCTCTGTATGCCGGTCACATACTGATACACTCATCTCTTTTGACAACTTGAGCCAGATGAGCATTTTAGGCTCACTTGAGCCTCTGGTTGGATTTTTACAAAATTTGGTCTGAAGTATCAGTATCAAGAAAGATGTGCAGGTGATCAGGAATTTTTGATGCAACAAATTTTTACATGGTTACAGCCCTTGGTAATAGCAAAATGTCCATAACAAATGCTTGTCTGCTTAACTCCTGCATTTTTCATTGGATTTTTATGAAACTTGGTGTGCAGTATGAGTATGATGTGTACATGTGCATATGAAAAGGAAGTTTCGCCGACGAAGTCTACATGGGATATTGGAAATGGTGTTCATCCATCTGTCCATCACAAACTTTGTCAGCTTGACTTCTACAGTTTTCAGATTTTTACGAAACTTTGTCTGAAGTATCAGTATCAAGTGCAGATGTACATGTGGTCAGACATTTTTGATGTGACAAATTTTGCATGGTTACGACTCTTGGAAGTTGCAAAATTTCTCTCACAAAGGCATGTCCGCTTAACTCCTACATTTTTTATCGGATTTTTACAAAGCTTGGTCTGAAGTATCGGTATAGATGTGTACATGTGCATATGGAAAGGAAGTTTTGATTAAAATAATTTTACCCGAGTTTTGTCACTGGTCGACTTGGAATTTACCAAAATTGCAGGTTTTTGGAAAATATCTTCAGTTGTAATTAAAGAAATTAAATGATATTTGGTGAGTGACATTATTGGGTATGAATACATGTCCATGTTGATAATGAGATTATTCCTAATGTAACATAAAAGTCAGCAGGGATATGGATGTCATTGGACTGTCTTGTCTATCTTATTTGTGGCATGACCCCCTGTTCTCGGGTCAGAACAAGTTGTCTAAAGGGCTATACTTGACAAAGATATTTGAATGCCAAAATGAAAGTGATGTGATCATTTTTCTTTTGCCTGACCATTATAATGGTTGCCTGTGGAAAAATATTTAATACTGTGATATCAAATAGCAATTTTTTCCTATAATACAACAAAGAATTTAACCAATTCAGTCTTGTGTGACAGACCTCACTGAGAGCTCTGTCACACCAGATTGAATTTGCTAAATTCTTATTTGCATAATGCAAAAATTAGATGCTTGAAATTTTGAGATTTCAATGTCATTGTGCAGAGGGTTAAGGCCAATATACGTCTCATCTGGGACTTGGCTGAAGCAAAGTAATATCCAGTTGTTTTGTATTCTCTGAATGCCACAGGACATGTCTGGAGTTTCATGAACCTCTCTTCAAACACAAATAGAAAAGGCCATTCCCCTCCCCCCCTCAAATCTTTTTGAATAACTATATTTTTTTTTTCATTGTTTGTCTCAAAAACACAGCTTATGACCACTCATTGGAATGACAAGGCTGTTGTAAGATCTCTGAATACCACAGAACATGTCTGGAGTTTCCAACACAAATAGAAAAGGTCATTTCCCAGAAAATTTTTTTTCATTTGTCTCAAAAACACAGCTTATGACACTCATTGGAATGAGCACTGTGAACTTGTTCCAGTATTGGGATCATAAGCTGTATTTTGTAAACCAAAAAAATAAACTAGAGGCTCAAGTGAGCCTAAAATGCTCACCTGGCTCAAGTTGTCGATAATATACAATATTAACATTGCAGTCATCCTACTAAAAGCTTTTTCAACCCAATACGCCAGTAACAGATTTGTAACCGAATATCCGGTCAGCCATTTCAGCACTAGACTTTTCCCTCAAAGTTCCATAAAAAGAGACCCAACATTTTATCCCTAGCAGAAACACTGGCTCCACTTCTTGGGTTCTCACAGGGAGAATTTAAGAATATCTTCTTTATAAAATATATTTGTTATTATACAGTGGAACCTTGTTAATTGAATAGCCACTCTGCCAATGAAAATTATTCAGTTAACAGGAGTATTCAATTAACAGGGATTTCGTCATTTTTCTGTATTCTGTATATAAACTGAATATTTATTCTATTATATCTTGTTTGATAGAGCTCATAGAGCTCTGTGAAACAAGATATAAAAGGTTAAATGCCTGCATTGGATGTACTGAGACCAAATAGGTCTAAAAACAAGGGGAAAATGATAATTGTCAGGGGAATTTCTCACCAAATTACAAGATTTTTATTCAATTAATAGGAGTGTGCTCTGTAACTTATATGCAATTAACAGGTGAAAATTTGTATTGAAGGTATGATAAATGGTTTGGTGTTTGGAAGTTATATTCAATTAGGCCACACAAAGTAGATCTTCTGTTTCTCAGGCCATTATTTGTAAAATTCCATGCGGGCGAGCGGGTTTTTATTTTATTTTTTATTTCTGTAATTATTTCTTTCCCACCAAAAGTTTATGTCCTTGGTATGTTTTAGGCCTCATAATCTATGGAGAAGCATGGGTGGTGGTGTATTTCGTCCCTTGAGAGCAAGAAGGCTTTGCAATGCTAAAGCATTGCAAAGCCTTCTTGCACTCAAGGGACAAATTTATCAATTTTTTTTAACTTTGGTAAAATATCAGACATAAATCATTCAATATTTATTTTTTTTAAAGTTTGCATTGCTTATAAAAAGAGAGAGTGCAGCAGCCAAAAGGACCATGCGGGAGGGCCTGAGAAACAGATTTTTAATTTTTTTAGGCCTTAACAGGGTTATTCAATTAAGAAATATCCAAATGAATGGATTCCAATGTACTAGGAAGATAACTTGTGTTCCAAAGTAATCAGCACTGCTCCACTAATCAGGGCTCCCAAAGGACAATGCGGCGAGTGTTTAAATTTATTTATTTGTTTATTGGTGTTTAAGGTCACATATTTCTGCACAATGGCTAATCATGACCACGACAGTTTACGGGTGGCGGGAGCTGGAGTACCCGGAGAGAACCACTGAGCAACGGCGAGCAACTGTCAGCTCCCCAACATACTAACTCCACACAAGCAGGGTTAGCATTGGTTGAAGACAGGTGCACCATCGACGTGCAGTATGCCTTAGTACACAGCATCCTCGCGCCCCCACGTGGGCAATGGGGGTGAAGTGTCTTGCCCAAGGACACAACGCGGTTGCTGCAGGTGGGATTCAAACCGAGGACCTCTCGGCTTGCAGCCTGCACCTCTACCTACTCACCCACTGCGCCCCCGGCGAGTGTTTAAAGAATATTTTCTTGACACATGAGAGAAACCAACAAAAAACTCTTTGTTCACCTTTACTCACAACAATCAGCCATTGTTGCAGAAATATGTGACCTCAAAATTATAAATTATACTTTACTCATATGGAAGTTATCATTCTGCATCATGCATCAAATACATTTCCATTCAAAAATTTTATGAAATGCTGAAATAATTTAAAAAAAAACAATGAAAGTGTCAATGACACTATAGCTTAACTTGTCTGTGTGTTGTGTTTGATGAAAAGGATAATGTTAAATGTTTATGAAAGGATTATGAAATAAAACAATTGTGATAATTGGGAATATGTTCATTTCTGTTCCCTGTATGCTATGTAAAATAATGAGGTGTAGACTGTACTAAAGAACTGAGGGGTGGGTTAATGTGGCCCTCACAGTTAACGAATGTGGCCCTCACAATTAACGTATGTCAACAAAAGTTAACTTAAATCGCTTCATAAGTATGGCCTGTAGACTGTGCTAAAGGTTTTCGGGCTCCAGGCCTGTGTAGCCATCATGGTTGACCGATTGCAACTAAAAGGGGACGTCCTCATTTCAACATTATACTGATTCATTCTACCAAGTTAGATTAAATCCCGTCACAAATATGACCTGTAGTCTGTACTAAAGTTTTTCGGGTTTTGGGCTTGGGCAGCCGTCACGGTTGACAGATTGCGACCAGATGGGGAAGTTCTAATCTAGACATTATATGGAGTGATCCTACGAAGTTACAATGAAATCCCTTCATAAGTATGACCTGTAGACTGTGCTCAAGGTTTTCAGGCTTCGGGACCTGCAGCCGTCACAGTTCACCAAATTCATTACCAAAAGGGGATGTCATTATCTAGGCATTATATGGAGTCAACCTACCAAGTTACAATAAAATCCTACCATAAATACAACCTATTTATTTATTTATTTTATTGGAGTTTGAGGTCACATACTTTTGCACAATGGCTAATCGTGACCGCGACAGTTTTACGGGTGGAGGAAACCGGAGTACCCGGAGAGAACCACCGAGCATCGACGAGCAACTGTCAGCTCAACATTCTAACTCTGTTCAAGCTCTGTTGAAGCAGGGTTACAGCGGTTGAAGACATGTGCACCATCGACGTGCAGTATGCCTTAGTACACAGCGTCATCGTGCCCCCATGTAGGCAACTGGGATAAGGTGCCTTGCCCAAGGACACAACGCAGATCGTCCCGGACGGGGATTGAACTCGGGACCTCTAGCATAGAAGTCCAACAGTCTACACTGAGACACCATGCTCCCAACACAAGCTATACACTATGCTAAAGATTTCTGGGTTTTCGACTCAGGCAGCCATCAAGGCTGAATGATGGTGACCAAAAGGGGACGTTCTCATCTAGACATTATTTGGAGTCATCCTACCAAGTTACAATGAAATCCCTTCATAAATATGACCTGCAGACTGCTAAAGGTGTTTGGGCTTTGGGCCCCTGTAGCTGTCTCAGTTGCCCAATTGAGTCCAAAAGGGGACGTTCTCATCTAGACATTATATGAAGTCAACCTACGAAGTTACAATGAAATCCCACCATAAATATGACCTGTAGACTGTGCTAAAGGTTTTCAGCTCGGGCAGTCGTCACAGTTGACAGATCGCTACCAAATGGGGAAGTTCTCATCCAGACATCATACAGAGTCATCCTACCAATTTACAATGAAATCCGTCCATATTAAATATGACCTGTAGACTGTGATAAAGGTTTTCAGCTCGGGCAGTCGTCACAGTTGACAGATCGCTACCAAATGGGGAAGTTCTCATCCAGACATCATTCGAAGTCATCCTACCCAGTTACAATGAAATCCGTCCATATTAAGTATGACCTGCAGACTGTGCTAAAAGTTTTTGGGTTTCGGTCTTGGGCAGCCATCATGGTTGACAGATCATGACCAAAAGGGGACGCTCTCATCTAGACATTATACAGAGGTTCCTACCGAGTTACAATGAAATCCCTTCATAAATACGACCTGTAGACTGTGCTAATGGTTTTCGGGTTTTGGGCTTGGGCAGCTATACCGGTTGACCGATCGCAACCAACAGGGGACGTTCTCATCTACACATGACCCCAAACCTGCATATTTCATGATGATCAGACAAGAACTACGGGGTGTAGCCTGTGCTAAAGGAAAATGTGAACAGACTCACAGACTTCCGCCTGATGGCAATAGCTTTTCTTGACTTTGTCAAGTTAAGCTAAAAACTTTAAAAGCCCCAGTTTTTGCACACTGATTCAGTGTTTAGTATCAAAACAAGAGGCCCCAAGCGGCCTTAATCGCTCATCTGACAAAGTGGTTCAAAGAAGTATTTTGGGTCACATTCAGTTAGTCATGGTTCATCAACACTACAGAGGAATGAGGCCATGAAATTATTCATAACTCTGGTGACCATGCCAGATGATTATTATCATAGGTCCTCATGATTTCTTCCAGTTCTGTCAGCTGTAGACAAACACTTCCAAGGTTGTTATATCACTGCAGTTCGAAAGGCAGATTCTATGGAAAAACATAGAGAGCCTAACTATTAATCCAGGGATTCGAATTGAAAAAAACTGGAATCTGTCCCCAGCATCCACCCCCCCCCCCCCACCCCATCCCCCCTCCCACTAGAGATGTTGCAAATTTTCACTGGTGGATCTGATGAAGATTTTTAAAAATATTCCTCATAATGCTCTAAGTTAAATTTTGGGCTCCAATAGAAAGCCCAAATTTTAACCCAGGGACCCGATTCGAACAAACTTGAAACTGACCCACCTTGAGATGTTGTATACCAAAATGAAAGGATTCTGACTGGTGGATTTGAAGATTTTTAATGAAATTTTCTCATATTGCACTAAGTTAAAATTTGGGCTACCATAGAGAGCCCTGATATTAACCCAGGGACCTGATATGAACAAACTTGAATCTGAACCCCCTAGAGATGTTGTATACCAAACATGAAAGCATTCTGACTAGTGGATCTGAAGAAAAAGATTTTTAAAGAAATTTCATCATATTGCACTAAGTTAAAACTAAGTTAAAATATGGGCGTTTGAAAATATTTCTATTTTTAGCTCATGGGGTTTCAGGAAATTTTTTTGCACGAATCAAGTACTTATGACCCAATAATACCACATGCCAATTTGGTTCAAATCAGATCATCGGTTCAGAAAATAGAAATTTGGAGTGGGGCCAAAAATCTTGCCCCTCCCATTATGAAGGCAAATGTTGCTCCACAAACTTCGTTTGAACAAACTTGATTCTACACCTCAAAAGGAAGCTCCATACCAAATATCAAGTCATTGTTTCCACTGATTCATGAAATTTAAAAAAAAAACTGGAGCATTTTCCTCCATCCCCTCCCTCTGGAGCATAGCAACTTGATTTGAAAAAACTTAATTGACATATTAGGGGGCATGGTGGAGTCGCGTTAACCGGTTCTTGTCAGATCACCGAAGTTAAGCAACGTCGGGCACGGTTAGCAGTTGGATGGGTGACTGTTTCAGCGAATGATTTGTGCTCCCGTGTTGTGTCCTTGGGCAAGGCACTTAACCCCGATTGCCTACATGGGGGCACAATGACGCTGTTTACTAAGGCGTACTGCACGTCGATGGTGCGCATGTCTTCAACCAATCTAACCCTGCCTGTGCTGCGGTGCAGATTTCCGAGTTACGATGTTGGAGAGCTGACAGCTGCTCGTCGTTGCGCGGTGGTTCTCTCCGGGTACTCCGGCTTCCTCCACCCGTAAAACTGTCACCGACATGATATGACCCTGGCTGTTAATGTGTCGTTAAAAAAAAAAAAAAAAAAAAAAAAAAATTGACATATTATAAGGACAATACGCATCAAATTTGGTTCAATTCAGCCCAGTGGTTTCTGAGGAAAAGTTGATAATGTAAAGTTAATGACAGATGGATGGAAAATGATTTGGAAAGCTCAGGTGAGCAAATAAAATTGTATCAACAAGAAATCTAAATTCTATAGTAAATTTCCTTTCTTATACCTACCACAATTGTTTACAACAGGCGTGCACAACAATGGAAGTCCCTAACTCAGAAGTATACTCTCTATTTTGTTTTTTCCAAGCGATTTGGGAAAGAAAAAGTGGTGGAAAAGCACAATGAAAAAATAAGCCAAAACTGGGTCGAGTGCGGCCAGTGCACACCCAGTAGGGACCACTCTTTTCTGTACTCATCCACAACTTCCTGGTACCAGTGCGCAGACGTATAACCAACATGTCATTCTATTTGAATCCACCAACACTGGAGGTATGTGATTAGCGGGGTAAAGCTATCGCAGCACAAACATTGAAATAGACAATGATAGTTAAGGCGTATAGGGCCATGTGTGACACACACCGACAGAAAGAATAGTAACAAAGCACAAGGCCTGAACTGATCCTGAAAGAAAAGCCAAATGGCTAGGGTTGATAACAGCCTGACCAGAAGAAAGAGGTCCTAAAGAAAAAAGGTCCTCAGACTGCTGCTGCAACTGACGCAGGTAGAAGGTGAAGAAAGTAGAAGCGTTTCTCCATTGGGCTGCCTGCATAACATCCGACAACTTGATGGAGTTAGCATAAGCCCAGAAGGTAGACAATGCATGCATCTGGACAGAAATGCAATTGGTAATACAATTGTCACTTGGCAAATGAGCATATGATGCACGAATAGCAAGACAAATCCACCTAAAAATGGATTGAGAAAGAATAGCTTCCTGCCTTTCCGAATAAACTGTGTCCGGTTGAGGTAAATACGAAATGCATGAACTGGACAGAGCAAGGGGTGATTACTATCAACTGAAGGAAGAGCCCTGATAGAGCTAGGAGGTGGAGTAGTTTCTGGTATCTGATTTTTTGCCTGGAAAAGGATGCATCAACCGAGAGGGCATGAAGCTCACTAACTCTTCTGGCTGAGGCAAAAGCCATTAGAAAAGTGTCTTCTATGTGAGAAAACATATATCCACCTGGGATAATGGTTCAAATGGTGCCACCCCCCCCCCCCCCCCTCCCCAAAAGCAGTACCCAAGAAAGATTCCATGTTGGGGGGTCCGCTGTAAAACCCTTGGCCTTTGCCTTTTCAAAGAAAAGTGCCGAATAAGCTTGGAGAGGTACTGATTAGTGCAGATGCGATGCTTTCCCACATACAAAAAGGTCTCCGAAAGCATAGACCCGTGTTGGAGACCCCAAGAATCAAACAGATATACCAGAAACTCTGCAATCTGTGTAATCAAAAGGTTGGCATAATCAACAGAGTGATCAGCACACCATCAACAGAAGACCTTCCACTTAGTCGCATAGGCTAAACCAGTGGAGTGCCACCTTGAAGAAGAAAGAATGCACTCCACTGCTCGTCTTGAAAAACCTCTCCGGAGGACACAGGACTGGACAAAAGATATGCATGATGGCACAATGATGTTGGGTCAGTGTGGGTGACCTTAAGAGAGAAGGTCGCGACACAGAGGAAGACATACTGGAGGGCAGAGCTGATTGATCAAACCTGCTGAGGCGTCAGGATCGATCAGAATGATTCAACAACAGCAGATTCGTATCTTGGCTAGAACCTGAGGCAGAATCAACCTACTGGAAGGCATAGCCGACTTGACCGTTCCAATCGAGTGACAGTGCGTCCACGGCAAAAGCCAGGGGATCTGGACATGTGGACACTAAAGTGTCCACCTGATGGTTCTAACGGGTTGAAAACAGACTGATGTGGGGATGCCCCCACAGATTGCAAAGCGACTGGCACACTGCTCTGTGAAGCATCCACTCAGTGGAAATGACCCTGCCCAGTCGGGATGGCATTGGCTAGGACGTTCAAATGACAGGGAATGTGATGAACCACCACACCGGAGTTGACGTCCACAGCAAGCAGTAGACGATCCCAAGCAAATTCAGACCCGGGAAATGAGTGCGTGCTGCCTTGGTTCCAAATGTAAGCTACCACTCTCGAATTGTCGGAAAATAGGGGGACCTCATGATTCGAAAGGTGGGGATCTACTGCCGGAAACTCGGAAGAAGAGCAAGAAGATCTGTCTGGTTGATGTGAAGAGCTGCCTGATCCTGGTCCCAAACACCGTGAATGGAAAGACCCAAAGGATCCAACATCGTGCCCCGTCAGAGATTGCTGGCATCTGCTGTCAGAACACAATCCGACATGGGCAAATCCACGGAACTCCCCAAGTAATCCACTGACCATCCGTCCAGGGAAGAAAGTTGATGACTGAGAGATGCTGGTAACTGGGGCACCTGATCCAGAAGATCGACATTTGTCATCCAATGACTTAGCAGAAAGTGTTGGAGAGGTCTGACATGCAGCCGACCTAAAGGAATGAGATCTGTCACCGAACCGCAGAGACCGAGAGAATCACTGCCCTCGCCCAGGAAACCGCTAATATATTCACACAGTTGAGTACAGAAGTCCATCCCCAGATAACAAAACGACTGAAAAGGGACCAGGTCTGACTTCTCCTAGTTGACTCGGAACTCGGGCAACGAAAGCTGGTTCAACAGTGAGTTGACATCGGACTCCAAGAGCAGCACTGGAGTACCTCTGAAGGATGTCATCCAGATAAGCCGAAGTAGTCGCCCTGGACTGTGTGCAATGGAAGGCTAACACATGCAACAGCAGTCGGGTGAAGGAGCCAGGTTAAGGCCAAAAGGCATGGCTTTAAACTGATAAACTCTCCCCAGAAAAGCAAACCTGAGATACTTTTGCGATGTCTGATGAATCGGAACGTGAAAGTAAGCGTCTTGCAGGTCGATGCTAGAAGCAAAGTCTCCTTCGTGAATGGAGTGGCGAACAGACCTGAAGTCTCCATGCTGAACTTGGGAGCAATGAAACACTGATTCAGGATACTCAGATCGAGAATCGGTCTGAGTCTGCAGTCAGTATTTAGCGGGAATAAAATCCCACTGATTGCCCCCTTTTCCAGGAGATTGTCTATCTTTGTGAACAAAAGTTCCCAACTGGAAATGTCTGAAGGAACTTGGGTTGGAATCAGCACCCATGATAGAGAGGGGCACCTCCAAAAGGATATCTGCAGGCTGGACTAAACAACATCTAACACCCAAGAATCGGATGTAATCGTGGCCCAACAGTCTGCAAACACTGATATTCCTCCTCCACCCTGGGACGAATCGAGGCAAGAAAATTCATTTTGAGTGGCAGAAGGTCCAGGCTGCACAGATTGCGCTGGCCCCGCAAGAGGAGAAACCACCTCCTATGCTAGTAGAAGGGTTCCCGAGATCTTCCTCTGTTCTGCTGATGCTTACCCTTGCCACATGAGCAAGTGGAAGCAGAGGCAGGAGGATCTGCACTTGCCTTCATGGCAGATGAAGCATAGGGAACGGCCCCGGCCTCCAAAAGCAGCAGCTGATCTTTGGAATTATGCAGGACGTCATCCCGGACCGTTGCTACAGAATCATGAACAGATGCGGACCCACCAACGAACATGGGTAGGACCAGGCAAAGTGGCTTCTGACCCTCTTAACCAGCGAAGGGTCACAATCCTCTAGAACACCAGACGCGGAACGACTGGTGGTAACTGAAACATCTGTAGGCAGATGCTGATGGGGGTATGAACACCATGAGGACCAGAATGCATGGAACAGATTCCATGGTGAGCCCACCCTGCACATCTGAATCCAAAGCAAAACCTGCTTGGTCCGACGACTGGAAGACTGAAGCAGAGGAACCGTCCGGCAACCCCATCCGACTTTGTCGAGTTGAAGTCCGGAAAGGTTGAGGCCAAGAACCTATGTCCAACAGAGCAGAAATCCCTGCAGGGATAAGCCGAGGCTGTTTGAAATTTAAATGGAGACAGATGACGTCACTGATGGAGCAGGAGTGGATACACCAGTAGCTGTTGACAAAGGTGGAAAAGCAGAGAGAGCAACCAAGCTCGGATCTAAAGCAGGAGTCACAACCCTAGTTGTGACACCCTCAGATGTCGACTGGAGGGGAACAGCAGTCCCCGAACCAGTCATCTCTTTGCCAGAATGTCTGCATCTTCAACATGCTAAGGCAACAAACATCGCCTGCAAGGTATTGTCCTTGGCATATCTGGTGAGATCAATCTATAGAAGGTGAACCCAAACAAAATGAAAGTGTCAATGACACTGTAGCTCAACTTGAAAAACTTGAACTTGGTAAGTTATAAATGAAATGGCAAAATTGAAGATCATTGGTACCAATGTTATTTGATGAAATTTCAACATAACAGCATTGTGTGTGCACAACGTCAGAGTAATCCATGCATTTTTAAATGTAAACTGTAAGACTGGCTAAAGGAAGAATGTTGATACACAAATGCAGTATGTTCAGAGGTTATTGTAAATGGCAACTTTTTTCACAGAAATGAATGCTAATCAATAGCTCTTATCTAAAGTTCTTGCCTAATGAGCACACCAAGTTCAAAAACAATCCTATGATAAATGTGGCCTGTAGGCCATGTCAAAGAATGTTGATGCACAAATGCAATAAATTCAAAGATTGTTGCTAACAGCAACAGTTTTTGATGGAAATGAAAAGAAAATCAATAGCTCCTATCTTTGTCACCCTGCATAAGCATACAAAGTTTCAAAACAACCTGATAATAAATGTGCCCTCTGAGGCATGCCAAAGGAAGATGTTAATGCACAAATGCACTAAGTAGAAGGTCATTGCTTGTGGCAATGTTTTTTTTTATGGAAATTCATAAATATACCCTGCAGAGAATGCAAAAGAGATAAGGTGATGCACAAATGCAGTAAGTTCAAAGGCTGGTGATAATGACAATAATTTTTTATGGAAATGTAAAAAAGCAATAGCTCACATCTAAAGGTCCACCCAAACACACATACCAAGTTTCATAATGATCCGATCATAAATGTGCCCTGAAGGGTGTGTCAAAGGGAAATATTGAGGTCTGACTAAACTAAGTTCAAAGGTCAGTGGCAACATTTTTTGACAGAAATGGAAGAAAATCGACAGCTCCCATATAGATGTCACCCCACACAACCACACCAAGTTTGCAAGCAATCCAATCATAAATGTGCCCTGCAGGGTGTGTCAAAGGGAAATATTGATGCTTAACTGCACTAAGTATTTACTAAATTCATCGAGGGTCATTGCCAGTGGCAACATTTTTAGCTCAACTTGACAAAGTCAAGCTGAGCTATTGCCATCACTTCTCGTCCGTCGGCGTACGTACGTACGTACGTTAGTATGTTAGTACGTTAGTACGTACGTCCACAATTTCTTTTGGCACACCTCACAGGTCGCATTTATGATCAGATTACTTTGAAACTTCTTATGCTTGTTTGGGGTGACCTCTAGATGGGAGCTATCGATTTTCTTCAATTTCCGTCAAAAAATGTTGCCGCGGCCAACGTTCTTAAAACTTAGTTTAGTCAAACCACAATATTTCCCTTTGGCACATCCTACAGGGCACATTTATGATTTGATTGCTTTGAAACCTGATACGCTTATTTAGGGTGACCTCTAGATGGGAGCTATCGATTTTCTTCAATTTCCGGCAAAAAATGTTGCCACGGCCAACGTTTGTAGAACTTAGTTTAGTCAGACCTCAATATTTCCCTTTGGCACACCCTACAGGGTACATTTACGATCAGATTGCTTTGAAACCTGGTATGCTTGTTTGGGGAGACCTCTAGATGGGAGCTATCGATTTTCTTCAATTTCTGTCAAAAAATGTTGCCGCGGCCAACGTTCTTAGAACATAGTTTAGTCAGAAGACTCAATATTTCCCTTTGGCACACCCTACAGGGTACATTTATGATCGGATTGCTTTGAAACCTGGCATGCTTGTTTGGGGTGACCTCTAGATGGGAGCTATCGATTTTCTTCAATTTCTGTCAAAAAATGTTGCCACGGCCAACGTTCTTAGAACTTAGTTTAGTCAAACCACAATATTTCCCTTTGGCACTCCCTACAGGGCACATTTATGATTTGATTGCTTTGAAACCTGGTATGCTTATTTAGGGTGACCTCTAGATGGGAGCTATAGATTTTCTTCAATTTCCGGCAAAAAATGTTGCCGCGGCCAACGTTCTTAGAACTTGGTTTAGTCAGAAGACTTGATATTTCCCTTTGGCACACCCTACAGGGCACATTTATGATCGGATTGCTTTGAAACCTTTCATGCTTGTTTGGGGTGACCTCTAGATGGGAGCTATCGATTTTCTTCAATTTCCATCAAAACATGTTGCCGCAGCCAACATTCTTAGAACTTAGTTCAGTCAGACCACAATATTTCCCTTTGGCTCACCCTACAGGGCACATTTATGATTAGATTGCTTTGAAACCTGGTATGCTTATTTACGGTGACCTCTAGATGGGAGTTATCGATTTTCTTCCATTTCCGTCAAAAAATGTTGCCACGGCCAACGTTCTTAGAATTTAGTCTAATCAGACCACAATATTTCCCTTTTGTACACCCTACAGGGCACATTTATGATCGGATTGCTTTGAAACCTGGCATGCTTGTTTGGGGAGGCCTCTAGATGGGAGCTATCGATTTTCTTCGGTGTCTGTCCAAAAATGTTGCCACTGGCAAAAAAACTGACATTGGTCCCAATGAACTTCAATTTTGCCATTTCATTTATAACTTACCAAGTTCAAGTTTGTCAAGTTGAGCTACAGTGTCATTGACACTTTCATTTAATGGAAATCGAAGAAAATCGATAGCTCCCATCTAGAGGTAACCCCAAACAAGCATACAAAGTTTCAAACCGATCTGATCATAAATGTGCCCTGTAGGGCATGCCAAAGGAATATATCGATGCCTCACTAAACTAAGTTCAAATATCGTTGCCAGCGGCAACATTTTTTGACAGACAGAAATGGAAGAAAATCGATAGCTCCCATCTAGAGGTCACCCCAAACAAGCATGCCAGGTTTCAAAGCAATCCGATCATAAATGTGCCCTATAGGGTGTGCCAAAGGAAAATATTGAGGTCTGATTAAACTAAGTTCTAAGAATGTTGGCCGTGGCAACATTTTTTGACGGAAATGGAAGAAAATCAATAGCTCCCATCTAGAGGTCACCCCAAACAAGCATGCCAGGTTTCAAAACAATCCGATCATAAATGTGCCCTGTAGGTGTGCCAAAGTGAAATATTGTGGTCTGACTAAACTAAATTCTAAGAATGCTGGCCACGGCAACATTTTTGGACGGAAATTGAAGAAAATCGATAGCTCCCATCTAGAGGTCACCCCAAACAAGCATACCAAGTCTCAAAGCGATCTGATAATAAATGCAACCTGTGAGGTGTGCCAAAGGAAATTGTGGATGTACGTACGCCAACGGACGAGAAGTGATGGCAATAGCTCAGCTTGACTTTGTCAAGTTGAGCTAAAAATAAATCAGGACACCCCAGCTACCAGAGTAAGGTGGCAGGAAACAATGACCCGAAAGGAAAAGAAAAGTACCCCAACAGCCAAAAGGGGAAAAACTGGCAGAAATTCAACCTCAACAACAGAGGGTTAGCATTAATGAACAAGAGACTGAAAATCAAGTGCAAAATCGGTATAGAGAAAAAATTGGTTATATGTCTGCACTGGTACCGGCAAGCCGTTATTAGTACAGAGAAGAGTGTCCCCTACTGGGTGTACGCCGTCAAACTCTACCTAGTTTGGGCTAATTTTTTCTTAGTGGTTTTGCACCAGTTTTTCTTTCCCAAATCGCTTGGGAAAGAACAAAATAGAGAGTAATCTTCAGAGTTAGGGACTTCCACTGTAGTGCAAGTCTTTTGTAAACAATTGTGAGGTAGGTTGATAAGAAATCTTCAAGTTTTAACTTTTAGGACTTTTATAACATGTGACCTTTCCAGGTTAGGTTCAACTAAAGGATTTTCAAGGAGCACATCACCCCAAACTACAACAATGGGATACATGTACAGCTATAGTACCAGCTAAAATGAGTTGCAGGATTACAAGAAAATTTCAATCCCATTTGTTTCATGTTGTTGCTGCTAAGTTGTTCCAAGAAAGGTTTCGAGCACTGGTTAACCACAAACGTTTTCAAATACTTTCAGATAGCTTTATGGTTTCTTGTCATTTACAATTACTATTAAAGCTTTGACAATAAATGTTTGAATATTCAAGGACCTACGGCTACCCTGTGATGTTTGACAAATAGGGAACTAAAAATAGTATAACTTTAGCAATTGTTTGTAGTCAAGTGTCGTCTGCCTAAATAGGCAGACAACACTTGACTAGAAACAACTGATAGACCATAAGTCTTGACGCATTTTAATGTTAAATAAATTCTCTCTTATTTCCCAGGTTTGTACATGCTAAAACCTAGAAACATTCCTACAAATCAAGCACTTGCATGGCTAAAGCACAAATTTCAAGGCCTTGAAACCCATTTTTCACCACAAACCACAATGAATCCGCATAAACATAAGAGCATTGATTTTAATATTAATAGAGAAGATATAGAGAGATATTTATATGCAGAGCAGCCATGAAGCAGTTTGAGCACAAACTGAGAATCCAGTATGTGCTTGGTCATAATGTAATGCCCTCTATTATGAGAAACTATATCACTTCGTTTTCGGGTGTTTATCCAAACATCCCAATCCATAAGTCTGCATACCTTCCTCAGCAATGGAAATACAGTTCCCCATACCTTGCTCAAATACCTCACGTATTTTATACGTATTTTACACAAACTGCTGGAGTTACGGCTTGTTCTCAGACTGGGGCATGGCTGCTGCGATGCAGTTTGCGCACAAGCTGAAAATCCAGTACGTGCTTAGTCATACTGTAATGCTCCCAATTATGAGAAACTATATCACTTCGTTTTTCGGGTGTATATCCAAACATCCCAATCCATAAGTCTGAACACCTCCCTCAACAATGGAAATTCAGTTCCCCATACCTTGGTCAAATACCTCACGTATTTTATACGTATTTTACACAAACTGCTGGGGTTTCCGTTTGTTCTCAGACTGGAGCGTGGCTGCTGCAGAGCAGCCATGGTGCAGTTTGAGCACAAACCGAAAATCCAGTACGTGCTTAGTCATAATGTAATGCCCCCTACTATGAGAAACGATATCACTTCGTCTTCGGGTGTATATCTAAACATCCCAATCCATAATTCGGCACATCTCCCTCAACAATGGAATATTCCTCGACTCATTGAAGGTAAAACTCTTTCACCCAAATAATAGTTTGGGTAAGTTACATGTTGCCCACATTACGTTTTCCACTACCAGCATTTGAATGGGAATCAATGAAGAATGTTGATTTGTTGACATCCATTTATTCTTTTCTACATTCGTTCATTCACAGATTCGTCCATTCCTTCTTTCATTCATGCTCGTTAAGTTATATCTTTGAAAATTTCCTTCTGTTTCAAAGATAATAACACTTCGTTTTCGGGTGTATATCTAAACATCCCAATCCATAATTCTGCACATCTCCCTCAACAATGGAAATTCAGTTCCCCATACATTGGTCAAATACCTCACGTATTTATACGTGTTTTACACAAACTGCTGGAGTTACCGTTTGTTCTCAGACTGGGGCATGGCTGCTGCAGAGCAGCCATGATGCAGTTTGAGCACAAACTGAAAATCCAGTACGTGCTTAGTCATAATGTAATGCCCCCTATTATGAGAAACTATATCTCTTCGTTTTCATTTTCTAGACTTATTCCTTCCTCCATCTTCTTCAATCAATCCAGGATAAGTGAGAAAAAATATATTAATTAGCTATATAAACTTGATTTTCTACAACTAATCTAATCTACTCAACTCCAGGACATACAGAAAACACCTGTCTACCAAGGTCACCTACATCATCATACGTATGTGCCCTTGTTCTAAACTGCCCGACTGTACCTTAAGCCACACTATATCAGACAGCAGAGTAGAGCACTTGTGCTATTGAAACCCTTTGTTTCCGCCATTGTCAGATTTTGTAATGACCAATTTAGTCTCACTTGAAGAAATTCAAAACGACTCAGGCTTTGACTTTGTTACACAATTCAACCTTGAAATTAACAGTGTTTCTGAAGATGATCCTATTACTCCACTAACTGACGATAGGAACAATTGTAAATACTACACTCCAGAAACGTTTTCGTCAACAGTAGGCACATGTGTAAAATCTCTCGCTTTACTTAACATTAATTGCAGGAGCCTAAATGCTAACTTTGCTTGTTCTGCGTTCTCGTCCTGCCGATGATGATGGTAGAGGTGGGGTTGGTGTCTTTGTTAAAGATTCTATACCATTCCAAGTTAGGAACAACTTAAGCATTTTCATTCCCCATGTGTTTGAATCACTATTCGTAGAACTTACTGGAAAAAACAAATCAATCGTAGGAATCATTTATCGCCCTAATACTGCCCCAAAAGCCGATCTGGACGTATTCTTAACTGAATATTCTAACTTACTAGATCAAATCAACACTGAAAGAAAAACAGCCTACCTGATGGGCGATTTCAACATAGATCTACTCAATTTTAACCAACACCAGAAAACCAATCAATACCTAGAAACTCGGTTCAGCAATGGGTTTACGCCCTTGATAACCAAACCTACGAGAGTTACAAGTCTTTCGGCAACTATAATTGACCACATCTTCTGTAATAAACTAAATTTAAATACCTCTAGAATAATCATTACTGATGTAAGCGATCATTTCGCCACATTCTATATCGAAAATATCAAAAGCTCCTGCCCCAAGGATAACACATACCAGCCTAAGAGAATATTCAGCACACGGAATATCAACGCATTTAAACAGTTACTATCTGAATCTGACTTTAACAATGTATGCCAAGAGCCTCGTGCCAATGAAGCTTATGAGAATTTTTTACAAATCTTGAACACGGCGTTTGACAAAGCCTTTCTGCTGGTAACTATAAAGACCCCCCCAAAAATATATAAAACGAGAACCATGGATGACTTATGGTCTCTTACAGTCCTCCTTAAATAAACACAAACTACTTGCAAAAAAGTACAGGTTCCCGACCAATGACAATATCACAAAATATAAAACTTATTGTCAAATATTTAACCAACTCAAATGTAAACTTAAAACAAATTATTATAATCAAGTGATCTCAGAAAACAGGGGAAACGTTAAGAAAACCTGGGAAATTATCCACAAGGCAATAAACAAGTCAAATCTTCCTCCGCCGCTACCATCATCATTTATTGAAGATAATGTCGAGCTCACTGACCCCATCCAACTTGCTGAGAAATTTAACAACTACTTTATTAACATCGGAACTCGAGTAACTGACAACATGAGTGGCTCCACACATCGATTCTGTGACTACCTAAAAAAAAACGTCTCCGACTCTTTTTTCATATCACCTACAACCACCGAAGAAGTCATATCCTCAGTAAAAAGTCTTCCCAGAAAAACTTCTGCTGGTCAGGACAATATTTCTCCGAAACTATTGAAAGACATTATACATGAAATTGCCTTTCCTTTAACACATGTTATCAATACCTCATTCTCAACTGGAACTGTACCATTCAAAATGAAAG
The DNA here is from genome assembly GCA_031216915.1 of Pictodentalium vernedei. Lineage (NCBI taxonomy): Eukaryota > Metazoa > Mollusca > Scaphopoda > Dentaliida > Dentaliidae > Pictodentalium > Pictodentalium vernedei. The sequence goes on along the minus strand of CM062295.1, from coordinate 606,601,719 downwards.
TCGCAAAAGTAATACCAATTTTCAAATCAGGAGATAAACAGTCATTCAACAATTATCGTCCAATAAGTATCCTCCCCTCTTTCTCTAAAATCCTAAAGAAGTTAATGCATAAAAGACTAACAAAATTCCTGGACGTAAATAACGTTATTTACAACTATCAGTTCGGCTTTAGAAAGGGACACTCAACATTCCATCCAATATTGCATCTCATCAATCATGTTTCCATAATGAATAACAGAGCAACTAAAGATTGTACACTGCCCATTTTTTTAGATTTTTCAAAAGCATTCGATACGATTGACCACGAAATACTCATCAGAAAACTTGAACATTATGGCATTAGAGGAATAGCTAATTCTTGGTTTCAGGATTATCTTTCCGAGAGATCCCAATATGTACAATTCATGAGTGAATCATCAGACTTACTGAATGTTATTACGGGTGTACCGCAGGGTTCTGTACTTGGTCCTCTTATGTTTGTACTGTATATCAACGACATTTGTGAAGCGACGGACATGAATATCCTGTCATTTGCGGATGACACAACAGGCTACGCATCTGGGAACGACCTTAACGTGCTGACAGAGAAGGCGAATACTGAACTGTCAAAAATCAATGACTGGTGCTTAGCAAACAAATTATCATTAAACGTAAATAAAACCAAAGCTCTACTTCTCCATCCCCAAAATGATAATTACAACTATAGCAATGTACAAACCCAAATTACATTAAATAATACAAACTTAATAATAGCAGGAAATAATCATCAACACAAATTCATAAAATTCCTAGGAATTAACTTGGATGAGAACCTTAAATTTAACCATCACGTAACAGCACTCTGTACGAAACTGTCAAGGGCAATTTATATCCTTAATAGAGCAAAAAACATTTTTGCCGCCCAAGACCTTACGTATACTCTACTTCACACTAATTCAAAGCCACTTAATATATGGGATTCAAATATGGGGGAAACACACCTGCAACTAAACAAATACTGAATTTGCAAAAAAAGGTTATGCGTATTATAATGAACAAAAAATTCAACTCACATACGGACCCCCTTTTCAAACGTTTAAAAATTCTTAAATTTAGCGATCTCCACAAATTACATTCTCTTCTATTCATGTATGACTGGTCCCACAACAACCTCCCCGTCAGTTTTGATAATACATTTCAAGTATACGAGAATCCATCTGGTATGAATACAAGGCAGTGTGGTAATCTAATCACACACAAACCGCGTACCCAGTTCTCAGCTGCGCTTCCGTACTTCTCTTTTCCTAAATTGTGGAACGACTTAGATACAACGATAAAAACCCTCACACGAATGTCATTTAAAAAAACATTAATTGACCAATTCATAAACTCATATAATGCCAATGTTAGCTGCACCAACCCAAGATGTCCTGACTGTTTTTGCTAGTTAAACCTATCGGTATCGGACGGTCATGAATGGTTTTTTCGACCATACATCACCCTATTGACATACGGACATGGAACTGGTTATTGAGGAGAATATATTTATTCTGTCAAATTCAGAAACAAGGTTAATTATCAGGCCAAAACAAGCTGAGTTGGAACTTTGCAGAATTTGATCCACGATGGGAAAATAACTAATCCCAACCAAAATCATGCTACATGTAAAGTAAAAACAATAACTACCTGCTGTCTGTATTTAGTTTACTCAAATCAAAAATATGCTATTCTACTTTAGTCACCTTTTATTGTCTTGGGGAAGACAGTCACTAGACTATGTCATTCCCCACAGTATGCATTTACACAACTATTCATGATCTTGTAACTCTCTTCTAATATTTTATTTGTATTTGTATACTGTGAAATAAAAATTGAATTGAATTGAATTGAATAGAACTATCTGTTTAGATCCATATTATTAACTTGTTGAGAGCTACATTTTTTTTGGCAGTCTAAATTTGTTCATCAAAATCTGTTTTATTACAATAGACACTCTTCAATAATTTGTGACAAAACAAATTTATATAAACAAAATATTATTTGCGTTTGACTGAATATGAAAAATGAGCAAAGAAAATGTTGGCTTTCCCCCTGGTAGTCTCATTGTTTTGACAGCCCTGATAGTGGCTTCTAGCACTCAACCAGTTAACAAAGCTCTCGATAAGATTCTGGAATACAGTTTATTTATGCCTCAACTTGCAATACATTTTTCATCCCTTGGAACTTTTGCAAGATATATTTTAGTTTTAGCCTGGTACATAAGGACATGGTTCATTGTCTTAAGGATGAAGTTAATTCAAGGACCTTTATTATTTATTTATTGGTGTTTTAAGGTCACATACTTATGCACAATGGCTAATCGTGACCGTGACAGTGTTATGGGTGGAGGAAGCCGGAGTACCCGGAGTGAACCACCGAGCAACGACGAGCAGCTGTCAGCTCTCCAACATCGTAACTCTGAACTCTGCACTGCAGCACAGGCAGGGTTAGATTGGTTGAAGACATGTGCACCATCGACGTGCAGTACGCCTCAGTACACAGCGTCATCGTGCCCCCATGTAGGCAATCGGGGTGAAGTGTCTTGCCCAAGGACACAACGCGGTTGCCGCAGGTGGGTCAAGGACCTTTTCAAGCCATTTTGAAGGACTTTTTAGACAATTTTTGAAACAATTCTAAGCTATATGCATATAGCTTTGAGTTAGCCTTCTGATTAAGACTACAGATATCAGTAACTTTGTTGAGTTTGCTCACCTTTGATTTTATACAGTAGACACTCAGACTGATGTTTGACTCATAGTGAACAAAAATAAGTTGGGTAACCTGAGCAGTCATCTTTTCAGGCAGATGACCCTGGACTAAAAACGAATGCTCGACCAAAAGTCTTGATGCATTTTATTGTTTAATAATCCCAGTGGGAACCGCAGGATGTTCAGCAGTGCTTGTTTATTGTGGGGAAACAAGCTTTATTTTACTGGTAAAATAAGACCCATTCCCCAATGCCTGGGGTGGAGTCCTCTAAAATGGGCAACATGGGTATCAACAATTGGCTAGAATTTACTTTATATCCATGTTGTGGTAATGATTATCCATTGTGCAGAAATATGTGACCTTAAACATCAATAAATAAATAAATCCATTGTGCAGAAATATGTGACCTTACACACCGATAAATGAATAATGTTTAACTGGTTGGGTGCTGGAAGCCCATAATTGGGCTTTACTCTGAAGTGCGGGTTGACACACTCAAATGCTGTAATTCTGTGGTTGTCCTTCAATGTATCTTTCAAGCTAAGGTATTTAGTCTGAAAAGATTTGCCTTGTTATAATTTATGGTAGAGTGCCTACTGGCACTCTACCATAAATTGTAACAAGGCAAGTACATGTGAAAAATTTTTGATGACTAAAAATAATTCAGCACTCTACCAGTTAATAAACTTGCATATTCCTGAGGCTTATATGAATTAAAACTTTGAAGCATCCTTAAAAATTAAGGACTTTCCATGCTAATGCACAAATTTCAAGGACTTGCGAAAACACATTTTAATATTCAAGGACCACAATGAATCGTGTTAAGAAATAAAAAAAAGGATATTTGATAACACTTTTTTTATTGATTCCATACATAATCGATCAACAAATGTTAAGCCCAGTTGCACAAACATTAAATTCTGACCCCTGTTCATTTGTTTATATTTCATGTGCTATTAATCAAAGATTTATGGCTTTTGAGTTTTAAACCATTGTTTCAATGATATTCTGTTAATGAATGCCTCAACATATCTTTGTCATTGGGCATCTTTTTGGGGAGTGGATGGTCCGCCATTGTTTTCAACAACATAATTCGATGCCACATTGGAAATGCTGTTTGTTTCTCAGGCACACAGCCAGGATTCTATAATAGGGGTGCCCCAGCCATATTTTTTTTTTTTGGGGGGGGGGGAGGGGGGGGCAAACATGATATTTGGAAGGCCATTGTGAGGGGAGGGAGTGGAAGCCTTCAAAATTCTGAACCAGAACCCTCTTGATGTTACCCCCTCCTCCCACTTCCCTTGATGGGAAGTGGGAGGAGGGAGTAACTGCTGGGATGTCCAAATTAGGCCAACCTCCCCCCCCCCCCTCCCCCCTTAGAAAAGTATCGCAAAATTCAGTGCTCAAAGAACAAATCTGAGGCATTTATAGCTCTATATTTTATACCATTTTAGGGCTCTATATGTTATAGGAAAATTGCACTGGTCCAATCTTTCTTTGGGGGGGGGGGGGGGGGGGCAGTGAACAAGTGCTTCTCCTCCCCTCTGGCCACTCTGTGGCTACACCATTGTTTGTTGTTTCTAGATCCTTTTAGGAATATTTTATTGGGTTTTACATCAAGTGATAAACAGAAACTTCAACTCGTTCCCACTTCAAGTGATATTTTTATGAGGCATCCAGTAAATAAAGCGTTGATCTCAACAAAAGCAAAGTCCAAATCTCATTTACTGAACTAATTTCATAAATTTTGCTTTACAATAAACTGTGGACTTGGGAGATCTCAACAGCCTAATGAATACTGAGCCGGTTCCAATGAAGGGTCACATGATTCATTTTTGGAAGAAGAATAACGAGAACTGGAATTTTTTGCATGGGACACAGCTTGAAAACATTATTCTGTACTTAATTTGAAACTTAGAAACGCATAATTCCACATTCAACTCTTGATAGTGTTCTACATGTCCATTCTGTGTCACTTCTGTCCCTCTGTTAAAATGTTCTGCAGTTCACCCGATTCTTTCAGTTCCTGTAAAGTGTAAAAATAAAACAATTATTATCAAACTAGAGGTATGCTTGTCAAACATGATGGTTTATAAACTGATATTGCAAAATTATTCAGTTTAGATAAATTGCTGCAAGTTTCCAAACCTGTGTGGATGGTTGTACAGCACATTGGAACCCTGTTAATTGAAGAGTCACTTTGCCAGTGAAAATTATTCAACTCCTAGCACTCTGGTAGTATTTCAAAATTTCCGTCATTTACTCCATATTGCCCACATGGCATGAAAAATTTAACAAATTATATCTTGTTTGACAGATCTCAATGAGCTCTGTCAAACAAGATATAATTTATTAAATTCTCAGTTGCATTGTGGGAAAAATTTGTGCTGCTGAAAACTTTGGTATTTTGACAGAGATAAACTGAGCATTTATTCTATTCTATTAATTAGACAATAAGAGTTGGAGTCTTATGTCTGCCCTCCTTGATATACAACTCAGCCTTGGCTGATATAAGTTTCCTGGAAAATTATTGAGTCAAACACTGCCACCAATACAGAAATGTGTTTTACTTGCCAGCGAAATTGTTTATGCTTCACTCTGTGTTTCTTTACATTCAAAGCAGGTAAATGTAAACGAATGCAGTTTTAAACTAACAATTGTTAAAATAATAGATGCAACAGAGTATATTCTTTGTGTAATCAAATGCAGATGGGTTGATCCACAAGACTATTGAACACAAGACTCTATTGAACATTTGGAAGTGCCCAATACTGCAAAACGGCTTGCCGCTCTGACAGGTGTTTTTATTTATAACTCAATGATTTATAGAATTTTGACACACATGTTCAAATATTGCCAGAATATTAACTCTTTGCATGCTGCTGGGGAATATTCCTGCCCAGGACAGGAAATCCCTTAACCCTAAAATAAGTAAAATTTGAGCACACCAACAAAATTTTCAACTACAAATTGTACTGACTACTTGATCAGCAAATTTTCATGAGTCAAAAACTGAAGAATTTTTCATCAAATGTAGTTATGGCTGCCATGAAGCAGCCATGACTAGATTGGGTGAAAAATATCATGAAAATACTCGGTGGGTTACGAGTTAAACAAATTCCCCAAACAAGACAGGAGATTAAATTGTATCGTTAATATTTGGTCATATTCTGGTGTTGAAAGAATAAACAATATGAATATATAAATCCACTGGAATAAGGAAAGGTATGGCCAAACTTAATCTGGCTAAAATAACAGAGATTTTATTGCCTTCTTGGTCAATGCATTTCTTATTGCCTTCTAGTTCAATGCACTTCCAAATAAGCTTAACTGTAGCACAGGCCTGAACTGTAGTCTCGGCCTGAATTGAACTTGTGGATACAAATTCCAAGTCCATAACGGACAATAAGTCTGACAAAAATATTTGCAAACCAAATATGCCATTTTGCCAAGTAGTTTAAGTTATTGAGTCTAAAAACTTGTCAGACGCAGACAGACAGATAGACAGATCAACAGTGCTACATATAGAGCTATAATAAAATTTGAATGTTGATTTTTGTGAATAGCACTGGCCAGATATGGCTGTTAAATTAGGTGATTGGTTAACTGAAAGTTATCTTTTTTTCAGTGATGATGAAAATCTAATGAAATGCTCTTATGTGACGCATTAAACCAGAGGCTCAAATGAGCCTGAACCGCTCACCTAGATCAAGTGTTGAGGGGAAGATTCTTGACAGGTGAATCTGGAGAAGATTTTTAAAGAATTTCCCTCATATTGAATGGAATTAAAATCAGGGTTTTAATAAGGAACCAAAATAAACACACAGGACTTAATTTGAAAATACTTGAACCTGACCCCCATAAGGATGCTGTGCAAATATAAAAAGATTCCAAATGGATCTTAACCCTTTACCTAATGTAACAGCCAAAACCGGCCAGCACTATTCACAAAAATCACCAATTAATTTTCATTATTTTTTCATTTTTTGTCTCAAAAACATAGGTTATGACCTCTCTTTGGAACGCGCTCAATGAGCGCATTCCAAAGAGGGGTCATAACCTATGTTTTTTGAGGCAAAAAATGAAAAAAATTAGTTATTCAAGAATTTATTTTACAAGTGTCGTCTGCTTTTCATGTTAGGTAAATGGTTAAGAAGGTTTTTAAAGAACGTTTGTTACGACCCGTAATGTAATAAATGCCCATAATGTAATACCTACCCATAATGTAATACAAAAACGACCCATAATGTAATACAAACCCATAATGTAATAAAACACGACCCATAATGTAATAAATGTAATAACGTGTAATAAATGTTAGGTACCCATAATGTAATAAAAATTTTAAAAAATTAGATACAAATTACACTTTTCCAGGCCCGTAATGTAATAAAATTCTAAGTTTGATTTTTGTTTTTTCTCTTTACTCCAGAAGTGCGTTCGGCTACTTATGACACATCCTGCACCTTCATCAATGCTGCCAATGGCCCCTATGCCGTACACAGCCAACATGTGTGGGTGTGTTGGGATTACGATAGAGAGTATTCCGGGACCTGGGGCGGGTATACTCTGCTATGAGTGACAGGCATTATCCCTCTTCCATTTGTACCACCCACGCAAACGACTTCCTCGATAGCCTCTACTGCCCTGCCACAATCATATAGGTCTTACCTTACAAGACATTCAATAATTTTGATTCCAGGATGGTCATTTATAACTGCAATCATCATATTCGACCGGCTGTTCACTTGCATAAAAGCAATGCGGGTAGCAGGTTCCTATACTGTTAATAAGTGCAAGCAATTCTGGCCAAAGTTGCTGAGGCAGAGGGTGTAGTGGGGTTCAGTGGGGCTTGGGTGCACAATAACCGGATAGTGGGGGGGGGCATATAGTGTGGGATGCAAGGAAAAGATAGAACAGAAGCAAGACGTTGAGTGAACCGGCGCAGAGGAATATCGGGAGGCGATATGGTGAGTGTACTGGAATTGGAATGGGGGATATCCTATAGCTCGATGGGATTTGGATTAGGCTACTTTGCTCCAAATTAAGCGTACAATCTATCCTCTGTCTCTCCAATTTTCTCTACCTAAACAAATTAGTAATTTCCCTGTACTGTACTACTATAAGTTCATGTCGCACCCTCCGCACCTTGAAACCAATGAGCCCGAGCCCAGGACCACACTTAATAACGACCACATCATATTCCCGGTCCTGTGATTACATGTGTCAAGTAATATTATCAAATGCTTTCCAGTCAAATAGTTTGCACTTCGCACATGCAAGAAAGACCTTACATTTTCAATAAAAATTGTATCAGTTTCAATAGTGACAGCCCTGAGTGAAATGGTTTCAACTCCTCTCAGTGTTATTTTTCTAAAACCTCAACACACCACAGATTGAACACCCTCAATTGATATGAACCGAAGCAAGTTAAATGCCTTGTAGACTGCTATCATCCATGCAGGCCACCTTTGCGAGAAGATTGGTTAAGAGTATGTCATGTTCACCTGTGGCTGTGACCAGCAACTGAGTCGAGTTAATGTGCACATCACTTGGTTGTACAAAGCAGCCTCTTTGTATTGAGCGCAGGGGATTGCATTCTCAAATAAATTTCACCAGTAGTATGCACAGGACGAATGCAGATCTAAAATAAAGAGTAGTTTTGGTGGTTCTTGAGATTATGTTGATTGGAAAAGCATTCCACAGCATTTTCTGAGCTGTGGGGACTACCACTTAAACCACCTACATTTCCTGACAGTTCCTGGCGGTTGGCAGGAACTTCCTGCCAACCGCATACTCTATCACATCGACTATTCGCGTGTTCATCCCCGCTATTGTGCCATCTTCTCCTAGGCTACACTCAAACAACATACGTAGCTAAACACCAGGTGTAACATGGGCATATCCGTTTGACCGTGAGGTGTGACCTTGACAATCAATCCGGTGACCTTGAACCTGTGTATGGGCCAATTTTTATGAAACTTGGTGTGTGGTTCGGGCACCCAACAATTTTGCCACACCCGATGCCCGTTATGTGTGACCTTGATTGATAATCACACCGTTGACCTTGAACCTATATCTCGGCTCATGTTGGGCCAATTTGCGTGAAACTTGGTATGTGGGGGTAGTTCGGGGCTCTCTCTCTCTCTCTCTCTCTATATATATATATATATATATATATATATATATATATTGAGCGTCCTGAACTACTCCCACATATGAAGTTTCATGAAAATCGGCCCAGCATGAACCGAGATACAGGTTCAAGGTCAACGGTTTGAATATCAAGGTCACACATGACGGGCATCGGGTGTGGCAAAATTGTTGGGCGCCCGAACCACACACCAAGTTTCAGGACAATCGCCCAGCAGGAGCCGATACACAGGTTCAAGGTTTCCGGTTTGATGGTCAAGGTCACACACCCGGTCAAACGGATACGCCCATGTTACTCCTCGTGTCTAGCTATGTATGTTGTTTGAGTGTAACTTAGGAGAAGATGGCACAATAGCGGAGATGAACACGCGAATAGTCGATGTGATAGAGTAGGCGGTTGGCAGGAAGTCCCTGCCAACCGCCAGGAACTGCCATGACTGTAGGTAGTTTAAGTGGAAGGCCGTGTGGTGGACTAATAATATTACTTGACACATGTTATCACAGGATCGGGAATATGATGTGGTCGTTATTAAGTGTCATCCTGGGATCGGGCTCATTGGTTTCCAGGTGCGGTGGGTGTGACATAAACTTATAGTAGTACAGTACAGGGAAATGACTAATTTGTTCAGGTAGTGAAAACTTGAGAGACAGAGGATAGATCATACGCTTAATTTGGAGGAAAGTAGCCTAATCCAAATCCCATCGAGCTATAGGATATCCCCTATCCCAATACCAGTACACCTACCATATCGCCTCCCGATATTCCTCTGCGCCGCTTGACTCAACGTCTTGCTTCTGTTCCATCTTTTCCTTGTATCCCACACTACCCCCCCCACCCCCAGCCCCCCCCCCCCCCTATCCAGTCTTGGTGCACCCAAATCCCACGGCACCCACTCCACCCTTTGCCCCAGCAACTTTGGCCAGAGTTACTTGCATTTATTAACAGTAGGAACCTGCTACCCACATTGCTTTTGTGCAAGTGAACAGCCGGTCGAATATGATGATTGCAGTTATAAATGACCATCCTGGAATCAAAATTACTGAATGTCTGGTAAGGTAGACCTATACGGTTGTGGCAGGGCAGTAGACGCTATTGAGGAAGACGTTTGCGCGGGTGGTACAAATAAAAGACGGATAATGCCTGCCACTCAGAGCAGAGTATACCCGCCCCAGGTCCCGGAATACTCTCCATCATAATCCCAACACACCCACACATGTTGGCTGTGTACGGCATAGGAGCCATTGGCAGCATTGATGAAGGCGTAGGATGTGTCATAAGTAGCCGAACGCACTGCTGGAGTAAAGAGAAAAAACAAAAATCAAACTTAGAATTTTATTACATTACGGGCCTGGAAAAGTGTAATTTGTATCTAATTTTTAAAAAATTTTATTACATTATGGGTACCTAACATTTATTACACGTTATTACATTTATTACATTATGGGTCGTTTTTTATTACATTATGGGTTCGTATTACATTATGGGTCGTTTTTGTATTACATTATGGGTAGGTATTACATTATGGGCATTTATTACATTACGGGTCGTAACAAATGTTCCTCAAACTGAAATCAGTTAAAATTTAAGCTCCCATGGGGACAAATCTGAATCTGACTTTATTGTGGTTTACACTTGAAATAATAAAGTAGCTGCAGAGTACAACATGATGATTTGTTTTTATACCATGCTCATCATATTACTACCTGTGAAAAGCCTGTATGTTAAATTTAAGCTTTTAACCCCACTACCAGGGTAAAGCTTCTACTGCGGTTAAAATTTTTTTACACCTGTAGTACGAAGTTCATCCAACTTGACCTTTGGCATGATGCAATTTGCCAACTTCAATACATTCACACTTTGTGATGTTTCATTCAAACATACAACATTTTGCGGTACTATCTACTACGTGCAATGACTTATTAAGTTTAAAATACCTACAATTAAATATTTAAAATAAAATTTCAGAATTGTTAATAATAATTTGACTGAAAAAGCAAAGTAAATTCAATCAACTTTGACAATGTGTCTAGCTGTCAATCAAGCATTCACACACAGCCAGTAGTATTGCCCACTGGTGTGGATGTAAACAAAACAAACCTGTGTGTTTGTGATAGAAAGTGTTGTTTTATCACCATTTTAAATAACAAAGTCGATTATTTATTAAGAGCATGGTATAAATAAAACAAATGGGTACTAGGGCCGGTAATCAGATTTAAACCACTTGTAGAAAAAGGGTTTTAACAACTTGGCAAGCCGAGTGGTTAAAACCCTTATCCTACGAGTGGTTTAAATCTGATTACCGGCCCTATTACATATTTATTCTATATATTTTCCATTCTACATCAAAGTGTCCCATCAAGATCTGAGTTATAACTCTCAAATTAGCAGACAGAATACACAGTATAGTCTATTTCATATAACTCACACAACATCCCCCTTTCTAAGAGGTTTGAATATTCCAACCCAAATTTAGAAATGGCCTGATTCAATATTCAGTCTAATATAAAGCCAAACGTTTCAAACTAAAATAGGTTAACCACCTTGTGGCCGAACAAAATTTAAAATCTGTTTCTCAAACCCTCTTGAATGGCGCTTTTGGCTGCCGCAGACTCTCTTTTTATAACCAATGTAAACTTGAAAAAGAATAAAAATTAAATCGTTTATGTCTATTTTACCCAAATTAAAAAAATTGATACATTTATCCCTTGAGTTCTAGAAGGCTCTGCAATGCTTTAGCATTGCAAAGCCTTCTTGCTCTCAAGGGATGAAATACACCACCACCCATCCAATTCCGTAGATTATGAGGCCTAAAACATAAAGCAAGAACATGAACTTTTGGTGGCAAAGAAATAATTACAGAAATAAAAAATAAAATAAAAACCGCTCGCCCGCATGCAATTTTACAAATAATGGCCTGAGAAACAGAAGATCTACTTCATGGGGCATAACAGGTAGAGTGCTGGAATGCCATATTTGGGCTTTACTCTGAGGTGAAGGTAGCACAACTTGAAGGCTTCATTCAGTGGATGTGCTTCATAATATTTTTGAAGGTATATTATTTAGTCTGTAAGGACTTGTCTTGTTACAATTTATGGGAGTGCCCACACTCTCCCATAAATTGTAATAAGGCAAAGGTATATGAACAAATTTTGATGGCCAAAAATAACTTAGCACTCTACCAGTACTGGTGTAGAGTGCTGAAAGATTTATTCTGAAGTGTAGGTACTCAGGCCTTTAGAATGGTCTAATTTGGGGACACCGGATTCAAGTCAAAAATGTCCCCAAATATGAGAAACTACATTCAATTTACATACAAATAGAATATAATATAGGGCTTTCTAAGACCTATTTTGCACAGTGCAAAAGTATTTCTTAACAAATATCTTCATTTCAGAATGTTACAACAAGCTGTTGGTAGCCTTCTCCTAATTTGGGAACACCCTTTACCGTCTTAAATTTGGGGTAATATAAAGGTCTGAGGTACTGCAACTTAAAGGCTTCAAAATCGATGGCTGTGCCTCATATTATCTTTGAAGTGATATTGGTGGTATCTTCCATGACGGTTAAATAGCAGAAATTGGAGGAGTCCATATCCATTATTTGGGGGTAGAGCAATTAATATTTTCAACGTGCAGCCTAAAGGCTGCACGTTGAAAATATTAATTGTTCTACCACACACGTTCACTTAGTAGCCATCCTAAGTGAAATTATGACATATCGTGTTGCTGGACTGGAAAAGCGGTCTCTCGTGTTGAAAGAGTTAAGCTGTGCTTTCTATTTTGAGTTTACTTCAAAAATTACCCAAGGAATCAAACTTCAAGTTATGAATCAAGTCTTTTGGGAGGAACTGATATTCAGCCAGATCTAGTTCTCCAAACAGTTTCTTTTTGATCAGCCGGGGTGTTATTTTCAACCACTATTTGGTTTGGCTCCACTGCGCTATCATCAGGTTCATACAGACATGTTAACCCCCAGAATAATTTTTCAGGGAACCTGAGGGTGATTTTCAGGGAAATGGGATGGATTTCAGGGAAAAGTTCGCGCGGGGGCAAAATAAAAGAAAAAAACTTGTGAATTTTCAGCTCACGGACCACTATTAACACAAGGTTATATCCAGAACTAGTTGTCAACTATGCTGATGCATTTATGCTAAGTTGAAAAATTAAAAAAATCATAAAATAACTGTTGATTTGACCCCCCCCCCCCCCCCATATCCTCTTCTTCATGAGCCCCCCCCCCCCCCCCCCCCCCCCCCTCCCACCCACACTGTCCCACAGAGCACATCCACCTGTGGTTTGTTCTTATCAAAGTCTATTTAGCTAATAATTTCCCAAGTCTGGAAATGTTAAAAGGAAAAGATGTCCTGATGTTCAGTTACTTCAAGAACATTAGTACTCAGAGTCAGAAAGTATCTTCATCAAACTTCATGCATGTGGGACGCTTATGCCCTAAACAAAACTTTTCTTTTCATCATTGAAGCATTTTTGTTCAATTCCATTCAAAATTTTCTGGTTACAGATGGCCTACAGTTAACAGTTCTGTAGTCAGCACAACAGAATAAATGTGGTATTAGAAAAAAAGTCCATTGTGTTTAAATATGCTGTCATAATTTTTCGGCATCCTAAGCGACATTAACCTACTTTTAAGCTGTGCTAAATAGTTGATGTTTACCTTTTGATTTTGGAAAAGGGATGAGAATTAAAGCTATTCTATGAAGGAATAAATAAATATATATTATTTAATTCCTTTTCATATATTTTAATTCCCAAAAACTGCATTTAAATGAAGGTGGAGTTTTCAATTTTTTGAAAGTAAGTCACCTATTTTCACTTCGACACTCGCACATTTATCACAAATCTCCGAAGAAAAACCCCAGAAATAAACATGAACACAGTTGAAATATATATCGTAAAATAGCCTTTTCTTAAATAAATTTAACTTAAATCCATATTTTACTGCTTCGTGAGTTTTTACCAGAGTTTGAAATGCATGTGATTTGACTCCGATCGTTTTTCATAAGTTACAACAGGAACGAAATATTTGACTGTTGTTTTCCGGGATTTTTGGTCCAAAACTGATTCCCGTCCGGGAGGCCGGGAACTACACTGAAATTCCGGGATTTTCCCGGGCATTCCGGGAGAGTTAACATGTCTGGGTTCATATGAAATGTACCAGTCAATATCCTCTCTTTGGGCTGTATCTAATTCACCAGTACTTTGTGTCTGATTTCTACGAATTAGATTCCCATTTGGCATTTCAACAATAAATGATCTTGGACATTTAGTCGCTTCAGTGATAATTCCAAATGTTTTGAAGTCGTTAACTCAAACATGATCACCATGTTTCAATACACAATGGTCTTGAACTCTATGTTGCGAATCAAAATTGACCTTCTATTTTTGTCTTACGAGCTTTCTCTTTCTCTCGCACCTGCGAAAGATAAGGCCAAGTAGGATTAAGCTGATCTACTCTTACAGGAATGTTTGTTTATGTCTCACAAGTAATTCTGCTGGACTGTAGCCATTTACAAGTGGCATACACCGATGTGCTAACATCGCTTTGTAGGGATCTGGTGATTTCTTTAACAGTTTGTATTGTGCTTTCCACTTCACTGTTTCTTTAAGGATACAAAGGACCACTAGTTTTGTGTCTAAAATTGTAGTCTATTGCAAAATCTCTAAATTCTTTAGAACAATAATGAGGATCATTGTCCAAAATCACAACATCTGGTACTCTAAGACGACTAATTACTGATTTGAAATATTCATCCACACAAGTAGATGAAGCTGAAACTAAATTGGCAACTTCATTATTGCATAAAAAATAGTCTATGGTAAAAATGATAAATTTATAGTAATTTCTATATTTTTATACTTACCAATGGCCCAGACATAGCTGGTGCTGACTCTAAAATATCTAGGGCCAAACACAAATTTTGCCCCCCAATCCACAAAATTTGCATGCAAAACCGAAAATTAGAAGTCCTATCTGGTCCTCCATACATTTGCTCTCTGCGCATGCGCAGACGCCAGGAAGTGACCGCAATTGGCGCCAACACCATTCTTTGTAAAAGAGAGTATTACATAATAATTCAGCAGGGAGGTATGAGTGCCCACTCATGGGAGGGCCCTTCCCGTCTGGGCCATTGGTAAGTATAAAAATATAGAAATTACTATAAATTCATCATATTTTTACACAGTATACCAATGGCCCAGACATAGCTGAATCGTAAAAAGGTGGAGGGCCTAGGACTTCTGAAATAATTCCAATCCTGCAATCCATAATGAAGGAACTTAGAATAATTAGGAATTACATGTATGTCTCTCTATACAGTAATAGAGGAGACATATTCTAAATAAGGAGCCCAATTACGTAATTCCTTATTGTAAACATGAAGACAAGTTCCTAATTTTTAAGGCTAGTCCGGACTAAGCCCCAAAAATTAGGATGGCGTATCTGAGAATGAGAGAAAATCTCCCACAAACATACGCCTTACAATAACATTTCAGCTGTATGCAGGATATAAATACGGATAAAACAGCTTCTTTTTAAGCCAGATTAGGGGTAAAAATCACCCGCCCCCCCCCCTTTTTTTTGAACTCTTCAAAAGAAAAAGCGGAGAGCTCTGGAAACAATAAGAGTGGTACCAAAAAACAATATAAATAATCATCGAACAGGCACTCAGGTATTAATTCATGATTAATAAATGGTGCTTAACATTACTTCAGAAGTTACGGCTATAGCAACGATACTGGTAATTAATATTGCCCACTGAATAACATACACCGCAGACGACGTATACAGATACGTCAAAAACCAGTGGTATATAAAAATTTACATATCCAATCGAGCCACACTGAATGATCCCTGAAGAGAAAACACACTTCCTAGGTAATCCACAGGCGGCCTCTGTACAATAAATTCCAGTAACAACATTCTCCAACGTGTACTATCCGATATCTATGATTGTAAAAACATGTGTTAGATGAGTACAAAACATAATAGAAACTTGGATCTAGAAATGGAAGTAGGTATGAAATAGATTATGATTTCAACGTCCACAAAATACAATAAAGCATTAGCCTAATAATAATAATGCACGAGAGAATTTATATTTAGCATGTACCGGTAATCATCTGAATACCAGTTAACTGGATATTCAGCCTGCGAGGTACTCAAGAGTAGCAATTTAATTGTGATGATTTATGAATAAGCGCTCGAATATAACAAATCAACAAAAATAACAGAACACTAATCCAACTAAAAGGTGGATGTGCCCATGAGGTCGCCATAGAACATGACCCAAATGCATAGTATGAATGTATTAAAATATATGAGGTTTGAGGGAAGAAAACTATGTCTTGCCAGGTAATTGCCTCAAAACACATAGGCAGTGGGGGGGGGGGGGGGGGGGGGAGAATTCGAAGTCATATCGAAATCTCCTCACCCGCATTATTTAATTCGTTCTTGTGTCAGCTTACAAAAAAATATAGGAACCGCGATGGTTCCCTTACATCTAACCGACTCCACTATGCCACTATGGCCGGAGAAGGACCTGAAGAATAAAACTTCCCCTGAAAGAAGACACTCTTGTGGAGGAAGCTTCTGGGAAGCATCCCATAACAGACACTTGAGAATACTGATCCAAGGTTCTGTGACAACCGGGGTGCTACAAGTAGGATTTACAAGGAGACTGTTTAATCTTAAACGTAATCTATTGAATCAAATGAACTGAAGGATACACGTATCCTATCATTCATCCCCATGAATTCTGCAGAGCGTCTACTGCATGCACTCAAAGATCTGGGCATAGCGACACAAATGATGGTAACAAATTGTTCCGGTGCGTCGCAAACTGAACTATCATGGGGTGATCCCACTGGTAGCAAAACTGTTCAAATAATCGCATGTTGAGCGTCCAATATCAATGAAACAGGCGATCTTTCCGATAGCTAGTCTGCTAGTACGTTCAGACGACCCGGTATATGACGGATAGAGAGAACATGAAAATTCTTCTCCATTAGTTATCATAATGAAAATGAATGGGTGCCGCCCTGGTTCCTGATTTACGCTACCACTATCGAGTTGTCCAACATTATCTGAACAAGCGTGTCCGCACTGATGTAGTGCTAACAATATTGACATCATTCTTTGATGTTTATGTGTTTCTCCAGGAACCAAGGGTCCCAAGAGCCCTGCATATCGAGTCTGTCGGACTCGAGGTCGACCCCCAAACTATTGACTCATACCCGTCATAATCGTGAAAGCCGGATCTGGCAGTTGCATCGGAACTCTTTGAGTTAACCACTGAATATCTGCCCGAATATGGACCTTTTGTTTACTAGATGTTTACTAGATCCGTTAAAACAATACGGGTCCTGAGCGAATGCATTTTCACACTCCAGTTCTGGGTAAGAATAACTGGAGGGGACATGTGTGTAAGCGACCCATCTAAACAAAATGCATAGCCGCTCAGCATTATCCCATCAGCTGCATAAAATTTCTTGCTGTTAATGCATCTGATGGTAGACAAAAGCGAGCATAACAATTCACTAATGTCGTTCTGGATAATGGCAAACGAACCAGATTGTTGTGAGACATTATTAGTTTATTTTTCGAGTGACAGCCCAGGGCGCTATCTTCAGACCGAAGCAGATCACTCAGAACTGAAATACTATCCCTTGGACGACGAACCGTAGGTACTTTTTAAATGCCAGATATACAAGGACATGAAAAAACGGATCCATAGATCTATGCTTGTAGCATAGTCGATCACTCGAACGCTCACTTTTACTGACTAAATGATAACCATAAATAAACTTGTAGAGCTTAGATAAACTTATCTAGCTCCAGTCTATTATCTGTTGGAACGAGCTCTATGGCTTCGGTACGATTAACAGGTGACTACAGAATCCTAGAGAATCTTGATTCTCGAGGACCTCTATTACTTTCATTGTCAAGAGTACCTTTACCTCCAATTGGAGAGACTCTTATGCAAGGATTTGACGGAAGCATTGTCCATCAGACATTAAGTTAGTTGTGATTCTCTCGGAAAGATAGCTGTAGGCCATCCGAGACCACACTTCTCGCCTACTGGTCTTCCGTCCTAGTTATCCAGTTTGATGCGAATCTTGGTAACCATCCGTCAACTGTTAAGCAATAGAGGTCCTAACCCACACCTGTAGTACCTGCGAGGCATACGGAAAGAGAGTCTCATTTGTGAAGAGCCTCGACCCAGCGGTTTAAGGGCGTCTGAACGGTAGTCTCAATCAGACCTAAGCCCCATATCCGAGTCGCTGTATGACGATCCCTAGAGTAATTATAGGAGGGTTAACTATACCCTCGCGAGGAGTCCTTTTAAACGACCTTCTGTCTAGGACGTCCTCCCTTACTCCTTTCTGCTATTGCGGGTCGATTAGATGCTGACTTAAGGAGCAGAGTATTGATGCTTTCTTTGCAGCTTGGTCATAAACCAATGAAAGCTTATCGTCAAAAACTTAGTGTCCGGAAACCGGAGCGACCCGAAGAGATTTTTCACCTAGTCATCTATTTAGGATGACGACGCAAGGGCTCCGTCACATCTGATTAACTGCAAATTAGCAACTGTTAAGAAAGAGTTATATGTGATAAATATAATAGTGCTGGAAAGGACTCTAATTGAGGTATGAACGTCCTAAATTCATTTCCGTAGAGACGTTGCATAACAGTTCTTAAAGGTGATTTGCGTAAGACAGTGAGTCTAAATTCGCTCTGAATGAAGAAATGCCGTCTCCATTGTGACCGAGCGAATAGTGAATGACGAAGGTAAGGCCATAGCTGGGTCCTTAGCCTGCTCATTCAAATGCAGAGGAAATCTCAATACATCTTCCCCATTTTCCGAAAATCGGTAAAATTTCGAAAGATGATGACAAGAAACCGCCTTACTTCTTTCCACTGGAAATTTGAATATGGTGCCATCTAAAAGGCCAAAGGCCTGCGACACCTGTCTATACTTAACTGGAAAAGACATTTCCTCCTCTTTTTCCGGACAAGTCAGTGTCCAACAACGCTAGCGGTTTCTTGCAAGTAGTCGCAGCATTCTGATTCGCTGGAACAAATTCAGGGTAGTGTTGATGGATTTAATCCATCTCAACCATGTGTTGTTCCGAAAGGGAAGGGTAATTCCCCTCCATATCCCATTCATCATTCGTCTGAATCAGTTGAAAATCACGGTTAGTGGCATCTGAACGCGCAGATGACTGGACTGACCCAGCACCAACCGACAGCTCAAGTTCTGAGACTGCCGTCGGCTGCTTCTGCACTTGCTGGGATGCTGCGATGAGCTGCGCAATCTGCATCAGCAATTCCGTAATGGATGCCTGAGGAACAGCTGTCTTCTATTCTGGCCGCCGGCTGCTCCCAGGACAATGTGTCCGAGATGGCTCTTTTCTCCAGACCTCCCGATATATGAGGCTTCATCTTAGCTACTGAATAGTGCTACTGTCGAGCTGTCGCAGCATTCTGATTCTCAGGAACGAACTCAGGGAAGTAAAGATGCATACATCTATCGCCACCCTGTGTTGTTCCAAAAGAGAAGGGTAATTCTCCTTCAAATCCCTTTCACCATCCGACTGAATCAGATTATACTCACGGTCATTGGCATCTGAACGTGTAGATGACTGGACCGACCCAGCACCATCCGACAGCTCAAGTTCTGAGACTGCCGTCGGCTGCTTCTGCAGTTGCCGGGATGCTGCGATGAGCTGCGCAATCTGCGATAGCAAGTCCGTTACGGAGGTCTAAGGAGCAGCGGTCTTCTGTTGCTTGGCCGCCGGTCTACTCCTGGGACAGTGTGTCCGAGATGGCTCTTTTCTGCGGACGTCCCGATAAATGAGGCCTCGTCTCCTTGGCTACTGTATGGCATGACTTCTCTGATGAAGAGAGACCTTTTCGGCACTGCAGACTGGATATCAGAAGTCCCGTAGCCAAGGTGCGGTCGTGTGTGTGCATAGTAGATGCTGAAGAAGCCGTAACTGTAGCCGACCCCTGCTGTAAACTGAACGGAGTGTCCCAGACGGGAGGCGTGGACGTATGCTCTGACGCAAGTTCCGAACTACAACATCTGACCACAGATGTTGATACAAAAGAGAGAGGGGGGGCCCTCTCGGTCACAGGCCTTCAGACCTCGCTGAGCTTCCTAATGAACTTGCCGACTTCTTCCTCTCCCTCATCACAGGGTGAGCCTGTTATTATTTTATAGTGCTCACTCTACCCTTTCTACTCTCCTCGACCGTAACGGACATACCCTGCGTCACGGTACCCTCGGACAGTGTACTGCTTCACCGGTCGAGCTAGCTGGCGACAGGGATCTGAAACCACGTTGTGGTTTATTGCCCTGTCTAATATTCATGAGCACTTTAGCCGCTAGCTCTGATTGACAATCTAAATGCGACGGCGGAAGCACACTCTCTGATGGCGTCACGTAAACATCACCATGCTCTTGTTCCTCTGTAAATAGAAACTAAAAAACTAGAGCGAGAGGACCGGCGGCAGCCTCTCACCTCGAGAGGACCGGTAGTGGCCCCTCGCTAACTATGTACCGTGACACCCGTCTGCAACGTTTGTCATCCCATGCGACACATGTTGAGCAAGAATTAGTGGAAGTACATCAACTACAAGCAAGGCAACCTAACATGTAATCAGAGGAAAGACTTTCTTGCATTGCTAATTGAGCAATATGCTTACATAATGAAGCAAACTAAGTCGATCGTACTCCCACCAACTCCACATTAAATATATAAAAAGATACATAACAAAAAACATTCAAAATATAAATCGAAAAATAGTTTACACAAAAAAAATTTTTGAAAAATTTTGACAAGAGCCCAAGTCCCCAAAGGGAACGAAGTGCCCAAATGTATTCCAAGTGTGGACAAAAATTAATTTTTCTATCCAAAAAATTAACTGCTACACTACGGGACTGATTAATGTATCTGACAGCAGACCTACCATATAATGAAAGTGTCAATGACACTGCAGCTCAACTTGTCAAGACAAAGACATGTACATGTATATGTGACACAGCAATGACAAACATCTAGGTAATGACCTGATAACAAAGGTACATATAAAGTATTGTAACGGTCTGTACATAAATACTGACCGTTGCCTGTAACAAATGTATAGGTAAAGTATTGTAAAGGTGGGTAACAGTCAGATGCTAAACTAGAAAAGAAAACTTTGAGTCCCAGAGTGGGTCTGACTGAACCCCAAAATATTTGTTCTCATAGCACAGTGATAATAAAGGCACCCCAAAACACACTCATTCCTGTCCCAAGGTGAAAACAAAGGTACCCAAGAAGTTTCGTGAAGATCAGTTCACAAATATGTGCTGTGTAGAAGTTGTGACAAAAAACTGATTGGACCTAATTTCGGTACAAAATGGCCATTGGCAGCCATCTTGAATTTTGAACCGCACCCAGAAACACTCGTTCTCGTCCCAAGGTGATAACAAAGGTACCCAAGAAGTTTTGTGAAGATCGGTTCATAAATACAGCCTCTAGCCCAAGCCGTATTGAAATGTGCACTTACAGTGTATAAGTAGCACTGAATAAATCAAAGTTCATCTAATTTGCATAATTTCTGCACGAGAAAAAACCCGTACTATATGTGATGTATTCCATGTTACTAAACATTCGCACAAAAATTTATTCAAATCAGAACTTTCATACAGAAGTTCTGTACAAAAGACTGATTGCACTAATTTTGGTACAAAATGGCTGCTGGTGGCCATCTTGAATTTCTGACCACACCCAAAAACACTCGTTCTCATCCCACGGTGATAACAAAGATACCCAAGAAGTTTCGTAAAGATCGGTTCATAAATATGGCCTCTAGCCTGAGCCGTATAGAAGTTCTGTACAAAAAACTGATTAGACCTGATTTCTGTACAAAATGGCCACTGGCAGTCACCTTGAATTTTGGACCGCACCTAGAAACACTCGTTCTCGTCCCAAGGTGATAACAAAGGTACCCAAGACGTTTCGTGAAGATCGGTTCATCAATACAGACTCTAGCCCGAGCCGTATTGACATGTGTACTGTGTGTGAGTAGCACTGAAAAAATCAAAGTTCATCTAATTTGCATAATTTCTGCACGAGAAAAAAACCCGTATTATATGTGATGTATCCCATGGTACTAAACATTCACACAAAAAATTATTCAAATCAGCACTTTCATATGGAAGTTCTGTGCAAAAATCTGATTGCACCAAATTTTGTACAAAATGGCTGCCGTCGGCCATCTTGAATTTCGGACCGGACCCAAGAACACTCATTCTCGTCTCATGGTGATAACAAAGGTACCCAAGGAGTTTCGTAAAGATCGGTTCATAAATACGGCCTCTAGCCCGAGCTGTATTGGCATTTGCACTTACAGTGCTGAAAGTAACACCAAAAAACATCAAAGTTAGTCTAATTTGCATAATTTACGCACGAGAAAAAACCCGTATTATATGTGATGTATCCCATGGTACTAAACATTCATACAAAAAATTATTCAAATCAGAGCTTTCATATGGAAGTTCTGTACAAAAAACAGATTTCTGCATCGTCGGTACAAAATGGCAGCTGGCAGCCATCTTGAATTTTGGACCGCACCCAAAAACACTCGTTCTCGTCCCACGGTCATAACAAAGTACCCAAGAAGTTTCGTAAAGATCGGTTCATAAATACGGCCTCTAGCCCGAGCCGTATCCAATTGTTGGCGGACAGACGGACATCGCCAAAGTTGAGCTAATAAATAGGAAATTACAAATATATAAACAACGTTGCTAATGTAAACAACGTCAGAAAAAAAAACGGAAAGGGGACCGCAGGCAACACGGCCTGAAGTCTGTAACAGATTTTTTAACTATTCGATGTAAGGCAAGATTTCATCAGAAGAAAAAAACGATACATTGGATGTATGATGCATGACCAAAAAACGCCTAAACACCCAAAGGGTGAAGATGTAACCCTGGGGATATACAGAATAAACATTCTTTGTAACACGTAAAATCCCAAGAAATTTTATAAAAAAATTTCAATAAAATACGCCAAAAAGCTTGGGAGTTTAACGGGGGGAGGGTGGGGGGGGGGGGGGGAGGGAGGGGATCAAGGGAGGGTAGGGAAGGAATACTTAATCCACAGCTACCTAATATTTCTTTTGTTCTCTGTCATGAAAACAAGCCCTATAAAATCACACCAAGAACGGTTTTGATGAGAACAGCTCAGTAAAACAGTACCAATATCTGGATATTGGGACGGTTTTGAAACAGTCCCAATAACTAGATATTTGTATGATTGTCACGATTCTGTAATCATAACCATTCAAAAGTAAAGATGCTGTAAAGGAGGTGTGAAAAACTTTCTAACACATGAATTATCGACAAGCTTTTCTCGACAGAGCTACTGAATTGAGTGTGCATCGTGTCCAAATTGTAATGTACTTTTTAATTTTTTGTTGCTTTTAATAACCAACAGCCCTGGTAACCTAAAAAGGACTCCTGTGGAAACCTCGGAAGTGAAGCAGTGCTTGTTTGCTGTGGTAAACAAGTTCAGTTTTACTGTTAAAATAGGACCTGGTCACCAGTGCCCGGGGTAGAAGTCCCCTAAAATGGGCAGCATGGGTGTAAACGATTGGCTAAACTTGACTTTACACCTTTTTTTGTGGTCACAATTAGCCATAGCTGCAGAAAAGCGACCTTGAACACCAGTAAATAAATAACCTAAAAAACCCCGCCCTTTTTCAAATATTAAGACGGCAATCAGGCACCACCACCCGCCACCCCTGAGGGAAAGCGAACCTCTTCTTCAGATAAAAAAAAAGAATTATTCTTCCAAATGCTTTAAAAATTAACGATTATTAAATTTATCTGCCGCGCTTTCGATGAGGGATTGAATAAGTGTTCCACCCTTGAGCTGAGACATTATATTAGTGGGACAACAAATTACGTCATGATGTGAGTTCACTTCGAAGCCACAGATCTGTTCACAATATCTGAACTCCTGATGCGTGTCATAACTTCAATGGACTTTCTAGCAAGCAAACAATGGGTTATGTCCATTTTGTTTTTTGGGGGTAGAGCAAGCAAAACGTGTTTTAAAATGTGGTTTTACTCGTGTCAAATTTTCTAAAATATAATTTTTTTGACTTTTGTTAACATTGAGGGGCTGTGGATTAAATCACATATATCACTATTTTGTGTACTATATGGGTAAATAATTGTACAGTTGTGCAGGTGTCCTCCAATATTTGGACTCGGCTTCGCCTCGTCCAGAATATCTCCGGACACCTGCACAACTGTACAATTATTTACCCATATAGTACACAAAATAGTGATATATCTATTACTTAACCAACAGTGGAAAATCATTATCAACTGAGATTTAAAAAGCACAAAAGTCAGTTTGTTAACAAGTTATCTGGCAAGGGCCAAACAAAGAATGGTGTTGGCGCCAGCTTTGTCTGGGCCATTGGTATACTGCGTAAAAATATGTGAATCTGCTGGTGGATAAAAACATACTTAATCCACAGCTACCTAATATTTCTTTTGTTCTCTGTCATGAAAACAAGCCCTATAAAATCACACCAAGTACGGTTTTGATGAGAACAGCTCAGTAAAACAGTACCGATATCTGGATATTGGGACGGTTTTGAAACAGTCCCAATAACTAGATATTTGTACGATTGTCACGGTACTGTAATCATATCCATTCAAAAGTAAAGATGCTGTAAAGGAGGTGTGAAAAACTTTCTAACACATGAATTATCGACAAGCTTTTCTCGACAGAGCTACTGAATTGAGTGTGCATCGTGTCCAAGTTATAATGTACTTTTTAATTTTTTGTTGCTTTTAATAACCAACAGCCCTGGTAACCTAAAAAGGACTTCTGTGGAAACCTCGGAAGTGAAGCAGTGCTTGTTTGCTGTGGTAAACAAGTTCAGTTTTACTGTTAAAATAGGACCTGGTCACCAGGGCCCAGGGTAGAAGTCCCCTAAAATGGGCAGCATGGGTGTAAACGATTGGCTAAACTTGACTTTACACCTTTTTTTGCGGTCACAATTAGCCATAGCTGCAGAAAAGTGACCTTAAACACCAGTAAATAAATAACCTAAAAAAAATGCCCTTTTTCAAATATTAAAATGGCAATCAGGCACCACCACCCGCCACCCCTGAGGGAAAGCGAACCTCTTCTTCAGATAAAAAAAAGAATTATTCTTCCAAATGCTTTAAAAATGAACGATTATTAAATTTATCTGCCGCACTTTCGAAAGCGAACCTCTTCTTCAGATAAAAAAAAAGAATTATTCTTCCAAATGCTTTAAAAATGAACAATTATTAAATTTATCTGCCGCACTTTCGATGAGGGATTGAATAAGTGTTCCACCCTTGAGCTGAGACATTATATTAGCGGGGAGAACAAATTACGTCATGATGTGAGTTCACTTCGAAGCCACAGATCTGTTCACAATATCTGAACTCCTGATGTGTGTCATAACATCAATAGACTTTCTAGCAAGCAAATAATGGGTTATGCCCATTTTGTTTTTCGGGGTAGAGCAAGCAAAAAGTGTTTTAAAATGTGGTTTTACCCATGTCAAACTTTCTAAAATATAATTTTTTTGACTTTTGTTAACATTGAGGAGCTGTGGATTAAATCACATATATCACTATTTTGTGTACTATATGGGTAAATAATTGTACAGTTGTGCAGGTGTCCTCCAATATTTGGACTCGGCTTTGCCTCGTCCAAAATATCTCCGGACACCTGCACAACTGTACAATTATTTACCCATATAGTACACAAAATAGTGATATATCTATTACATATTAGGATGAGAACCGGTATGTGTTTTATCAAATTTGTTTAAATTCTCAAGCCAATTTACAAACCACAAATTGATATAGCTGTGTAAAATGTGACAATAAGTGAATTCTTTTCATTTAGGTTGTCAGAAAATTTAATTAAATCTGTAATCTGTTTGCCCAGAAATTGAGGCGATTTTAATAAAGTGCTGGACATTGACTCCAGAAATAGTCTCTGTTATCAGTTGGCGACTTCTCTCAGATCTTGAGTTAATATTTTACAGACCTGGGCTATTCATGTAACAGTCGCTGCACAGCTGGGGATTAATCTGGGTTTACCTCCTTTAACTCTCTATATAAAATAATAAAAAAAACCATTATAGATGGGGATTTATGTGGGTTTACCTCCACTGAATCTCTCAGCTAACACAACTAGAAGATGTTATTTGCAAAATAATTCATTTTTCACCAACAAAATAGAACTTATGCCCCCTGAATGGAACAAGCTTGGTCCAGTGAAGATTTTGTAAAATACTTTTTCGAGGAATAAATTAAATAATGAAATCTAACTGGTGATTTTATGAATAATGCTGGTCGCATATGGACATTATGTCAGGTAAAGGGCTTGTAAATGTATGTGATGTTCATGTTGGATAAAAATCTTCTCCACAAAGTCTTTGATACACATACAGCACAAGCCTGAATATAAGCAACCTGTCATTTGCAAAATGAGGTCCCCAGAGGGTGAATTTGCTGCTGCTATCCCATACAGTGGGCCAATTTATCCTCTAAGTACATCTTTCTGTCTTGGCTTGAGACCTTGATTCAGATTGAGGTTCACAGAGGGTAAATTTTGTGATGTGCAGGGTAGCCTCACCAAATTCACCCTCTGGAGACCTAATTTTTCAGATGACAGTCCGCTTATTTTCAGGCTTGATACAGCATTAGCTTAGTATTCTGATCAATAATCTTTTTTGTTATGTTTGACGAAAACAACTTTTCAATTTTTCATTATACATTGAATGGGGTGGATCAATATTTTGTTTAACACTTGTTTCAAATTCTTTTGATAATGAATCTGAATTCTGTTTGCTTTTCTTACCTTTATTATGTCTAAACCACCAATTAATTCTCCATTCACATACAATTGGGGATAAGTTGGCCAATTTGAATATTTCTTCAGACCTTGGCGTACATCTTCATCAGAAAGTATATCAAAACTACCATACTTCAAACTGAAAAAATAATGTACAAATACAGGTGCGTAGCAAGGATCCTATAATAACCGGTAGAGTTAGCCCATAATTTGGCTTTAATCTTAAGTGTAGGTGCCCAAACTTAAAAGGCTTCCTATTTTGTGGGTGTGCATCGTATCATCTTCAAAGTTAAGTATTTTAGTCTGTATTGATTTGCCTTGTTATAATTTATGGAAGAGTTCCTATAGTCCCTCACTCCCTCTCCCATAAATTGTAACAAGACAGAGACATGTGAACTAATTTCGCCCACCAGAAATATTTCAATACTTTATCAGTTAAGGGGTGCCCTTACCAGTTTTGTTTTTTGTTTGGGGAGTGAGGTGGGTGGGTGGGGGGGGGGGGGGGGTGGGGGGGGTGGATGGCAAAGATAATATTTGAAAGTCTGTTGTGCAGGGTTGGGGGGGGGGGGGGGGTCCCTAAACCTAACTAGGACCCTCCAGTCATCACTTCTTCCTCCCACTTCCCTGAAGCAAGTTCATTTAGTAAAGAGTTAAAACCTGGGGCCCAAGGCCACCCTCAATTTAACCCACATGGCTCAGTTTGAACAAGCTTGTAAATATAATAACAAAGGTTATGCAAAGCGTGGTCCACTGCCCTCGACCCGTAGGCATGTTCGAAGTAGCCTTAAAGGTATTGTGGGACAGAAAGATTTTCTAAGCTGAAAGAGTGAAAAAGGGCCATAACTCTGGGAAAAATTATCGGACAGAGCCTGTTCCCCTATGCATATCACTTCCTCCATGCGGGTCTATAAGCATACCACAGGAGATCCAAATCTGACCGTTGGCTTTGAAATTACAATCCAAAACGTTTGTATGGATGGATGGACTGACGGACAGAGGGTTTCACTAGATATCCCCCAAATCCTCCTAACTAGTCTATATAATAGTGTAATAAATGCTATATATCAAACATGAAAGCATTTGGGACCATGCTTTGAAAACAAGATTTTTCAATGTTTTGTCCATTACCCATAGTTTTAAAACCTGGGGCCCTGTGAAAGACCATTTTCATGCTAATTTAAAGAAATAAAAAAGTTACAGTTGTGTAAGAAAAAAAGGTTGGTCTACAACAAATATCAGTTTCTTGTGTTGAGCAGTTCAACGAAAAAAAAGACTTTTGAAAATAATTCTCTTTGTTTGATCCATATGGGACTCCAAGGGGGATTGGATTTTCGGCAGATTTTAACCCTTTAGCTTATGAATTAGCCATTTCTGTGTGTTTAATTTACAAATCGAGCATTTGCAAAAAAAACCCCAAAATTAAAGAAATTTCAACAAAATATCATGTGACCCCCTCATTGGAATGATTTTGTCAAGCTCATTCCAATAAGGGGGTCACATTATATGGCTTTGCTGAAATTTTTGAAAAATTTGAAACGAATATAATTATAATAACAAATTTTGATATCTTGTGTGTGAGGTAAAGGGTTAATTAAACATGTGTCACCAACTTTCATTGAGTTTAATATTTCAACAACTGAGGTGTTGTCAGAAAGGTATTTTTCATGAGACAGTCAGAAAGTCCTTGGAATTGACAACATTCTTGAGATATAAATAGTTGTTAAACTAGAATAAAGTCAAGTTACCCTGCGCCGGGTAATTCTGCTGTTACCGCTGTTGATCCAGAAGTCACTTTTCGTTTTCATCCTTTTTTTGTATAAAATAGTACAAGTGTGTTTCAACTAGAACTATCACTGAAGGTGATTAATACCCCCGCTTTGGGTTTTTAGAGGAATGCACTTCTGATCATGTAGGCGAAGGCCATAAGGAAATGTATACATAAAGATCATTTTTTGTTGTTGAAATTTGTATTTGCATGTGGCCTTCCACAGAACAGCACTGAATACTTAAAGAGCCCACAGATATATGGTTTACATTTGGAAAAACACATTTACAATGTGCAACATGTATTCAAAATCGGTTCATTAATGTAGGAGGAGTTGCGCACACAAGAATTTGTTCGAACGGAAAGACATAATAAATCTAAGTCAAAGGGAGATAACCTGGTTAAAATTGTCGTAGATCAAAAATCTTGGAATATGTGCATGTTCACTTAGTAGTGATGATGTGTGAAAAGTTTTGTCCAAATTGATTGATAAATGTAGGAGGAGTTGCACGCACAAGAATTTCATGTAGAAACCCATAATAAATCTAAGTTAAAGGGAGATAACCTAGTTAAAAGTGCCACAGCTCAAAAATTTTGGAACAAGCGCATGTTCACTTAGTAGTGATGATGTCTGTAAACTTTCGTCCAAATTGATTGATAAATGTAGGAGGAGTTGCGCACACAAGAATTTCATGCAGAAACCCATATTAAATCAAAGTTCAAGAGAGATTACCTAGTTAAAATTGTCGCAGATCAAAAAGTTTGGAATATGCACATGTTCGCTTAGTAGAGATGATGTTTGAAAGGTTTCATCAAAATCGGTTCATTAATGTAGGAGGAGTTGCACACACAAGAATTTGTTCGAACGGAAAGACATAATAAATCTAAGTCAAAGGGAGATAACCTGGTTAAAATTGTCGCAGATCAAAAATCTTGGAATATGCGCATGTTCACTTAGTGGTGATGATGTCTGAAAAGTTTTGTCCAAATTGATTGATAAATGTAGGAGGAGTTGCGCACACAAGAATTTCATGTAGAAACCCATATTAAATCAAAGTTCAAGAGAGATAACCTGGTTAAAATTGTCGCAGATTAAAAAGTTTGGAATATGCACATGTTCACTTAGTAGAGATGATGTTTGAAAGGTTTCATCAAAATCGGTTCATTAATGTAGGAGGAGTTGCACACACAAGAATTTGTTCGGATAGAAAGACACAATAAATCTAAGTCAAAGGGAGATAGCCTGGTTAAAATTGTCGCAGATCAAAAATCTTGGAATATGCGCATGTTCACTTAGTAGTGATGATGTCAGAAAAGTTTTGTCCAAATTGATTGATAAATGTAGGAGGAGTTGCGCACACAAGAATTTCATGTCCGGAAAGACGTACGGACGGACGGACGGACGGACGTACGGACGTACAGGGCGATTCCTATATAGCCCCCACTTCTTCGAAGCGGGGGTATAATTATCCAAACAAGAAGCCCCTTGGGACCTGAAGTGCTCACCTTGAACAGAACACAATATAAATAGAGTCCAAGAATGAGTCTACTTAATTATTAAGCAATCCATCTCCATAGGATGCACTGTCGATCCTTGAACCCCTCAGGAGTGACAAAAATAGTACGAGCATCATGCCTTTTCTTCAGTTGATCTTAATCTAAAATGTAGAGCTCCCCTATGAAGCCCCTTTATACAACCTATGTGGATTAATCTTAGTTACACACCTCTAGAGGGTACTGAATACAAAATTTCTAATTCTTCAGCTACATGGCCAATTCCAGCTCCCATAGGGAGCCCAAATATTAACCCAGGCTTTCAATTTGAACAAAGTTGAATCTGACCTCCCTAGAGATGTTGTATACCAAATATGAAAGCATTCTGACTGTTGGATCTGAAAAAGAAATTTTTTAAAGAAATTTCTTCATATTGCACCCGATTTTTAAAGAAATATCCTCATATTTCCCTAACTTAAAATTCAGGCTACTATAGGGAGCCCAAATATTAACCCAGGAACCAATTTGAACAAACTTGAATCTGACTCCCCTAGAGATGTTGTAAACCAAATATGAAAGGATTCTGACAGGTGAATCTGAAGAAGATTTTTGAAGAAATTCCCTCATATTGTACTAAGTTAAATTTCAGGTTCCCATTTGGAGCCCAAATATTAACCTAGGCACTCAAATTGAACGAACTTGAATCTGCCCCCCCCCCCCCTCCCCCCCCCCCCCCCCCCCCCCCCCCCCCCCCCCCGAGATGTTGTATTCCAAATATGAAAGCATTCCGATTGGTGGATCTGAAGAAGATTTTTTAAGAAATTTCCTCATATAGCACCAAGTTAAAATTTGGGCTACCATAACAAGACCAAATATATACCTAGGGACCTGATTTGAACAAACTTGAATCTGACCGCCCCCCCCCCCCCCCAACCCCACCCCCCTAGAGATGTTGAATACCAAATATGAAAGCATTCTGACTGGTGGATCTGAAGAAGAAGATTTTTAAAACTTATCCCCCATATTGAACTAAGTTAAAATTTGGGCTTCCATAGGAAGCCCGAATAATAACCTAGGGACTTGATTTGAACAAATTTGAATCCCCTAGAGATGTTGTATACCAAATATGAGAGCATTCTGATCAGTGGATCTGAAGGAGATTTTTAAAAATTATCCCCCATATTGAACTAAGTTAAAATAGGAAGCCCAAATATTAACCTAGGAACTTGGTTTGAACAATCTTGAATCTGACCCTCATAACAATGATGTATACATTAAAAGATTCTGACTGGTGGTTCTGAAGAAGATTTTTGAAGAATATTCCCCATATTGCCCTAAGTTAAATGGGCTCCTGTATTGAGCCCAAATATGAACTAATGGGCTTTATTTTAACAAACTTGTATCTGACCCTCATATGAATGCTGTATACCAAATATCAAATGATTTTGACCATTGGTTTTTTTAATTTTTGCAAATATGCTTACTCAGCATTTTTTCGATGTCCTGTACAGAACACACTAACATAACCGATGGCAATTTTTTTTTTACCATTCAGTTCTACTGGTCCTAAGGATGCTTCATACCAAATAACAGCTGTCTGTTCTGTGTGATTTGGGAAATATGGGTGTTTGAAAATATTTCTATTTTTAGCTCCTGGGGTTCCCATGGGAATGCAGGAATTTATTTATTTATTTCAGGAGTCAAGTGGGGGGCGCAGTGGCTCAGTGGGTAGAGATGCAGGCTGCAAGCCGAAAGGTCCTCGGTTCGAATCCCACCTGCGGCAACCGCATTGTGTCCTTGGGCAAGACACTTCACCCCCATTGCCCACGTGGGGGCACGGTGACGCTGTGTACTAAGGCGTACTGCACGTCGATGGTGCACATGTCTTCAACCAATGCTAACACTGCTTGTGTGGAGTTAGTTTGTTGGGGAGCTGACAGTTGCTAGCTGTTGCTCGGTGGTTCTCTCCGGGTACTCCGGCTTCCTCCACCCGTAAAACTGTCGTGGTCATGATTAGCCATTGTGCAGAAATATGTGACCTTAAACACAAATAAATAAATAAATAACAGGAGTCAAGTACCTATGATCCAATAATATCACATACTAAATTTGGTTCAAATCGAACCATTGGTTCAGAAAATAGAAAGTTTGGGTGGGGCCAAAAATCTTACCCCTCCCATTACAAAGCCAAATATTGCTTCACGAACTTCGTTTGAACAAACTTAATTCTACACCTCAAAAGGAAGCCTTAAAACAAATATCAAATCATTGTACCCACTGGTTCATGAGAAGATTTTAAAAATATTTTGGAGCATTTTCCCCCACCCCTCCCTATGTTGAGTTGTTTCTGCTGTTCCACTTTGTCTAACAACACAAGAAGGGAGATAATTCACAATAAAAAAAAAAAAAAACTAGAGCAGATTTTGAACAAAACCAGAGATAAATAAGATAAATACTTCATTTCTGCAATAATTGAATGCTACCTAATTGTTCCAAATTATATCTTATAGTATTTTAGCATGGGTTATTGATCTGACAAACTCAATTATATTCACTAACTTGAGTAGATGTGGAGAATGTTGCCCCCTGACGCAATGTTGTCAATGTGTTTTTGGCCACTCATACAATATACAACAAAACCTAGCAATATTAACCCTTTACCTAACATGAAAAGCACACAACACTTGCAAAAACAATTCTTGAATAACTAAATTTTTATACTGTACCAATGACCCAGACATAGCTGGTGCTAACTCTTAAAATATAGGGCCAAACACAAATTTTGCCCCCCAATCCCCAAAATTTGCATCTAAAACTAAAGAAAACATGTCCTGAAAGGCCCTCCACACTTCGCCCCTACTGCGCATGCGCAGTGTCAAGGACGTTCCGAAATTGGCGCCATTTATCATTCTAAGTTTGGCCCTTCATCAGTTAACATCTGACTGATCTTTGTGCTTTTAAATCTCAGTTTAAATGATGCCAGACACATAAATATTAGTGAAATGGTGATTCTAAGGAGGATAGAAAAGGAGGAGTGGAAAAGAATGTGTGACAGAATATTATCAGGGCTGTAACTTAAAATTTTTTAATGAAATTATGTTAAGTTACCTATTTTCAAGGCAGCAGCCATTTTGTTGTCATTCTGATTATTTAGTTACACTGTTTTTTCAAGTGTTTTCCTCTCTCCCTGTCCTTTAAGTTCCCCCTTGCTATCTCCCATGCTTTTGGCATAGTTTCTGTAATTATTATTACTAAAATTTCTTGGGAGTTTTAGCTGAATAACAGAATGAATTCTGTTCTTTCCCCATGTTTACGTCTTCACCTACGGGTGGTTAGGCGTTGTGTTCTGCATCTACCATCTGATGTTCTGCAGTTTCTTCCCTGGAAGTCTCTGTTTTGCATCAGATAGTGTATTTTTGGTAACTGATTTCGGGCCTGGGTGCCTGGAGTCTTATTTTAGTGTTTTTACACTCATTGTTTACATTTACAACAGCCCTCTGTGTGAGGGGGGGATTTCTAAATAATAATATCTTTATGTTATTTTAATCATAACTAGATACATTATTATTGTTCGTAAGTGTTGAATAAATTGTTTAAAATATTTTTAAAATTTTTGTCCACACTTAGGCTTGAGATCCATTGGGGCTCAACGTTACTTTTCAGAAACTTGGGCTGTTCTGAAAAAATATTTTTTCAAAATATTTTGATTTCAATTATTTTTTCTATATTAATGGATCATATTATTATTATGTATTTTGATTGCCAGGGGTTAGTGCGAGTACCAGGACTTGTTTTCTTTTCACATTGAAAGGATATTGATCAATTGTTTTAAGAGGAAGTCTTCCTCTGACCTTATTATCATTCTATATGTGGTCAGTGTACTCGCATTAACTCCTGTTCTGTATCGTATGATTTCGATGACAATATGGGAAGCGTATGTCACGGTATGTTGTTGGGGATTTGGACACTCCGGTCCTTTCCCCGCAGGGTCACTCTACTTTATCAATTTCTATTTCAGATGATCAAGATTAGGGTGATGTTTCTGTGATGTCTTCCAACAGTGTGCCTCCGTCGTCACAATTAATGAAGGGCTAGCGGAAAAGTGCTCATGTAATACGCCAATTGCCTAAGAGGACCCTAGTAGGTTCGACGGCCTTTGACGTCCGCTAGCTCGCCCGGTGTAGCGTCCATTCACCGAATGGTTCGGCAGCCGGGTTCGTCCGTTGCGGTCTAGAAGGAATTTTGGGGTGATGCGAGCACTATAAAATTAACTTAATGCACACCCAGTGACGGCGGATCGGAGGGAGAACGGAGGAAGCCTTTTAGTCCGGTTCATAGCTCGTTCCGGTCCATCCGGACGGCAAGCGAGAGAGGCCCCTCTCTCGTTCAACAACATCTGGCCCCAGATGTTGTGGTACAAATGTGTCGCTAGCGGAGCATACGTCCGTCGCTCGGGACGCTCCGTTGTATAGGCAGTCCGCTGAGACTGCTAAGGCTTCCTCTTCTCGTCAGCGCACACGACCGCACCTTGGCTGCGTGACCGCCGATATATTACCAGCTTCGCCGATCAAGGATTCTTCGGCGACCAGGTCACACCATCCGGCAGCCAGGGATTCGAGACCGATGGACTCCGGACGTTCGCATAGGAAAAGTATGCGGGAGCCATCTGATGCGGAGCTGCCCTCGGCGAAGCAGCGTGACCGCCGATATATTTTTCGGACTTCATTGCTGCGATCTTGGATAAGAGACTTATAGTGTCATTGGACTCGGATTTTTCGATCGGTACAGGGACATTGTCCCTGACTTACCGACGCAGTCCAATATTGTTATTACAACATGTGTTTTATTTTTCGACGCTATATATTTATATATATATACAAGCCTGCTACTAAGCATGATAGTTTAGTTTCTTGTCCGCGTGGCTCATTTCTGCCATTTTATCATTTTTACAAATAGTTTACTTTGGCAGAGCAGGGCATACCGAGAGTTCATATGCGTCTAGACGGTGTGATTAAAGACTGCATATATTCTTTTTCGCCGTTTATGTCTTTTCCAATTTCAATGTTGGGAACGACATTATGTATAGTAGACTTAACTTAGACGCTTTATTATACGTAATCCGCCTTACTGAGGCGTTATCATTACGTCTTCAAGAAAAGATTTACGGGATATTATTCTCAATGTAATTTCTTTTGAGGGCAGTAGTTTGTTCACGTATAACTCCGCCCTTCAGTGGCTGATTGGAGTTGGTTAGACGTGACGCAGCCCTAGCTACATCCACGCGTGGATAGTAAGGTTAAGAACTCTCTCAGAGTCGCTTCGTTCTCGGAGGAACTTCTCTTCGACGGCAACTTTCCGGCAATCCATGAATTGCTCGATTTATACATTCTCTTGTCTATCTAGTGTTACAAGAGATTCAGACTGGGGCAAACATTCGGTGGTTGACTCAGAGAGTGCCGCCGCAGTTGCCGGACCCGAGTGTGGCTGTTATGACGGTTGCCAGTCAAACAGATTGGGATATATACTGATCCCTACGGATTCGAAGTGCCAGGGTCTTTGGGTTCCGCAGTCTTTTAGCTATCAGTTTAACTTCCGCGGAATAATGTTTTTTAGGCTTGCTTTATGTCATTGCATGAACATTATTCAGAAACGCATGCCCAAATTCCTGTCCTTTAATTCGACAGTAGTGGCGTATCTCCGGAACCAGGGAGGCACTCTTTCGTTTCCGTTATTCAATTTAATGGAAAGAATCCGTCTGTTGGTTATAGTACACCAAGTTCAGTTTTGGTCCGTCATATTCTGGGTCGTCTGATTGTTTATCGGACACCCGTTCTCTTACGGGTCGCTTGTTGCTGTCAGAATGGACTCTCAACAAACAAGTATTCAATCAGATTTGCTATCTATGGGAGCGCCCAATGATGTTTTATTTATGACACAGCTTGCTAATCAATTGCAGACGTATGTGTTGGCTTGTCCAGATCTCTGAGCTAATACTGTTAACGCTCTATTGATCTATAGGACGGAATGATAGGATACGCGTATCCTCCGGCGCTGTTGTTTTAGCAGGTATTGCTAAGATAAACAACCACAATACATTTCTGTTGATAGCATCTCTATCTTCACAGAGATCATGAGTAATTTACTCTCTTGTCTACTGTGGATCTTAACGTGAAATCTTCCTCTATGTGAGGATCTTTTTTCACTGGGTAAATCGTGTCATCTTTATCACAACCAGCAAGGTCGCAACCTTCATGTATTCCGTTGTGTGGTCCGTATTGCATTGTAAGCACTGTACTGGACGAGCTTTGGACGCGATTTCTTACTATAGGAGATCCTCTTCTTCGCTATTCTATGCGACTAAAGTGGAGGCTCTTCCGTCGTGGTGTAGGGATCATTATGTTCATATTGTTGATTCCTCCATACTACTCATTGCTATTTTTTAGTATACTTGTTTCACAAGATCTACTGCAGCCTGTTATTATTTAGGTTATAGGTTTATGTTACCTCATACCTATGCACTGTACGATAGTTTACAATTGAGTCTTTTGTCTCTTTATCTAAGTCAGTTAGTAACTTTTTGATAAATAGACTTAGAATCTTTAGATTAAATTCCTATATGGATTTTAACTTCGGTTCTTGTTTAGCTAAGTAATCATTTGAGCCTCTGGAAACAGTAGTTTTCAAATTCTGACCTTTTAGACAGTAATTCTGTTGGTTCTCTTTTACTGTAGAGTCAGTGAGTTTCATGCACTATCGATGGATGATTTTCACTTTCATAGTTTCGGAATCAATACTTCCGTTACTATTTAGGTTGGATTGTTGCATAAGAGTTAGGCTCCTATTATCCGGAACCTATTATTTTAAGGTCCTTCCGTCTTCGTATGGGCATAGGCCTTTACTCTTTCCGGGTACAGTTTATGTATTTATAAACAGATATCTGTTTATTACAAGGGCGTAAGCTTCTTCTGTCTTTGATGTCTAGTAGAAGAACATTACGCTCCATTTTATTGTTAATGGATTCTATTAACTAGCGTACTGCTTATGGTATATCATTGACTTAGCAGTTGTGCTTAAGATTTTGGCTCATGAAGTAAGAGTTCTTCTACTTCTTGGGCTTATTTTAATAGTGTCGCTATTATAGATTTTTGAAGGCCGCTCATTGCGCTCAGCCATCCACATTCATGAATTTTATCTTAGAAATATCGAGTCAATTTCTTGAGGCCTCTTTTGTTAGGTCTATTATCTACTGCTCAGAATGTCATTCTCTTAACAGTTGCTACTATAGCTAGGTAGGCTGTCTGTTTCGGCAGTGTCTCCGTTCGGCTGCCCTCTTCGCTCTGGGCTATTTGACCCAGGGCAAGAAAAAGGGGGGGGGGGGGGGGAGGGTGTTCCCTTGGGTCACCTGTTTTTACTATGAAAACAAGGGGATACCTCCTCCGGAGTTAGTAATTCTGAGCTGTTATTGGGATGGTTGTTTAGTGAGAAGTTTAAGTTTATAAAATTCATTCAAGTCTTAGTTTTTAAAGTATAGCTTTTGAATATTGCATATGTCAACGGACATGATTATGCAATTCTCAGACACTTTTAGGAGTATAAGAGTCTCTATTCTCTAGACTTACTTTATTATTGGCTTACTTTAAAAATTATTAGTATAAGGATTATATTGGATATTAATAGAGTACATGGATGTATGAAGCTCAATTTTTGGAAGGTGTTGTATCTTTCTAATTTATCATAAATAAGAAAGATACATGTAAGGCCTATTACTTCTTTTCCCTACAGGGGATGACTCTATTTTATTTTATTGAGCGTATTCCATTTTGCTCTATGTCCTTGGCCCTCCAGCCTTTTTACTATTCAGCTATGTCTGGGTCATTGGTACAGTATAAAAATGTTAAAAAATTTATAGTAATTTATATATTTTTTATACTTACCAATGACCCAGACGGGGATGGCCCTCCCAGGAGTTGGGAACTCTTGCCTCCCCGCTGAGTACATAGCGCTTACCAGGCACTGGTTATTAGAATGATAAATGGCGCCAATTTCGGAACGTCCTTGACACTGCGCATGCGCAGTAGGGGCGAAGTGTGGAGGGCCTTTCAGGACATGTTTTCTTTAGTTTTAGATGCAAATTTTGGGGATTGGGGGGCAAAATTTGTGTTTGGCCCTATATTTTAAGAGTTAGCACCAGCTATGTCTGGGTCATTGGTAAGTATAAAAAATATATAAATTACTATAAATTTTTTAACTTTTTTTCACTTTTTGTCTCAAAAATATAGGTTATGACCCCTCGTTGGAACAAGCTCGATGAGCTCGTTCCAACGAGGGGTCATAACCTACGTATTTGAGACAAAAAATGAAAATATAATGAAAGTTAAAAAATTTATAGTAATTTATATATTTTTTATACTTATCAATGACCCAGACATAGCTGGTGCTAACTCTTAAAATACTAGGGCCAAACACAAATTTTGCCCCCCAATCCCCAAAATTTGCATCTAAAACCAAAGAAATCATGTCCTGAAGGACCTCCATACTTTGCCCTTACTGCGCATGCGCAGTGTCAAGGACGTTCCGAAATTGGCGCCAATTATCATTCTTACCGGCAGTGCCTGGTCAGCGCTATGTACTCAGCAGGGAGGTATGGGTTCCCAACTCCTGGGAGGGCCATCCCCGTCTGGGTCATTGGTAAGTATAAAAAATATATAAATTACTATAAATTTTTTAACATTTTTATACTGTACCAATGACCCAGACATAGCTGAATAGTAAAAAGGCTGGAGGGCCTAGGACATAGAGGAAAATCCAATAAGCTCAACTATATAATATAGAGTCAACTCCTCAAGGAGAAAAGGAGTATTTGGCTTTACATGTATCTTTCTTATTTTATAATAAATTAGAAAGATACAATACCCTTCATAATTGAGCACAATAACATTCATGTTCTCTATTAACTTCCAGTATAACCCTTTATACTAATTATTTTTAAAGTAAGCCAATAAATAAAGTTAGTCCAGAGAATTGAGACTCTTTATATTCTTTAAAAGTGTCCGAGGATTGTATATTAACGCCCGTTTGACACTTGACATATACAAATGCTTCACACCGAGCTACACTTTAAAAATATGACATGAATGAATTTTTAACATTAATATTACACTTTAAAACCATCCCGGAAACGACTCAGAATTACTGACTCCGGAGGAGGAATTCCCTTGCTTTTCACTATAAAGCAGGTGACCTAAGGGAACACCCTCCCCCCCCCCCCCCCCCCCTTCCCCTTGCCCTGGGTCAAATACCCCAGAGCGAAGAGGGCAGCAGGACGGTGTCACTGCCGGAACAGAAAGCCTGCATAACTATAGTTGCAACTGTTTAGTGGACGACATTCTGAGCAACAGATAACGGACCTAAACAATGCAGGTCTCCAGAAATGGACTCAATATTTCTGAGATAAAAATTTGTGAATGTGGATGGCTGAGACCAATAAGCAGCCTTCATTAAATCTGTAATAGCAACACTATTTGCGTAAGCCCAAGATGTAGAAAGAGCTCTTACTTCATGAGCCGAAATCTTAAGCACAGACTGCTGACTTGAAGATAAATTTTCATAAGCAGTACGAATAGTTAATTGAATCCATCTAGCAATAGAATGGACCGAAATGTCCTTTCTATTAGGCATCAGAGACAGAAAGAAACGTTTTCGTCCCTTTCTGATAAACTGAGATCTTTGTCTATAAATACGTAAAGCTCAAACACGACAGAGTAAAGGCCTACGCCTGTCTGAAGACGGAAGAGCCTTAATAACAATAGGTTCCGGATATTTATTAGGAGCCTGATTCTTAGCTAAAAAACCAACATTAGTAGTGAAGGTGATAGTGTTCCCGACACTACGATAGTGAGAATCGTCCACCGATAGTGCATGAAGCTCACTGACTCTTCTAGCAGAAGAGAAAGCTAAGAGAAAAGCTGTCTTATAAGACAAGAATTTGAAATCTACTGTCCCAAGAGGCTCAAATGGCTTTTCCTTCAGTTTAAGAAGAACCCAAGCTAAATTCCACTTAGGAATTAATCTAAGAGTTCTGGGTCTATTTATCGAAAAATTTCTAACTAACTTAGATAAAGAGACATTAGATCCAATTTGTAAACTATCGTGGTGGGCATAGGTATCCGATAACATAGACCTATAACCCTTTATAGTAACAGGCTGCAGTTTGATTTCGTCAAACAAGTATACTAGAAAGTTTGCAATGTCTGGTATGGAGGGATCAAAAATATCCACAGAATGATCCCTACACCAACGACGAAAAACCTTCCACTTAGCCGCATAGTTTAGCGAAGAGGAGGTCCTCCTACAGTTAGAAATCGCGTCCACTGCTCGTCCTGTAAAATGCTTGCCGTGCAAGAAGGACTGCACAACGGAAAAACGTGAAGGTTGAGACCTTGCGGGTTGTGATGCAGTTGACGCGGTTTCCCCTGCGAAAGAAGATCCTCTCGTGGAGGAAGCTTTCGCGGTAGGTCCCACAGCAGACACCTGAGTAGATTTATCCACAGTCTCTGTGGAGACAGAGATGCTACCAACAGAATCTTGCATTGAGATTGCTTTATCTTTAGCAATACTTGCTGCATTAACGGCGCTGGAGGATACGCATATCCTATCATTCCGTCCCATGAGATCGATAGAGCGTCTACTGCAAATGCTCTTGGATCCGGACATGGAGACACATACGTCTGCAACTGATTGTTGAGATGTGTCACAAATAAGTCTATCATTGGCCATTCCCATTGGTAGCAAATCTGATTGAATACTTGTTTGTTGAGAGTCCACTCCGACGGCAACAAGCGACCCTTCCGTGAAAGGGAGTCTGCTAGTACATTCAGACGACCCAGTATATGACGGACCGAAAGTAGAACTTGATGTTCTAGAGCAAACAGAAGGATTCTTTCTGTTAAATTGAATAACAGAACGGAATGAGTGCCTCCTTGGTTCCTGATATATGCCACTACAGTCGTATTGTCTGACAGAATTTGGACATGAGCCTTCTGAATAATGTCCATCCACTGACGTAACGCAAGCCAAATTGACATCATTTCCTTGATGTTTATGTGCTTGCTTAGGAACTGTGGATCCCAAAGACCCTGGCACCTCGAATCCGTTGGGATTAATGATGCACCCCAACCTGTCTGACTGGCATCCGTCATGATCGTAAAACTCAGATTCGGCAACTGCAGCGGAACTCCCTGAGTCAACCACTGAATGTTTGCCCAAGTCTGAATCTCTTGTTTCACTTGTTCTGACAGTAGAACGTCTATGTTGAGCGAATGAATCTTCACACTCCAATTCTGAGTCAAGAAATTTGGAGAGGACGAGTGCGTAACCGCCCCATCGGAATGAGATCCGCAGCGGCTCCGCACAGACCTATCAGTCTCATGAACTCCCTCGCTGTGACTTTGTCTGCATGAAGACAATAGCGAGCGTAACAACTGACTAATTTTGCTCTGGTTAACGGCAGACGAACGAGATTGTTGTGCGTCTCGAAGCTCATTCCCAGATGAGTGAATGACGGCACCAGATCCGACTTCTCCTCGTTTATAATAAAACCGAGACGTCGGAGCAATAGAAGCAGATTCTGCACATCGTTCTGAAGCCTTAACTCGTTGCCGTACCTCTGAAGAATGTCGTTCAGGTAGGCCGACGTTTCGCAGACGAATGAGCTCGGAAATATATCATTACCGAGTTCATTACCCGAGTGAAAGCCCAGGGTGCTAGGTTCAATCCGAAGCACATCGCTCGGAATTGATACACCACTCCTAGGACTGCGAAGTGTAGATACTTTCTGAATGTCGGATGTACCATGACATGAAAGTACGCATCTTTGAGATCTATGCTTGTAGTATAATCGTTCACCCGAATACTCGCTCTGACCGATCGAATCGTCTCCATATAGAACTTTGGAGCGACGATCAGCTTGTTTATTCAGCTCAAATCTATGACTGGACGGAACGAGCCATCTGGTTTCGGGACCAGAAACAGATGGCTGTAGAATC
Source organism: Pictodentalium vernedei (assembly GCA_031216915.1). Taxonomy (NCBI): domain Eukaryota; kingdom Metazoa; phylum Mollusca; class Scaphopoda; order Dentaliida; family Dentaliidae; genus Pictodentalium; species Pictodentalium vernedei. The sequence continues at coordinate 606,559,611 of CM062295.1, read as the reverse complement.
CCAGTGTTTCCTGGTCTTCTACGACCTCTACCGCGTTCTTCATTAAAAGAGACTGCACCTCCGATAACAGAGCATCTCTTTTCTGCGGATTTGACGGAAGTTGAGTCCATTTTGGACTTCGAGTTAAAGGAGGCTTTCGTTTGAAGGTTATTCTTAGACTTTCCGAAATCACCCCTCTCACCCAAGGGTCGTCCGTAATCGACGCCCACTCTTCTAAAAAACTCAACAACCTTCCGCCAACCGGAACACGATAGAGGTTGATACCATCACCTCCTGGACCTGCGAGACCTGCGGGAGGAGAAACCACGTCCTCCACGACCCGCACCTCGTCCCGTCGACCTCGGGGCGTCTGACCAGTTGTCCCGGCCCGAATGACGTCCCGATTGTGAGTCGCTGCCTTGACGGTCTCTTGAATAAGACCAAGAGGACGCACTGGAACCTCTATAGGAACCTCTCTTGGGCGCATTAGTCCCAGAAGTGCCTGTCTTACTCTTTTCTGCTGTATTCGACTTCTTGGAAGCGGATTTAAACAGCAGAGAATCCGAAGCTTTCTTAGTAATTTTCTTGTAGATTGCAGAAAGCTTGCCGTCGAAGAGAAGCTCTCCGGAGACCGAAGCGACTCTGAGAGAGTTCTTCACCTTACTATCCACGCATGTGGATGTAGCTAGGGCTGCGTCACGTCTAACCAACTCCAGGTTTGCCACTGAAAGGGCGGAGTTATACGTGGAATAAGCCACTGCCCTTGAAAGAAGTCTTAAAGAGGATTGAATATCCTGGAATTCTTTCCCTTGTAGACGTAGTGATAACGCCTTAGTAAGGTGGTCTGCGTAAGATAAAGCGTCTAAACTGGCCCTGTTAGACGTAATTGTCATATCCAACACTGCGGTTGGAATGGACGTTGACGACGGTAATGACAATTCTAAGTCTTCCTCCTCGTCGTCAAGACACAGAGGAACTCTCGGAACACCCTGTCCTGCCGTATCGAATTTATTCCTTGAATTAATGAAAGGCAGGTTAAGAGCATTGGCGGACAAGAAACCAGCTTTGCCTGTTTTGGAAGCAAGCTTGAAGATAGCGTCGATAATTCAAATGTTCTTGTGACATTATTGGACTGAGACGGAAACTCAGGGACGATGTCTCTGAACCGCTCGAAGAAATCAGTGTCCAATGACGCTATCAGTCTCTTATCCGGTACCGCAGCAGTCTGGCCAGACGGAACAACTTGAGGAAGGAAATGCCGGATGAAGTCAACGGCAGCTTTATGTTGTTCCGAAAGGGATAGCTCCAAGTCATCCGTATCCCTTTCGCCATCCGGTCGGACCTCACGATGCTCCCGGTCGTCCGCACCCGATGCTTCGGCGGAGTGTACCGACCCAGCACCGTCGGATAATTCCCGATCCGACACCGATTCTGTCGGTTGCTGGGATGCTGCGATAATCTGTGCTATCTGAGCTAGCACGTCTGTCATCGAGGCCTGCGGATTAGCGGTCTTTCGCTGCTTAGCCGCGGGAAGCTCCGCATCAACTGACTCCCGCATACTCTTCCGATGCGAACGTCCGGAGTCTATCGGCCTCGTGTCCCTGGCTACCAGATGGCGTGACCTGGTCGCCGATGAATCCCTGATCGGCGAAGCTGGTAGAATATCCGCGGTCACGTAGCCAAGGTGCGGTCGAGTGCGCTGCTGAGAGGATGAGGAAGCCTGAGCAGTCTCAGCGGACTGCCTATACAACGGAGCGTCCCGAGCGACGGACGTGTGCTCCGCTTGCGACACATTTTGTACCACAACATCTGGTCCCAGATGTTGTTGTACGAGAGAGGGGCCTCTCTCGCTCGCGGCCCGGCTGGACCTGGACGAGCTAGGAACCGAACTAGAAGGCTTCCTCCGATCTCTCCTTATATCCGCCGTCACTGGGTGTGCACCTTGTATGTTTATAGTGCTCGCATCACCTAAAACTCCTTCCTGGACCGCAACGGACGAACCCAGCTGCCGAACGATTCGGTGAATGGACGCTACACCGGGCGAGCTAGCGGACGACAGCGAAGTCGATCCTACTAGGGACCTCTTAGGCAACTGTCGTATCTCCATGTGCACTTTTGCCGCTAGCTCTGCATTCAATTGTGACGACGGAAGCGCACTTTTGGAGGATAACATGGAAACATCACCCTGTTCTTGTTCCTCTGAAATAGAAACTGATAGACTAGAGTGACCCTGTGGAGAAAGGGCCGGCATGGTCCTTTCCCCGCTAACAATATATCGTGACACACGTTTCCAATGTTTATCATCCCAAAAATTACATATTGAACAGGAGTTAGTGCGAGTACACTGACTACAATTAATATACTGATCATGAAAGTCAGAGGAAGATTTCTTCCTATTACAATTTGAACAATATCTTTTCATTGTGAAAAGACAACAACAAGTCCTAGTACTCGCACAAACCCCTAAAAGCAAAGATACATAATAACATAATCCATTAATATTGGAAAAACAATAGCAATCAAAAAGAATTTTTGAAAAATATTTTTTCAGCGAGTTTCTGAAAAGTAACGTTGAGCCCCAATGGATCCCAAGGCTAAGTGTGGTCAAAAAATTTAAAATTATTTTAAATAATTAATGCAACACTTACGGTAAATAATAATGTATCTTATAATGAGTAAACTACTCCAAAGGCAAAAAGCCCCCCTCAAAAGAGACTGTTGCCAATGTAAACAAAAAGTGTATAAACACTAGAAAACATGACTCCTGGCACTGACAATCCTGGCCCGAAATCAGTTATCAAAATATACACTATCTGATGCAAAACAGAGACTTCCAGGGAAGAATCTGCAGAACATCAGATGGTAGATGCAGAACACAACGTCTAAACACCCATGGGTGAAAACGTAAACGAAAATAACAGAAATCATTCTGTTACCAAGCTAATTCTCCCAAGAAATTTATTAGTAATCTTACTCAAAATTATGCCAAAAGCATGGGAGAATAGCAAGGGGGTACTTACAGGATAAGGGGTGAGGAAACACTGAATAAGCAGTGCAACTTCATAGCAAGAATGACAACAACAGGCCCTGCCTCGAAAATAGGCAACTTAACATAATTTCACTAGAAAATTTTAAGTTACAGCCCTGAATATTTTCTGTCACTCCTTTTTCCTCTCCTCCTTCTATATCCTCCTTAGAATCACCATTTCTCCAATATTTATGTGTCTGGCATCATTTAAACTGAGATTTACAAGCACAAAGATCAGTGAGATGTTAACTGATGAAGGGCCAAACAAAGAATGATAATTGGCGCCAATTTCGGAACGTCCTTGACACTGCGCATGCGCAGTAAGGGCAAAGTATGGAGGACCTTCAGGTCATGATTTCTTTGGTTTTAGATGCAAATTTTGGGGATTGGGGGGCAATATTTGTGTTTGGCCCTAGTATTTTAAGAGTTAGCACCAGCTATGTCTGGGTCATTGGTACAGTATAAAAATATTAATTAATTGACGATTTTTTAGAATAGTGCAGGCTGGTTTTGGCCGCTACATTTGGTAAAGGGTTAAGTCATCCTGAGAACACTTGAAGTGACAGTTAGAATCGATCTTAGATTCAATTGAATCTTGCAGGGGAGTTGAGATGGGGTGATGGGGTTGAAAACGGCAATAGGGAGATAATTCAGAATTTTAAAAAAAACTTGATTCGATTTTGAGCAAAACCAGAGACAAATAAGATAAATACTGTCTGCAATAATTGAATGCTACGTAATTGTTCCAAATTATATCTTATAGTGTTTTAGCATGAGTTATTGAGCTGACAAACTCAATTGTATTCACTAACTTGACTAAATGTTTAGGATGTAGCTCCCTGACACCATGTTGTCTATGTGTTTTTGGCCACTCATGCAATATACAACATAACCTAGCAATATTAAGTCATCCTTAGAACACTAAGAGTGACCATCAGAATCGAACTTAGATTTAATGGGATCTTGGAGGTGAGTTGAGATGTAAACTAGAGCGATGTCACGCATGCAGCCCGACTGTCCCAGGAATGGCAATGCTTAGACGCAAAATAGTCGGAGCCATTTTTTGTTAACAGTTTACCTAACGAATCTGCCATATCTGTACTTGTGATATACAAAATCTGCTATTCAAATTTTATTTTTTCATTTCTCTACTTCAAAACATACCTCATGACCTATTAATGGAACAAACTTGATGAGCTTGTTGCAATAAGGACTAATAAGCCATGGTTAGAAGTAAAGAATGAAAAAATATGATGTTTCAGAAAAATAATTTGTACTGTTGGTTTCAACTTGTGTTAGGTAAAGGATTAAAGATGCAGTACATAAAGCAATGTTGGGCTATATGAGTCAATTTTCTTTTTTGCATGTAATAAGTCCCAATCCTTCAAAATGCATTTTTGGAATAATTGCCTAAGTGACACGTTTGTGTGTGTGTGTGTGTGTGTGTGTGGGGGGGGGGGGGGGGGGGGGGGGGGAGGGGAGGGAGTTCTGGAACCTATATTCAAACCTGGCCTGTATTACTAGCTGGAAAATACACATATCAACTTTGGTTGAAATCAAATAATCCAAACTAGAGTTATCAGTCAGAAACCAATTGTTTACAGACAGATGGATGGACCGACAAATGGACGGACGAAAGTCATGACTATAGCCCTGACTATAAACAGTCAGGCTAAAAATGCATTTTGTACCAAAGAAAAAATATTGCATGAATGGCCCTGGGTGAGGAGGATGTGGGGTGGGGGTGAGGGGTGGGGGAGAGTGGGGGTGTGTCAGGGGAGTCCATTTTTTTCCACGTGGTCAGTCTAAATGCTTCAGAATGCATTTTGAGCAGAGAAAAAAAAAATACCTAACTGGCATCATGGGGGTGGGGGGAGGGGGGTGTTTGTCTGGGTTTTTAACCACAAACTTTAAAAAAGCATTTTTGAAGAAAGAAAAAAAGTGCCCAATTGCCCTCCGGGGGGCATGGGGGGGGGGGGGGGGTAAAGGAGTTTAAAAAAAGGTTCTGCATGTAGTGACTGTAAATAGTTCAAAATGCATATTCGAGGAAAGAAAAAAAATGCCTAATTGGGGGATGGGTGGGGGGTGATAATTTGTATCTGGATTTTTAACCACAAACTTTAACCAAAACTGTAAAAAAGCATTTTTGACAAAAGGAAAAAAAAGGTAGAGACTGTAAATAGTTCAAAATGCATATTGGAGGAAATGAAAAAAAAAAATGCCTAATTTGGGGGAGGGCGGGGTGGGGGGGGGTGGGGTGTTTGTCTGGGTTTTTAACCAAAACTGTAAACCAGCATTTTTGACGAAAAAAAAAAAGTGCCTAATTGGCCCCCCTGGGGGGGGGTGGGGGGAGGGATGGGGGTGTACATAAGTTTTAGAAAAGGTTCCACATGTAGTGACTGTAAATAGTTCAAAATGCATATTGGAGAAAAAAAAGAAAAAAAAAGCCTAATTGGGAGTGGGGGGGGGGGGGGAGAGGGTGGAGGGGGGGGTAGGGGGTGGTGGTGTTTGTCTGGGTTTTTAACCACAAACTTGGAGTCATCCTATCAAGCTACAATGAAATCCCTTTATAATTTTGGCCTATGGAATATTCTAAAGGTTTTCGGGCTTCGGGCCTCTGTTGCCATCACAGTTGCCCAAAACGGGACGTTGTCATCTAGACATTTTTTGAAGTCAACCTATCAAGTTACAATGAAATCCCTCCATAAATATGACCTGTAGACTGTGCTAAAGGTTTTCGGTCTTCGGGCCCCTGTTGCCGTCACAGTTGCCCAAAAGGGGATGTTCTCATCTAGACATTATATGAAGTCAACCTATCAAGTTACAATGAAATCCCTTCATAAATATGAAATGTAGACTGTGCTAAAGGTTTTCGGGCTTTGGGCTCGGGCAGCCATCATGGTTGAATGATCGCAACCAATAGGGGACATTCTCATCTGGGCATCATGTGGATTGATCCTACAAAGTTACAAGGAAATCCCTTCATAAATATGACCTGTAGACTGTGCTGAAGGTTTTCGGGCTTCAGGCACCTGTAGCTGTCGCAGTTGCCCAATCAAGTCTAAAAAGGGACTTTCTCATGTAGACATTATATGAAGTCAACCTATTACGTTACAATGAAATCCCTCCAGGAATATGACCTGTAGACTGTGCTAAACGTTTTCGGGTTTTGGGCTCGGGCAGTCGTGACGGTTGATTGATCACGCCCAAATGGGGAAATTCTCATGTAGACATCATACGGAGTCATCGTATCAAGTTACAATGAAATCCGCCCATATTAAACATGACCTGCAGACTGCCCTAAAAGTTTTTGGGTTTCGGGCTTGGGCAGCCATCACGGTTGACAGATCATGCCCAAACGGGGACGTTCTCATCTTGGCATTTTAGGCATTATACAGAGGAATTGTATGAAGTTGCAATGAAATCCCTTCATAAATACGACCTGTAGACTGTGCTAATGGTTTTCGGGTTTTGGGCTCGGGCAGCCATACCGGTTGACCGATCACGACCAAAAGGCGACGTTCTCAAGTAGACATGACCTAAAACCTGCATATGAAATTTTGTGACGATCAGACAAGAACTACCAGGTATAGCCTGTACTTCAAGGTTGAATAAAAAACTTTAACCACAAACTTTAACCAAAACTCCAAATGTCAACTAAACAGGAAAAGAAAAAGAAAAGAAAAAAAAAACACTTGAACCTTCAGTAAAAGCTTTAACCACAAACTTTAACCAAAACTCTAAAAGTTAACAGACGGACAGACGGACGGACAGACAAAAGTCATTACTATAGCCCTCACTGTAAACAGTCGGGCTAATAAACAGTCGGGCTAAAAAGGCAATAGCCTGTAGGGCATACATGTAGTACACTGTATTGATGCTATCTTTCTAACCCACCAGCGCCAGCCAGCACAATGATTTTGTGGAGGAATTGACAAACTTGATCATATCCCCTGACTTTAAACCTAACCAAATATCAAATTCACTGTGAATCAAGGGTTGTCAATACTGCACAACTCTGTGGGCAGCTGGTGGACTAGTTAAATTTGTATCGAAGCACCATGCAATTACCGATGCCAGTCCCTTTATATAGTGTAGTTGACAGGGATCCTTTTTTTACTTACACAACCTATTCAGTAGATTGAGACAGCTATGTGAACAGCCAGGCCATCGTAGCTGTGCATTAACAACCTGGCTACCAGAGGTGGGTCTATTATACCCAGACTCCATGCTGGATTCCATTTGATAGCCTTTTTCCTTTATCACATTTTTCCGTATCAAAAGTACTGCTTCAACAAATTTCAAATCCGTATTGGTATAAACATATACCCGTGAATATGAAGAGTATTAGTCCTTGCATCTTAGGGATGTAACAGGCTGTGAAATTAATTTCTAACTATTCAGTGTTTCTAATATACTCTCATTTTGTATTGATCCAAAAGAACTGTTGATAATGCAATGGGCAGACATTAGAGAAGTGCAATGTAGAACTGCGGTGTGCTGAACAAGTATCAGGAGATGAAAACTACAGAGTCAAAAAAAGAAAGTATAATAAACTTTGAGAAGCAATTGTTTTTAGTTTTATCGACTTTAATCCCCAAAAAATTATTGTAAATTCACATTTCGATACTAGCTGTATGAATTTGCATAATTTCATGTTCTTACTGTTTCCAGCGTCACGTCAGGACGTCGCAATTCAGACATGGGGTGAAATGAAAAGTTCACACATGCAGTCAATAGCGTGTATGACCACAATTTGCCTCTTGGATGGCAAGACATCGACCTGGACCTAATAAGTCTCTGGATGTCATCCTGTGGTATAGCGTTCCACTCTCTCAATGCATAGCATATGTCCAAGCATTAGAATGAGCTTAACTCGATCATTTCAATAAGCTTGGTTTTTGAGACAAAAATATTAAAAAAAAAATTTGAATGTCTTGAATAATACTACTCAAACAGAAGAATATTTACCCAGCCTCCTGTAAGATAGATACTATCTGTCGGCTAAAACCACACTTCACTTCTTCTGGACTTCCCTTCATAAACAACATTATTGGATCCCTGTTTATTAAGGCTTTCAACCTGGAATACAAATTATAAGTTTCTTAATGATTTAAAAAGACATTTACAAACAAGAGCACCACCGGGTGTGGCTAAATATGCCCGTTAGGCATTCTGAATTGTACCAACTTTGGTTGACATGAAATGATCCAAACTGGAGTTATCAGTCGGAAACCAAAAATGTTAATAGACAGTCGAAAAAGGGATGCAACTAATGTAAAAATAATTAGACTAAACCCATATTCAAACTTGGCCTGTATTATAAGATGCACATAACCAATTTTGGTTGAGATCAAATAATCCAAACTGAGTTATCCGTCAGAAACCCAAAATGTTAACTGATGGACGGACAGATAGTTTAAATACAAGAAAAACGCGGATATAAAAAATATTCTGTGCATGTTCAAGGTCATTTGATGCTACCCATGGAATGTGCAAACCATATGGATATGCAGTAATCCGGTAATATAATTTATCCCACAAATGGCCATTTATTTGAACAATAAAGGCCTTGGATAAATTTTTGCTTTATTCACCTGGTGGGGTGATAAATTTTCCTCGTAGGTTTAACACTGAAAGAATTTATTCCCCTAGTAGCGACGGACTTGTTGACCTCTGGCCTCTACCACATTTGTCTAGCACAATTAATAGTTCGATTGTTGATTTCTTTAAATCTTTTTGAAAGTATTACACAATGCCAGTAGAAATCACCACACACTGCTCATATAATAAAGTATTTTTGCAAGTTTAGCTCAAGTTTGTAGAGGAATTATTTTTAGATAGAAATGTATTACTGTGCCTTGTTTATTTTTGCCAATTTTGCTGGTCGATTGAATTGGGCCAATGTGCTCCTCACTTCTCGCAGTGTTTTGTAGCGAATTACAGCACGATTTTGCCGCGACTGCCTTGTAGAAGATTTATGGGATAAATAAAATAAACGTATAGTGTTTTCAAGTAAAAACATTATTCTACTCGTAGAATTAAGAATGAAACCGACTCGCCAGAGGCTCGTTGGTTTCATTCTTAATCCTACTCGTAGAATACACTTTTTACTTGAAAACACTATACGTTTATTCTATATAAAATAACAAGTGATCTTGTTTTTCATACTTTTTTTTAAGGATGAGAGCAGATATCTGAATTATCTAAAATAAGTGGGAACTCTCATAATTTAACCTGAAAATTTGTGAAAATGATATTTCTTCAGAAATTAGAGGACATAGAGTTATGGGTAGGGCTGTCATGATTATTCGATTAGTCGACTAACCAGCGTCTGTTGCTGTAGTTGATCGTCATTCATTTTTAAAGTGGTACAAGTTGGGTTTAATTCTTAACCTGCTGAATATTTTCAAAATATTTTTAATCAAATTTAGTCAGCTGCCGTGAAGCAGCCATGACAAGATTTGATGAAAAATTTATCTAAATTTAACTGAAGAAATCATTGGTCAAAAAGTCCATTCAATTTACAGGAGAGGAATTTGTTTAAATCTGCCCAAATTATACTTAACAGTGGCATGAGATTTTCTGCCCTGGGTAGGAATAGCTGCCAACAGCAATCAAGGAGTTAAATTGTACTGTGTAATGAGGTGAATGAACAGTTAAATTATTACCCTTTGAAATGTCTAACCATAATTGCTTGTAATATCCCATGGCCATTTTCCACATGATTGTGCAACAACATAATTTTAAAAACACTGAGCCTTGCCATTTGATCAATCTCTGTAGTATTAACCAGCACTCTGTCAATCAGCACTAAAGAGTATAGTTCAAATGGTGTTCCTTTGAATAATTTGTGGTTTGGAAAGTCAATGCAGACTGCAGAGAAAAAGAACTTTCAGTCTTGTGCACTGTCATTGTCGATCAATGTGGTGTGAGTTGTACTGGAGGCATAAGTGCTTAAAATAAATCTCTTAATAAGAAGTTATTGAAGTGACAGTGCCAGTTATTGCCAAAGTGATGCACAGTTGTTGTTAGTGGCGGTCATTCATTGCAGGCGGTGGGGGGGGGGGGGGGGGGGGGGGGGTCATGGTGGTGGTCATTCATTGGGTCAAGAGTGAAGGGAAAATTAGAAACCCTGTACATTATGTGTACTTCTGATGACTTTCAGGCTTCTTCATTTATATCTTCGCAATGTCGTATCTTATTAAAATTCTGTTTGCATTAAAGTTTTTAATTACAGATTTCAGTAATTTTGGGTTGCTTTTGATGGTTTACACTTTGCAGTGTTTTTTAACGCTCTTTCACATTCAAGCAAAATCTAAGTCAATATTTTTTTCAATTATGGCTTATTGTCATTACGTTCCTAGTTTCATTATGAGAAAAATATGCTACTTCAAATTCTGTATTTTGAATATCAGTACAAAGGGTAATAAACAGCTGTGCCATGAGCGCATGATACGCCCGTTATTAATTACAAGAGGGAAGCACACAATATGAGCATACATGTGTACTGAGCATTTTCAAGTTATTGTTCGACATGTGGAAAATTGCTTATATTTTGACGAATAAAGTCCCATAACTCTGGAATGACATATCGGACAGTGACACAAATAGAAAGGGAGAGTCCTTCCATCAACATATACTTGCTACCAAAAAATCATGAAAATTGCTCCAAGCATTTTCAAGTTATTGTCCGACAAGTGGAAAATTGCTTATATTTTGACGAATGAAGTCCCATAACTCTGGAATGCCAAATCGAACAGTGACACAAATCAAAAGGGAGCTTCCTTCCATCAACATATACTTTCCACCAAAAAATCACAAAAATTGCTCAAAGCGATTTCGAGTTAATGTACGACGTGTGGATGGACAGACAGACAAATGGACGGACAGCAGTATACCATAATATGACTGTTTTTTCAAAATGGGCATATAAAAACAAGCTATAAACTGAAAACAGAATATGGGTTCATTTTTGGAATTCACTAAAAAAAACCTTTCACAGAATATTCCAATGAGGGATCATAAGCTGTGTTTGAATGCTCTTTGAGAGAAGTTCTGGCTGGTTTTGGACATTAGATTGGGTAAAGCGTTGATATATATAAGATTTAACAAAGGCTGTACAGTGCACAGGGTAGGGCACTGTGGATCAGACTTTTTTCTGTTTGCATCGAATATCAATTGAATTGCATGTTTAAGGTTCGATTTGAAACTGAATTCGAATTAAATCAGACATTCAGTCAATATATGTGGTGACCACGTCGATCAGAGTCAACATATCTCTTGCATTCCCACCCATTCAAGTTCATATGCTGTGGAGCCATCTGCACAACTTGTACATATGAATGTATTCTGACATAACATCTGCTTGGTTGCCCCTAATGATTTTATTCATGCCCGACTAACAACTTTTAAAATAATAACCATCCAACAACTCTGACTGACCAGTTAATCTTGATATTAATGTATATGCATCGAAATAATGACAACAATTAATGGCATCCAAGAAAAGAAAGGACTGTTTCCGTGATTGTCACCAGGATGTTAAAAAATTTATAGTAATTTCTATATTTTTTATACTTACCAATGACCCAGACATAGCTGGTGCTAACTCTTAAAATATAGGGCCAAACACAAATTTTGCCCCCCAATCCCCAAAATTTGCATCTAAAACCAAAGAAAACATGTCCTGAATGGCCCTCCACACTTCACCTCTACTGCGCATGTGCAGTGTCAAGGACGTTCCGAAATTGGCGCCATTAATCATTCTAATAACCAGTGCCTGGTAAGCGCTATGTACTCAGCGGGGAGGCAAGAGTTCCCAACTCCTGGGAGGGCCATCCCCGTCTGGGTCATTGGTAAGTATAAAAAATATAGAAATTACTATAAATTTTTTAACATTTTTATACTGTACCAATGACCCAGACATAGCTGAATAGTAAAAAGGCTGGAGGGCCAAGGACATAGAGCAAGATGGAATACGCTCCGTAATATAAAATAGAGTCATCCCCTCTAGGGAAAAAGAAGTAATAGGCCTTACATGTATCTTTCTTATTTATGATAAATTAGAAACAACACCTTCCAAAATTGAGCAACATACATCCATGTACTCTATTAATATCCAATATAATCTTATACTAATAATTTTTAAAGTAAGCCAATAAATAAAGTAAGTCTAGAGAATAGAGACTCTTATACTCCTTAAAAGTGTCTGAGGAATGCATAATCATGTCCGTTGACACGTGCTATATTCAAAAGCTATACTTTAAAAACTAAGACTTGAATGAATTTTTAAAACATAAACTTCTCACTAAACAACCATCCCAATAACAGCTCAGAATTACTAACTCCGGAGGAGGTATCCCCCTTGTTTTCATAGTAAAACAGGTGACCCAAGGGAACACCCTCCCCCCCCCCCCCCCTTTTCTTGCCCTGGGTCAAATAGCCCAGAGCGAAGAGGGTAGCAGAACGGAGTCACTGCCGAAACAGACAGCCTACCTAGCTATAGTAGCAACTGTTAAGTGAATGACATTCTGAGCAGTAGATAATAGACCTAACAATAGAGGCCTCCAGAAATGGACTCGATATTTCTGAGATAAAAATTCATGAATGTGGATGGCTGAGCGCAATGAGCAGCCTTCAAAAATCTATAATAGCGACACTATTAATGTAAGCCCAAGATGTAGAAGAACTCTCAGGGTATGTGATGACTGGATTCGCATCGCAAAATGCTATACAAAAATGTCCCAATGCTAACCATATTTCTTTCATATTGGCTTTATATTCACTATTTATCATCACTTTTTAAAACCATAATGTAAATTGCTAATCAAATTTTTAAAAACAAAAAATACCCTGACTCTTACTTCATCAGCCGAAATCTTAAGCACAACAGCTGAGTCAATGATATACCATAAGCAGTACCAATAGTTAATTGAATCCATTAGCAATAGAATGGAGCGTAACGTCCTTCTATTAGGCATCAAAGACAGAAGAAGCTTACGCCCGTAGTAATAAACAGATATCTGTTTATAAATACATAAACTCTAACCGGATAGAGTAAAGGCCTATGCCCGTACGAAGACGGAAGGACCTTAATAACAATAGGTTCCGGATATTAGGAGCCTAACTCTTATGCAAAAATCCAACCTAAATAGTAAAGGAAGTAGTGATTCCGAAACTACGAAAGTGAAAATCATCCATCGATAGTGCATAAAACTCACTGACTCTTCAGTAAGAGAGAAGCCAACAGAATTACTGTCTAAAAGGTCAGAATTTGAAAACTACTGTTTCCAGAGGCTCAAATGATTACTTAGCTAAATAAGAACCGAAGTTAAATTCCATATAGGAATTTAATCTAAAGATTCTAAGTCTATTTATCAAAAAGTTACTAACTGACTTAGATAAAGAGACATAAGACTCAATTGTAAACTATCATAGAGTGCATAGGTATGAGGTAACATAAACCTATAACCTTAATAATAACAGGCTGCAGTAGATCTTGTCAAACAAGTATACTAAAAAGTTGCAATGAGTAGTATGGAGGGATCAACAATATGAACATAATGATCCCTACACCAACGACGGAAGAGCCTCCACTTTAGCCACATAGAATAGCGAAGAAGAGAATCTCCTATAGTAAGAAATCGCGTCCAAAGCTCGTCCAGTACAATGCTTACAATGCAATACGGACCACACAATGGAATACGTGAAGGTTGCGACCTTGCAGGTTGTGATAAAGATGACACGATTTACCCAGCGAAAAAAGATCCTCTCATTGAGGAAGATTTCACGTTAAGTCCCACAGTAGACAACAGAGTAAATTACTCACGGTCTCTGTGAAGATAGAAATGCTATCAACAGAAATGTATTGTGGTTGTTTATCTTAGCAATACCTGCTGAAACAACAGCGCTGGAGGATACGTGTATCCTATCATTCCGTCCTATTAGATCAATAGAGCATTAACAACATTAGCTCCGAGATCCAGACAAGCCAACACATACGTCTGCAATTGATTAGCAAGCTGTGTCGTAAATAAATCATCATTGGGCGCTCCCATCGATAGCAAATCTGATTGAATACTTGTTTGTTGAGAGTCCATTCTGACGACAACAAGCGACCCCTAAGTGAACGGGAGTCCGGTAAAACAATCAGACGACCCGGAATATGACGGACCGAAACAGAACTTGGTGTACTATAACCAACAGACGGATTCTTTCCATTAAATTGAATAACGGAAACGAATGAGTGCCTCCCTGGTTCCGGAGATATGCCACTACTGTCGAATTAACGGACAGGATTTGGACATGCGTTTCTGAATAATGTTCATGCAATGACATAAAGCAAGCCTAAAAAACATTATTCCGCGGAAGATAATTGGTTGCTTAGAGACTGCGGAACCCAAAGACCCTGGCACTTCGAATCCGTTGGGATCAATATTATATCCCAATCTGTTTGACTGGCAACAGTCATAACTACAACACTCGGGTCCGGCAACTGCAGTGGCACTCTCTGAGTCAACCACCGAATGTTTGCCCCAGTCTGAATCTCTTGTAACACTAGATAGACAAGAGAACGTGTAAATCGAGCAATTCATGGATTGCTGAAAAGTTGCCGTCGAAGAGAAGCTTCTCCGAGAACGAAGCGACTCTGAGAGAGTTCTTAACCTTACTATCCACGCGCGTGGATGTAGCTAGGGCTGCGTCACGTCTAACCAACTCCAATCAGCCACTGAAGGGCGGAGTTATACGTGAACAAACTACAGCCCTCAAAAGAAATCACATTGAGAATAATATCCCGTAAATCTTTTCTTGAAGACGTAATGATAACGCCTCAGTAAGGTGGATTACGTATGATAAAGCATCTAAGTTAAGTCTACTAGACATCATTGTCGTTTCCAACATTGTGGTTGGAAAAGACATAGACGGCGAAAAAGAATATTTCCAGTCTTAACCACGCCATCTAGACGCATATGAACTCTCGGTATGCCCTGCTCTGCCAAAATAAATTATTCATATAAATGATAAAACGGCAGAAATGAGCAACGCGGACAAGAAACTAAACTATCATGCTTGGTAGCAGGCTTGTATGCATATATAGCGTCGAAAAATAAAACACATGTTGCAATGAAACTATTGGACTGCGTCGGTAAGTCAGGGACAATGTCCCTGAACCGATCCAAAATTCCGTGTCCAATGATGCTATAAGTCTCTTATCCAACATCGCAGCAATGTAGTCCGAAATAACAATCACTGGAAGATAATGCCAGAAGATATGAATGGCAGCTTCCGATACTACGAAAGGGAAAACTCGAAATCTTTTGAATCCCTTTCGCCATCCTGTCGGACCCTATTAAGTGTTCGGTCGTCCGTACCTGATGCAACCGCGGACCGCACCGACCCAGTGCCGTCGGATAATTCCTGATTCGACCAAGAAACTGTCGATTGCTGGGATGCTGCGAAAAAACTGTGCTAACTCGGATAGCACGTCCGTCACTGAGGCCTGAGGAGAAGCGGTCCTACAATGCATTGCCGCTGGAAGCTCCGTGATCGTTACCCCGTGCATACTACCAATATGCGAGCGAACGGAGTGTATAGGCCTCGTGTCCCTTGGCTACCGGATGGCGTGACCTATTCACCGTGGAATCACTGAATGATGAAACTGATCGGATACTCGAGGTCACGTAGCCAATGTGCGGTCGTCAATATAACGGAGCGTCCCGACCGACAGACATATGCTCCGAATGTAAAATATCTGAACCACAACATGCGGTCCCCTATGTTGTTGGACGAGAGAGGGACCTCTCTCGCTCACAGCCTGGACGGACCTGGACAAGCCAGGAACCGGACTAACAGGCTTCCTCCGATCTGTCCTCAATCTGCCGTCACTGGGTGAGTACTAAAGTAATTAAAGTGCTCGCATCACCCAAATCTCCTTCCTAGACCGCAACGGACGAACCCGGCAGCCGAACCATTCGATGAATGCACGCTACACCGGGTGAGCTAGCGAATGTCACTCCATCAATCCTACAAGGGATCTCTTAGGCGATAGACATATTCCATGAGCACTTATTGCCGCTAGCTCTTCATTAACTATGACGACAGAGGCACACTTTTGAAAGACATCTCCGTAACTTTGCGAACAAGAAACCAGAAATGCTTGGTTATAGCAAGCATATAATAATAATATATATAGCGTCGTTCAATAATTCGAAAGTTTGTGTGACATTATTGGACTATGTCGGAACTGAGGGACGATGTCCCTGAACCGAACCAAAAATTAAGTCCACCGACGCTATCAGTTTCTTATCCGGCATCGCAGCATTCTGGTCCGACGAAAGAAGCTGTAGAAGATCAAGTCAGATGACATACACAACAGCATATGTTGTTCCGAAAGGGAAAGCTCGAAATCCTCCAAATCCCTTTCGGTATCCCGTCGGACCGGATGAAATTTTCGGACGTCCGTACCCGCTTCCGCGGAGCGTCCCGACCCAGCATCGTCGGATAAAAAATATGCGACAGATTCAGCTGATGTTGGATGCTGCGATAAACTGTGCTATTTAGGAAAGCACGTCCGTTCCCGAGGCCTGTGCAGTAGCGGTCTTACGATGCATTGCCGCCGGAAGCTCCGTGTACGTTGACTCCCGTACACTTCCTATGCGAACGTCCGGAGTCTGCAGGCCTCGTGTCCCTGGCTACCGGATGGTGTGACCTGGTCGCCGATGATTCTCTGACTGGCGAAGCTGACTGGATATCCGAGGTCACGTAGCCAAGAGCGGTCGTGTGCGTTACCATGAGAATGAGGAAGCCTTATTGACAGTCTACTCCGGACTGACTATATGTCGGAGCGTCCCGAGTGACGGACGTATGCTCCGAATGCGAAACATTTTGTACCACAACATCTGGGGCCAGATGTTGTTGTACGAGAGAGGGGCCTCTCTCGCTCGCCGTCTGGATGGACCAGAACGAGCTATGAACCGGACTAAAAGGCTTCCTCCGTTCTCCCTCTAATCCGCCGTCACTGGGTGTGCATTTGGTTGATTTATAGTGCTCGCATCACCCCCAAATTCCTTCTAGACCGCAACGGACGAACCCGGCTGCCGAACCATTCGATGAATGTACGCTACACCGGGCGAGCTAGCAGACGTCAAAGGCCGTCGAACCTACTAGGGTCCTCTTAGGCAATTGGCGTATTAACATGAGCACTTTTCCGCTAGCCCTTCATTAATTGTGACGACGGAGGCACACTGTTGGAAGACATCACAGATACATCACCCTAATCTTGATCGTCTGAAATAGAAATTGATAAAGTAGAGTGACCCTGCGGGGAAAGGACCGGAGTGTCCAATTCCCCACTAACATACCGTGACATATGCTTCCCATATTGTCATCGAAATCATACGATACAGAACAGGAGTTAATGTGAGTACACTGACCACATATAGAATGATTATAAAAGTCAGAGGAAGACTTCCTCTTATTACAATTGATCAAAATCCTTTCAATGTGAAAAGAAAACAAGTCCTGGTACTCGCACTAACCCCTGACAATCAAAATACATAATAATAATATGATCCATTAATATAGAAAAAATAACTGAAATCAAAATATTTTGAAAAAATATTTTTTCAGAACAGCCCAAGTTTCTGAAAAGTAACGTTGAGCCCCAATGGATCCCAAGCCTAAGTGTGGACAAAAATTTTAAAAATATTTTAAACAATTTATTCAACACTTACGAACAATAATAATGCATCTAGTTATGATTAAAATAACATCAAGATATTATTTTCCTGAAATCCCCCCCTCACACAGAGGGCTGTTGTAAATGTAAACAATGAATGTAAAAACACTAAAATAAGACTCCAGGCACCCAGGCCCGGAATCAGTTACCAAAAATACACCATCTGATGCAAAACAGAGACTTCCAAGGAAGAAACTGCAGAACATCAGATGGTAGATGCAGAACACTACGCCTAACCACCCGTAGGTGAAGACGTAAACATGGGGAAAAGAACAGAATTCATTCTGTTATTCAGCTAAAACTCCCAAGAAAATTTAGTAATAATAATTACAAAAACTATGCCAAAAGCATGGGAGAACAGTGTAACTAAATAATCAGAATGACAACAAAATGGCTGCTGCCTCGAAAATAGGTAACTTAACATAATTTCATTAAAAAGTTAAAAAATTTATAGTAATTTATATATTTTTTATACTTACCAATGACCCAGACTTAGCTGGTGCTAACTCTAACAAAACCAGGGCCAAACACAAATTTTGCCCCCCAATCCCCAAAATTTGCATCCAAAACAAAAAGAAATCATGTCCTAAAGGACCTCCATACTACGCCTCTACTGCGCATGCGCAGTGACGCAGATGTCCCGAAATTGGCGCCAATTATCATTCTTACTGGCAGTGCCTGGTCAGCGCTATGTACTCAGCGGGGAGGCAAGAGTTCCCAACTCCAGGGAGGGCCATCCCCGTCTGGGTCATTGGTAAGTATAAAAAATATATAAATTACTATAAATTTTTTAACATTTTTATACTGTACCAATGACCCAGACTTAACTGAATAGTAAACAGGCTGGAGGGCCTAGGACATAAAGGAAAATCCAATAAGCTCAACTATATAGTAAAGAGGTAACCCCTTAAGGAGAAAAGGAGTATTAGGCTTTACATGTATCTTTCTTATTTAATATTAAATTAGAAAGATACACTACCCTTAATAATTGAGCACAATAACATTCATGTTCTCTATTAACATCCAGTATAACCATTATACTAATTATTTTTAAAGCAAGCCAATAAATAAAGTAGTCCAGAGAATTGAGACTTTTTATAGTCATTTAAAAGTGTCCGAGTATTGTATATAAAAGCCCGTTTGACACTTGACATACACAAATGCTTCACACCGAGCTACACTTTAAAAATAAGACATGAATGAATTTTAACATTAATATTACACTTTAAAACCATCCCGGAAGCGACTCAGAAATACTGACTTGGAGGAGGCATTCCCTTGCTTTTCACTATAAAGCAGGTGACCTAAGGGAACATCCCCCCCTTCTCCTTGCCCTGGGTCAAATAGCCCAGAGCGAAGAGGGCAGCCGGACGGAGTCACTGCCGGAACAGAAAGCCTGCATAACTATAGTTGCAACTGTTTAGTGGACGACATTCTGAGCAACAGATAATGGACCTAAACAATGCAGGTCTCCAGAAATGGACTCAATATTTCTGAGATAAAAATTTGTAAATGTGGATGGCTGAGACCAATAAGCAGCCTTCATTAAATCTGTAATAGCAACACTCTTAGCATAAGCCCAGGAAGTAGAAAGAGCTCTTACTTCATGAGCAGAAATGTTAAGCACAGACTGCTGAGAAGAAGATAAATCTTCATAAGCAGTACGGATAGTTAATTGAATCCATCTAGCAATAGAATGGACTGAAATGTCCTTTCTATTAGGCATCAAAGACAGAAAGAAACGTTTCCGTCCCTTTCTGATAAACTGAGATCTCTGTTTATAGATACGTAATGCTCTAACAGGACAGAGTAAAGGCCTACGCCCATCTGAAGACGGAAGAGCCTTAATAACAATAGGTTCCGGATATTTATTAGGAGCCTGATTCTTAGCTAAAAAACCCACATTAGTAGTGAAGGTGATAGTGTTCCCAACACTACGATAATGAGAATCATCCACCGATAGTGCATGAAGCTCACTGACTCTTCTAGCAGAAGAGAAAGCTAAGAGAAAAGCTGTCTTATAAGATAAGAATTTGAAATCTACTGTCCCAAGAGGTTCAAATGGCTTTTCCTTCAATTTAAGAAGAACCCAAGCTAAATTCCACTTAGGAATTAATCTAAGAGTTCTGGGTCTATTTATCGAAAAGTTTCTAACCAACTTAGATAAAGAGACATTAGATCCAATTTGTAAACTATCATGATGTGCATAGGTATCAGATAACATAGATCTATAACCCTTTATAGTAACAGGCTGCAGTTTGATTTCGTCAAACAAGTATACTAGAAAGTTTGCAATGTCTGGTATAGAGGGATCGAATATATCTACAGAATGATCCCTACACCAACGACGAAAAACCTTCCACTTAGCCGCATAGTTTAGCGAAGAGGAGGTCCTCCTACAGTTAGAAATCGCGTCCACTGCTCGACCTGTAAAGTGTTTGCCATGCAAGAAGGACTGCACAACGGAAAAACGTGAAGGTTGAGACCTTGCGGGTTGTGATGGAGTTGGCGCGATTTCCCCTGTGAAAGAAGATCCTCCCGTGGAGGAAGCTTCCGCGGTAGGTCCCACAACAGACACCTTAGTAGATTTATCCACGGTCTCTGTGGTGACAGAGATGCTACCAACAGAATCTTGCATTGAGATTGTTTTATCTTTAGCAATACTTGTTGAATTAACGGCGCTGGAGGATACGCATATCCTATCATTCCGTCCCAAGGGATCGACAGAGCGTCTACTGCAAATGCTCTTGGATCCGGACACGGAGACACATACGTCTGCAACTGATTGTTGAGATGTGTCGCAAATAAGTCTATCATTGGCCGTTCCCATTGGTAGCAAATCTGATTGAATACTTGTTTGTTGAGAGTCCACTCCGATGGCAACAAGCGACCCTTTCGTGAAAGGGAGTCTGCTAGCACATTCAGACGACCCGGTATGTGACGGACCAAAAGAAGAACGTGATGTTCTAGCGCAAACAGAAGGATTCTTTCCGTTAGATTGAACAACGGAACTGAATGAGTGCCTCCCTGATTCCGTATATACGCCACTACTGTCGTATTGTCGGATAGGATTTGGACATGAGCATCGTGAATAATGTCCATCCAGTGACGTAACGCAAGCCAAATTGACATCATTTCCTTGATGTTTATGTGCTTGCACAGGAATTGCGGATCCCAAAGACCCTGGCATCTCGAATCCGTTGGGATTAATGATGCACCCCAACCTGTTTGACTGGCATCCGTCATAACGGTAAAACTCGGATCCGGCAACTGCAGCGGAACTCCCTGAGTTAACCACTGAATGTTTGCCCAAGTCTGAATCTCTTGTTTCACTTGATCTGACAAGAGAACGTCTACATCGAGCGAATGAATTTTCACACTCCAATTCTGAGTCAAGAAAATTTGAAGAGGACGTGTGCGTAACCGCCCCATCGGAATGAGATCCGCGACGGCTCCGCACAGACCTATCAGTCTCATAAATTCTCTCGCCGTGACTTTGTCTGCGTGCAGACAATGGCGAGCGTAACAACTGACTAATTTCGCTCTGGTTAACGGCAGACGAACGAGATTGTTGTGCGTCTCGAAGCTCATTCCCAGATGAGTGAATGACTTGGACGGCACCAGATCCGACTTCTCCTCGTTTACTATAAAACCGAGACGTCGGAGCAATAGAAGAAGATTCTGAACATCGTTCTGAAGCGTTAACTCGTTGCCGTACCTCTGAAGAATGTCATCCAGGTAGGCCGACGTTACCGCAGACGAATGAGCTCGGAAGTAGATCATTACCGCATTCATTACCCGAGTGAAAGCCCAGGGTGCTAGATTCAATCCGAAGCACATCGCCCGGAATTGATACACCACTCCTAGGACTGCGAAGCGTAGATACTTTCGGAATGTCGGATGTACCATGACGTGAAAGTACGCATCTTTGAGATCTATGCTCGTTGCATAATCGTTCACCCGAATACTCGCTCTGACCGATCGAATCGTCTCCATATAAAACTTCAGAGCGACGATCAGCTTGTTTATCCAGCTCAAATCTATGACTGGACGGAACGAGCCGTCTGGTTTCGGAACCAGAAACAGATGGCTGTAGAATCCCGGAGATTCCTGGTTTTCTACGACCTCTACCGCGTTCTTCATTAAAAGAGACTGCACCTCTGATAACAGAGCGTCTCTTTCCTGCGGATTTGATGGAAGATGAGTCCACTTTGGACTTCGAGTTAATGGAGGCTTTCGTTTGAAGGATATCTTTAGACCTTCCGAAGTCACTCCTCTCACCCAAGGGTCGTCCGTAATCGACGCCCATTCCTGTGAAAAGCTCGACAACCTTCCGCCAACTGGAACGCGATAGAGGTTTAAGCCATCACCTCCTGGACCTGCGAGGCCTGCGGTAGGAGAAACCACGTCTTCCACGGCCCGCACCTCGCCCCGTCGACCTGAAGGACGTCCCGAACGAGAGTCGCTATCCTGACGGTCTCTCGAATAAGACCAAGAGGATGCACCGGAACCTCTATAGGAACCTCTCTTGGAGGCATTAGACCCAGAAGTGCCTGTCTTATTCGTGTCTGCTGTATCCGACTTCTTAGGAGCAGATTTGAACAACAGAGAATCCTTAGCTTTCTTTGTAATTTTATCATAAATAGCGGAAAGCTTGCCGTCAAAGAGAAGTTCTCCTGAGACCGAAGCGACTCTAAGAGAGTTCTTCACCTTAGAATCCACTAGTGTGGATGTAGCTAGGGCTGCGTCACGTCTAACCAACTCCAGATTTGCCACTGAAAGGGCGGAGTTACACGTGGAATAAGCTACTGCCCTTGAAAGAAGTCTTAAAGAGGATTGTATATCCTGAAACTCTTTCCCCTGAAGGCGCAGTGATAACGCCTTAGTAAGGTGATCTGCGTAAGATAAGGCATCTAAATTGGCTCTGTTAGACGCAATAGCTGTTTCCAACACCGCGGTTGGAATAGAAGCTGACGACGGTAATGATAGCTCTAAGTCTTCCGCCTCGTCGTCCATACGCAGAAGAACTCTCGGTATACCCTGTCCTGCCGTATCGAATTTATTCCTTGCATTAATGAAAGGCAGGTTGAGAGTATTAGCGGACAAGAAACCTGCTTTCCCCGTCCTGGAAGCAAGTTTAAATATAGCGTCGTTCAATAGTTCAAATGTTCTTGCAACATTATTGGACTGCGACGGAAACTCGGGAGCGATGTCCCTGAACCGCTCAAAAAATTCAGAGTCCAATGACGCTATAATTCTCTTGTCCGGAAGCGCAGCAGTCTGGCCCGACGGAACAACTTGAGGGAGAAAGTGCCGAATGAAGTCCACGGCAGCTTTATGTTGTTCCGAAAGGGATAGCTCCAAGTCATCCGTATCCCTTTCACCATCCGGTCGGACCTCATGATGTTCCCGGTCGTCCGCCCCCGATGCTTCGGCGGAGCGTACCGACCCAGCGCCGTCGGATAATTCTCGATCCGACACCGTTTCTGTCGGCTGCTGGGATGCTGCGATAAGCTGTGCTATCTGCACAAGAATGTCCGGCGTCGAGACCTGCGGAGGCGCAGTCTTTCGCTGCTTCGCCGAGGGCAGCTCCGCATCAGATGGCTCCCGCATACTTTTCCTATGCGAACGTCCGGAGTCCATCGGTCTCGAATCCCTGGCTGCCGGATGGTGTGACCTGGTCGCCGAAGAATCCTTGATCGGCGAAGCTGGTAATATATCGGCGGTCACGCAGCCAAGGTGCGGTCATGTGCGCTGACGAGAAGAGGAAGCCTTAACAGTCTCTGCGGACTGCTTATACAACGGAGCATCCCGAGCGACGGACGTATGCTCCGCTAAAGACACATTTTGTACCACAACATCTGGTCCCAGATGTTGTTGTACGAGAGAGGGGCCTCTCTCGCTCGCGGCCCGGCTGGACCTGGATGAGCTAGGAACCGGACTCAAAGGCTTCCTCCGTTCTCGGTTACTATCCGCCGTCACTGGGTGTGCATCTATTATGTTTATAGTGCTCGCATCACCCAAAACTTCCTCTTGGACCGCATCGGACGAACCCGGCTGCCGAACCATTCGGTGAATGGACGCTACACCGGGCGAGCTAGCGGACGACATTTGTCTAATCTCCATGAGCACTTTTGCCGCTAGCTCTGAATTCATTTGTGACGACGGACGCACACTTGTAGAAGATAACAAGGAAACATCACCCTGTTCTGGTTCCTCTGAAATAGAAACTGAGAGAGTAGAGTGACCTTGCGGAGAAAGAGCCGGCATCGCCCTTTCTCCAGAAACAACATATCGTGACACACGTTTCCAATGTTTCTCATCCCAATATTCACATATAGGACAGGGATTAATGCGAGAACACTGACTACAATTAATACAATGATCATGAAAGTCAGAGGAAGATTTCTTCCTATTACAATTTGAACAACGTCCCTTCATTGTGAAAGAACAACAATAAGTCCTAGTTACTCGCAAAAACCCCTGACACAAAGATACATAATAACATGATCCATTAATAAATGAAAAAACAATTGCAAATCAAAATAATTTTGAAAAAATATTTTTTCAGCGAAGCCCAAGTTGCTGAAAAGTAACGTTGAGCCCCGATGGATCTGATGGCAAAGTGTGGTCAAAAATTTTAAATTTATATTAAATAATTAATGAGACACTTACGGATAATATAAATGTATCTTATAGTGAGATAAACTACAGCAAAGGCAAACAGCCCCCCTCAAAAAAGGCTGTTGCCAATGTAAACAAACAGTGTAAAAACACCAGAAAACATGACTCCAGGCACTGAAAAAACTGGCCCGGAATCAGTCATCAAATTACACTCTATCTGATGCAAAACAGAGACTCCCAGGGGAGAATCTGCAGAACATCAGATGGAAGATGCAGAACACAAACGTTATACACCCATGGGTGAAAACGTAACTATGGGGAAAATAACAGAAAACATTCTGTAACCAAGCAACTCTCCCAGGAAATTTTAGAAATGAAATTTCTCAAAAATATGCCAAAAGCATGGGAGAATTGCAAGGGGGGACTTTAGAAGGCTAGGGGAGAGGAAACACTGAATAAGCAGTGCAACATTTAGCAAGTATGACAACAAGAGGCCCATGCCTCGAAAATAGGCAACTTAACATAATTTCATCAAAAAATTTTAAGTACAGCCCTGATTATTTTTTGTCACTTCTTTTTCCTCTTCTCCTTCTATCCTCCTTAGAATCACATTTTCTCCAAAAATTATGTGTCTGGCATCCTTTAAACTGAGATTTACAAGCACAAAGATCAGTGAGATGTTGACTGATGAAGGGCCAAACAGAGAACGATAATTGGCGCCAATTTCGGGACGTCTGCGTCACTGCGCATGCGCAGTAGAGGCGTAGTATGGAGGTCCTTTAGGACATGATTTCTTTTTGTTTTGGATGCAAATTTTGGGGATTGGGGGGCAAAATTTGTGTTTGGCCCTGGTTTTGTTAGAGTTAGCACCAGCTAAGTCTGGGTCATTGGTACAGTATAAAAATATTTTAAGTTACAGCCCTGATAATATTCTGTCACACATTTTTCCTCTCCTCTTTCTCTATCCTCCTTAGAATCACCATATCACTAATATTTATGTGTCTGACATCATTTAAACTGAGATTTACAAGCACAAAGATCAGTCAGATGTTAAATGATGAAGGGCCAAACTTAGAATGATTAATGGCGCCTATTTCGGAACGTCCTTGACACTGCGCATGCGCAGTAGAGGTGAAGTGTGGAGGGCCATTCAGGACATGTTTTCTTTGGTTTTAGATGCAAATTTTGGGGATTGGGGGGCAAAATTTGTGTTTGGCCCTATATTTTAAGAGTTAGCACCAGCTATGTCTGGGTCATTGGTACAGTATAAAAATATTCAATTTCAGTATTTGGCAGCCAGGTATTCAAAAACTGAATCAAAACAGACAAACAATTTGAAATTTGAATCCATTTCAAGCACTACATGAAAATATACACTGACTAATGTTGTAAAATGCACAGGGTTAGTTGGTTACTTGTTACATGGGTTGCAGGATTCCAGAAATATATATTGCCTACTGCAATTGTTTACAACAGGCTTGCATTACAGTGGTAGTCCCTAACTCAGAAAAATACTCTCTATTTTCTCCGTTCCCAAGCGATTTGGGAAAGAAAAGTGGTGCAAAAGCACCAAGTGAAAATAAGCCAAAACTGGGTCGAGTGTGACCGCCGCACACCCATTAGGGGACACTCTTTTCCTAGTACTAATCCATGGCTTCCGGAACCAGTGCGCAAACGTATAACCAAAGTGTCATTCTATTTGAATCTGCCAACATTGTAGTTATGTGATCAGCGGGAAAGAAGGATTCTTACCCGAATAAAGACAGGGGGGCCTCCACATAAACAATTGCAGTAGGTATAATAAGAAAGGAATCACATTACCAACCACCACATATCCTGACTGCGCTGGAACCGTGGACAAAAGAAGCGTTCCCATGGCCTATAAAACAGCATCACAACCATTAGTAAATGGCAATGGGAGATGAGGCGTATGGCCCTGTTGACACAGACAGCAAGGACAATACCAAGAACCGGGCTGGAACTGACCTTGCAGGAACCCTAATAGCTAGGATTGATGACCGCCTGAGGAGAAGAAAAAGGGCCTAAAGAAAAAAGGTCCTCAGACTGCTCCTGCAACTGAAGCAGATAAATGGAGAAAGTAGAAGCATTTCTCCAGCAGGCTGCCTGCATAACATCTGACAACTGACGGAGTTAGCATAAGCCCAGGAGGTAGACAATGCATGCACCTCATGGGCAGAAAAGCGATTGATAATACAATCGTCAGACTAGCGTATGATGCGCGAATAGCAAGACAAATCCATCTAGAAATGGATTGAGGAGAGATCTTCTGTCGACCAGGGATAAGAGACAGAAAAATAAAGGTAAATGCGAATTGCACGAACCGGACAGAGCAAAGGGCGATTACCCTCAGCGGAAGGAAAAGCCCTGATACAGATACAGATTCTTGTAGAACTCATTCTGATGAGGAGTCAGGTGATATGGTTTTCTTGGAATCTTTTGAAAAATTTGAAAAAAAAAAATATTTAAAACAGTAAATTTTGAGATTGTCTGCATTGGGTAAAGGGTAAATGTTTACTGATATAATTTACATGTGCCTGATGAAAACAACTTGTACCATGATTACTGTGTGTATTCAACATTGCCCAATACAATACAGACATTGAGAAATGCTTTAGATACACCAGTCTGATGGACGTAAAGTCATCAATGAAATACTTTGACACAAAACCACATCAAGTAAAAAAGTAAATAGACTGTCGAAGGTGTTTTTTTCTTCAAAAATAACAGCTTCATTTACTTAACCCTTTGATACTTTTGTACGTCTTATGATGTACGAAATCAAACAACGCGTTGATACGTTGTGGTGATTTGTTTAGTTATTATTATTATTTTTTTTTTTAAAGTTTTAACCTCAATTCCTATATTTTCTCCCGAATAGTGCTCAATGACAATCGTTAAGCCAAATGTTATCGCAGCTAAAAATACTAATATAATCCTGCTGTCAAGACTTCTTAACTGGTTGAGTGCTAGAAGCCACTATCGGGACTTTCAAAAAATGAGGATACCAGAGCAAAAGCCAACACTTTTCTTGCTTAGAATTCGTATTCAGTGAAACACAAATAATATTTTGTTGATATAAATTTGTTTTATTACAAATTATTGGAGAGTGCCCGGACTTTCAAAAAATGAGGATACCAGAGCAAAAGCCAACACTTTTCTTGCTTAAAATTCGTATTCAGTGAAACACAAATAATATTTTGTTGATATAAATTTGTTTTATTACAAATTATTGGAGAGTGCCCATAGGCTCTCTCCAATAATTTGTAATAAAACAAGTTTTGAATAACAAATTCAGACCACCAAAAATAATCTAGCTCTCAACCAGTTGATCACAAATGTGAAAAATACCTTGTAATTTGTACTTTCTGACGTTTGACGTCGCATTTTGAAAAACGTTGAAGAAACTGAATTTCCAGTGACGTTTGAATGTCAGGATAATTAAAGTCTCAGAGGGTTAATTCAAGCTTAACCCCCTGCACACTGATGTCAAAATATCCAGATTTGAAGTAGCCATTTTTCCCATAATGCAACTGGGAATTTAACCAAGTCAATCTTGTTTGACAGAGCTCATAAAATACAGAACACAACTCAGGTAGAGTCCAGGGGAAATGGAATTGGCATGCATGGAATACAGGAAAAACTCCAACTCAGGTAGTTGATTCCAGTCCCTGTACTCTATCCTCATTGTGTTCTGTCTTAACCCTTTACCTAACATGAAAAGCAGACAACACTTGCAAAAAAAATTCTTGAATAAGGCCTAAAAAAAATAAAAATTTGTTTCTCAGGCCCTCCCGCATGGTCCGTTTGGCTGCCGCATGCTCTCTTTCTTAACCTATTGAATGGATTATGTCTGATATTTTACCCAAGTTAATACTGAGTGCAAGAAGGCTTTGCAATGCTTTAGCACCGCAATGCCTTCTTGCACTCAAGGGATGTAATACACCACCACCCATGCTATTCTGCAGATTATGGGTCCTAAAACATAAAACAAACCAAGAACATGAACTTTTTAATGGCAAAGAAATAATTACAACAATAAAAAATAAAATAAAAAAACGCCCGCACGCATGCAATTTTACAAAAAATGGCCTGAGAAACAGAGGATCTACTTTGTGAGGGCTAACTAATTTTTTTCATTTTTTGTCTCAAAAACTTAGGTTATGACCCCTCACTGGAACGAGCTCGATGAGCTTGTTCCAATGAGGGGTCATAACCTATGTTTTTGAGAAAAAAAATGAAAAAATAATGAAAATTAATTGGCGATTTTTTAGAATCGTGCTGACCAGTTTTTGCCATTACGTTGGGTAAAGGGTTAATTCACTTCTGAAAATCAAGTCTGTTGAGTATGTATGGTGGTAATTGTTATTCAACTAACAGCTCACCTTAACCCTTTGAACTCAAGAGGCCCTTTTCCCTGCCCAAGAACAGGATATGTCATAATTTCATTAAGTAGGATGGTTGCAAAGTGAATGTGTGGGGGAGATCAATCAATATTGTCAAGGTACAGACCCAAGGCTGCACGTTAAAAATATTAATTTGTCTACCCCCAAATGATGAATATGAACTCTTCCAATTGGTGCCATTGAACTGACATGGAAGATACCACCAGAGCTCAAAGGGTTAATAAATTTAGTTGTGCTATTTTTCTCTTACCATGTGTTGACAGAAATGAAGCACTCAGACCTGGATATAAGAAAAATGAAGCCGAGCAAATAGGAGCTCTCCTAAAATAAGCTCTGGATGAGTGAAGAGCAGCTTTCCAAAATTGAAGTTAGGCGAGCAATTTGATGAATCACTCATAACATTGAGAGAAAAGTTATGTAATGGACTTTTTCTGTGAGGAGCAATAATAATATATGCTGCAGACCAGTTGGATTGCAGCTTAAATTATTATTGTTACTCTTTGCAGATCAGTTTATTGAGAAGTATGATCTTTGATGAATTTGATTATATTAATACCCAGCCAACAAAACCCAAACCATCATAACATTATGCCGTTATGTAAGATGCCGTATAATTTACATCTTTTTTTCCACTTTATTCAATACTGAGTATTCTTCCATGTTGTGACTTGTCAAATCAGGCAAGGAATGAAGTCTGTAAATCAAACTTGGTTTGATTCAGTAAGCTCAAGAAAAAAAAAGGGGGATCCCACTGGCAGTCTGGCACCGCTGCTTCATCAATTTGAGGAGCACATATACAGAACCACACTTATGTTTGAATGGGTTAATGATTACTGAACGAGAGCGAGTGGCGCAGGGATACCACAAGAGCAGGTAGGCTCGAGTGGTTATCCCAGCGCCACACGCTCGAGTTCAGTAATCGTTAACCCATTCAAACATAAGTGTGGTTCTGTATTTAATACACACCCAACCCTGAAAAAGAATTCACTGTAATTAAGCACTAATTTAATTAAATAGTCGACGATTTAAACGGTTGAAGGAATTTTAGAGAGAAACGGGCAAATTTGTCAGAGAACCAGTATTAAGTGTTTGACCTTGCCACCTGTAGAATCGCTGTTGATTCATTTTGTTCCCCAAAAAATGTCGGTCCGGCCATTTAAAACTCAAAAGATTGCGTTCATCATATCAGACGTCACAAATTATGAGGCCTGAAATGTGTTTTCAAAAGTGTGTGTGCAGGCATCATTATATCTGGAGGATGGAAAATGTACAAGGATTTTAATTTAAATATGGTGCGAACTGGCCGCTCTGTTTAAATTTTGTGCTTTTTAAACTGAGAGTGAAACTAAAATAGAAGTTTGAACTCGGCTTGACTTTACATGCACTACTGCCACTAGGTTATCGCCTATCGCATGTGGACATCGGTCATTTCTGTTCTGCACTGTAATAAAAGTAGACATTTTGTGCAATAAATTAACCTTCCAGGGCATTCATTCAATGAAATTTAGCCTTCTTTTTATTTACCTCAAGTCTTGATAACTTTTGTTTGAAATGGGCTGCACTTACAAAATGAAGGCTTTAGGTTGTCCACATGTACTACAGATACAACATGTATACAAAGGGAGAAATATATTGCACGTAACTGCAAGAAAATGTCATGTCTTGTCTCCATAAGCAATTTAGTTTGTACACCTTTTTTACAACCCCCCCCCCCCCCCATCTATAACCTGACAGCATTTTCTCGAAAGCTCACAAAATGAGTATCCATCAGTCTTAGTCGGAAACTCAAAGACAAATAAGTTTGTACACCTTTTTTACAACCCCCCCCCCCCATCTATAACCTGACAGCATTTTCTTGAAAGCTAACGAAATGAGTATCCAACAGTCTTAGTCAGAGACTCAAAGACAAATAAGGGGGGTGGGGGTGGGGGTGGGGGGTGGGGAGGTGTTCTCACAGTAAGCTCCAACTTATTTTGGTTGATAATATTTTCAAAGATTGATTAATGTTTACATTATTTTGTGCTAGTAATAAAACCTACTTCACCAGTTTGTTATCTCAACGGGTCTGTCAATATTTTTTTCTTTCTATCTGGTTTCAAAACAAAATAATTTTTTATGTGTCTTCTCCAATATCTTTTCAATCTGAAATTTGGAATTTGGTATTCTGAATTTGCATTTAGTAAGAAGTTTTAAAGAGGACTGATAGAATGTGACTGATGATAGGCTTTTGGACATTTTCTTGGGGATGGGGGCTGACCAATCAAAGTGCCCTGAACTATTGTTTCAAAATCAAAATTTAGACCTTTTCCTCGAATTTGCCTATGAAAATGCTCTGCCCACCACCCTGATATTTGCCAAAATTATAAAAAATACCTCTGAACAATCTGTTCTGAAAATACCAGTCCCTTTCAATGAAAACTGCAAAATTAGCTGCTTATTGGTGAAGGGGGTTGAAAGTGCCACAACTCCTATCCCATCTCATACACCCATGTAGCTAATTCATATAGGTGACATTCAATTTAAGTTCTGTTGCTGATAATTAAAGCAAAATAATACCCTTGTATAAAACAGAAATACTAGCAAATAATTCTTAACTAGTCATTTAAAAATACACATCAATCTGTGTCTGGAAAATATTGTCATATTGACTGTGTTTTAAATATTCTAATAATTATTTTTGAATTTCATGGAAGTCATCTCATAAAATTGACAATATATTGCATTCATCAGACCACATGTATTTACCACCCCTCCCCTCTTCGTGGTCTCATTCCCACCCTACTCAAGACCTTTCAGAATTTCAGTAGTGGGTAGCTGGTAACTTTTTTTTAATTTCCCCAGTACAAACTCCACAAAAAGTCATATTTTAGCATTACTACTTCCCTTACCCCCACCCCACCCCCCAACTCCCCTCCCCCGCAAAAAAAAAAATAAAATAAAATAAACCAGTTGCCCCAACAGGCAACAACCACTAGAACGTAAAAAAACATTGCTTCCACAAATGTAAACTACTGAGTTTTTCTTATAAAACCAGGCTTTTCATTCTTCCGCATTTATTTTCTTTATTGAGCTATTGTGGGCGTGGGGGGGGGGGGGGGAGGGTGGAATTGGTGATAGTTAATTAGTAACTGCATGTACTAGCTGCCAAACATCTCAAGGTGCTTTCGGCGTGTTGCCGTCTGTTTTACCGCTTCATGGTAACCAGTTTTAAAAGATTGATTTAGTCTTGCTTCCTGAGAACTACTTCAACTTTACATGCGCTTTAAAGTATGTTTGCGCTGGCAAACGTGCTGCTTCATTGCTGAAGTGTGAATCGAATAGGATTACACAGTAGACCTCGTATCGATTCGTCGGCAGCATGCAGCGGTGAAGGCAACATTGTAACAAAATTTTATGGGAACTGTACAAGTGGCTGGCTGCAATATCGAACCTAATTGGACTTTTTTGCTCTAAAATTAATCAAGTTTTCCTCGGTTTTCAATAACGGAGCAAAGGTTGAGTTTCACTGTTCAATTTCTTGGCAAAGATCATGTGTCTTTCATGACTTTCAATAGTTTTTAGCACAGTTGTGCATCAAACATTTTGGTATGAAAGTTAAAAAATTTATAGTAATTTATATATTTTTTATACTTACCAATGACCCAGACATAGCTGGTGCTAACTCTTAAAAATCTAGGGCCAAACACAAATTTTGCCCCCCAATCCCCAAAATTTGCATCTAAAACCAAAGAAATCATGTCCTGAATGGCCCTCCATACTTCGCCTCTTCTGCGCATGCGCAGTGTCAAGGAGGTCCCGAAATTGGCGCCATTTATCATTCTTACAATCAGTGCCTGGTCAGCGCTATGTACTCAGCAGAGAGGTATGAGTTCCCAACTCCTGGGAGGGCCATCCCCGTCTGGGTCATTGGTAAGTATAAAAAATATATAAATTACTATAAATTTTTTAACATTTTTATACTGTACCAATGACCCAGACATAGCTGAATAGTGAAAAGGCTGGAGTGCCTAGGACATAGAGGAAAATCCAATAGGCTTAACTATATAAAATAGAGTCATCCCCTCGAGGAGAAAAGGAGTATTAGGCTTTACATGTATCTTTCTTATTTATGATAAATTAGAAAGACACAACACCCTCCATAATTGAGCATCATAACATTCATGTTCTCTATTAACATCCAGTATAATCCTTATACTAATTATTTTTAAAGTAAGCCAATAAATAAAGTTAGTCCAGAGAATTGAGACTCTTTATACTCTTTTAAAAGTGTCCGAGGATTGTATATTAACGCCCGTTTGACACGTGACATATTCAAATGCTACACTTTAAAAATATGACATGAATGAATTTTTTAAACATTAACTTTTCACTTTAAAACCATCCCAGTAACAGCTCGGAATTACTGACTCTGGAGGAGGTATCCCCTTGTTTTCATTATAAAACAGGTGACCCAAGGGAACACCCTCCCCCCCCCTTCCCCTTGCCCTGGGTCAAATAGCCCAGAGCGAAGAGGGCAACAAGACGGAGTCACTGCCTGAACAGAAAGCCTACATAACTATAGTTGCAACTGTTTAGTGAACGACATTCTGAGCAGCAGATAATAGACCTAAACAATGCAGGTCTCCAGAAATGGACTCAATATTTCTGAGATAAAAATTCGTGAATATGGATGGCTGAGACCAATATGCAGCCTTCATTAAATCTGTAATAGCAACACTATTTGCAGAAGCCCAAGATGTAGAAAGAGCTATTACTTCATGAGCCGAAATCTTAAGCACAGACTGCTGAGTTAAAGATAGATTATCATAAGCAGTACAGATAGTTAATTGAACCCATCTAGCAATAGAATGGACCGTAATGTCCTTTCTATTAGGCATCAGAGACAGAAGAAGTTTTTACGTCCTTTCTGATAAACTGAGATCTTGTTTATAAATACATAAACTCTAACCGGGCAGAGTAAAGGCCTATGCCCGTCTGAAGACAGAAGGGCCTTAATAACAATAGGTTCCAGATATTTATTAGGAGCCTGATACTTAGCCAAAAATCCAACATTAGCAGTAAAGGTAATAATGTTCCCGATACTACGAAAGTGAGAATCGTCCACCGATAGTGCATGAAGCTCACTGACTCTTCAGGAGAAGAGAAAGCTAAGAGAAATGCTGTCTTATAAGACCACAATTTGAAATCTACTGTCTCAAGAGGCTCAAATGGTTTTCTTTTAGTTTAAGAAGAACCCAAGCTAAATTCCATTTAGGAATTAATCTAAGGGTTCTAGGTCTATTTATCGAAAAGTTTCTAACTAATTTAGATAAAGAGACATTAGATCCAATTGTAAACTATCATGGTGTGCATAGGTATCAGATAACATAGACCTATAGCCTTTAATAGTAACAGGCTGCAGTTGATCTCGTCAAACAAGTATACTAGAAAGTTTGCAATGTCTGGTATGGAGGGATAAAAAATATCAACATAATGATCCCTACACCAACGACGAAAGACCTTCCACTTTAGCAGCAGAGTATAGCGAAGAGGAGGTCCTGCTACAGTTAGAAATCGTGTCCACTGCTCATCCTGTACAATGCTTGAATACCTGTTTGCTGAGAGTCCATTCTGACGGCAACAAGCGACCCTTCCGTGAAAGGGAGTCTGCTAATACATTCAGACGACCCGGAATATGACGGACCGAAGCAGAACTTGGTGTTCTAGAACAAACAGAAGGATTCTTTCTGTTAAATTGAATAACGGAACGGAATGAGTGCCTCCCTGGTTCCGGATATACGCAACTACTGTCGTATTGTCGGACAGGATTTGGACATGCGCTTTCTGAATAATGTTCATCCAATGACATAGTGCAAGCCAAACTGACATCATTTCTTGGATGTTTATGTGCTTGCCTAGAAACTGCGGAACCCAAAGACCCTGGCACTTCGAATCTGTTGGGATCAATGTTGTACCCCAACCTGTTTGACTGGCATCCGTCATAATCGTAAAACTCGGATCTGGCAACTGCAGTGGAACTCCCTGAGTCAACCACTGAATGTTTGCCCAAGTCTGAATCTCTTGTTACACTTGATTGACAAGAGAACGTCTATATCGAGCAATTCATAGATTGCTGAAAGGTTGCCGTCGAAGAGAAGCTTCTCTGAGACCGAAGCGACTCTGAGAAAGTTCTTCACCTTACTATCCACGCGCGTGGATGTAGCTAGGGCTGCGTCACGTCTAACCAACTCCAGGTTTGCCCTTGAAGGGCTGAGTTATACGTGAAAAAGCTACTGCCCTTGAAAGAAATCCCATTGAGGATCATATCCTGGAATTCTTTCCCTTGAAGACGTAATGATAACGCCTTAGTAAGGTGGTCTGCGTATGATAAAGCTAAGTTAAGTCTATTAGACATTATTGTCGTTTCCAACGTCGTGGTTGGAATTGACATAGACGGCGAGATAGACAATTCCCAGTCTTCAGCCTCGTCTAGACGCAGAGGAACTCTCGGTATGCCCTGTCCTGCCATTTCAAATTTATTCCTTGAATTGATGAAAGGCAGATTAGAGCATTTGCAGACAAGAAACTAGACTTGCCTGTTTTGGTAGCAAGCTTATATATAGCGTCGTTCAATAATTCGAATGTTCTTGTGACATTATTGGACTGTGTCGGCAACTCAGGGTCGATGTCCCTGAACCGATCAAAAAATCTGTGTCCAATGATGCTATTAGTCTCTTATCCAGCATCGCAGCATTCTAGTCCGACGGAACAACCTCTGGAAGATAATGCCGGAAGAAATCTATGGCAGCTTCTGTTGTTCCGAAAGGGAAAGCTCGAAATCCTCCGAATCCCTTTCGCCATCCTGTCGGACCCTATGAAGTGCTCGTCGTCCGTTCCTGATGCTTCAGCGGAGCGAACCGACCCAGCGTCGTCGGATTATTCCTGATCCGACAGAGATTCTGTCGTTTGCTGGGATGCTGCGATAAGTTGTGCTATTTTGGATAGCTCGTCCGTCACTGAGGCCTGTGGAGAAGCGGTCTTACGTTGCTTTGCCGCTGGAAGCTCCGTGTACGCTGCCCCGTGCATACTTCTATTATGCGAGCGTCCGGAGTCTACAGGCCTCGTGTCCCTTGGCTACCAGATGGCGTGACCTGTTTGCCGTGGAATCCCTGATTGGCGAAGCTGGCAGGATATTCGAGGTCACGTAGCCAGGTGCGGTCGTGTGCGCTGCCGTGAGGATGGGGAAGCCTTATCGACAGTCTCTCGGACTGTCTATATAACGGAGCATCCCGAGCGGCGGACATATGCTCCGAATGCGAAACATTTTGTACCACAACATCTGGTCCCAGATGTTGTTGTACGAGAGAGGGACCTCTCTCGCTCGCAGCCCGGATGGACCTGGACGAGCTAGGAACCAGACTAATAGGCTTCCTCTGTTCTCTCCTCTGATCCGCCGTCACTGGGTGTGCACTTAGTTGATTTATAGTGCTCGCATCACCCAAAACTCCTTTCTGGACCGCAACGGACGAACCCGGCTGCCGAACCATTCGATGAATGGACGCTACACCGGGCGAGCTAGCGGACGTCAAAGGCCGTCGATCCTACTAGGGACCTCTTAGGCAATTGACGTATTTCCATGAGTACTTTGCCACTAGCTCTTCATTTAATTGTAACGACGGAGGCACACTTTTGGAAGACATCATGGATACATCACCCTGTTCTTGTTCGTCTGAAATAGAGATTGATAAACTAGAGTGACCCTGCGGAGAAAGGACCGGCATGGCCATTTCCCCGCTAACATACCTTGACACAAGCTTCCCAAGTTGTCATCCCAATTGACACATACTGAACAGGAGTTAGTGCGAGTACACTGACTACAATTAATACAATGATTATGAAAGTCAGAGGAAGATTTCCTCTTATTACAATTGAACAATATCCTTTCAATGTGAAAAGAATACAAAAAGTCCTAGTACTCACACCAACCCCTGAAAACAAAGATACATAATAACATGATCCATTAACATAGAAAAAATAATTGAAATCAAAAAAAAAAAAAAAAATTTGAAAAAATATTTTTTCAGAAAAGTTAAAAAATTTATAGTAATTTATATATTTTTTATACTTACCAATGACCCAGACATAGCTGGTGCTAACTCTTAAAATATAGGGCCAAACACAAATTTTGCCCCCCAATCCCCAAAATTTGCATCTAAAACTAAAGAAAACATGTCCTGAAAGGCCCTCCACACCTCGCCCCCACTGCGCATGCGCAGTGTCAAGGACGTTCCGAAATTGGCGCCATTTATCATTCTAATAACCAGTGCCTGGTAAGCGCTATGTACTCAGCGGGGAGGCAAGAGTTCCCAACTCCTGGGAGGGCCATCCCCGTCTGGGTCATTGGTAAGTATAAAAAATATATAAATTACTATAAATTTTTTAACATTTTTATACTGTACCAATGACCCAGACATAGCTGAATAGTAAAAAGGCTGGAGGGCCAAGGACATAGAGCAAAATGGAATACGCTCAATAAAATAAAATAGAGTCATCCCCTGTAGGGAAAAGAAGTAATAGGCCTTACATGTATCTTTCTTATTTATGATAAATTAGAAAGATACAACACCTTCCAAAAATTGAGCTTCATACATCCATGTACTCTATTAATATCCAATAATCCTTATACTAATAATTTTTAAAGTAAGCCAATAATAAAGTAAGTCTAGAGAATAGAGACTCTTATACTCCTAAAAGTGTGTGAGAATTGCATAATCATGTCCGTTGACATATGCAATATTCAAAAGCTATACTTTAAAAACTAAGACTTGAATGAATTTTATAAACTTAAACTTCTCACTAAACAACCATCCCAATAACAGCTCAGAATTACTAACTCCGGAGGAGGTATCCCCTTGTTTTCATAGTAAAAACAGGTGACCCAAGGGAACACCCTCCCCCCCCCCCCCCTTTTTCTTGCCCTGGGTCAAATAGCCCAGAGCGAAGAGGGCAGCCGAACGGAGACACTGCCGAAACAGACAGCCTACCTAGCTATAGTAGCAACTGTTAAGAGAATGATATTCTGAGCAGTAGATAATAGACCTAACAATAGAGGCCTCCAGAAATGGACTCGATATTTCTGAGATAAAATTCATGAATGGATGGCTGAGCGCAATGAGCAGCCTTCAAAAATCTATAATAGCAACACTATTAATGTAAGCCCAAGAAGTAGAACTCTTACTTCATGAGCCGAAATCTTAAGCACAACTGCTAAGCCAATGATATACCATAAGCAGTACGCTAGTTAATAGAATCCATTAAAAATAAAATGGAGCGTAACGTCCTTCTACTAGACATCAAAGACAGAAGAAGCTTACGCCCTTGTAATAAACAGATATCTGTTTATAAATACATAAACTGTACCCGGAAAGAGTAAAGGCCTATGCCCATACGAAGACGGAAGGACCTTAAAATAATAGGTTCCGGAAATAGGAGCCTAACTCTTATGCAACAATCCAACCTAAATAGTAACGGAAGTATTGATTCCGAAACTATGAAAGTGAAAATCATCCATCGATAGTGCATGAAACTCACTGACTCTACAGTAAAAGAGAAACCAACAGAATTACTGTCTAAAAGGTCAGAATTTGAAAACTACTGTTTCCAGAGGCTCAAATGATTACATAGCTAAATAAGAACCGAAGTTAAAATCCGTATAGGAATTTAATCTAAAGATTCTAAGTCTATTTATCAAAAAGTTACTAACTGACTTAGATAAAGAGACAAAAGACTCAATTGTAAACTATCGTACAGTGCATAGGTATGAGGTAACATAAACCTATAACCTAAATAACAACAGGCTGCAGTAGATCTTGTGAAACAAGTATACTAAAAACTAGCAATGCGTAGTATGGAGGGATCAACCATATGAACATAATGATCCCTACACCACGACGGAAGAGCGTCCACTTTAGTCGCATAGAATAGCGAAGAAGAGGATCTCCTATAGTAAGAAATCGCGTCCAAAGCTCGTCCAGTACAGTGCTTACAATGCAATACGGACCACACAACGGAATACATGAAGGTTGCGACCTTGCTGGTTGTGATAAAGATGACACGATTTACCCAGTGAAAAAAGATCCTCACATAGAGGAAGATTTCACGTTAAGATCCACAGTAGACAAGAGAGTAAATTACTCATGATCTCTGTGAAGATAGAGATGCTATCAACAGAAATGTATTGTGGTTGTTTATCTTAGCAATACCTGCTAAAACAACAGCGCCGGAGGATACGCGTATCCTATCATTCCGTCCTATAGAACAATAGAGCGTTAACAGTATTAGCTCAGAGATCTGGACAAGCCAACACATACGTCTGCAATTGATTAGCAAGCTGTGTCATAAATAAAACATCATTGGGCGCTCCCATAGATAGCAAATCTGATTAAATACTTGTTTGTTGAGAGTCCATTCTGACAGCAACAAGCGACCCGTAAGAGAACGGGAGTGCGATAAAACAATCAGACGACCCAGAATATGACGGACCAAAACTGAACTTGGTGTACTATAACCAACAGACGGATTCTTTCCATTAAATTGAATAACGGAAACGAAAGAGTGCCTCCCTGGTTCCGGAGATACGCCACTACTGTCGAATTAAAGGACAGGAATTTGGGCATGCGTTTCTGAATAATGTTCATGCAATGACATAAAGCAAGCCTAAAAAACATTATTCCGCGGAAGTTAAACTGATAGCTAAAAGACTGCGGAACCCAAAGACCCTGGCACTTCGAATCCGTAGGGATCAGAATATCCGAATCTGTTTGACTGGCAACCGTCATAACAGCCACACTAGGGTCCGGCAACTGCGGCGGCACTCTCTGAGTCAACCACCGAATGTTTGCCCCAGTCTGAATCTCTTGTAACACTAGATAGACAAGAGAATGTATAAATCAAGCAATTCATGGATTGCCGGAAAGTTGCCGCCGAAGAGAAGCTCCTCCGAGAACGAAGCGACTCTGAGAGAGTTCTTAACCTACTATCCACGCATGGATGTAGCTAGGGCTGCATCACGTCTAACCAACTCCAATCAGCCACTGAAGGGCGGAGTTATACGTGAACAAACTACTGCCCTCAAAAGAAATTACATTGAGAATAATATCCCGTAAATCTTTTCTTGAAGACGTAATGATAACGCCTCAGTAAGGCGGATTACGTATAATAAAGCGTCTAAGTTAAGTCTACTATACATAATGTCGTTCCCAACATTGAAATTGGAAAAGACATAAACGGCGAAAAAGAATATATGCAGTCTTTAATCACACCGTCTAGACGCATATGAACTCTCGGTATGCCCTGCTCTGCCAAAATAAACTATATGTAAAAAAGATAAAATGGCAGAAATGAGCCACGCGGACAAGAAACTAAACTATCATGCTTAGTAGCAGGCTTGTATATATATATAATATATATAAAGCGTCGAAAAATAAAACACATGTTGTAATGACAATATTGGACTGCGTCGGTAAGTCAGGGACAAAGTCCCTGTACCGATCGAAAAATCCGAGTCCAATGACGCTATAAGTCTCTTATCCAAGATCGCAGCAATGAAGTCCGAACAATAATCACTGGAAGAAATGCCAGAAGATATGAAAGGCATCTTCCGATACTACTAAAGGGAAAACTCGAAATCTTTCGAATCCCTTTCGCCATCCTGTCGGACCCTATAAAGCGTTCGGTCGTCCGTAGCTTGATGCAACCGCGGACCACACCGACCCAGCGCCGTCGGATAATTCCTGATTCGACCGAGAAACCGTCAATTGCTGGGATGCTGCGAAACAACTGTGCTAACTCGGATAGCACGTCCGTCACTGAGGCCTGAGGAGCAGCGGTCTTACGATGCATTGCCGCAGGAAGCTCCGAGATCGTTACCCCGTGCATACTTCCAGTATGCGAGCGAACGGAGTGTATAGGCCTCGTGTCCTTTGGCTACCGGATGGCGCGACCTATTCGCTGTGGAATCACTGAATGCCGAAACTGATCGGATACTCGAGGTCACGTAGCCAATGTGCGGTCGTGTGCCCTGCTGTGAGGATGAGGAAGCATTAAAGACAGTCTCTCGGACTGTCAATATAACGGAGCGTCCCGAGCAACGGACATATGCTCCGAATGTAAAATATCTGAACCACAACATGCGGTCCCCTATGTTGTTGGCTTCCTCCGATCCGTCCTCAATCTGCCGTCACTGGGTGAGTACTAAAGTAATTAAAGTGCTCGCATCACCCAAATCTCCTTCCTAGACCGCAACGGACGAACCCGGCAGCCGAACCATTCGATGAATGTACGCTACACCGGGTGAGCTAGCGAATGTCACTCCGTAAGCGATAGACATATTCCATGAGCACTTATTGCCGCTAACTCTTCATTAACTATGACGACAGAGGCACACTTTTGAAGACATCTCCATAACTCTTCGAACAAGAAACCAGAAATGCTTGGATAGCAAGCATAAAATAATAATATATATAGCGTCGTTCAATAATTCGAAAGTTTGTGTGACATTATTGGACTATGTCGGAACTGAGGGACGATGTCCCTGAACCGAACCAAAAATTTCTAAGTCCACCGACGCTATCAGTTTCTTATCCGGCATCGCAGCATATGTTGTTCCGAAAGGGAAAGCTTGAAATCCACCGAATCCCTTTCGGTATCCCGTCGGACCGGATGAAACTTTCGGACGTCCGTACCCGCTTCCGCGGAGCGTCCCGACCCAGCATCGTCGGATAAAATATATGCGACAGATTCAGTTGATGCTGGGATGCTGCGATAAACTGTGCTATTAAGGAAAGCACGTCCGTTCCCGAGGCCTGTGCAGTAGCGGACTTACGATGCATTGCCGCTGGAAGCTCCGTGTACGTTGACTCCCGCACACTTCCTATGCGAACGTCCGGAGTCTGCAGGCCTCGAGTCCCCGGCTACCGACCCAGCGCTGTCGGATAATTCTCGATCCGACACCGTTTCTGTCGGCTACTGGGATGCTGCGATAAGCTGTGCTATGTGCACAAGAATGTCCGGCGTCGAGACCTGCGGAGGCGCAGTCTATCGGTGCTTCGCCGAGGGCAGCTCCGCATCAGATGGCTCTCGCATACTTCCTATGCGAACGTCCGGAGTCCATCGGTCTCGAATCCCTGGCTGCCGGATGGTGTGACCTGGTCGCCGAAGAATCCTTGATCGGCGAAGCTGGTAATATATCGGCGGTCACGCAGCCAAGGTGCGGTCGTGTGCGCTGACGAGAAGAGGAAGCCTTAGCAGTCTCAGCGGACTGCCTATACAACGGAGCGTCCCGAGCGACGGACGTATGCTCCGCTAACGACACATTTGTACCACAACATCTGGGGCCAGATGTTGTTGAACGAGAGAGGGGCCTCTCTCGCTTGCCGTCCGGATGGACCGGAACGAGCTATGAACCGGACTAAAAGGCTTCCTCCGTTCTCCCTCCGATCCGCCGTCACTGGGTGTGCATTAAGTTAATTTTATAGTGCTCGCATCACCCCAAAATTCCTTCTAGACCGCAACGGACGAACCCGGCTGCCGAACCATTCGGTGAATGGACGCTACACCGGGCGAGCTAGCGGACGTCAAAGGCCGTCGAACCTACTAGGGTCCTCTTAGGCAATTGGCGTATTACATGAGCACTTTTCCGCTAGCCCTTCATTAATTGTGACGACGGAGGCACACTGTTGGAAGACATCACAGATACATCACCCTAATCTTGATCGTCTGAAATAGAAATTGATAAAGTAGAGTGACCCTGCGGGGAAAGGACCGGAGTGTCCAAATCCCCAACAACATACCGTGACATACGCTTCCCATATTGTCATCGAAATCATACGATACAGAACAGGAGTTAATGCGAGTACACTGATCACATATAGAATGATAATAAGGTCAGAGGAAGACTTCCTCTTAAAACAATTGATCAATATCCTTTCAATGTGAAAAGAAAACAAGTCCTGGTACTCGCACTAACCCCTGGCAATCAAAATACATAATAATAATATGATCCATTAATATAGAAAAAATAATTGAAATCAAAATATTTTGAAAAAATATTTTTTCAGAACAGCCCAAGTTTCTGAAAAGTAACGTTGAGCCCCAATGGATCCCAAGCCTAAGTGTGGACAAAAATTTTAAAAATATTTTAAACAATTTATTCAACACTTACGAACAATAATAATGTATCTAGTTATGATTAAAATAACATAAAGATATTATTATTTAGAAATCCCCCCCTCACACAGAGGGCTGTTGTAAATGTAAACAATGAGTGTAAAAACACTAAAATAAGACTCCAGGCACCCAGGCCCGAAATCAGTTACCAAAAATACCCCATCTGATGCAAAACAGAGACTTCCAGGGAAGAAACTGCAGAACATCAGATGGTAGATGCAGAACACAACGCCTAACCACCCGTAGGTGAAGACGTAAACATGGGGAAAGAACAGAATTCATTCTGTTATTAAGCTAAAACTCCCAAGAAATTTTAGTAATAATAATTACAGAAACTATGCCAAAAGCATGGGAGAATAGCAAGGGGGAATTAAAGGACAGGGAGAGAGGAAAAACACTTGAAAAAACAGTGTAACTAAATAATCAGAATGACAACAAAATGGCTGCTGCCTTGAAAATAGGTAACTTAACATAATTTCATTAAAAAATTTTAAGTTACAGCCCTGATAATATTCTGTCACACATTCTTTTCCTCTCCTCCTTTTCTATCCTCCTTAGAATCACCATTTCACTAATATTTATGTGTCTGGCATCATTTAAACTGAGATTTAAAAGCACAAAGATCAGTCAGATGTTAACTGATGAAGGGCCAAACTTAGAATGATAAATGGCGCCAATTTCGGAACGTCCTTGACACTGCGCATGCGCAGTGGGGGCGAGGTGTGGAGGGCCTTTCAGGACATGTTTTCTTTAGTTTTAGATGCAAATTTTGGGGATTGGGGGGCAAAATTTGTGTTTGGCCCTATATTTTAAGAGTTAGCACCAGCTATGTCTGGGTCATTGGTACAGTATAAAAATGCCCAAGTTTCTGAAAAGTAACGTTGAGCCCCAATGGATCCCAAGCCTAAGTGTGGACAAAAATTTTAAAACTATTTTTAAAAATTAATGCAACACTTACGAATAATAATAATGTATCTTGTTATGATTAAACTAACACAAAGACAAGAAATCCCCCTCCACAGAGACTGTTGTCAATGTAAACAAGAAGTGTAAAAACACCAGAAACATGACTCCAGGCACTGATAACCATGGCCCGAAATCAGTTACCAATAATACACTATCTGATGCAAAACAGAGCTTTCCAGGGAAGAAACTGCAGAACATCAGATGGTAGATGCAGAACACTACGCCTAAACACCCATGGGTGAGGACGTAAACATGGGGAAAAGAACA
The DNA here is from genome assembly GCA_031216915.1 of Pictodentalium vernedei. Taxonomy (NCBI): domain Eukaryota; kingdom Metazoa; phylum Mollusca; class Scaphopoda; order Dentaliida; family Dentaliidae; genus Pictodentalium; species Pictodentalium vernedei. The sequence continues at coordinate 606,515,378 of CM062295.1, read as the reverse complement.
GAATTCATTCTGTTACCCAGCTAAAACTCCCAAGAAATTTTAGTAATAATATTACAGAAAATATGCCAAAAGCATGGGAGAATAGCAAGGGGGGACTTAAAGGAAAGGGAGAGAGAAAAACACTGAACAAGCAGTGTAACTTTATAGCAAGAATGACCACAACAGGCCCATGCCTCGAAAATAGGTAACTTAACATAATTTCATTAACAAATTTTAAGTTACAGCCCTGAGTATTTTCTGGCAGTCATTTTTCCTCTCCTCCTTCTATTTCCTCTTTAGATCCACCATTTCTCTAATATTTATGTGTCTGGCATCATTTAAACTGAGATTTACAAGCACAAAGATCAGTCAGATGTGAACTGATGAAGGGCCAAACAAAGAATGAAAAATGACGCCAATTTCGGGATCTCCTTGACACTGCGCATGCGCAGAAGAGGCGAAGTATGGAAAGCCATTCAGGACATGATTTCTTTGGTTTTAGATGCAAATTTTGGGGATTGGGGGGCAAAATTTGTGTTTGGCCCTAGATTTTTAAGAGTTAGCACCAGCTATGTCTGGGTCATTGGTACAGTATAAAAATATCAGTAATTCCGACAGTTAAATATAGCCAATGGTTCTCATTGGTTATGTTCCACTGAATGCTGCAAAAAGAACCAGTCTATCGAGAGGACTTGTGCATGCGAAGGGTACTTTTTATCGGATCGCAGTAGAGCTTTCTGGTTAAAATTACCGCATGCCCCTAAAATCCATGTGATCGTGACAAATACAGTTACGGGTGTGTAATAATAAGTAATGGCAATGCAATTCGGTGTGCTTTGCCACTTTTGTGCCACATTAATTTATATTTTGAAATATAATCCATCCCAATAACGTAATTCAGCATGCCTTTTTTGGCTTTCCCTGTACAGGTGTCATGCGATTTTATTGCATATGCATTCTGTGAACACATTTTTGCACTGAATATGATTGACAAACGCTCATTGTCTCTGTTGATCACATAACATTCTTTAATCCAAAATACTTTTGTTAACTGTGCGGCCCATTTCAGATAAGTTCTCAATTCGACTCTATGCCCCCGTTTGCCATATTGTCTTATCATATATTGAATAATATGAAAATTGGGAACAAAAATTGACATAAAAAAACCAGCTGACCATCGCTTGACAACACTTGGTGTCTGTCTGTCTGTCTGAAAGTAGATTGTTATTTTTCAGGTAGTCGTTTAGCTTCCACTTTTTTGGGTTTCAATGATATAAATATTTGTCATATTTTGTTTTTCACCAAAATCATCAAGTGAGTGGCAAGGAGCTCTCCAGAAAATGGAATTAGGCGTGAAATAGGCACGCGCGAGTAACTGCTCCTCTTATATCCACGTCTGAGCACTTACTCACATTGACTCATTTCATACCTGTCATTCAAGTTTTCACGTTTTGGCAGTTCATCTAAATCCCCAGATTCCGCAATTTCCTTCAGTATATCCAAACCACCAAGTAATTCTCCTTTTGAATATAGCTGAGGATACGTTGGCCAGTTGGAATATTTTTTCAAACCTGAAAATTGAACAAGAAATGAAGAAAAATATCATGAAACTGTAACATCTATAAAAACTTGACATTTCAATTTATAAGCAACAGGTGAGTAACTCACTGTATTTAATTATTTAGCTATTATCACGGTGTGTTGCTTCAGAAATAACGAGGAGCAGTTTTTGTCTATCCCAGATAAAATGAATTAACAAGTAGGGGAACTAAAAACAAACTATCACTCATCGAAGCCACTGGGAATCCCCGTTGAGTTTCTTCTTCCACAATTTGAAGGGCAGTTTTTTTACCCCTTTCACATGATGGGCTAACACAGGTTTACATCTTGTCTTATCAAGGCTAAACAATGTCATATGTTATCACATATTTGCATTCCCGAGACCAATGAGCACCAAAGCGGGCTCCACAGATCTCAAATTTGGGATTTAATTGAACCCTGAATCGAATTGGATAGAGGATTTTGAATCGAATCAAGTATCAAGTCGAATCATACTGCTTATGAAGTTGTAGATCTTGCAATCGTGGATTATACCATTTATTTATCAACCTCCATTCAAGTAATGTATTAACCCTTTACCACAGACTATAGATTAACCAGACCAGCGACGGTAAGGGAGCAAATGAAGTACACGAGGGCGATACTGCCACCTGTCGGGAAACGGTACTCAAAACAAAAACAATTCCAAATTCAATGGTGAAAAGAAATGCCGGGTCACGGCTGCTGTGCTTTTAACTGCACAAATTCCCGTGAGAAAAACCCCGGCCTTTGTTTTTACAATTTCCCAAGAGGAGAAGCAAACACTGAACGGTAATGAAACATGAAACCATTCCCCCCCAAAATTATATGAGTCAGTTGTCAAAGTTTTAACGTGTGCTGAAAATAGATCCAAAGTAAAAATCGCAAAGATTTTGTTAATTTTTTCTTCATTTCATGTGAATTAAAATGCTTTATCTATCAAAAACTGATAATACTATAAAGTTATGAATGAATTCTCAATCTCCTTTTCATAAAAAATCAACGAAAACAGATTGAACTTACTAAAATTGGAAAAAAGTGTCTTCAAAGCCATCGAAAATGACCAGACGTCTAACATCGCCCAGTCCACCGAGTAACTTCTCAAAAAAGATTTTTCAACGATCAAAAATGTTTCTAAAATCACTGGTAGCATTCGGCTAGTTCTGGGTGCATTTTGTTGATACCATAATTTAAAAAAAAAAATAAGTACCATGATTTAAGTGAAATGAATTTGCATATTGCAGTGTCGATTTCGCAACCATCCCCACAAACCGCTGGTTTGGGCACTCGAGAAATAGCCAACACTGGAAAAAGTCATGATCACAATTAATAGCCCATCCATGACGAATGACAACTGAATCTTGCTATAATTCAGCAAATGTCTGTCCGTCAGTCTGTGACAGGGTAACTAAAAACGGGTGAAGCAATGAGCACGAAAGTTTCCATGCTTACCCATGGCACCACCGGGCGCGCTATTACCCAAACCTTCGTAAATTCCCCCCCCCCCCCCCCCCCCAAAAAAAAAAAAATTCTCATCATTATCCACAGTTTTACATTTTGGAGTTCTGTCCAATCGGGTAATTCAAAAACGGCTGTAGCTTTGGCCATGAAATTTCTTTCCTTATTAACCCTTTACCTAACGCTAGTAACAGACGACACTCGTAAAAAAATCTCTTATAACTAAAAATTTTCATTTTTTGCTTCCAAAACATAGGTTGTGACTCCTCAGTGGAACGAGCGCGACGCACAACCTATGTTTTGGAAGTAAAAAATGAAAATATTAAAAAAACTGAATGGCGATTTTTGCGTATAGCGCTGGCCAGTTTTGGCCGTTGCGTTAGGTAAAGGTTTAATGGGTCCATGGATGATTTTCATTGATATGAGCCCATAACTTTTGAGAAAATTTCCAAAATAAAAAAAGTCCCATTGCGCACAGTGTTAATATTTTCTATCTGACTGGATAACTCAAAAACGGCTGAAGCTATGGCCACGAAATTTTCTGTGCTTAGGCTACTAATCGAACCCGTAGCATGTTATTAGCTATAAAAATGAAAAAAAATGTGTTTGGGTGGGCTTTCATTTTGCCGAAGCCCCAAAACCAACCCATGGATATTTAGGCCCACCACACCCCAAAAATTAACCCATGTACCAATTCGAACTTGCAGTGATAAGCAATTCTCACCTGGGAAGTGGTCACAGCAGCCCCAGAACCACCGAGAACAAAATATTTGGCCCTTAATCTTTCAAGATTTCCACGTGGAATGACCCCCTCCCCCGACACACACACCAGAGAGGAATGCCTTCTATCCAGCTCCCACGCACGGATGGGATCATACTGCATGTCACAGTTCATACTGTTAGTAAAATGGGTGCTCTGTTAATGCCTTCTCTCACCCCTCCCCCAATATTTTTACGTTCTTGCGCGATTTATTCGCTCGCCTTACAAAAATTAAGGAGGGCGAAAGCTAGCCCCCTGCCCTCAGAAAATAATGATTACCATAACGGCCTATTCCTAATATCCGCAGTGTTTTAGACTTCTGCTATGTTAGTGATCTCTATAAGAGGGCTGCTCTGGAGGTGTGAGGGCAGTTTTGCTGTCTTTCGTTTTGACTGCGTTGTTAGCAGCAATAAAATGAAAGGCAGAATTCATTAACAGGAAGACTTCATTTTGCCACTTTTTGCGTTTGTAGGTTTTAGGAAAGCCAATCGCCCTCCTAGGCATGAGAAAGGAGCGAAGTTTGGCCCCCCTGCATTTTTAGGAATGTCAGGCGCAGGCTTTGATTGAAATCATTGACCAACATGCACAGAGGGCTGTTGGTCATTTACTACACAAACGGCAAACTCATTTTATCTTCTGCGTGATCTTGACATCGAATGACAGGCGTCTTAAAATGTGATGGGGTGCTAAAGGGTAGATTGCAATCATTAGGTCTATGACAATGCCCCCCCCCCCCCTCCCCCCCGCGTTGATTTCGGACAAAGATATAGTGTAACTACTTCATATCCCCGTCAATATTTCTGCCCTTAACAGGCTAAACTGGATATGGTGAATCACAGCCTTTCCCCCTTACCTGTGCGATTTTTTCCCATAGTGTATTTTAAAGTCACTCCCAGCGGGGAGGCCGAAACTATTTTTCTTAGCGATTCTTTTCCCCAGTGATTCTGAGGATGCTCTAACTGTCTCCCGACAGGGCCCAGATGTGGTGGATGCCTTGGTCAGGGGCTCATTTTTTTCTTACCATCTCCAATGAATCCGCTGCGTGGCTCTTTGGGAAGATCACAAGAGGGGGCATCACCCTCTCGGTGGTGGGGGCCAGAAGATTCTGACCAGAGGACGTGAAGAACAGTTTTAGCTCACCCGACTGAAAGTCAGGGTCAGCTTTTCTGATCACTTTTTGTCCGTCGTGAAGGTGGTGTTTGGGTCTTTTTCTCCCAAACAACTGGCCGCATGTTAATGAAATTTCATGTGAGTAGGGGTTATATAGGGGCATTTTGACTTTTGGGCAAATTAGGTTTCGGCTCATATTGAACAGAGGGGTGGGGCAAAAAAGCTCCAATTCTAAAAAAATCTTCTTCTCAAAAACCAACAATAGCAGAGACTTGATATTTGGTATGCAGCTTCCTTTTGACGTGTAGACTCAAGTTTGTTCAAGGGTGTATACTTGGCGATGTTATGGCTGGGGCAAAAATTTTAGCCCCACTCCAAATTTCTATTTTCCAAACCGAGAGGCCGATTTGAACCAAATTTTGAGTAAGGGCTTATTGGGTAAAAAGTACCTAATTTATGCAGAATTTTTTTCCCGTAGGCCCGTGGGAACCACAGGAGCTAAAAATAGAAAAAAATTAAAATGCTCATATCTCAAAAACTGCACGGCAATGAGAATTTTTATTTGGTGTGAAACTTCCTTGGGACCAACAGCAAGGATTGGTCAAAAAAATTGCTATCGGTTTTATCATAGGGTACTTTTTCAGGACACTGAGTCAGCATTTTTTAACACAGTGGGCAATGGGAAAAAAATTAAAGAATCATTTTCTTCCAAACCACTACTCCAAAAGCTTTCATATTTTACATATAACATCTTTGGAACATTGATTCACATATTTGTTGAAATCAAATTCCTCGGTCCATATTTGGGTTCCCTGTGGGAACCCAAATGTTCAAAATTAGTGCAATATGAGGGATATTCTTCAAAAATCTTTTTCGGATCCACAAATCAGAATCTTATGATATTTGGTATGCAGCATCCTTAGAGGGGGTGAGATTCATGTTTGTTCAAGCCAAGTCCCTGAGTTCATATTTGGGCTCCCTTTGGGAGCAATACAAGGTATATTCTTTTAAAATCTTCTTCTTCGCATTCACCGGTCAGAATCTTTTGATGTTTGGTATACAGTATGCTTAGGGAGGTGAGATTGTAGTTTGTTCAAGTCAAGTCCTTTGGCTCAAATTTGGTTTCCCTGTGGGAGCCCAAATTATAACTTAGTTCAATATGAGGAATATTCTTTAAAAAAAAAAAAAAAATTCAGATCCACCAGTCAAAATCTTTTGATATTTGATGTACAGCATTCTTAGCGGGCTGAGAGTGAAGTTTGTTAAAGCCATATCCCTGGGTTCATATTTGGGCTCACTGTGGAAGCCCAAATTATACCAAAATTTTTATTTTCCAAACCAAGAGGTCGATTTGAACCAAATTTGATATGAGGGCTTATTGGGTCACAAGTACCTAATTTATACCGAAAATTGTTTTCCTGTCCCCCCTGCAGGAGCTAAAAAATTTTTTTTTTGTCTGTCCCCCCTGCAGGAGCTAAATTTTTTTTTTTTTTTAAATGCACATATCTCCAGAACTACATGGCACTGAGAATTTTTATACGGTGTGAAGCTTTCTTAGGACCAGAAGAAAGGAATTAATTCAACTTGATCTTAGTTGTGGTATGATCGTATTTGTTATATTCCCAAATACCCATATTGGACTTTCATAAGTCAACCTATTATTAGTCTGAACATTATTACAATATATCAACAACTAAGTCTTACTTACAGCACAGTGAATACCTAGTACCCAGTGATTTGGCTAAGTATTCTAACGAATAACGATTTCGAAATATTTCCAGTAATATTAAGGAGATTATTTTTTACTTTTTTTTATTTCAATGATATAATTCTTTGGAGGGTGAAATAAATTATAATTATGGCAAAGAGACCATGTTGAAAAACTTCACATTTTCACGATCAAACATTTATTATGCACCATAAAAGATATGATCTCAACAGAACTGAACTGGAAAGTTAAAAACTAAAATTTCAAACTTTTAATTTTCTCTTTAAAACAAAGTAGACAAGACAGAAGCCTACAGTGACCATGAAAGTTTATTTTAATTTTTAATGAGATTTTCTTAAATTGATAAAAAAAAATTCACTAAACATATTGAATACTGAATAGACTTACATGTTTTGTAACCTTACTCATCAGTATTATCTCATTGTTTAAAAAGTCACCTGTTCTTCCCTGAAGTAATTATATGTATCATGTAAGCTGCTCTTTTCATCTCCTTCCCAAAACAGCCCAATTCCCTCCACCCCCCTTTCCAAACTAAAAATGATGATTGAAATCTTGTACCATTATGCTGGTGTTTAGATTTCTTGCCCACCACACAAATAAGTTAAAATAAAAAATAGTGTATTTCAGGCCACATGGCCGCTAAATTGGGCAGTTACCAGTAAGGATTGCAAATGTTGGGGTTTTGTTGGTATCGATTTGTTAAATTTCACCATATAATTTTTAAAAGTAATTGAATATTGAGAAAATCTGAATCAACAGAGTGTCACAATTTACTAAAATCAGGTGTGAGCCTGCAGTGCATGAACATTAGCCGAAAACGGCCAAAATTCTTAAATTTTAATTGAAAAATTGGTAAAAAATGTGTTTTCCCCCCAAATATGAAATAAGGACATACCGTATATAGAGACTTTATTAAAAATCTAATTTTATTTCGACAAATTTACATGACAATTGGATTATGTAAATTTACAGAAAATAAAATTTCTGTATTCCAGTCACAAATTATTGAATTTATTTAGTCAAGCTGAAATCAGTTAGGCATAATTTATTAGCTCAACTATCTCATCCCTGCAAAACTAAAAAAAAATATTGAGAATTTGAGTGGGATGAAAATTTTAAAAGAAAGGCACCAAAGTATGCTCAAAACAAACGCCGAATAATATTGTTGTGGTTGTCTTCATCATTTCTCACCTGCATTCAGCAAAAATGTTGACAGTGCTCTGACAGCGTTGTGATGTTTTGTGTTTTTAGTAAGCAAATTTGCTCCGACAGAATGGATATTAAACCTTTATTTGGGAAGAAGGCATGATGCGAAATAATCTAAATTGCCTTTCTTCTTACATCTTGAACCGAGCATTCCATTCTTTGCAACGATCACACAGTTTACTCGTAGATTTTCAACGCATTTCTTTTGTTTGAATTCTCCCCTCGCCTCACTTTGCAACAGCGTTCTCATTCGATCGAGTACCCGTGGCCGCCAGGGAGCCAGCGCTCCAGGGCCGCCATATTTGACCTCAAAAAATAACGTGCACGTCGCTGGTCTGGTTAATCTATAGTCTGTGCCTTTACCCAACAAATCAGCTGCATCCACCCGTGTAATTTATAAATTGAGGAGTTGAAAAAGTTTTTTTTCAAAACATTTCAACAAAACCATATCATCATATTGAAAGGAGCTTGTTCTAATGAGGGGTCACATGATATGGTTTTGTTGAAATTATTTTAAAAAATGATAAAATATTTAAATAATAAATTTTGATATTCCGTGTGTTAGGAAAAAGGTTAAATGATGACTCATCTGTTTGGGCAAGTCAGACAAAAAGCGGAATATTCCAAAAATGTGATCGAAGTTGTTTCAGAAGCAAAGCCTCCTCGAACTCTTCTTCCATCATCAGGTCTCCTGTGCAGGAGACCTGATGACAGAAGAAGAGTTCGAGGGGTCACAGTTGGTAGAGTTTTGAGAACATCAAGATGATTCAAAAACTTTGAATCGACATGATTCAAATTCAATGATCAGGATGATTTGGTATCAAATCAGATTTTGAAATTTTGCAGGGCTCTACACCTAAATTAACTTACAACACTTTGCAGAGAGTCATACTATTATTTGGTTGGCTACAAATAGTGTCACACCTGTCCTAAGGATATCTGGAATACGACTCATGATGTATATTTCTGTATATGTTATTTTAATGTTTCCCGATTCTGTGTTTTCAGGCATGTTTTTGTTAGAAAGTCAAAATGGAGGTGGTGATCGATCCTGCGCCACAAAATGAGAATCAATGAGGTGATGTTGTGTCACAACCAACCAATCATGTATTGCATATTGCGATGCAAAATTAAATGTAACATACCCTGAATATAGCATTATTCCAATTCAAATTTGTGGAGTTTTTTCCCCTAAGCTGTGGCTATGATGTCATTCAACAAAAGTTAGGAAGGGGTTCTGGGGGCCTTTTCTGACAGTGTGACTCAAATAGAAGATTTCCATGGACAGGGCTCTTACATTTGCCATGAAAAAAGTTCCATACTTTATTCAGACATGTCAACCCATTTTCCATACTCATTCAAGTACCTCAAATTGAGGAAATAGTTACTGTTAGAAGTCTTTGATAAAAAACAGTCAGAAACATAAGGTAACATTTTTTTAAACATTTGCAAGAATGCCATTTCTTTATTCTGATATGGTTCAGTAAGGCTGCTTGTTTGCATAGACAAAGGCTATTAAATTGCTAGGAAATTTATTTCAAATGATTTTGAGTTTCTTATCATGTAATTGCAGGGTCAGTTAGCATAAGAGAGATGATCTTTTTTATAACCAGAAAGAAAAGTGACTTACCCTGTGCATTGCACAGAGTTAGTTGAAGCTAACATACACTGACTTACCATAATAGGGCTGTCACAATTAATCAACTGTCGATCAGTCACGCCAAAATCGATTAGTATTTTTCATTGTCGAAGAATCGGTAAATTTTACCCCAGTTTAGACGTTTAATAATTTTTAAAAAAATTGATGAAAAAGCTATTGTTTTTAAAGGTAAGAGGTCAAGATTGTCAATGTTAAATCTCAAAAAGCCATTTGAAGCATTTGTCTTTTATGTACATTCAAAGCTTTGATGTTCTCAACTTTTGAACCGTCAGTGTAATAATCAAGACTAGATGACAGTTGCGAAGTTGTGAAGTTCGCAGCTGATGACCAGTCTTATTACACTGACAGTTCAAAAGTTCAGAACATCAAAGCTTTGAACGTACCTAAAAGAGAATCGTCTTCATTGTTTACTTGAGGTAGATCAACTGACTTCAACTTCATTTTTGACAATTTCAAGGAGAGGGAGAGGAGAAGGGGAGGGGTCATCTAGGTATGGTTAATTGATTATTTGTGACGATTAATCAATTCCTAAATTAAAAAATTGTGACAGCCCTAAACCATAAGCATTGCACAACAGGATTAGTTGATAGGCTGCCATATCACACACTACATGAAACTATACACTGACTCAGGCTGTAAAAATCACATGATTAGTTGGTTACATGTTACATAAGGTGCAGGATTCAATGAACTAATGGAAATACTTATACTGGATTGTAGAAATGTTTTTAAAGTGAATTCCAAAAATGAAAACATATTCCATTTTTAATTAATAGCTTGTATAAACTACATTATTTCATGATCTGACTTTTTCTGGTGATTAAACTAAATCTTAAAAACAGTAAAGCATGATCATTTAAGAACATTGTAATAGCAGGCTCAGGGAACAATTGTATTCTTGCATGAAACTTAAAATTTACCACTGGTTGTGTGTTTAAAGCATTTTCAGTAACATCATTTAATGAGTTTTGTATCATTGTTTCTCATCATGTAATTGCATCTCTTAAGTCTATGCACTACACTACATGAAAATCAGCGAGAACGTGTCTTTTTCAAATCTCCTGTATGCCATAGAATCAAGAAAGGACACTGGCTTTATTTACAATGGCACAGCTGGGGGTTTGAACACATGCCAAGGGAAGAATGTGACCGTTCTCAAATAAGTCCCTAGTGTAATGCATATCAGTCAGAATTCATCAGCACTCTACTAATCAACTGAAGTACTATGTTTAAAATACAGTACATTTTAATTTCTAATATACAGCATTGACTTTTGAAAAAATCTGAAAGCTGAACGAGAATACAAAGGCATAAATGAGAACTGAGAAGAACACAAGAGTAGAAGTGACACTCGAGCTCATTCCAATGAGGGGTCACATGATATGGTTTTGTTGAAATTTTTTAAAACATTTAAAAAAAACCCCAATATTTAAATAATAAAATTTGATATCGTGTGTGTTGGGTAAATGGTTAATCTCTTAGAAACTATGTCTGCAAGAAGGGGAAAAATGACAAATATCAAAACCATGAAACTTTCCTCCATTTGAAGCAACATTGAGGGAGTACCAAGGCCAACTATGTTATCAACCCCTGATCCCCGAGATATTTCTGTTGATAATTTATAAACAAAAGGAATGGGAATTTCCAACCATTGAGCACAGAGATGGGAAATACATGTATAACAAAAAATTGAATCAATACCAATATCATGGGGATACTGAAAAACCGAACCAAACCAATCGGTGAATACATAAACCATCTGAATGTTCAAGTTTTCCTACATTTGCTGTTTAGAAGTCCCTGTTGAAGCTTGATAACAGTTGAAAGGTTCAGTTTCATGAAAGAAGTGACTAATTTTCTTTTCAGTTTTGTTAACCCTAAAAGGACTGGGCAACCTTCCTGAATTCCAACTAGTCTACAACCTGTACATATCCAATTGCTGTAAAGGCAGCCAATACCTGACTAGAAATCAATGCCCAGGTGTTTTGCCTATTGTCAGCAGAACCTCCTAAAGATGACATGATCAGGGCACATGCTCCGAGATCACAGAAGGCTGAAATAGGTCTTTAGACACTTAAGGTGCATTTAGAACAAATCATAAAATTACTGTAGATATGATTTGTGGTTGTAAAAAAAATTGCAGTATTGAGCTCATTGGCAGTTTCATTCATTGTGTTGTGGTAGAATGATACTACAACACCTTATTCTGTTTTTCATGATGTGAATTCCTCTTTGGTACTATCAGCAAATCTCATTGAAGACAGGTACCAAATACCGAACCGATACTGAGGTATACTCACTAAAATTACTGAAACCGATACCAAACTCAAAATTCCAATACCACCCATCTCTAATTGAGCATAACATTATGCAGACATGTGCATTGACGAAGAATGCAAACATGACCAGTCTAAAAAATTTAAACATAATACTTCCTTAGTGACTTATCGTTGTAGATGCCAGGGCTTAAAATTCATGCAAGAATCAGAATAAAATTATTGCAAACGATTCTCATTAGAAAAATAAGTCCCCACAAAGTAGACCTTCTGTTTCTCAGGCCAGTTTTGGTAAAACTGCCTATGGGTGGGCAGTTTTTTTTATTTTATTTGTTATTTTTGTAATTATTTCATGGCCATCAAATGTTCCTGGTAGGCCCCATAATCTACAAAATAGCATGGGTAGTGGTGTATTTTGGCCCTTGAGTGAAAGAAGGCTTTGTAATGCTAAAGCATTGCAGAGCCTTGTTGCACTCCAGGGACAATTTATCGATTTTATTAACTTAGATATAATATTATATATGAACCATTTAACTGGCAGAGTGCTGGAAGCCCATATTAGGGCTTTATTCCAAAGTGCAGGTACCACAACTTGAAGGCTCGTATTCAGTGCTTGTGCTTTGTATTATCTTTGAAGTGATATTAGTTAGTCTGTAAGGGTTTGCCTTGTTACAATTTATGGGAGAGTGCCCTTAGGCACTCTCCCATAAATTGTAACAAGGCAAAGACATGTGTACAACATTTTATGGCCAAAAATAATTTAGCACTCTACCAGTTAATTATTTTTTTTTAAAATTGGATTGGTTATAAAAGAGAACATGTGGAAATCAAAAGGACCACGAATGAGGGCCTGAGAAACAATTTTAACTTTTTTTAGGCCTAAGGAGAATAAATTCTGATTCTCATAAAATGTTCATTTGATTCCTGTCTTCCATTCTGAAAGAGAAAGCATCTTTGAAGGCTAGCGAATTCTACTTATCTTTTGCTCCCTCATAATACAGTAACACTTTGACTTAGCAGTGGAGTAGTGTTCAGTGAAGACTTGGCTACCTATACATACAGCCATGGCCTTACTAGAAACCACTGCCAAGGAACTGTAATTTCCATTAGCAAGACCACATAAACGCCTTATGTTGGAACATGTGTTATTTATGTACATATAAGACAAGAAATTCACCAAAATAAGAACTAGACCCTTAATTTACTGGTTGTTTCATGAGGGAAAAACATTACCCTCAAACTCTAAATTAATTCAGAACTGAACATAATTATCACAAAAGATTTAGCAAGAATCAAAACCGATTCTCGAGAATCAGGACAACATGTTTCAGCTTGAATGATCATTTTTACTACTTGGGTATTTTCTGTTTTAATTAGCATTCCAATTTCTCAAGTGATTATTCACTGAATAAATAACTGTCATACCTTGCCGAACTTCATCATCAGTGAGAATATTGAATGTACTGTACTGAATATTTTTTTCATTCAACAGCTGAATGGTTTGTCGACTGAAACCTAGAAGAAAAAGCAAAATATTTCTCAGGAAAGCAATAAAAATACATACCCTCTCCCAACATGCATAATATTCCTACCATACCTAAATACCCTGCTGTCCTCATTTCCACAATTCTCGTTAGGAAAGTTAAAAAATTTATAGTAATTTCTATATTTTTTATACTTACCAATGACCCAGACATAGCTGCTGGTGCTAACTCTTAAAATATAGGGCCAAACACAAATTTTGCCCCCCAATCCCCAAAATTTGCATCTAAAACCAAAGAAAACATGTCCTGAAAGGCCCTCCACACTTCGCCTCTACTGCGCATGCGCAGTGTCAAGGACGTTCCGAAATTGGCGCCATTAATCATTCTAAAAACCAGTGCCTGGTAAGCGCTATGTACTCAGCGGGGAGGCAAGAGTTCCCAACTCCTGGGAGGGCCATCCCCGTCTGGGTCATTGGTAAGTATAAAAAATAGAGAAATTACTATAAATTTTTTAACATTTTTATACTGTACCAATGACCCAGACATAGCTGAATAGTAAAAAGGCTGGAGGGCCAAGGACATAGAGCAAAATGGAATACGCTCAATAATATAAAATAGAGTCATCCCCTGTAGGGAAAAAGAAGTAATAGGCCTTACATGTATCTTTCTTATTTATGATAAATTAGAAAGATGCAACACCTTCCAAAATTGAGCTTCATACATCCATGTACTCTATTAATATCCAATATAATCCTTATACTAATAATTTTTAAAGTAAGCCAATAAATAAAGTAAGTCTAGAGAATAGAGACTCCTATACTCCTAAAAGTGTCTGAGGATTGCATAATCATGTCCGTTGACATATGCAATAATCAAAAGCTATACTTTAAAAACTAAGACTTGAATGAATTTTAAAAACCTAAACTTCTCACTAAACAACCATCCCAATAACAGCTCAGAATTACTAACTCTGGAGGAGGTATCCCCTTGTTTTCATAGTAAAACAGGTGACCCAAGGGAAAACCCTCCCCCCCACCCCCTTTTCTTGCCCTGGGTCAAATAGCCCAGAGCGAAGAGGGCAGCAGAACGGAGACACTGCCGAAACAGACAGCCTACCTAGCTATAGTAGCAACTGTTAAGTGAATGACATTCTGAGCAGTAGATAATAGACATAACAATAGAGGCCTCCAGAAATAGACTCGATATTTCTGAGATAAAAATTCATGAATGTGGATGGCTGAGCGCAATGAGCAGCCTTCAAAAATCTATAATAGCGACACTATTAATGTAAGCCCAAGATGTAGAAGAACTCTTACTTCATGAGCCGAAATTTTAAGCACAACTGCTAAGTCAATGATATACCATAAGCAGTACCGATAGTTAATAGAATCCATTAACAATAGAATGGAGCGTAACGTCCTTCTACTAGGCATCAAAGACAGAAGAAGCTTACGCCCATAGTAATAAACAGATATCTGTTTATAAATACATAAACTCTACCCGGAAAGAGTAAAGGCCTATGCCCGTACGAAGACGGAAGGACCTTAGTAACAATAGGTTCCGGATATTAGGAGCCTAACTCTTATGCAAAAATCCAACCTAAATAGTAACGGAATAGTGATTCCGAAACTACGAAAGTGAAAATCATCCATCGATAGTGCATGAAACTCACTGACACTACAGTAAAAGAGAAACCAACAGAATTACTGTCTAAAAGGTCAGAATTTGAAAAGTTAAAAAATTTATAGTAATTTATATATTTTTTATACTTACCAATGACCCAGACATAGCTGGTGCTAACTCTTAAAATATAGGGCCAAACACAAATTTTGCCCCCCAATCCCCAAAATTTGCATCTAAAACTAAAGAAAACATGTCCTGAAAGGCCCTCCACACTTCGCCCCTACTGCGCATGCGCAGTGTCAAGGACGTTCCGAAATTGGCGCCATTTATCATTCTAATAACCAGTGCCTGGTAAGCGCTATGTACTCAGCGGGGAGGCAAGAGTTCCCAACTCCTGGGAGGGCCATCCCCGTCTGGGTCATTGGTAAGTATAAAAAATATATAAATTACTATAAATTTTTTAACATTTTTATACTGTACCAATGACCCAGACATAGCTGAATAGTAAAAAGGCTGGAGGGCCAAGGACATAGAGCAAAATGGAATACGCTCAATAAAATAAAATAGAGTCATCCCCTGTAGGGAAAAGAAGTAATAGGCCTTACATGTATCTTTCTTATTTATGATAAATTAGAAAGATACAACACCTTCCAAAAATTGAGCTTCATACATCCATGTACTCTATTAATATCCAATATAATCCTTATACTAATAATTTTTAAAGTAAGCCAATAATAAAGTAAGTCTAGAGAATAGAGACTCTTATACTCCTAAAAGTGTCTGAGAATTGCATAATCATGTCCGTTGACATATGCAATATTCAAAAGCTATACTTTAAAAACTAAGACTTGAATGAATTTTATAAACTTAAACTTCTCACTAAACAACCATCCCAATAACAGCTCAGAATTACTAACTCCGGAGGAGGTATCCCCTTGTTTTCATAGTAAAAACAGGTGACCCAAGGGAACACCCTCCCCCCCCCCCCTTTTTTCTTGCCCTGGGTCAAATAGCCCAGAGCGAAGAGGGCAGCCGAACGGAGACACTGCCGAAACAGACAGCCTACCTAGCTATAGTAGCAACTGTTAAGAGAATGACATTCTGAGCAGTAGATAATAGACCTAACAAAAGAGGCCTCAAGAAATTGACTCGATATTTCTAAGATAAAATTCATGAATGTGGATGGCTGAGCGCAATGAGCGGCCTTCAAAAATCTATAATAGCGACACTATTAAAATAAGCCCAAGAAGTAGAAGAACTCTTACTTCATGAGCCGAAATCTTAAGCACAACTGCTAAGTCAATGATATACCATAAGCAGTACGCTAGTTAATAGAATCCATTAACAATAAAATGGAGCGTAATGTTCTTCTACTAGACATCAAAGACAGAAGAAGCTTACGCCCTTGTAATAAACAGATATCTGTTTATAAATACATAAACTGTACCCGGAAAGAGTAAAGGCCTATGCCCATTCGAAGACGGAAGGACCTTAAAATAATAGGTTCCGGATAATAGGAGCCTAACTCTTATGCAACAATCCAACCTAAATAGTAACGGAAGTATTGATTCCGAAACTATGAAAGTGAAAATCATCCATCGATAGTGCATGAAACTCACTGACTCTACAGTAAAAGAGAACCAACAGAATTACTGTCTAAAAGGTCAGAATTTGAAAACTACTGTTTCCAGAGGCTCAAATGATTACTTAGCTAAATAAGAACCGAAGTTAAAATCCATATAGGAATTTAATCTAAAGATTCTAAGTCTATTTATCAAAAAGTTACTAACTGACTTAGATAAAGAGACAAAAGACTCAATTGTAAACTATCGTAGAGTGCATAGGTATGAGGTAACATAAACCTATAACCTAAATAATAACAGGCTGCAGTAGATCTTGTGAAACAAGTATACTAAAAAATAGCAATGAGTAGTATGGAGGAATCAACAATATGAACATAATGATCCCTACACCACGACGGAAGAGCCTCCACTTTAGTCGCATAGAATAGCGAAGAAGAGGATCTCCTATAGTAAGAAATCGCGTCCAAAGCTCGTCCAGTATAGTGCTTACAATGCAATACGGACCACACAACGGAATACATGAAGGTTGCGACCTTGCTGGTTGTGATAAAGATGACACGATTTACCCAGTGAAAAAAGATCCTCACATAGAGGAAGATTTCACGTTAAGATCCACAGTAGACAAGAGAGTAAATTACTCATGATCTCTGTGAAGATAGAGATGCTATCAACAGAAATGTATTGTGGTTGTTTATCTTAGCAATACCTGCTAAAACAACAGCGCCGGAGGATACGCGTATCCTATCATTCCGTCCTATAGATCAATAGAGCGTTAACAGTATTAGCTCAGAGATCTGGACAAGCCAACACATACGTCTGCAATTGATTAGCAAGCTGTGTCATAAATAAAACATCATTGGGCGCTCCCATAGATAGCAAATCTGATTGAATACTTATTTGTTGAGAGTCCATTCTGACAGCAACAAGCGACCCGTAACAGAACGGGAGTCCGATAAACAATCAGACGACCCAGAATATGACGGACCAAAACTGAACTTGGTGTACTATAACCAACAGACGGATTCTTTCCATTAAATTGAATAACGGAAACAAAAGAGTGCCTCCCTGGTTCCGGAGATACGCCACTACTGTCGAATTAAAGGACAGGAATTTGGGCATGCGTTTCTGAATAATGTTCATGCAATGACATAAAGCAAGCCTAAAAAACATTATTCCGCGGAAGTTAAACTGATAGCTAAAAGACTGCGGAACCCAAAGACCCTGGCACTTCGAATCCGTAGGGATCAGTATATATCCCAATCTGTTTGACTGGCAACCGTCATAACAGCAACACTCGGGTCCGGCAACTGCGGCGGCACTCTCTGAGTCAACCACCGAATGTTTGCCCCAGTCTGAATCTCTTGTAACACTAGATAGACAAGAGAATGTATAAATCGAGCAATTCATGGATTGCCGGAAAGTTGCCGTCGAAGAGAAGTTCCTCCGAGAACGAAGCGACTCTGAGAGAGTTCTTAACCTTACTATCCACGCGTGGATGTAGCTAGGGCTGCGTCACGTCTAACCAACTCCAATCAGCCACTGAAGGGCGGAGTTATACGTGAACAAACTACTGCCCTCAAAAGAAATTACATTGAGAATAATATCCCGTAAATCTTTTCTTGAAGACGTAATGATAACGCCTCAGTAAGGCGGATTACGTATAATAAAGCGTCTAAGTTAAGTCTACTATACATAATGTCGTTCCCAACATTGAAATTGGAAAAGACATAAACGGCGAAAAAGAATATATGCAGTCTTTAATCACACCGTCTAGACGCATATGAACTCTCGGTATGCCCTGCTCTGCCAAAATAAACTATTTGTAAAAATGATAAAATGGCAGAAATGAGCCACGCGGACAAGAAACTAAACTATCATGCTTAGTAGCAGGCTTGTATATATATATAAATATATAGCGTCGAAAAATAAAACACATGTTGTAATAACAATATTGGACTGCGTCGGTAAGTCAGGGACAATGTCCCTGTACCGATCGAAAAATCCGAGTCCAATGACGCTATAAGTCTCTTATCCAAGATCGCAGCAATGAAGTCCGAAAAATAATCACTGGAAGGAATGCCAGAAGATATGAAAGGCGTCTTCCGATACTACTAAAGGGAAAACTCGAAATCTTTCGAATCCCTTTCGCCATCCTGTCGGACCCTATAAAGCGTTCGGTCATCCGTAGCTGATGCAACCGCGGACCGCACCGACCCAGCGCCGTCGGATAATTCCTGATTCGACCGAGAAACTGTCAATTGCTGGGATGCTGCGAAACAACTGTGCTAACTCGGATAGCACGTCCGTCACTGAGGCCTGAGGAGAAGCGGTCTTACGATGCATTGCCGCAGGAAGCTCCGAGATCGTTACCCCGTGCATACTTCCAATATGCAAGCGAACGGAGTGTATAGGCCTCGTGTCCCTTGGCTACCGGATGGCGCGACCTATTCGCCGTGGAATCACTGAATGCCGAAACTGATTGGATACTCGAGGTCACGTAGCCAATGTGCGGTCGTGTGCCCTGCTGTGAGGATGAGGAAGCATTAAAGACAGTCTCTCGGACTGTCAATATAACGGAGCGACCCGAGCAACGGACATATGCTCCGAATGTAAAATATCTGAACCACAACATGCGGTCCCCTATGTTGTTGACTTCCTCCGATCTGTCCTCAATCTGCCGTCACTGGGTGAGTACTAAAGTAATTAAAGTGCTCGCATCACCCAAATCTCTTTCCTAGACCGCAACGGACGAACCCGGCAGCCGAACCATTCGATGAATGTACGCTACACCGGGTGAGCTAGCGAATGTCACTCCGTAAGAGATAGACATATTCCATGAGCACTTATTGCCGCTAACTCTTCATTAACTATGACGACAGAGGCACACTTTTGAAAGACATCTCCATAACTCTTCGAACAAGAAACCAGAAATGCTTGGATAGCAAGCATAAAATAATAATATATATAGCGTCGTTCAATAATTCGAAAGTTTGTGTGACATTATTGGATTATGTCGGAACTGAGGGACGATGTCCCTGAACCGAACCAAAAATTTCTAAGTCCACCGACGCTATCAGTTTCTTATCCGGCATCGCAGCATATGTTGTTCCGAAAGGGAAAGCTTGAAATCCTCCGAATCCCTTTCGGTATCCCGTCGGACCGGATGAAACTTTTGGACGTCCGTACCCGCTTCCGCGGAGCGTCCCGACCCAGCATCGTCGGATAAAATATATGCGACAGATTCAGTTGATGCTGGGATGCTGCGATAAACTGTGCTATTAAGGAAAGCACGTCCGTTCCCGAGGCCTGTGCAGTAGCGGACTTACGATGCATTGCCGCTGGAAGCTCCGTGTACGTTGACTCCCGCACACTTCCTATGTGAACGTCCGGAGTCTGCAGGCCTCGAGTTCCCGGCTACCGACCCAGCGCTGTCGGATAATTCTCGATCCGACACCGTTTCTGTCGGCTGCTGGGATGCTGCGATAAGCTGTGCTATGTGCACAAGAATGTCCGGCGTCGAGACCTGCGGAGGCGCAGTCTATCGCTGCTTCGCCGAGGGCAGCTCCGCATCAGATGGCTCCCGCATACTTTTCCTATGCGAACGTCCGGAGTCCATCGGTTTCGAATCCCTGGCTGCCGGATGGTGTGACCTGGTCGCCGAAGAATCCTTGATCGGCGAAGCTGGTAATATATCGGCGGTCACGCAGCCAAGGTGCGGTCGTGTGCGCTGACGAGAAGAGGAAGCCTTAGCAGTCTCAGCGGACTGCCTATACAACGGAGCGTCCCGAGCGACGGACGTATGCTCCGCTAGCGACACATTTGTACCACAACATCTGGGGCCAGATGTTGTTGAACGAGAGAGGGGCCTCTCTCGCTTGCCGTCCGGATGGACCGGAACGAGCTATGAACCGGACTAAAAGGCTTCCTCCGTTCTCCCTCCGATCCGCCGTCACTGGGTGTGCATTAAGTTAATTTTATAGTGCTCGCATCACCCCAAAATTCCTTCTAGACCGCAACGGACGAACCCGGCTGCCGAACCATTCGATGAATGGACGCTACACCGGGCGAGCTAGCGGACGTCAAAGGCCGTCGAACCTACTAGGGTCCTCTTAGGCAATTGGCGTATTACATGAGCACTTTTCCGCTAGCCCTTCATTAATTGTGACGACGGAGGCACACTGTTGGAAGACATCACAGAAACATCACCCTAATCTTGATCGTCTGAAATAGAAATTGATAAAGTAGAGTGACCCTGCGGGGAAAGGACCGGAGTGTCCAAATCCCCAACAACATACCGTGACATACGCTTCCCATATTGTCATCGAAATCATACGATACAGAACAGGAGTTAATGCGAGTACACTGACCACATATAGAATGATAATAAGGTCAGAGGAAGACTTCCTCTTAAAACAATTGATCAATATCCTTTCAATGTGAAAAGAAAACAAGTCCTGGTACTCGCACTAACCCCTGGCAATCAAAATACATAATAATAATATGATCCATTAATATAGAAAAAATAATTGAAATCAAAATATTTTGAAAAAATATTTTTTCAGAACAGCCCAAGTTTCTGAAAAGTAACGTTGAGCCCCAATGGATCTCAAGCCTAAGTGTGGACAAAAATTTTAAAAATATTTTAAACAATTTATTCAACACTTACGAACAATAATAATGTATCTAGTTATGATTAAAATAACATAAAGATATTATTATTTAGAAATCCCCCCCTCACACAGAGGGCTGTTGTAAATGTAAACAATGAGTGTAAAAACACTAAAATAAGACTCCAGGCACCCAGGCCCGAAATCAGTTACCAAAAATACACTATCTGATGCAAAACAGAGACTTCCAGGGAAGAAACTGCAGAACATCAGATGGTAGATGCAGAACACAACGCCTAACCACCCGTAGGTGAAGACGTAAACATGGGGAAAGAACAGAATTCATTCTGTTATTCAGCTAAAACTCCCAAGAAATTTTAGTAATAATAATTACAGAAACTATGCCAAAAGCATGGGAGAATAGCAAGGGGGGACTTAAAGGACAGGGAGAGAGGAAAACACTTAAAAAACAGTGTAACTAAATAATCAGAATGACAACAAAATGGCTGCTGCCTCGAAAATAGGTAACTTAACATAATTTCATTAAAAAATTTTAAGTTACAGCCCTGATAATATTCTGTCACACATTTTTTCCTCTCCTCCTTCTCTATCCTCCTTAGAATCACCATTTCACTAATATTTATGTGTCTGGCATCATTAAAACTGAGATTTACAAGCGCAAAGATCAGTCAGATGTTAACTGATGAAGGGCCAAACTTAGAATGATTAATGGCGCCAATTTCGGAACGTCCTTGACACTGCGCATGCGCAGTAGAGGCGAAGTGTGGAGGGCCTTTCAGGACATGTTTTCTTTGGTTTTAGATGCAAATTTTGGGGATTGGGGGGTAAAATTTATCTTTGGCCCTATATTTTAAGAGTTAGCACCAGCAGCTATGTCTGGGTCATTGGTACAGTATAAAAATATGCCCAAATTTAAAGTTGGCCAAGGGTATTTCAAGTGCACTGGGAAGACTCATTCTGTCAAAAGAACAGAAAAACAGCCAAACTGAATTTGCCAGATGCAGAAAGTGCATTGCACATAAGCTAACACTGAAATTAAAATTCAGATTTCCTCTCCTTTTTCACTTTCACTGGGCATGCATATCTCGTGTCAACTGCTCTTTGTGAGATAGCATAAGGCTAAAAAAAAATAATGTTTTGATTCTTAGGCCCTCCCTCGTTGGATTTGAACCTCCTTATTAGACATTTTTATTATGTCATTTTTTTAAAGAATTTGTGAAAACTTGGAATGGTCATTTTTCACATTTCTCGACATATAATTATTTAGCTGTGTTTGCAGTAAATTGGTTTTTCTTGTTGCAGTTTATGGGAGAGTGCCCAGAGGCACTCTCCCATAAACTGTAACAAGGCAAATTCTGATATACTGGTTCATGATTTAATTATTTATTTATTTCCTGGTGTTTAGGGTCATATATTTCTGCACAATGGCTAATAATGGCCGCAACACCGATATAAACTCAACTTTAATCAATCATTTAGAGCCATGTTTCCCATTTTAAAGGACTCCTACCCCAAGCATTGGTTACTGGGGCCTATTCTAATGGATCATGATGCTTGACAGATCTATACCATTAAAAAGAACAATAAAATACAAATCCTTTTAGCTGTTGTTACGGCAGTTAGTTATAAAAGGTATACTATAATTACACTAAAATACAACCTTTTCTCTTTTTCAAGTGGAAAGACAGCAAAAAGATTTACTGAGTATACTCAACCCTTTACACGAAAAAAAAAAAAAATAAAAAAAAAATAAATAAAAATAAAATCCTCCCTCCCTCACTGATTTGAAAAAAAAAATTGCCTGAGAATCAATTCATTTTTTTTATTTGGCCTAATATGTATGTAGCGGCAATGCAGGTGCAGTTTCTAATTGCCTGGAAGTGACATCTTTGCTCTATTACGCTAGGTATAGAAAAAAGAGACCCGGGGGCCTTAAGTGCTCACCTGACAAAGGCCATTGATTGTTCACAGAGATTTAAAGATTTTTTAAAAAAATTGGTTGCTTAGGCCACACAAAATAAATTAATTCTCAGGGACTTTTTTCTTCAAATCAGTGAGGGAAGGTTTAATTTTTTATTTTTATTTTGCAAAAAGTGAGCAAACATGGAGAGGATTTCGTCTGTCTTTTAACACACAGAAATTTAAATTTTATAGTAAATTTCCTTTCTTATTATACCTACCACAATTGTTTACTACAGGCTTGCACTACAGTGGAAGTCCCTAACTCGGATAATATACTCTCTATTTTTGTCTTTCCCAAGCAATTTGGGAAAGAAAAGTGGTGCAAAAGCACCAAGAAAAAATAAGCCAAAACTGGGTCGAGTGCAACCGGCGCAGACCCAGTATGGGATGCTCTCTTCCAAGTACAACTCCACGACTTCCGTTGCCAGTGCGCATATGCGTCGCTAATGACTCATTCTTTTGAATCCGCCAACGTGAGAGTTATGTGATCAGCGGGGAGGAAGGATTCTTACCCGTATAAGAAGACGGGAGGGCCTCCATGTAAACAATTGTGGTAGGTATAATAAGAATGGAAATTTACTATAAAATTTTAATTTCTTATCAACCTACACACAATTGTTTACTACAGGCTGAATAGACAATAGGCTGGAGGGAATCGCATAACCAACCCTACACATAGCCCAAGTGCACTGGAACCGTGGACAGACAGAAGAGGTCCCGAGGCTTATCAACCATAGAATCACAAACATTAGTAAAAAGACAATGAAAGATGAGGCGTATGGTTCTGTGCGACGCACAGACAGAAAGGGCAGGAACAGCATGGAGCTGGAACTGACCCTGTAAAAAGCTGAATGGTTGGAATAGACAACAGCCTGAGCCGAAGAAAGAGGGTCCCTAGGACAAAGGTCCTCTGCTGGCTCTTGCAACTGTCGCAGATAAATGGAGAAGGTAGCATTTCTCCAGTAGGCTGCCAGTATAACATCCGACAACATGACGAAGTTAGTAAAAGCAATTGGTAATACAATCACCAGTAGCTAGACGAGCAGAAGCTGCACAAATAGCAAGACAAATCCATCGAGAAATGGATGCAGGAGAGATCTGGCATGTGAGAAAACGCATATCCATCCAGGATAAAGGCGCAAACGCCCCCCACCCCCAAGCAGAGCAGTGCCCAAGAAAGTGTCCATCTTGGAGTAAACTGCAAAGTCCTAGGCCTTTTCAAGGAAAAGAGCTGGACAAGCTTGGGGAGGCAAGGATGAGTGTCCAAACAATGCGGTACCACATATGAAAAAGGTCTCCGAAGCATGGACTTGTACCCATTGCTGGAGACCCCCAGAAACAAACATATATCAGAAACTCCGCAAGCGGTGTGATCGAAGGAGTGACAGAAACAACAGAGTGAGCGCATACCATCGACTGAAGAACCTTCCATTTAGCCACAGAGGCTAAACCGGTGGAGTGAATGCCTCCTTGAAGAAGAACAGCAACTCCACTGCTTGTCTCGAAAAACCACTACGGAGGAGACAGGACCTGATAAAAGACATGTGCGAAGGCACAATGAAGTCGGGTCAACTTGAAACCTCCTCGTGCAACTTTGGCAAAGAAAGTCGCGATGTAGAGGGAGACATTTCGGAACCACCGCTAACAGAGGGCGGAGCAGAGTGATCCACACCCACCGAGGCGACAGGGGTGTGATAGAAAGGATTCAACGACAGCAGGTTCATATCTGGACGAGAACCTGAGGCGGCATCGGAACCAGCAGGAAGGTATAGCCGACAAGTCCGTCCCAAAGGAGGGCCAGAGCGTCCATGGCGAAAGCCAGAGCATCTGGACACGGGGACACAAAAGTGTTCACCTGATGGTTCCAACGAGTCTCAAAGAGATCGATGGAACACCGCCACCAGGAGCATCCACTCAGTGGAAAAGAACCTGCCCCGTCGGAACAGGGAGTCGGCTAGGACGTTCAGACGACTGGAAATGTGACGAACAACCACCCCGGCATTGACATCCTGAGCGAGCAGTAGAAGATCCCAAGCCAATTCGTACATTGGAACCGAGTGCCCGCCGCCCTGGTTCCGAATGTAAGCAACCACTGTTGAATTGTCAAACAACAGAAGGACCTGACGATTCGACAGGTGAGGGATCCACTGCCTGAAACTCAGAAGAAGAGCAAGAAGCTTCTTCTGGTTGATGTGCAGAGATGCCCGATCCTGGTCCCACATCCCGTGAAGGGAAAGACCTAGAGGATCCAATGTCGCACCCCATCCAAGATCGCTGACATCTGCCGTCAGAACGTGATTGGACGTGGGTAAGTCCAACAGGACATCCTGCATGATCCACTGAACATTCGTCCAGTGGATAAGGTGAGGATAAGAGATTCTGGAAACTGAACCAGATCCAGAGAATCGACATTCGGCCTCCAACGACTGAGAAGAAAGTGTTGGAGAGGTCTGACATGCAGCCGACCTAGAGGAATGAGATCCATCACTGAACCGCAGAGACCGAGTAGCCGGAGAATACCTCGTGCTGTCGCGGATGTGGACTGGGAACAGAGTCAGAGAAAAAGCTGAGAGAATCACAGCCCTGGCCTGGGGAACCGCCACCGTATTGAACTGAGTGCGGAAGGCCATCCCCAGATGACAAAACGACTGAGAAGGGACCAGATCCGACTTCTCCTCATTTACTCTGAATCCTAGCGACGTGAGCAAGCTCAACAGAGAGTCGACATCCAACTCCAGTAAGGCAGCATTGGAATGCCTCTGGAGGATATCGTCTAGATATGCCAAAGTAGTCCCTCTGGACTGTGTGCGATGGAAGGCTATCACATGCGACATCAGTCGGGCAAAGGCCCAAGGAGCCAGGTTGAGAGCGAAAGGCATGGCCTTCAACTGGTAAACTCGCCCCAGAAAAGCGAACCTGAGATACTTCGCGACACCCGATGAATCGGAATGTGAAAGTAAGTGTCTCGCAGGTGGATGCTGGAAGCGAAATCTCCATGGTGAATGGAACGGTGGACCGACCTGAAAGTCTCCATGCTGAATGTGGGAGCAATGATAGACTGATTCAGGATACTCAGATTGATAACCGGTTGGAGTCGGCCGCCCTTCTTCGGCACCAAGAACAGGTGGGAATAAAACCCCAATGACTGAATGTTCTTGACGATCTTGATCGCCCCCTTGGCCAGGAGATTGTCTCCGTGGACAAAAGCTCCCGACGTAAAATGTCTGAAGGAACTGTGGTTGGAAGAGGCACTCTGGACAGAGTGGGGTGCTTCGGAAGGATATTCGCAGCCCGGACCGAACAACATCTAACACCCAAGGATCGCATGTGATGGTGGGCCAACAGTTTGCGAACTCAGCTATCCTTCCTCCAACTTGGGATGAATCGAGGTGAGGACCTTCAGTTCGAGCCCTGGCGAGGCCCGCAAGAGGAGAAACCACCTCCTCTACTGAATGAAGAATCGGGAGACTTCCTCTAGCCTGCAGACGCTTACCCTTACCCCGTAAGAAGTAGAAGCGGTTGCAGAAGGATCAGCCCTTTGCTTCGCAGAGGAAGAAGAAGGGTACTTGTTAGGCTTTGAACAGTCCCTGCCTCCCCTACAAGGCTGATCAAGCTGACGAAGCAGCAGCTGATCTTTGGAATGATGTAGGACGTCATCCCGGACTGTCGACACGGAACCCATGGAACAGTAGCGGACCTGCCAAAGAAGCAGATCGAAGAGCAGTGCGCTGACCCTCAGGAAGGGATCGGCCTGTGTCCAGCACAGAGTCCCTTCGAACTAGTTCCAAAATAGCCGTGTCTCAGGCACGCGTGTGAGTAAGATGCATGAGTGCCTTGGACAGCACACGCAAAGGAGCCTGTACATCGTCAAAACTATCTGGAGGCAGATAGGCAGCTAAGGCAGAGACGACTTGATCGGAGAGAAAGCATACTCAGCATTTCTCTCGATAAGCCCAACATGGACTCCAGAGTCGTCATAGGAATAACGGCAGACTTGGGCTTGGAAAGCCCGAGGGAAGTGGAGTCCTGATCCAAAACCGTCAGAGTCTGGCAGACTGACGGATTGGCGAAATCGTAGAAACGATAACGCACCGGAGGCAAAAAGGTGTCAACCCTGGTGAAGAACGGAGCCTTCATAGCCTTGCAATTCAGCGTAGAGTCCAATGCTGAAAATGCTTCAACCACCTGTACTGACTGGCACGGTCGAAGATGCCCAGAAGCAGGTTGCTCCACAGGCTGTAGGTGTGCGACCGATGATCGCGGTCTGGCTGACACTGTCCGGCTGGTTGGATGGTTTGAGATCCGGAAGGAACCCAAACACAAAGTCAAGAGCTGCCCCCAAGTCAGAAGACTGCTGGCTCTCTACATCAAGGATGTCTGACTCCTCCTCGGAGTTGGAAGACACATAGCCCATTGTGGGCAAGCCAGCTCACACCTCCCATGGTGTAGGCACCAGTGGGATCAGAAAGCGGCCTGTTTCCAATCCTGGGAGGCAGTGCCATAGGGGGCGCCTGGAAATCACTCGCTGCCTCGCTGGAAGCAACGGGAAGGCTCTTGGACAGAACCTGAGTGAGTAAGGAGAGAGCCTCCCTAAGCTCACTGCCCGTACCAGCCGCTTCGACATGGGAACGAACCAGCAAAGTGGCTTCACACCTGACCCTCTTAACCAGCAAACGGTCACGATCCTCCAATACACCCGAAGCGGGGCGACGGGCGGCAGACGAAACATATGAGGGCAGACGTGTATAGGGGTATGACACACCCCGAGGATCAACATAGCGGGAACTCAGGAGAGTTGCCGCGGATCTCTGCAGGGCAGAAGGTCCAGTCTGTACAGAAGGCGTTGGTCCCGCAAAACTGGCCGTGTTACCAGAATGAGTGAACAGAAAACGCCAATGACAAAACTGTGGTACTCGACGGCGCAGAGACCACAGTAGAGGGTCCGACCGGCAGCCACTTCCAACTTCGCCGAGTTGAAGTCAGGGAAGGCGGAGGCCAATACCCCCACGTCTACACTCCTACACACCACTGCAGGTATAAAAACTACTGTGCTCAACGGCTGAGAGGACACAGTAGGGGGTTCAGTCCGCAGCCACTTCCGACTTCGCCAAGTTGAAGTCAGGGAAGGCTGAGGCCGAAACCCCACAACCACACTACAGACATCCCTGCAGACCCTTGCAGGGATAAGCCGAGGCTGGCTAAAAACGGTGCCCAATGATGTTGTAGATGGAACAGCAGTAGCAGCAGATACGACGGGAGCTGTTGGAACTGGCGGAAAAGCGGAGAAAGCCAGCTAGCTCGGCCTCCAAAGGAGGAGTCACAACCCTAGTGACAGCCTCAGAAGTCGACTGGAGAGGGCGCATAGCCCCGGAACCAGGCATCTCTTCACCAGAAATCCAACAGCACCCGCAGTATCCACCACAGTAAAAAAAAAAACTGCACATTCCCCATGGAAGGGGAATAACTCTCACCAGACATGGTCGAGTCGGGAAGCCCCAAAACGACAGCTTTCCCCACCCCCGCTGGTGCAGGAGGAGCTACACATCCCCCACGGAGGGGGAGCAATTCTCACCAGACACCCCCTCCCCCCCCCCCCCCCCCCCCCCCCCCCCCCCACATGGTCGAGTCGGGAAGCTCCCGAAACGACAGCGTTCAACACCACCCGCATGTGCGGAAGAAACGGACACAAGAACACACCTAGGCGAGGGCAAAAGGAATAGCCCTAAAGGAACCGAACTGGAAATAACAAAGGTGAGAGCAGTAGAAGAAAAAAGTGAACTCAACGGAAACAGAAAGTAAAAGAACACCCTCAACTACAAGAGAAGGTGGCAGAAAAAAAAAAACGGTGGGTACAGCACAGAACCCAGACGGCCGACAGGGGCCGAAAAAAAAAAAAATTCAGCCCTCAACGGAGTGAAGAAATCCTGTCCAGACAGTCCCTGATTGACACCTAACTCCAATAACAATTAAATTTATCAACCGAAAAATTCATTGCCAAACAGCGTTGACACGATGTCGAAAACAAAACATTCGCGAAAACGGAATAGTAAATAATATACAATGAGAATGTGGTTGAAAATATTAACGAGAATATATAAAACACAGTCCTGTTATTATACGCTTCAGATCCATAATTCCAGTCACAGAAAAACCATTAACGACGAGTTGAATTATCACTGTTTCATAATGCATATGGCGGAGACACATCTTTCACGTGTCTCAGATAAAAAAAAATAATGAGTCATTTGCGACGCATATGCGCACTGGCAACGGAAGTCGTGGTGTTGTACTTGGAAGAGAGCGTCTCGTATTGGATCTGCGCCGGTTGCACTCGACCCAGTTTTGGCTTATTTTTTCTTGGTGCTTTTGCACCACTTTTCTTTCCCAAATTGCTTGGGAAAGGCAAAAATAGAGAGTATATTATCCGAGTTAGGGACTTCCACTGTAGTGCAAGCCTGTAGTAAACAATTGTGGGTAGGTTGATAAGAAATATAGAAAGTGCATATTTATACAAATAAATTCATTTTTAATTTGAAAAATAAAACATTCAAACAAAACCTTTTACCATATCTTCAGTACAAATTTGACCGATTAATTGCATATAGGCTATAGGGTAAACTCTTGTTAATTGAATAAAAGGTGTTGAAATCTGTTGAAGAAGGATCCCAACATCCTGTCACCTCCACTTAATTCCCCTTATTTATAGACATTTTGTCCTCAACATATCTATTAAGGGCATTTAATCTATTAGATCTTGTTAAAAATGTTCAATGATCTGAAATATGAAAAGATTCTGAATGGTGGATATGAAGAAGATTTTTAAATAATTTTACTCATATTGCACAAAGTGAAGCATTTGGCTTACCATAGTGAACTCAAATAATATGAATCTAGAGGCTTCATTCTATCAAAACTTCAATCTGGCCCCCTATAAAGATGCTGTAAAGCAAATATAACAATAGGCCTCTCAGCCTAGACAGCTCT
This sequence comes from Pictodentalium vernedei, assembly GCA_031216915.1. Classification (NCBI taxonomy): domain Eukaryota; kingdom Metazoa; phylum Mollusca; class Scaphopoda; order Dentaliida; family Dentaliidae; genus Pictodentalium; species Pictodentalium vernedei. Next base: position 606,485,358 of record CM062295.1, on the reverse strand, counting down.
ACCCAGAGTCACTACTTTTAGGGAAAGCTAAATAAAAGACAAGAATCCAAGTGTTACTGCTTGTGACCTTAACCTTCATGATATGACAATGGGCCAAATTCATGATACAATGTTAGGTTATGGGTAACAGTTGTGTGAAGAATGAACAAGATCTGTCATATAGATTCAAGTATACAGACCAGACAAGGGCTGTATAATAATATAAAAGTTTTGCTACCTTGACCTTGATGATATGACCTCGGATCAAAGGCGTGACACACCTTTGAGCCACGAGTAAAAATTGTACCTACTATGAATAAGATCTGCCGATCATACCAAGTTATATGGACAGGACAAGGGCTGAAAAACAATACAAGAGTTTTGCTGCCTGTGACCTTGACCTTGATGATATGACCTTGGATCAAAGTCACGACACACCTTGAGTCAATAATTGTACCAAGTATAAATAAGATCTGTCAATCATACCAAGTTATATGGACCGGACAAGGGCTGTATAACAATATCAAAGTTTTGCTGTCTGTGACCTTGATATGACCTTGGATCAAAGTCACGACACACCTTTGAGTCATGAGCAATAATTGCACCAATTATGAATAAGATCTGTCAATCATACCAAGTTATATGGACCAGACAAGGGATGTATAATAATAGCAACATTTTTTGCCTGTGATATAGACCTTGATGATATGACCATGGATCAAAGTTGTGACACACCTTTGAGTCATGGGCAATAATTGTACAAAGTCTAATTTATTTATTAAGGTTTAATGGCACTTTAAAAGCCAAGGTCATATGGTGTCCCTGAGTTTTACGGGGGGGGAGGAACCCGGAGTACCCGGAGAGAACCACCGAGTGACGACGAGCAGCTGCCTGCTCCCCAACATCGTAACTCCACACTGCAGCACAGGCAGGGTTAGATTGGTTGAAGACATGCGCACCATCGACATGCAGAACGCCTTAGTACACGGTGTCATCGTGCCCCCATGTGGACAATCAGGGTTAAGTGCCTTGCCCAAGGACACAACATGGGAGTCCAAATCGATCGCTCAAGCGGGTGCAAAGTCTAAAGATCTGTTAATCAAACCAAGGTATATGGAAGACAAAAGTGACAGTGAAATGTTTTTCTGTCACCTTAACAAAGAGCCTGTGACCTTGACCTTGAGGGTCACATACCATACTATAATTCACAACACACTGTCTTTTGATAGATAATACATATTGTTATAAAGTTTTGTTGAAAATTATTCAGTGGTTAATAAGTTATAGCATGGACAAACAAAGTGTTGATGACAGATGGACGACTTAATTAGAAAAAGCTTTGCTGACTTTGTCATGCAGAGCTCATAGTGTAGTTGGATGTCTATGGAAAATGAACATATGTTTAGGTTATGGTTAGTTAATTTCCAGTTTAGCATTATTCAAGGTTATCAGACAAAATGCAGAATGAGGTTATTAATTATTAATACAATCCTTGTGGGGAAATGACATAATATATCCCTTTCCAAAAGATGCTCACACTGTCTAGTGACAATACATTCAGTTTCAATGTTTTGATAAAAAATATTCAGTGGTTGAGAAATTATGGCAGGCCAAACTAAATGCTGATGGATGGAAGGACAGATGGATGGACAACTTAACATTAGACAAGCTCTGCTGACATTTTGTCAGGCAGAGATAAAACTGTTCTGACTGATGGTTATGAAGGATGAGATTTTTAAAGAATATTCTCATACTGATCCATGTTCAAGCTCTCAAGATCTCAAATGTAAACTCAGGAACTTAATTTGAACAAATTTGAATCGGACTCTCTAAAGGATGCTGTACACCAAATATCAAGAGTCTGACAGGTGGCTCAGAAGAAAAAGATTTTTTTCTTAAATATTCCTCTTATTGCTCCAAGTTTAAATTTGGGCTCACATAGTGAGACAAATACGAACCTGGAAATTTGATTTGAACAAACTTGAATCTGAACACCCAAGGATGTTATATACCAAATATTGAAAAAGTCTGACCAGTGGATTTGAAGAAAACAATTTTTAAAGAATTTTCCACATATTGCATTGAGTTAAAGTTTACATTCCCTGATATGAATCCAGGGTCTTGATTTCTACAAATTTTTATCTGATCCCCCACATACCACAACCACCCCACAAAGTTGATGTATACTAAATATCAAATGATTCTGATGGGTGGTTCTGAGGTAGATTTTTTTTTTATTCCTGGGGGCTAGACGAATTAGGCTCCATCTGGTGCCCCCTGGGCATGGTGACTTATTTGAACAAACCTGAAATGACATATCATATGGAACATGCATCCCAAATTTACTTCAATTTGTTTGAAGAGAAGTCAATAATGTAAAGTTCATGACAGATGATGAACGGACAGCGGATGGAAAGTGAACAGTTCAGCTGTTAACAACAACGATGACACAAAATAACTTCTATTTAAAATCATTAAGGCCCTACAAAAGTAGATCTTCTGTTTCTCCTGCCATTTTTTGTAAAATTGCATGTGGGCAGGCGGTTTTTATTTTTTTAATTATTTATTTGCCATCAAAAGTTCATATTCTTGGTTTGTTTTATGTTTTAGGCCTCATAATCTACAGAATAGCATGAGTGATGGTGTATTTCATCTCTTAATTGCAAGAGGGCTTCACACTGCAAAAGCATTGTGAAGCCTTGTTGCACTCAAGGGGCAAATTAAATTTTTCAATTTTATTAACTTGAGTAAAATATCAGACATAAACATTTAATTATTATTTTTTTCAAGTTTGAATTGGCTATAAAAAGAGAGCATGCTGCTCCCAAAATGACCATGCGTGAGGGCCTCAGAAACCAATTTTTAACTTTTTTAGGCCTAATAAGTTCAAGCTTTTAAGTCAGTCCATGAAATCCTGAGATATTGATGCGCTTTCATTTTTAGAATATTTTTTTCGGGAACCTAATTGCATTCCTACAAATTTCTTCTATAAAATCATCCAGAATCCAAAAGTTTGTGAGGACCCAAACACACCGGGCTGACCATGGTTTGGCTTAATGTGCCAAAAGTCGGAACACTAGCACCCTATTCAAGGTGGGGGAGGGGGTGGGGTGGCTGGTAAAACATATACTCCATCCATCCTACTGCCCTGACATTCAGTACTGATGGATGAGTTCATTTTTAATTGATCATATTACGAAATTAGGTAATATGTAACTCATAATCCCACATATTATATGGTTGGCAGGGATAAATCCAGAACCGATTTGCTACATGTTACAAGTATGGGAAAGCAAACTCTAGAGCCAAAATGTCCCCAAATTCCTGCAGGAAAATATCATTCAGCTTTGGAATCTACCAGTTTAAAACAATTATTTCCAATATTTAGTATTATTTATTTATTATTTATTGGTGTTTAAGGTCACATGCTTATGCACAATGGCTAATCATGATGGGGACAATTTTATGGGTGGAGGAAGCTGGAGTACCCGGAGAGAACCACCGAGCATCGATGAGCAACTGTTAGCTCAACATTCTAACTCTGTTCAAGCTCCGCCCAAGCAGGGTGACAGCGGTTGAAGACATGTGCACCATCAACGTGCAGTATGCATTAGTAGGTGGCATCATTGTACCCCCATGTAGGCAACCAGAATAAAGTGCCTTGCCCAAGGACACAACGCGGGTCGTCCCTGATGGCAATCGAACTCGGGACCTCTAGCATAGAAGTCCAACAGTCCACCACTAAGCCACTGCACTCCCCCAATATTTTGTAGAAATCAAAACACATGCATTTGGTAACAAGAGCACCGCATAGCGGGACAATATCTGCCTGTTTTGTATTTTTGAAGGGTTGGGGTAAGGATGGGGGTGAGGGTGAAAATTGTTTGGCCCAACCCCATATTCGAACTTGACCTATATTTTGTTGTGATTAAACAACATATCAAGTTTGGAAACAATTGGAAAACAAATAATAAAAGTTATCATCCGGAAACCAAATATTTGCTGCATTCTATGTCCAACAGTTAGGCCATACTAACATTATAATCCGGAAAACACAAAATGCACAAATTCAAGAGGAATAACTCTGGAAAGGTACATGCAATTTTGACCGAAAGTGAACCTGAGCTGTGCTTTGTGGTCATAAATAAAATCTGAGAATTTGAAACAAATTAGTCTAGGCAAACTAAAGTTATCATCCGGAAACCACATAATTCACAAATTTGCAATCATTCAAGAGGAATAACTATGGAATGGTACATGCGATTGTGGCCAAAGGTGAACTTGAGCTGTGTTTTGTGGTCAAAAACAAAATCTGAGAATCTGAAAAACATCGGTCAAGGCAAACTAAAGTTATCATCCGGAAACCACAAAATCCACAAATTTGCAATCATTCAAGGGGAATAACTCTGGAAAGGTATATGCGATTGTGGTCAAAAGTGAACATGAGCTGTATTTTGTGGTCAAAAACAAAGAACTGAAAATTTGATATAAATCGGTCAAGGCAAACTAAAGTTACCGTCCAGAAACGAAAAGTTGGGCTAAATTCCCATAAATAAAGGGCCATAACTCTACTGCAAATGGGCCGCTAGAAACAGAAATCGAACTCGTCCTGTATTTTGTCATACTAAATCCACACGCCAAATTTAACTCAGCTCAATCCATTACAACTAAAGTTATCGTCTGGAAACAAAATGTGTCCATGGACGGACAGACAGACAGACGGGTGGACAGACCATTCACATAATACATCCTGTTTTTCAAACGGGTGTATAAAATCAACATCTGAAAAATTTGGTGTCAATCCGTCAAGGCGTTCGGCTTTAAATAAACGGAAACCAATTTTTTTTCAAAAACTGTGGTTTCAAAGGGCCATAACTCTGCAGCAGATGGACTGAGAAACACCAATATCAAACTTGACCTGTATTTCATTGCTAAAAACAACATCTGAAAAATTTGGTGTCAATCCGTCAAAGCGTTCAGCTTTAAATGAACGGAAACCAATTTTTTTAGAAAAATTGTGTTTTCAAAGGGCCATATCTCTGCAGCAGATGGACTGAGAAACACCAATATCGAACTTGACCTGTATTTTAATGCTAAAAACAACTTCTGAAAGTTTGATGTCGATCCGTCAAGGCGTTTGACTTCAAATGAACTGAAACCAAATTGTTTACGGACAGACAGACAGACAGACGGACAGTCTGATAACATAATACGACATTTTTTTAAACGGACGTATAAAAAGCACTGCAAGACACATGCAGTGGTCTAATCAACTGTATTAAGACAAATCACTTTATTTGGGACATCCTCATTTGAAACACAGGTGTCCCCAAAAAATTCCTGGATCCATCCCTGGTTGGGTAGACATTTTCATACCTCAAACCCATATTGAATCAAGTTACACTTGGTAAATAACTGATAATCTGTTTTCACTTAGGCAAATTCCATTGGCAATTTTCAATATTTGTCAACATGACATTTATTTGCATTATTGTTGGACTAATGTTGATAAATATTCAATGTTGGTGCCACATGACAAAAAAATAATATCTCTGTCCAATCGGGTAGGTACCAGATAGGGAATTATAGGACATATTTTATTTGACCTATGACTTCACTGTGCTTTTTGATTAGTCCAACTTCAATACTACAGCCAATTGAAAGACCATATTAGGAATAATAAATGCGATTTATCAATGAAATATTTACCGGGTGAAATTCTGAAACATCACGGGGCCAAAACTTCCAGGTACTGAAACTTATTTACTTCAATACCAAGTTACAAATATTTATTTAAATATTCCCTTCACAACCTATCTTATAAAAAGAGACTTTGTAAACATAACTGAACAGCATGACTGTGGTTTGTACTATGCGAATAAATTTTTGGTAAATTCTCCTTCTGTGCATTATGGTTCGCAATCAGCAAGTCGAACCAAACAAAAAATACCCGAATATTTTAAGAATGTCAACCCGATGGTGGGTTTTGTATTGATAATTTGCATATTAAGTTGGTTGCATGTACATACAAACAATTCTTTATCAATAGTTTACATTTGAATGAAGGGAATCAGGGGATTCCTGCAGTTTTGTTTTACGGGAATATTACGAGAATTAGATTCCTGGATTCCCTTTGAAAAATGAGGTCTGTGATAACTCATTCAGTGATGAGGATCTTCAGGGCTAACAGAAAATAACAGATCATGAGAGTTGCTCTCACAGAGTAGACCTACAGTACAGCCGTCGTCTATGTGTGGGCAGTGATGTCCATGCATGTGTTTACCAGGTAATAAGAACCCTAATCAGCAAAATTTTATTTAATGAAGCACTGGGTTGTACCTGGTGCTTCATTAATTAATTTTTTGAAGATTATTCCTATAATTAGTGTTTGAAATCTAATACTATTGTGAATGTTGAAATACTCATGGAAACTAGCACTCATGGAAAGTGACTAGTCCATGGCAGCAGCACTGTACTGTACTGTAATCACAAAGGCAGTCTCTTTCACGCTCAGTTTGCAATCTAATCTTGAAACAGTCATACAAACACATCAAGATTTCATAAATAAAATATAAGACATTACGTGGTTATGTGATATATACTATTAAAAAAATGTAGGGGATATCCAAACTGATGTTGATATTTTCAGAAAATGGTATTGGATACGTGTGATTGGACACATCAATATGTTACAAAGTTTAGTGTGGATCATGAATGTCACTGGCCCACAATGCAGGTTTTTCACACAAAAACTTCATGCAGGTTTTTCACACGAGTGCGCCGTTAATGTCTGTGGGGAACGTTTTGAAATTTTCATTTGTACTGGACAGGATTTTTCGGGGGTCTCATCATTCTTTTCTTGGTATAAATCTGCTCATCAATAGTTTCTGGTCGAAACGTAATTTTCGAGGTATGCGAAGACTGACACGTGACAAACGTTTACGTGTCGTTGGAAGCTGGCAACAGAGAGACTGCAGTAGCTAAAATTCTCAACGTTACTCAATCGGCAATTAGCCGGATGTGGTCACGCTACCATCAGACGGGCAATGTTGATGACAGACGTTGGTCAGGTCATTCAAGGGTGACAACTGCCAACCAGGATAATTTCATCTGAACCACAGCATCACATAACCGTCATCAAAGTGCCTCAGAAATTGGACAGCAGCTGCACCCGATTGACAGATGTGTGAGTCAGTGGTCAGACTATCCGAAACTGCCTACACAGCTGGAATTTGTACAATGGACGACCTTGAATAATTCCACGTCTGACTGAACATCACATCACAGCAAGGCATAATTGGTGTGAAGCATGACAGTGCTGGGACAATCATCAGTGGAGTAACGTCGATTTTTCTGATGAATCAAGGTTCACTCTCGACTTCCACAACTCGCGAAACAGAGTGTGGCGGCGGCAGAACGAACGATACCATGACATAACCATTATGCAGCACGATAGTTTTGGTGGTGGATCGGTTATGGTGTTGGTGGCATAACCATGAACTGAAGAGAATTTACAAGGTACTGAGGTCTTGGAATGAATGTGATGAATTCACTGGTTGACTGTCCATGTCTTCTACAGCTCAGTGCGTGGAATGTGTGCTTGTCAGACACCCAAATATTGCTGAAATCATTCACCAGATATCACAGTGCACTGCCTCAACTTTCTTTTTGATGAAAATAGTAATGTATTTCTTCATATATCTCACTTTTATCAAATATCTCCTACTTTTTTTGAATAATATATTTATGGACAGAGCAGTAAAAGCCCATTCTTCAGAAAAAATTTCACCAGCAAAGATACATCAAGCTTCCTATCATTAGTGTAAAATAGATTAGGCCTAAAAAAATTAAAAATATGTTTCTCAGGGCCTCCCACATGGTCCTTTTGGCTGCCGCATGCTCTCTTTTTATAGCCAATGTAAACTTAAAAAAAATTAAAAATGAAATAGTTTATGTCCGATATTTTCCCCAAGTTAAAAAAATTGATAAATTTGTCCCTTGAGTGCAAGAAGGCTTTGCAATGCTTTAGCATTGCAAAGCCTTCTTGCTCTCAAGGGATGGACTACACCACCACCCATGCTATTCTGTAGATTATTATGCCTAAAACTTGAACCAAGAACATGAACTTTGATGGCAAAGAAATAATTTCAGAAATAAAAACTAAAATAAAAAAACGCTTGCCCGCATGCAATTTTACAAATAATGGCCTGAGAAACAGAAGATCTACTTTGTGCGGCCTTACATATAGAAACATAAAAAACAACTTATATGACTCACCACATCTTGGTTCCTCTGGGGTCCCTTTCATAAACAACATAACTGGAGCTGCACTGATAAGCTTTTTTAATCTACTCTCCAAATCCTGAAAATTTTGAAAAAAATTGTTTATTGTACTGACAAAATATATTTTTTTCATATTTGCTTGTGATGTCAAGAAGATGACACATGCAAACCATTTACTTGAATAACTAAACATTTTTAATTTTTGCCTCCAAAGCATAGCTCAGAGTGCTTTTCCAACAAGGGGATCGTAAGTTATGTTGTGGAGATGAGAATTGAAAATGTAATAAAATAAGAATTGACAGTTTTTGTGAATAGTGCTGTCCCAATATTGTCATTGTGGTAAAGTATTAACTGACTAAACTGAACTCAGGCCTGTCATTTTTTAAAATCACAGGACAGTGACTATTATACCACAATTGCTTTGTGTATTCAATGTTACGTGGTACAATACAGACTTTGGAAAATGTGCCAAGTAAACCATAAATGGAATCAGGATTACATGAAAGAACATCACGTAAGAATACATCTGATTGGACATTATGCATCTGAGTGACGTTATGACGTGAATGAAATGCTTGAACACAAAACAGTGTTGAGCAAGAATATAAACAGACAGGTAAAGGTAATATTTTCTTTAACCCTTTACCCAATGCAGACGATATCAAAATTTATTATTTTAAATATCATTTTTGGAAATTTTTCAAAAAAATTCACTAAAACCATATCATGTGACCCCTCGTTGGAATGAGCTCGTTCCAATGACGGGTCACATGATATGGTTTTGTTGAAAGTTTTTGAGAAAAAATATTTTTACAACTGCTGAATTTGCATATTACACGGGCGGATGTGGCCGATTCGTTGGGTAAAGGGTTAAAAATATCAGCTTCATCCACTTAACCCTTTACCCAACGAATCGGCCACATCCATCCACATAATATGCAAATTCAGCAACTGAAAAAAATACTATTTTTTGACGAGCTCGTTCCAATGAGGGGGCACATGATATGGTATGTTAAAATTTTTTGAAAAATTAAAAAAAATTATATTTAAAATAATAAATTTTGATATCGTCTGCATTGGGTAATGGGTTAATTCAAGTTTAATCATGGTAAATATACAGAACACAACTTGGTAGAGTATGGGGACAGGAATCAACGACTCTTGTTGGAGATTTTCCTGTGTGTCATGCTCACCTTTGGCACACATGAAATAAGGAAAAACACTAACTGGGGACATTGATTTTTGTCCCATGTACCCGACCCTTGTTGTGTTGTGTATTAATAGGGAGGTGTCTTCATGATCCCCCCCCCCTCCCACACACACACACACAAAGCACCACCACCTGTAGTTTGCTTTTATCAAAGTCTACGAAGCTAATAATTTCCCAAGTCTGGAAATATTAACAAGATGTCCTAATGTTCAGTTACTTCAATAAGGTTAGTACTTGGAAAATATCTTCATCAAAATCCTTCATGCTTGTGTGGATGTTTGTGTCCTGCACAAAAACGTTTCTTTTCTTCATTGAAGCATTTTTTTTTTTTTTAATTCCTTTCAAAATTTTCTGGGTACAGATGACCAATAGTTAACAGCTCTATAGTCAGCACAACGGAATAAATGTAGTTTTAGAAAATAATTCCATTGTGTGTAAATATGCAGTCATAATTTTTCGGCATCCTGAGTGACTTTAACCTTAAAGTTAAATAGCTGAGGTCAAGGTGATGTTTACGTTTTGATTTGGAAAAGGGTTAAGAATTAAAGCTATTCTATGAATAAATATATATTATTTAATTCCTTTTCATACATTTTATTTACCAAAAAACTGCATTTAAATGAAGGTGGAGTTTTCAATTTTTTGAAAGTAAGTCACCTATTTTCACTTCGACAATCGCACATTGATCACAAATCTCTGATTACAAAGAAAAAAACAGAAATAAACATGAACACAGTTGAAATATATATCATAAAATACCCTTTTCTTAAATAAATTTAACTTAAATCCACATTTTAATGCTTTATGAGTTTTTACCAGAGTTTGAAATGCATGTGATTTGACTCCGAACATTTTACATATGTTACAACAGGAAAGAAATATTCGACTGTTGTTTTCCGGGATTTTTGGTCCCAAACTGATTTTTGTCCGGAAGGCTGGGAACTGCACTGAAATTTCAGGATTTTCCCAGGCATTCTGGTAGACTTAACATGTTTGCATATAGTAAATAACACTTCAGGCTCCTTAACACATAAAAAAAAACATCACAACACATTTTTTTTACAGGTTACCACCAAGATAGGTGGCGTAACCTGATAGTATTATAAAAGATAGATGGGGAAGTTGTAACCTGAGGGGTTGTGGGGGTGGGGGGGAGGTGGGGAATGAATATGCTATTGTGAAAATTGAGAGGGAGGAAGTGGGGTGTATCAATAATCCCATGCACAAATGAAGGTAAAATATCAGTCTTTTCTCATAAGCAAAATGGAATTTAACCAATTCAATCTGGTTTGACAAAGCTTATTGAGCTCAATGACCTCTTTCAAAGAAGACTGAACTAGTTAAAATTCCTTGTTACATTATGGGAAAAAATTATTGCTTGAAATTTTGACATTAATGTGCGCATGGATAGTAACCCACTGAGTATTTTTTAAAATATTTCTATCAAATCTAGCCATGGCTGCTGTTAAGCAGCCATGACTAGATTTGATAAAAATATTTGAGAATTTAACTCAAGAAATCATTTGTCAATAAGTTGTGTAAATTTATGCGGGAACAGTAAGTTTAAAAAGCCAAAATTATACTTATTCTAGTGACATTAGATTTGCTGTCCTGGGTGGGAATATCCATCAGTTGCATGCAAGGAGTTAAATCTCCTAAGCTGAAAGGAAAACTACCTGGTTAGAATTGTTTTATCAAAATCTGTTCATAAATGTAGCAAGAGGCACAAATCTCATCTAGAAATCTATATTATCGTAAATCTTTTAAGCTGAAGGGAAGTTAACTTAGTTAAAACTGTTGGAGATAAAAAAATATTGGAATATGTGTATGTTCACTTGTTTGTTATACTGTCTGAGAAGTTTCATCAAATGGGAAAAAAGGTAGGAGTTGCACACCAAAGAATGCTGGACATACATATGTAAGGAAGTGGGGGTATGAGGGTAAAAAAAAGAATTCTCTCTACTATGACAATTACTTACGCTACCAGTCATTCATTTATCTTTTACCAAAACATGTACCGGTACTCACTGGTTTTGGAGGATCTGGTGGGGCAGAAACATTAACACTTGACGCAGACAATGTAGATACTTTTTTTGTCAGCTCTGTCGCATTAGCTCCGTCCAATCGATCAATCTGTGAACTGTTCTACAAAACAAGAAATATCAACAAAGATTAGGCCACAAATATAAAACCTGTATCTCAAGCCACTAATTCAGGATGGTGATTTTTATCTTACAATTTTTTTTTTAACATTTATTTTCATTCAGTTTTTTCATTCCGAGGTTCATATATTAGGTTTACTTCATGCTTCAATAACTGTTTAAGCTGTATGGATGTATACTATGTTTATTCTATGATTTTTTATGCTGGATAGATTTTCCACCTGCAGGGCTTAACCCTTTACCCAATGCAGACGATATCAAAATTTGTGATTTTAAAGATTATTTTTTCCAATTTTTCAAAATATTTCAACAAAGCCATATCATGTGATCCCTCATTGGAATGAGCTCATCTAGATCAATCCAATGAGGGGTCACATGATATAGTTTTTTTGTAATTTTCAGAAAATTAATATTTTTCAACTGCTGAATTTGCATATTACGCAGACGGCTGCGGCCATTTCGTAAGGTAGAGGGTTAAAAGTCATGCGTGAATCAGAATCAATTCTTGCAAATCATTCTTGTAGGATGAAGGAAAACTTTGATTCTTGCAGAATATGCATTTGATTCTTGTTATAGATTCTGAAAGGGTTCTTAAAGGTGTGGTGAATTCTACTATAATTTTTGCCTCTGCATAATAAGGTAACACTTTGATTTAGCAGTGATGACTAGTAAAGTCATGACTGCCTTTTCAGTCTGTTAAGGCTTCACCAGCAAGGTACTGTAACCTCCATCAATAAGACCATCGAGAGGCTGAATGTTGGAATGTGTTCTACATGTATGACAAAAAACTCACCAAAGTTGGAAGTAGTCCCTTAAGGGTTCAACTCTGGTGAGTTTTGTTTGTTACTTTTGAATATTTATTGGTTGCACTCAGTATAAGATTGCTCTCAAATTCTAAATTTCTTAAGAACTAGAAATTGATTCTTACAATAGCGACCTGAACATTTAAGTTAACCTTTTTACATTTTTGGTGTCAAGATTCAAGTTTTTTTTGGGAGAGGAATGCGTCTGGTCAATGTTGCTCAGCCGGCCTTGCGAGAACCCTTACTGGGCCACCTAACCCTATAACAAATCAAAAATTATCAAGAATATTAACTGATCGACAGACATAAAGATATTCCAATGGGCAATGATCCGTACAAGCCAAAATGTTCAATGTTCAATTGGTGTATTCTGGGCGATTGCTGTAGTAGACAGAAATTCACAGAAAACCATGAAGAAAGTTTTTCAGGAAATCTTGGTTTGTTTTTTTTTATTTCCAGAAAAATTGAAAATGAAGACAAGAACTGCCAGTCTCTTGTCAAAGTATCTTCAATTTTCATTTCAAAGAGAACAATTATTGCGAAAAATTTTTTCTTTCAAACTGTATATATTCTGGGCATTACTGGAAGGAAGGGGGCAGTCTCTCATGCTCCAGGGAGCTACTAGACCATACAGAGCTTTGCTCCGAGATCTGCTAAAGTTGTGTCAGTGGGCAGCTATAAACCACAGAGGGTTCATGAGTACTAGTGATAATTGCTGAATAGTTAATAGCTGTGGAGAGCTGGTTGAGCATTAGAAATTAGTGTTTGAACTGTTTGGTGGGAGAGAGCTGGAAGATGTTGATGATAGATTGCAAGAACTTGTTAAATGAAAATTTGATTTAGTAATTGGTTGGTAGGTGGCAGCCAAGTTAACCATGCATGATGGTGGTGAAACAAGTGTGTGAAGATGCCAAGCTTGAAAATAAGCAGACTGTCATCTGCAGAATGAGGTCCCCAGCAGGCTAGCATCATCAAATTTACCCTCTGCAATAGTGCATGGAGTTTTTTTTTTTCTAGGTTTGGTTTCAGATTTATTTTTTTTAAAACCTCGGTTTCAGTTCGTTTTTTTGATATTATTTCCAGTTAATCTAAATCACTATCGTTTTACTAGAAAAGACCATAGAAATTTAAATTTCATAGTAAATTTCCTTTCTTATTATACCTACCACAATTGTTTACTACAGTCTTGCACTACAGAGGAAGTCCCTAACTCAAAAAATATACTATCCATTTTGATCTTTCCCAAGCGATTTGAGAAAGAAAAGTGGTGCATAAGCACCAAGAAAAAAATAAGCCAAAACTGGGTCGAGTGCTACCGGCACACACCCAGTAGGGGATGCTCTTCTCCTAGGACAGATCCAAGGTTTCCAGTACAAGTGTGCAGACGTGTAACCAATGACTCATTCTTTTGAATCCGCCAACATTGGAGTTATGTGATCAGCGGGGAGGAAGGATTCTTACCCAAATAAGAAGACGGGAGGGCCTCTATGTTGATAGGTATAATAAGAAAGGAAATTTACTATAAAATTTAAATTTCTTATCAACCTACCCTACAATTGTTTACTACAGGCTGAATAGACAATAGGAGGAGGGAATCACATAACCAACTCCTGCATAACCCGACTGCTCTGGTACCGTGGACAGAGGAAGAGGTCCCTAGGCCTATGAAACCATAGCATCACAAACATTAGTAAAAGAGAATGAGAGATGAGGCATATGGCTCTGCATGATGCACAGACATAAAGGACAGTAAAACAGCACAGGGCTGGAACTGACCTTGTAATAAGCCTAACAGCTAGGGTAGACAACAGCCTGATCAGAAGGAAGAGGGCCCAAAGAAAAAAGGTCCTCAGACTGCTCCTGCAACTGACACAGATAGAAGGTGGAGAAAGTAGAAGCATTTCTCCAGTTGGCTGCCTGCATAACATCCGGCAATTTGATGGAGTTAGCATAAGCCCAGGAGGTAGACAAGGCATGCACCCCATGTGCAGAAATACGATTAGTAATACAATCATCAGTTGCTAGATGAACGTAGGCTGTGCGAATAGCAACACAAATCCATCGAGAAATGGACTGAGGAGAGATCTTCTGTCAACCAAGAATAAGAGACAGAAAGAATCGTTTCCTGCCTTTCCTAATGAACTGCGTCCGGTTGAGATAAATGCAAAGTGCACGAACCAGACAGAGCAAAGGGTGATTACCCTCATCAGAAGGAAGAGCCCTGATACAGATAGGAAGTGGAGTTGTTTCTGGTATCTGATTCTTGACCAGAAAGGAGCAATCAGTGGTAAAAGTAACACTGTTGGCAGAGCTGCTGAAAAAGGCCGGATCAACAGAGAGGGTGTGAAGCTCACTAACCCATCTGGCTGAGGCAAAAGCCATCAGAAAAGCTGTCTTGCATGTGAGAAAATGCATATCCACCTGGGATAAAGGTTTGAACAGCACCCCACCCCCCTCCCACCCTAGCAAAGCAGCACCCAAGACAAGAAAGATTCCATCTTGGGGTAAAATCCTAGACCTTTTCAAAGAAAAGTGCCGAATAAGCTTGGAGAGATATGGATTAGTGCCGGTATGACACTTTCCCACATACGAAAAGGTCTCTGAAAGCATGGACCTGTACCCTTTGATGGTAGCAGGCTGGAGACCCCAAGAATCAAACAGATAGACCAGAAACTCTGCAATCTGTGTTATCGAAGGATTGGCATAATCAACAGAGTGATCAGCACACCATCGGCAGAAGACCTTTCACTTCTTCTTGTTGACTCTGAACCCTAGCAGACAGTTGGCTCTCGACACCAGGTATGTCTGACCCATCCTCTGAGTCGGAACACACACAGCTCTTCATGGGCAAACCAGCCGATGCCTCCCATGGTGTAGGCACACCAGGGGATCAGAAAGCAGCCTGCCTCCAATCCCGGGAGGCGGCGCCGCGGGGGAAGCCTGGAAACCACTAGTAGCCTCGCTGGAGGCAATGGGAAGGCTCTTAGAAAGAAACTGCGTGAGCAAGGAGAAGGCCTTCCTAAGCTCGCGGCCTGTGTCAGCCAGTTCGAGATGGGAACGGCCCAGCAAAGTGGCTTCACTTGTGACCCTTTTAACCAGCAAAGGGTCATGATCCTCTAGTACATCCGATGTGGGGCGACAGGTGGTAGCTGAAACATCTGAATACAGATGCTTATAGGGGTATACCCCGAGGATCTGAAGTGCAGTAACGACCCGACAGCTGAGAGACCACAGCAGAGGGTTCGGCCAGCAGCCCCTTCCGACTTTGCTGAGTTGAAGTCAGGGAAGGCTGAGGTCGATACACTATGTACCAGACATCTCTGCAGACCCCTGCAGGGATAAGACAAGGCCGGCTGAAACGGTGACCGAAGATGTTGCAGATGGAACAGCAGCAGTAGTAGATACGTCGGGAGCTGTTGAAACCGGTGGAAAAGTGAAGAGAGCAACAGAGCTCTGCTCCAAAGGAGGAGTCACAACCCTAGTGACAGCCTCAGATGTCGACTGGAGAGGGACCACAATCCCTGAACCAGGAATCTCTTCACCGGACAACTCAACAGCTCCTGCAGTATCCACAACAGGAAAAGACTGCACATCCCCCACGGAAGGGGTACAACTCTCACCAGACATGGTCGTGTCTTAGGCCCTGAACGACTGCATTCCCCTTTCCCGCATGTGCAGGAGGAACAGTCACAAGAACGCACCACATGGTTCACAGAAGTTCAAAAGGTGGATGACCAAGACCCACAGAGCCCACAGGGTCGATCTGAAGAACACCCATTACAAGTGGAACAAGAAGCATGGGAATCGTCCATGCTTGGGCAAAAGGCATTGCCCATAAGGAACAGTCCTGGGCATAACAGAGGTGAGAGCAGAAGAAAAGGTGAACTCAAAAGATATAGGAAGAAGTAGAACACCCCCAACTACGAGAGAAAGGTGGCAGAAATTAAAGGACAAGTGGGAACACAACTGAACCCAGATGGCCGACAGGGACCCATAAAACAGAAATTCTACCCTCAACGGAGAGGAGAAATCCTGCCCATACAGCCCTCCACTGACACCTAACTCCAATAATAATAATAATAATAATATCCAAAAGGATTACATAAATTTATCAACCAAGGAATAATGTCCGAACCGGACGGTACGCAAAAGTCGTGAGCGAACACGGAGAATATACAAAATACAATGAAAATGTGGTTGAATTTAATAACGAGAATATATAAAACACAGTCCTGTTATTATACGATCCTCAGATCCATAATTCTAGTCACAGGTAGCCATTATCAACGAGTTGATTTATCACTGTTTCTTAATGCAAATGAATGCACATCTTCCCAAGATGGCAGAAGAAAAAAGAATGAGTCATTGGTTACACGTCTGCTCACTGGTACCGGAAGCCGTGGATCTGTACTAGGAAAAGAGCGTCCCCTACTGGGTGTTCACCGGTAGAACTCGACCCAGTTTTGGCTTATTTTTTTCTTGGTGCTTTTGCACCACTTTTCTTTCCCAAATCGCTTGAGAGAGATCAAAATAGAGAGTATAGTGCAAGCCTGTAGTAAACAGTTGTAGGGTAGGTTGATAAGAAATATGTCACCTGAGAGCTATTTAAAGTGTGCTATGTCCTACTGGCTGTACTGGGACATAGCAGACTTCACTAGCACTCAGTTGACGAAGTGTTAATATGAATTTGGGGTAGAGTGTATGTCTTTTGTTTATGTTCTTGTTGTATATGTTCTCTTTGGTAAATGCTCTACATTAGCGGCAGCACCCCCACTCTTTCCCCTCAGGCCCCCCAAAACCAAACTTCAAATTGCTATCTGACAAAATCTGGCCACCTCTGAAGACCATGTCAGGCATTGTAGAAATGCTCAGATATTGCCCCCATGGAGTCCAAATTATCCAAATATGAATTTTTTTGTCTGTGGCGGGGCCAACAGATCCCAAACCAATTGGTGTGGACACACCATTCATACCCACACAACTGGCTCAGGCCTACAACCTTCAGGAGATGCCAAAACTCAACCTTGGACCCCCACATCTTATTCAGCCTCCCCCCCCCCAACCCCAAATCAAAATCCTGGTGCTGCCTGCCACTGCTATATATTATATACCTGTTTTGTTATTTTGTGTTCAGTTTTAATGTCGATAAAATAAATAATTTGGACTTGTAACTTTTCTGCTATGTTTAACATCACCATAATACAGGGACTCCATTCCCTGTCCTGTTCCTCGATCCCTCACTGGACCTCTCACCTCCTTTTGAAGTGCTGAGTATGATATCTCCCTCATGTTGTTATGTGCAAAATAAAATGGGTTTATGGCATCAATGAGTATGACATGGGGAATAAATAGTCAAAGTAAATAAAACTATAATTTTTATTATTATTTTACTTTATGCATTTAATATGGGATAAATAAGACTGACATGGAAAAAAAATATGTTCAAGTGTTCCGACACTCACCTAATTTTGTGCAGTAAAAGCCCACACTTATTGGCCATAGTCATTCTTGTGTAGGCCCCACCAGCTCGATGCCATTTTCAAAATAAGATTACGAGGGGGTCATTGTAAATTTCGAAGTTTAACGTCAAAGTATGCAAAAAACATATGGCTGTTTTTTTTGGCGCCTGCTGGTTCGGAATTTTGGTTTGCGTCAGAAATTGAAACTGAACCAAAAAATCTCCATGCTCAACTCTGCAAACCTAAAATCTGAATCAAGGTCTCAAGCCTAAACAGAAGATAAATTGGCCAACTGCATGGGATAGCATTAGCAAATTCACCCTCTGGTGACCTCATTCTGCAAATGGCAGATTGCTTATTTTCAGGCTTGGAAGATGCTGACAAGGGTGTACAATAGTAGAACTTAAAAAAAAACTAAATCCAGGTGATGGTGGGTTTAATCCTGTGAGAGAAGACTCAATGAAAAATGTGCATAAATTCTATTGTCCAACACCGTGAGGAGAGATTAATGGGGGAGACTGAAACGTCCATGAGGACATACCTAGCTGTGACAGATGATGTGGGACCATATTGTGCTAATTGTAATAATTGTGTGTTGCGTGTATATATTCTTGGACTGCTGATAAATTTGCAAGTAACTGCAACATAAACTCCTCTATGCATGCAAATAAACTAGTTTTTGAGTGAGTTATCGTCGAACACCTTTAAATATTCAAGTCATTGGCCCCTTCTGGAGCATGAACAGTTCCAAACAAATAGGGCATTAAAAAGGTGGCAAGACTTACATTTGAACCAGGGTCCAAACAACAGCCTCTGGGAGTTGACTGTACCACTACCAAAAACATAGTTCGCCTACCTCCTGAAAGGTATTAACCCCCATATTCCATGACTCAAGATCTATACATTTGAGCATTAATTCAGCACCATCCACTCTTTTTCAATGAGAAGTACTGAAACACTAAATGTTCATCTTCATGCTGTGAAAACCAAATGTTAAAAAATTTATAGTAATTTATATATTTTTTATACTTACCAATGACCCAGACATAGCTGGTGCTAACTCTTAAAAATGTAGGGCCAAACACAAATTTTGCCCCCCAATCCCCAAAATTTGCATCTAAAACCAAAGAAAACATGTCCTGACTGGCCCTCCATACTTCACCTCTACTGCGCATGCGCAGTGTCAAGGACGTCCCGAAATTGGCGCCATTAATCATTCTTATAATCAGTGCCTGGTAAGCGCTATGTACTCAGCGGGGAGGTATGAGTTCCCAACTCCTGGGAGGGCCATCCCCGTCTGGGTCATTGGTAAGTATAAAAAATATATAAATTACTATAAATTTTTTAACATTTTTATACTGTAC
Source organism: Pictodentalium vernedei (assembly GCA_031216915.1). NCBI lineage: Eukaryota > Metazoa > Mollusca > Scaphopoda > Dentaliida > Dentaliidae > Pictodentalium > Pictodentalium vernedei. The sequence goes on along the minus strand of CM062295.1, from coordinate 606,466,098 downwards.
CAATGACCCAGACATAGCTGAATAGTAAAAAGGCTGGAGGGCCTAGGACATAGAGGAAAATCCAATAAGCTCAACTATAAAAATAGAGTCATCCCTCGAGGGGAAAAGGAGTATTAGGCCTTACATGTATCTTTCTTATTTATGATAAATTAGAAAGACACAACACCTTCCATAATTGAGCATCATAACATTCATGTACTCTATTAATATCCAGTATAATCCTTATACTAATAATTTTTAAAGTAAGCCAATAAATAAAGTTAGTCTAGAGAATTGAGACTCTTTATACTCTTTTAAAAGTGTCCGAGGATTGTATAATGACGCCCGTTTGACACGTGATATATTCAAAAGTTATACTTTAAAATCTATGACCTGAATGAATTTTTAAAACATAAACTTATCACTTTAAAACCATCCCAGTAACAGCTCAGAATTACGGACTCCGGAGGAGGTATCCCCTTGTTGTCATAATAAAACAGGTGACCCAAGGGAACACCCTCCCCCCCCCCCCTCCCCCTTCTCCTTGCCCTGGGTCAAATAGCCCAGAGCGAAGAAGGCAGCAGGACGGAGTCACTGCCGGAACAGAAAGCCTACCTAGCTATAGTTGCAACTGTTAAGTGAACGACATTCTGAGCAGCAGATAATGGACCTAAACAATGCAGGCCTCCAGAAATGGACTCAATATTTCTGAGATAAAAATTCATGAATGTGGATGGCTGAGACCAATATGCAGCCTTCATTAAATCTATAATAGCGACACTATTTACGTAAGCCCAAGATGTAGAAAGAGCTCTTACTTCATGAGCCGAAATCTTAAGCACAAACTGCTGAGTTAATGATAGATTACCATAAGCAGTACCAATAGTTAATTGAATCCATTAGCAATAGAATGGCCCGTAATGTCCTCTATTAGGCATCAAAGACAGAAGAAGCTTTACGTCCTTACTGATAAACTGAGATCTGTTTATAAATACATAAACTCTAACTGGACAGAGTAAAGGCCTATGCCCGTACAAAGACGGAAGGACCTTAATAACAATAGGTTCCGGATATTTATTAGGAGCCTGATTCTTAACCAAAAATCCAACATTAGTAGTAAAGGAAATAGTGTTTCCGATACTACGAAAGTGAGAGTCGTCCACCGATAGTGCATGAAGCTCACTGACTCCTCAGTAGAAGAGAAGACTAAGAGAATTACAGTCTTAAAAGGCCAAAATTTGAAAACTACTGTTTCCAGAGGCTCAAATGGTTACTTAGCTAAATAAGAACCCAAGCTAAATTCCGTATGAAGTGTTCGGTCGTCCGTACCTGATGCAACAGCAGAGTGCACCGACCCAGCGCCGTCGGATTATTCCTGATCCGACCGAGATTCTGTCGTTTGCTGGGATGCTGCGATAAGCTGTGCTATTTTGGATAGCACGTCCGTCACTGAGGCCTGTGGAGAAGTGGTCTTACGATGCTTTGCCGCTGGAAGCTCCGTGTTCGTTACCCCGTGCGTACTTCTATTATGTGAGCGACCAGAGTGTACAGGCCTCGTGTCCCTTGGCTACCGGATGGCGTGACCTGTTTGCTGTGGAATCACTGAAAGACGAAGCTGGCCGGATACTCGAGGTCACGTAGTCAATGTGCGGTCGTGTGCGCTGCTGTGAGGATGAGGAAGCATTATCGACAGTCTCTCGGACTGTCTATATAACGGAGCGTCCCGAGCGGCGGACATATGCTCCGAATGCGAAATGTCTGTACCACAACATTCGGTCCCATATGTTGTTGTACGAGAGAGGGACCTCTCTCGTTCGCAGCCCGGACGGACCTGGACGAGCTAGGAACCGGACTAACAGGCTTCCTCCGATCTCTCCTCTAATCCGTCGTCACTGGGTGTGTACTAAAGTCTATTATAGTGCTCGCATCACCCAAATCTCCTTCCTAGACCGCAACGGACGAACACGACTGCCGAACCATTCGATGAATGGACGCTACACTGGGTGAGCTAGCGAATGTCAACTCCGTCGATCCTACTAGGGACCTCTTAGGCGATTGACGTATTCCATGAGCACTTATTGCCGCTAGCTCTTCATTAACTATGACGACAGAGGCACACTTTTGAAAGACATCTCAGTAACTTTGCGAACAAGAAACCAGACATGCTTGTTAATAGCAAGCATATAAATAATATATATATATAGCGTCATTCAATAATTCGAAAGTTTCTGTGACATTATTGGACTGTGTCGGAACTGAGGGACGATGTCCCTGAACCGATCCAAAAATTTCTGTGTCCACCCATGCTATCAGTTTCTTATCTGGCATCGCAGCATTCTGGTCCGACGAAAGAACCTCTAGAAGATAAAGTCGGATGACATATACAGCAGCTTATGTTGTTCTGAAAGGGAAAGCTCGAAATCCTCCGAATCCCTTTCGGCATCCCGTCGGACCGTATGAAATTTTCGGACTTCCGTACCTGATGCTTCCGCGGAGCATCCCGACCCAGCGTCATCGGATATTACATGATGCGACAGAGATTCTGTCGTTGCTGGGATGCTGCGATAAGTTGTGCTATTTGGGATAGCACGTCCGTCACCGAGGCCTGTGTAGTAGCGGTCTTACGATGCTTTGCCGCTGGAAGCTCCGTGTACGTTGACTCCCACATACTTTCTTATGCGAACGTCCAGAGTCTCCAGGCCTCGTGTCCCTGGCTACCGGATGGCGTGACCTGGTCGCCGAGGATTCTCTGATTGGTGAAGTTGACTGGATATCCGTGGTCACGTAGCCAAGAGCGGTCGTGTGCGCTACCATGAGGATGAGGAAGCCTTATTGACAGTCTCTCCGGACTGTCTATATAACGGAGCGTCCCGAGCGGCAGACGTGTGCTCCAAATGCGAAACATTTTGTACCACAACATCTGGAGCCAGATGTTGTTGTATGAGAGAGGGGCCTCTCTCGCTCGCAGTCCTGATGGACCTGGACGAGCTAGGAACCGGACAAAAAGGCTTCCTCCGTTCTCCTCTCCTCTAATCCGCCATCACTGGGTGTGCATTTGGTTGATTTATAGTGCTCGCATCACCCAAAACTCCTTCTGGACCGCAACGAACGAACCCGGCTGCCGAACCATTCGATGAATGGACGCTACACCGGGCGAGCTAGCGGACGTCAAAGGCCATCGATCCTACTAGGGACCTCTTAGGCAATTGACGTATATTCATGAGCACTTCATAATTGTGACGCCGGAGGCACACTTTTGGAAGACATCACGGATACATCACCCTGTTCTTGATCGTCTGAAAAAGAGATTGATAAACTAGAGTGACCCTGCGGGGAAAGGACCGGTATGGCCATTTCCCCACTAACATACCGTGACACACGCTTCCCATGTTGTCATCGAAATTAACACATACTGAACAGGAGTTAGTGCGAGTACACTGACTACATTATACAATGATTATGAAAGTCAGAGGAAGATTTCCTCTTATTACAATTGAACAATATCCTTTCATTGTGAAAAGAAAACAAAGTCCTAGTACTCGCACCAACCCCTGACAATGAAAATACATAATAACATGATCTATTAACATGGAAAAAATAATTGAAATCAAAAATTTTTTGAAAAAATATTTTTTCAGAAAAGCCCAAGTTTCTGAAAAGTAACATTGAGCCCCAATGGACCCCAAGCCTAAGTGTGAACAAAAATTTTAAAAATATTTTAAAAAATTAATGCAACACTTACGAACAATAATAATGAATCTAGTTATGATTAAACTAACATCAAGATATTATTTTCAAGAAATCCCCCTCACACAGAGGGCTGTTGTCAATGTAAACAAGAAGTGTAAAAACACCAGAAACAAGACTCCAGGCACTGATAACCCTGGCCCGAAATCAGTTACCAATAATACACTATCTGATGCAAAACAGAGACTTCCAGGGAAGAAACTGCAGAACATCAGATGGTAGATGCAGAACACTATGCCTAACCACCCATAGGTGAAGACGTAAACATGGGGAAAAGAACAGAATTCATTCTGTTATCCAGCTAAAACTCCCAAGAAATTTTAGTAATAATATTACAGAAAATATGCCAAAAGCATGGGAGAATAGCAAGGGGGGACTTAAAGGAAAGGGAGAGAGGAAAACACTGAACAAGCAGTGTAACTTGATAACAAGAATGACCACAACAGGCTCTTGCCTCGAAAATAGGTAACTTAACATAATTTCATTAAAAAATTTTAAGTTACAGCCCTGATTATTTTCTGTCACTCATTTTTCCTCTCCTCCTTCTATATCCTCCTTAGAATCACCATTTCTCTAATATTTATGTGTCTGGCATCATTTAAACTGAGATTTACAAGCACAAAGATCAGTCAGATGTTAACTGATGAAGGGCCAAACAAAGAATGATTAATGGCGCCAATTTCGGAACGTCCTTGACACTGCGCATGCGCAGTAGAGGTGAAGTATGGAGGGCCATTCAGGACATGTTTTCTTTGGTTTTAGATGCAAATTTTGGGGATTGGGGGGCAAAATTTGTGTTTGGCCCTACATTTTTAAGAGTTAGCACCGGCTATGTCTGGGTCATTGGTACAGTATAAAAATATTGGGTAATAAAATGCTAAGTTTAACATATTGTGCTATCACTAAAACCAAAGACAAAACTAAAGTTGTTATTTGGTAACAATTTATTGACACTCTTACAGGAAGACTCAAAATGTGAATATCATCAATGCTGAAAAGTATGTTCACCATGACCACGGCACCAATCTGATTGTCACAGTTCTCAAATAATGGCTGTTGTAACCTTCTGAACCACCACTGATGACCACATCAGTATCTGGAGCATCCACCTCTCACATGGATAACATCTGCAAGTCTTCTCCTCATGCTGACAATCAAACTTCTAATTCGCAACATAGGGATCCTCTGCCATTCCTCATGGAGTGCCTGTGTCAATTCTTGCAAGTTATGGATAGGAGGTTCTCTAGCTTAAACTTGGCAACCAAGATGTTTGATGGGGTTGAGATCAGGGCTCCTTGCAGGCCATGGCAATATCTCGATGGAGTTGTTCTGCAAGAGGGCCATGACTTCTAGAGAACGATGGGGTCTGGCATTGTCATCCATAAACATCGGTCGACTGGCAAGGGGATGATTATCAAAATGTGGCACAAAAGTGGTATCCAGTACTTTCTGTTGATAATGTTGACAACTGAGTGTCCCACGTTCTGGAATAAGGTTCAACTTGTAGTCGTAGGAAATACAACCCCACACATCACTGAGCCACCACCAAAGGGTTCGGTTGCATGGATCATGTCCTGCTGGTATGCCTCGTTACATTGTCTTCATACATGACAATGTCCATCAGTAACGTGTACGAGAGAGCGGCTCTCATCCGACCAATGAACCCTGTGCCATGTCCTCAAGTTCCAATTTTCTTTGAGCCTACACCATGCCAGACGTTCCTGTCTGTGCCTATCTGTGAGAAATGTGCGTCTGGTAGGATGATGTTCATGCAGACCAGCAGTCCAGAGCCTCCTTCTAATGGTACTGGTTGAGAGATGAACTCCCACTCTCCATTGCACACGAAGTTCTTGGGCATTGGTCATTGGCTTGCATCCTGCCTGGCGAATTAGGGCACGGTCATCACAGCGGGTGGTATCCATTGGTCTTCCAGGTCTGAGACGATCCTTTACGTGACCGGTGGCAATGTGCTTCCTCACAAGTCGACAAATAACCATGTGATTAATGTTCAAGTTAGCACTGATGTTGCGACAGGACAACCCTGCATCATGCATGCCAATAATTTGCCATCTGGTATTTTCAGATATTCTTGGCATGTAAAAGGAAATTAAATTTGTAGCTCTATCCTCATACAAATCAGTACAGCAAAGTGTAATGCACATACGGCAATTTTGACATTTATACCCACTGTGCTTTGCCCCTTTGCAGTACCTCAGTGTGCAGCACATGGCTATTGAGATATTGTGTGAAAATTGTGCTTTGCATGTACGTTTCAGTATGCTAGGTTATGGTCACCTGTTTGAACCATAATTTTCAAAATTGAATTGGGATTCAGGTGGTGCTTAATTAATGTTCATGTGTATATACCAATGCATACTTGTACTTCTTCCAGACTTTCAAAACAGCTCAAAAACCATGTTAGCAGATACGGTCCCATATTTATGTTCAGCAATATTTTATTTAAATTAGCACAATTTTTTCTGCAAACCATAGGTTCAAATTCCTTTTTCGCACAGGATTCTACCACATTCCGTTTAACGATATGACAAAATATGTACCTTAAAAAATATAAATGTTGGTACTGCAACTATTTGGTACTTTTCTGACAACTCTGGAATATCTTCTGCTTCCAACTGAAAACAAAAATTATTCTTCAATTTTATTTTATGCTTTTATTACAGTTGAAACTAGAAGTCCTGTCACCGTATTGTGCACAATTTTGAAATAATAGAGTGCTGCGTAAGTGCACTATTTGACCCTACGAAACTCAAACTGCCTCATCAGCATAACTCAATTCCTGTAGAAAAACAGCACTCCCAACAATTTTATACCAGTAAATAGCGATCATTAATATCGTTCCTAACATCTACTGGGTTACATGTATATGTGAAATGATATAAATAGATATTAAAATTCAATTACATGTACAGAATGAAGAGAGTGGATTACTAAGTTGCCATATATTATCCACTCGAAGAATATTTATAATTGTTCATAACAGAACGAGAAACTCTAGCAAACTTTTATCAAATGGACCACCGGGTGCAACCCGGTGGTCCATTTGATGAAAGTTTGCAAGTGCTTCTTGTGTTTTGTCCTCAGAAATTGTAAATAATTACCAAGTAAAAAAATCTATCCCACAACGATTTACTAGTATTCCTCCCTCCGCATATTGTAGTCTCAATATTTTCTTTCTGTTTGCTCGGCTCAGTTCGTGATTTCACTGACTTCACTAATAGCACATTATATTTTGCATTGCACATCGCAAACACTCTTGAGTATTTCAGACTACCGTATTTTATCTAAATTTTCGGACACTTTTTGTTTTCGGACACCAGTTTTTCATCAAAAAATGAAAAAAATTTATAGTAATTTATATATTTTTTATACTTACCAATGACCCAGACTTAGCTGGTGCTAACTCTTAAAAATTCAGGGCCAAACACAAATTTTGCCCACCCAATCCCAAAATTTGCATCCAAATCCAAAAAATCAATGTCCTATATGGTCCTCCATACTTTTGTCAAGGAAGTACCGAAATTGGCGCCAAATCTTCATTCTTACAACCAGTGCCTGGTAAATGTTATATAATCAGTGGGAAGGTATGAGTTCCCAATTCATGGGAGGGCCATTCCCGTCTGGGTCAATGGTAAGTATAAAAAATATCAATTACTATAAATTTTTTCATATCTTTATACTGTACCAATGACCCAGACTTAGCTGAAGAGAAAAAAGGCTGGAGGGAATAGGACATGAAGGAAAATCCAATAGGTTCAATTACATATAAACAGAATTATCCCCTCAAGGAGAAAAGGAGAAACAGGATTTACATATATCTTTCTTGTTTATTCAAAAAAAAGAAAGACATATTACCAATCCGTAATTGAGCACAATAACATCAATGATCTCTATTAACATCCAGTATAACCCATTACACTAATTTTTTAAAGGAAAGCCAATAAATAAAGATAGTCCAGAGAATGAGACTCTTTATACTCATTTAAAAGTGTTCGAAGATTGTATATTAACACTCGTATGAATGCTTCACACCGAGCTACACTTTAAAAATATTACATAAATGAGATAAACATTAGCTTTACACTTTAAAACCATCCCAGAACCGACTCGGAATTACTGACTCCAGAGGAGGTATTCCCTTGCTTTTCACTATAAAGCAGGTGGTATAAGGGAACACCATTAAACCCCCCCCCCCCACCCCCCTTCCCCTCCTTGCTCTGGGTCAATCTACCCAGAACGAAGAGGGCAGCAGGACAGAGTCACTGCTGGAACAGAAAGCCTGCATAACTATAGTTGAAACTGTTTAGTGGACGACATTCTGAGCAACAGATAACGGACCTAAACAACGAAGGTCGCCAGAAATAGACTCAATATTTCTACGGTAAAAATTTGTGAATGTAGAAGGCTGAGACCAGTATGCAGCCTTCATCAAATCGGTAATAGCAATACTATTAGCGTAAGCCCAAGATGTAGACAGCACTCTAACTTCATGCGCTGAAATCTTAAGCACAGACTGCTGAGTAGAAGATAATCTTTCATAAGCAGCACGAATAGTCAATTGAATCCACCTTGAAATAGAATGGACTGTGATGTCCCTTCAATTAGGCAGCAGAGACAGAAAGAAACGTTTTCGTCCCTTTCTGATAAACTCAGATCTACGTTTGTAAATACGCATAGCTCAAACTGGACACAGCAAAGACCTATGGCCATCTGAGGATGGAAGAGCCTTAATAACAATAGGTTCATGGTACTTATTAGGAGCCTGATTCTTAGCCAAAAATCCCACATTGGTAGTCAAAGTAATAGTATTACAAACACTACGATAGTGAGAATCATCAACAGATAGAGCATGAAGCTCACTAACTCTTCTAGCAGAAGAGAAGGCTAAGAGAAAAGCTGTCTTATAAGATAAGTATTTGAAGTCTACCGTATCAAGGGGTTCAAATGGCGCATCTTTCAGCTTCAGAAGAACCCAAGCTAAATTCCACTTAGGAATTAACCTAAGGGTTCTAGGTCAATTTATCGAAAAGTTTTTAACTAACTTTTTGATAAAGAGACATTAGATCCAATTTGTAAGCTATCATGATGAGCATAAGTATCCGATAGCATAGACCTATAACCCTTAATAGTTATTGGCTGCAGTCTGATCTCGTCAAACAAGTAAACCAAAAAATTAGCAATGTCTGGAATGGAGGGATCATAAATATCAATAGAATGATCCCTTCACCAACGAGAGAAAACCTTCCACTTAGCAGCATAATTAGTGAAGAGGACGTCCTCCTACAGTTAGAAATTGCATCCACTGCTCGTCCTGTAAATTGCTTGCTGTGCAAGAAGGACTGCACAACGGAAATACGTGACGGTTGAGACCTTGCGGGTTGTGATGCAGTGTGCACGATTTCCCCTGCAAAAGAAGGTCCTCCCGCGGAGGAAGCTTCTGAGGAATGTCCCATAACAGACACCTGAGTAGATTTATCCATGGTCTGTGGGGTAACAGAGATGCTACCAACAGAATCTTGCAGTGAGATTGCTTGATTTTTAGCAATATCTGTTGAATCAACGGAGCTGGAGGATACGCGCATCCTATCATTCCGTCCCAAGAGATCGAGAGAGCGTCTACTGCGAATGCTCGAGGATCTGGGCATGGCGACACATACGTCTACAACTGATTGTTGAGATGCGCCGCAAACAAGTCTATCATCGGACGATCCTATTGGTAGCAGATCTGATTGAATACTCGTTTGTTGAGAGTCCATTCTGACGGCAACATACAACCTTTCCGAGAAAGGGAGTCCGCTAGAACGTTTAGATGACCCGAAATATGACAAACCGACAGAAGAACCTGATGCTCTAGGACAAACAGAAGGATTCTTTCCGTTAAGTTGAACAATGGAATGGAATGAGTGCCTCCCTGGTTCTGAATATACGCTACTACTGTCGAATTGTCGGACAGTATTTGAACATGTGAATTCTGAATAATGTTCATCCAATGACGTAGCGCAAGCCAAATTGACATCTTTGATGTTTATGTGCTTGTTCAGGAATTGCGGATCCCAAAGACCCTGGCACCTCGAATCTGTTGGGCTCAATGTCGCGCCCAACCTGTTTGACTCGCATCCGTCATAATCGTAAAAATCGGATCCGGCAGTTGCGGTGGAACTCCCTGAGTTAACCACTGAATATCTGCCCAAGTCTGAATCCCTTGTTTTACTTGGTTGGACAAGACGATGTTCGTTTCGAGTGAATGAATCTTCACACTCCAATTCTGAGTAAAAAATATCTGGAGTGGACGAGTGCATAGGCGCCCCATCGGAATAAGGTTCGCGGTGGCTCCGCACAAACCTATCAGTCGCTTAAATTCTCTCACTGTTACTACATCTGAGTGTAGACAAAAGCGAGTGTAAAAACTGACTAATTTTGCTCTGGGTAACGGCAGACGAACCAGATTGTTGTGCGTCTCGAAGCTCATTCCCAAGTGAATGAACGACTTGGACGGAACTAGATCCAACTTCTTTTCGTTTACTATGAAACCGAGACATTGGAGCAATTGAAGCAGATTCTGAACATCGTTCTGAAGCGTTAATCTGTCGTCATACCTCTGAAGAATGTCGTCCAAGTAGGCCAACGTTACCACAGATGAATGAGCTCCGAAATGAGTCATTACCGAGTTCATTATTCGAGTGAAGGCCCAGGGCGCTAGATTCAGTCTGAAGCACATTGCTCGGAACTGATAAATGACTCCTAGGACAGCGAAGCAAAGGTACTTTCTGAACGCCGGATGTACCATGACGTGAAAGTACGCATCCTTGAGATCTATGCTCGCAGCATAGTCGTTCACTCAAATGCTCGCTCTCACCATTCGAATGGTCTCCATATAAAATTTCGGAGCCACGATCAGCTTGTTTATCCCGCTTAGATCTATAACTGGATGGACCGAGCCGTCTGGTTTTGGTACCAGGAACAGGTGACTGTAAAAACCAGGAAATTCCTGGTTTTCTACGACATCTATTGTGTTCTTCTCCAGAAGAGATTGCACCTCTGATAGAAGCAAATCTCTCTTCTGAAGGTTTGACGGAAGCTGAGTCCATCGTGGACTTCGTGTTAATGGAGGTTTTTCTCTGAAGGACAGTTTTAGACCTTCCGAAATAACCTCCTGAACCCATCTGTCATCCGTAATTGACAACCAATTGGTTAAGAATCTCTACAGCCTTCCGCCCACTGGAGCGCAATAGTGGTTCTGACCTTCACCTCCTGTACCTGCGAGGCTTGCGGGAGGAGAAACTACATGCTCCCCGACCCACACCTCGACCAGTCGACCTAGGGGCATCTGACCGGTTGTCTCGGCCAGCATTACATCCCCTACCTGAGTCGCTACTCTGATGGTCTCTGGAGTAAGATGTAGAGACTTTCTTAGATCCTCTATAGGAACTTCCCTTGGACATACTCGCCCCAGAAGTCCATGACTTACTCCTCTCTGCTGAGTCCGTTTTTTTCGAAACGGACTTAAAGAGCAGAGAGTCCGAAGCTTTCTTGGTAATCTGATCGTAGATTAGTGAAAGCTTACCATCGAAGAGACGTTCTCCTGAAACCAAAGCGACTCGAAGAGAGTTTTTCACCTTAGAATCCACCCTAGTGGATGAAGCCAGGGCAGCATCACGTCTGACTAACTCCAAATTTGCCACTGAAAGGGCGGAGTTATACGTGGAATATGCAATTGCCCTTGAAATAACTCTCAAAGAAGTTTGAACATCCTGGAATTCTTTACCATCGAGATGTTGTGATAACGCTCTGGTAAGGTGATCTGCATAAGATAAGGCGTATAAACTGGTTCTGTTAGACAAGATTGTCGTCTCCAACGTACTGGAGAGAATTGACATAGACGCCGGCAATGACAACTCCCAAGTCTTCTGCCTGGTCGTCTTAACGCAGAGGAACTGTCGGAACGCCCTTTCCTGCCGTTTCAAATTTATTTCTACTGTTGATGAACGGCAGATGTAGAGCTTGTCTTAGAGGCTAGCCTAAAAATAGCATCATTCAGCAATTCAAACGTCCGTAAGACATTTCTGGACCGGGATGGAAACTCAGGCGTGATGTCCTTAGTCCGGCCGAAGAAGTCTGTGTCCAGTGACACTATCAGTCTCTTATCTGGTATCGCAGCTCTCTGGTCCAGAGGAACAACTTCTGGAAGGTGTTACTGGATGAAATCTACGGCCACCTTATGTTGTTCTAGAAGGGAAAAATCCAGCTCCGCAGATTCCCTTTCACCATCCGCCTGGACCAAATGTGAATCTCGGTCGTCCCTATCTGACATTGCAGGGGAGCGTACTGACCCAGCTTCCTCAGACAATTCCTGATCTGAAAGTTTCCGAAGGTTGCTGGGATGCTGTGATAAGTTGCGCTATCTGCAATAGCAAGTCCATCACGGAGGCCTGTGGAGCTGCAGTCTTACGTTGTTTAGCCGCTGGAAGCTCCTGGGACTGTGCCTCTTGCATAATTCTTTTAACTAGTAGAGTGCTAAATTATTTTTGGCTATCAAAATTTGTTCATGTGTCTTTGCCTTGTTTCAATTTATGGGAGAGTGCCTGTGGGCACTCTCCCATAAATTGTAACAAGGCAAATCCTGACAGACTAAATAATATCACTTGAAAGATAATATGAAGCACAGCAACTGAATTTGAAGCCTTGAAGTTGGAGCACCTGCACTTCAGAATAAAGCCCAAATATGGGCTTCTAGCGCTCTACCAGTTAAGCGAACGTCCCAACTGGTAAGGCCTTGTGTCCTTGGCTACCGGATAGAGTGACCCAGTCAACGTGGAATCCTTGGTCGGCGAAGCAGGCTGGATATCTGAGGTCACGTAGCCAAGGTGCGGTCGTGTGTGCTGGCGTGTGGAAGAGGAAGCCAATAGACTAGCCACCCCGGCTGTCTATGCGACTGAGCGTCCCGAGCAGGAGTGGACGTATGCTCCGACTGACGAACGTTATGTACGACAACATCTGGCCCCAGATGTTGTGTTGTAAGAGAGAGGGGCCCCTCTCGCTCGCGGTCCGGGTAGACATGAACGAGCTAGCTACCGGACTGACTGGCTTCCTCTGATCCATCCTCTGATCCGTCGTCACCGGGTGTGTGAGATCCAAGATTATAGTGCTCGCAACACCCCTTCTCCTCTCCTGGACTGCAAAGGACGAACCCGGCATCACATCACCCACTCTACGAGTGATAGCTTTGCCGGGCGAGCTACCTGGCGACATGGTCGTCAATCCTACTGAGGATATAGGCACTTGTCGGATTTCCCTTGAGCACTTTTGTCGCTAGCTCTTCATTTGATTTCAATGACGGCAGCACACTTCCTGAAGACATCATGGAAACATCACCCTGTTCTTGTTTCTCTGAAAAAGAGACTGAAAAACTAGAGTGACCCTGTGGCGAGAGGACCGGCATGGACCTCTCACCACTAACAATATACCGTGACACACGTCTCCAACGTTTGTCATCCCAATTGACACACACTGAGCAAGAATTAGTGCGAGTGCAGTGACTACAGCAAATACAATGGGCATGAGAATCAGAGGAAGACTTCCTCGATTTACAATTTGAACAATATTCTTTCATATTTAAAAAATATTAAACAGCCGTAGTACTCGCACTAACCCTTGAAAATACAAAGATACATAATAATAACCCATTACAAAAATTTCGAAAAATAATTCAAAAGAAAAAATTTTCGACAAATTTTGACATGAGCCCAAGTTCCCAAAGGGAATGATGAGCCTAAATGGATCCCAAAAAAGTCAAAGTGTGGACAAAAATTTTAAAACATTTCTAAAAATTAATGTTACACTTACGGACAATATTAATGTATCTGGCTATATAATGAACCTTACAGAAGACAAGGAATCACTGGCAGAAGTAACCATTGTCAACGTAAACAAAAGTCAATAAAAACCAGAAACAAGACTCCAGGCACTGAAAAACATGGCCCGAAATCAGTAACCAATTTAAAACACTATCTGATGTAAAACAGAATGTTCCAGAGAAGAAGCTGCAGTACATCAGATGGTAGATGCATGACCAAAACGCCTAAACACTCCTAGGGTGAGGATGTAACCATGGGGATAACAGAATAAACATTTTGTAACTATGCTAAAACTCCCAAGAAATTTCAATAAAAAAATTTCCAAAATTATATCAAAAGCATGGGAGATTAGCAAGGGGGGTATCAAGGAAAGTGAGAGAGGAGACACTGAACAAACAGTGGAGATTTCATAGCAAGAATGAAAACATCAGGCCCATGCCCCAAAATTAGGGAACATGAAATAATTTTACATAAAAATTATAAGTTACAGCCCTGAACACATCCTTCCACTGTTTCTTCCTCTCATCCTCTTACTTCATCCTTGGATCCACCATTTCCTTCATGATTTTGTGTCTGACATCATTTTAACTGAGATTTTCAGCACAGATATCAGTGAGATGTTACTGATTGAAGGGCCAAACAAAGAATGAAGATTTTGCACCAATTTTGGTACTTCCTTGACACTGCACATGCGCAGTGGACAAAAGTATGGAGGACAATATAGAACATTGATTTTTTGGATTTAGATTTAGATGCAAATTTTGAGGATTGGGGGGGGGGGGGGGGGGGCAAAATTTGTGTTTGGCCCTGAATTTTTAAGAGTTAGCACCAGCTAAGTCTGGGTCATTGGTACAGTATAAAAATATAATTTTAAGCCTCGAAATTTTCGGACACCCACTCAAAGATTGTCCCGGTCTGGTGTCTTCATTCTTCTGCAGTAATGAGCACATTAACCAACAAGCATTTTCTGCAATACTTGTGACAGGACTTCTAGTTTCAACTGTATGTGCTACTTCATATGATAGCAGGAAATGTCTAACAGATATTTTTTGATATCTGTTGTCCCAATAAATATAAGAGAATATCTCTCCTGAAATGACATGTATCATACAATGAGTTTAGATTGATATCCATCTGTATATTTGGCATTTAGGTGTTTTATTTTTAACTACAATTAAAACAGTGCAGTATGTATAATAAAATAGGCCGATGAAATCGTCAGATGTGTACCCATACGTGCAACTAGTAGAAAGCTGTATGACGGAGGGCCACCACGGATGCCGACATTATGTACACCATACAAGGTATGGGTACATATAAAAATGGATTAGAGGAGTGTCTAATTTGATGGATAAAGGGTTAATATCTCCAGATCAAATTATCAGATTTACATAAAAAACTATACAGCACAGCACATCAGTAACCTGAATAAATATATAAAGTAACATGACAATCAGATTGATATTTTTTGAGTTATCTCATGCCAAAGGGATTGGAGGAATTTTCAATTTGAAGGATAAAGGGTTAATATCTCGGGATCAAATTATCAGATTAACACCAAAAACTATACAGCTCAGCACATCAGTAACCTGAACACAATTATAAAGTAACTTGACAATCCAAGCAATATTTTTCAAGTTATCGAATGCCAAAGGGATTGGAGGAATTTTCAATTTGAAGGATAAAGGGTTAATATCTCAGGATTAAATTATCAGATTTACACCAAAAACTATACAGCTCGGCACATCAGTAACCTGAACACAAATATAAAGTAACTTGACAATCCAAGCAATATTTTTCAAGTTATCGAATGCCAAAGGGATTGGAGGAATTTTCAATTTGAAGGATAAAGGGTTAATATCTCAGGATCAAAATAACAGATGTACACCAAAAAACTATACAGCTCGGCACATCAGTAACCTGAACACAAATATAAAGTAACATGACAATCCAAGTAATATTTTTCAAGTTATCAAATGCCAAAGGGATTGGAGAAATTTTCAATTTGAAGGATAAAGGGTTAATATCTGGGGATCAAATCATCAGATTTACACTGAAAACTATACAGCTCAGCACATCAGTAACCTGAACACAAATATAAAGTAACTAGACAATCCAAGCAATATTTTTCAAGTTATCAAATGCTAAAGGGATTGGAGGAATTTTCAATTTGAAGGATAAAGGGTTAATATCTCAGGATCAAATTATCCGATTTACACCAAAAACTATACAGCTCGGCACATCAGTAACCTGAACACAAATATAAAGTAACTTGACAATCCAAGCAATATTTTTCAAGTTATCGAATGCCAAAGGGATTGGAGAAATTTTCAATTTGAAGGATAAAGGGTTAATATCTCAGGATCAAATTATCCGATTTACACCAAAAACTATACAGCTCGGCACATCAGTAACCTGAACACAAATATAAAGTAACTTGACAATCCAAGCAATATTTTCAAGTTATCGAATGCCAAAGGGATTGGAGGAATTTTCAATTTGAAGGATAAAGGGTTAATATCTCAGGATTAAATTATCAGATTTACACCAAAAACTATACAGCTCGGCACATCAGTAACCTGAACACAAATATAAAGTAACTTGACAATCCAAGCAATATTTTTCAAGTTATCGAATGCCAAAGGGATTGGAGGAATTTTCAATTTGAAGGATAAAGGGTTAATATCTCAGGATCAAAATAACAGATTTACACCAAAAAACTATACAGCTCGGCACATCAGTAACCTGAACACAAATATAAAGTAACATGACAATCCAAGTAATATTTTTCAAGTTATCAAATGCCAAAGGGATTGGAGAAATTTTCAATTTGAAGGATAAAGGGTTAATATCTGGGGATCAAATCATCAGATTTACACTAAAAACTATACAGCTCAGCACATCAGTAACCTGAACACAAATATAAAGTAACTAGACAATCCAAGCAATATTTTTCAAGTTATCAAATGCTAAAGGGATTGGAGGAATTTTCAATTTGAAGGATAAAGGGTTAATATCTCAGGATCAAATTATCCGATTTACACCAAAAACTATACAGCTCGGCACATCAGTAACCTGAACACAAATATAAAGTAACTTGACAATCCAAGCAATATTTTTCAAGTTATCGAATGCCAAAGGGATTGGAGAAATTTTCAATTTGAAGGATACAGGGTTAATATCTCGGAATCAAATCATCAGATTTACACTAAAAACTATACAGCTCGGCACATCAGTAACCTGAACATAAATATAAAGTAACTAGACAATCCAAGCAATATTTTTCAAGTTATCGAATGCCAAAGGGATTGGAGGAATTTTCAATTTGAAGGATAAAGGGTTAATATCTCAGGATCAAATTATCCGATTTACACCAAAAACTATACAGCTCGGCACATCAGTAACCTGAACACAAATATAAAGTAACTTGACAATCCAAGCAATATTTTCAAGTTATCGAATGCCAAAGGGATTGGAGAAAGTTTCAATTTGAAGGATAAATGGTTAATATCTCAGGATCAAATTATCAGATTTACACCAAAAACTATACAGCTCGGCAAATCAGTAACCTGAACACAAATATAAAGTAACTAGACAATCGAAGCAATAATTTTCAAGTTATCGAATGCCAAAGGGATTGGAGGAATTTTCAATTTGAAGGATAAAGGGTTAATATCTCAGGATCAAATCATCAGATACACACCAAAAACTATACAGCTCGGCACATCAGTAACCTGAAAACAAATATAAAGTAACTTGACAATCCAAGTAATATTTTTCAAGTTATCGAATACCAAAGGGATTGGAGAAATTTTCAATATTATAGACATAACTAACTAGAAAGAACCATGCAACCACGGACATCATTGGGACCGCCTCTGTCAGCCGGTTCCAATGATATTCATAATGGCATGGTTATATGAGGACATACGCAAATTATACGAGGTCACCCCACTAAAGTACAAGTCAAATCCCTGGTTGTGTTATTCCGGTAAAATTGACAGAGGCGGTCCCAATGATGTCCGTGGTTGCATGGTTCTTTCTAGTTAGTTATGTCTATAATAATCTTCCTACATATGTAATTTTGTTAAACCCCTGTTTTGTTGGGTATAGAAATTATAACCATATTCGATTATTATGTTCCATTGAATTATACGTAGACCTTCACCCCTCATTAGAGCAAGCGAGAAACATTTGTTCGGAAGGTGGGCTGTGATTATTTATAGCTCCTGTCTCCTGTAATGACCCCCCCCCCTTCTTTCTGTGGGGGAGGGGTAGTAAATGGTTTTCTTTCATTCAAATACCGCGCTCTCCTCTACCTCCAACCTATCACCATTTACAGTGGCTTACTATTTCGTATGTATCCTTTATAATCATGTGGGGACATGTGCGGGGTTATGAGGGGCCATTCCGCTATTTTATATATCATCCTTGCGTACACGTTGTACTGATAGAGGGGGTGAAGGTGGAGGGGGCGCGAACGTAAGTAGGGCACTCCTCACGTAACTCTCCGTCTATATCTGCATACCTGTGTATGGTTAGATTACCTTTTTCCTGGCGTGGCGACCATATGTATACTGTTGTTTCTCTCGATTTATCTTCTGGAGCCCTAGGTGCCTTTTATGTCCCGGTGATAACATATGGGTGTCGATGCCGTTGGATTCGGATGGAAGGGTCGGTGTTAATGGCATCGGTAATTTTTAAGGTTTTATTAATGTAGTATTGTATATAGGGGTCTATATGCCGGCGGAAATATGGGGGGGGGGGGGGGGGGGGGGGGCTTGGCTCATTACTTCGAATACTGTAGTGATCATTATCTTTATAATAAATTTGTATACTATCCTTATAGTATACAAATTTAATAGCGCCTCGTTCTATTTAATAGCGCCTTCGATGTGTATAAATGGATACCACTTATTATCTCTCATATAAATTTGTATACTATCCTCATTATACTCGCCCTGTCGTCTAAACTTTTAGCGGGGATTGGGGTACGGATGATTTCATTCATCTTTTATTGGACTTCCAGTGTATTGCATGCCGTAGGATGTTTCCCTGTGACGCTCGCCGCATACGTATAGCGCAGCGTCATCAGTGTATATTCCAACGTCTCTCTCAATTATTTATCTACAGTTAATTATTGTGAATGTGTGATATGTAAATCTCTTGTTATTTTCACCCTGATGAAGGCCATGGGGCCAAAACGTTGGAACCGGTTGAGCGATTTTATTAAACTAATAATTTTCAAGTTATCGAATGCCAAAGGGATTGGAGGAATTTTCAATTTGAAGGATAAAGGGTTAATATCTCAGGATCAAATTATCTGATTTACACCAAAAACTATACAGCTGGGCACATCAGTAACCTGAACACAAATATAAAGTAACATGACAATCCAAGTAATATTTTTCAAGTTATCAAATGCCAAAGGGATTGGAAAAATTTTCAATTTGAAGGATAAGGGGTTAATATCTGGGGATCAAATCATCAGATTTACACTAAAAACTATACAGCTCGGCACATCAGTAACCTGAACACAAATATAAAGTAACTAGACAATCCAAGCAATATTTTTCAAGTTATCAAATGCTAAAGGGATTGGAGGAATTTTCAATTTGAAGGATAAGGGGTTAATATCTGGGGATCAAATCATCAGATTTACACTAAAAACTATACAGCTCGGCACATCAGTAACCTGAACACAAATATAAAGTAACTTGACAATCCAAGCAATATTTTTCAAGTTATCGAATGCCAAAGAAATGGATACGGACGCCGGACAGACAGACGGATGGACAGACAGATGGACGGACAAAGGATGGACAAACGACGGATGGTCACCCCGGATGCCGGCATTATGTGTACCATACATAGTATGGGTACACATAAAAAAAACTATAATTTTTGAGTAGATAACCAAATTATCTCACCTGTGACAACAAGTCAATCTGACTGCTCATGAAAACTTGATTTCTTTGCAATCACTCATGAAATAATTCTGGAGCCTACTTTTGATCAGAAACACTAAGTATATTTTACTTTTTATGTTTATATTATATATGTCATGTTTCTGGTTACATGCTCTGGTCTGTAAATATGGTAGTGAAGTGGATCAGTGCCATGGACCAGAGATACAGTATTGGAATTTAGGGTTCGGTATCGGTTTCGGTATTTTTAAGGGTGTATACCAGAGTATTGGTTTGGTATTTAGCATTGACTTGCTGATTGAACCAAAGAAGAATTCACATAAGAAAATACACAATAAGTTGTTCTTGTATTATTCTTCCACAGCACCACAAATGCTACTGCCAATGAGCAGAGCAATGACATTCTTGTGCCAACACATATCATACCTACAGTAATTTTGTGACTTTCAGACACACCTTTACCATTAAAGACCTATTTCTGGCATTTGCTAGCTAAGAGCAGGTGTCCTTAACCCTTTGAACACGTAAAACTGATTTTTCGGTCCAAGACATAATTTCATCCCATTTTTGTCTTATTATAAGAGGTCTATACAAAGGGCATTGATGATAAAATAATACCTGCAGGCTGCAGGCGAATGGATGCAGACTGCAGTTATTTTATGCTCCCTGTATATTGATATTGGACTGGCCCATCTCACAGTAAGTGTACACAAAGGTGATACCATGCCTGAAAACAAGGGTTCACAGGTTTAACATGCCATCATTAGGAGATCCTGCTGACAGTAGACAAATCATCTAGGCAGTGATTTCTAATCAAGTCTTGGGTGTCTTAACCCTAGGTGGCCTCGAGATTTGATAAATATTTCTTTACACTCTGACAGTCTTCAACCTGTGGCTTTGCAGTTGTTTTAGACAGGTCTTGGCTGCCAAAAAATTTAGAATTTAACTTGTGAGTTAATCCTAAGACAGCATGTTGGGACACCTGTTCTGTTGCAGTAAGAGATCAACGTCAGAATTAGACCCTTAACTGGTCGAGTGCTGGAAGCCAATATCTGGGCTTTATTCTGAAGAGGAGGTGCCACAACATGAAGGCTTATGTTAAATGGATGTGTTTTGTACAGTAAAACCTGTCTTGAGAGACCAATGTCTTGAGAGACCACCTGTCTTGAGAGACCACTGTGACCTGGTACCAACTTGTATTTTTATGCCATAATGGACCTGTCTTGAGAGACCGCCCCTTTGAAGACTGAAACCATGACAAAAACTTTTTACCTGTTCTGGAATTGGAAAATCCATTGTGGTTATACTAACATAATTAAAAGTATTAAAAGCTCTTAATTGGGTTTCAATTGCTAATTCATTACAGATTGAGATGTTTTTATAAGACCCCTGTGAAAAGATTAGGATTATTGCTGAATAAACAATTTCATACATACCTGAAATGTGACAGATAGGAATAAAAATAAATTTGTGTTGAAAATATTTTTGTAACAAATTGAAATGGACTGTTATAAAAATTATAAAAATAAATTAGTGTTGAAAATCTTCAATGAAGATTTTCAACACTAATTTATTTTTATAATTTTTATAGCAGTCCATTTCAATTTGTTACAAAAACTTCATAACAAGAGGCCCCAGGGGGCCTGAGGGCGCACACCTGACATGGTAGCCTAAATATCAACCCAGAGAATTGATTTCCACAAGTTGCATCTGCTCCTCCTAAGAAAAGCTGAAACCAAATATCCAAATATTCTAACCAGTGGATCTAAAAAAAGATTTTTAAAGAATATTCCTCATACTGAACTAAGTCATAATTCGGGCTCCCACAGGGAGCCAATATATGAACCCAGGGACTTGGCTTTAACAAACCTGAATCTCACACCCCTAAGGATTCTGCACTCCAAATATCAAAACATTCCGACTGCTGGATCTGAAGAAGAAGATTTTTGAAGAAAATTCCTCATTTTGAACCAAGTTACAATTCGAGCTCCCACAATCAGCCCAAATATGGACCTAGGGACATGGCTTGAACAAACTTGAATCTTACCCCCCTAAGGATGCTGCATAAAAAATATCAAAAGCATTCATCTGCTGGATCTGAAGATTTTTAAAGAAAATTCCTCATTTTGAACTAAGTTGTCATTCAGGCTCCCATAGTGAGCCCAAATATGAACCAAGGGACTTGGCTTGAACAAACTTGAATCTCAGCCCCTAAGGTTGCTCCATGCCAAATATCAAAACATTCCAACTGCTGAATCTGAAGAAGAAGATTTTTAAAGAAAATTCCTCATATTGACCCAGATATAATTTGGGCTCCCACAGGGAGCCCAAATATGGACCCATGGACTTGGCTTTAACACACTTGAATCCCCCCTCCCCACCAAGGATGCTACTCACCACATATCAAACCATTCCGACTGCTGGATCTGAAGAAGATTTTTTAAGAAAATTCCTCATTTCGAACAAAGTTACAATTCAAGCTCCCACAGTGAGCCCAAATATGGACCTAGGGACGTGGCTTGAACAAACTTGAATCTCACCCCCCTAAGGATGCTGCATACCAAATATCACAAGATTCTGCCTGCTGGATCTTGAGAAGAAGATTTTCCAAGAAATTTGCCTGAAATGCACTAAGTTCGAATTTGGGCTTCTATAGTGAGCCCAAATATGAATCCAGGTGGCCGATTTGAACAAACTGGAATCAGATCCACCCCACAATGTTGCATACCAAATATCAAAAGATTCTGCCTGCAGGATCTGGAGAAGAAGATTTTTGAAGAAATTTGCCTGAAATGCACTAAGTTCAAATTCGAGCTTCTATAGTGAGCCCAAATATGAATCTAGGGAGCCGATTTGAACAAAATAGAATCAGATCCACCCCACAATGTTGCATACCAAATATCAAAAGATTCTGTCTGCTGGATCTGGAGAAGAAGATTTTTTAAGAAATTTGCCTGAAATGCACTAAGTTCAAATTTGGGCTCCTATACTGAGCCCAAATATAAACCCAAGGGGCCGATTTGAACAAACTTGAATCAGATCCACCCCACAATGTTGCATACCCAATATCAAAAGATTCTGCCTGCTGGATCTTGAGAAGATTTTCAAAGAAATTTGCCTGAAATGCACTAAGTTCAAATTTGGGCTCCTATACTGAGCCCAAATATAAACCCAAGGGGCCGATTTGAACAAACTTGAATCAGATCCACCCCACAATGTTGCATACCAAATATCAAAAGATTCTGCCTGTTGGATCTGGAGAAGAAGATTTTTTAAGAAATTTGCCTGAAATGCACTAAGTTCGAAATCGGGCTCCTATACTGAGCCCAAATATGAACCCAGGGGGCCAATTTGAACAAACTTGAATCAGATCCACCCTCCAATGTTGCATACCAAATATCAAAAGATTCTGCCTGCTGGATCTGGAGAAGATTTTTTAATGTTTTTCCCATTGCCTACAGTGTTAAAAAGTGCTGACTCAGCACTTTTTCAATGTCCCGAAACTGTACCCTATGATAAAACCGATGGCAATTTTTTTTTACCAATTCTTTCTGTTGGTCCTAAGGAAGCTTCACACCAAATAAAAATTCTCTGTGCCGTGCAGTTTTGGAGATATGGGCGTTTTAATTTTTTTCCATTTTTAGCTCCTGCGGTTCCCATGGGGCTACGGGAAAAAAAAAATCAGCATAAATTAGGTACTTATGACCCAATAAACCCTCACATAAAATTTGGTTCAAATCAGCCTCTCGGTTTGGAAAATAGAAATTTTGGGCGGGGCCAAAAATTTTGCCCCTCCCATAATGACGCCAAGTATAGCCCCACAAACTTCTCTTGAACAAATCTGAGTCTACACCTCAAAAGGAAGCTGCACACCAAATATCAAGTCTCTGCTACTGCTGGTTCATGAGAAGAAGATTTTTTAAGATTTCAGCACACTTTTTGGGTGTGGCCCTACCCACGGGCGGAGCAACTTGATTTGAACAAAATCAAATTGCGATGTCATAACAAACTATTATCTCAAATATCAATTAAATTGGTTCAGCGGTTTGGGAGGAGAAGACGCAAACACCATGTTCACGGACGACGGACGATGGACGCCGGACGACGGACGGTGAGTGATCACTATAGCTCTCCTGACTGAAAGTCAGGTGAGCTAAAAAAGAACAACTACAAAGTAATTACAAAAATCCATTCTTCTCCATTTCTGAATTTTGTGGTTGGTTATTCACTGACTTGAGAAAACCTTGAACCTGTTATGAGAGACCACCTGTCTTGAGAGACCACTTTTGTGTGGCCCAAAGGGCGGTCTCTCAAGACAGGTTCTACTGTATTATTTTCAAAGTGATATCATTTAGTTTGAAAGGGTTTGCCTTGTTACAGTTTATGGGAGAGTGCCCATAAATTGTAACAAGTCAAAGACATGTGTACAAAATTTGATGGCCAAAAATAATTTAGCACTCTACCAGTTAAGGGTTAACAGGCAGTCGAGACCTGACTAAAAATGATAAATTGTATATTTTTTATCCTTACCAATGGCCCAGACTTAGCTGGTGCAAACTTGATATTATCCAGGGCCAAACACAAATTTTGAACCCCCCCAGTAGGCTGCCTTCATTAAATCAGTAATGGCAATACTATTTGAATAAGCCCAAGAAGAAGACAGTGCTCAAACCTCATGCGCTGAAATCTTATTGACAGACCACTGATCTGAAGATAGATTCTCATAAGCAATTCGTATTGCTAATTGAATCCACCTAGCAACTGAATGAACAGAAATATCCTTTCTGTTTGGCATAAGAGAAAGAAAAAATCTCTTTCTTCCCTTTTTAATAAAGCTAGATCTACGTTTATAAATGGGGATCGATCTCACTGGACACAACATTGGCCTGCAGCTTTCCGAGGATGGTAAAGCCTTAATAATAGGCTCCAGCAACTTATCTGGAATCTGGTCCTTTGCCAAGAATCCCACTTCTGTAGTAAGAGTAATAGTATTACCCACACTACGGAAATGGAAATCTTCAACAGATAATGCATGAAGCTCACTAACTCTTCAGGCAGAAGCAAAGGATAAGAGAAATGCCATTTTATAAGACAGGAAATTCAATTCTACATCATCTAATGGCTCAAAACGAGCTTCTTGAAGCTTCAAAAGAACCCAAGCTAAATTTCATTTAGGAATTAATCTGAGGGTTCTAGGTCTATTGATAGAGAAATTTCTAACCAGCTTGGATAAAGAAGGATCTGATCCAATAGCCAAGTTATCATGATGAGCATATGTGTCTGATAACATGGACCTATACTCCTTAATAGTAACAGGATGAAGTTTTAATATGTCAAGCAGGTAGACCTTAAAATTGGCAATTTGAGGTATAGATGGATTATAAATATCCACCGCTTGATCCACACACCAACGAAAGAAAACTCTCCACTTCGCTGCATAATTCAACGAAGAGGAGGTCCTCCTTGCGTCCACTGCTCATCCTGTAGACTGTCAACTGCTTTCCGTGCAAGAAGGACTGCACAATGGAAATGGAAGGTTGAGACCCTCCGGGTTGTGATGCAGTGTGTGGGACTACCCCTGATATAGAAGGTCCTTGAGAGGAGAAAGCTTCTGAGGAATGTCCCTTAACAGACACCTGACAAAACTGATCCAAGGTTTCTGAGCTGACAGAGGTGCTACCAGCAGAATTTTGCAATGAGACTGTTTGATTTTTAACAGAATCTGCTGAATCAGCATAGTTGGAAGAAATGCATATCCTACTATTCAGGGTATTTGATGACTGGATTCGCATTACAAAATGCTATACAAAACTGTCCAAATCCTTTCCATTTTTCTTTCATATTAGCCTTATATTCACTATTTATCATCACTTTTTGAAACCAAGATGGAAAATGCTAATCAAATTTTTAAAAACAAAAAAATACCCTGCTATTCCGTTCCATGAGATTGGTAGAGCATCTACTGCATACATTCGATGATCCGGACACGGCAACACGAACATCGGAAGCTGATTGTTCAGGTTCGTGGCAAAGAGATCTATCATGGAACGATCCCACTGGTAGCAAATCTGCCTGAATATTCGTTTATTAATTGTCCACTCTGATGGCAACAGGCGACCTTTTTGTGAGAGCGAGTCTGCTAGTATGTTCAGATGGCCCGGAATATGATGGACTGAGAGATGAACGTGATGACTCGAATAAAGGAATCGAATGAGTGCTGCCCTGGTTCCTGAGATAAGCCACTACTGTGGAATTGTCCGGCAGAATCTGAACATGGACGTTCGCTAAGTGAGCAATCCAATGTTTTAGTGCTAGCCAAAAGGACATCATCTCTTTGATGTTTATGTGCTTTTCTACTAGGAACCAAGGGTCCCAAAGACCCTGACACTTCAGGTCTGTGAGAATCAGGGATGTGCCCCAGCCCATCAGACTCGCATCCACCATAACAGTGAAGACTGAATCTGGTACTTGAAGCAGAACTCCCTGAGTCAGCCATTGGAGATCCACCCAAATCTGAACCTTTTGTTTTACCAGGTCTGTTAAAACAATCTGGCTTTCGAGCGAATGTGTCTTGACACTCCAGTTCTGAGTGAAAAAAACCTGGAGAGGACACATGCGTAAGCAACCTAGCAGAATCAGGTCTGAAGTCGCTCCACACAGTCCTATCAGTCGCATAAACTCCCTTGCTGATATTGTGAGAGAGTTTAGACAAAAGCAAGCATAACAACTTACTAACTTCGCTCTGGTTACCAGCAGACAAACCAGATTGTTGTGAGTCTCGAAGCTCATTCCCAAGTGAATGAAGGACTTGGACGGAACTAAATCCGACTTCATTTTGCTTACAATGAAACAGAGACATCGGAATAACAGAAGCAGACTCTGCACATCATTCTGAAGTGCATTTTTGTCGCCGTATCTCTTAAGAATGTCGTCCAAGTAAGCCGACTTTGCTACTGCCGAATGAGCTCGAAAGAATGACCTGACAGAGTTCATTATTCGAGTGAAAGCCCAAGGGGCCAGGTTCAGACAGAAGCACATCGCTCTGAACTGGTAAACCCTCCCTTGGATGGCAAAGCACAGATACTTTCTGAAAGCCGGATGGACCAAGACGTGAATGCACGCAACCTTTAGGTCTATGCTTGCCACAAAATCGTTCACTCGAATGCTCGCTTTTCTTTTACCGACCGAATGATTTCCATGTAGAACTTTGGATATATTATTAATTTGTTTATCCAGCTCAAGTCCATCACCGGTCGTAACGAGCCATTTGGCTTCGGCACAAGAAACAGGTAACTGTAAAATCCCGGAGAATTTGGATTTTCCACGACCTCTATTGCTTCCTTTACTATGAGAAATTGAACTTCTGCAAGAAGAGACTCCCTTTTTGAAGGATTTGCCAGAAGATCTGTCCAACGTGGACTTCTTGTAAGTGGAGGTTTTGATTGGAATGATAGCCGAAGACCCTTTCTGACTACATTCCTTACCCACTGATCTTCCGTTATCTCCATCCAGTTTCTTGCAAAGTTTGACAACCTTCCACCAACTGGAGAGCAATAGAGGTCGAGACCATCACCTGTATGATTTGTGAGGCTTTCGGGAAGAGAAACTATGTCCTCCCCGTGAAGCACCTTGTGCCATTTGGCTTAGGGGCTTCTGACTTAAAAGTCTCTGTGAGACTTACGCCACTTTCCAGAGTCGCTATATTGATGGTTCTCTGAGTATCCATATGAGGGTTTCTTAGAACCTATGTGAGGAGCCCCTTTTCGACGACTGCGATTG
Organism: Pictodentalium vernedei; assembly: GCA_031216915.1. NCBI lineage: Eukaryota > Metazoa > Mollusca > Scaphopoda > Dentaliida > Dentaliidae > Pictodentalium > Pictodentalium vernedei. The sequence goes on along the minus strand of CM062295.1, from coordinate 606,438,794 downwards.
GAGCATCCTCGCCTACCACATCCAGTAGACGACTGCTGCTGGGAAACTCATCTCAGAAACAAAGTGCTGGTAGCTTTTTTGGTAGCCTCGTCTTTCACAAAGGATAGCTTATGATCAAACAAGGTATGACTGAAACTGAAGCAACTCTGGGAGAGCTTTTTACTCGATCATCTATTAATGAGGACGATGCTAAGGCTCCATCACGTCTTATCAACTCCATATTAGCCACTGAAAGGACTAAGTAATATGTGGCCAACATAATTGCCCTAGAAAAGAAAGAACTCTGAGTGACGGATTAATGTCGTCAAATTCTTTTTCCACGAAGACATTGAGCCAGAGCCCTGGTGATATGGTCTGTGTTGGACATAGCATCCAAAACCACCCAGACAAGAATCAATGAAAGGTTCCAACACTTCGGAGCGGACACTGAATGATGCGGGTAGCGAGATATATTTCCAAAGCCCGCAGATGCAGAGGAGCTCTCTGAACATCTTCTCCTACCGTTTTTAAGTAACGTGGTCCAGGAAATGGTATATGGATAGGAGATGAAGATAAAAAAACGCTTTTCCTTTTTGAATTCACTAGACTAAAGATTGCATCGTCAATCTGGCCCGATAGCCTCCAACACATGAACAGGTTGACCCGGGAAGGAAAAAACGTCATCTTTCCTCCGTAGGATATACGTATTTAGGGATGATAGCTGTTTCTGCCTAGCTAAAACAGCTTATTGACCAGATGGAAAAAGATCTGGAAAAAAACTGATGAATAAAATTCATAGCTTCCATGTGTTGTTCTGACAGAGAATCTTCCTCTGGCTCCCTTTCACGATCCGACTGGTCCAACTGTGAATTACGGTCAACTCCATCTAAATGAACAGATGACCAGCGGACCCAGCACCGTCCAACAGCTCACCACCAAAGTCTGTTGATGGCCAAGCCTGTGTTTGCTTGGAAGCTGCACAATCTGCGACAGCATTCCGTAACCGAGACTTGCGGAGCAGCAGTCTCCTGTTTTTTCGTCGCATGCTGCTCGCGGAACGAAGATTTGTCCCCAGATCTCTTCGACGAACGCTCCGCATAATCAAGCCTTGAACCACTAGCTATCAGATGGGCTGCCTTCGGTGGCGAAGACTGCAGCATCTTTGCGAAGCAGCTTGAACATTCAAAGTCAGACAGCTAGTGAGCGGTCAAATGTGCTTTGTCAAAGCCAAGGAAGAAGCTGTAACTGCTGCTGACCCCGGCTGCAGTGTAGAAGGAGCATCTGAACAGCCAGCGAGGACGTTGGCTCAGACTCAGTGAAGTTTCTAGCAATGGAAACAGTCAAGCCCAACTGTCGACGGGATGGAGAAGGCACTCCCATTCGCGATCTGGCCCCAGATCTCGCCAAGTGTCCCGATGAGAAACTTGCAGGCTTCTTCCCTTTTGCCATCGTAGCTGGGAGAGCTTTTATTTTTGAGGTGCTCGCTCGACCCAAATCTACACTCTCCTCGATGGCTACAGACTTACCTGGCATCATGGCTCGCACTAATGTGGTAACTGCTTCACCGGTCGAGCTAGCTGCTTGTACAGGAATAAGGTCTAATTCCTTGTTTGATATTCATGAGCACCTTTGCAGTTAGCTCTGTTTGCTCATCAGAGCGCGACATCAGCAGCACATTATGGATGGGTGTCGATATACCATCACCATGTTCTTGTTGCTCTGAAAAAGAAACTGAAAAGCTAGAATTAGCCTGTGGTGACAGTTCCAGCAACGGAACTTCACAACACATGACATGGCGCGGAATCCCGGAATCCCAAAGTACACAAGTAGCACATGTATCAGTAGGAGTGCAGCAACTACAATCAAGACATCAAGCATTTAAATTCGAGGCAGACTTCCTCGACTTACACTTTGAGTAGAAAGTTTTCATAATTAATATTTCAAGCCAAAATCAAAGTCCACTGCACTCCTATAATATAACATATAATTATACATAACAAGGATACAATAAGAAGGGAATCCAAATTATTTCAAAAGAAATCAAAAATATTTTTTCCGAAAAAATTTTGAAAAACGCCTAAGTTCCCCAAGAGAACCTTAAGAGCCCAAGGGCACCCCGATAGATCCTAAGTGTGGACAAACACTAAATAATCAAAACTACACTACCGGAGTACTAAATGAAATATATCCTACTATAATTACAATAACTGTGCTATACCAAATACTGAAATAATACATATTTCAGGCGTTGTTAACTGAAAACGTCAAGAGGAAAAACCGGAAACTAAACAACAGGCACAAAATAGGCCCAAAGTCAGTAGCCGATCAATTACTACTTGATGCAAAGCAAGATCTTCATAGGAAGAAAAAACAATGCATCTAGTAGACTGCAGGACTACAAACATCCTAACACCCCTAGGGTGAGGGCGTAACCATAGGGATAAATAGAAAAAACATTCTGTAAAACATGTTAAACTCCCAAGAAATTTAATAAAAAATTTCAATAAAAAAGCCAGAATAGCTTGGGAGTTTAACAGGAGGGTTCATGGGAGGAGAGGGAAGGAACATTTAACAAACAGTAGGTTTAATCATTACCAAGAATGATGACCTTCAGGCGTATATCCCAAAATTGGGAAACATGAATAATTTTACAAAATTATTTTAAAGTTACAGCCCTGAACATCCAAAACCACCATTGTTCACTTCCAGCATCCTGTTACAGCCTTGAATCCACCATAACCATCAATGATTTGTATCTGACATCTTCAAATGAAAGTGTCAATGACACTGTAGCTTTTAACTTGTGTGTTGTGTTTGATGAAAAGGATAATGTTCAATGTTTATGAAAGGATTATGAAATAAGACAAGAATTGTGATAATTGGGAATATGTTCATTTCTGTTCCCTGTATGCTATGTTTTTGATAAAAATAATATGAGGCGTATACTGTACTAAAGAGCTGACGGGTGGGTTAATATGACCTCATGGTTAATGTATGTGGCCCTCACAGTTAACGTATATCAACAAAAGTTACAAGTTACAGTGAAATTATTCCAAAACGAGTCATCCTGTCAAGTTACATTAAAACCCCTTCATAAATATGGCCTGTAGACTGTGCTAAAGGTTTTCGGGCTTTCGGGCCCCTGTAGCCGTCAGTTTCCCAACTGTGTCCAAAGGGGACGTTCTCATCTAGACATTATATGAAGTCAACCTACCAAGTTACAATGAAATCCCTTCATAAATATGACTTGTAGACTGTGCTAAAGGTTTTTGGGCTTTGGCCTCTGGCAGCCATCATGGTTGAATGATCGCAACCAAAGGGGACATTCTCATCTGGGCATCATCTGGAGTGATCCTACAAAGTTACAATGAAATCCCTTCATAAATGTGACCAGTAGACTGTGCTCAAGGTTTTCGGGCTTCGGGCACTTGTAGCCATCACAGCTGACAATCATGATCAAAAGGGGATGTCGTCATCTAGGCATTATATGGAGTCAACCTTCCAAGATACAATGAAATCCCTTCATAATTATGACCTGTAGACTGTTCTAAAGGTTTTCGGGCTTTGAGCCCCTGTAGCCGTCACAGTTGCCCAATCGTGTCCAAAAGGGGACGTTCTCATCTAGACATTACATGAAGTCAACCTACCAAGTTACAATGAAATCCCTTCATAAATATGACCTGTAGACTGTGCTAAAGGTTTATGGGCTTCGGGCTCGGGCAGCCATCATGGTTGAATGATCACAACCAAAGGGGAGAATCTCATCTGGGCATCATCTGGAGTGATCCTGCGAAGTTATAATGAAATCCCTTCATAAATATGACCTGTAGACTGTGCTCAAGGTTTTCAGGCTTCGGGCACCTGTAGCCATCACAGTTGACCAATCACGACCAAAAGGGGATGTCATCATCTAGGCATTATATGGAGTCAACCTAACAGGTTACAATGAAATCCTTCTATAAATATAACCTTTTGCCTATGCTAAAGGTTTTTGGGCTCGGGCACCCATGAAGGCTAAACGATCACAACCAAAATGGGATGTTCTCATCTAGACATTATTTAGAGTCATCCTACCAAGTTACAATGAAATCCCTTCATAAATATGACCTGTAGACTGTGCTAAAGGTTTTCGGGCTTCGGGCACCTTTAGCTGTCACAGTTGCCCAATCATGTCCAAAAGGGGATGTTCTCATCTAGACATTATATGAAGTCAACCTACCAGGTTACAATGAAATCCCTTCATAAATATGACCTGTAGACTGTGCTAAAGGTTTTCGGGCTTCGGGCTCGGGCAGCCATCATGGTTGAATGATCGCAACCATTGGGGACAATCTCATCTGGGCATCATCTGGAGTGATCCTACGAAGTTACAATGAAATCCCTTCATAAATATGACCTGTAGACTGTACTCAAGGTTTTCAGGCTTCGGGCACTTGTAGCCATCACAGCTGACCAATCACGACCAAAAGGGGATGTCATCATCTAGGCATTATATGGAGTCAACCTAACAGGTTACAATGAAATCCTTCCATAAATATGACCTTTTGCCTATGCTAAAGGTTTTTGGGCTCAGGCACCCATCAAGGCTGAATGATCGCAATCAAATGGGACGTTCTCATCTAGACATTATTTGGAGTCATCCTACCAAGTTACAATGAAATCCCTTCATAAATATGACCTCTAGACTGTGCTTAAGGTTTCCGGGCTTCGGGCCCCTGTAGCCGTCACAGTTGCCCAATCAGGTCCAAAAGGGGACTTTCTCATCTAGACATTATATGAAGTCAACCCACCAAGTTACAATGATATTCCTCAATAAATATGACCTGTAGACTGTGCTAAAGGTTTACAGGTTTTGGGCTCGAGCAGTCGTCACGGTTGGCAGATCATGCCCAAATGGGGAAATTCTCATCTAGACATCATGAGGAGTCATCCTACCAAGTTACAATGAAATCCCTCCACATTAAACATGACCTGCAGACTGTGCTAAAAGTTTTTGGGTTTCGGGCTTGGGCAGCCATCACGGTTGATAGATCATGCCCAAAAGAGGACGTTCTCATCTAGGCATTATACAGAGGCATCCTACCAAGTTACAATGAAATCCCTTCATAAATATGACCTGTAGACTGTGCTAATGGTTTTCTGGTTTTGGGCTCGGGCAGCCATACCGGTTGCCCGATCGCAACCAAAAGGGGACGTTCTCATCTAGACATGACCCCAAACCTGCATATGAAATTTCGTGACGATCAGACAAGAACTGTGGGGTGTAGCCCATGCTAAAGGAAAATGTGAACAGACGTCACAGACTCACAGACTATCAGACTTCCGCACGTGTGATGGCAATAGCTTATCTTGACTATGTCAAGTTAAGCTAATAATCCTCTGTTAGCATACCTGAGGCATCTCATAATTTCATTTCACATACACAGCACTGAGAAGTGACAATAATATATACATTCAACATTCACTGGACATTGGAGGCAGTGCATTATAATTATGGCAGCTGAGTTATTATTTTAACCTTTTACCTAACATGTAAAGCAGACTACACTTGCAAACAAAATTCTTGAATATCAAATTCTTTTCATTTTTTGTCTCGAAAACATAGGTTATGACCCCTCATTGGAATGAGCTTGGTGAGCTCGTTCCAAAGAGGGGCCATAACCTATGTGTTTGAGATAAAAAATGAAAAAAATAATGAAAATTAATTGGGCGATTTTTGTGAATAGCGATGGCAAGTATTGACCATTACGTTGGATAAAGGGTTAAAGAATTTCGTGATATTTATACTTCTTGTGAAAACACCAGGATTATTTTAAAACCACCTATGAAGACAAAGCTTGTTTGATGGTATTTCCATTTTGAATTTTACTGAGTGCTTCATTAGAATTTATTGGACGCTGTTGGATTCTGGATGAACTTTCCTGACTGAATGTTTCATTACAATTTATTGGATACTGTTTTTGCAGAATATTCTATGTCATTACTAGGGCTGCAACGATTAATCATAATACGCTTGCACCACGATACATTGCTCATGATTCAATATGCATCATTGTTGTTCACTATGTAACATGGTACAATAAATATACATTCTATCAGGCAAAACAATTTCTTAAGATTTTGAAAGCCAGTGTTTTTTTTGCATACAGTTGAACCTGTCGAGACCACCCTTTTGGCCAGGAGAAAGTGGTCTCTCATAGCAGGTGGTCTCTCGTGAGAGGTCCATTACAGAGTAAAACAACCAAATGGTACAAGTTACAGTGGTCTTTCAAGGCAAGTGTTCTCTCATAACAATGGTCTCTCAAAACAGGATTTACTGTACCAGCATTCACAGAGATAGATATACCATTAACACAGAATTATTCAGTTAACCAAAAGATGGTAAATTCCCTCTAATTTGCTAATTGTTTATTTGATTAATTCATTATATCTTGTTTGACAGAGCTCACAGAGCTCTGTCAAACAAAATATAAAGGATTGAAATGTTTGAACATATTTTATGAGAGGAAAGAAACACTGGAAAATGGGTCATAAACTCAAAACCTGAAATGAATGAATATCAATGGTTATCACTTTGAAAAGTTACATATTCTATAGAGTGCATTCAAAAATCTGTAATAGAAGGAAGCTAGTGGAAATGAATACATGCAGTTCAAAGTATTTGATAGTTGTAGTTGCATGCCATGAGAGATCATGTGTTTCATGATACATATCGTAATATGCAGACTGATTTGCAATACATACAGTTAAAACTAGAAGACCTGTCATGAAATGCGTACAAATAGCACGTCGATCTGCGCATTCATTTACACATTATGATCATAGTAAGGCTATCAAATTTTGACTGCGGATGACACAACATTGTATTTAAACGTCGATAACCATGATCGAGCTGCCCATGTCTTGAATAATGATTTGATGAAACTTGAGCAATGGGCGAATACATGGCTGGAAGAATTTAACCTCTAAAAACTGAAGCTATGACTGTATCGTGCAAAAAAGATCAGACTGGGCACCCAACATTAATCATGGATAATACAAACATTGATGAAGGTGAGGAACATAAACACTTGGGTGTTATCCTTAACTCACGGTGCACGTGGGATCATCAAATTGATCATATTTGTACAAAGGCATGGCCATGTCTTGACCTAATTAGAAAACAGAAATTCACTCTGGATCGAAAAACATTAAAGAAAATCTACTTTGTGTTCGGCTGACCTCTGCTTGAATATGCAGATACAGTGTGGGACAATTGCACTGAACAAGATTCGATGAAGCTTGAAAGCATTCAAATTGCAGCAGCGTGTATTATAACAGGAGCAACTCTCAGTGCCAGCAAAGCCTTGCTATATGTAGAAACTGGGTGGGAGAATCTTAAAATCAGACGGGAAAAGCATAAATTGATACAATACTTCAAAATGGTTCATAATATGGTTCCCCCTCACATATCCAATATCATCCCTACACCAGTTTCGTTTAATCAATCCCGTGACCTTCGTACTTCTAGAGATCTCCATTTTTCGTCTTGTCGAACCTAGAATTATCAATCCTCCTTCTTACCTTCAACAACAAAATTATGGAACGACCTCCATCTGAACATAGAGACAATTGTTCCCTACCTGAGTTTAATGAAAGTGTCAATGACACTGTAGCTCAACTTGTCAAGACATGTACATGTATAGTATGTGACACAGCAATGACAAACATTTAGGTAATGACCTGATAACAAAGGTACATATAAAGTATTGTAACGGTCTGTACATAAATACAGGCCATAGCCTGTAACAAATGTATCAGTAAAGTATTGTAAAGGTGGGTGACAGTCAGATGCTAAACTAGAAAGGAAATCTTTGAGTCCCAGAGTGGGTCTGACTGAACCCCAAAATATTTGTTCTCAAAGCACAGTGATAACCAAGGCACCCCAAAAACACACTCATTCCTGTCCCAAGGTGAAAACAAAGGTACCCAAGAAGTTTCGTGAAGATCAGTTCATAAATACAAGCTGTACAGAAGTTGTGACAAAAAATTGATTGGACCTAATTTCGGTACAAAATGGCCACTGGCAGCCATCTTGAATTTTGGACCGCACTCAGAAACACTTGTTCTCGTCCCAAGGTGATAACAGAGGTACCCAAGAAGTTTCGTGAAGATCGGTTGATAAATACAGCCTCTAGCCCGAGCCGTATTGACATGTGCACTTACAGTGTATAAGTAGCACTAAATAAATCAAAGTTCATCTAATTTGCATAATTTCTGCACGAGAAAAAAACTCGTACTATATGTGATGTATTCCATGTTACTAAACATTCATACAAAAATTTATTCAAATCAGAACTTTCATACAGAAGTTCTGTACAAAAGACTGATTGCACTAATTTTGGTACAAAATGGCTGCTGGTGGCCATCTTGAATTTCGGACCACACCCCAAAACACTCGTTCTCATCCCACGGTGATAACAAAGGTACCCAAGAAGTTTCGTAAAGATCGGTTCATAAATATGGCCTCTAACCTGAGCCGTATAGAAGTTGTGTACAAAAAACTGATAAGACCTAATTTTGGTACAAAATGGCCACTGGCAGCCATCTTGAATTTTGGACCGCACTCAGAAACACTTGTTCTCGTCCCAAGGTGATAACAGAGGTACCCAAGAAGTTTCGTGAAGATCAGTTGATAAATACAGCCTCTAGCCCGAGCCGTATTGACATGTGTACTTACTGTTTGTAAGTAGCACTGAAAAAATCAAAGTTCATCTAATTTGCATAATTTCTGCACGAGAAAAAAACCCGTATTATATGTGATGTATCCCATGGTACTAAACATTCATACAAAAAATTATTCAAATCAGAGCTTTCATGTGGAAGTTCTGCCCAAAAATCTGATTGCCCCTAATTTTGAACAAAATGGCTGCCAGTGGCCATCTTGAATTTCAGACCGGACCCAAAAACAATCGTTCTCGTCCCACGGTGATAACAAAGGTACCCAAGAAGTTTCGTAAAGATCGGCTCATAAATGCAGCCTCTAGCCCGAGCCGTATTGGCATTTGCACTGACAGTGCTGAAAGTAACACTAAATAAATCAAAGTTAGTCTAATTTGCATAATTTAAGCACGAGAAAAAAACCTGTATGATATGTAATGTATCTCATGGTACTAAACATTCATACAAAAAATTATTCAAATCAGAGCTTTCATATGGAAGTTCTGTACAAAAAACAGATTTCAGCATCGTCGGTACAAAAAGGAGGCTGGCAGCCATCTTGAATTTCGGACTGCACCCAAAAACACTCGTTCTCGTCCCACAGTCATAACAAAGGTAGCCAAGAAGTTTCGTAAAGATCGGTTCATAAATATGGCCTCGACAGACGGACGACGGGCCATGACAAAAGCTCAAATTTGGCTTTGCCAAAGTTGAGCTAAAAATTATATAAACCGGAATATTTGCCGACAGCCACAATTTTTTGCCTTAGCAAGTTCACGGAAGGCACAGATATAGTGTGTGTGCATTGCCTTTATACATTATTAACAGGCATGTCCTAGAGCATATGACATATGCACATCAAGAGTCACCACTAAAGTTTTACAGACAATGGATACTGAACTTATAATTTGCTCTGCAGTAAAAAAATCGAAATTACAGATATTGGGTTTTGGCTCTAACATGACGATATCATTGTAGACTACGATTACGATGTAGTAATCTTAATGAGCATCTTTTTGAAAATCACACAGCAGATAAACCATCATGTGCATGCGGTGAAAGTGAGACGACCGAACATTTCTTACTGAGATGTCACATCTTTGACCAGGTACAAAACAATACACTTGGACTACTTCCCTACACTATTGACTGCAATACTTTGTTGTATGGGACTGAATTGTAGAATAACATGGATAATCGAGTAATACTTGAAACAGTACATAAGTTCATTTTAAACTCGGGCAGGTTCACCTGACTATCCAGCCTGAATATATGTCTCTCCACTCGAATATCAGTTATCGACTCGGAATTATCTATTATTAGCACCCTGACTGTGATGATTATATCTATGTACAATTTTAATAACACCCCCAGTGTTTCCAATAAGACCCCCTTCTCATTGATGACCTCATGATAATACACTTGCCGGGATTCCTGGGGCAAGGCGGCCATTTGCGACAGCAACTGACACAGGACACTTTCTTAGCTTCTATACTTCTGTTCATCCAAGGTATGGCCAGTTGAATGATACAGTTAAACCATATACGCTTGTCTGTTGCGGGTGGCGGTCTCGTTGTGGATGTGGTCACCTTGGGTGAGAGAGTGATACGCTCTCATTTGCAGTGGGTACAGGTTTCGTGGGTCTACCTCTCGGAATGAATGGGCGTGTATGGTATTTACAATCTTAACATGTATGGCCCTGAATCCTTGTATCCAGTAAGATGCAACCGTATTGAAACAGTAGGCACGCAAATCTTCTTTTCTTTTATTGTCATTAAAGGTATACCTTGGATGAAATTTAAATTTACTTTTATTTCTAATTTTCTTCATACCCTCGGACGATTAATAGTACTTCCAGTATTTGATATCCTAATAAATGTATACATGTAGTTACCATCCCGTCCCTGTATCTGTAAATGATTTACGAGTGGAAATGACATTGTAAAAGATTATCGCTTACTGTCGGATCCACATACACTTTATTGTTATTGAATGTAACTCATCGAAATTGGAAATAAATACTGTTTAAACTAAATTCTGTACATATCGCCTGTGCACAAGCAATGTTTCAGACAATGGACCCGGAGGTCCATTGGCAGAAACATTGCCTGTGTATGCTATGAGTAACCAGGAAAACCGTGCTTTGGATGCCATTCGATATGGCAACTGCACGCAATTCCTACGCGCAATTAAGCCCAGATAAGCATACAGTTCGTGACAGGACTTCTAGTTTTAACTGTATCATATCGTTAGGGAAGCATGTCATTGCAGCCCTAGTCATTACTATACCAGCTGGAAAGTTTCTTCATCATACCTGTCACAGGAATCTATTGAACTGTACTTTTGGATTCTCAGATTTCTTTCTATTACAGAACTGTAACAGTGTGGGATTGGATACTCAAGTGACTGCAGACATTTGAGCCAGAGGCCAGCTGAGTGTCTAAAGGCTTTATCCAGTCCCCTGGGTACCAAAATCAATTATTGATGTCAATCAACTACACATCTATCATGACACATCTGTACCAAAACTTCATCTAAACCAATGGCCCTTTGCCAAACATGAAAAGCAGACGACACTTGCAAACAAAATTCTTGAACAACTATTCTTTTTATTTTTTGTCTCAAAAACATATGTTATGTCCCTTCATTGGAATGAGCTTGACGAGATTGTTCCAAAGAGGGGTCATAACCTATGTTTTTGAAACAAAAAATGAAAATATAATGAAAATTAATTGGCGATTTTTGAGAATAGCGTTGACTGGTTTTTGCCACTATGTTCGGTAAAGGGTTAAGTAAGTTCAACCATAAGCATTTTTGATTTTACATTTTTCATCCTTGCCGAAATGTTTAAAAAGTTAAAAAATTTATAGTAATTTATATATTTTTTATACTTACCAATGACCCAGACTTAGCTGGTGCTAACTCTTAAAAATCTAGGGCCAAACACAAATTTTGCCCCCCAATCCCCAAAATTTGCATCTAAAACCAAAAGAAATCATGTCCTAAAGGACCTCCATACTTTGCCCCCACTGCGCATGCGCAGTGTCAAGGACGTTCCGAAATTGGCGTCATCATTCTTACTGGCAGTGCCTGGTCAGCGCTATGTACTCAGCGGGGAGGTATGAGTTCCCAACTCCTGGGAGGGCCATCCCCGTCTGGGTCATTGGTAAGTACAAAAAATATATAAATTACTATAAATTTTTTAACATTTTTATACTGTACCAATGACCCAGACTTAGCTGAATAGTAAAAAGGCTGGAGGGCCTAGGACATAGAGGAAAATCCAATAAGCTCAACTATATAATATAGAGTGAACCCCTCAAGGAGAAAAGGAGTATTAGGCTTTACATGTATCTTTCTTATTTTATGATAAATTAGAAAGATACAATACCCTTCATAATTGAGCACAATAACATTCATGTTCTCTATTAACATCCAGTATAACCCATTATACTAATTATTTTTAAAGTAAGCCAATAAATAAAGTTAGTCCAGAGAATTGAGACTCTTTATATTCATTAAAAGTGTCCAAGGATTGTATATTAACGCCCGTTTGACACTTGACATATACAAATGCTTCACACCGAGCTACACTTTAAAAATATGACATGAATGAATTTTAACATTAATATTACACTTTAAAACCATCCAGGAAACGACTCAGAATTACTGACTCCGGAGGAGGAATTCCCTTGCTTTTCACTATAAAGCATGTGACCTAAGGGAACACCCTCCCTCCCCCCCCCTTGCCCTGGGTCAAATAGCCCAGAGCGAAGAGGGCAGCAGGACGGAGTCACTGCCGGAACAGAAAGCCTGCATAACTATAGTTGCAACTGTTTAGTGGATGACATTCTGAGCAACAGATAACGGACCTAAACAATGCAGGTCTCCAGAAATGGATTCAATATTTCTGAGACAAAAATTCGTGAATGTGGATGGCTGAGACCAATAAGCAGCCTTCATTAAATCTGTAATAGCCACACTATTTGCGTAAGCCCAAGATGTAGAAAGAGCTCTTACTTCATGAGCCGAAATCTTAAGCACAGACTGCTGGGAAGAAGATAAATTTTCATAAGCAGTACAGATAGTTAATTGAATCCATCTAGCAATAGAATGGACCAAAATGTCCTTTCTATTAGGCATCAGAGACAGAAAGAAACGTTTTCGTCCCTTTCTGATAAACTGAGATCTCTGTTTATAAATGCGTAAAGCTCTAACAGGACAGAGTAAAGGCCTACGCCCGTCTGAAGACGGAAGAGCCTTAATAACAATAGGTTCCGGATATTTATTAGGAGCCTGATTCTTAGCTAAAAATCCAACATTAGTAGTGAAGGTGATAGCGTTCCCGACATTACGATAGTGAGAATCGTCCACCGATAGTGCATGAAGCTCACTGACTCTTCTAGCAGAAGAGAAAGCTAAGAGAAAAGCTGTCTTATAAGACAAGAATTTGAAATCTACTGTCCCAAGAAGCTCAAATGGCTTTTCCTTTAGTTTAAGAAGAACCCAAGCTAAATTCCACTTAGGAATTAACCTAAGAGTTCTGGGTCTATTTATCGAGAAGTTTCTAACTAACTTAGATAAAGAGACATTAGATCCAATTTGTAAACTATCGTGATGTGCATAGGTATCAGATAACATAGACCTATAACCCTTAACAGTAACAGGCTGCAGTTTGATTTCGTCAAACAAGTAGACTAGAAAGTTTGCAATGTCTGGTATGGAGGGAACAAAAATATCAACAGAATGATCCCTACACCAACGATGAAAAACCTTCCACTTAGCCGCATAATTTAGCGAAGAGGAGGTCCACATACAGTTAAAAATCGCGTCCACTGCTCGTCCTGTAAAGTGCTTGCCATGCAAGAAGGACTGCACAACGGAAAAACGTGAAGGTTGAGACCTTGCGGGTTGTGATGAAGTCGACGCGGTTTCCCCTGCGAAAGAAGATCCTCCCGTGGAGGAAGCTTTCGCGGTAGGTCCCACAACAGACACCTGAGTAGAATTATCCACGGTCTCTGTGGAGACAGAGATGCTACCAACAGAATCTTGCACTGAGATTGTTTTATCTTTAGCAATATTTGCTGAATCAACGGCACTGGAGGATATGCATATCCTATCATTCCGTCCCATGAGATCGATAGAGCCTCTACTGCAAATGCTCTTGGATCCAGGCACAGTGACACATACGTCTGCAACTGATTGTTGAGATGTGTCGCAAATAAGTCTATCATTGGCCGTTCCCACTGGTAGCAAATCTGATTGAATACTTGTTTGTTGAGAGTCCACTCCGACGGCAACAAGCGACCCTTCCGTGAAAGGGAGTCTGCTAGTACATTCAGACGACCCGGTATATGATGGACCGAAAGTAGAACTTGATGTTCTAGAGCAATCAGAAGGATTCTCTCCGTTAAATTGAATAACGGAACGGAATGAGTGCCTCCCTGGTTCCGTATATACGCCACTACTGTCGTATTGTCGGACAGAATTTGGACATGAGCTTTGTGAATAATGTCCATCCAATGACGTAACGCAAGCCAAATTGACATCATTTCCTTGATGTTTATGTGCTTGCTTAGGAACTGTGGATTCCAAAGACCCTGGCATCTCGAATCCGTTGGGATCAATGTTGCACCCCAATCTGTTTAACTGGCATCCGTCATAATGGTAAAACTCGGATGCGGCAACTGCAGCGGAACTCCCTGAGTTAACCACTGAATGTTTGCCCAAGTCTGAATCTCTTGTTTCACTTGATCTGACAAGAGAACGTCTATGTCGAGCGAATGAATCTTCACACTCCAATTCTGAGTTAAGAAAATTTGGAGAGGACGAGTGCGTAACCGCCCCATCGGAATGAGATCCGCGGCAGCTCCGCACAGACCTATCAGTCTCATAAACTCCCTTGCTGTGACTTTGTCTGCATGAAGACAATAGCGAGCGTAACAACTGACTAATTTCGCTCTGGTTAACGGCAGACGAACGAGATTGTTGTGCGTCTCGAAGCTCATTCCCAGATGAGTGAATGACTTGGACGGCACCAGATGCGACTTCTCCTCGTTTATAACAAAACCGAGATGTCGGAGCAAAAGAAGCAGATTCTGCACATCGTTCTGAAGCGTTAACTCGTTGCCGTACCTCTGAAGAAGGTCGTCCAGGTAGGCCGACGTTACCGCAGACGAATGAGCTCGGAAATACATCATTACTGAGTTCATTACCCGAGTGAAAGCCCAGGGTGCTAGGTTCAATCCGAAGCACATCGCCCGGAATTGATACACAACTCCTAGGACTGCGAAGCGTAGATACTTTCTGAATGTCGGATGTACCATGACATGAAAGTACGCATCCTTGAGATCTATGCTTGTAGCATAATCGTTCACCCAAATACTCGCTCTGACCGACCGAATCGTCTCCATATAAAATTTCGGAGTGACGATCAGCTTGTTTATCCAGCTCAAATCTATGACTGGACGGAACGAGCCGTCTGGTTTCGGAACCAGAAACAGATGGCTGTAGAATTCCGTTGTTTCCTGGTCTTCTACGACCTCTACCGCGTTCTTCATTAAAAGAGACTGCACCTCCGATAACAGAGCGTCTCTTTTCTGCGGATTTGACGGAAGTTGAGTCCATTTTGGACTTCGAGTTAAAGGAGGCTTTCGTTTGAAGGATATTCTTAGACCTTCCGAAATCACCCCTCTCACCCAAGGGTCGTCCGTAATCGACGCCCACTCTTCTGAAAAACTCGACAACCTTCTGCCAACCGGAACACAATAGAGGTTGAAGCCATCACCTCCTGGACCTGCGAGGCCTGCGGGAGGAGAAACCACGTCCTCCACGTCCCGTCAGCCTCGGGGCGTCCGGCCGATTGTCCCGGCCCGAAGGACGTCCCGCACGTGAGTCGCTGCCTTGACGGTCTCTTGAATAAGACCAAGTAGACGCACCGGAACCTCTATAGGAACCTTTCTTGGGTGCATTAGACCCAGAAGTGCCTGTCTTATTCTTCTCTGCCGTATCCGACTTTTTGGAAACGGATTTAAACAGCAGAGAATCCGAAGCTTTCTTAGTAATTTTATCGTAGATTGCAGAAAGCTTGCCGTCGAATAGAAGTTCTCCGGAGACCGAAGCGACTCTGAGAGAGTTCTTCACCTTACTATCCACGCGTGTGGATGTAGCTAAGGCTGCGTCACGTCTAACCAACTCCAGGTTTGCCACTGAGAGGGCGGAGTTATACGTGGAATAAGCCACTGCCCTTGAAAGAAGTCTTAAAGAGGATTGTATATCCTGGAATTCTTTCCCTTGAAGACGCAGTGATAACGCCTTTGTAAGGTGGTCTGTGTAAGATAAAGCGTCTAAACTGGCCCTGTTAGACGTGATTGTCGTATCCAACACCGCGGTTGGAACGGACATAGACGACGGTAACGACAATTCTAAGTCTTCCGCCTCGTCGTCAAGACGCAGAAGAACTCTCGGAATACCCTGTCCTGCCGTATCGAATTTATTCCTTGCATTAATGAAAGGCAGGTTAAGAGCATTGGAGGACAAGAAACCAGCTTTGCCTGTTTTGGAAGCAAGCTTGAATATAGCGTAGTTCAATAATTCAAATGTTCTTGTGACATTATTGGACTGAGACGGAAACTCAGGGACGATGTCTCTGAACCGCTCAAAGAATTCAGTGTCCAATGACGCTATTATTCTCTAGTGCGGTACCGCAGCAGTCTGGCCCGACGGAACAACGTGAGGAAGGAAGTGCTGGATGAAATCCACGGCAGCTTTATGTTGTTCCGAAAGGGATAGCTCCAAGTCATCCGTATCCCTTTCACCATCCGGTCGGACCTCATGATGCTCCCGGTCGTCCGCACCCGATGCTTCGGCGGAGCGTACTGACCCAGCGTCGTCGTATAATTCCCGATCCGACACCGATTCTGTCGGTTGCTGGGATGCTGCGATAATTTGTGATATCTGAGCAAGCACGTCCGTCATCGAGGCCTGCAGAGTGGCGGTCTTTCGCTGCTTCGCCGCGGGAAGCTCCGCATCAACTGACTCCTGCATACTCTTCCTATGCGAACGTCCGGAGTCTACCGGCCTCGTGTCCCTGGCTACCGGATGGCGTGACCTGGTCGCCGAAGAATCCCTTATCAGCGAAGCTGGTAGAATATCCGCGGTCACGTAGCCAAGGTGCGGTCGCGTGCGCTGGTGAGAGGATGAGGAAGCCTGAGCAGTCTCCGCGGACTGCCTAAACAACGGAGCGTCCCGAGTGACAGACGTGTGCTCCGCTTGCGACACATTTTGTACCACATCAGGTCCCTGATGTTGTTGTACGAGAGAGGGGCCTCTCTCGCTCGCGGCCCGGCTGGACCTGGACGAGCTAGGAACCGGACTAGAAGGCTTCCTCCGATTTCTCCTAACATCCGCCATCACTGGGTGTGCACCTAGTATATTTATAGTGCTTGCATCACCCAACATTTCCACAACGGACAAACCCGGCTGCCGAACCATTCGGTGAATGGACGCTACACCGGGCGAGCTAGCGGACGACAGCTCCATCGATCCTACTAGGGACCTCTTAGGCAACTGTCGTATCTCCATGAGCACTTTTGCCGCTAACTCTTCATTCAATTGTGATGACGGAAGTGCACTCTTGGAAGATAAAATGGAAACATCACCCTGTTCTTGTTCCTCTGAAATAGAAACTGATAGACTAGAGTGACCCTGCGGAGAAAGGACCGGCATAGCCCTTTCTCCACTAACAACATACCGTGACACACATTTCCAATGTTTGTCATCCCAATATTGACATATTGAACAGGAGTTAGTGCGAGTACACTGACTACAATTAATACAATGATCATGAAAGTCAGAGGAAGATTTCTTCCTATTACAATTTGAACAATGTCCTTTCATTGTGAAAAGACAACAACAAGTCCTAGTACTCGCACAAACCCCTAAACACAAAGATACATAATAACATGATCCATTAACATTGAAAAAAGCAAATGAAACTCAAAATAATTTTTGAAAAATATTTTTTTCAGCGAAGCCCAAGTTTCTGAAAAATAACGTTGAGCCCCAATGGATCCCAAGGCTAAGTGTGGTCAAAAATTTTAAAATTATTTTAAATAATTATTGCAACACTTACGGATAATAATAATGTATCTTGTAATGAGATAAACTACTCCAAAGGCAAAAAGCCCCCCTCAAAAGAGACTGTTGCCAATGTAAACAAGAAGTGTATAAACACCAGAAAACATGACTCCAGGCAATGACAATACTGGCCCGAAATCAGTTATCAATATTACACACTATCTGATGCAAAACAGAGACTTCCAAAGAAGAATCTGCAGAACATCAGATGGTAGATGCAGAACACAACGTCTAAACACCCATGGGTGAAAACGTAAACATGGGGAAAATAACAGAATTCATTCTGTAACCAAGCTAATTCTCCCAAGAAATTTTAGTAGTAATCTTACTCAAAAATATGCCAAAAGCATGGGAGAATAGGAAGGGGGGACTTACAGGATAAGGAGAGAGGAAACACTGAATAAGCAGTGCAACTTCAAAGCAAGAATGACAACAACAGGCCCAAGCCTCGAAAATAGGCAACTTAACATAATTTCATAACAAAATTTTTAAGTTACAACCCTGAATATTTTCTGTCACTCCTTTTTCCTCTCCTCCTTCTCTATCCTCCTTAGAATCACCATTTCTCCAATATATATGTGTCTGGCATCATTTAAACTGAGATTTACAAGCACAAAGATCAGTGAGATGTTAACTGATGAAGGGCCAAACAAAGAATGATGATTGGCGCCAATTTCGGAACGTCCTTGACACTGCGCATGTGCAGTGGGGGCAAAGTATGGAGGTCCTTTAGGACATGATTTCTTTTGGTTTTAGATGCAAATTTTGGGGATTGGGGGGCAAAATTTGTGTTTGGCCCTAGATTTTTAAGAGTTAGCACCAGCTAAGTCTGGGTCACTGGTACAGTATAAAAATATTAAAAATTTGAAGACACCAAGCAACAACAGTACAGTGCTCACCAAAGGACAGAGAATTGCCACCAAATCGTGATAGAGTCACAATCTGGTCAAAAGTCTTGGTCTACTTCCATCCCATAACACAACAAAAAGAACATTGAATCTGAGAGCTTATATTCTTGATGTAGTCTTTATTTTGAAGTGTTATACAGTGGAACCCTGTTAATTGAATAGCCACTTTACTAATGAAAATTATTCAATTAACAGGAAAATTCAATTAACAGATTAACAGGGATTGTGTCACTTTCCTGTATTCTGGAGATAAACTAAGCATTTATTCTATTATATCTTGTTTGACAGAGCTCCATGAGTATTGGATGTACTGAGGCCAAATAGGTCTATAAACAAAGGAAAACTGGGAAGAGTCAGGGTAATTTCTCGACAGGTTACAAGATTTTTTATTCAATTAAGAGGAGTTTACTCTATAACCTATATTCAATTAACAGGTCAAATTTGTACTGGAGGTATGGTAAATGGTTTTGTGTTGGGAAATTATATTCAGTTAACAGTGTTATTCAGTTAACCTTTTTCCCAACGAATCGGCCATATCCATCCACGTAATATGCAAATTCAGCAGCTGAAAAAATACTATTTTTCAAAAAATTTCAACAAAACCATATCATGTGTCCCCTCTTTGGAACGAGCTTGTTGAGCTCGTTCCAATGAGGGGTCATGTGATATGGTTTTGTTGAAATTTTTTGAATAATTAAAAAAAAAGATATTTAAAATAATAAATTTTGATATCGTCTGCATTGGGTAAATGGTTAAGAGATATCCAATTAAGTGGGCGCCACTGTATTTACTAAGTCTCGACCCACTGGTACAAC
The DNA here is from genome assembly GCA_031216915.1 of Pictodentalium vernedei. Classification (NCBI taxonomy): domain Eukaryota; kingdom Metazoa; phylum Mollusca; class Scaphopoda; order Dentaliida; family Dentaliidae; genus Pictodentalium; species Pictodentalium vernedei. The sequence goes on along the minus strand of CM062295.1, from coordinate 606,419,254 downwards.
TGTGTTGCTACTGAATCATGATCTGATAATGATAGAGACGAGATCAATCTAAACTCTCCTCAAAAGCTGGGGCATCTTTTTTGTACAACCCGTCTAAAGAGCTCTTTGCCCTACAGTTAAAACTAGAAGTCCTGTCATGAAATGCGCACAAACAGCACGTTGATCTGCGCGTTAATGTACGCGTTATGGCCATAGTAAAGCTATCAAATTCTGTACATATGGGCTGTGTACAAGCAATGTTTCAGCCAATGGATCTCCGGGTAACCCGAAGGTCCATTGGCAGAAACATTGCATGTATTTGCTATGAGTAACCAGGAGAACCTGCCGTGCTCTGGATGCCATTTGAGATGGCAATTGCGCGCAATTCCTACGCGCAATTAAGCCTTGATAAGCGCACTAATCGTGACAGGACTTCTAGTTTTAACTGTAATTCCAGCCTGCTAATTTCTTTTGCAATCCTCGAGTACCCTTTCCCTGATGAGGCTAATCCCCTGCTTCAGTCCGCCTTCCTGATCTTCAGTCTCCATAGAGTAATTCTCCATTAGCTCACTCGCTTGCCTTAACCACCCTGTCTGAGAGTTAGAGTTCCATGCATGGTTAAATGTCATTTTACACCATCTGCTGTTTCGGGGCCTTCACCAGATAATTCAGGTAGAATTATTTCCCAATATCAATTCTATCTTTACCCAGCAGCCACCAGAGTTCCCCTCTGACAACTTCCAGTGCGGCTGTGTTACTTAATCTGGTTACCCACGGACCCGTATCATTTTGTAGAATCTCCATGTTCCTCACTTGTTTGATTTAGAGAGATCACATCCGTTCCATATGTTATACTTGGTAATCCCACCCTCTCCTAAATGGTTTTTCAACAAACACCTTGTTAAAGCTATTTCTTCCAAGTAGTTTTAACTGACTGAGTATCCTTTTCCCTTTGTCTTAAATTTATTTGTAACACACTATTAATTGGAAATAGAATATGTTTTCATTTTTGGAATTCACTTCTAGATGTTCAGATACAAAATTAAAAAAATCCCACAATTCAGTATAAGTAGTATTTCCAATAGTTCCTTGAATCCAACACCCTATGTAATAACATGTAACTAACTTACCCAAAGCATTTTTACAGCCTTAGTCATTACATATTTTTATGTAGCATGTGATATGGCACTGCACAGGGTTAGTCACACTTTCTGGTTATAAAAACAATTTCATTTCTAACTGAATAACTAATCCTGTGCACTGTACAGCCTTCGTGTAAATGTCATCTATATCAACTCTTTACCCAATGTTATGGTCAAAACCAGCCAGTACTATTCAAACACAGCTTAAGAACCCTCAGTTGGTTTGTTTTTAGTGAATTCCAAAAATGAAAACATATTCTATTTTCAATTATTGTCTGTTCAGAAACCCGGGCATGAAATTGGCAGGGCGATGAAAAGAAAAATACACAAAATATCTACTAAGTTTCAGGTTCAGATTATTTGAAATTGATTTTCTACTCATCACATTCGCGTACTTTTATTGCGAATGCGGAGGAAATTCCGTCATCATTTTTTCCCATTTTCAATGCAGTTTAGCGTGTATTTTCAGAACAGCATCCATTTCTCAACGACGCTCATTTGACGTAACTGGGACAGTTCATTTTCGAAAAGGTAAGAATTTTTTTAATGCCATTGCGCTTGCGCACTGCGCGGCATATTCACGTCTGCTAATTGTTTGCTTCCGTGTTGGTTTCGTTTTAATTTAGTCAAGGTTAGTCAATCGTTTATACCCAATGCTGCCCATTTCAGAGGACTTCCACCCCAAGCATTGGTGACTGGGTCCTATTTTACCAGTAAGACATAACTTGTTTACAATAGTGAACAAGCAGTCTCTCACTTCCCGGGGATTCCCGGGAAGTGAGGCAGTGCTTGCTTACTATGTCTATGATAAACAAACTCTGTTTTACTGGTAAAATAGGACCCGGTAAGCAATGTCTGGGGTGGAAGTCCTCTAAAATGGTCAACATAGTATAAAAGATTGGCTTGACTTGACTTTATATCCATATTGTGTTCACGATCAGCCATTGTGCACAAGTATGTGACATTAAACACCAATAAATAAATAAATAAATTCAATGATAATTTAACCTTCAAATTATTACTCAAAACAGGCATTCCGTATTCTTATAATAAGAGGCATTATTCGACAATCAACCACTGAAGCTTTATATTTAGTGACAAAACAATTCATTGCCTGTTTCTTTAGTTGGAAAGACGTTTCTCTGAAATTGCCATCTCAATTTCAATTTTCATTACAAATCTTGTGATCAAGGTAGAACAGACATTTAACACCATATGGAGAATGTTGAAAATATGTACATGTTTTTTGATAACACACTTGATCATCTTCTGGATACTTTTGTTTAGGATAGACTGGGGATGAAAGTTGTTTTTTCAGATTAACTTTTCATTTGTCCCATTCAGAAGCCAATGACACTGAACAGTGCTTGTTGACTGATATCTGGTTTACTGATGAAAAATGTGCTGGCATGCATTGCCTTCATTGAAGTGCACTGAAATTGGCAATATGGTTTCAAAGTAAACGATCAGCAAAAGTTGACTGTATACCTTTGCTGCAGCCATAATTAGCCATAGATGAACAGAAATGTCTTTAAATGGTAAAAACAAAGAAATGAATCTGTGATAGAAATGTCATTTGCTTATGTGATAAAAAATTTCAAAATTTATTTAAATTGTTTTATACTTTTATGTGCAAGTAAATGTGATATAAATTAAATTAATATTTTATTGTTTCATATTTATTTTTGTTGTTGAATAATAACTTGTTTGATCAAAATTTTGTTGTTTCTCTTATTTTAATTAAGTAGCTGTGGGAATATTCAGACCAGTACCCAACCAGGAAAATATTCACAATCAGTAATTACTTCATGTAGGGTTCCAAATTTCACATAATGCTTCCACCATTCTCGTGAAGTTTATATATGATAGTATAATTGAACATATATTGGAGGGGGCTTTCAGAGCCATTTCTAATAGTGTTAAACATAATAGCATTTCTAATGCAAAAGAGAAGGAACTCAATAAATGTGTCTTTCATAATTAATCAGGTCATTGGAGATTGCCAGATATCAGTTGGAAGTGTTCAACAGAATGGGGAGCTTGATGACTCATTGAAATTGTAATCTGAAGGTTAATGGTTTGTTCATGACCCACATCATCGACTTTGTGTCCTTATGCAAGACACTTAACCCTTTACCAAATGTGGATTGTAGAAGATACCACCAAAACATTTCTTCAATAACTAAAATTTTCAATTTTTGTCTCAAAAACAAAGCTTATGAACCCCCATTAGAACGAGCTTGTTCCAATGAGGGGTCATAAGCTATGTTTTTGTGACAGAAATTGAACACATAAAAGTTTGAATGGCGATTTTTATGCTCCCCCAAAAATTGGGAGGGAGGGGGGGGGGCATATATCTGTCTGTCCGTTCTTACGTCTGTCTGTCTGTCTGTCTGTCTGTCTGTCTGTCTGTCTGTCTGTCTGTCTGTCTGTCTGTCTGTCCATCCATGCAGGCCAACATTTGCCCTTTGGGAGGTATAATTTTTGTCCAACTCATGTTTAGGAGGTATTTCTAATTTAGGGAGTTAAATAAGAGTACCCCCTAAAACAAACCCCCCAAAATGGTTCGGCTAGGGCATGGTTAGGGTCAGGGATGGGTTAGGGGTGCCACCAGAGTAGGAGTAGTTCCAAAGTTAAGGCTGGAGAGGGTTAGGTCCCAGTGAGGGTTTGGGTCAGGGGTGGGATTTTAGGGTCCAAATACCTCATATGCCAAAAATGGTTGGGATCCTTCCAGTAGTTTCCGAGTCCATAGAGGACACACTTATTAAGTCACCTTTTATACAGTAGAACAGGGATGAGACATTTCAGCAAATTTATGCACAGAATTCTGAAATTTTATTTCTATAAATGTACATGAAAATGGTCTTGAAAGACCTTTTCGTGTAAATTTATGAAATTAAACTATATGTCAACCAACGGGTTTACTCTGTGTTCTTTTAATTTCATAAATTTGTCCTAAAAAATCCTGAGAGTTCTAACTACATGTGTAATTTCAGCAAATTTAGTTGCATGACAATCTCATCCCTGTCAAGAAAATTATAACTCATTGGCCAGCCGCTGATTTGCCATGGTTATCATAAGAGAGGGCCATCATTCCTATTGCACCCCAACCCCTCTCCCATCAGGGAATAAATAGAAATTTATGGACCATTACTTGCTGATATAACCCAAAGAGGTGATAATCGGTGCCTATGAATTGCTTGAAATAAGGGGTCCTCTAAAGTGGTAAGATTAACAAAGACCAGAAATGTCTGTCTCAACACTATTTTATAGTTTTATTCCATTAGTGATAATGCCATACATAGATAAAAGGAGAATATATAACTTTTTGAATGGATACCGAAATCATTTCATTGGGGAGAGTGAAAAATAACACATTCTCACGAGTATAATTTTTCATCCTCGCGAATGTGATATTTCTGTATCCATTCGAGAACTGCACATTTCCTTTTTTATTATACCCAATGGGGCAAGGCCCTAAGCCAGCCGAAACTAAATTTTTCCGACGAGGGGGCGAAGGTTGAAAATTTCCGACAAAATTTCTGAAATTTTTCAAAAAATGCCCCCAAAACCTCCATTTTGCACACAAATTCCAGAAAAAGAAGCCAAAATTACCAAAAACCTGTCAAAATTCGACTGAAAAGAGACAAAAATTTCCGAAAAAGAGGCAAAAATTTCCGTCAGACACTATCATGAGGGAGGGGGCGGTTCCCCTAGTCCCCACACCACCCCACTACCTTCGGGCCTGATGGGGCCCTACCGTCAGACGCAAGCATGCACTTGATTCAGAATTAATTTCATCTTTTCAGTTCCATCAAATAGTCCCATCTCGAGGTTCATTATGTATCGTAACACTCAAAAAACCAATTGGTCATTAAGTTTACCACATGCAACACTTAAGGGGAGCGCGGTGGCTCAGTAGGTAGAGGTGCAGGCTGCAAGCCGAGAGGTCCTCGGTTCGAATCCCACCTGCGGCAACCGCGTTGTGTCCTTGGGCAAGACACTTCATCTCCATTGCCCGCGTGGGGGCACGATGACGCCGTGTACTAAGGCGTACTGCACGTCGATGGTGCGCATGTCTTCAACCAATCTAACCCTGTCTGTGCTGCAGTTCGGAGTTACGATGTTGGGGAGCTGGCAGCTGCTCGTCGTTGCTCGATGGTTCTCTCCGGGTACTCCGGCTTCCTCCACCCGTAAAACTGTCGCGGTCATGATTAGCCATTGTGCATACATATGTGACCTTAAACACCAATAAATAAATAATAAATATGCAACACTCAAGACAAACATGTCTTTTAATACAGTCCACCCTTTTTGAAGGATTTGGAGAAATTTTATGCGAAAACTATTATTTATTTATTTATATATTGGGCTTTATGACACTTTCAGCAGCCAGGGTCACATTGTGTCGAGCAGATTTACGGGTGGAGGAAGCCGGAGTACCCGGAGAGAACCACCAAGCAGCGGCGAGCATCTGCTAGGCTCTCCAACGTACCAACCCGATAAGGGTTAGCATTGGTTGAAGGCATGTGCACCATCGACGTGCAGTACGCCTTAGTACACGGCGCCACCATGGCACCAAGAAGGCAATGGGGATGAAGTGTCGTGCCCAAGGACACAACGCGGTTGCCGCAGGTGCGATTCGAACCAAGGATCTCTCGGTTTGCAACCTGCACCTCTACCAACTGAGTCACCGCGATCCCCGCGAAAACAATTACATCTATGACCACTCATCCCTACAAACACTTGGTGTCAATTAGGGGAACTTTTTTCTTGTTTCAATATACGTTTGAAAGGTTTTAGAGGGGGGGGGAGGTATCCCCAATGTCCACCCATGTACACATGTCCCCTAAACCCTAAGACAGGCACAGACCACGACCTACGGTGATCAATATAAAAATTGAGATTGACGTTCAACGCCAGTAAAAAGGTTAATTGTGTCTTTTCGGTCTTAGATCTCAATTGGATGTTAGTCAACGCTCCAACCAATGTTCTTGGTCAGAAAGGCATAGCCCACAGAAAGGGTACAGGGTGCTGTTTTTAGCTTCGCAGCTGGTATGATCCTGGCAATCGCACCACGTAGGCCTAACTAGAATGTTATACAGTTGTAGTCAGTCTGTGTGTTTGCGTAGATATATTTAGCCCAGAAGCATTGGGTCATTTTTTTCAATGCATGCTAACATAGAGGTCCCAGATATCCTTTGGCGCCCCTGCTTTTCATAAGAAAATGGATTTTGCAAGCACAATCAGGGGTTACTCTTTCAACTGATCAATTCCATCGCTCCTTGAGTCAAGCGAGTCGATTATGAGTAATGGGTTGTCGTTTTGTTGTTAGGGATTCTGCATTGCTGCCAAATATGCTGTAGTAGGCTGTGAATTTAGTGTGAAGTATCAAACAGGTGGAAGGTTACATAGAACAAGTTGTGCAATCTCATTCGCACATAATCCTGTTCCCGCATGTCCTTTACCTCCCCACTCCAGCCCCACTCCAACACCCCTAGCTATGGGGCACCACCTCCCCTTCAACAACCAGGAGAGAAAATACACAGCAAAAAATGAAGGTGCTTTTAGAACCCAAACTGGTTCTATCCGTGAAGAACCTTCATTTCTTTCAGTGTACCTGCGCCCATTTACCCCCTCACCCTCACCCCCCCCCCCACCCCCACACACACATACACACAAACAAACAGGCAATCCCCATCTCCTTTCCAATTTTAGTATTTTCAAATTTCGTTTCACAGGTAAGCAAGATGGACGGAAAAAGGAAAAATACCAGTGTAATTCAGTGGTCCAATCTAAGAAATGAAGGACGCCCCTACTAAAACAAAATATGGCGACGTGAAGACCCCTCACAAATTGATTCCAGTATCGGGTCTAGTACAGGCGTACATGTATGGACCAATTCTGTTAAGGTGGGCCGGCTGGATTTTTGTGCCCGGGAAACGAATGTGTGGGACTATCTGGGCCTGTAACGCCGAGGTTGGAATGAGAGCCCTACCCCCCCTTCCTCCCCAGCTACCCACCTACAAACACACTTATAGTTGAGAAGAAAATCTAACTTTTTGGGGTCAAATATATTTTTGTGCAAGTTCAGGCCCCCCACCCCCACCCCAACACACACACACACGCGATAAAAGGTAAATTTCTGCAGCCGGTCTTCAACAAAATTTCAGGTTGCCAAAATATACTGCACTTGCATGGGAAAAATCTTTTTTTTTTCAAAACGTTTTCATGGGGCACGGTAACCCCCTCCCCCCCCCCCCCCCCCCCCTAAAAAAAAACCCAAAGAATGAAGGAGGTTGCCAATTTAGGTTAAAAATCAAGCCGTCAAAACAAATTTTCAATAACTAAAACATTTGAAAAGTCAAGAGAAAAGGGATTTTTCCGGCTGTTTTTAACTAACTATAGGCTGTCAAACGTCTACTAAGTAGGCCTACTGCTGGTACAATTGCATTGAGAAAAATGATTTTTTTTTCCAAAACAGTTAATCATAATTTTGGGTCCAAGCACTGTCCAACAAACTTGCTGGAGGAAAATATCAAATTTGCCCGAAAAAACGCATTTTTTCTGGTTCAGTTCAGCGAGGGGTGGGGGGGGGGGGGGGGGGGGGGGGAGGCTAGAATACCACACACTAAAAACTAAAGTGTTAAAACTGACACTTTCAAGGTGTTAAACCCATTCTAACTCTTAGGGTTTGATTTTAACACTCAAAGTGCAATGCTTTAAGCACTTAGACATTACAATCGTCAGACATCTGAAACTTGAATGGATGGCACTTCCCATGTGTCTAGCATCTTCTTCCAGAATCGTCCATAAATTGATTTTCGCTTGGTGGGTACATACTTAAAAGGACACAACGCAGATGACGAGGATCAGGCTCGAGAGTTCGAGCCTGATCCGCGTCATCTGCGTTGTTTTCTTTTAAGTGTCGCGACATTACACTTGTCAAGTGATATTATTGTAACACCTGTCAAGTTCTGGGATATCTACACTTGAACAAAGTGCTAGTTCAGCTCTTAGTAAGTGTTAAATACAGCACTTCAAGTGTAGTTTTTAACACTTTAGTTTTTAGCGTGCATGACGGCCCCGACCCACACGCCTATGTTCCGTTGCGACATTTTATTAACCGAATACCGTAACATGGAGGGAATTCGAACATCGCTTCAGTTTATCACAAAATCGTGCGGTTGGATTTAGGCAGGCATGCCTGGTGAAGGGTTACCTGTGATTTTAAATGAAATCCGGCGGACATGTCGAATCGATCCAGCTTTCCAATTCATATCCACTTTACCGTGGATATTTGAAACTATTTTCGCCCAAAAAGGCTGTGTGAAAAAAACTATCGGTTATCGATTTCGTTAATATTTGGCCTAGTGTTTATTTAGTCTCTTAATTTCGCTTCCAGAAAAGGCCAATATTTACGGATATTATTTATTAAATTCCTGTAATTTCTCTTATTTTTGACTATAATTTACACTTATGCACATCGATTTGTTGTGGGCCAAAGTGTTACTGTGAGTGTGACTCTTTAGCAGGAGAAACAACACAGCTCAAACGGTTCAAGATTTTATGAAGTCTATTTCCAAAATCCATTAAGAGAAGGCAGCTCGTCGCGTGACGTCACTTGCCTCAACTCCCTGAAGTGAAAATAGAATATGCCACTCGTTACGTCATCGATAAACAACAATGTCAGCTGCAGTGCAAAAGAGACGCTGAAGTGCCGTTGAATGTAAACATGGACTGATAAGTAGGGAAATGAAATTCAAACGTCGAAAGTAAACGCGCAGAAAGTTTTTTTCTACTCATCTTCTTTAAATTGAGTGGTCATCTATAGTTGAACACCGAATAGAACCTGAGAAAAGGCGAAATATGTGCGGGCCAGGTGGGTTTCTGGACGGATAATAATAGCTTGTTTTGTGTGGTTTCTGTATATGTCTCTAACTGTAACACATAAAGTCACTTCCAAGTATTCATATTCTCCATATCCCCGACTGTTATATCCTTGCTTTTCTCTTCACCAATAGAAAAATTACCCACCCTTCACCTTGCGATGCATCCACCCTATGGCCCACAGGTATTTACCTTTGCAAACTTGACACTACTATTTTGGGGTCCTTTAATCAGTTCTTCCATCACATCATTCATCTGCTGACACTGGGGTGCCCATTTTGCCGAGAAATGCACAACAGCTAGACAACTGAAATATAAAGCATTGGACAATTGTATGAAACACTGCAACAACTTTACTGTTCAAGAAAAATGATTACTTACACATCAAACAATTACAGACATTTCTGGATTGATTAAAATTAGTGCAGTTAACCTTTTACCAAATGAAACCTTAAACTCTGATTTGTTGCAGGCCTGAAGTCAGGATCTCAAAATTTTCCGACATGGTGGGGCAAGAGTTAAAATTATTCAACAGTATTCCCAGGTTATTAACTGTCAATACAAACTTTAAACTAGGGCTGAAACGGGTGGCTCATTTTCACAACCGACTAACCGTCAGCTATAACCGGATAATATCTGGTTATCCGTAGCCATTATTTTACCGAATCTGGGATCAAAAGTATTGGAATTGGAAAGTAGTATTCTCAGAAACTATTCTGTTGTGTGTATACAAACGAACGTTGTCGAGTACTCGATAACGTTCGTTTGTATACATACTACTGAAGAGTTTCTGCGGTTACTCAGTTACGGAAATTGCCGATCTTTAATGAAGTCTTGAATGCCACAGTCAATTATTTCTAAATATATACAGCGCTGCTTCGAGGTGTAATCTATCCCAAAGGAGAAGCGGCAGATTTAATACGTTTTAACCGTGGAATGACGATCATTCTTGATATTTTGGTTAACCAGTTGACGTTTCTTTTTAAATCGGTTAGGTAGGTAACTGGTTTCAAACCGGTTATCCAGTTAACCATTTCAGTACTACTTGAAACCTAACTTAATATTATATCTTTTTTAACCCTTTACATAACACAGTATTTTTAAAACCTAAATTGGGGAGCGCGGTGGCTCAGTAGGTAGAGGTGCAGGCTGCAAGCCAAGAGGTCCTCGGTTCGAATCCCACCTGCGGCAACCGCGTTGTGTCCTTGGGAAAGACACTTCATCTCCATTGCCCGCATGGGGACACGATGACGCCATGTACTAAGGCGTACCGCACGTCGATGGTGCGCATGTCTTCAACCAATCTAACCCTGCCTGTGCTGCAGTGCAGAGTTATGATGTTGGGGAGCTGGCAGCTGCTCGTCATTGCTCGGTGGTTCTCTCCGAGTACTCCGGCTTCGTCCACCCATAAAACTGTCACAGTCATGATTAGCCATGGTGTGCATAAATATGTGACCATAAACACCAATAAATAAATAAATAAATAATTAAAAAATAAATTAAACTTCACATTTTTCAAAAATAATTTTTCAATTTTATTATTTATTTATTAGGGTTTCACGATAATTTAACAGCCAGGGTCATATCTTGTAGGAGACAGTTTTACGGGTGGAGAAAACCGGAGTACCCGGAGAGAACCACCAAGCAATGATGATCAGCTGCCAGCTCCCAACATCGTAATTCTGCATTGCAGCACAGGCAGGGTTAGATTGGTTGAAGACATGCACACCATCGACATGCAGTAAGCCTTCATCATCGTGTCCGCATGTGGACAATCGGGGTGAAGTGCCTTGCCCAAGGACACAACATGGAAGTCCGAAATGATTGCTCAGACGGTCACTCATCCAAGGATTAACCAGGCTCGACATTGCTTAACTTCGGTGATCTGACGAGAATCGGCTACCACAAGTCCACCGCACTCCCAATTTTTCAATAAAACCATATCAATATGGGTATCATTAGAATCAGCTCAATGAGCCGGTTCTAATGACATCCATATTTGTATGGTTTTATAGAGAAACTTCCAAAATATTTTAGACTGTGGTAAGCTTATTTTGGTTAATTTTCTGGCTGTTTTTGGCCAATATGCTAGGTAAAAGTTTAAAACAATAATAAATGAAACAGGTCATAAACATTCATTTATTATTATTATTATTGTGCATGGCTACTTGGATGTGCAGACAAAATGCCCATGGACAAAATACAGTATGGCCGCCATGGACTGGTTGGTCACTTTCCACAGGTGGGCAATATTTCCATGGACAGAATAATATTAGATTCCAAACATTAATAATAGGAATAATCATCAAAAATTTAATTAATGAAGCACCGGGCACAACAGTACTTCACTAAATTTTGCTGCTGATGATTTTTATTACTTGGTAAATGCATGTGTGAACATCACTGCCCATACGTGGATTACGACCAGTCCTCGGCGACTGTACTGTACTCATGGACAAAATTCCCATCAGACAAAATGCCCATTCAGAAAACATAAAATAGACAAAATCCTCATGACATTTTTTTGTCATCATAATTGTCTTTTTTTAATTGATTTTTTCTTAACTCAAACTTATTTTTTTTACTGTATTTGTTTGTTTATCAATCTCTGTTTTCATTTCTTTTCTTTTTGTGCTGTATTTATGTTGTAATAATTGAGTTAACCTTTTACCCAACGCAGACGATATCAAAATTTATTATTTTAAATATCATTTTTTCAAATTTTTTGAAAAATAATATTTTTTCAACTGCAGAATTTGCATATTACGCGGGCGATTCGTTAGGTAAAGGGTTAAATGGCTTGGAATGTCATGTCTGATGATGGGCCTTTTTCTGTAATTGATTTTTTCTAAAAAAGAAAGAAGTCCAGAAATATCAAGAAAGATTACAAAATCTTAGTCATTTCAAAAAATATGGGAACAAAATTATGGAGGAATTCATGCAAGGACTAGGCCAATTCTGTTACTTAGGCTAACTGATTGTTAGGATAAACTTCTATACACAGTTGATTTGAAATTTAAAATTGCTCACCTCTTTATATTAGTAGCCGAATGCCAATAAGTTCTTTATATAAATATAAAATGTTTCAATTGTGATTAGAGAGTTGGATCAACGTCTGATAAATTAATAGTGTTCAACAGCAATACCAAAAATGGCCACTGACCGATTACTGGTTATTTGAGCTCACAATCGGCCGATTCTGATGCCGATTGTTATACTGTGCACTACCAGACACGTCAAGGCTTACAAAGTACTACATTAAATTGAACATATTTTACAGTGTTTACAGTCCGTTCACTACAAGATAAGTCGAGACTCGAGGGAACCACATTAAACTGAACATATTTCATAGTGTTAAACTCCGTTGACTCAGGTCTAGTAAAGTAACCAGTTGCGCACACTTGGACAATAAACATGGCTCTCAGAGCCACGTTTACCACCCAAGTGCGCGCAACTGGTAACTGAGAGCCAGGTTTACCGTCCCAGTGTGTGCAACTGGTAATTTTTATGGCGACCTGAGTCAATGGATTGCAACCTTCACTTTACCGGTGTGAACTGGTGATTGCCGAAAGTATGCTCAATTGTAAGCTTTACATTTTTTTAACTTGTATATCTCGTAAAAGGGTGTCTAGAGAGATTAAGAATACACATTGTAGTGGCTTTTCAACTTTATTGAATGGTATCGTTGACATAATTTTACATTAACAGTTGAACAATTGCAGAAGATAATAAAATGCGGTTTTTGAATCATCACAAAGTGCCTGGCAACAATCGGCTGAACCGATGTTCCAGGAGCCGTTGCCATTGTCATCCGATTTGCCACAATCAGCCAATTGTGGTGGTTGGTTCCGATCATCAGTTGAATACTATAAATTAAGTTGATTTATTATAGAAGGCTATCAGTAAATTAATAATTTAGTATCTGAACATCTAGAATTGACAAATTAACTACAATAAATCCTTTTCAAAACCATTTCATCTCCATTTTTTCAACAATTTCTATAAACCACAAAATAATTATAGAAGTGATTAGACAATCATGTTATGAAATCAGTTAGAGGAAAACTTGGACATAAATCTTTTTTGAAAAGAGATCGTTTAAATAAAATTGTTTTCTTGCAATTGATTGGAAGATATGAGCCAGTACAGTCCAGTCCAGTCAACTGTATGAAAAACAATTATTTATGAACTAAATAAAACTTGTCTTTTACAACTGATTGGAAGCCATTGGTATGAGCCTTACCACCCTGTAAATTGTGAGAAAGTAATTATTTGTAAACTAAATAAAATTGTTTCTTGCATCCAGTACATTCCAGTAAATTATAAGAAAGCAATTATTTGTAAACCAAATAAAATTGTTTCTTGCCCTCTCCCATCAATTGTAACAAATGGAAATCGATAGAGGTGAAGTAATTTTACTTACAAGATAATATGAAGGACATCCACAGAATATGAAGGTACCTAATTAGGTACCTACAGTGCAGAATAAATCCCAAATACGGGTTTCTCGCACTCTACAAGTTAAGCAGCCTTTCTTGTGTCTTGATATATTTTTAGACTTTTGCCGTGTGAGGCCATATATAGGCCATATATATTTCAATTCCATGCAATATATGAATACTTGTTAATGATAAAAAAAAAGCCGATAGGATCACCGATCGAATGTCGAGTTGTGACAGCACAAAAGTGGGTTTAATCATTATCAACTTATCGTCCGGAAACCAATTGTTTACAATTTACCATGTGAAGGGTCACTGTGACCTTGACCTTTGACCTAGTGATTCCAAAATAAATAAGGCTCTTTCTTGCACCAATGCCAACCTACCTATGAAGTTTCATGCATGTAGGTGGAACCATTGTCAAATTATCATCTGGAAACCAATTGTTTATGATTTATTATGTTCAAGGTCACTGTGACCTTGGCCTTTGACATAGTGAGTCCAAAATAAATAAGGGTCTTCCACTCACCTAGGCCAACCTACCTATGAAGTTTCATGAATGTGGGTTCAACCAAAGTTAAGTTATCCGGAAACCAATTGTTTATGATTTACTATGTTGAAGGTCACTGTGACCTTTCACCTAGCAAGTCCAAAATAAATAGGGTTCTTCCTCTCACTGATGCCAACCTAACTATGAAGTTTCATGAACATGGGTCAAACCATTATCAAGTTATCAATTGTTTTGATATACTATTTTCAGGGTCACTGTGACCTTGACCTTTGACCTAGTGAGTCCAAGATAAATAGGGTTCCTCCTCTCATGAAGGCCAACCTACATATGAAGTTTCATGAATGTGGGTTCAACCAAAGTTAAGTTATCCGGAAACCAATTGTTTACAATTTACTATGTTCAAGGTCACTGTGACCTTGACTTTTGACCAAGCAAGTCCAAAATTAATAGGGTTCTTCCTCTCACCAATACCAACCGACCTATGAAGTTTCATGAACATGGGTTGAACCATTATCATCCGGAAACAATTGTTTACGCCCGCCCGCCTGCCCTCCCGCCATTCATCAGACTATAAGTAGAGTTTGACTTCGTCACAACTCGACTAAAAAGCAGTTTCCCAAGAATTTTTACATAGCCGAGTGCTCAGTTATCCGTCTCTCCATCCCATGTGAACGGTCAGTCGGTTACAGCCATTTTTGAAATTTTGCACACTGGTAGCCCAACACCCAAACCACCAAACCATTGGATTCAAACAGTGCGATGGATAAAATCATGTGTTTAACCCTTTACCCAATGCAGACAATATCAAAATTAATTATTTTAAATATAATTTTTTTAAATTTTTCAAAAAATTTCAACAAAACCATATCATATGTCCCCTCATTGGAACGAGCTCGATGAGCTCGTTCCAACGAGGGGTCACACGATATGGTTTTGTTGAAATTTTCTGAAAAATAATATGTTTTTCAACTGCTGAATTTGCATATTACGCGGGCGGATGTGGGCGATTCGTTGGGTAAAGGGTTAGATGACAACCTCATCATTACTCAGCCCTGCACATTAACTGGTAGAGTGCTGGAAGCCCGTATTTGGGCTTTATTCTGAAGTGTCTGTACTACAACTTAAAGGCCTCATATTCAATGGATGTTTTACATATCACCTTTGAAATGAAATTATTTAGTCTGTTAGGACGAGCCTTGTTACAATTTATGGGAGAGTGCCAATTATTGGCACTCTCCCATAAATTGTAACAAGGCAAAGATATGTGAACAAATTTTGATGACTAAAAATAATTCAACACTCTACCAGTTAAGAAAAATAAGACGAAAATTCTGTAAGGAACTGTTTAAGCATTGTGAGATTTGGCCCCGAAAACAGCTGACGTCCCATTCTCGATGCCATCAAAATCCATGAGGCATGTTATAATTTTTCATTTTCCGTGTTCAAAATTATTTAGAATTAATCATTAATACGGATGGATTGCAAACAAAGTCACAAATTATTATTTCGTTTTGGTTTTTGATGGCATCGTGTCATCGACAACAACCCATCTCCTAACCTCAAATTAACTACTACTCACATAGCACCTTAACGTGGAGCTCTGTTGCATGCAATTCTACAGGGTCGAATCATCTCTCAGGCCTGAAAGTTACTTACGAAGTTGTTTCACTGGTAATCATGCATATATTGGAGCATAGTCAACCTAGTTATGAGTTTATATTGTTTTGAGTGAACTAATCATGTGTCAAACATAGGTAACCTATCAGGTGTGTGGCAAGTGAAAACCTTCAAGCTGCTTTGTGGGCCGGTTAGGTCTTGATTTGCTGACGGTCCAACTGTTACGGTATGGAAATAATAATGATACTGGTAACAGAAAGAAATCTGAGAATCAGCAACAATAACTAAGAATTTAACTATTCTGAAATTTAATTAAAAAAGATAATATAAATGAAAGTGTCAATGACACTGTAGCTCAACTTGACAAACTTGAACTTGGTAAGTTATAAATGAAATGGCAGAATTGAAGATCATTGGTACCAATGTCATTTTTTCTGCCAGTGGCAACATTTTTTGACAGAAACCAAAGAAAATCGATAGCTCCCATCTAGAGGCCTCCCCAAACAAGCATGCCAGGTTTCAAAGCAATCCGATCATAAATGTGCCCTGTAGGATGTACAAAAGGGAAATATTGTGGTCTGACTAGACTAAATTCTAAGAACGTTGGCCGTGGCAACATTTTTTGACAGAAATGGAAGAAAATCGATAGCTCCCATCTAGAGGTCACCGTAAATAAGCATACCAGGTTTCAAAGCAATCTAATCATAAATGTGCCCTGTAGGGTGAGCCAAAGGGAAATATTGAGTCTTCTGACTAAACTAAGTTCTAAGAACGTTGGCCGCGGCAACATTTTTTGACGGAAATTAAAGAAAATCGATAGCTCCCATCTAGAGGTCCCCCCAAACAAGCATACCAGGTTTCAAAGCAATCAAATCATAAATGTCCCTGTAGGGTGTGCCAAAGGGAAATATTGTGGTCTGACTAAACTGAGTTCTAAAAACGTTGGCCGCGGCAACATTTTTTGACGGAAATTGAAGAAAATCGATATCTCCCATCTAGAGGTCACCCCAAACAAGCATGCCAGGTTTCAAAGAAATCCGATCATAAATGTACCCTGTAGGGTGTGCCAAAGGGAAATATTGAGTCTTCTGACTAAACTGAGTTCTAAGAACGTTGGCCGCGGCAACATTTTTTGACAGAAATTGAAGAAAATCGATAGCTCACATCTAGAGGTCTCCCCAAACAAGCATACCAGGTTTAAAAGCAATCTGATCATAAATGGGCCCTGTAGGGTGTGCCAAAGGGAAATATTGAGGTCTGACTAAACTAAGTTCTATGAACGTTGCCCGTGGCAACATTTTTTGCCGGAAATTGAAGAAAATCGATAGCTTCCATCTAGAGGTCACCCTAAATAAGCATACCAAGTTTCAAAGCAATCAAATCATAAATGTGGCCTGTAGGGTGTGCCAAAGGGAAATATTGTGGTTTGACTAAACTAAGTTCTAAGAACGTTGGCCGCGGCAACATTTTTTAACGGAAATTGCAGAAAATCGATAGCACCCATCTAGAGGTCTCCCCAAACAAGCATACCAGGTTTCAAAGCAATCTGATCATAAATGGGCCCTGTAGGGTGTGCCAAAGGGAAATATTGAGGTCTGACTAAACTAAGTTCTATGAACGTTGCCCGTGGCAACATTTTTTGCCGGAAATTGAAGAAAATCGATAGCTCCCATCTAGAGGTCAACCCAAACAAGTATGCCAGGTTTCAAAGCAATCCGATCATAAATGTACCCTGCAGGGTGTGCCAAAGGGAAATATTGAGTCTTCTGACTAAACTAAGTTCTAAGAACATTGGCCGCGGCCACATTTTTTGACAGAAATTGCAGAAAATCGATAGCACCCATCTAGAGGTCTCCCCAAACAAGCATACCAGGTTCAAAGCAATCTGATCATAAATGTGCCCTGTAGGGTGTGCCAAAGGGAAATATTGAGGTCTGACTAAACTAAGTTCTACGAACGTTGGCCGTGGCAACATGTTTTGCCGGAAATTGAAGAAAATCAATAGCTCCCATCTAGATGTCACCCTAAATAAGCATACCAGGTTTCAAAGCAATCAAATCATAAATGTGCCCTGTAGGGTGTGCCAAAGGGAAATATTGTGGTTTGACTAAACTAAGTTCTAAGAACGTTGGCCGCGGCAACATTTTTTGACGGAAATTGGAGAAAATCGATAGCTCCCATCTAGAGGTCACCCCAAACAAGCATACAAAGTTTCAAAGTAATCTGATCATAAATGCGACCTGTGAGGTGTGCCAAAGAAATTGTGGACGTACGTACTAACGTACTAACATACTAACGTAAGTACGTACGTACGTACGTACGTACGCCGACGGACGAGAAGTGATGGCAATAGCTCAGCTTGACTTTGTCAAGTTGAGCTAAAAAAATGATACAAAGATCTTGTACACTAACTGGCTTACAGAAAATAAAACTGTGATACTTATCAATTATTGAATTAGACCTAAACACAGTTTGACAGAATCCAGTAATCCAGTGGTGAAGAATCTTGTGAAGAAATTTTCCAGCTGGTAGAATTAAGTCCAGGGGGCATGGTGGCGTCGCGGTAACCGGTTCTCGTCAGATCACCGAAGTTAAGCAACGTCGAGCGCAGTTGGATGGGTGACCATTTCAGCGACTGATTCGTGCTCCCGCATTGTCTCCATGGGCAAGGCACTTAACCCTGATTGCCTGCATGGGGGCACGATGGTGCTGTGTACTGCACGTCGATGGTGTGCATGTCTTCAACCAATCTAACCCTGCCTGTGCCGCGGTGCAGATTTCAGAGTTACGATGTTGGAGAGCTGATAGCTGCTCGTCGTTGCTCGGTGATTCTCTCCGGGTACTCCGGCTTCTTCCACTCGTAAAACTGTCACCGACATGATGTGACCCTGGCTGTTATTGTGTCGTTAAACCCTAATAAATAAATAAACTAGAAAAACTGTGAGCACTGCTCACTAAATGATACCACCGACTCCCACCAAGAAACATTTTACAACAGTAAAAGTGTGTTTAATGTAGAGAGCACAAAAACTCACACCAACCCCCCCCCCCCTCCCTCCTACACCCCGAAGCTTGAATTGACAAAGCCCATTTTTCAATATGTGAAACTGTAGAAATGAAAATATCTGAAAACAAAATAGGAGGTGCACATATTCAATGTATGTAAAAGAAGGTCTGAGAGTTTCAATGAAATTCGTTCACTGGTTTAAGAGGAGTTGCAGATAGCAGATGTGTTCCCCCAAAAAGTGTAACACCCCTATATCGTAACAGACGGATGGACGGACGGATGTTTGTCAGAATATGAAAATATCTGAAAGAAAAATAGGTGGTGCACATCTTCAATGTATGTAAAAGAATGTCCGAGAGTTCCAATGGAGTTTGTTCAATGGTTTAATAGGAGTAGTGGATAGCAGATCTATACCCCTCCCTACTAAAACCTGAATTGACAAAGACCATTTTTTAATATGGGGAACTGTAAATATGAAAATATCTAAAAAGAAAATAGGAAGTGCACATCTTCAATGTACGTAAAAGAATGTCTGAAAGTTTCAATGAAATCTGTTCAATGGTTTAAGAGGAGCTGCGGATAGCAGATCTGTACAGAATGTCAATTGAATTTGACAAAGTTCATTTTTCAATATGGGAAACTGTAAAAAAGAAAATATCTGTAAACAAAATAGGAGGTGCACATCTTCAATGTATGTAAAAGAATGTCTGAGAATTTCAATGAAATCCGTTCACTGGTTTAAGAGGAGTTGCGGATAGCAGATGTGTACCCCCCTCCAAAAGCATAACACCCCTACGGCATAACGGACGGACAGGCGGATGGATGTATGTCGGAATATGAAAATATCTGAAAAAAAAATAGGAGGTGCACATCTTCAGTGTATGTAAAAGAATGTCTGAGAGTTCCAATGGAGTTTATTCAATGGTTTAAGAGGAGTAGTGGATAGCAGATCTATACCCCTCTCTACTAAAACCAGAATTGACAAAGACCATTTTTGAATATGGGGAACTGTAAATATGAAAATATCTGAAGAGAAAATAGGAGGTGCACATCTTCAATGTATGTAAAAGAAGGTCTGAGAGTTTCAATGGAATCCGTTCACTGGTTTAAGAGGAGTTGCGGAGAGCAGATGTGTACCCCCCTCCAAAAGCATAACACCCCTACGGCATAACGGACGGACAGGCGGATGGATGTATGTCGGAATATGAAAATATCTGAAAAAAAAATAGGAGGTGCACATCTTCAGTGTATGTAAAAGAACATCTGAGAGTTCCAATGGAGTTTATTCAATGGTTTAAGAGGAGTAGTGGATAGCAGATCTATACCCCTCTCTACTAAAACCAGAATTGACAAAGACCATTTTTGAATATGGGGAACTGTAAATATGAAAATATCTGAAGAGAAAATAGGAGGTGCACATCTTCAATGTATGTAAAAGAAGGTCTGAGAGTTTCAATGGAATCCGTTCACTGGTTTAAGAGGAGTTGCGGAGAGCAGATGTGTACCCCCCTCCAAAAGCATAACACCCCTACGGCATAACGGACGGACAGGCGGATGGATGTATGTCGGAATATGAAAATATCTGAAAAAAAAATAGGAGGTGCACATCTTCAGTGTATGTAAAAGAATGTCTAAGAGTTCCAATGGAGTTTATTCAATGGTTTAAGAGGAGTAGTGGATAGCAGATCTATACCCCTCTCTACTGAAACCAGAATTGACAAAGACCATTTTTGAATATGGGGAACTGTAAATATGAAAATATCTGAAGAGAAAATAGGAGGTGCACATCTTCAATGTATGTAAAAGAAGGTCTGAGAGTTCCAATGGAGTTTATTCAATGGTTTAAGAGGAGTAGTGGATAGCAGATCTATACCCCTCTCTACTAAAACCAGAATTGACAAAGACCATTTTTGAATATGGGGAACTGTAAATATGAAAATATCTGAAGAGAAAATAGGAGGTGCACATCTTCAATGTATGTAAAAGAATGTCTGAAAGTTTCAATGGAATCTGTTCAATGGTTTAAGAGCAGTTGTGGATTGCAGATCTGTACAGAATGTCAATTGAATTTGACAAAGTTCATTTTTCAAAATGGGAAACTGAAGAAATGGAAATATCTGAAAACAAAATAAGAGGTACACAACTTCAAAGTATGTAAAAGAATGTCTGAGAGTTTGAATGCAAACTGTTCACTGGTTTAAGAGGAGTTGCGGATAGCAGATGTGTACCCCCCCCCCCCCCAAAAAAAAGTGTAACACCGCTATAGCTGGACGGACGGACGGGCGGACGGACCCCTTTTCAAGTGGGTGGTATAATAAATAAATAGCATTCAGTCCAAGAATGTGTCTTCAGAAACAGTATCCCATAGATTTGTAATGAAATGTTCACTTAGAAATTTCAACAGTCTCCAATAAAATATCATAAAATGCTGAGCAAAATTCAAATGGAGTAAAAATCCAATAAGTATTGGTGCCACAGGTAATTTAAAAAATAATCCAGTAGAAATGTATTCTGTTTCACAGCTTGTATAAATTCTCTTCAACAAGACGAATAAATTCTCTTCAAAATTCTCTTTTGGAATCAATTTTCCAACTTCACAAAGAAGCACTGCTTCTATAAATAATGCACTGTCCTGGAACAATAATAATTTCCAATGTAAACAACTGCTCTGTTATGAATAGAGTGTCAATCTGAAATGAGTTTATCTGAAAAGAATTTTCTGAATTATGTTGACAAAAATATTTATACTTCTCAGATAGAATATCCTAGATATGGAAGCGTATTGGCGTCACAGGAGAAATTTTTTTTCCCTCTTACGTAGGAGTTAGTATCTCTTACGTAGGAGTTAATATCTCTTATGTAGGAGTTAGTATCTCTTGCGTAGAAGTTAGTATCTCTTACGTAGGAGTTAGTATCTCTTACGTAGGAGTTACTATCCCTTACGTAGGACTTAATATCTCTTACATAGGAGTTAGTATCTCTTACGTAAGAGTTACTATCCCTTACGTAGGACTTAATATCTCTTACGTAGGAGTTAGTATCTCTTACGTAGGACTTAATATCTCTTACGTAGGAGTTAATATCCCTCACGTGCGTTATATGGACAGGTGGTCACATCATGTGAGGTTTCAGAATAAATGAAGTCAAGTACGGAGTTGTGGTCTGGATAATATCTCTTACGTAAGACATACTAACTCCTACGTAAGACATACTACCTCCTACGTAAGACATACTAACTCATACGTAAGAGAAATTATCTCCTATGTAAGACATATTAACTCTTACGTAAGAGATACTAACTCCTACATAAGAGGGAAAAAAATTTCTTCTGTGACACCAATACGCTTCCATACCTAGAAGATGAAGTTTCTCCAAAGTTCTGTTTTTTGTCAGTTTCAAGGGGATTCTGTTTTAATTGATGTAAACAAGGATGACCTACTTAAACAAACATCAACTGCTGTGTGTACAGTGGTCTAAAAATAGATTCTATGTCACAAGATTAAACATGCACTTAAAGGTCACTTAGTGCAAATGAGTCAGACCAGCCAAAATCTACTTATTGTAAAAAAGAACATGTCTTCAGAAAAATATCAACTGTAGAATTAATATCTTAGGACATTATCAATATTGATATAATATGAGGGGTTATAACACCGACTTTTAAAAATTCTCGATCTGCCTGCAAGCTAGTTAAGTATTTTCTTGGTTTTCCTACAGCTCATAGAAAGTGTAACTATAGTTTGTTTTAAATGAGTGAACAATGTACTACTACCAATAATTACTTTTTATTTACACTATTACTTCATTAACATGATGTCAGTTTGCACTTTTTTCTGGCATGCAGGTAAGAGAAGTTAAAGGCTTCACATTCTATCCCTGTGCTTTATATTATCTATGTATTTCATATGCATGGATTTGACTTGTTACAATTTATGGGAGAGTGCCCACACACTCTCCCATATATTGAAACAAGGCAAAAACAAATGAACAAATTTTGCCGACAGAGAATAATTTAGTTTACTGCCAGTTTTTGAATGCATATACACACAGAGGGCCTGGTTTTGCTCACCGTTTGTTTCACAGAAAAAAATAAGAAATAAAATCCTCCCTTCCAGCCCAATTCAAAATGAAAGTGTCAATGACACTGTAGCTCAACTTGTCAAGACATGTACATGTATAGTATGTGACACTGCAATGACAAACATTTAGGTAATGACCTGATAACAAAGGTACATATAAAGTATTGTAACGGCCTGTACATAAATACAGACCATAGCCTGCAACAAATGTATAGGTAAAGTATTGTAAAGGTGGGTGACAGTCAGATACTAAACTAGAAAAGAAATCTTTGAGTCCCAGAGTGGGTCTGACTGAACCCCAAAATATTTGTTCTCATAGCACAGTGATAACAAAGGCACCCCAAAACACACTCATTCCTGTCCCAAGGTGAAAACAAAGGTACCCAAGAAGTTTCGTGAAGATCAGTTCATAAATACGAGCTGTATAAAAGTTGTGACAAAAAACTGATTGGACCTAAGTTAGGTAACCATTTCATTCTGAAGTGGTCTCTCAAGACAGGTGGTCTCTCAAGACAGTTGGTCTCCCATAGCAGGTCCAATATAGAGTAAAACCAATCGGTGCCTGGCAGATGTGGTCTCTCAAAACAGGTGGTCTCTCAAGATATGTTTTACTGTATACACAAGAGCCCCTTGTTGTCTGACATTGGTGTTATAGCCCCCATATTATATCAAGACTGATATGTCCTTAGTTGATAATTCTACGTAATTGATATTTTTCTGAAAGCAGATCCTAGCTGGTTTGACTCATTTGCACTAAGTGACCTTTATGTATATCTACATGTTGTTTACATCTAATGTTACACAGAATCTATTTATTAGATGATTGTACATACATGTACAGTTGTTGATTGTTTAATTGTTTAAATAGGTCATCCTTGTTTACATCAATTAAGATAGAATCACCTAGAAACTGATAGAAAACAGAACTTAGGAGAAACTTCATCTTCCAGGACATTCTACATGTACATGTATCTGAGAACTATTTAAAGGTTTGTCAACAGAATTCAGGAACTCATTTTACAGAAAAATCCATTTCAGATAAACTCATTTCAGTGCAGTTGTTTACATTAGAGATTATTATTGGTCTAGGGCAGTGCATTTATTTTAGAAGCAGTGCTTCTTTGTGAATTTGGAAAAGTGATTCCAAAAGAGAATTTTGAAGAGAATTTATTCATCTTGTAAAAGAGAATTTATACTTTCTGTGAAACAGAATATATTTTTGTGAAAAGCCAGGATTCTACTGGATTATTTGGAAATTACCTATGGTGTCAATACTTACTGGATTTTTACTCCATCTGAATTTTGCTCAGCATTTTATTATATTTTATTGGAGACAGCTGAAATTTCTAAGTGAACATTTCATTACAAAATCTATGGGATACCGTTTCTGAAGACACATTCTTGAACTTAATACTACCAGCTGGAAAATTTCTTCACAAGATTGTTCACCACTAGATTACTGGATTCTGTCGAACTGTATTTTGGACAAATTCAATAATTGATAAGTACCACTGTTTTTATTTTCTGTAAACCAATTGGTGTAAAAGATCTTTGTATCATTTTTTTTATATTATTTTTTTTAAATTAAATTTCAGAATAGTTAAATTCCTAGTTATTGTTGCTGATTCTCAGATTTCTTTCTGTTACCAATAAATATCCTTAGGTCTCTTAACAGTTATTCATGTAAAAAATGTCGGCTTTTCAAGAAATGTGCAGCTTCTAATTAACACGGCCGAGGATATTTCGCATTTAAATTACCTCCCCTATTCACAATACTCACAATGTATATAGTTTCTGGAAGCTCTGAATATGGCCCTTTCTGGAGACAACTGTACACAACAAAAATCTTACAATATCACTCAAATACACTCAGCTGAATGACACAGTTGATGGCTTAAAAAATGGCTCAAAATGGTCAAAATTTTCTCATTTTGGGGATAAATCTCCAATTTTCGTGCATCGATAGTGATAAAACTGTGTTATAGGAATTCCTCATTCCTCCACTGAGGATTTTACAGCATAACATGATCATTCTGACAAATAAAAAAACATATGGGTTTCTTATTCATTTTGTCAGAAGGCTTTCTCAAAGCAAATTTACACAAAAATTGTCCCATTTGTAAATTGCAAATTGTCAGGTCCCAAACAGGTCTGGGTTGGTCATTTAACACTTCCATGTGACCTTGACCCCCAATTGAAATGCACTTGACAATACACAGTTTGAATCAAGACCATCAACAGATTATTTTGGCCATATCACCATTAATGAGAATTATTTACTAAATCCACACCACCATAAACTAAAACTATAGCTCAAAATAGCCATTTGGCTGAGGATATCCAATAACCTCGGAAATGACCTTTTAATAGGAAACGAGACATTAATTGAAAAATAAAAAAATCTTCACACTCTCAGAAACAGTATATGTGCATCTGTATTTAATTCTGAGAAAAATGATGTATGGCACATAAGAAAAAATTGTTAACTTAGTGCCCTTAAGCCCCATGGATAGCAGCAGGCCGAGCACCCTGACAGCCAGTTTTTAACGTTTCTTTACGCAGTAATGTTCAGTGAGAGAAGGCCTGTTCTTTCACATTTCTGACTCTGATAAAAGCTCTGTGTATTAAACTTTGCATTAGATGAAAGCATGTAACACCAGTGCTTCCCCATTCTATCAAGGCAGTATGCTTTAACCTGAGAGAAGGAAGTTAGATTTCAATTTAGATGGATGCACAGCTGTATCACCAAAGACAATACAGATTAGGTCCTATTTTACTAGTAAAGCGGAACTGGTTTACCACAGTAAACAAGTGCTGCTTACTTCCCGGGGTTCCCACGGGGATAAACACCAATAAATAAATAAATAAATAACATATTGCTACAATAGGGTTAATGTCAATAATGCGGGATTTTTTTTTATAATTGTGCTAATCACGAAGTCGTTCTCGATATGTGCTGTTCTACCATTGTTGTTGTTTTTTTTATGTATACATGTATATTTTGATATGAAATAAATCCAGACAAGAACTTCTTTGATGAATTCTTCAAGGCAACCCTTCTTCTCTGGCCATGCTTGTATCCAACTTTTGGAACTATGGGGTTATTGGTCAAATAAAGAAAAAAAAACATCCGCCATTGGTAATTGGTATGGTGGGGTGGGGTAGGGGGTAAAGGATTTGTGCTTGATAGGCCTAATACCATCATCACTGATAATACCGAGTGCTCTCGGTGAGCTCAGGAACCAGTTTGAGGCAGATATTATCAGTGGAGGAAAGACACCATGAGGTCGTATTTCTGTCCATAAAAATAGAATTATAATGCACTGGCTGTATATCTTTCACGCAAAGCTGATATGTGTTCAGAAACGCCGATCAATACTAGGCGAGTCGAGTGGGGCGTTCATATCTTCTTCCTGTTCAGACCACGTGCATTTGACAACCACGGGAAAACAACAAAATACACAACGCGTGCTGGAAATAAACGCCTTAATTTAGTTATTTCCTTTTTTGTTATTTTCTGGTCAACAAACATCAATCTCTTCCTCATGCATGGGCTTCAAATGAATATATGACCACCCGAGCAATTTCGATGCAAATACTGATTACCCCAAACACCCACAATTCAAACGCACTGAACAGTTGTTACCACGCCAACTTCCTCGAATAGCCATTTGGGAAGAGGTTAATGAAGTGACACCCATTGATTACCACCATGTAACGAAGGCCGGTGCAGGTGGGTATGGAATGAGCATTTCATCCAATTGTGGGAAGAAAACCACAACAGGTGAAATGCTCGTTCCATACCCACCTGCTGCACTCCCCCCCCCCCCCCCTTCCCGCCCTCCACCAAACACAGGCTATTGAAATGTTAGTATCTAGTGTAGAGTTGCAGATGAAGGCAATTCATTTAAGCAGGCATGAGTTAAAAAGTGCGCACCGGCTTTACTGTATTTGGTGAATCGCCCCCTTCCAGTTGAACTAGCAGTGCAGAATCTGCCATTTTATTTTTAAAATTTTCAGCCATATAATTCTTAAAAATTTATCAAATCATCAGCAGTTCAAATTTAATGCTGGAAATTGTATTCTATTAAACCTAACTTAAACTTAACGCGATTTTGAATCACATTTATGTACGTTAGTGTTGAGATGTTGCAATTTGGCAGATTTTTAAAAAATATTCTTACTGATTAAAAACGTAAATATTTCGAGTGATGCCAGATGGTAATAGTTTGGCCGACGTCGTTTTCTCGAGACTATGGAGTTGTATATGTATTTCAACCACCTAATTTTGACAGCCGTGCAAAATACGATAATAAGCAAATCCTTTTCGCTCAGGTGCCCGAGAAATTAATTACAGCTGTAATCTGTTTGACCGTGAATCATGGCGATTTTAATAATGTGTCGGACATTGACTCGAGAAAGAATCTCCAATATTAGTCGGCGACTTCTCTTAGATCTTGAGTGAACCTTTCGCGGACCTGGGATATTCATGAACGGTTGCTTGCACAGTAGTGTAGCTATCATGGCAGCTGTGTTGGTATATTGGTCAATGATCAGACTAAACCAATGGTGATGGATTATTTATTTTTGATGTGCACAGTCACTTTCAGCACCAAAAGCTACATCAGGATCACACATTAACTGATAAAATTTAAAAAAAAAACAGAAATGACATTCATTTGTAAACTGCATCCTCCCTCAAATTGCATATTTCACTCCCACCCACCCACTCTTCTCCACAGCATTCTCAACTCACTTTCCTCATTTGGCTAAGCATCATTCACTGATTCTATCAATTATAATATAATGTAATCATAAAAGAAAAATTTCTATAAATCTCTTTGTAACCACATTTTCCTGCATAGCATCCATTGTGTTTGCTGAAGGATTAAAAAATAGACCTATTTCAGTTCCTGACCTGATCCAAAAGACTGACATTTGAAGTATATGCTATTTGAAAGGAGCTGTGTAAATGTAACGATTAAGAATATTCAGTCCCAAATTATCTCTACTAATCAGGCCACTCTGATAATTTCCCTGGAAAGTTCTAAGAAAGAGTTCTCCATATGACTGTACCAGTAAACAGCATTTTCAAATGTGGCCCTCACAGTTAACGTATATCAACAAAAGTTACCAAGTTACAGTGAAATTATTCCAAAACGAGTCATCCTGTCAAGTTACATTAAAATCCCTTCATAAATATGGCCTGTAGACTGTGCTAAAGGTTTTTGGGCTTGGGGCCCCTGTAGCCGTCAGTTTCCCAATTGCGTCCAAAGGGGACGTTCTCATCTAGACATTATATGAAGTCAACCTACCAAGTTACAATGAAATCCCTTCATAAATATGACTTGTAGACTGTGCTAAAGGTTTTTGGGCTTTGGGCTCTGGCAGCCATCATGGTTGAATGATCACAACCAAAAGGGGACATTCTCATCTGGGCATCATCTAGAGTGATCCTACAAAGTTACAATGAAATCCCTTCATAAATATGACCTGCAGACTGTGCTCAAGGTTTTCGGGCTTCGGGCACTTGTAGCCATCACAGCTGACCAATCACGACCAAAAGGGGATGTCATCATCTAGGCATTATATGGAGTCAACCTACCAAGTTACAATGAAATCCCTTCATAATTATGACCTGTAGACTGTTCTAAAGGTTTTTGGGCTTTGGGCTCGGGCAGCCATCATGGTTGAATGATCGCAACCAAAGCAGAGAATCTCATCTGGGCATCATCTGGAGTGATCCTGCAAAGTTACAATGAAATCCCTTCATAAATATGACCTGTACACTGTGCTCAAGGTTTTCAGTCTTCGAGCACCTGTAGCCATCACAGTTGACCAATCACGACCAAAAGGGGATGTCATCATCTAGGCATTATATGTAGTCAACCTAACAGGTTACAATGAAATCCTTCTATAAATATAATCTTTTGCCTATGCTAAAGGTTTTTGGGCTCGGGCACCCATCAAGGCTGAATGATCACGACCAAAATGGGATGTTCTCATCTAGACATTATTTGGAGTTATCCTACCAAGTTAAAATGAAATCCCTTCATAAATATGACCTGTAGACTGTGCTAAAGGTTTTCGGGCTTCGGGCATCTTTAGCCATCACAGTTGCCCAATCATGTCCAAAAGGGGATGTTCTCATCTAGACATTATATGAAGTAAACCTACCAAGTTACAATGAAATCCCTTCATAAATATGACCTGTAGACTGTGGTAAATGTTTTCGGGCTTCGGACTAGGGCAGCCATCATGGTTGAATGATCGCAACCAAAGAGGATAATCTCATCTGAGCATCATCTGGAGTGATCCTACGAAGTTACAATGAAATCCCTTCACAAATATGACCTGTAGACTGTGCTCAAGGTTTTCGGGCTTCGGGCACTTGTAGCCATCACAGCTGACCAATCACGACCAAAAGGGGATGTCATCATCTAGGCATTATATGGAGTCAACCTAACAGGTTACAATGAAATCCTTCCATAAATATGACCTTTTGCCTATGCTAAAGGTTTTTGGACTCGGGCACCCATCAAGGCTGAATGATCGCGATCAAAATGGGACGTTCTCATCTAGACATTATTTGGAGTCATCCTACCAAGTTACAAAGAAATCCCTTCATAAATATGACCTGTAGACTGTGCTAAAGGTTTTCGGGCTTCGGGCCCCTGTAGCCATCACACTTGCCCGATCACATGCAAAAGGGGACTTTCTCATCTAAACATTATATGAAGTCAACCCACCAAGTTACAATGAAATTCCTCAATAAATATGACCTGTAGACTGTGCTAAAGGTTTTCGGGTTTTGGGCTCAGGCAGTCGTCACAGTTGGCAGATCATGCCCAAATGGGGAAATTCTCATCTAGACATCATAAGGAGTCATCCTACCAAGTTACAATGAAATCCCTCCACATTAAATATGACCTGCAGACTGTGCTAAAAGTTTTTGGGTTTGGGGTTTGGGCAGCCATTACAGTTGATAGATCATGCCCAAAAGGGGTTGTTCTCATCTAGGCATTATACAGAGGCATGTTGCCAAGTTACAATGAAATCCCTTCATAAATACGACCATGTCGACTGTGCTAATGGTTTTCGGGTTTTGGGCTCGGGCAGCCATACAGGTTGCCCGATCGCAACCAAAAGGGGACGTTCTCATCTAGACATGACCCCAAACCTGCATATGAAATTTCGTGACGATCAGACAAGAACTGCGGGGTGTAGCCCGTGCTAAAGGAAAATGTGAACAGACTCACAGACTAACAGACTTCCGCACGTGTGATGACAATAGCTTATCTTGACTATGTCAAGTTAAGCTAATAAAATTGTGTTAAAAAATCTACATAATTCTCTTGATAATACCATTACTGAACTCAAAATACCTCAAGAGGGAGAACTTTCCAGGAAATTATGTCTGTACAGGGTACCACAGAAAAAAGAAAAATATGTTTTAATATTTCTTTTAGTTATCCTGCAACATATTCCCACTAATACAGTTGGTTGCTACGGGGATTGGAGGCCAGAAATTGCAATGAAAGCAAATACTGTTTTCTACTTAAGGATATTTCGCATTTAAATTACCTCCCCTATTCACAATACTCACAATGTATATAGTTTCTGGAAGCTCTGAATATGGCCCTTTCTGGAGACAACTGTACACAACAAAAATCTTACAATATCACTCAAATACACTCAGCTGAATGACACAGTTGATGGCTAAAAAAATGGCTCAAAATGGTCAAAATTTTCTCATTTTGGGGATAAATCTCCAATTTTCGTGCATCGATAGTGATAAAACTGTGTTATAGGAATTCCTCATTCTCCACTGAGGATTTTACAGCATAACATGATCATTCTGACAAATAAAAAACATATGGGTTTCTTATTAATTTTTTCAGAAGGCTTTCTCAAAGCAAATTTACACAAAAATTGTCCCATTTGTAAAATGCAAATTGTCAGGTCCCAAACAGGTCTGGGTTGGTCATTTAACACTTCCATGTGACTTTGACCCCAATTGAAATGCACTTGACAATACACAGTTTGAATCAAGACCATCAACAGATTATTTTGGCCATATCACCATTAATGAGAATTATTTACTAAATCCACGCCACCATAAACTAAAACTATAGCTCAAATTAGCCATTTCCTGAGGATATCCAATAACCTCGGAAATGACCTTTTAACCCTTTACCTAACATGAAAAGCAGACGACACTTGCAAAAAAAATTCTTGAATACCTAATTTTTTTCATTTCTTGTCTCAAAAACATAGGTTATGATCCCTCGTTGGAACGAGCTCGTTCCAACGAGGGGTCATAACCTATGTTTTTGAGACAAAAAATGAAAAAAATAATGAAAATTAATTGACGATTTTTGAGAATAGCGCTGGCCGGTTTTGGCCGTTACGTTGGGTAAAGAGTTAATAGGAAACAAGACCTTAAGGGCCTATATAAGTAATGAAATTTTGTTTATTTTGAAAATTCTCACCTCTGATATTCCTTCAATTCAAATTAAATATACACAAAATGTACATCAAAATGAAGGTTGGGATGTATAGAACACGAAACACGTGTGTAATCAACTCATAGAGTCGACTGTGGGCACCACTGGTTCCTAGAAGTCTGCTGCCGCATTCACACCAGAACTGATAATTTAATAATATTTCACGAAAACAACTTGTGGCCAAATGTGCTTTACATATCCAAGAACAAAGCTAGGGGATTAAAATTCTTCAAAACACGGCAACAGAGCTGCATTGGGGAAAATTCCAAAGCCTTTGCTTTTGTTTACGTGTGAGTATACTTTCGATTTCCGGTCGACGTCATCGGACAGAAAAAGCATGTAAAAACAATGCCGTCTAAAATCAAATAATGAAAAAGATCATCTTTATACAGTATATTGTTATTAGATAGAGATTGCACAGTTGTCATATTCACTGCAAGGTATCATAATACCTGCTGAAATTTCTTAGAATTACGATTTTGTTTTTCGATGGAAATTCGTGGTAACGAGTGATTTGCGCATGTCTGTCGAGCATGGAAACCATCTTCAATAAAAAATGCAGACAGTGTTGTCCTTTTCCAAAATGCAGTCCTATCGCTGTAGTCGAAAGTGTTTTGAATGCCTAGCTTTGTTCTTGGATATATGAAGCACATTTGGCCACAAGTTGTTCTGATGAAATATTACTTTATTATCAGTTCTGGTGCGAATATGGTTGCGGACTTCCAGGAACCAGTGGTGCCTACATTCGACTCTATGAGTTAATTACATATGTGTTTCGTGTTCTATACGTCCCAACCTTCATTTTGATGTATAATTTGTGTATATTTAATCTGAATTTAAGGAATATGAGAGGTGAGAATTTCAAAACAAACAAAATTCCATTACTTATATAGGCCCTTAATATTTCCACACCGTAACAATTGGCCATTGAAAAAGGAATTTTAAAATGCAATATTTTAAAATAGGTTTTTATAAAGGCCGAAGGCGCCCGAGTTGAGACGGAGGCGAAGCCGACGTCGAAACTCGTGAGTCCTCTACACTAATTTCACACTTTTTTAAACGTAGGAAGTAGTTAACGAGATGAGACTTCACGAGAATGACTCTGGCTGATTAAACTTTTAGGGATTTTTCCCAAAGGAATCGGGGACAAATGAGGTTACATTTTTTCAAGGATACTAGGACGCTAGAACAAGTGATGGCTCTCCACCATTGCTTTCACCCTCATTGGGTCAAGGGACCCTTAATATATTGGGTGGGGGGGGGGGGGTGAGGTTAATGGGTCACTGATTGTGTCAGGTGACGTCCATAGCTAGTAAAGCAACGGGCAAACTACTGGGCCAATTTTGACCAATTTTTATACATGGACCCAACATGCATTGCAAACAAAAACAGACAGGTCAATGGTGTCGCCACGTGACTTCCCTAGCAACCAGAGCATCCCCTTAGCAATGGGCTAACTACTGGGTCGATTTTGACCAAATTCGGTATACGGTCCCAAAATGCATTGCAAATAAAAGTAGACAGATCAATGTTGACGTCTCGTGACTTCACTAGCAACCAGAGCGAGCCCTTAGCAACGGTCTAACTACTGGGCCGATTTGGACCAAATTCGGTATACGGACCCAAAATGCATTGCAAATGAAAACAGACAGATCAATCATGGCATCACATGACTTCCATAGCAACCAGAGCGCCCCTTAGCAACGGGCTAACTACTGGGCTGATTTTGACCAAATTCGGTATACGGACCCAAAATGGATTGCAAATGAAAAGACAGCTCAATGTTGACGTCACGTGACTTCCCTAGCAACCAGAGCTCCCCCTTAGCAACGGGCTCACTACTGGGCTGATTTGGACCAAATTCGGTATACAGACCCAAAATGCTTTGCAAATGAAAACAGACAGACCAAAGTTTACGTCTCGTGACTTCCCTAGCAACCAGAGCGCCCCCTTAGCAACGGGCTAACTACTGAGCCGATTTTGACAAAATTTGGTATACAGACCCAAAATGCATTGCAAATGAAAACAGATAGGTCAATGTTGACGTCACGTAACTTCCCTAGCATCCAGAGCACCACCTTAGCAACAGGCTAACTTCTGGGCCGATTTTGACCAAATTCGGTATACGGACCCAAAGTGCATTGCAAATAAAAACATACAGGTCAATGTTGACGTCACGTGACTTCCCTACCAACCAGAGCTCCCCTTAGCACCGGGCTAATTACTGGGCCGATTTTGACCAAATTCGGTACACGGACCCAAAATGCATTGCAAATAAAAACAGGCAGGTCAATGTTGACGTCACGTCTTTTTTCCTCTTCCCTGACATGACCAAGAAGCACAGCATTAGTTGTTTCATAATTACTCTCAGAATTATCTGTTGTGATAACTAGAAACAATACCGGTACATCGGTATTTTTTTCAGTGAAATTAATGAAAATCTAAATTTTATAGTAAATTTCCTTTCTTATTATACCTACCACAATTGTTTACTTCAGGCTTGCACAACAGTGGAAGTCCCTAACTCGGATAAAGTACTCTCTATTTTTGTCTTTCCCAAGCAATTTGGGAAAGAAAAGTGGTGCAAAAGCACCAAGAAAAAATAAGCCAAAACTGGGTCGAGTGCAACCAGCGCAGACCCAGTACGGGACGCTCTCTCCCAAGTACAACTCCACGACTTCCGTTGCCAGTGCGCATATACCGTCTCTAAAGACTCATTCTTTTTGAATCCGTCAACGTTAGAGTTATGTGATCAGCAGGGAGGAAAGATTCTTTACCCGTAAAGAAGACGGGAGGGCCTCCATGTAAACAATTGTGGTAGGTATAATAAGAAAGGAAATTTACTATAAAATTTAGATTTCTTATCAACCTACTCACAATTGTTTACTTCAAGCTGAATAGACAATAGGCTGGAGGGAATAGCATAACCAACCCACACATAACCCCAGTGCACTGGAACCATGAAGCAGAAGGAAGAGGTCCCGAGGCTTATCAACCATAACGTCGCAATCATTGGTAAAGGACAATGAAAGGAGACACACAGACAGAAAAAGGGCAGTAACAGCACAAGGCTGAAACTGACCTTCAAGAAGCCTAATGGCTATGGCAGACAACAGCCTGAGCCGAAGAAAGAGGACCCAGGGCAAAAAGGTCCTCCGACTGCTCCTGCAACTGGCGCAGATAAAAGGTGGAGAAAGTAGAAGCATTTCTCCAGTAGGCTGCCTGCATAACATCCGACAACTTGACGGAGTTAGAATAAGCCCAAGAGGTGGATAGTGCCCGCACCTCGTGGGCAGAAATTCGATTGGTAATACAATCGCCAGCTGCTAAACGACCATAAGCCGTACGAATAGAAAGACAAATCCATCGAGAAATGGATTGAGGAGAGATCTTCTGTCGACCTGGAATAAGAGACAGAAAAAACTGTTTCCTGCCTTTCCGTATGAAACGTGTCCGATCGAGATAAATGCGAATAGCACGGACCGGACAGAGCAAAGGGCAATTACCCTCAACAGAAGGAAGAGCCCTGATACAGATAGGAGGAGGAGTAGTATCTGGTAACTGATTCTTGGCCAAAAAAAGAGCAATCAGTGGTAAAAGTAACACTGTTGGGAGAGCTCCTAAAAAAGGCTGGGTCAACCGAGAGGGCGTGAAGCTCACTAACCCGTCTGGCCGAAGCAAATGCCACCAGAAAAGCCGTCCTATATGTGAGAAAATGCATATCCACCTGGGATAAAGGTTCGAACGGCGCCCCCCCCCCCCCCCCCCCCTACCCCAGCAAAGCAGCACCCAAGAAAGATTCCATCGTGGAGTAAGCTGCAAAGTCCGAGGCCTTTTCAAAGAAAAGTGCCGAACAAGCTTGGAGAGGTAAGGATTAGTGCCGATACGACGCTTCCCCACATAAGAAAAAGTCTCTGAAAGCATGGACCTGTAAGCCTTGATGGTAACAGGCTGGAGACCCCGAGAATCAAATAGAAAAAACCAGAAACTCCGCAATCTGTGAAATCGAAGGATTGGCATAATCAACAGAGTGATCAGCACACCATCGACAGAAGACCTTCCATTTTGCTGCATAAGCTAAACCAGTGGAGTGCCTCCTTGAAGAAGAAATGCACTCCACTGCTCGTCTCGAAAAACCTCTACGGAGGAGACAGGACCTGACAAAAGATATGCGTGAAGGCACAATGAAGTCGGGTTGAACTGAAACCTCCTTGGACGACATTGACAAAGAAGGTCGCGACGTAGCGGGAGACGTGCCGGAACTGCTGCCATCAGCGAGCGGAGCTGATTGATCCACCCTGCTGAGGCGACAGGGGAGCGATCAGATCGACAACTGCAGGTTCAAATTTTGGCTAGAACCTGAGGAAGAATCGGAACCGGCGGGAAGGCGTAGCCAGAGGATCTGGACACGGGGACACGAAAGTGTCCACCTGATGGTTCCAACGAGTCGCAAAGAGGTCGATGTGGGGACGTCCCCAGAGATCGCAAAGCGACTGGAACACTGCCCTGTGGAGCATCCACTCAGTGGAAATAACCCTGCCCTGTCGGGGCAGGGAGTCGGCTAGGACATTCAGACGACCGGGAATGTGACGAACAACCACTCCGGCGTGAACATCCTGAGCGAGCAGTAGAAGATCCCAAGGTAATTCATACATTGGAACCGTGTGTGTGCCGTCCTGGTTCCAAATGTAAGCAAACACTGTCGAATTGTCGGATAGCAGAAGGACCTGGCGATTCGACAGGTGAGGGATCCATTGCCTGAAACTCAGAAGAAGAGCAAGAAGCTCCTTCTGGTTGATGTGTAGAGCTGCTTGATCCTGGTCCCACATCCCGTGTAGGGAAAGACCGAGAGGATCCAACGTCGCACCCCATCCGAGATCTCTGGCATCTGCCGTCAGAACGCGATCGGACGTGGGTAAGTCCAATGGAACACCCTGCATAATCCACTAAACATCTGTCCAGGGAAGAAGGTGAGGATACAGAGATTCCGGAAACGGAAGCACCTGATCCAGAGAATCTACATTCGGCCTCCAACGACTGAGCAGAAAGTGTTGGAGAGGTCTGACACGTAGCCGACCTAGAGGAATGAGATCCGCCACCGAACCGCAGAGACCGATCAGCCGGAGAAAACTCTGAGCGGTCGTGGACTGGAACAGAGTCAGAGCAAAAGCTGAGAGAATCACAGCCTTGGCCTGGGGAACCGCTACCAAATTGAAATGGGTATGGAAAGACATCCCCTGATGACAAAACGACTGAGAAGGGACCAGGTCCGACTTCTCCTCGTTGACTCTGAATCCTAGCGACGTGAGCAAGCTCAACAGAGTGGCGACATCCGATTCCAGTAAGGCAGCATTGGAATGCCTCTGGAGGATATCGTCCAGATATGCCGAAGTAGTCACCCTGGACTGTGTGCGATGGAACGCTATCACATGCGACATCAGTCTGGTGAAGGCCCAAGGAGCCAGGTTGAGGCCGAAAGGCATGGCCTTGAACTGGTAAACTCGCCCCAGAAAAGCGAACCTGAGATACTTCCGTGACGCCCGATGCATCGGAACGTGGAAGTAAGCGTCTCGCAAGTCGATGCTGGCAGCGAAATCTCCCTGGTGAATTGATTGGCGGACCGACCTGAAAGTCTCCATGCTGAACTTGGGAGGAATGATAGACTGGTTCAGGATACTCAGATCGATAACCGGTCGGAGTCGGTCGTCCTTCTTCGGCACCAAGAACAGGTGGGAATAGAAACCCACTGACTGAATGTTCTTGACGACCTCTATTGCCCCCTTTGCCAGGAGATTGCCAATCTCCATGGACAAAAGTTCCCGACGTAAAACGTCTGAAGGAACTGTGTTTGGAAGAGGCACCCTTGACAGAGTGGGGTGCCGTCGGAAGGGTATTCGCAGCCCGGACCGAACAACATCTAACACCCACGGATCGGATGTGATGGTGGCCCAATGGTCTGCGAACTCTGCTATCCTTCCTCCAACCTGAGATGAGTCGAGGTGAGGACCTTCATTTCGAGCCCCGACGAGGCCCGCGAGAGGAGAAACCACCTCCTCTACTAAATGAAGAATCCTGAGACTTCCCTCGATTCTGCCGACCTTTACCTTTACCCCTTGAGTAAGAAGTAGAGGCGGCGGCAGAAGGACCAGCCTTTTGCTTCACAAAGGAAGCAGAAGGGTACTTGTTAGGCTTGGAACGGCCCTTGCCTCCCCTAGAAGGCTGATCAAGCTGACGAAACAGCAGCTGATCTTTGGAATGACGTAGGACGTCATCCCAGACCGTCGACACGGAACCATGGAAAAGTTGCGGACCTGCCAAAGAAGCAGATCGAAGAGCAGCACGCTGCTCCTCGGGAAGGGATCGTCCTGTGTCCAGCACAGCGTCCCTTCGAACTAATTCCAGATTAGACGTGTTACAGGCATGCGTGTGAGTAAGATGCATAAACGCCTTGGACAGCACACGCAAAGGTGCCTGTACCTCGTCA
Source organism: Pictodentalium vernedei (assembly GCA_031216915.1). Taxonomy (NCBI): domain Eukaryota; kingdom Metazoa; phylum Mollusca; class Scaphopoda; order Dentaliida; family Dentaliidae; genus Pictodentalium; species Pictodentalium vernedei. Next base: position 606,381,599 of record CM062295.1, on the reverse strand, counting down.
AACTTATCTGGAGGCAGATAAGCAGCCAAAGCTGAGACGACGTGATCTGAGAGAGAAAGCATGCCAAGCACCTCTCCAGATAAGCCCAACATGGACTCCAGAGTCATCATTGGAATGACGGCAGACATGGGCTTGGAAAGTCCGAGGGAAGTGGAGTCCTGATCCAGAACCGTCAAAGTCTGGCAGACCGACGGATTGGCGGAATCGTAGGAACGATAACGCACAGGAGGCAAAAAGGTGTCAACCCTGGTGAAGAACGAAGTCTTCAGAGCCTTGGAATTCATCTTGGAGTCCAATGCTGAAAAAGCTTCAACCACCTGTACCGACTGGCACGGTCGAAGGCGCCCAGAAGCAGGTTGCTCCATAGGCTGTAGGCGCGCGACCGATGATCGCGGCCAGGCTGACACTGTCGGCTGGTTAGTAGGTTTGAGATCAGGGAGAAACCCAAACACAAAGTCAAGAGCTGCCCCCAAGTCCGAAGACTGCTGGCCCTCGACATCAAGCATGTCGGACTCCTCCCCAGAGTCGGAAGACACATAGCCCATCGTGGGCAAACAGCCGACGCCTCCCATGGTGTCGGGACACCAGGGGAATCAGAAACCGGCCTGTTTCCAATCCCAGGAGGCGGCGCCATAGGAGGCGCCTGGAAACCACTCATTGCCTCGCTGGAAGCAACAGGAAGGCTCTCAGATAGAACCTGAGTGAGTAAGGAGAGGGCCTCCCTAAGCTCACTGCCCGTACCGGCCGGTTCGACAGGGGAGCGAACCGGCAAAGTGGCTTCACCTCTGACTCTCTTAACCAGCGAAGGGTCACGATCCTCCAAAACACCCGACGCGGGACGACGGGCGGCAGCCGAAACATCTGAAGGCAGATGTGTATAGGGGTACGAGGCACCCCGAGGATCAATATGGCGAGAACTCATGAGAGTCACCGCGGACCTCTGCGGGGCAGAAGGTCCAGGCTGCACAAAAGGCGTTGGTCCCCCAAAACTGGTCGTGAGGCCAGAATGAGTGGACGGAAACGCCACGGAGTTCATAGTGTCTCCACTAAGAACATCCGAATCCAAAGACACAACTGTGGTGCTCGACGGCGAAGAGACCACAGAGATGGGTTCGGCCGGCAGCCCCTTGCGACTTCGTCGAGTTGAAGTCAGGGAATGCTGAGGCCGATAACCCACGTCTACAGTACCGGACATTCCTGCAGTCCCCTGCAGCGAAAAGCCGAAGCCGGCTGAAACTGACGACGAAGCAGACGGACCAGCAGTAGTAGTAGATACGTCGGGAGTCGTTGAGGCTGGTGAAATAGTGGAGAGAGCACACCTGCTCGGCTCCGAAGGAGGAGTCACAACCCTAGTGACAGCCTCAGATGTCGACTGAAAGGGGACCGTAGTCCCGGAACCAGGCACCTCTTCACCAGAACACTCAACGGCTCCTGCAGTATCCACTACAGGAAAAGACTGCACATCCCCCACGGAGGAGGAATAACTCTCACCAGACAAGGTCGGCTCGGGAGCCCCCGAACGACCACGTTCTCCTTTCCCGCGGGAGCGGGAGGCAAGACAAGGTCGGCTCGGGAGCCCCCGAACGACCACGTTCTCCTTTCCCGCGGGAGCGGGAGGCACGGCCACGAGAACGAACGACACGGTTAACTGACGCCCAGAAAGTGGATGACCATGATCCACAGACACCACATGGCCGCTCGGCTGAACACCCATTACAGGAGGAACAAGACGAATGTAAATCGTCCACATGCTTTGGCAGCAGACATTGCCCACAAGGAATTGTCCTGGGCATGATAGAGGTGAGAGGAGCAGAGAAGGTGAAATCAGAAAACAGAAGAACACCCCCAAAGAAGAGAGAAAGGTGACAGAAACAAAGACCTCAGACGGTCGACCGGGAACCACACAACAGGATGACTACTCTCAAAAGAAAGAAGAAAAACTGTAGGAGTGGTACCCCGCTGACACCTAACTCTAACACAATTAGAAAATTTAGCAAATAAAGCATTAACAATAATTGTGAAAAATAATAAGTCCGAACTGCATGGCACACGAAATTCGTGCGCGACTCGAGAGAGAACAATTAAGTATACATTATGGTTATATAATATTAAAGAGAATATAAAAAACACTGTTCCTGAGAATACAAAGGATACACTGATGCACTATGAATCATGAATCATCAAACAACGAGCTGGATAAACACTGATAAGTGTGCAAAGAAAAGTGGTGCAAAAGCACCAAGAAAAAATAAGCCAAAACTGGGTCGAGTGCAACCAGCGCAGACCCAGCACGGGACGCTTGTCAATAGATCTGGGCCGAAACGTCCTTTATAAAAATCTCGACACGAAGCAGATGATAAAAAGAATGAGTCTTTAGAGACGGTATATGCGCACTGGCAACGGAAGTCGTGGAGCTGTACTTGGGAGAGAGCGTCCCGTACTGGGTCTGCGCCGGTTGCACTCGACCCAGTTTTGGCTTATTTTTTCTTGGTGCTTTTGCACCACTTTTCTTTCCCAAATTGCTTGGGAAAGACAAAAATAGAGAGTATTTTATCCGAGTTAGGGACTTCCACTGTAGTGCAAGCCTGAAGTAAACAATTGTGAGTAGGTTGATAAGAAATGGGTCACTGAAATTGGCACATAAAGCTCTGGGCCTATTTAATTCAAAAGACAAGTCTGTGCTGTCTTGTTAAATGTGTATGTTTGTGCTGGCTTGTGTAGTTTGTGTGTCTGTTGGGCAAATCGCCCAGAAACCTGGTCCGAATCGTCCACAAACATGGTCCGAATCGTCCAATAATCTGGTCCGAATCGACCAGAAATATGGTCCGAATCGTCAATAGATCTGGGCCGAAACGTCCTTTATAAAAATCTCGATACGAAGCGGATGATAAAAAGAATGAGTCTTTAGAGACGGTATATGCGCACTGGCAACGGAAGTCGTGGAGTTGTACTTGGGAGAGAGCATCCCGTACTGGGTCTGCGCCGGTTGCACTCGACCCAGTTTTGGCTTATTTTTTCTTGGTGCTTTTGCACCACTTTTCTTTCCCAAATTGCTTGGGAAAGACAAAAATAGAGAGTATTTTATCCAAGTTAGGGACTTCCACTGTAGTGCAAGCCTGAAGTAAACAATTGTGAGTAGGTTGATAAGAAATGGGTCACTGAAATTGGCACATAAAGCTCTGAGCCTATTTAATTCAAAAGACAAGTCTGTGCCGTCTTGTTAAGTGTGTATGTTTGTGCTGGCTTGTGTAGTTAGTGTGTCTGTTGGGCAAATCGCCCAGAAACCTGGTCCGAATCATTCACAAACATGGTCCGAACCGTCCAATAATCTGGTCCGAATCAACCAGAAATATGGTCCGAATCATCAATAGATCTGGGCCGAAACGTCCTTTATAAAAATCTCGACACGAAGTGGATGATAAAAAGAATGAGTCTTTACAGACGGTATATGCGCACTGGCAACGGAAGTCGTGGAGTTGTACTTGGGAGAGAGCGTCCCGTACTGGGTCTGCGCCGGTTGCACTCGACCCAGTTTTGGCTTATTTTTTCTTGGTGCTTTTGCACCACTTTTCTTTCCCAAATTGCTTGGGAAAGACAAAAATAGAGAGTATTTTATCCGAGTTAGGGACTTCCACTGTAGTGCAAGCCTGAAGTAAACAATTGTGAGTAGGTTGATAAGAAATGGGTCACTGAAATTGGCAAATAAAGCTCTGGGCCTATTTAATTCAAAAGACAAGTCTGTGCTGTCTTGTTAAGTGTGTATGTTTGTGCTGGCTTGTGTAGTTTGTGTGTCTGTTGGGCAAATCGCCCAGAAACCTGGTCCGAATCGTCCACAAACATGGTCCGAATCGTCCAATAATCTGGCCCGAATCGACCAGAAATATGGTCCGAATCGTCAATAGATCTGGGCCAAAACGTCCTTTATAAAAATCTGGTCCAAATCGTACACGGTCCGAATCGTCCAAACACCATGTACCGAGTGAATTTTCTTACGTTCGATCTGTACTCTGAGGTTATTGATAGAAAACCCCGATAGAACTGATCGTATTTACGGAAAATGCCACTCGTATTCAGAACGTTCAGTGCTGTTGGAAAAGCGAATGAAAAAAAAAAATATCATCAAGACTACGTGATTTGCATACAAAATAATCTTTATATTTGCTCTTCATGTCATGTTTTTTTCTATAATTTCAGATGCATTCTTTGAAAACAAAAGGTTTATTCCCTTTCATTTTTGGCTTAACAATTTTCAGCAAAACTTTTGTTTCCAGAGCACTAGAATGTTCTATGTCCCTCATGCACAAGTTTCTGAAAACTGCATATTTACTGAAGAAAGATACTAAAAAATTTTTTAAAAAATAAATAAAACCCCCCATCTTCATTGTTTTCCACAATATATTGACCGAGAATCAAATATATTTTGATTTGTTTTCAAATTGATCTGTTTATGCTTAAATTAATTATTCCTCAACATAATGTTTTACATGAAACTACATTTGTGATACTCAGTCTTATTATTTTAAACATGGCTTTTTCAGTAAAACTGCATTGGCATATTATCATCGTCCTTTTTTTGCACAGCACTGCTGTATTTTCTTGTTTTATGACATACTTTCATACTTTTGAACAGTTCAATAAAATCAAAACATGGTTTATGGTTTTTCTGAAACATGTTGGTAAAGTACCCAACAGTCAATTTATTTTGGAAGCACCATTACTCACACTGAGGGATTTTTTTCAGCATTATAATCTGCACTTAACAACACTTCATCAAAGAGAAGAATGTCAAATTTGTCTGTAGAAGAATATGTAACACTGACAGGCACATGCTCACTGCTGCCCATGCAGAAAACAACCTGCAGTGCACTAGACAGTAGACAGTTTGTTACAAACATTTATTTGCGACTTGACAGCCCATGCCACAGAAATAACTGTTCAATCAACATTCCAACACCTTAACCCTTCCATGTACCATCAAGTACACACCATTGTAAATCAACAAATGTTTGGCAGGTTTGATAATGCTTGTGCCAGCAAAAGAATTCTAATGACTCACGGTCAAATAATACTTATTTTTCTGATGCTATCCTGTAAACTATAGGTATAGTGGTTATCCAGTGGACAGCTTTTCCAACCAGTTACACTGATATTCGGCTAACCATTTTAGCACTACTGTAGTTGATATAAGTTGGAATTTTTAACTTAAAATTTGTGGTTTAAATTTTAAGACTATACTTCAAATTCGAGGTGCACCTGTGTTTTCTTGTTGAAAAAAGGTTATATCAATTTGAAGAGAATCATGTAATTAGAACTGGATTTATCTTCGGGATAACATGGGGAGTGTCAGGGCAAAGCCAGTCTAAAAGGGAGAAGGCCCCTTCCCCCTACTTTCAAGCTCAGATATGTATATATTTCTTCTGTGTTGTAAACACATGTTTTAATTAGATAAATAACCTTAGGCGATTAACAGTGGGATACTTCTCTGGCATATTACCAGTCAGCATAAAATGTTTCCATGCTATCTAAAGTCAATATCGAAGTGACCGACACTTTCAATCGTCACGGCTATCAAGTATATTATTTCTCGGGATACACTTGATAGCATATGCTTTAGCACGACAATTTTATCTCCAGAAATGCCGCGTGACATGTTTTGGCATGTTGAGATATTATTATCTGACCATCCCAAGACCAGGTATAAAGTGTGGAGAACAAACTAGTTCAGTGAGTCTTGGGTTCTGACCATTTATGAGAGAGACGTGGGGTCGGCCGAATAGGAGATGCCATATAGGGTCTCGTACGAGTGGAATTGCTAGGCAATCCACAAAGCTCCATTGTACGCCGCTTTTGTCAGATTAGGAGGATGTACGAGGGCTACAAGCCCGATTTTTGAGAATAGATTACAAACCCAAGTAAAGGCTTAGTTTAGATGTCATTAGCGAGAATCAACTCACACCTGTCTCAAAGTGTAGACTGTAGTATTGTGGTATTAACCTACAGGAATGCAGAGGTTGGTCGCTTAGTAGCCTGTTTTAGTATCAGAGTGCTGTGAATATCGACTCAAGGTCGACAGTGACAATTCACGCAAGCTCGAAAGCGCATATTGAAGTTGTGAGTTCTGCATGAACTGTGTGTATTTCAAAGGACAGATACATTCAAGGAGAGTTCTATCAAAGGACATATGTAAAAGGTATGTGACGTAGACTTGCTAAACTAGCCGACAGAGTAGATAAACTGAATCCAAATCAGAACTATGTTGCCACAAGGTAATTAACATTGCTAGCCAGGATCCCCCGTAGGTCAGAGCTGCAGCTGCACACAGACGCCAAAGATTAAGACTCGGTGTTTTAAGCTCCTGTTGCGAGTCCGCGACAGTGATATTTTGAGAGTGTAATATAGTGCCAGTACAGGGATATAGATAGACTGAATTGATGAAAAACTATTTAACCCCTGTGATAAGTCTTTGATTTGTATTGATCAAATTGTTAAATGTGTTGAATACGGAATGAGTTTATTTTAAATGTAAATAAAAGAATTGTTGTTACTTTAATCATTGTTTCCTTTCTGCAGCCTGAAGTGATTAGGAATCACACCTAACGAAGACCAAACCTATATTTCGAGTTCACTCGGCAGGGAAGGAAATCATAGTGCAGTCTCAACTCAGCACTGCGAGGCGAGTTTGGCCCATGCCCGGATTCCGACCCTCTTAGCTGGCTCGTCCCCCAATATTTTTCACGGTGAGGCTAAACAACCCCATGTCACCCCTCCCACATGGATAGAGGTGTTCTGACAGGGAGGAGGGGGGGGGGGGTGGATTAATTCCACCCATCTCCCCCATGGTTTTGGAGACAACACTCCCATTTCCTTCCCATCTGTATTGCTTTTTTGTAAAACAACAGAAGTCTGCTGCATACAAGTAAATGAAATCATGTCTGTAAATGCAGTTAATAAAGTTGTATTCATCATGCAATAACAGAAAGTAACAAAGTTTGTTCCAATGAGAGGAAAATCCTTATCCTCTGATTGGATGAGAGCTGGAGTAGTTTCTTTTATGTTTACAGCTAAGAATGTTCCAATAAGAGGAAAATCCTTACCCTCTGATTGCATGAGAGCTGGCATAGTTTCTTTTATGTTTACGGCTACAGTTGCAATTGTTACCATCAAACGTTACGAAATGAAATATTTGAAATGACGTCGCCCGTTTCGTAAATCAACGGAGTGACTAACAAGCTGCTTCATTTTTTCTGGATTTTTAAAGTGTAGCAGACAGTGTTCTCAATGAAGTGTCATTTAAATTTACAAACTGATTTATGATCTGAACTATGATGGAATGAGTTTATCTGATTTATTGATTTTTTATTCACTGCTTTCTTGCGGTGCTCGAGAGGTTTATTTACTAAATTTGTGATTGTTAAAAGTTGTCTTGAACAAGGCAACTTTTAACGATCACAAGTTCAATAAATAAGCCTCTCGTGTTTCATAATGTAGGTTTTGGGCTGTGGGTAGAGTCGTATTGGAACATATACATTATTGTGATAAATTGACGGTAACATGGTCTGATTGTTGTGGTTAACTAGGGTGGCCAACGGTAGCCATCAGTGTTTAGGAGGATCCCAAATTACTTATATAGCACTTTAACTATAACAGAGTTGGTTCTGTATGTGCCAGACGAGTGGAGCAAAAATTGTAAAATCCTAATTTTGTACTACTAAAACGAGTTTGAATCTGAATCTGAATATTGTTACTGTGTAGGCCGCATAGTCTTGTATTATAACACAGGTTGGGAAGATGATGGTAATTATTTGCGCTCTGCAGCCTTGGCACAGATGGTGACAATGATGGCATGTATACTGGTGTTCCAGTCTACGATCATGCATGGGAAGAAGGAGTTCTTGAATTCTTCCATGTTGGTTCGGTATACCGCCAGTTTCCTGTTGTTGTTGCTCCTTGTGTGAGATGAACCATTATTAATGTAAGGCTCTTTTGGGATAGAATCACTTCCAGAGCTGATGTTACCAAGAGTCTGGATGTGTTTGTTCTTCCGATGCTCTTGGAGTGATGGCCACCCTAGTGAATTGAGCATTTCACTGATGCTGCTGTCTCTGCGATGGTCACTGCTGATAATGTGTGCAGCTTGACGTTGAGTCATCTCAAGCTTCTGGATGTTCTTTTGTAAATTGGGGTCCCACACTATGCAGTATGCATCCGATTTGCAATTTTGAGCGAACCAGTGACTTCAATGTGGTTTCTTTCAAGGGTTTCAGGGCGTGTTTCAGATTCCCGTTGATGAAGCCCAGTGTGCTGTTTGGTTTAGCATTTGTCTTATTTATGTGGGTGTCCCATTTTAAGTTGTTTTGAGAATGGCAAGCCGAGGTAAGGGTTTGAGTCTACTTCATGGAGAATATGGCCTTGTATGTCGTAAAAGTGGGTGAGTGGGTTCTTTTTCTGTGTGAATATGGCCCTGTATGTCGTAAAAGTGGTTGAGTGGGTTCTTTTTCTGTGATGACCGATGATGTAACATTTCTTGGCGTTAAACCTCATACCCAGTAAACCCCATGTGTTTGCCCAAGACTGGAGGTTTTGTTATAGCAGCTCTTGGTCTTTGGTGGAATTGATAACTTGGTAGAGAAGGCAGTCATCAGTAAAACAGCTGTACTTGTGAAGTTACTTTGTCTGGCAGATCATTAATCTATAGAAGGAACAGTAGCGGGCCCAGAACAGTCCCTTGTGGAATGCCTGAATCAACTGGGACACTTTCTGGGTGATCTCCTTCTACAACTACTTGTTGGGTTCTGTGGCAGAGAAATTCTTGGATCCATACAAGGATGATGCCTCTGATTCCAAAGTGACTTAGTTTTTTTCAACAGCCTTTGGCACGGTACAGTATCAAATGCCTTACTGAAGTCGAGAATTGCCATGTCCATCGTACACATTTTTTATCATGCAGTTGAAGGAGATCATGTGCCATTATCAGGAGCTGGGATTTGCAGGAGTGACCTCTACAGAATCCATGTTGGACTTCTATCAAGATCTTATGGGCTTCCAGGTGGTTCAGTATATGGCGGCAGATGACGTGTTCCACAAGTTTCCAGCAAACGCAGGTCAGGGATACAGGGCAGTAGTTTTCACTTGCATGTCGGTCCCCTTTCTTGAAGACTGGGGTGATGTATTCTTTTGTCCAGTCCTCTGGTAATTGCCCTGTGTCCAGTGATTGCTGGAAAATATTTGCCAAAATTGGGGCTGACTCTTGAGCTGTATCTTTGAGTATATGGTTTGAAATGGCGCTCGGACCACATGCCTGGGTTGGGTTCATTTTTCTAAGGCGCGTACTGACCCCACTGACATCTATGCTTAACCCATTAATTGGTGGTTTGGGGACCCAGATGATACCAGTATGCTGTCAATGTTTTATTGAGTGACGACAGATCAATAAAAATATAAACAACAATATTTCTTCTCACTACTTTTTTGTTCCTATCAGGCATGTACACAACAGATATGTACACAACATAAATAAGATTTGTTAGGCCACACAAAGTAGATCTTCTGTTTCTCAGGCCATTATTTGTGAAATTGCATGCTGGCGGGCGGGCGGTTTTTTATTTTATTTTTTATTTCAATAATTACTTCTTTGCCATCAAAAGTTCATGTTCTTGGTTCAAGTTTTAGGCCTCATAATCTACAGAATAGCATGGGTGGTAGTGTATTTCATCCCTTGAGTGTAAGAAGGCTTTGCAATGCTAAAGCATTGCAAAGCCTTCTTGCACTCGAGGGACAAATTCACCAATTTTTTTAACTTGGGTAAAATATCAGACATAAACCATTTAATTTTAATTTTTTTAAAGTTTAAATTGGTTATAAAAAGAGAGCATGCGGCAACCAAAAGGACCATGCGGGAGGGCCTGAGAAACAGATTTTTTATTTTTTTAGGACTTATCAGGTTTATGTGCAATTTCAATGTTTTGGGGTATTTCCTACATGAAATATACGCTGGGTCTATACTTATAAAAAAAAGTCCATAACCAGTCAAATCACCACGTCGACAAACAGGCACAGTGTTAACATTTGGAAATGATTCAGATGCCCGCCATTGAGTATCTAGTCTTCCACTGGTATTGGGACGTTTCGGCCTCGAGATGTTTCGGCCTCGAGACATTTCGGCCCTGGACGTTTCGGCCTCCTACATTAACAGTCAATAGTGAAGGGGATTATCTCATCCACCAGTAGAGATAATAGAGGATATTAAGAGGTGTTTCGATGGACATGCCCCAGATTATTTAGTTTTTCTATTGAGAACACAATGTGCATTGAGTTCTATTATTAAAAATGAAGGATATCCAAAGCAAAGCATCTTTTGACATAGCTAGGTTTTATAGAACTTATCTTTATATACGGTTATAACAGAATGAAAATGCAGTTTACCTTCATTTTATTGTTAAGAAATACATTATTTACAAACATTTGAATACATTATTTATACATATTCTATCGGAAGATCAGAAGTATCCTCAGGAAACACAAAAATATCTGAACCCATTGTCATCGGTAGATCAGAAGTCACCAAAGATACCATATCGAGAGTGCTGTATCAACACATACAAACAGTTCATCAGTCACTTTTAATCTGAAAAGCTTGTATAAACAAACTCAAAAAAGTTCATCAGTAACTTTTAATCAGAAGTGTGAAACAAAGTATTGGCTTTTTGTTTTGTCAAAACAACACTTGCTGGGAAAATCTTGTATTTCATTTATTTCAATGCATCTTCAACATCAGTGAACATACTTTATTTGTGCTTACAAATAATATAAAATAAAATTCCTGCTTTATTTCATGGATTTTTACGGATAAATTAATCTTCGATAAAGGTAAGTTCGATTTTTTATTCAAAGACAACTTTTTGAGACCATCAACATGAAGGAAATTAAGTTCCAAAATATGTAAAAAATTTTTTAAAATTCACTAAAACCCGGGACGTATCGGCCCGATAGGCAGGACATTTCATTCTGATTGGAGGCCGAAACGTCCCAAGGCCGAAACGTCAGTAAACCCTTCCACTGGCAAGACATCAGTTATTAGAATCTGAACCCAAAATGTCTGATTTGTTCATTTTAAAAAGTTTGCACTTGATTAATGCAAACTGGTTCAATGCTGTACAAATCACTGTACACCCTATCATTTGATAACTTATTAATTTAAGGTGCTATATGAGTAAGAGAAATTTATTTTACTACCAGTTCTGATAGGAATTTGGTAACAGATTTCCAGGAACCAGCAGTGCCTGCTGTCAACTCTACAAGTTGATTACATGTATGTTTCGTGTTCTATACATCTCAACCTTCATTTTGATGTATACTTTGTGAATATTTAATTTGAATTTAAGGAATATCGGAGGTGGGAATTCCAAAATAAACAAAATTTTCTTACTTAGAAGTTACTTATATTATAACACCATAATGTTGAATTTGTTTACATGTACTGATGTTGTGAAACCGGATTTTCAGTATACCCCCCCCCCCCCCAAAAAAAAAACATGGACCGCTTTTTAGGGTAAACTCGCCCCTCAAATGAGGGACAACTCGCCCCAAACTGGGGGCGACTTGGCCCGGAAAAAATATGCGGGGCGAGTTGACACCTGGTCCTGGGCGAGCTGACCCTGAACTACACTTTAAGTTTAAATGGGTGCAGGTCGTTTCGGCACTGAGTCGTTTCGGCACCAGTGTTCCGGTCGTTTCGGCACCTGGAAAAGTCATTTCGGCACCTGGAGTAGGTCGTTTCGGCACCTGCAGTAAGTCGTTTCGGCACCTGATTAAATTTTTTCGGCACTTTATTCTGTCATGTATTTTAGTTGTTTAACAGCGTATTTTCAGTGTATTATGAATATTTTACACTGTTTTTTTTTTTTGTTTGAAGTAGTTTGGAACTGTATTGAATGATATTAAACTTTTAATTAATTTGTATGGCTTTGTTTTCAAAGCGATCAGAGCTGCGGCCCCATTTTGATTGATCCGATGTAGTTGTTTCTACAGTGATTAAACATAACAGGGTGACCCGCTGTAGTTGTTTCTGCAGTGATTAAACATAACAGGGTGTGAGCAACAGAAATAACTTGACAGAAAGAATTCGGCCCCTTATATGTTTGTTGTTAGAAGGGAGAATTTTCCTATAAAGCTGGCTCTGGGACAAGCTTTTGTCATCATTCATTTTTCATTCATTTCCATTCATTCATCATTCACACATCTGACTTCAGAGCATGAACACCTGGACAACATGGAACTTCCTGACAGACTAGTGAAAGCCATTTCAGCCCTGGGCGTCTCATGCCCTATCTCCTGGACTATCCAGGAAATAGGCTTGAGCGTCCACCTGAAACTGGAGTTCGAAGTGGAGAACACCAAATCACCAACCTCTTCAGGGAGAGGTAGTACCCTTGGCGAGAGGATCCCCTCTCCCACTGGTCCTCACCCGAAGGGGCACGGAGGCCCTGAAAAGAGACAGAACAAGAAAAAGAAGAAGAGCCCATCGACCAAGCGCAGGGACAACCGGCGCTTGGAGGCCTTCCAGAATGGGAAGAAAGAGGTGAGCGAGAGGATGGAGGTTTTGGAGGCAGCCGCCAGTTCCCCTCCTAGTCCCACTAGTACACCCAACCAACTGCCAGCTCCTGAGCCGGTACTGTTGGATGAGGAATGTCTGGTGGAGACTGAGGAAGAACCGGAGGTTGCATTTTCACCACCTCCCACCCCTCACTTCCTTCTCTACCGGACAGCCCGGGTTTGTCAATCTCAGCAATACAGCCACGTAAGTCTGCAGTCACCGCCGAAGAAATAAAGAGAGTAATAGAGATGGGAAAACGAGCAGTTGAGATGGGAAACCGAATCGCCTCTGAAACCCACGAGTTCAGGGAAAAATCCAAGGCAAATTCAAAAAGGAATTAGACGCAGTCCAGTCACTAAACTCAACATCGTCGACTTCCACATCACAATCTCAACCACCTCCAAAGAAAAAGAGCCGGAAGAAGCCCAGACAGAGTTAAGCCACCTCCCTCCTTCCTTTTCCTCCTCTACCGCGCCTTGACATCCTACAACAACAATAAACAGCTAACGAGGGGCGAAAGGGCCTGCCCCAAATTGTCCCTGCGTGCCTTCGGCGGGCAAAACCATTTTGTTCGCTTTTGTCATTCTCCAAAATGTCTGAAGATATATGTATCTGTTACGGTGTGGAATTATTAATGATATTGGTAACAGAAAGAAATCTGAGAATCAGCAACAAAACTATGAATTTAACTATTCTGAAATTTAATTAAAAAGAAATTTATATAAAAAAAAATGATACAAAGATCTTTTACACTAATTGGGTTACAGAAAATAAAAACAATGGTACTTATCAATTATAGAATTAGTCCAAAGTACAGTTTCACAGAATCCAGTAATCCAGTGGTGAAGTATCTTCTGAAGAAAGTTACCAGCTGGTAGATGTGGTATTAAATCCAACAATGTCTCTTCAGAAACAGTATCCCGTAGATTTATAATAAAATTTTCACTTAGAAATTTCAGCAGTCTCCAATAAAATATAATAAAATTCTCCACAAAATTCAAATGGAGTAAAAATCCAAGAAGTATTGGCGCCACAGGTAATTTCCAAACAATCCAGTAGAATCCTGGCTTTTCACAAAATATTATTCTGTTTCACAGAAAGTATAAATTCTCTTTTCCAAGACGAACAAATTCTCTTCAAAATTCTCTTTTGGAATCAATCTTCCAAATTCACAAAGAAGCACTGCTTCTATAATAAATGCACTGTTCTGAAACAATAATAATCTCCAATGGAAACAACTGCTGTGAAAATAAGTTCTTCTGAAATGGCTTTCTAAAATGAGTTTTTGAATTCTGTTGACAAACCTTTATTTAGTAACCAGATAGAATGTCCCAGAAGAGGAAGTTTCTGCAATGTTCTATTTGTTTCTGGGGAATTCTGTTAAAGTTCAAGTAAACAAGGTCATTGACCTATTTAAACAATTAAACAATCAACAGCTATATGTACAATATATCAGTGTAACAAAGATGTAAACAAGGTCACTGAGTGCAAAAGTGTTAGACCAGTCAGAAAATGCAGAAATAAAAAAAAAAAAAATCTTTCTCACATAATTATCAACTTAAGGATATATCAATCTCAATATAATATGGGGCCTATAACATATCCAGTGCAGCACAGCAGTCCGACCCCGTCAACATGGGCTTCAATGTGATGGGTGCTCAAGATGGCAGCACAGAATGTGTGGAACGGGAGTTACCCAGAATCAATACAGAGAAGCGATTAGGCAACGTAGAAATGTGGAATGGTCATGCACAGAATGCTCTTAACCAAATGGTAATGACAATGTCAGTGGTGACAATAGTATTAATAGTGGTGATATTATTGACGACAGTCATAGTGTTTCTGGGCCTAATGCTAGTTTTTTGTTCAGCATTCATTTAACACAGTGGATGAGGAACCGAGGACTGAACATACACAGTCTTTTAACATTGACTCATCATTTCAAACGCGGGAAGCTGGAAATGAACATTCAGTATCAGAAGAGACAGAAGATACTGCTGTTGTGCAGGCATCAACTTCAAACCCAGAGAGTATGTATCACATCATAGACTCAGGTACAAAACGTGGAAAGCAGATGCGGTAAAGCTGAAGAATAGGGGACTTTTCCTTTTATGTAAAAACAACGCATTTTTCTCACATTTTTTTCTACATTTTCCTATTACCAGTCATGTTTTCGATAAAATGACCGAAAGGTATTCACTTTTGACTGAGATTAGACATAATTTAAACCCTTTTAATGTTGCAGTGCCAGAGATTCTTCTGCATTCTCGTCATTTTGAAGTGTGCGTTTACATAAATTTCGTTTTCTCTTTGGCTGGCGATTGTAGGTCTAGGGTCAGTGTAGTGAGGGTTAGGGTTAGCTTACCGGTAAGCTAACCCTAGTCCTCGCTACACTGACCCTCGACCATGTCGGGAACAGAACAAACAAGCGTACCAAAAACGACCAACACACAGAACAGACGCCGAAAAACACAAAAAACATGGAGGAAAGATGAATGTAAATGTCACAAATCGCACAGGTAAAAGCAATTGTTGAGCGGTTATAATTGTCAATAAAAGTGAATATCTTTTGGTCATTTTATCGAAAACGTGACTAGTAATAGGAAAATACAGAAAAAGGGTGAGAAAAATGCTTTATTTTTACGTAAATGGAAAAGTCCCCTATTCTTCAGTTTTACCGCAGATGCTAGTAGACGACAGCAGCTATAGCTTCACTGTTAAAAAACAACGTACTTATCTCGTGATGCTTATGATGCTTGTTGATATTGTGCTATGTTAAACTGAATGTTGCTATTTTCATGTGCGGCCACAAATGTAAAAATGTTGTTCTTTTCATCAATTTTTAAGATATCTTCAATAAAACATTGAATTTGGAGGCAAATTTTAAATTGTTGTTACCGGTATGTTTTTTTTTAACCCAACAATGATAAAATCCGTAGGTGCCGAAACGACTTGCGCTGGTGCCGAAACGACTTGGTGCCGAAACGACTCGGTGCCGAAACGACCTGGCCAGGCCTGTGCCGAAACGACTTGTCCCGGTGCCGAAACGACTTGTCCCGGTGCCGAAACGACTTGATGCCGAAACGACCAGGATTCGTTTAAATAGGAACATTTATACCGCCAAAAACACGACTGAATGCATCATTGTCAAGTTGGCCTTCTTACAATAATATACCCAAACATTTACCTTCCTGACTCGGCCAAAAACGATTTGAAACCTTTAATTTCCCCAATCTCCACTACCCCTGCCATCGTTGATAGAGTTTCTCGTCAGTTTTCAAAAACAATAACCTCCCCTTATGAAAATCTTCAATGACATGCGTTTTCCCAGGAAATATTCTAAATATATCTTGTGTGGGATTTCCCCAGACAGGAAGTTTAAAGGAAGTCTCCCATTGGACAATCTCAGCTTTCGTTTCTGTGTGACCAATGAAATTCCAATTGCACTCACAAGGAAACATTCAGTTGAGTTTTCCAGAAAATAGAAGGTGGTGAAATTCCTGCTACTTTCAATCAGTTTTTAGTCTTTGACAGTCTTTTTTACAGCCGTTCAAGCCTTGTGGATGGTAGGTATACAAAAGTAGAACATCATAGTTACCAGTTAAGATGTTGTCTTGAGAATCACACTGTTCCTTTCAGTTGAAAGAAAAATTTTCGTGAGCCACCATAAAATGATTGAAACTGGTAATGAGTTGGGCGTTCGGTCCGAGCACAGGCGTCTGTGGACCTGATCTAGAGCGATAAATAGCACCTAGAAGGTCTAAAAATCACCCAACATCAAAATACCCCTCCTGTATTATAAATATACACAAGGCTGGAAACTTCCAATGCTCGAAATTTTATGCCACGAAATTAGAAACCACTCGTTTCAAATCAACGAAACGCGTTGACAGCTCGCATGGCACGTTTATCGGGTGCGACGAATTACCACATAGAACTACATAGATACCACATAGAACTACATAGATACCACATAGAACTACATAGATACCACATAGATACTACGTAGACCTTAAAAGTGAAAAAAATAGTTATAAAAGGGACAATGAACATTTAATTGCCGAAAATATAAGAAATTGTTGATGTGCTCGATCTATTTTCAGGAAAGACGATGATCGGCGCACGGACTCGATTCGGATGAGATTGCGCGAAAGATGGACATAGTACCATGGATGGTATTAAGGTTTATTTATTGGTGACGCCTTAACAGTAGTAAATACTTTCAACGACATATTTTTTCCATCACGTTTCACTATGGAAAACAAATATACCGTTGAAATCATGTAAAATATATCTACTGGTCGCCTTTATTCATAGCGTCTCCGCCACGGCATGATTTTAAGGTGTTACATGCCCCTACCCTTAGGTACCCCATGGCTATGCCAATTATGATTCTTATTGGGTCAGGATCTTAATTGGCGAAGCCATGTGGTGCCTAGGCCTAGAGGTCTGACTGCTGAAAACTTTCAAACGCTGGAAGATCGCAATGTTCTCCTGGGGTTAAGTCGGTTATGACTGTAAACATGGTGTCCAAAATGCGACATTATAGTGAACGGTTCAGAAGAGCATGTTTTAAATTTTCTAATTCTGTCTGTATGACAGAATTTGACATTTTGAAACACGCTGTTTAAAAAGGGTTATTTAGCCGCTCAAAAAACCAAGGATTTCCACGCCAGAAGCCACCAGAATGCTCCATTTGATCGCTCATTTCCCAGTATTTTCTGGGGGTGGGGGTGGGGTGTGGGAGAACTGCCCCAGACCCCCGATTCCACCCCCCCCCCTTTCAAAATTTCTTATCCGCCACTGCGTCAGACCGGGTCCGGAAGGATGGCTCAGATTCCATCAGTGATGACATATTCACTCACAAAATTCGCAGCAAAGAAAGCAAGAAAAATCATTCTCAGCACAGTCCACGGCGCCACAATATTCTCGCCTACATTGAGATTTGTTTTAGGGGTTGGAGTGGGTGGGAGTGAGGCGAGACATTTCCGGATCATATAAACTGTTGGTCGGCATCGGAGTAAATTGGGATTGGATTCCATATTTACAAAATAAAAAACAATGCAAACTTTACAGTTTATTGAACATAAAATAGAAAGCACTAAATACAAGCACTAAAATACAAGCAGAAAACGGTGAACTAATAAAAACGTAAGTCAGCACGTTAGATAATAACAAAGACATCATACAGTTGTCAATAAATCGTAATACTGGGCGTTATGAACATGTAGCACTTTATATTATTAACATTTTCAATAAAACCAAACAAACATGGATATACTGTTCTAATGATATCTGTGTCTGTATGGTTTTAGTAACACAGTAAAAGTTACATCGGGCTTTATGAGGTCCACAGTGGTCCACATTCTGGACGCGTAATTCCTCAATTAGGTAAAGCGTTAACAGACAAATTTCAAAACAATCGACGAAGAAAATTGATGTTTTAGCGGACATCCAATGTGACACTAATCGACTAATGACTTAAGATTGAGTAGTAATAGCGGGGGTTAACCGTTTACCCAATGTACCTGGGAAAAACCAGACAGCGCTATACACGAAAATAGCTACACATTTTTTTTATTTTTTGTGCCCAAAACATAGGTTATGAAGATTCGAGCGAACGTGACGAGCTCATTCGTATGAGGTGTCATAACCTATGTTTTAAAAGCAAAAATGAAAATTGTCAGTTAGGGCCTGCACGAATTTGTTTCACACGAGTGGCGACTGCTCCAAGCATTGGGAGTAGGGTTAGCAAACTTGGGCGCTGAATGTCTGAATTTTGCAGATCAAGTGACATTATGCAACCGCCAACGCACTCTTGCCCCCCCCCCCCCCCCCCCCCTCGAACTTCTAGAATGACCAATTCATTGCAGATCTGGCGTTTCACTGCGAGCGATTTCTCACGTATATGCAACTGGAGAGATACAGAAAGTGTTTATAAATGGAATTAATCGCGGAGTTCGATTGCTAGCTCTTCTCTTCCACAAAGTATCAGCGATATGGCGTTGAACAGGCAATTTCCATCAGCAGAAGTTATCAGTGGTGTACCTGCAAACAGATGAAATGAAACAACAGTTAGAGTTGTGCATTAACTGAGTATATACCTCGACGGAGTTACTTGCATGGTGGGAACATGAACTATGGTTTCATTAACTGAGTAGTAATTGTGTGAAGTCATCACGATCCCCAGAAGACAGAATACGCTAACGGAAAAATTAATTTATTCTCTCTATTCACGGCGAACATAGGCAGTGTTCGATCCATGCAAGTATACCTCGACGGAGTTACTTGCATGGAGGGAACATGGACTATGATTTCATTAACTGAGTACTAATTGTGTGAAGTCATCACGATCCCCAGAAGACAGAATACGCTAACAGAAAAATTAATTTATTCTCTCTATTCACGGCGAACATAGGCAGTGTTCGCTCCATGCAAGTATACCTCGACGGAGTTACTTGCATGGAGGGAACATGAACTATGGTTTCATTAACTGAGTAGTAATTGTGTGAAGTCATCACGATCCCCAGAAGACAGCATACGCTAACATAAAAATTAATTTATTCTCTCTATTCACGGCGAACATAGGCAGTGTTCGCTCCATGCAAGTATACCTCGACGGAGTTACTTGCATGGAGGGAACATGAACTATGATTTCATTCACTGAGTACTAATTGTGTGAAGTCATCACGATCCCTAGAAGACAGACTAGATTTCGACAGCGGAAAAATTAATTTTTTCTCTCTATTTACAGTAGCGGAAAAATGAATGCTTACCGGTATGAGCGATCTTGTAATAGTTCAACAGTTCTGAACTTAACTGGTGCGTTCTTGTTATTTGTTGATGGCATACTTCAAATTCTCTAGCCACTGGAAGTATGGATTTTTCTTTTCTGGCAGCTAGGCGTAAAATGCCAATACCATTAGATGCAGCCATGGTCAGTCTCTGTAAAGCATTTTTAAAGTCATAACCACTGACGAGGGAGTCTTTTTTAAAGCAATTTTCGCACTGATAATCTGAAGAAGCATTTGATAATATTGTCAACTCTTTCTTTGTTAGATTTTCACAGTCAGCGTGGAACCATGTATTACACCAGTCACAAAATATTGTATTTACTGAACAGCTTTGCATACATTTACCACAAGGGAATCTAGCTTTTCTGGAAGGCATTTTGAAAAAGAGTGAAGTGAAGGAAAAGTGGGTTTATTTTATAGTGACCCAAAGGCTGGTGGCTTCATGTCAGAAGAAAGGCTATTGGGTGACATTAATATGCTGTTAATTACGTGGGATACTACTTGGACAGTAATCCGCTGGGGTGTCTGCGAAGTACAATAGACCAAAGAGTGTTAACATTTATACTTGTCAAAACATATGAAGCAGTGTTGGCTCTAGGTGAAAGTCACATATGTGAATGTTGTTTTAGCTATAATCTTCATGCTAAACCATCAGAATTGGTCTTCAGAGGGTTTGGCTGGGCTGTACTTTCTGAATTGCTTGTATGATGATAATACTACAAACTTCAAACACACAAAAGATTACATATGACAAAAGAATAAAAACGAACGAAGAGTGAGCGAACAAAAAAAGAAAGAATGAATAACAGGTTGAGCATATTAAATTCTTACCTGCTTGTCTTTAAGTCAGGATCATGGCTGTAATTAAACATTTATTTTACCTGAAAGCATCAATGACATTATTTTAAAAAAAAATTTCTCAGTTTCTAAATACTTTTTATCAGTAAGGGACTATAGGGATAATTTGGTGACTCTCCACCCCACGTTGCTGGAGAGGAATCCGTTAGTTTCAATACTATTAATGCAATACGGATTGCCCCCCCCCCCCCACCCCTCCCACCCCCCCCCCCCCCCCAGGTGCCATCAGGGTAATTTTCAAAGGCTGGCTTTTCTTTATATTGTAACCATCGCAATTGGCTAAACTAACCGGTTTCGATTGCAGTCTTCCATGACTCTCTCTTTAACAAACATTTTGACTTCTTTCCCCGCGGAATCATTCAACCGTACTATAATTTGTCCCAAGTAGCCTAGAAACATGCTCCAGATCACCCAGAAATACGCTCCAAATCGTCCAGAATCTTGTTCCGAATCGTTCATAAACATGGTCCGAATCGTCCATAAACATGGTCCGAATCGTCCAATAATCTGGGCCGAATCGTCCAATAAAAATCTGGTGTGAATCGTACATGGTCCAAATCGTCCTTAATCCTTTTAGAACTACCGGTTGTCGAACATAATATGGTTTCCAAACAGCCACCCTCCCCCCCCACCAGTATAGACACGTAGGGGTCTTAATACGTCTATGTGGTATCTATGTAGTTCTATGTGGTATCTATGTAGTTCTATGTGGTAATTCGTCGCACCGCGTTTATCGATGCATAAATGAATACACTTCAAGTCTGCAGTGCACCCCTTAGCATTTTCTTGAGAGAATGCCTTTATTTTCACTCCAACTCGACAAAACATACACAAAATTCAGCTAGACGAACTTCCATTCCACGGGAATCTCCGCATTGAATTTTCTCTCTAGCGGGGATATCGGCTCAGGACGTTCAAAATTCGTATTTTTGTTTATCTTGCACTGTTAAAAAAAGTTAAAACATACATGGCTGTGGATAACATATTTGGGTCTCAAAATAATTAGTTTTGATTTCATGTTTGGTCGAAAATTGACAAGACTCAGAAAGAACCTCAACGGAGCTTCCCGCAAGTTTTAACACGTAAGACCTCGTACTGGATTTTGCAAAGCGTCGTTTTTCGCGTTTGAAATGCTATTTTTTAACTGCGCATGTGAGACAATTTTTTTTAAAATTTGAAACACATCATAAATTTAAACTGCGCATGCTCCCCGCGTTCAATTTGAATTTGTAACTTATTCAAAAACAGTATTACCCACGATAACCTAAATGCGAGACGTGATTTTTTGGGCAGTTTTCGCTTTGTCATAGTAAAAATTGAAAGTTGAAAAAATGCAGGCCCTTACGAAGACACTCACGATTTTAGAAGAAAATCTTCATGTTTCATTGTGGTAAGTGAATATATCTATTGAACATTAATTGTCTGTAAGTGCCTACTTAGTGTTATGTGGCAGCGGGTCGGTGGATCCCTCATGAAAATGTACGGTTTCTAGACAACTCGTACCCACGGCAACTCGTACCAGTCAAGTCTTACCTAAAATTGGACGACTCGTACCCATTTTCGGCTGGACAACTCGTACCCACAATTGGACAACTCGTACCCATGGTTGGACTACTCGTACCCATGGCTGGTTAACTCGTACTTGGTGTTTAACTGTATGGACGAAAGCAGTTAATGGCCTAAGAACTATAGAAGCGGGGTTTTTGCTTTTGTTTGATCCGTTTAAGGTGCTATAATAGTAATGGAAGTTTACTTTGAAATTCCTTCGTCAGATATTCCATGAATATGTTTGAAATATACACAAATTTTACGTCTAAATGACGGGTGTGATACACAGAACAGGAAACATATATTCATTGACCGTACTTTGTTGATAGCAGGCACCAGTGGTTCCTGGAAGTCTGCAATCGTATTCGTACGAGAACTGGGGTGAATGACCCCCCCCAACCCCGTCACCCGGTTTCCGCGCTTCAATATTTGGAAATAGAGTACTGCATCTAGGCCTAGGCTCTGCAAATTATCAGGGTGAAAACCATAGCCTTCGTCGCATTAACTCTTGCCTTTCCTAATTAATGATGCCACTCTCCACCTTTAAATTATTTTTCGTGTGGCAAAGTTACATCACTGGTGAGGCGCCACGCCGGTCAGGCGAGAAAGGATTTCATTGTAAACTGAGAGTCCAGCCGGATTTTGTACTTGAAGCGTACCACATTTACCCGATCGGAAGAAAAACGGCAACCAATGACCAGTGATAGACTGAATAAAGAAGATCACAAATGATGGTCATTTAAAAAAAAATCAAGTAAAAAGCTCTAATGCATCTCTCTCTATGAGTCCACCAGCTCTCATCAACTGTCGGAAATTTTATGGTCAACATCGACACACCTGAAAACTCGACAGTCGTTTAATTTAGACTTACCCGGCAGTGACAGGTGTGAGATCATGAAGAATTATTTTCTATCATCTATTACCTTATAGTCGATTGGTGTTTAATTTTCTTCCAATTATCTGTGCATATTATTATCGCCAATTATGTTAACCTTCCAGTTGGGAGGTGTGTTTTTCTAACAATTATCTTCCATGACAATCATGAAAATTGAATGATAATTAGCATTTTTGTAAGGTTTGCAATTTGACAATAAAAGTGAATCTCTCTCTCTCGTGCCTCGACCGATCGAAACAAAAATTGGCACAGGTCTATATAGATGTAATTTGACCAGGAAAGGGACTTCTGATGGGTCCCGATCGCGTCCGACATCGCGTTAATCCTTCAACCAATGAAGGGGTGGGATAGGGTGGTGGAATGAGCCCCGATCGCATCTGATTTTGCGTTAACCCCTCAGCACGTGAAATGCTGGGTATGACTACCAGTACAACAAAATATTACATAGAAAAGCCCTCAGAAGTTTAATGAAGAGCCAAAGATTACACGATTTTTTTGTTTTTTGGTGGGGGGGGGGGGTCGTCTCCCATATCTACTTAAATATTTACTGTTTCCTTCGAATTGCTCTCTTGATGAAATGTTCATACCGGCGAAATTGACTTTCGGCAAAGTCTGTTCTGCTGAGATAAATGCTAAAAATGGAAAGTTTTTGCCTTTATGCACACACATTGAAAGCAGACACTCATCTTCCCAAGTCCTTCAGCCAATATTCGCCTTCGCCCATACAATTAAAGACCAGGTACATGTTGACCAACTGTGGGTACGTGTTGTCCAACCTTGGGTACGAGTTGTCCAACTGTGGGTACGAGTTGTCCAGCCAAAAATGGGTACGAGTCGTCCAATTATGGGTACGACTTGACTGGTACGAGTTGCTGTGGGTACGAGTTTGTCGTGATACCAAATGTACCATGCTGTGAAAAGAAAGCTAAAGAACCACGGGTTGTTTGGGGAGCCAAAGAATGTGGAACCAGGAATCGGAGGCACGAGTGAAATTGGGGAGAGGGCGGGGGGAGGGGAAGGGGGCAGAGCAAGATTATGGAAGGGTCAGAACTATGTTGGCTAACCTGTGAGCCTTCTACGCCCCGATCCAGGTATCCCTTGGCTCACTAGTTGAGGGGATACCTGACTCAGGACGTAGAAGGCTCACAGAGTGGAGCTTCCGCCTACTGGGATATCCAAACCTACATGTATAAGGTTAGAAGGGGGGACTGCCCCTTCTATATGTGGGTGTATATGGGGTGCGACCCGGGAAAAGTTTTGAAAAAATAATTTCTCTAAAAAGGTATCTGTAATGATTTGACATTACTGGGTGGACATTGTGAAAAATGACTTAGAAATTAGAAATTTTTGGGAGCGTGTGGAAAATTGGGGGGGGGGGGCACATGCCCTTTGTAGTGTAGCCCCCCCCCTCTCGTGGATAAGCGACTGCAAACCAAAGAGAAAACATTAATTTTATGTTCAGCTATCAAAACATAGCCCACAAGTTTTCTCCAGAATGCAGAGACTGTCTGTTTGGGGGGAGGGGAGGGGGGGGGGGGGGGTCATGCAGTTGCCTTTTCTGCCGCGAGTGCAGAAGGTATGAGCTTTGAAGTGTTCTTTGGGGGTTGTACCCCAGCCCCAAAAAATTAAATTAGCATCCAAAAGAAGCACTCTGATGGCTTCTGGAGTGAATATCCTTTTGGTCCAAAAAAAAACCCCGCACGCTATGAGGCTGTGTGAGTGGTAGAATTCTAGTGGACATGCTAGACAAACACAAGCTGGGGAGCGACCGCGCCTAACCTCCCTGCCCCCCCCTTTATCCGCCCCCCCCCCCCAAAAGTCCCTGTAACATTTCACCCCTAGGAGTCTTACCTTAAGTTCTCTGCTTCTCTTAGCTTCGACAGTCACTTCTTGCTTTCTCAAAAACCATTTGCCTCGTCCGGTGTTGAAAAGTACGTCTATCCGACGGCAGCGAACATTGGAGCAAAATGACATTGCGTAAAGCACGCTGGTTGTGCGCACCTCAACCGGTTTAACCGTGGACCAAAGTTGGAGTACCGCTAAAGTATCTAGGAGCCAACTGTTTACAGTTGCCTCTCGGTGCTCGATGATTCTCTCTGTATATACAAACTACTTAGGCCGACAGTAAAATTGACACCGACACGGTGCGAACCTGGACCCCGAGTTTCATTAGAACTCAATAAATTAATAAAAATTAATCAGTGTGTGTGTGGGGGGGGGGGGGGGGGGGGGAGTTGAGGGGCACAAATCTTTAGGTCACCTTGTCAGTCTATTGTTATGGGCTATATAACTGCTAGATGAGGGGTCGGAAACTGCAAATTTATACACTAGCCTGAAAACAGAATGTTGCAAGAAGCCGGGCACACCGGCCCGACCATGCTTTGGGTCGGCAAGAGAAGATTTCAAGGTGATTTCGATCTGACACCCGATTTTGAGAAGATATTCTGTTCACAGTTCAGAAATTATCGAAAATTTATATTACTAGCTGACTGGCTCGGAATGCCCGGGCTCAGATCTGTGCAAAGACCCACCCCCACCTCCCCAAAACATTGCAAAATAAATACCCGTGTGGAACACGAACACACATTCAAGTTTCATTCCGGTGGGACCTGTAACTTCCGAGATCATCACTGTGCGTGTGCGAAGCGGCACTCCAACTCCCAAGACTACGGTGGCAAATCACTACACGGTGGCCATTTACTATAAATCCCAACTTTGGTCCTGATCGGCCCAGCAGTTTCCGAGATCTTTATTGCGCATGTGCGAAGCCGGATGCCACATCCCAGTTTGCCAAGTCAAAAATCTTCCCGGGGTCTAACTGAATATGCATGCCAAATTTCGCCCCGATCCGCCTAACTATTAGATGATCTAGTCTATTCTTTACAGACAGACAGACAGACAGGTACACTCTTTCACAGACACACACACATAGCCCCCCTCCCCACCACACACACAAATAAACTCTAATGTATAGAAGAAGATTACATTTTCCACTAACAACAATCTTTTAGCGCTGCACTGGTTGTTTTTAATGTGTACCAATCAACAAATTACAAGCTGTTTTAGTATGACGGTCGTGAGTGACTTTGGTAGTTATTCTGTATGGTCCTTTCCTGTGTAGCGCGCGAATTTTGAACGTCCAAAGCCGATATCCCCGCTAGAGAGAAAATTCAGTGCGGAGATTCCCGTGGAATGGAAGTTCGTCTAGCTGAATTTTGTGTGTGTTTTGTCGAGTTGGAGTGAAAATAAAGGCATTCTCTGCAAGAAAATGCTAAGGGGTGCACTGCAGACTTGAAGTGTATTCATTTGTGCATCGATAAACGTGCTCTGCGAGCTGTCAACGCGTTTCGTTGATTTGAAACAAGTGGTTTCTAATTTCGTGGTATAAAATTCCGAGCGTTAGAAGTTTCCAGTCTTGTGTATATTTATAATACAGGAGGGGTATTTTGATGTTAGGTGATTTTAGACCTTCTAGGTGCTATTTATAACTCTAGATCAGGTCCCCAGACGCCTGTGGTCCGAGGGGGTTCTCCTAAAAACCATAACCACCCAAAACCGCACAGAACCCACCAGAACCGCACAGAACCCACCAGAACCCCCTCTAAATTACACTTATGCAGTGGCAGTGTTTTACGGTGAAATATTTTTATTTTCTGTAATACAGTCATTCAGACAGTAACGGGTCACAGGTAGTAATGGGTCAGGCGATGTTGAGCCTTAAAAAAATCGAATTTGAAGAGCATTTCAAACTAAAATTTTATTCCAGTTTTGTGAAGTAATTTGTTTCCCGTCGTCTTTGAAAGTTTCGCGAGTTTGTTGTTGTTTTTTGTTGATGAAAGTGATTTTTTTAAAAAGACTGAATGTGCGGCGGAAGAAAATTTTGACATGCGAAACCGCAAAAAAAGTTTGTGTCTCATTTTGGGGAAGAGAAATGTAAAGATGTGAATGTAATTATTATTATTTGAACAGGTTTGTCTACGCTTCAAATTCACGATAAAATAATTGAGATAAATATCTGGCATCATAATATATTCCATTTCAACAACGAGTCGAGTTGTCAATACCTGGTCACTGTCAGACTAGTCTTTGTAAGACTGTGATCCGGGGCCCCCTGGCCCTCACAGTCTTTGAGAGACCCGTTCAAATTTCATCTGACTAAAACTGAAAGAAACTGGCCGCATTTGGGTCGACTCAGTTCATGCTTCATATCGAAGACAAAAATCACATAATCGACATTCTACTTGTCGTACTCAGCCCAAATATAATTTATTTACGTGTCTGCATCATTTTTTAACGCAAACACAGCATCAAATTCAAGAAATGTTGAAAAATATCTGACTTCACCACGTTAAAAAACATCGATCTCAAAGATAAACAAATTGTACTACACATGCGCAAGTATCTGTGCGCATGCGTAGTACAATTTGTTTATCTTTGAAACATGATGTTTTTTAACTTGGTGAAGTCGGATATTTTTCAACATTTCTTGAATTTGATGCTGTGTTTGCGTTAAAAAATGATGCAGACACGTAAATAAATTATATTTGGGCTGAGTACGACAAGTAGAATGTTGATTATGTGATTTTTGTCTTCGATATGAAGCGTGAACTGAGTCGACCCAAATGCGGCCAGTTTCTTTCAGTTTTAGTCAGATGAAATTTGAACGGGTCTCTCAAAGACTGTGAGGGCCAGGGGGCCCCGGGTCACAGTCTTACAAAGACTACTGTCAGACATGCACATTAAAACCCATTGAAACACTGCCCCAGTTGAACTATTTTTAGAAAATTAACGCTAAACTACTGCATTGGATCCACTTCGTTTTCACTTCTTTCCACTGTAAAAGTTGTGAAAAAGTGTGGTGAAATTAAGTCAGAGAAGACAAAAAAGACTTTTTGTGTCCAATAAATACATATAAAGTGGTAAAATAGATCGTCAGTGGGTGCCAAAGAGGGTGATTCTTTGCAGACACAAGCGACCCGTCACCGACCAAATTGCGACAGGCAAACGATCTAATTTTATAAAATAAACAGAAGCCGAAACGAATAGACCTTTTCATCGATGCAGAATTGGAATCTCGATCTCATTCGTGCAGAGGAGGTCATCAAACTCGGTCGCATTCGCACAGAGCAGATTATCAACCCCCTTCTGCGCAATTGCGATCAAATTTCTGATTCTGCATCGATGAAAAGGTCTATTCGTTTCGGCGCCATTACTGGGTTATTGTTTTTACTGTTTTATATTTATACAAAAACATGGCTGATTTCTAAATCTCCATTGATGCCTCATGAGTACTCAAATGACGATAATTAAAGGATAAAACCTAGTTTGGATCAATAAACTCTGCCCAATTGTAAGGAAATACGTGTACTATCGATTGCAACCGGTAATAAGGGCGAAAGCTTGATATATATTCCTAATTTCGAGTTTTGAGTTCCCATAAAAACTTGATGGGAACATTTTCTATAGGATTGAATGGGAAGAATCTGAACATAGAGGGGTAGCCACTACGTTCGGATCGCTGAACTGCAAAATAACCAAATTTCAATTTTCGAAAATCATTAAAAAACGAAATTGCCTGAAATATTCTGAAAATCATGAACACAAAATGAATTACTTGAAATCTGACGAGTTTTACGGCCTTGGGAAGGTGCTGCAGTAAAGAGGGGCACAGGTTCTGGTCAGGGCCGCATTTAAGAATAGGCAGACTGGGCGGACGCCCAGGGCCCCAACATTTGATCGGCCCCCACATTTGGCAGGGAATTTTGTCATATTGTTCTAAATACTCGTTTTCCAGATGAAATTTTCCAGCATTTTGGAGCTCAAGAGTGCCTTCAGAGACCACCTGAGAGCCTCCAGAAATCAGTATTTTCCTGGTGGAGAATCCCCCCCCCCCAGACGCCCCTCGAAATGCTTGTCACACTGCTACGAGAGGTCAGATTATGAGATACCTTCTGAATCTGGGTGATATGATCGTAAGAAAAATTGAGCTGCTATCCTAGGCTGCCCAGAGGGACCCTCACATTTCTAATTCCGGCCCTGCTGTCCAGGGCCCCCACATTTCTAAATCCGGCCCTGGTTCTGGTAAGACCAGAAAACAGCACCCACCCTCACAGAAGCACCTTCAATGGTTAACTGCTGCTCCAGGTGCAGACTTGAATGGATCATTATGTTTTTCGGGCAAAAACTCCAGACCCCCTTACCCCACCCCACCCCACCCCCCCCCCACCCCACCCCCTCATTTAACCCCTCTAAAGAATATAGCCCATACGCTTATGACTGAGAACAAGCATTTACATCATGTAAATTGTTGCTAAATAAAATTAGACAAACTCACCCTTTGTCTTCAAATACTTCTTGTGTCCCGTCTGGTTCAGGAGAGGAGTCAAACATTTTTCCTGTGGCTGGTGGTAATATCTGGAAGGAAATGGAAGGGTGAATTCATCAATCAGCGTAATATATCCAAGCAGTATAGGGTGCTAACTGCTATTCATATACCTATCACATTATATTGAAACAGGCTTTTCCGAAAATTTTCAACTTTTAAAAGTCAGGGTCATCATTGGAGGAGGTGGGGGGGGGGGGGGGGGGGGGTGAAGCACCCTCCCTTTCGAAACGGCCTGCTTCGAACTCATGATTTATAAGTACAGGTATTTATCAGTTTGCATGAGCTACATCATATATTGATATATAGCAATACAAGAAATAAAACTTGAAATTCTACACAATAGTATAAAAAAAATTCAATTGTATCAAAGCCCACCTTGCTTCGAGAATTTCCCAACTATTTTTGTTGACAAGAAACTGCGCCCCCTGGAATTTGAGTTACGTCCCCTGTTGGAATTTGGGAGGTATTTTCACAAGCTTATCAAATATATAAGCATGTTATGGTGTTTTTTCTATCGAACAGAATTTAATAAAGAAGGGATTGAAATGTATCACCATGAAGTCCACTTTACGGTAAAAAACGCTTTGCATATATTTTTTGACAACGGAAAAAAATACGTAATTTTCTCCTTTCAGCTCACTTCGTTGCAACATCTTGAGGTCAAATCTATTTTTAATGATAAACATGCCTCATTTCTTGCGTACAAGCGATATCTCATGACATGCTAAGCTTTTATATTACATGGGGGTCGCGTTTCCGATTTCGGGTCACCCATTGAACAATCTTTTTATAGCGACAGGTAACGCCACCCTATCGGACACGATTGTTGCTACTCATAGTCGCCTTGGTCAGGAACGAGACAACCCACCCCAGGGACAACCCACCCCATGTTTTTCACTCTCCGCAGTTATCAGCTATTTGACTATGATATTGGACTATGATTGGATTATAAGTAATAAGAAATGTACCATTCAGCTTACATTACTTATAATACTTATAATACGTTCATTATTAATTAGGGGACAATGGATTTGTTTATTGGACTTAATTATGATGGTATTATAAGTAATAATAACATATGAATATAAGCGTGTCTGTGTGTAAGATCAAATTCAGCATTCAATTCTGCGGTCAGTCTGGTATTATCAGAAGTGTCTATGTAATGGTATCTGTGGGTGTCTCATAGTTCAGCGATCTGAACATCGTGGCTCCCCATCTACGTTCAGATTCTTTCCATTCAAATCTGGTAAAATTCCCCATCAAGTTTTTATTGGAACTCAAAACTTGAAAATAGGAATATATATCAAGCTTTAGCCCTTATTACCGGCTGCATTCGATAGTAGACATATTTTCTTTCATTTGGGCAGAGTTTATTGATCCTAACTATGTTTTATCCTTTAATTATCGATATCAGAATACTCGTGAAGCGTGAACGATTGTTTCGATATCATCCATGTTTTTGTCTAAAGATAAAACAGTCAAAACAATAACCAGGTAATGGCTCTGAAACAAATAAACCTTTTCATCGATACGGAATCAGAATCTCAATCGAGTTTGATAACCTCCTCTGCGCAAATACGATCAAGATTCCGTTAATAGGATCAATGTGGATTGTGGATAATTTTTGATAAAATTGGATAATTTTCGATAAAAAAGTGAGTAAAAATCTTTTTTAGCTCATCTTGACAAAGTCAAACTGAGCTTATCTCATCGCTCTCTGTCTGTCATCTGTCGTCCGTCAACACCATGTTTTGGTCTTCTCCTCCAAAGCCACTGGGCCAATTCAAGTGTAAGTTTGTGTGAGTGATGGTCCCAAAGGGGCATTGCATTTTTGTTCAACTCAACATGCCAAGCCCCATAGGGAGGGAGTGGGGGAAAATGCTCCAAAATATTTTAAAAATCTTCTTCTCAAGAACCAGTGTGTACAATGACTTGATATTTGCTATGGAGCTGCTTCCTTTTGAGGTGTAGAATCAAGTTTGTTCAAACAAAGTTCGTGAAGCAATATTTGGCTTTGCAGTGGGAGGGATAAGATTTTTGGCCCGCCCAAAATTTCTATTTTCTGAACCGATTGTCCGGTTTGAAACAAATTTGGTATGTGGTATTATTGGGTCATAAGTACTTGATCCATGCACACAAAAAAAATTCCCGCATCCCCCATGGGAACCCTGGGAGCTAAAAATAGAAATATTTTCAAATGCCCATATTTCCCAAACCACACGGAACAGAGAGCTGTTATTTGGTATGAAGTATCCTTAGGACCAGTAGAATAGAATGGTAAAAAACAATTGCCCTTGGTTATGTTAGTATGTTCTGTAATGGGCATCGAAAAAATGCTGAGTCAGCATATTTGCAAAAAATTAAAATATTTTCTCCAGAACCAATCATCAGAATCTTTTGATATTTGGTATACAGCCTTCATAAGGGGGTCAGATACAAGTTTGTTGAAATAAAGCTCATTGGTTCATGTTTGGGCTCACTACAGGAGCCCAAATTTTTAACATAGGGTAATATGGGGAATATTCTTTAAAAAATCTTCTTCAGAACCACCAGTCAGAATCTTTTAATGTTTGGTATACATCATTGTTATGAGGGTCAGATTCAAGATTGTTCAAACCAAGTCCCTAGGTTAATATTTGGGCTTCCTACAGAAGCCCAAATTTTAACTTTGTTCATTATGGGGGTAATTTAAAAAAATCTTCTTCTTCAGATCCACAAGTCAGAATGCTTTCATATTTGGTATGCAACATCTCTAGGGGGGGGGGGGGGGGTGGGTGGTGGTCAGATTCATGTTTATTCAAATCAGATCCCTAGGTATATATTTGGGCTCGCTATGGTAGCCCAAATCTTTACTTAGTGTAATATGAGGAAATTTCTTTTAAAATCTTCTTCTTCATATCCACCAGTAGGAATGCTTTCATATTTGGTATACAACATCTCTAGGGGGGTCAGATTCCAGTTTGTTCAATTCGAGTGCCTGGGTTAATATTTGGGCTCCATGTGGGAACCTGAAGTTTAACTTAGTACAATATGAGGGAATTTCTTCAAAAATAATCTTCTTCAGATCCACTAGTCAGAATGCTTTCATATTTGGTATACAACATCTCTAGGGGGGTCAGATTCCAGTTTGTTCAAATCGGATCCATAGGTTAATATTTGGGCTCGCTATGGTAGCCCAAATTTTAACTTGGGCAATATGAAGAAATTTCTTTAAAATTTCTCTTCTTCAGATCCAACAGTCAGAATGCTCACATATTTGGTACACAACATCTCTAGTGAAGTCAGATTCAACTGTGTTCAAATCGAGTTCTTGGGTTAATATTTGGGCTCCCTATGGGTGCCCGAATTGGCCATTTTGCTGAAGAATTAAAAAATTTTGTATTCAGTACCCTCTAGAGGTGTGTAACTAAGATTAATCCACATAGGTTGTATCAAGGGGCTTCATAGGGGAGCTCTACATTTTACTTTATTATCAACTGAAGAAAAGGCATGATGCCCTGATTATTTTTGCCACTCCTGCGGGACTCAAGGATTGACAGTGTAGCCTTTGGAGATGGCTTGAATGTACTCATTCTTGGACTCTGTTTATAGTTTAAACAATATTTATTTCCCAAAAAACAACAAAAGAAGAATACAAAATATATTGCTGTTGTGTACATAGCTAAATTGGAAATGGATTCAGCAGGAAGCTATATAGCTTATGCAGGGCTGACTCTGTTTATATTGTGTAATGATCAAGATGAGCGCTTCAGGCCCTGTGGGGCCTCTTGTTTATATAGTACTATCCCCCAAAAAGCTTCTTCAAAAATCAGGAGAAAATCGGGACAACCCACCCCAAAAATAGACCTGGGGCGGGTTGTCCCTGATCTGCCTTTGTCTGGGCAGTTCTGGTATTTAGTTTTTTTTTTCTCCTAAACACCAGAACCCCCCGAACCTCACAGAATTCTCCAGAACTGCCCTCTAAATGACATTTGCATGCCGTTATATTAGAAAATATTTCACTTCCAGTTTCATTTTATTCAAAAGGAAACTGAAATTAAATTTATTCACAAATTTGTCCCTGTGTCGACATTTGCTTGCCGACTCACATTCAGGTTATTATATGGTCAACTTTCTGCGTGGTGAGGTGGTCATTCAAGAGTGTGTTGATTTATAAGTACTGTCCAGTAATACCCAATACCATCCAATACTGCCCAATAAGATTAATAAGTTCAGTTTGGTAATACTGTGTATAGCGTATATAAATACTGGTACAAGATAAAATTGGAAAGCAAAAATGAGATATAAGGAGCAGAAAAAAGCCCTACAAACCCTCATGGTTGTGTTATAGGGCAGGGAAAGCATTGCGTTGGGTGGGTGTGGGAGGGGGCAATCAGAATTAGAAGTAGGAGGATCCCTTGAGCTGGGAGGGGGAGGGGGGTCTTGGGACTGGCGCGAAGCCTAATAGTGACTAGGGTATGTAGATTATGGTCTATTAGTACTGTAGGTGTGTTTGGTAGAATATGGGCCAACTGGTGTGGGTTAACCCTTTATCCAATGAATCGTCCACATCCGTCCGCGTAATATGCAGATTCAGCAGCTGAAAAAATATTATTATTCGAAAAATTTCAACAAAACCATATCATGTGACCCCTCTTTGAAACGAGCTTGTCGAGCTCTTTCCAATGAGGGATCACATGATATGGTTTTGTTGAAAATTTTAGAAAAAGCTTAAAAAACGATATTTAAATTAAAAAATTTTGATATCGTCTGCGTTGGATAAAGGGTTAAAAGAAATATCTAGGGCTTATGAGAACTTGATTTTCATTCATTAATTCATAGTGATGAACCTTTAATCAGAATAGGCAATCGGAACCGACCAGTTATGGGGCATCAGCTGATTATGACCCCCGGCAGTTGAAAACTGGCAGTTTCCAGTTATTCTATATTTAACACTGACTATTAAAAATCACTTTGATATCTGGACATTTCAATAAAGTTTCCCCATTAAAAACGTGTAGTGCATAGCAGAAAATTTAGGGATTTGAAGAGCAGAGATATTACGGAATTTACCAACTGCAATCGGTATGAGATCGCCACCATTTCCCGAAGATTGTTGAGTTCATGTAAACATTAGAGAAACACATCAAGGGAGGTAACCAGTTGAAAAAAGAACATTGAATAATACATTCTGACAAACATGTAAACCATGCGTCAAACGACTTCACAACACACATTAACATCAAAATTATTATTCATTTAAGACATAAAGTATGTGTGCTCAGTATATTCCTGGTTAATACAGCCAAGTGTATAGTATCCTTACACAAAACCATATTTATTAACACTATTTACCGGAATGAAACACAATCTTCACGAGAACAATATCGTGTGGTTGTATCATTAATAACGATCTTTTCCCCACACCCCAACTAAAATACAAATATTATTTTGGCTAATATTGCCCAGCACTAAATATGCATACTCTGAGAACTTACATGTATGTGGTTTAAGCTTTCGTAATTGATGATTTATCAACAAAATTCTGTACATAGTATAACAGGCACCAACAGATTTCCTTCAGTGTCCTACTTCAACCATCGGAATTGGCATAATTGGCAGAGAAATAACCGGTAATCGGTTGATGGCAAGTTTTGATAATCGGTTCATTACTATTCATTCATTCATTCATTTATTCTCTTGTTAAAATAATTTGATATTATTTAAATAGATTGTATCAACAGCCCTCAGTCATAAAGACTTTGGGTTGTTGACTGGGACTCAAGCCATTCACTTGTGCGCCTTCAGCATGCTGAAACTTTCATTCCATTTGTTTCTTGGACACTGTACAGGGAAGAGTTTTCATTGGTAAATGCCATCTGAGTGTGACGTTATGACGAAAAGTATGTGACGTTTTGATGAAAAGTATGTGACATTTTGACCAAACAGTGTGATGTTTTGACCATTTTGAAATGTGATGTTTTGACCATTACCCCTAAGTTTAGTACAACATTAAATTCCAGGAAGTTTGATAAAAGGGTCATTCCATGGCCAAACCTTCATTTTAATGGCGTACAATCAAGCTATTGTGAACAAATTGTTGATAATCCATGTTAATTTTTGCCATTTTAATTTTTAAATCTGATAAATTTAATATCGATGTGGAATTTATTGACACTAAATTTCTGAAAGAATGTCCATACTTTGAAGTGTTAGCATCACATGACAGTGACTGACACAAAGTTGATTACATCAATGAGAAATTCCTGGTAAATCCTAGTTTTTAGATGACCTTGATTGGCTGCAAAAAAACACTGTGTGCTATATTCCTGGCAATTATCACCAAGTGACAGTTTCTAGATCCCCAAAATGACCCAAATGAAAACTTCAGAGTTCAGACGGTGCTTTGATTTTCACTTGTGTTATCAGGATTTTGAACAACATTTACTTGTACCTCGCTAAATGTTCCTCTGTATATTATGCTTAAAAGTTAGATATTTAGTGGTAAGAAATTGTAGTGTGAATAATGTCTATCTTGTGCCCTTAGAGGCATTTTCCCATATCAGCGTGCCACCAAAGAAATTGCGGGCCTTGGCGGCATCTTGGGCGCTTGATTTATAGCGCCTGGATCTTTTAAAATGAAGGTCTGCATGGCTGTATTGCAGTAGTATTCACAGTTGTGACCATCTAGCAGTCTCAGCCATTAGTTCTTGGTGGGGGAGTTATTGAATATTCCATAGAAAATTTCAATCAATTATCATTGGCCTGTTTTATCACTAGTTTACACACAAAACACATTGTGACAAAAGCTGTAGAAACTATTTAAACAGGAAATGGTATGTTTAACCCTTTACCCAATGTAACGGCCAAAACCGGCCAGTGCTATTCACAAAAATCGCATTAAGTTTTTTTTTTCATTTTTTTGTCACAAAAACATAGCTATGTTTTTGAGATAAAAAATTAAAAATATTAGTTATTCAAGAATTTTGTTTGCAAGCATCGTTTGCTTTTCAGGTTAGGTAAAGGGTTAACTGAGTAAAGGCTCTTGTTAGATTTTGTTAGATTTTGAAAACTGTATACAAACATTTTGCATTATTATTCAAGCATACTGTAAATCTTGCAAACTCTGCTCATACAAGGGTAGAGGGGTTTGTAAAAATTCAAACAATTTTCCTTGTTAGAACAGATACTCCTGTATGCAAAACTGAAATAATATTATTATAGATAATAATAATTAATAACATGATTTTGGATGTTACTGCCATTTATTGATGGAATGATTAACCCCTAGCACAATGGTAGCGCAACAGAACTTTCTTTGCCATTTTGAAATTAGAGGACAGAGGGCTGCCTGACTCGCCCCAGCCTGATAAGACAAAGACGATTTACATTTTTGAGGGTTCAGGATTGAAGGCATGTTTAATGCCAGTTCTGTTTTACCCTTTGCCAAGGGGCTGTTGGAGTGTAGGAGATTTTGAAAATGACCAAATTTATGTTCGTGAAAAATGCTTACATGGGGCGTGTAAGCATTTTTCACGAACATAAATTTGGTCATTTTCAAAAAAAAATTGCATGATTTCCGTCACTGCACTCATTTTGACAATGACTGATCCAAGCTGATATTTATGCAGCCTTCATGAGAATAGATATCAGACAACAAAGAATGATATCCCTTGATATCGACTGGCTGAAGCTTTTTTAACATCACAAAGAAAAATACCAGGAAATATGCCACATTAGATATTGAAGGATACATGTAACTAACAAAGTTAACCTGACAGTTGAAAGTTTTGGTAAACCCTAATAAATAAATAAATAAATAAATAAATAAATAAATAAATATTCTGACACAAAGGAGTTGGAGACTCTCCACTTTGGTAAGTAATTTAGAGAAAAGGAGGTCCTCCTTGGAGCAGAAATACAGTTCATTGCTCTTCTGGAAAAACACTTACATCTGAGGAAGGACCTGACAATGGTAAAGCATGAAGATTGAGGACTGACAGACTGCCACGTAGTCTGTAGCTGCCTTGAAACAAGGGCAAGGCTTGAAATTTTCTTTTTTCAGTGCAGGTCAAAATGTCCTGGCCCAAGTAATTGGTATTGTCATTTTAATTTGGTGCAGGTCATTTTCAACATATTGCTTTAAACATTGTAAATTGACCTATGGTAACTACTAAATGAGGAAAGGACGTGTTAATTTGCAATGGAATTTCACCCTTTGAACATGAGAGGATGCTTTACCAGCCCAGTCACGTTGAAAATATTGATTGGTCTACCCCAAATAATGAGTATGGACTCTTCTAATTGCTGTATTTCAACTGACATGGAAGATACCAATAGTGTTCAAAGGGTCAGGCCTGGCATTCTGAAAAATGCAGGAGGGCAAAAAATCGCTCTCCTCAATCAGCTTAGGAGAGCAATTAGCTTTACACAGCATTTTAAGTATCCAGTTGAACGAACTCATTGAAACTGAAACCAACAGACTATTACATCAGTGATTTTATTAACTTTACTAAGGTAAAGCGAAATCTCTTAGACATCTAGATGTCTCACTCAACAACCGAACACACACTTGACAAGACCTGTACTGTAGATTCAAGCAGACCTGTTGTCCAAGAAAGTCATACCCCTACCACTACCACCTTTAACCCCCTCAAGGGGGGTTGAAGGTGGTAGTGGTAAGCGTATGACTTTCTTGGACAACAGGTCTGCTTGAATCTACAGTCACATCCTGGTGCAAGTGCTTCAAGTGACAGGATAGTAGTAATGGTAGTATATTATAGTGTCAAAATTCCTTGAATAATTACCCCTCAAACTGTGATGTCAGTTGTTGAACTTGAAACTGACAGAAAAAAAAATATCGCTGTGACCCATTTTGCTTCAAATGATTGCACCTGTGTTTGGGTATGGTTGCAGCCATTACCTTTTACCACTAAACCACTTTCAAAATGAAATTACGTGATGTTATGTGACTTCGAAGTTAAATTACATTTTTGCTTTACAACAAAAATTTAATGTGAGCATAATACATGTAATCTCAATCATCCCAGACCAAAATATTTAGGAGGGCAATTTTTTGCTCTCCTTAATTCTTTCAGGAGGGCAGTAAGGAGAGCTAAAAAATCGCTCTCCTGAAATTGCCAAGCCTGAAGGGTTAAGTTTATACTGAATTACCAGTTTTTTAAAACTCAGATTCTAAAATTGAGCAGAATTTTGCATCGGTCAAAACGTTCTATGGATTTCAAAGTGTGCAGGTCAATGTAAGTTTGGTGTTGGTCATTGTCCTTGTCCCACCACTTATTTCACGCCTTGAACAAGAGGTTCTTTAACACTGATAGATGATGTAGCATTCTAATAGCAGAGATAGGAGAAGGTTAACTGTTGATTTTCAGTATCACCTGTTGAATTAATGGAGTCGGCGGAAAGGTGTGGTCAACTATTCTGTTCCAAAATATGGAAAGTGTGTCCACTGTGATTGCTAATGGATCCTGGCACAAAGATACAAAACATCAGAATTTATTTGTTCCATCTTGTGGCAAACAGATCTATCACTGGCACTTCCCAGAGGCTTCTATTGAGAGTCCATTCTGTTGAAAGGATCTTTCCATATCTGCAGAGTGAGTAAGTATGCAAGCACATTTGAGTTGACATGGAATATGGCGAATTGAAAGTGAAATGTTTCATTCCTGAGTGAACAAAAGAATCTGTTTCATAAATCCGATGAGAATAAGTTCTCCCTTGATTCTGCAGGTAAGCTACTACAGTGGAACCCGGTTACGTGAATAGCCACTTTGCCAATGAAAATTATTCAATTAACAAGGATTGTGTCACTTTCCTGTATTCTAGAGATAAACTTAGCATTTATTCTATTATATCTTGTTTGACAGAGCTCTATGAGTTCTGTCAAACAAAATATAATAGATTAGATGCCTGTATTGGATGTACAAAGGCCAAATAGGTCTATAAACAAAGGAAAACTGGGCTGAGTCAGGGTAATTTCTCGACAGGCTGCAAGATTTTTTATTCAATTAACAGGAGTTTACTCTATAACCTATATTCAGTTGACAGGTCAAATTTGTACTGGAAGTATGGTAAGTGGTTTTGCATTGGGAAAATATATCCAATTAACAGGGTTATTCAGTTAAGAAATATCCAATTAAGTGATCTCCACTGCACTGTTGAATTGTTTCAGAGAATCTGAACTTGAAAAAAACGACGACAGAGTTGTCCAGTTAGTTAAACTGAAAAGAAATGCCAATATCTCCTTTTGACCGATGTGGGGAACTGAAAGTCATTCCACTGACCAGTGACAAGAGAGATTCTCAGTCAGAACTGATGAGTGAGCCTGAAAATGAGCATGAGAGAATTCTTTATACAAGTGATTGCCCAAGGGGTAAGGTTTAGACTGAGACACTTTGCTTGGAACTGGTAAACCATCTCACTGATAGCAAACCTCAAGTATTTCCAGAACACCTGATGATTTTTGATATGGAAATATGTCAGGCCTTCATTTATTTTGGGAACACTGTTTTGCCCTAATTTGGGGATATTAAAGCTAGAAACAGGCCTGGCATTTTCAGGAAAACAGTTTAATTCGCTTGCCTCCTGCTCACCTTAAAACTAGCTCTCCTGGGCGAAAACTAGCCCTCCTGGCCTTAGAAAATAATGAATACCATAAGAGCCTATTCCAAAAACTCACATCTTTTCAGATCTCTGAAATGTTAGTGGTCTCTGTAAGAGGGCCACACCGCCTTCCCACACCTCCTAGCCTTTCCAAGGCCCAGAGGTGTGAGAGGGGCAGTGTAGCCATTTCACAGAGACTTACCTTGTTGAAAGCACCAAATAGAATGCCACTTAGGCAGAATTTATTAATAGTAAGCATGAGGAGAGCTAATCGCGTCCCTAGGCAATACGAGGGGAGCGATTTTTAGCCCTCCTGCATTTTTAGCTTAACTTGGCAAAGTCAAGATAAGCTATTGCCATCACATGTGCGGAAGTCTGTTAGTCTGTGAGTCTGTTCACATTTTCCTTTAGCACAGGCTACACCCCGCAGTTCTTGTCTGATCGTCACGAAATTTCATATGCAGGTTTGGAGTCATGTCTAGATGAGAACGTCCCCCGTTTGGTTGCGATCGGTCAACCGGTATGGCTGCCTGAGCCCAAAACCCGAAAACCATTAGCACAGTCTACAGGTTTTATTTATGAAGGGATTTCATTGTAACTTGGTAGGATGCCTCTGTATAATGCCTAGATGAGATCATCCCCTTTTGGGCATGATCTGTCAACTGTGATGGCTGCCCAAGCCCGAAACCCAAAAACTTTTAGCACATTCTGCAGGTAATGTTTAACATGGAAGGATTTCATTGTAACTTGGTAGGATGACTCCTTATGATGTCTAGATGAGAATTTCTCCATTTGGGCGTGATCTGCCAACCGTGATGACTGCCCGAGCCCAAAACCCGAAAACATTTAGCACAGTCTACAGGTCAAATTTATTGAGGAATTTCATTGTAACTTGGTGGGTTGACTTCATATAATGTCTAGATGAGAAAGAAAGTCCCCTTTTGGACGTGATTGGTCAACTGTGATGGCTACAGTGGCCCGAAGCCTGAAAACCTTTAGCACAGTCTACAGGTCATATTTATGAAGGGATTTCATTGTAACTTGGTACGATGACTCCAAATAATGTCTGGATGAGAATGTCCCATTTTGATCGTGATCATTCAGCCTTTATGGGTGCCCGAGCCCAAACACCTTTAGCATAGGCAAAAGGTCATATTTATGGAAGGATTTCATTGTAACCTGTTAGGTTGACTCCATATAATGCTTAGATGATGACATCCCCTATTGGTCGTGATTGGTCAACTGTGATGGCTACAGGTGCCCGAAGCCCAAAAACCTTGAGCACAGTCTACAGGTCATATTTATGAAGGGATTTCATTGTAATTTCGTAGGATCACTCCAGATGATGCCCAGATGAGATTGTCCCCTTTGGTTGCGATCATTCAACCATGATGGCTGCCCGAGCCCGAAAACCTTTAGAACAGTCTACAGGTCATATTTATGAAGGGATTCCATTGTAGCTTGGTAGGATGACTCCAAATAATGTCTAGATGAGAACATCCCCTTTTGGTCGCGATCATTCAGCCTTTATGGCTGCCCAAGCCCAAAGACCTTTAGCATAGTCTATAGGTCGTATTTATGGAAGGATTTCATTGTAACTTGTTCGGGTGACTCCATATAATTCCTAGATGATGACATCCCCTTTTGGTCGTGATTGGTCAACTGTGATGGCTATAGGTGCCTGAAGCCCGAAAATCTTGAACACAGTCTACAGGTCATATTTATGAAGGGATTTCATTGTAACTTCGTAGGATCACTCCAGATGATGCCCAGATGAGAATGTCCCCTTTTGGTTGCGATCATTCAACCATGATGGCTGCCCGAGCCCAAAGCCCGAATAGATTTAGCACAGTCTACAGGTCATATTTATGAAGGGATTTTATTGTAACTTGGTAGGTTTGACTTCATATAATGTTTAGATGAGAAAGTCCCCTTTTAGACACGATTGGGCAACTGTGACAGTTACAGGGGCCCAAAGCCTGAAAACCTTTAGAACAGTCTACAGGTCATAATTATGAAGGGATTTCATTGTAGCTTGGTAGGATGACTCCAAATACTGTCTAGATGAGAACGCCCCCTTTTGGTCGCGATCATTCAGCCTTGATGGCTGCCCGAGCCCAAAAACCTTTAGCATAGTCAAAAGGTCGTATTTATGGAAGGATTTCATTGTAACTTTTTAGGTTGACTCCATATAATGCCTAGATGATGACATCCCCTTTTGGTCGTGATTGGTCAACTGTGATGGCTACAGGTGCCTGAAGCCTGAAAATCTTGAGCACAGCCTACAGGTCATATTTGTGAAGGGATTTCATTGTAACTTCGAAGGATCACTCCAGATGATGCCCAGATGAGAATATCCCCTTTTGGTTGAGAGCATTCAACCATGATGGCTGCCCGAGCCCAAAGCCTGAAAACATTTAGCACAGTCTTCAGTTCATGTTTATGAAGGGATTTTCATTGTAACTTGGTAGGTTGACTTAATATAATGTCTAGATGAGAACAGCCCCTTTTGGACACCATTAGGCAACTGTGACGGCTGCAGGAACCTGAAGCCCAAAAATCTTTAGCACAGTCTACAGGTGATATTTTTGAAGGGATTTCATTGTAGCTTTGTAGGATGACTCCAAATAATGTCTAGATGAGAACGTCCCCTTTTGGTCACGATCATTCAGCCTTGATAGCTGCCCGAGCCC
Source organism: Pictodentalium vernedei (assembly GCA_031216915.1). Lineage (NCBI taxonomy): Eukaryota > Metazoa > Mollusca > Scaphopoda > Dentaliida > Dentaliidae > Pictodentalium > Pictodentalium vernedei. Next base: position 606,339,232 of record CM062295.1, on the reverse strand, counting down.
AAAACACCAAAACCTTTAGCATAGTCTATAGGTCATATTTATGGAAGGATTTCATTGTAACCTGTTTGTTTGACTCCATATAATGCCTAGATGTTGACATCCCCTTTTGGTCGTGATTGGTCAACTGTGACGGCTTCAGGGGCCCAAAGCCCGAAAACCTTGAGCACAGTCTACAGGTCATATTTATGAAGGGATTTCATTGTAACTTCGTAGGATCACTCCGGATGATGCCCAGATGAGAGTGTCCCCTTTTGGTTGCGATCATTCAACCATGATGGCAGCCCAAGCCCAAAGCCCAAAAACCTTTAGCACAGTTAACAGGTCATATTTATGAAGGGATTTCATTGTAACTTGGTAGCTTGACTTCATATAATGTCTAGATGAGAACGTCCCCTTTGGACACAATTGGGAAACTGACGGCTACAGGGGCCCGAAGCCCGAAAACCTTTACCACAGTCTACAAGTCTACAGGCCATATTTATGAAGGGATTGCAATGTAACTTGATAGGATGACTCATTTTGGAATAATTTCACTGTAACTTGGTAACTTTCGTTGATATACGTTAACTGTGAGGGCCACATACATTAACTGTGAGGTCATATTAACCCACCCCTCAGCTCTTTAGTACAGTGTACACCTCATATTATTTTTATCAAAAACATAGTATACAGGGAACAGAAAGGAACATATTCCCAATTATCACAATTCTTGTCTTATTTCATAATCCTTTCATAAACATTGAACATTATCCTTTTCATCAAACACAACACACAAGTTAAGCTACTGTGTCATTGACACTTTCATTAAGAATGCCAGCCTGCAAGAAGTTCTTCCAGGCAGAACTTCTTGCTCGATCAGCCCATACTAAGGTAGAGGGGTATGTAAGAAATGAACACAGGTTCAACAGCAGTTTATTGGCCTTGATTGGCTTGAGTGCATTCCATGGAGAAGAAACATCACTTACTTGGCATTTAGATGATGTTTGTGAAGAAAAACAATGAAAAATAGTTCAGGAGAGCAGTTTGCTTCTCTAATTAGCTCAATGATAGCGATTTATTTAACCTTGGATTTTTCAAAAAGCCAAGTCTGCGTGTGATCTTCAAAGGAGTGAAACACACTTTGTGTTCAACCGATTATCAAAAATGGTCACTGACCGATTACAAGTTATTAGAGCTCATAATTGGCATTGGAAGCAGCCAATTGTGGGCTCTAATAACCTGTAATCAGTCAGCAGCCATTTTTACAGGTTATTAGGGCTCACAATTGGCTGATTTCGATGCGGATTCTGATTGTAATACCGTGCACAACTAGAGAAGTTGAGACTCAAAGAACTAAATTAAATTAACTTATTTTACAGGTTTACAGTCTGTTCACTACTAGATAAGTCGAGACTTGAAAGAACTACATTAAATTGAACATATTTCACAGTGTTAAACTCTGTTGAATCTGGTCCAGTAAAATTACCAGTCACGCACACTTGGAAGTAAACGTGGCTCTCAGAGCCACGTTTACCACCCAAGTGCACGTAGCTGGTAATTTTTACTGTAACCTGAGTCAATGGAGTGAAACCTTCACTTTTCTGGTATGAACTGGCAATTACTGCAAGTACGCTCAATTGTAAGCTTTACATGTCGTTTAACTTGTATATCCCATAAAGGGGCCTCTAGAGAGATTAAGAATACACATTGTGGTGGTTTTTCATCTTTATTGAATTGTATCATTGACATCATTTTACATTTACAATTGAACAGTTGCAGAAGATAATAAGATGTGGTTAATGTATCATCACAAAAAATGCTTGGCAACAATTGGTTGAACCGATGTTCCAGGAACCGTTGTCATCCGATTGTCCACAATTGGCCAAGTGAGGTGGCCGATTCCAATCATCGGTTGAACATGACACACTGTGTACACAATTTGCTGAGGCCTATTATTCAATGCCACGCATTAGGGCAGTTGGATTCTGGCTTTTGCAACACACTGGAAAACTGAAGTACAAGACCCAGCAAGCAAAAACAGGCCAAACAGTTTTACTATGTTTGTGCATAAACTGATCAAACTGCAGGCCTGAAAATAAGCAATCTGACATTTGCAGAATGAGGTCCCCAGAGGGTGAATTTGATGATGCTATCCCAGACAATGGGCCAATGTAGCATCTGGGTACCTTTTTCTGTTTAGTTTTGAGAACCTGATTCAGATTGTGGTTTACAGAGGGTAAATTTAGTGATGCTACCCTGCTATGCAGGGTAGCATCACTAAATTCACTCTCTTGGGACCTCATTTTTCAGATGACAGTCTGCTTATTTTCTGACTTGTCAAACTGTCTCACTGGGAGGGAACAGGACAAGTGGATCTGGACATGATGTCAGTTTGAGTTGTTGCTTTTCATCTTTTCATTTCAATATCTGTTTCAGAATTGGAAAAATGTTTTGAAGATAATGATGGGTAGAATAATGTGTTGTCCAGAAAACTAAAAATGACAGATTCAAGGGGAAATCCACCAAAAAAAACAAAAAAGAAAGAAGGTAACTCAACTCAGTGTAGTTAATTTTTTTCACGCAATATGCTTAAGAAGAGTCGACCTGGCCCATACGGTATGTCCATTCTGTCTGAAGTAAGATTTTGCTTGGCTCTAGGTAAATATCCCCCTCAATGTATGTATATCTGAAAATGATCGAAATAGCCATAAACTGGTCATTAATTGGTTAAAGCAGTCAGTTAACCAGTTACAGAAAGCAATAGCGATTTAAGATCTAGTTATTTGGTATAAAGCATCCTTATGATCAGTAGAATCAAATGATTAGAAAGGTTGCCATCGTGTGTGTCATGGGTACATGGGGGGAATTGAAAAATTAAGAGTCTTTTAATATTTGGTATGCAACGTTCTTAGTGAGATCAAATTCATGTTTGTTCCAATCAAGCACCTCAATTTATATTTGGGCATATCAGGGTTTTGGCTACCACGGCTGAGGGACTGATAAAGCATAAAATCCAATCAAAAAACCAAATAACATGATGCCGTAAAATTGTAGTTGAGACGCGATCATTCTCCCAACAAAATTGACACATTTTAGAAGCACTGTTTCCAGAATTGGCATTCTGCAACTTAAGATTGTCGAGTGTCACCTGGAAACTATTGCTATTTTCTGACATTTGCTGATTAGGTAAGATGTCACATGCCAGTTGTTGTGAAAAAATGACGATAGCTTTGGGTGTTTCCCCAAAAATTCAACATAATTATTCTCACAAAATCGTTCACACTAAAACATGAATTGCCATCTCATATGCAAGGAAATGGCCTCCCTGCAGTGTTCAATTCTAAAATTTTTTTCGGTTGGCATGAACCATGGTCGTGCCAAGCAATCTATGATTTTCCCATCCTATCAGACCCACTAATTTATTCCTAGCGGAAACCCTGGCTATATGGAGCCAAAATTTTAACTTATTATAATATGTGAGGATCATTTGATATTTGACATACATCTTCCATGGGGGGGGAGAGGGGGGTGTGTGGGGGGGGGGGGGGGGGCAGACTCAGGTTTGTTCAAATCAAGTCCTTGGTTCCATATTTGGGCACCCTGTGAAAGCCCAAATTGTAACTTCGTGAGATATAAGGAAATTTTTTAGCAATATTGATAAACTAGGCATTATTTCTGTGGTCACATGACTAGCCACTGAATGTTAGGAAAATTATCTGACATGACAAAAAGAAGATAGTTCTAAATAATTACATGACTTCTTTCCTGTGCAGTGTTAACTAGCCATAGATGCTGAATTAAATTCAACATTAACTGGTTGAGTGCGACAGGCCTGGCATTTTCAGGACTCAGGAGAGCAATTAACATGTATTCACTCGGCAACTGCTCTCTGTAAAAAAATTAAGAAGGACAAAAACTAGTCCTCCTGGCCTTAAAAAAATAATGATTACCATAACGGCCTATTCCTAAAACCCATATCTTTTCAGATCTTTGCTATGTTAGTGGTCTCTCTGAGATGGCCAAACTGCTCCTTCCACACCTGCAGGCCTTACCGAGGCCTAGAGTTATGGGAGGGGCAGTGTAGCCATCTCACAGAGACTACCTTGTCAGCCGCACCAAATAAAATGTACAAAGCTCAGTAGGCAGAATTCTTAAATAGTAAAACTTCATTTTGCCATTTGTAGGTTTTGTAAGCTTGAGGAGAGTTAATCACTCCCCAGGGCCATTCGAGGGGAGCGATTTTTAGCCCTCCTGCATTTTTTAACAATACCATGCCTGGTGCTAGAAATCACTGTCAGGACTCTACTGAAGAGTGCTGAAAGCCACTATTGTGGGTTTACACTGTTTGCATTAATTTGCAGTTGGCTCAGCACTGGAAAAAAAATATTAATACAAAATGTTTTTGTTACAATTTATTGGAGAGTACCAACTGGCACTCTCCAATCAATTACAACAAAACATGGGCAACACCTTGCTAAAATAAGGTTTCTTTTGTAGTAGTTTGATGTCTATGAAAAAAAATACAAATGACCACTGAAAAGTAATTTATCACTCTACCAGTTATGTTAGAGTTATTGCCCTTTATGATAGATTGTTTTTGCAACCGTCATCATTTTGTCTGTGCTTGTGCAGTCATTTTCTTTAATAATGACACATGTTTACACCACAGCTGAAATTTTCTTCAGTGAACACTATATTGGCAGTGAATTCCCAGGTCATGTTATTGCCCTATGTATACCAGTTGATCATGTGATTTATCCCATGAATACCAGCTGTGACATTCAAACATTGTGCATTGATATTACGCACTACATTTGGTTTTCCAGAGTCTATTTTTAAATCTCCTAATTTCTATTTTTTAGCTCACCTGAGCGAAGCTCAGCGGGAGCTTTACTGACCGTGATCCGTCCTTCGTCCGTCGTCCGTCGTCCGTCCGGCGTTAACTTTACATTATCGACTTCTCTTCCTAAATCACTAGCCCAATTTTATTCAAATGTTGGCTAAATATTTATTACCTAATGCCAATTCAGATTTGTTCAAATGAAGTTGCCCCTCCTCCTCCAAGGGGCACCAAAATCTTTGAAAATCTTCTTCTCAAGAACCAGCAGTAGCAAACACTTGATATATGGTATGCAGCTTCCTTTTGAGGTGTAGACTCAGATTTGTTCAAGAGAAGTTCGAGGGATAATATTTGGCATTGTTATGGGAGGGGCAAAAATTTTGGCCCTGCCCTAAATTTCTATTTTCTGAACCGAGAGGCCGATTTGAACCAAATTTAATGTGAGGACTTATTGGGTCATAAGTACTTGATTTATGCCAAAAAAAATTTTCCCGCAGCCCCGTGGAAACCTTAGGAGCTGAAAATAGAAAAAATTTAAAACGCCCATATCTCCAAAACTGCACGGCACCAAGAATTTTTATTTGGTGTGAAGCTTCCTTAGGACCAACAGAAAGAATTGGTAAAAAAAAATTGCCATCGGTTTTATCATAGGATACAGTTTCGGGACTTTGAAAAAGTGCTGAGTCAGCACTTTTTAACACTGTAGGCAATGGGAAAAACATTAAAAAATCTTCTTCTTCCAGATCCAGCAGGCAGAATCTTTTCATATTTGGTATGCAACATTGTAGGGTGGATCTGATTCAAGTTTGTTCAAATCGGCCCCCTGGGTTCATATTTGGGCTCAGTATAGGAGCCCGAATTCGAACTTAGTGCATTTCAGGCAAATTTCTTTGAAAATCTTCTTCTCCAGATCCAGCAGGCAGAATCTTTTCATATTTGGTATGCAACATTGTGGGGTGGATCTGATTCAAGTTTGTTCAAATCGGCCCCTTGGGTTTATATTTGGGCTCAGTATAGGAGCCCAAATTCGAACTTAGTGCATTTCAGGCAAATTTCTTTGAAAATCTTCTTCTCAAGATCCAGCAGGCAGAATCTTTTGATATTGGGTATGCAACATTGTGGGGTGGATCTGATTCAAGTTTGTTCAAATCGGCCCCTTGGGTTTATATTTGGGCTCAGTATAGGAGCCCAAATTCGAACTTAGTGCATTTCAGGCAAATTTCTTTGAAAATCTTCTTCTCAAGATCCAGCAGGCAGAATCTTTTGATATTGGGTATGCAACATTGTGGGGTGGATCTGATTCAAGTTTGTTCAAATCGGCTCCCTGGGTTTATATTTGGGCTCAGTATAGGAGCCCAAATTTGAATTTCGTGCTTTTCAGGCAAATTTCTTAAAAAATCTTCTCCAGATCTAGCAGGCAGAATCTTTTGATATTTGGTATGCAACATTGTGGGGTGGATCTGATTCTCTTTTGTTCAAATCGGCTCCCTAGATTCATATTTGGGCTCACTATAGAAGCTCGAATTCGAACTTAGTGCATTTCAGGCAAATTTCTTCAAAAATCTTCTTCTCCAGATCCTGCAGGCAGAATCTTTTGATATTTGGTATGCAACATTGTGGGGTGGATCTGATTCCAGTTTGTTCAAATCGGCCACCTGGATTCATATTTGGGCTCACTATAGAAGCCCAAATTCGAACTTAGTGCATTTCAGGCAAATTTCTTAAAAAATCTTTTTCTCCAGATCCAGCAGGCAGAATCTTTTGATATTTGGTATGCAACATTGTGGGGTGGATCTGATTCCAGTTTGTTCAAATCGGCTCCCTGGGTTTATATTTGGGCTCAGTATAGGAGCCCAAATTTGAACTTCGTGCTTTTCAGGCAAATTTCTTAAAAAATCTTCTTCTCCAGATCCAGTAGGCAGAATCTTTTGATATTTGGTATGCAACATTGTGGGGTGGATCTGATTCTCTTTTGTTCAAATCAGCTCCCTAGATTCATATTTGGGCTCACTATAGAAGCTCGAATTCGAACTTAGTGCATTTCAGGCAAATTTCTTCAAAAATCTTCTTCTCCAGATCCTGCAGATCCTGAGTCAGCACTTTTTAACACTGTAGGCAATGGGAAAAACATTAAAAAATCTTCTTTTCCAGATCCTGCAGGCAGAATCTTTTGATATTTGGTATGCAACATTGTGGGGTGGATCTGATTCCAGTTTGTTCAAATCGGCCACCTGGATTCATATTTGGGCTCACTATAGAAGCCCAAATTCGAACTTAGTGCATTTCAGGCAAATTTCTTCAAAAATCTTCTCCAGATCCAGCAGGCAGAATCTTGTGATATTTGGTATGCAACATTGTGGGGTGGATCTGATTCAAGTTTGTTCAAATAGGCCCCCTGGGTTTATATTTGGGCTCAGTATAGGAGCCCAAATTTGAACTTAGTGCATTTCAGGCAAATTTCTTTGAAAATCTTCTTCTCAAGATCCAACAGGCAGAATCTTGTGATATTTGGTATGCAGCATCCTTAGGGGGCTGAAATTCAAGTTTGTTCAAGCCATGTCCCTAGGCCCATATTTGGGCTCACTGTGGGAGCTTGAATTGTAACTTTGTTCGAAATGAGGAATTTTCTTAAAAAATCTTCTTCTTCAGATCCAGCAGTTGGAATGGTTTGATATGTGGTGAGTAGCATCCATAGGGGGAGGGGGGATTCAAGTGTGTTAAAGCCAAGTCCATGGGTCCATATTTGGGCTCCCTGTGGGACCCCAAATTATAACTTAGTCAATATGAGGAATTTTTCTTTAAAAATCTTCTTCTTCAGATTCAGCAGTTGGAATGTTTTGATATTTGGCATGGAGCAACCTTAGGGGGATGAGATTCAAGTTTGTTCAAGCCAAGTCCCTTGGTTCATATTTGGGCTCACTATGGGAGCCTGAATGACAACTTAGTTCAAAATGAGGAATTTTCTTTAAAAATCTTCAGATCCAGCAGATGAATGCTTTTGATATTTTTTATGCAGCATCCTTAGGGTGGTAAGATTCAAGTTTGTTCAAGCCATGTCCCTAGGTCCATATTTGGGCTGATTGTGGGAGCTCAAATTGTAACTTGGTTCAAAATGAGGAATTTTCTTTAAAAATCTTCTTCTTCAGATCCAGCAGTCGGAATGTTTTGATATTTGATGTGCAGAATCCTTAGGGGTGTGAGATTCAAGTTTGTTAAAGCCAAGTCCCTGGGTTCATATATGGGCTCCCTGTGGGAGCCCGAATTATGACTTAGTTCAATATGAGGAATATTCTTTAAAAATCTTTTTTTAGATCCACTGGTCAGAATATTTGGATATTTGGTTTCAGCTTTTCTTAGGAGGAGCAGATGCAACTTGTGGAAATCAATTCTCTGGGTTGATATTTAGGCTACCATGTCAGGTGAGCACCCTCAGGCCCCCTGGGGCCTCTTGTTCCTATAAATAGACGGTTGTCAATGCAATCAACTTTATGTTTTCTTGAATGCGATCTCAGAATCAAGTCTCTTCGGTGATAACCCACAAGTAGAAGTGCTTCTGTTTAAATAATGAAATGTTTTGACAATAAATTTTATTTATTAAATTATTATGGTGCATCTTTTCTTATTAGTTATGCTCTTTGGCCATGCAATTTGCTGAAACGTATCGTTCATGTGAAGCAGTGATGCAATTATTTTGAAGAAATAGACAACACTGACTGGGTGTTGTCTACAAGCATTCGCTTCAATCAAACTTTGATTTTGCAACAGAAAAGTATAAACTTTCACAATGTTTTAAAAATAAGAGCAAAAAAAGAAATGCACTTTCTCATCTCAAAATGACCAAACAATTTTCAACAAAACTATATGAAGTGACCTCTCATTGGAATGAGATCCTCCCAGTAAGGTCTAAGGAATCACATCATATGGCTTTGCTGGAATATTTTAATAAATAGGGATATGGAATGAGTGTTTTTCTCATATAATATTTATGAAACGAGTCTAAGAATTTTCCGTTTTGGTGAGCCTCTGGCGAGCGTAAACGGAAAATTCAGACGAGTTTCATAAATATTATATGAGAAAAACACTCATTGCATATTCAATTTATCATATGACACACACATGCACAAATTAGCCACTTAGTATGACTTTTTAACCGATCACCTAACTTGAGTTGCAGACGGCACTTGGAAAAAACATCCCCGTATAACTAAAAATTTTCATTTTTTGCTTCCAAAACATAGGTTATAACCCCTAATTGGAACGAGCTTGTCGAGCTCGTTCCAATGAGGGGTCATAACCTATGTTTTGGAAGCAAAAAGTGAAAATATAAAAAAAATGAATGGCATTTTTCTTGTAGGTAAAAGATTAATACAATATAACCCACCCTAAATAGGACAGATAACGTCAATTCTCCCTACTGAAATTATGCAAATATCACCCAGTTGTATTTTGTTTAGCCAATCAAATTGTCCAATTTTGAAATTGACCAATGAAAGCTCCCAACTCTAATTATGCAAATTATGAAAATGTGGCCCAGTTTTATTTTGTTCAGCCAATCAAATTGTCTGGTTTTGAAATTGACCAATGAAATTGATGGAAGGCTTTATTTATCACTGATTAATTTGAAAACAAAATATCAAATGTTTTAAAGTGAACAAAACGGACGAGTCATATGATAAATAGACATGCACTTTCTCATCTCAAAATGACCAAACAATTTTCAACAAAACTATATGAATTGACCTCTCATTGGAATGAGATCCTCCCAGTAAGGTCTAAGGAATCACATCATATGGCTTTGCTGGAATATTTTATTAAAACGTTTTTTCAACTGCTCCGTAAGCCTCATTCTGTAAATTATGAGGGCACATGCAGCTGTCTCGTTATATAAAGGGTTAACAGGTATGTTAGTATCATGAAATCTATAAAAATGACACCCAATAATAAAAAAAATGGGAGAATAACAAATTTGATGTCTTTGTGCTTAATATTCAGACTCTGTTGAAAACTGGAAACCAATAATTAGTCACAAATATATAATTTACTTCAAAACCTCCTAAATAAATAATTATTTCTTGTTATTTAATATTGTTTTATTAAAATTCATTGGAGAGTGCATAATTGTGAACCCCAATAACGTGTGAGAATATAATGTCTCAATATATGAATAACTGACTAATACTGCAAATTAAAATTATGTAACAAACTTCACAGATAGATTTAATATTATTTAAATTGTTGATAATTTATTATGGAGGTGTATTATTTAAGGAATGAAAGATCTGGCTCTTTCTTTTCCAACTCCATCTTTCACAACAGCTCTTTTCACTTTCGCAAATAAATATTTTAGTTGTACTGTAGTAGTTTAGTTATAAAAATTGTTTACAGGTAATACCTGAAAATTAGGCTACTTGACCTTGTTTGAAAATAATAGTCAGTTTAATAGGACCTAAATATAAGATGTCTTATGTCTATTGTGGTAAGGCCTAAAAAAATAAAAAATCCATTTCTCAAGCCCTCCAACATGGTCCTTTTTAGCTGCCGCATACTCTCTCTTTTATAAGCAATGTAAACTTTAAAAAAAAAAATTAAATGGTTTATGTCTTGATATTTTACCCAAGTTAACAAATTGATAAATATGTCCCTTGAGTGCAAGAAGGCTTTGCAATGCTTTAGCATTGCAAAGCCTTCTTGCTCTCAAGGGATGAAATACACCACCACCCATGCTATTCCGTAGATTATTTGATGTCAAGGGTATGAAAAAGTTTCTTCCCAAAAATTTCTTGAACAAGATAAAATCTAGAGTGTTGGATTTATTTTGTCGAGCGATAGACATGGGTATTAAAACGAAAATGTATTGAGTATCGGAAGGAGAAGATTGATCTGAACTATGCTATACCTTAAGATGATCAGCAGTTTGAAATGATGTTGAGCATCAACCCAACATTAACATAGGTGTTTGCATCTGTCTGAAGTATAGCTGCTCTGTTGGCCAATAATTGGTCAACAGAGTAGCTGTACTTCAGGCAGATGCAAACATGTATGCAGCTGATGATTGGTTGATGTTCAACATCATTCCACTATTCATCCGTACCAGATCATTCAACTTGGTAAAAATTTTGCATGATCCAGCAACAATTTTGTGCAACCCATTTTTTGTTCACATTTTTTTTTGTTTTAGGTAACCTCCACATGATCCAAATGGACTCAAATTGACACGCCTACTATGCAACATCGATCATTTCTGAAAATTGAAATCCCATGATCGCCGTCAATGTCTTGGCATGCGATTCGAAAATCTGGTTTTATTTCATTGGGGTTTAATGACTCTTTAGACAGCCTGGATCATCTTGTGTCAGAGAATTTTACAGGTGGAGGAAGCTAGAGTACTCTTAGAGAACCATAGAGCAGCAGCGAGCAACTGTCAGACTTCACCCAACATACCAACTCTGTTTAGGCAGTGTTAGCATTGGTTGAATACAAGTTCACCATCGCTGTGCCGTACACCTTAGCTCACAGCACCACTGTGCCCCCCACATGGGCATACAGTATTAAGTGTCTGTCCCAAGGACACAATTCCATTACCCATGTACCTTTTAGTTTGAATTCCAGTGCAGTAACCACTAAGCCAGTGCATCTTAATAATTCAGGTGTACTGTTTTTAATGCTCATTTAAAGAGGCTGAAGATCCATCAGGTCAGTGGTCAAGCCTCAATATAAGCAACCTGTCATTTGCAAAATGGGGGCCCCCAGAGGGTGATTTGCTGATACTATCCTATACAATGGGCTAATTTATCCTCTGGGTACATCTTTTTGTTTTGGCTTGAGACCTTGATTCAGACGGAGGTTCACAGAGGGTAAATTTTATTATGCTACCCTGCTGTGCAGGGTAGCATCACCAAATTCACCCTCTGTGGTCCTCATTTTTCAGATGACAGTCTGCTTATTTTCAGGCTTGTCAGTGGTTAGCTTAACCTTTTAACCAATGTTGACAATATAAAAATTTGATACATTAAATATTATTTTTTCAAATGTTTCACAAAAAATTGAACAAAACCCTATCATTTGACCCATCATTGGAATGAGCGTGATGGGTTTAACCTTTTAACTAATGTTGACAATATAAAAATTTGATACTTTAAATGTTATTTTTTCAAATGTTTCACAAAAAATTGAACAAAACCCTATCATTTGACCCATCATTGGAATGAGCATGATGGGTTTATTTGAATGAGTGGGTGAGTTCATATGATTTTGGTGAACTTTTTTGAAAATTTTCTCTTTTTTTCAAGTGCTTAATATTTTTATACTGTACCAATGACCCAGACATAGCTGGTGATAACTCTTAAAATATAGGGCCAAACACAAATTTTGCTCCCCAATCCCCAAAATTTGCATCTAAAACCAAAGAAAACATGTCCTGAATGGCCCTCCACACTTCACCTCTACTGCGCATGCGCAGTGTCAAGGACGTTCCGAAATTGGCGCCATTAATCATTCTCAGTTTGGCCCTTCATCAGTTAACATCTGACTGATCTTTGTGCTTGTAAATCTCAGTTTAAATGATGCCGGACACATAAATATTAGTGAAATGGTGATTCTAAGGAGGATATAGAAGGAGGAGAGGAATAATGTGTGACAGAATATTATCAGGGCTGTAACTTAAAATTTTTTAATGAAATTATGTTAAGTTACCTATTTTCGAGGCAGCAGCCATTTTGTTGTCATTCTTGTTATTTAGTTACACTGATTTTTCAGTGTTTTCCTCTCTCCCTTTCCTTTAAGTCCCCTCTTGCTATTCTCCCATGCTTTTGGCGTAGTTTCTGTAATTATTATTACTAAAATTTATTGGGAGTTTTAGCTGAATAACAATATATTCTGTTCTTTTCCCCCCATGTTTACGTCTTCACCTATGGGTGGTTAGGCGTTGTGTTCTGCATCTACCATCTGATGTGCTGCAGTTTCTTCCCTGGAAGTCTCTGTTTTGCATCAGATAGTGTATTTTTGGTAACTGATTTCTAGCCTGGGTGCCTGGAGTCTTATTTTAGTGTTTTTACACTCATTGTTTACATTTACAACAGCCCTCTGTGTGAGGGGGGGGATTTCTTGAAAATAATATCTTGATGTTAATTTAATCATAACTAGATACATTATTATTGTTCGTAAGTGTTGCATAAATTGTTTAAAATATTTTTAAATTTTTTGTCCACACTTAGGCTTGGGATCCATTGGGGCTCAACGTTACTTTTCAGAAACTTTGGGTGTTCTGAAAAAATATTTTTTCAAAATATTTTGATGTTAATTATTTTTTCTATGTTAATGGATCATATTATTATTATGTATTTTGATTGTCAGGGGTTGGTGCGAGTACCAGGTCTTTGTTTTCTTTTCACATTGAAAGGATTTTGATCAATTGTAATAAGAGGAAGTCTTCCTCTGACTTTTATAATCATTCTATATGTAGTCAGTGTACTCGCATTAACTCCTGTTCTGTATCTGATGATTTCGATGACAACATGGGAAGCGTATGTCACGGTATGTTAGTGGGGAATTGGACATTCTGGTCCTTTCCCCGCAGGGTCACTCTACTTTATCAATTTCTATTTCAGACGATCAAGATTTGGGTGATGTATCTGTGATGTCTTCCAACAGTATGCCTCCGTCGTCACAATTAATGAAGGGCTAGCGGAAAAGTGCTCATGTAAATACGCCAATTGCCTAAGAGGACCCTAGTAGGTTCGACAGCCTTTGACGTCCGCTAGCTCGCCCGGTGTAGCGTCCATTCATCGAATGGTTCGGCAGCCGGGTTCGTCCGTTGCGGTCTAGAAGGAGTTTTGGGGTGATGCGAGCACTATAAATCAACCAAATGCACACCCAGTGACGGCGGATTAGAGGGAGAACGGAGGAAGCCTTTTAGTCCGGTTCATAGCTCGTTCTGGTCCATCCGGACGGCGAGCGAGAGAGGCCCCTCTCTCGTACAACAACTTCTGGCCCCAGATGTTGTGGTACAAAATGTTTCGCATTCGGAGCATACGTCCGCCGCTCGGGACGCTCTGACATATAGTCAGTCCGGAGAGACTGTCAATAAGGCTTCCTCATTCTCATGGTAGCGCACACGACCGCTCTTGGCTACGTGACCTCGGATATCCAGTCAGCTTCGCCAGTCAGAGAATCATCGGCGACCAGGTCACACCATCCGGTAGCCAGGGACACGAGGCCTGCAGACTCCGGACGTTAGCATAGGAAAGTGTGCGAGAGTCAACGTACACGGAGCTTCCGGCGGCAATGCATCGTAAGACCGCTACTGCACAGGCCTCGGGGACGGACGTGCTATCCTAAATAGCACAGCTTATCGCAGCATCCCAGCAACAACTGAATCTGTCGCATAATGTTTTATCCGACGATGCTGGGTCGGGACGCTCCGCGGAAGCAGGTACGGACGTCCGAAAATTTCATCCGTTCCGACGGGATACCGAAAGGGATTCGGAGGATTTCGAGCTTTCCCTTTCGGAACAACATATGCTGTTGTGTATGTCATCTGACTTGATCTTCTACAGGTTCTTTCGTCGGACCAGAATGCTGCGATGCCGGATAAGAAACTGATAGCGTCGGTGGACTTAGAAATTTTTGGTTCGGTTCAGGGACATCGTCCCTCAGTTCCGACATAGTCCAATAATGTCACACAAACTTTCGAATTATTGATCGACGCTATATATTTATTATTATATGCTTGCTATTACCAAGTATTTCTGGTTTCTTGTTCGCAAAGTTACGGAGATGTCTTTCAAAAGTGTGCCTCTGTCGTCTTAGTTAATGAAGAGCTAGCGGCAATAAGTGCTCATGGAATATGTCTATCGCCTAAGAGGTCCCTTGTAGGATCGACGGAGTGACATTCGCTAGCTCACCCGGTGTAGCGTACATTCATTGAATGGTTCGGCTGCCGGGTTCGTCCATTGCGGTCTAGGAAGGAGATTTGGGTGATGCGAGCACTATAATTACTTTAGTACTCACCCAGTGACGGCGGATTGAGGACAGATCGGAGGAAGCCTGTTAGTCCGGTTCCTGGCTTGTCCAGGTCCGTCCGGGCTGTGAGCAAGAGAGGTCCCTCTCTCGTCCAACAACATAGGGGACCGCTTGTTGTGGTTCAGATATTTTACATTCGGAGCATATGTCCATCGCTCGGGACGCTCCATTATATTGACAGTCCGAAGGACTGTTGATAATGCTTCCTCATCCTCACAGCAGTGCACACGACCGCACATTGGCTACGTGACCTCGAGTATCCGATCAGTTTCGTCATTCAGTGATTCCACGGCGAACAGGTCACGCCATCCGATAGCCAAGAGGCCTATACACTCCGTTCGCTCGCATATTTGTAGTATGCACGGGGTAACGATCACGGAGCTTCCAGCGGCAATGCATCGTAGGACCGCTTCTCCACAGGCCTCAGTGACGGACGTGCTATCCGAGTTAGCACAGTTTTTTCGCAGCATCCCAGCAATCGACAGTTTCTTGGTCGAATCAGGAATTATCCGACGGCGCTGGGTCGGTGCGGTCCGCGGTTGCATCAGGTACGGACGACCGAACGCTTTATAGGGTCCGACAGGATGGCGAAAGGGATTCGAAAGATTTCGAGTTTTCCCTTTCGTAGCATCGGAAGCTGCCATACATATCTTCCGGCATTATCTTCCAGTGATTGTTTTTTCGGACTACATTGCTGTGATGTTGGATAAGAGACTTATAGCGTCATTGGACACGGAATTTTGGATCGGTTCAGGGACATTGTCCCTGACTTACCAACACAGTCCAATAATGTCATTAGAACATGTGTATTATTATCGACGCTATATATATATAAGCCTGCTACCAAGCATGATAGTTTAGTTTCTTGTCTGCAATGCTCATTTCTGCCTTTTATCATTTATACGAATTATTTATTTTGGCAGAACAGGGCATACCGAGAGTTCATATGCGTCTAGACGGCGTGGTTAAAGACTGGAAATAATCTTTTTCACCGTCTATGTCTTTTCCAACCACAATGTTGGAAACGACAATGAGGTCTAATAGACTTAACTTTGATGCTTTATCATACGTAATCCACCTTACTGAGGCGTTATCATTACGTCTTCAAGAGAAAGAATTCCGGGATATGATCCTCAATGTGATTTCTTTTGAGGGCAGTAGTTTGTTCACGTATAACTCCGCCCTTCAGTGGCTGCTTGGAGTTGGTTAGACGTGACGCAGCCCTAGCTACATCCACGCGCGTGGATAGTAAGGTGAAGAACTCTCCTAGAGTCGCTTCGTTCTCGGAGAAGCTTCTCTTCGACGGCAACTTTTCAGCAATCCATGAATTGCTCGATTTACACGTTCTCTTGTCTATCTAGTGTAGCAAGAGATTCAGACTGGGGCAAACATTCGGTGGTTGACTCAGAGAGTGCCACTGCAGTTGCCGGATCCGAGTTTTATAATTATGACGGTTGCCAGGCAAACAGGTTGGGATATAATATTGATCCCAACGGATTCGAAGTGCCAGGGTCTTTGGGTTCCGCAGTCTCTAAGCAAGCACTTATCTTCCACGGAATAATGTTTTTTTTAGGGTTGCTTTATGTCATTGGATGAACATTATTCAGAAACGCATGTCCAAATCCTGTCCGTTAATTCGACAGTAGTGGCGTATCTCCGGAACCAGGGAGGCACTCATTCGTTTCCGTTATTCAATTTAATGGAAAAAATCCTTCTGTTTGTTATAGTACACCAAGTTCTGCTTCGGTCCGTCATATTCAGGGTCGTCTGATTGTATTACCGGACTCCCGTTCACTTATGGGTCGCTTGTTGCTGTCAGAATGGACTCTCAACAAACAAGTATTCAATCAGATTTGCTATCAGTGGGAGAGCCCAATGATAATTTATTTACGACACAACTTGCTAATCAATTGCAGATGTATGTGTTTGCTTGTCCGGTTCTCTGAGCTTATGTTGTTAACGCTCTATTGATCTAATAGGACGGAATGATAGGATATGCGTATCCTCCTGCGCTGTTGTTTCAGCAAGTATTGCTAAGATAAACAACCACAATACATTTCTGTTGATAGCATCTCTGTCTTCACAGAGACCGTGGGTAAATTTACTCTGATGTCTACTGTGGGACTTAACGCGAAATCTTCCTCCATCAGAGGATCTTTTTTCGCTGGGTAAAATCGTGTCATCTTTTCACAACCCGCAAGGTCTCAACCTTCACGTATTCCATTGTGTGGTCCTTATTGCATTGTAAGCATTGTACTGGACGAGCTTTGGACGCGATTTCTTACTATAGGAGAACCTCTTCTTCGCTATACTATGCGGCTAAAGTGGAGGCTCTTCTGTCGTTGGTGTAGGGATCACTATGTTGATATTGTGGATCCCTCCATACTAGTCATTGCAACTTTTTAGTATACTTGTTTGACAAGATCTACTGCAGCCTGTTATTATTAAGGTTATAGGTTTATGTTACCTCATACCTATGCTCTCTATGATAGTTTACAATTGAGTCTTATGTCTCTTTATCTAAGTCAGTTAGTAACTTTTCGATAAATAGACTTAGAATCATTAGATTAAATTCCTATACGGAATTTAACTTTGGTTCTTATTTAGCTAAGTAATCATTTGAGCCTCTGGAAACAGTACTTTTCAAATTCTGACCTTTTAGACAGTAATTCTGTTGGCTTCTCTTTTACTGAAGAGTCAGTGAGTTATCGGTGGACAATTCTCACTTTCGTAGTATCGGAAACACTATTTCCTTTACTATTAATGTTGGATTTTGGCATAAGAGTCAGGCTCCTAATTAATATCCGGAACCTATTGTTATTAAGGTCCTTCCGTCTTCGTACGGGCATAGGCCTTTACTCTGTCCGGTTAGAGTTTATGTATTTATAAACAGATATCTGTTTATTACTACGGGCGTAAGCTTCTTGTCTTTGATGCCTAATAGAAGGACGTTACGCTCCATTCTATTGCTAATGGATTCAATTAACTATCGATACTGCTTATGGTATATCATTGACTCAGCAGTTGTGTTTGAGATTTCGGCTCATGAAGTAAGAGTTCTTCTACATCTTGGGCTTACATTAATAGTGTCGCTATTATAGATTTTTGAAGGCTGCTCATTGCGCTCAGCTATCCACATTCATGAATTTTTATCTCAGAAATATCGAGTCCATTTCTGGAGGCCTCTATTGTTAGGTCTATTATCTACTGCTCAGAATGTCATTCATTTAACAGTTGCTACTATAGCTAGGTAGGCTGTCTGTTTCGGCAGTGACTCCGTTCTGCTGCCCTCTTCGCTCTGGGCTATTTGACCCAGGGCAAGAAAAAGGGGGGTGGGGGGGGGGAGGGTGTTCCCTTGGGTCACCTGTTTTACTATGAAAACAAGGGGATACCTCCTCCGGAGTTAGTAATTCTGAGCTGTTATTGGGATGGTTATTTAGTGAGAAGTTTATGTTTTAAAAATTCATTCAGGTCTTAGTTTTTAAAGTATAGCTTTTGAATATAGCACGTGTCAACGGACATTATTATACATTCCTCAGACACTTTTAAGGAGTATAAAGAGTCTCTATTCTCTAGATTCACCTTATTTATTGGCTTACTTTAAAAATTATTAGTATAAGGATTATACTAGATATTAATAGAGTACATGGATGTATGATGCTCAATTTTGGAAGGTGTTGTATCTTTCTAATTTATCATAAATAAGAAAGATACATGTAAGGCCTAATACTTCTTTTTCCCTAGAGGGGATGACTCTATTTTATATAATTGAGCATATTCCATCTTGCTCTATGTCCTTGGCCCTCCAGCCTTTTTACTATTCAGCTATGTCTGGGTCATTGGTACAGTATAAAAATGTTAAAAAATTTATAGTAATTTATATATTTTTTATACTTACCAATGACCTAGACGGGGATGGCCCTCCCAGGAGTTGGGAACTCTTACCTCCCCGCTGAGTACATAGTGCTTACCAGGCACTGGTTATGAGAATGATTAATGGCACCAATTTCGGAACGTCCTTGACACTGCGCATGCGCAGTAGAGGTGAAGTGTGGAGGGCCATTCAGGACATGTTTTCTTTGGTTTTAGATGCAAATTTTGGGGATTGGGGGGCAAAATTTGTGTTTGGCCCTATATTTTAAGAGT
Organism: Pictodentalium vernedei; assembly: GCA_031216915.1. Classification (NCBI taxonomy): domain Eukaryota; kingdom Metazoa; phylum Mollusca; class Scaphopoda; order Dentaliida; family Dentaliidae; genus Pictodentalium; species Pictodentalium vernedei. The sequence continues at coordinate 606,320,247 of CM062295.1, read as the reverse complement.
TAGCACCAGCTATGTCTGGGTCATTGGTAAGTATAAAAAATATATAAATTACTATAAATTTTTTAACTTTCATATTATACGGGTAGATGTGGTCAGTTTTTAGGTAAAGGGTTAACTCTTTACCCAGCATAACAGCCAAAACCGGCCAGTGCTATTCTCAAAAATCTCCAATTAATTTTAATTATTTTTTTCATTTTTTGTCTTAAAAATATAGGTTATAACCCCTCGTTGGAACCAGGTTGTTGAGCTCATTCCAGTGAGGGGTCATAATGTATGTTTTTGAGAACAAAATGAAAAAAATTAGTTATTGAAGATTTTTTTTTTTTAACAGTGTCTTCTGCTTTTCATGTTAGGTAAAGGGTTAAAAACTAATTTGCTGTAAAATAAAGAAAAATCACGTTTTTTATTTCAGATGACATCCCTGTGGGTAGTGTATTGAAATTTGATACAGAAGAAGTTTGGGAAGATGCTCAGGATAAAGTAACTGGAACTCGTGAAAAACAAAGGCCAGCTGTACCGCCTAAAAATTGGAAAAATGACTCACCAAATAAAAATTTTTCTAATGAAACAAGTTATGTGCCAACGGTTCAAGACAGAGAGAAACAATTTGATTCTCCACCAGACACTGCACCCATAACACCATCCACAATCTATAACAGTGGGTCATCTATCCAGTCAAGGCGAGGCAGGGACTTTATAACAGGTAAAAGTCGCTACTGTTACAGTGTGAAAATAATAATATTTGTTGTAACAGAAAGAAATCTGAGAATCAGCAACAATAACTCAAATTTAACTATTCTGAAATTTAATAAAATAATTATGAAAAGAAAATTAAACAAAATTGTTTTACACTATTTGGTTTACAGAAAATGAAAAAAATAGTGATACTTATCAATTACTGAATAAGTCCAAAATAAAGTTCAACAGAATTCAGTAATCCACTGGTGAAGAAACTTTCCAGCTGGTTTTATAATGTCCAAGAATGTGTCTGCGGAAACAGTATCCAGTAGATTTGTAATGAAATGTTCAGCAGTCTCCAATAAAATGCTCAGCGAAATTCAAATGGAGTTAATATCCAATAAATATTGGCGCCACAGGTAGTTTTTTAAATAGTCCAGTAGAATCCTGGCTTTTCACAGAAGTAAATTCTCCTTCACAGCTTGTGTAAATTCTCTTTTACAAAACAAATGAATTCTCTTCAAAATTCACTTTTGGAATCACTTTTCCAAATCACAAAAAGCACAGATTCTCAAAAATATCCCAGTGAAGATATAATAAACTGCGTCTATAATAATGCACTGTCCTGCAACAATAATAATCTCCAATGTAAACAGCTCTTCTGTTATGAATAGAGTGTCTATCTGAAATGAGTGAATCTGAAAAGAGTTTCTGAATTCTGTTGACAAAGATTTAAATAGTTTATCAGTCAGAAACTTCCAGAAGGGAGAAATTTCTCCAATATTCTATTTTCCATCAAGTTTTGATTGGTTGATTAAAATCACCACATTAAGCTTCTGGATGATTCTTTCTCAATTCATGTAAACAAGGATGACCTATTTAAACGATCAAACAATCAACAACTGTATGTACAGTGATCTAAAATAGATTCTGTGTAACAAGATGGAAACATATTAATAGGTACATTCAGATGTCACTCAGTGCAAATAAGTGCTCACTCAAGCCAGAGTCTGCGTATTAACAAAGGACATATCATTATCAATTCTGATATAATATGGGGCTATAACACTCACCCAGGGCCATCGTGGAGATTACTGATTGGGGTAGGGGAGGTTGTGAACCAGATTTGTCCCAACTGGCTGGCTAACATTCCGACTAAGGCATGCCTTCATTGAAGAAGGAATGCCTTGATGATATAGCGGAAATATTTAGTCAGGTTTATAGTAAAACAAATTCAAGACTTCTAGGAAAGTTATTAGTTAATAAATAAAGTATAATATAGTTATCGTAATGCAACTTCATATTTAATTAACCCTTTACCTAACATGAAAAGCAGGTGACAGTTGCAAAAAAAATCTTCAATAACAAATTTTTTTCGTTTTTTGTCTCAAAAACATAGGTTATGACCCCTCATTGGAATGAGCTCGTTGAGCTCGTTCCAACAAGGGGTCATAACCTATGTTTTTGAGACAAAAACCGAGCTCATTCCAATGAGGGGTCAAAACCTATGTTTTTGAGACAAAAATTGAAAAAAAGAATGAAAATTAATTAGCAATTTTTGAGAATAGTGCTGGCCGGTTTTGGCCGTTACATTGGGTAAAGGGTTAACATGTACCACACCACATGGCTAATATTTCATCTAAATTCGGGAGAATCCATTTGGATTCTCGATAAAATTGGTTACAAAAATCCATACCTGCTATGAGTGTCATATGATCCTGTGATGCCACCATGGTTGAATCCCGGTTGTATACTGATAACCGGAGGGGGCACAGTGGCTCAGTAAGTAGAGACACTGGCTGCAAGCCGAGAGGTTCTCGGTTTGATTCCCACCTGCGGCACCCAGGTTGTGTCCTTGGGCAAGACAGTTCACCCGCATTGCCCACGTGGGGCTTGGTGGCCTTGTATACTAAGACGTACTGCACGTTGATGTAGCGCCGGTCTTCAACCAATGCTCATCCTGCTTGTGTGGAGCTGACAGTTGCTCACTATTGCATGGTGGTTTCCTCTGGATACTCTGGCTACCTCCACCCATAAATCTGTCTTGATCATGATTAGCCATTGTGCATAAATATGTGACCTTAAACACCAATAAATAAATAAATAATACTGATAACACATGTTAACCCTTTACCCAACAGCTTTTTAATTTCTAAAAATTAAACTAAATTTGATAATTTAAAAAAAGAAAAATAATTTGCTGGCAAGAGAGAATATGTGCAGTCCTGTTAAAAATGTCCCAAATGGAAAAATTATTGGTCCAGTGTTCCACCCACTAAATACCCCTTAGTGATACCCCTGAGCTCACCTTACTGAAAGTCAGAGTGAGCTTGTGCCAGTCTTTCGATTTTGAGGCGAGCTATTACGCACCTGCAATTTTGACTTTTTAAAAAGTAGACAACAGCATGCAGGCAGAATCTTTTGATATTTGGTATGCAACATTATAGGGTGGATCTGATTCAAGTTTGTTCAAATCGGCCCCCTGGGGGCTCAGTATAGGAGCCCGATTTCGAACTTAGTGCATTTCAGGCAAATTTCTTAAAAAATCTTCTTCTCCAGATCCAGCAGGCAGAATCTTTTGATATTTGGTATGCAACATTGTGGGGTGGATCTGATTCAAGTTTGTTCAAAGTGGCCCCCTGGATTCACATTTGGGCTCACTATAGAAGCCCGAATTCGAACTTCGTGCATTTCAGGCAAATTTCTTTGAAAATCTTCTTCTCAAGATCCAGCAGGCAGAATCTTTTGATATTGGGTATGCACCATGCTTAGGGGGGTGAGATTCAAGTTTGTTCAAGCCAAGTCCCTGGGTTCATATTTGGGCTCACTGTAGTAGTCCGAATTATAACTTAGTTCAAAATGAGGAATTTTCTTTAAAAATCTTCTTCAGATCCAGCAGTCGGAATGTTTTGATATTTGGTATGCAGCATCCTTAGGGGGGTGAGATTCAAGTTTGTTCAAGCCATGTCCCTAGGTCTATATTTGGGCTCACTGTGGGAGGCCGAATGATAACTTAGTTCAAAATGAGGAATTTTCTTTAAAAATCTTCTTCTTCAGATCCAGCAGTCAGAATGTTTTGATATTTGGTATGCAGCATCCTTAGGAGGGGTGAGATTCAAGTTTGTTCAAGCCATGCCCCTAGGTCCATATTTGGACTCATTGTGGGAGCTCGAATTGTAACTTAGTTCAAAATGAGGACTTTTGTTTAAAAATCATCTTCTTCAGATCCAGCAGTCGGAATGTTTTGATATTTCGTCGTGTGAGAACCATAAGGTTCTATCTTCCACTGGAAGATAGAACCTTATGGTTCTCAAACGACGATTTGGTGTGCAGCATCCTTAGGGGGGTGATATTCAAGTTTGTTAAATCCAAGTCCCTGGGTTCATATATGGGCTCCCTGTGGGATTCAATATGAGGAATATTCTTTAAAAATCTTTTTTTTTTTTAGATCCACTGGTCAGAATCTTTGGATATTTGGCATAAGCTTTTCTTAGGAGGAGCAGATGCAACTTGTTGAAATCAATTTTCTGGGTTGATGTTTAGGCTACCATGTCAGGTGAGCGCCCTCAGGCCCTCTGGGGCCTCTTGTTGTTGATGTTTTTCTTGAAAAGATTTTCGCTATGCCGGGTCTTAACAATACTGTGCTTCACTTCAAATGGTAGCAATCAGAATACAGTGTGCTCTCTTTTCAAAATCAAGTGACAGTTCCCTACAATTTCTAGACCTAGAATAGCTTGATTTTGAAAAATATACTACAGAGTAAGCATCTTACTAAGTGGATTAAATGCATCTTTGTTGTTTGTATATGATACTATATAGTGCCCTGTGAGTCAGATATTTTAGAGTCTATTCTTAATTCGATTCTACTTTAAAACTTGCGAGTCGAGCCATTTTTCAAGTAGATTCTCATAAAATTGACCGCCCGATTTCTTCGCAACAGTGAGGGATTTAACGTTCTTTCATCGTGTAAATGCAACTTTCAATCTGCTAACTATTCCATGTATACATATTTTGGTAAAAGCTACCGACCTTTCTTGCCTGTTAGAACCTCCAAGTAACAATGTTGACAAGTCTTAACATGTTTTCCAAATTAGACACGGCATATTGGGTTGTTCATGCAGTCAAAACACCAATAACAGATTAAGTGCACTCTGAGCACTCGAGTCCATACTTCCATTAAACGGAAGTATACGGACTCAAGTACTTGGAGTGCACTTCATTCTACACAAATAAAGTTATCTACCATCCATTGGGCATTTCACATTGAGATCAAAGCCTTATTTTCAGATGATGAATCCCTGTTATGACTTACGTATAATGCCGACTTTACTAAGGCCGCGATGAAACATCAGTAAATCATGTTGGTATCATTTAACAGTGATACGAATAGGGTTTTGTAACATATTTTCCTATTTCTTTCATGGCCAAACTGGAAAGAACTCACAATGAAAACTCTTGTCATTTATCTTGACCAAATCGACTCGAGAAGTAGGACATCCACTTATTGGATGTACTGAGTCCAAATAGGTCTATAAACAAAGGAAAATTGCCGAGTCAGGGTAATTTCTTGACAGGTTGCAAGATTTTTTATTCAGTTAACAGAAATTTACTCTTAACCTATATTCACTTAACAGAGCAAATTTGTACTGGAGGTATGGTAAATGGTTTTGTGTTGGGAAATTATATTCAATTAACTGGTTTATTTAGTTAAGAGATATCCAATTAAGTGGGCTCCACTGTACTGCTATATCCTTGTGAGTACAATCTACAGACCACATCTCTTGTCCAATCTTTTTCGAATTTCATATATAGCTTTGATGTGATGTCTAGGTGAGACCATGAGAGCTATCAAATTTTCCGGAATTTCTTTGAAAAATGTGGCTAGCAACAGCCATCTTGAAATTTTGCATATAATGTAGTAAATTCCATAGTAGAAACCAAACCCCGTATTCATAAGTCTACAGTTGTTTAACCCTTGAGGTTCAATATGATGAGTTTCTTGACTTACATGTACATGTGGAACACATGTTTCAACATACAGGTTCTTGGAAGTCTTGCTGGTGGAAGGTGCAGTACCTTGGCAGTGATTTCTAGTTGGCCAAGGCTAACTAGCTACCACTGCTAAGTCAAAGTGTTACCTAGATTGCCTTATTCCGAGGGAACAGAAAGTAGAATTCTCCAGGTCTTTAACCCTTTGAACCCTGGTGGTATCTTCCATGTCAGTTCATTGGCAGCAATTGGAAGAGTCCATATTTATTATTTGGAATTAGACCAATTAATATTTTCAACGTGCAGCCTTGGGGCTGCACGTTGAAAATATTGATTGATCTACACCACACATTTACCTTGTAGCCATCCCACTTAATGACATTATGACGTAGCTTGTGATCCGGGCTGAAAAATGGCCTCTGGGGTTGAAAGGGTTAAGGTGTCTCTGAACTAAATATTTGAATTAGAGTTGAAATGTTGCTCTCTGAAATGATGCAGTCTCTAAAAGTAAGCAGCCCTGGGAAAATACATTGTTTCAATAAACATTTGAAACATTCTGTCAACATCTGCATTATTGTTGAATATTCCAGATAAAAAAGAGGGTGATTTGATGACTTTTGGATCTAAAAAATACAATTGACTTTTGGTGTGTTTTTGTTGGGAATTCCTTGAAAAATATGTGCATGTGACTGGTACTTCCTCCCGGTCAGTTTTTCTCTCTTATTTGGTGCATTACCCCCTGTTTTGGGTCAGAAAAAGTTGTCTAAAGGGCTATACTTGACAAAGAAATTTTAATGTGAAAATTAAAATGATGCAATCATATTTTTTTTTGCCTGGATGTTATAATGGTCGCCTATATGAAAATATTTAGTTCTGTGATGCCTACAGGAAATATGTATTTTGGCTTCCAAACCAGAATTAATTATTATTTTTTTTAAATTATTTTACATTTAAATGTTCATTCAACTTCAAAGGGGGACCACACACCTTACGAAACTGTTTTATTGTTTTGAGAAGTTATATTTTTGTCACAGTCAGCAGTAAAGGCTATATATTGCCAAAACTAAGGTTGTTAATGCAAGAAAATTCACATCTTAAGCAAGTTTTGTCTCCCAGGAGCAGACTATAACCTCTGACAACTGCTAACTAATAGCCTGTGTTATCCAATTAACACATTTATTTAAACCATGGTTCCCTCTCATAGTACCAGGGAAAGGGGGGATTCCAATCTTCTAACCCCTTCCCAAATCACTATTCAAACACACAGTCAGAAAATCTATACAGTGGAGCCTACTTAACTGGATATCTCTTAATTGAATAACCCTGTTAATTGAATATAATTTCCCAACACAAAACCATTAACTTCAACCTTCCAAAACATGGTGTACAGTCTTTCCAAATGTTTATCATCAGAAGGGTTCAGTATGGGTGGGTGGGGGTATCGGGGGTGGAGGCTTGGTTCAATGAGAGAGCAATATTTCACAACTGTCACTGTAAATTTGTGCTGTAACATGAGAAACATGGCAGCACTAGTACTAGACTACTATGTTAGTAGTTATGCATAAAAGCCATTCATTCATATTTGACACTTTATTATGTTATTTTATACCATGATTGCCTCTTCTACTATTATTATGTAATGGGGATAACATACATGATCCATGGCACTGACGGCAAATTAGTGCTACAAACCGATAGATACCTCAGTAAATTATGTTTTTCGGAACAAATAACCGAAACCGGAGTCAACTCTTTTTGTGAAAAAACGAGTAGATACCGACACCGAGCAAAAATTTACTAACCTCCCAACACTAGTAGAGGCACCTAGAGTCATTGGTATGGCACTGAACATAAAATAGTGATTTTTTACCAACAGAATGACCAGTACTGGTACTGTGGTATTTCATAACACTGTTAAAATACCTAAAACTATCAAATATTGATTCTATCGTGCTATGATTGTGTTGCAAGTATCCACAAGTGCACTTTCACAACGTTTGTTTTTATCTCCACAGACACCCATTCTGACAAAAAGGAGTGAAATTATAGAAAATATGTTTCCCAAGAGGATGAATGAGACATTTGCTTCAAGAATATAGTGGTCTTTGATGATTAATATGTTTGTGTGTGTGTGTGTGTGTGGGGTGTGGGGAGGTGAAAGATAGTCAGTCAGCTGCCAGTTATTGAAAATGTAGAGCCAGGAAAATGACAAGCAAACAAACACCTTGTCTGATGAAGAGACAGATAGACACACAGACTTGCAGTCACACATTTAGGAAGTCTACATTAGAGTACTGAAGGACAAACAAAGAAAACTTTTGTGACAGGAGCCAGGACAAGGTTGTCAAATAAAAAAAAAAAACCTCTGTGGATCATGAGTGCTGCAGTCCCAAAGTAAATCATAAGAAACTGAAAGTTTTCTCCACTTTTCATGGTCTCCACCTCAAAAGTCCCTTCCCAGATACAATCATCTCTTTTGACAACCTGAGTCAGGTGAGCGTTTTAGGCTCCCTTGAGCCTCTCGTTTGTTTTGGTGTTTTGCATGGTGGATTGTGCAATTCCCTGCATCGTGGAATGTTTGTTGAGGCAAATTTGATGCATTGTTCATTACATAAAGTTTTTGATGGAAATGACTTGACATTGTCCGTACCACTGAAACAGTCCGTCAGGCGCACATGCGTTCTTCGCTTGCGATGTCATGTGACATTTATCGCTATTGCAGTAGCGTTACAAGTACAAGATCTTTTATTGCCGCATTTTTATCGCTGTAATATTTCTGTCTGCGATTGCGTTTTTGGGAGTAAATGGTAGATAAAAAACATGAAATGCAATTACCACTTTGTACGTCAATCAAATGATTCGCCACGGAATGCATGAAACACAATGAGTAGGATTACTGGCTTCTGAAGTTTGTTGAATTATGTTATTTACTTACCTCAGGGCTTGCCTTGAGTAAAATGGTTGGGGCCTAAAAAAAGTCCCCCAGATGTTGAGATCGGGGCCTGCTGGGGGCCTGAAAAAAAGTCCCCCAGATATTGAGGTCGGGCCTTTTAGGGTAATTTTATGTTGTTCCATTCTTTCCAATGGCGACCTTACTTTCTTGCTTTTGCTTAGAAAAAAAAATCCCGGGAGCGAAATGACTTGGACCCATCATGTGGGTGCTGGACGTTTCGTACATAGACATTTTGGATTTTTTGTTGATAAAATTTTAGGACGTTTCGTACATATTGTGGCATGTGTGGGGTGTATTTTCGATGCAAGGGTTGTCTCAAAGAAAAAATTGAAAAACATTTCAGTTTACCGTTTAAATAATTTCAATCCATGAAAATTCCCCACAGCTTTGGATATTTCAGAAATGGAATGTGCCCCACCTCTCCACGTAGACACAGGTACACATTTTATTTTATTTCGTACATTTATTTTGACGGCAGTTTCTGTGTCTAGTATTCAGATGTTAGGATCGGATGTACCCGCGCATAGTATTGTGGGATTGAAGGGAATTCCCCCATTAGTTGACAAGCGTGCTTTCGAAGTCTCGTAAATGTGTTTGTTTTTTTTTGTTTAATCTTGGGATTTTCTCAGTTTTCATGTGGATTTAGGTGGATGTTAATTTGAATCAGACAAAAACAGTTTGTATTATTATTTTATCTGTTATTTGCTGCTTCTTCTGTTGTAATCACACTTGCGTGAATGAGACGTGAATGGAAAAATTAATCTTGCAAAATTTCGTTGCCCAAACCTACCAACACTGAAATTTCGGGAGCCAAGACTGAAAAAAAGCCCCGAGAAGGGGCCTCTCGGGGCCAGGGCCGATCGGCCCCAACTCAAGGCAAGCCCTGCTTACCTGTTCTCAGAAGTACTGCCACACTGGGCTAGGTTGTTTGGTTGTTTCAGTCATTTCTTGCCGAAACGTACCACGAGGCCGCGAGATTGCGTCAGCGCATGCCATAAATAAATTAACCACATATGTAACCGGGACGACGGTTTTCTGTGATCACGTCAGTTGGTGTTTTTTAATAACCGACACCGAGTTGTATTCTCGGTTAACCTCCCAACACTAGCCTCAACTGAAAAAATTGAGGCCTTTGTGTACAAAAAATGCTAAATATTCATCAGACACAATGTAAAATGTCTCAGAAGCCAGAATGTGATTTAAAAACTATCACCAATGGGAAATTTAGTATCACAAGAGGTTTGTTTTGTGTCAATATCAATTAATTTATGAATTATGTCGTAGTTTTTTATGAAAATGGGGATACCATGGGGCCTTATTAAGGGCTATATTTTATGACATCAGTAGATAGAAGAAAATTTGACATCAGTTGTTAGGATAAAATGGCAGAATCCTTTTATATTGGAAAAATATATAGCTGCAACTCCAGTTTTTGAAACAAATTTACATTTATATTGTTTCGTGGGGGTTGGAACACTGTTTAGCTTGCCATATGGTTAAATGAGACAAATTTTTTCCCCAAATATTATGTGCTGGTGCAGATTTTAGTTTTATTTTGGAATCAGGGTAGTTTTTAAAAAAAAGCTATGAATTCTTATCCCTTTCAGCTAATTTATTGGGTAACAGGCTTGAAAAACCTTTTGGAGACAATACCAGTTTTAAGGGGCTATATAAGTAATGGAATTTTGTTTATTTTGAAATTCCCACCTCTGATATTCCTTAAATTAAATTGAATATACACAAATTATACACCAAAATGAAGGTTGGGCGATAGAGAACACGAAAAATATATGAAATCAACTCATAGAGTTGACAGCAGGCACCAGTGGTTCCTGAAAGTCTGCTACCATATTCGTACCAGAACTGATAATAAAATAATATTACCTGAGAACAATTTGTGACCAAATGTGCTTCACATATCCAAGGACAAAGCTTGGGCATCAAATCTTTCAAAACACAGTGACAGAGCTGCATGGGGGTAAATTCTCAAAGTGACTGCTTTGTTTACATATATTCTTACTTTCGATGTCTGGTCTATGTCATCGGACAGGAAAAGCATTGAAAAACAACGCTGTCTAAAATCAAATAATGAGAAAGATCGCCTAAATACAGCATACTATCATTATATATAGACTGCAAAGTTGCCAAATTCAATGCAAGGTATCATGACCCCTGGTGAAATTTTATAGAATTACGATTTTGTTTTTTTTATGGAAATTAGTGGTATCGAGTGATTTGCGCATATCTGTTGAACATGGAATCCATCTTCAATAAAAAATGCATACAGTGTTTCCTTTTCCCAAATGCAGAGCTATCGCTGCATTCGAAAGTGTTTTGAATGCCTAGCTTTGTTCTTGGATATGTGAAGCACATTTGGCCACAAGTTGTTCTCATGAAAAAATTTTCCCCAAAATCACTTGTTTTAATATAATGGACATGCATTTTATTGTAGTCCCATAAAAATAGCCACATAACTACCAATTGTTAGAACGTCTGTGTGTCCGTCTGTCCATCCTAAAAAGCGTAACTCCTCCTAAACCGTTTGAAGAATTTTCATGAAACTTTACACAATGGAAGAACTCCATATGAAGATGTGCATGAAGGGGGGGGGGGGGGGGGGGGGATCACTTTGTGAGCTTGCTTACAGTACCTCTAGTTACATATGTGTTTCGTGTTCTATACATCTCAACCTTCATTTTGATGCATAATTTGTGTATATTTAATTTGAATTTAAGGAATATGAGAGGTGGAAACTTCAAAATAAACAAAATTCCATTACTTATATAGCCCCTTAAACCCATTTGACAAAGTTTGGACACTTTTCCTTAAAAGAACAAATTTCCCATGTTTTTGACTCAGCAGAAGCCAAAACTTGAATTCGAATGCAGAAATGAGTCTTTTTGCACATGAAAGAGGTAAAATGTATCTTTGGCAAGTTTTGGGGGATGATTACAGGTATCACTGAACTAAATATTTGAATTGAATTAGAGTTACCCACCTTGAAATGTTGCACTCTGAAATGATGCATTCTCTCAAAATAAGCAGCCTTGGGAAAATATATTGTTTCAATAAACATTTGAAACATTCTGTTGATATCTTGCATTATTGTTGAATATTCCAGATAAAAAAGAGGGTGGTTTGATGACTTTTGAACCTAAAAATACAAATTTCTCTAAAATTTGTTGAAAAACATGGACTCCAGCTGCCATCTTAGATTTGGCATATAAATTGTAAAAAATTCCATAAGTACACCCTACAGGCCGCATCTCCCACCCGATCTTTTTCAAATTTCATGTGTAGCTTTGGTGTGATGTCTAGATGGGAGTAATCAAATTTTTCTAAATTTTGTTGAAAAACATAGCCACTAGCAACCATCTGGCATTTGGATATAAATTGTCAACACCTCCATTTGTACACCCTAAAAGCCGCATCTCTCACCCGATCTTTTTTTAAATTTCATATATAGCTTTGAAGTGATGTCTATATGGGAGCTATCAAATTTTTCTGAATTTCATTGAAAAATATGGCTGCCAACAGCCATCTTGGATTTGACATATAAATTGTCAACAATTCCATTAGTAGACTCAACAGGCTGCTTCCCTTGCCTGATATTTTTCAGGTTTCATATGTAGCTTTGGTTTGATGTCTTTTCTGTATAAACTTGAGTGAATGATTTGGCATTACTGGTTATTTCTAGACCAAAGCCTTCTATTTAACAGTGGACTATTCCTTCCACTGGAGTTGAAATGGTTAACCGATTAATCGATCAACCAATGATCAACGTCTTGATCGATCAATAAAGTAATTGATCAATTAACAATTACTTTTGAACTACTGTATTTTCTGGAACAAACTTGCTCCAAAACAGGCAAACATTGTCACACTGACTCACATCAATTATATGAGACGGAGTAAAGCATGCAAGGTACGTGATGACATACTTGTTCACTTGTATGATCATTATACTGTATCAGTAGCTGGAACAGGTCATTGTTAAGTTGACTTTTACCCAGTGTGGGTAGCAGACAACACTTGCAAAATAGATTCTTGAATTACTAAAAATTGAAAACATAATAAAATCTGAATGGAGATTTTTGTATGCAGAGCAGAGTATAAGGGCAAGTGATTAATCCGTTATCCAAGGTTTATCCATGTGATTAATCGATCAAGAAAACCCTTTAACCGTTTTAGCTCTACCTCCCACATAAAGTTTATTTTATTTATACTTTGTCAGATGGTGTTCTCTGTGTTTAGTGAAACTGAAAAATGTAATACATGTCGTGGGTTAGGTATATGGGGATTATTATTCTCTGAATGTCTTTTTCAAATCCATCAAACTCATCAGCAGACTTGTTAAGTCTCACTATTTTAGAGGGAGAGTCACGATTTTCTAGAATGAAATTTTCTTAAATGAGCCAAAAATTGGAAATTTTTAACAGAATCTCACTATTAAAATAAATAAATTTTACTCTTTGAACCATTTAAAAATTAAAATCTCAGTATATTTTGCTCAGATATCTTTTACAATTCATCAGCTTAACCCTTTACCCAACGTAATGACCAAAACCGGCCAGCGCTATTCACAAAAATCGCCAATTAATTTTCATTATTTTTTCATTCTCAAAAACATAAATTATGACCCCTCTTTGGAACGAGCTCATTCCAATGATGGGTCATAACCTTTGTTTTTGAGATAAAAAATGAAAAAAATTAGTTATTGAAGAATTTTGTTTGCAAGTGTCATCTGCTTTTCATGTTAGGTAAAGGGTTAACATGTCTGCTCATCAGTGAGAATTTCTTAATATTTCTTAGTGGGGTCAGATTCAAGTTTGTTCAAATCAATTTCCTACCAATAAGGCCTTCAGTGATTTTAACCTCTTCAACTTTATTTCACTGTATTGTGTGTAAATTGGTAATTTTCTGTTCATAATTAAGTATTTTGTTGCAGTGAATATTTTGCAGTATTTTTGTTCTCTCAAACCACTGCCTCAGTCGGTGAAAAAAATATAAAACTAAATAATAAAGAACTAATTGTTCAAGAACAAACCCAGAAATCTCCTTGTGAAAAATCAGTGTTTTTTGTTTTAGAGGTTCTGAGGATACAGCACTAGTGGAGTGGAACCCTGTTAATTGAATAGACACATATTATTCTTGTTTTCTGAGTACCTTGTTAGTTATTTCTAGACAAGTCACGCTGCCTCTGTAGGCAGCAAGACTTGACTAGAAACAACTGCAAAGCCACTAGAGAAAGATAGACTTTCAAAGTATAACGAAAATGTATAAAAAGCTACAGGCTCTTAACCCTTTACCCAATGCAGACGACATAAAAATTTATTATTTTAAAAGTCATTTTTTCAAATTTTCCAAAAAATTTCAACAAAACCATATCATGTGATCCCTCATTGGAACGAGCTCGACGAGCTCGTTCCAATGAGGGGTCACATGATATGGTTTTGTTGAAATTTTTTTAAAAATAATATTTTTTCAACTGCTGAATTTGCATATTACACGGGCAGATGTGGCCAATTCGTTGGGTAAAGAATTAAGGGTTAAGAGTTAGAAATCTTTATTTTTATCATTTTTAGTGCCTGGTTCATCCGATTGATGTGTTAGATAAAGTGGAATCCTATTAATTGAATAGCTACTTTGCCAATGAAAACTACTCAAGAGGAATATTCAATTAATATTCATTCAGTCACTTTCCTGAATTCAATGATAAACTGAGCGAACATTTATACAATAGTATCCTGTTTGACAGAGATCATGGAGATCTTTCAAACAAGATGTAATAGAACAAATGCCTGTTGGATATACTGAGGCAAAAAGGTCTGTAAATAAGGGGAGTTTGGTGATTGTCAGTGTAATTTCTTGACATACTGCACGATTTTTCATTCAGTTAACAGGAGTTTGTTATATTCCCTCATGTAATTAACAATTCACATTTGTACTGAAGGTATGTAAATTGTTTTGTGTTTGGATACTGCATTTGATTAACTAGTGTATGCTACTAAGAGATATCAAATTAAGTGCACTCCACTATACATGTTTTTTTTCAGACAGGCTTGTGAATCTGGTTCATATTCTGGAGATGGGTGGTGTTGGAATTTTTAGTTAATAATCGGTTTCGGTGTTTATAGGGAGTATATGGATCAGACCTGACTGAGATCTACGGATAATTTAAAGGGTGCATGGTGGCTCAGTAGTTTGGCATTGGACTTCAAACCAAAAAATCCATCTTTCGATCCCTACCAGGGGGTAACTGCGTTGTGTCCTTGGGCAAGCCCCTTCATCTAGATTACCCACTTGGGGGCACGGTGGCGATGTGTACTAAGGCATACTGCATGTCAATGTTACATTTGTCTTCAACTGATGCTAACCTGCTTGTGTGGAGTTAGTACAGTGGGAGTCTGACAGTTGCTCACTGTTGCTTGATGGTTCTCTCCAGGTAAAACTGTCTGATACAATGTGACCCTGGCTGGCAAAAGTGTTGTTAAACCCCAATAAATAAATAAATAAATAAATAAATAAATAAATAAATAAATAAGTAAACAACTGATGTTCAAAAGGGGAATTCATTCAGGGGAAAATACGAAATAAGTTGTCCTTGCATCCTTCTACCAGAGTACTAGAGATGTAGACCGTTCCGGACCACCTTTGGTGTCCGATATGGCCCAGTACACGGGTAGGTGGTCCAATTTTTTTTTTCCGGTAATTACATCCATATAGACTTCTTTAGCTTATAAAGAAAATAGAAATGGGGCGATCATGAAGCATATGCTAATACCTCATACAGAGCTGGCGTTTTGTAGGCTGTTCAGTGCGTCTGAACCACTCAAGTTAGGCAATAGGTCTAATTATGTAACAGATCTTCATCAAGAGACTCACTCAACAAGCTAATACCTCATACAGAGCTGGCATTTTGTAGACTGTTCAGTGCGTCTGAACCACTCAAGTTAGGCAATAGGTCTAATTATGTAACAGATCTTCATCAAGAGACTCACTCAGCACACAGTTAAAAAGTGTACGCTAAGTTGCTAACTGGCACCGCCATTTATAAATTTTGTAGTAGGTTTTTTGAGTTCATAAAATTTTGAGACCATAAACTTTTGAACTATATATGAATGGTTAATGTTTGTATTAGGCCATAAAAAAAAATGTCTTATGTTCTCAGGCAAATGTGCCTCAAATTTTTGATGAGAGCGGGAGGCTTTTTATTTTTATTTTTAGCTTAACTTGACAAGATAAGCTATTGCCATCACGCGTGCGGAAGTCTGTTAGTCTGTGAGTCTGTTCACATTTTCCTTTAGCGCGGGCTACACCACGCAGTTCTTGTCTGATTATCACGAAATTTCATATGCAGGTTTGGGGTCATGTCTAGATGAGAACATCCCCTTTTGGTCGCGATCGGGCAACCGGTATGGCCGCCCGAGCCCAAAACCTGAAAACCATTAGCACAGTCTACAGGTCGTATTTATGAAGGGATTTCATTGTAATTTGGTATGATGCCTTTTATAATGCCTAGATGAGAACGTCCCCTTTTGGGCATGATCTGTCAACTGTGATGGCTGCCCAAGCCCGAAACCCAAAAACTTTTAGCACAGTCTGCAGGTCATGTTTAATATGGAGGGATTTCATTGTAACTTGGTAGGATGACTCCTTATGATGTCTAGATGAGAATTTCCCCATTTAGGTGTGATCTGCCAGCTGTGACGACTGCCCAAGCCCAAAACCCGGAAACCTTTAGCACAGTCTACAGATCATATTTATTGAGGAATTTCCTTGTAACTTGGTGGGGTGACTTCATATAATGTATAGATGAGAAAGTCTTATTTTGATCGTGATCATTCAGCCTTGATGGGTGCCCGAGCCCAAAAACCTTTATCAGAGGCAAAAGGTCATATTTATGGAAGGATTTCATTGTAACCTGTTAGGACTCCTGGTAGGATGACTCCACATAATGACTAGATGAGAACGTCTCCTCTTGGTCGCGATCAATGAGCCTTGATGGCTGCCTGAGCCCAAAAACCTTTAGCATAGTCTATATGTCATATTTATGGAAGGATTTCATTGTAACTGGTTAGGTTGACTCCATATAATTCCTAGATGATGACATCCCCTTTTGGTCGTGATTGGTCAACTGTAATGGCTACAGGTGCCTGAAGCCCGAAAACCTTGAGCACAGTCCACAGGTCATATTTATGAAGGGATTTCATTGTAACTTTGTAGGATCACTCCAGATGATGCCCAGATGAGATTGTCCCCTTTGGTTGGGATCATTCAACCATGATGGCTGCTCAAGCCCGAAGCCTGAAAACCTTTAGCAAAATCTACAGGTCATATTTATGAAGGGATTTCATTGTAACTTGGTAGATTGACTTCATATAATGTCAAGAGAAAAACGTCCCATTTTGGACACGATTGGGCAACTGTGATGGCTAAAGGGGCCTGAAGCCCGAAAACCTTTAAAACAGTCTACAGGTCATAATTATGAAGGGATTTCATTGTACCTTGGTAGGATGACTCCAAATAATGTCTAGATGAGAACATCCCCTTTTGATCGCGATCATTCAGCCTTTATGGCTGTCCGAGCCCAAAGACCTTTAGCATAGTCTGTAGGTTGTATTTATGGAAGGATTTCATTGTAACATGTTAGGTTGACTCCATATAATGCCTAGATGATGACATCCCCTTTTGTTCATGATTGGTCAACTGTGATGGCTACAGGTGCCCGAAGCCCGAAAATCTTGAGCACAGTCTACAGTTCATATTTATGAAGGGATTTCATTGTAACTTCGTGGAATCACTTCAGGTGATGCCCAGATGAGAATGTTCCCTTTTGGTTGCGATTCAACCATTATGGCTGCCCGAGCCCGAAGCCCGAATACCTTTAGCACAGTGTACAGGTCATATTTATGAAGGGATTTCATTGTAACTTGGTAGGTTTGACTTCATATAATGTCTAGATGAGAACGTTCCCTTTTGGACACGATTGGGCAACCGTGACAGCTACAGGGGCCCGAGGCCTGAAAACTTTTAGAACAGTCTACAGGTCATAATTATGAAGCGATTTCATTGTAGCTTGGTAGGATGACTCCAAATAATGTCCAGATGAGAACGTCCCCTTTTGGTCGCGATCATTCAGCCTTGATAGCTGCCCGAGCCCAAAAACCTTTAGCATAGTCTTTTGGTCATATTTATGGAAGGATCTCATTATAACTTGTTAGGTTGACTCCATATAATGCCTAAATGATGACATCCCCTTTTGGTCGTGATTGGTCAACTGTGATGGCTACAGGTGCCCGAAGCCCGAAAATCTTGAGCACAGTCTACAGATCATATTTATGAAGGGATTTTATTGTAACTTCGTAGGATCACTCCAGATGATACCCAGATGAGATTATCCCCTTTTGGTTGCGATCATTCAACCATGATGGCTGCCCAAGCCCAAAGCCCGAAAACCTTTAGCACAGTCTTCAGTTCATATTTATTAAGGGATTTCATTGTAACTTGGTAGGTTGACTTCATATAATGTCTAGATGAAAACAGCCCCTTTTGAACACCAATAGGCGACTGTGACGGCTACAGGGGCCTAAAGCCCGAAAACCTTTAGCACAGTCTACAGGTGATATTTATGAAGGGATTTCATTGTACCTTGGTAGGATGACTCCAAATAATATCTAGATGAGAACGTCCCTTTTGGTCGCGATCATTTAGCCTTGATGGCTGCCCGAGCCCAAAACCCCAAAACCTTTAGCATAGTCTATAGGTCATATTTATGGAAGGATTTCATTGTAACCTGTTAGTTTGACTCCATATAATGCCTAGATGATGACATCCCCTTTTGGTTGTGATTGGTCAACTGTGACGGCTTCAGTGGCCCGAAGCCCGAAAACCTTGAGCACAGTCTACAGGTCATATTTATGAAGGGATTCCATTGTAACTTCGTAGGATCACTCCAGATGATGCCCAGATGAGAATGTCCCCTTCTGGTTGCGATCAGTCAACCATGACGGCTGCCAGAGCCAAAAGCCCAAAAACCTTTAGCACAGTCTAAACTTGGTAGATTGACTTCATATAATGTCAAGAGAAAAACGTCCCATTTTGGACACGATTGGGCAACTGTGATGGCTACAGGGGCCTGAATTTTTTAAGGGATTTCATTGTAACGTGGTATGTTGACTTCATATAGTGTCTAGATGAGAATGTCCCCTTTGGACACAATTGGGAAACTGATGGCACAGGGGCCCGAAGCCTGAAAACCTTTAGCACAGTTTACAGGCCATATTTATGAAGGGATTTCAATGTAACTTGATAGGATGACTCGTTTTGGAATAATTTCACTATAACTTGGTAACTTTCGTTGATATACGTTAACTGTGAGGACCACATACATTAACTGTGAGGTCATATTAACCCCCCCCTCAGCTCTTTAGTACAATGTACACCTCATATTATTTTTATCAAAAACATAGCATACAGGGAACAGAAATGAACATATTCCCAATTATCACAATTCTTGTCTTATTTCATAATCCTTTCATAAACATTGAACATTATCCTTTTCATCAAACACAACACACACAAGTTAAGCTACAGTGTCATTGACACTTTCATTTTAAATGGCCTTCTGTTTGCCTGTGGTAATGATCAACTCGCAAAAAATCAATTTTATGCATGTTCAGATGAAAGTATCCTTATACTGGAAAGAAATTCCATGAACGATACCTTCAGTGCACCCCTATGAAGCAGAACCTGCTACAAATGCATCAGGAGGCTGATCACTAAAGGTGGGCAGTCAGACCAGTTGCCACACTAAATTTATGAACCTGACAACAGAGACATGTTAGTAGACTTTACACATCACTGTTGATTAGATCTCGTCTATTCTGAATGATCCAGCTCTGGATTGAGGTTCCCAAAATGATAAACATTTTGCCTGCTATGCAGGTACTGAGGTGCCCGATTGCTTGTCTATCTGACTACCCACTTAGTGTCGCTAAATTAACCTATTAGGGACTTCATTCTACAGATGCCTTGCTAATTATATTCAGCCTGGCTTGGCATTTTTTTAAATGAAACCAAAACAATCTTAGTCAAGCTGAACTGAACGTGATTAGTGCGAGTGTCAGCAGTCAGCATAGTGACCTCTTTAATCACACGGAGACTCAGACATATAAGAGCATAATCAGCATATGTCATAGTTTGCGCCAGGGAGCAAAATACATTTTTAGCTCAACTTTGACGAAGTCAAATTTGAGCTATTGTCATGGCCCGTCGTCCGTCGTCCGTCTGTCCGTCTGGCCATCTGTCCGTCTGTCCGTCTGTCCGTACGTCAACAATTGGCTATGGCTCGGGCTAGAGGTCGTATTTATGAACTGATCTTTACGAAACTTCTTGTGTACCTTTGTTATGACCCTGGGACGGGAACGAGTGTTTTTAGGTGTGGTCCGAAATTCAAGATGGCTGCCAGCGGCCATTTTGTACCGATGATGCAAAAATCAGTTTTTTGTACAGAACTTCTGTATGAAAGTTCTGATTTGAATAAAGTTTTGTATAAATGTTTAGTACCATGGGATACATCACATATAATACGGGTTTTTTTCTCGTGCGTAAATTATGCAAATTAGACTGACTTTGATTTATTTAGTGTTACTTTCAGAGCTGTAAGTGCCAAGCTGCTATGGCTCGGGCTAGAGGCCGTATTTATGAACCAATCTTTACGAAACTTCTTGGGTACCTTTGTTATGACCCTGGGATGGGAACGAGTGTTTTTGGGTGTGGTCCGAAATTCAAGATGGCTGCCAGTGGCCATTTTGTACAGATGATGCAAAAATCAGTTTTTTGTACAGAACTTCTGTATGAAAGTTCTGATTTGAATAAAGTTTTTTTATAAATGTATAGTACAATGGGATACATCACATATAATACGGGTTTTTTTCTCGTGCGTAAATTATGCAAATTAGACTAACTTTGATTTATTTAGTGTTACTTTCAGAGCTATAAGTGCCAAGCTGCTATGGCTCGGGCTAGAGGCCGTATTTATGAACCAATCTTTACGAAACTTCTTGGGTACCTTTGTTATGACCGTGGGACGAGAACGAGTGTTTTTGGGTGCAGTCCCAAATTCCAGATGGCTGTCAGCAGCCATTTTGTACCGACGATGCCGAAATCTGTTTTTTGTACAGAACTTCCATATGAAAGCTCTGATTTGGATAATTTTTTGTATGAATGTTTAGTACCATGGGATACATTACATATATTACAGGTTTTTTTCTTGTGCGTCAATTATGCAAATTAGGCTAACTTTGATTTATTTAGTGTTACTTTCAGCACTGTGAGTGCAAATCCCAATACGGCTCGGGCTAGAGGCCGTATTTATGAACCGATCTTCACGAAACTTATTGGGTACATTTGTTATCACTGTGGGACGAGAAGGAGTGTTTTTGGGTCCAGTCTGAAATTCAAGATGGCCGCTAGCAGCCATTTTGTTCAAAATTAAGTGCAATCAGATTTTTGCGCAGAACTTCCAAATGAAAGATCTGATTTGAATAAATTTTTGTATGAATGTTTAGTACCATGGGGTACATTACATATAATACAGAGTTTTTCTCGTGAATAAATTATGCAAATTAGGGGTCCAGAAATTTTGGACCAAAATCCAGAAATTAGTTTTTTGTGTTTTGATGCATTTTGGTCAATTTTAAGAAGAAGAAGAAAAAATTTTAGTCTGAAAATATTTTGTTTGGGACTGAAAATTTCCACACAAAAATAATAATCTACAATGATTGGTCTTAATCTGTAGTCCATTACAGTCACCTTGTAATTCTTTTATTATTGTTGACTGGGCCAAAACAAATACTAATTCCTGTCATATTCATTATTCAGTTGTCTTGGTCACAGCAAGTACTAATTCTTGTCATATCCAAGTTGAGCTACAGAGTCATTGACTCTTTCATTTTATTTGCATAGCGAAATGCTATACATTTTCCAAAAATGTATAGCATTTTTTGAAAATTGTGTAGCATTTTTATGTTTCAAATTCAATATACAATAATGAGTGCTTGTGTTCCCTAGAAAGCATTTGACACTTAGTTACATGTATATTAGTGGTAGGTCTACTTGAAGAAAAAAAAATAATACAAAGAAATTTATACGTTTGGGTAATGCTGCTATTAACTTGCAGTAGCAGCATTAACCTAGGTCTGTAAATTTCTGTAGTGCCGCCTGGCACCAACAGACATGGAATCTTTAACACTTTCACCACTGTAGCTTTCAAAGTTTCAAGTGGTTTGATCCATGCATTACTGGTACATACAAGTACGGTACAGACATACTGATTTGGTACTCTGCCATCGTGTGAGTGGCCGACTATCACCAATTAACATTTTTACTCGAGTGGATACTTGAGAACTTGGAGGCAAATTGGAAGTTCATGGACCACCAGGTATTCTACCTGGTGGTCCATGAACTTCTGATTTGCCATTGTGCCATCATGTTTCTACCAGACACACAGTTACAAGTTAGGACTAATACCCATTGTCCACCATGATATACAACTTGAGAATTGGCATTGCATTTCGCTATGCATATTTAATGATTACATAGCTTTTCCTGAATTTTGCATAGTGAAATGCGATGTGATACCACTTATTTTGATCTCTGGTTTGTGGCCACGGATTGTGCCCCTTGTGACCTTGTCTGATGATTTAATGTGCCACTATGCCTAAATAGAGTGAGAGAAACCTGTTCCTGTAACTGATTTTTTGCTGGTCTCATGTAAGTTGCAAGTCAAAAAAAAATATAAAAATGTTTTGTCCCGAACAAGCGATAATTCAGAAATTAAAATTACCCACTGAGCAGTCTGGGTGGTCCAGAACCACCCACTGGACCACCCTGGGGTGGTCCAGTACAGCAGTGTACTGGTACAGAAGGGGTGGTCCAGTACAGGACCAAGGTCCAACCTTGGACTGGTACCATACTGTTGTTTTGCAGTACTGTCCGCATCACTTCACATCACTATTAATGTCACTGCTAATGAACTCAACATTTTCATTCTTTTACCAACACAAATTATATGTACAGTAATTTTGTGGCTTGTTCAAAGGCCTATTTCAGGCTTCTGTGATCTAAGAACATGTGCCCTTAACATTTCATCATTAGGGGGTCCTGCTGACAATACACAAATGACCTGAGCGGTGTTCTCTAGTCTTAGCAGGCAGCCAAGACTTCACTAGAAATCATTGCCAAGCAAATGGACATGTACAAGTGGTAGTCTGGTGGGATTTTAGGACAATTAGACCCTAAAGGGTTTACAAAACTGAAAAGAAAACCAGTACCAGTCACTTCCAAGCCAGAAAATAAGCAGATTGTCAGCTGCAAAATGAGGTCCCCAGAGGGTGAATTTAGTGATGCAACCCTGCATAGCAGGGTAGCATCACTAAATTTACCCTCTGTGAACCACAATCTGAATCACGGTCTCAAGAGTAAACAGAAAGAGGTTGCCAAAGGATAAATTGGCCCACTGTATGGGATAGCATCAGCAAATTAACCCTCTGGGCCCCTCATTCTGCAAATGTCAGACTGCTTATTTTCAGGCCTGGTCA
The DNA here is from genome assembly GCA_031216915.1 of Pictodentalium vernedei. Classification (NCBI taxonomy): domain Eukaryota; kingdom Metazoa; phylum Mollusca; class Scaphopoda; order Dentaliida; family Dentaliidae; genus Pictodentalium; species Pictodentalium vernedei. The sequence continues at coordinate 606,297,024 of CM062295.1, read as the reverse complement.
CTTCTTTCATAAAAATCACCTTTTCAACTGCTGTCTAGCATCAACAAGGCCCTATAAGTAGCAAATGTAAGAAAATTTGAAAATCCAGACAGTTTAAGTATTCAATGATTGGTTCTGTTTGGTATTTCTGTATCTCCATGATATTGGTATCATTTTGGTTTTTCAATATACAGTACGTGGAGAGTGTATTATCACTAATTCACCTGCAGAGTGGAGATTCCACCCGAGCAATAATTGCAAATTTATTGCAACGCATAACCAGCACCAGCAAAGTTTCAGCCAATGGACCTCCGGGTTAAACCCGGAGGTCCATTGTCTGAAACATTGCTTGTGTATTTTGTCGATATATACAAAATTTGAAAATTATAGCTTGGGTGATAACTCCACTCTGCGGTTGATTTAGTTACAATCCACTCTCCACGTACTGTATTACTCATCTCTATCATGTCCACTATGCATGTATTTCTATGTTTTTTTTCAGACACTGATGGTTCATGTGTGTCGGACGTCGCACCTACTGACTCATTGGGTATGATTATGGAAAAAACACCACAAAAAGTAGACACAAGAAAAAATTTAACACAGGAGTTAGGCACTCCTAATGTATATGGTGCCTGTCGTCCTCAAAGAGATATGCAGTTTTCAGAGTTTGGTGAAACAAGATACCATAAACCCTATAGGAGGGATGATTCTCTGAGAGATAGCAGTGATAAGCCTAAAGTTGTTTATTCAAGACAAGAACCACAGCATTCTAAAGGTCGCAGATCAACAGAACATGATAATCTGCTTGGGAACAATGAGCAATTTTATCTTCCTTATTCAGAATCAAATTTATATCAGTCACCAGATTTCATGAATCAGGGGCATCAACATCCTCCGATCCAATCTGTCCACCCTACAGGGCGTCGTACTCAACCTGAGTATCATAATACTGCCCACCCTCCATTAAATATTCAACAAAGTGATAGATATCATCAGGATCAACAAGGCAAAGGTGAGCGTTCACATGCATTTCATCAGTATCCATATTACCACCAACAGTACACTGGTCCACAGTTCTACAAAGATGCTCACACTGCATATCATGGTGATGTACCATTTCATGCTCAACCACCTCCACATCTACAATCACAACATTATCCTCACTACCAAGATATCAGAAAGTATTCACAGTTCACTGAGCCTTCAGTAGATGGATCAATACAAGGTGACAAATCTAACCCACGAGCATACCATTATCATACACCCAGTAATATTAGAGCTGATCAGGAGAAGATGTTTGAGAAGCATTCTAGATCAAAGGTACATCAGAGTTCGCCGCAATCCATCCGTAGTCCTCCACCAGAATATGAGTCTATTGATCCTTCTGTTAAGTCACAAGGAAGATACCGGGGACAAGGGTCTACAGGAAAACCCAAATCCACAGATGATGTGAAACAGCAGCCCACTACACCAGGTTGGTATTATTTTGGTGGTATTTTCTATGTCAGTCAAATGGCAGCAATTGGAATAGTCCATATCAATTATTTTGGGGTAGACCAATTGATTTTTTGAACATGCAGCCTTGAGACTGCACATTGAAAATTTTGATTGGTCAACCCCACACATTTGCTTTTAAGCCATTCTCCCTATGAAATTATGATGTATCATTTTCCTGGATTGGAAAAGTGGCTCACAGATTCGAAGGCGGAAGTCCTAAGATTAATTTTATATTATAACTATCATATTATAAGTTATCTCTACCAACATTTATGGTATATGGAGATTTAATACCTGGATGTCGGTTTTTAAACACTGAGCCTCAGGTGAGGTGTTTAACTGAGACATACAGGTATGAAATCTCCTTGTCCCTATGTCCGATAAATTCTGTCTTTATCCCCGCATTTTTGAAAATGCGGGGATATTGTCGTGATCTCCGTCCGTCCGTATGTCCATCCGTCACACCCTGAAAGGCTCCTAGGGTATTCAATTCAAAACATTTAAACTAGGCTAATATGTTCAGGTAACATCTCTAGATGTGCATGAAGGTTTCGGAATTTTGATTTTGCCCCCGGTGGTTCCAGTGGAACCACTTTTATCAGTAAAAAATCAATTTTCATCGAAAGGCTCCTAGGGTATTCAATTCAAAACATTTAAACTATGCTAATGTGTTCAGGTAACATCTCTAGATGTGCATGAAGGTTTCGGAATTTTGATTTTGCCCCCGGTGGTTCCAGTGGAACCACTTTTATCGTTAAAAAATCAGTTTTCATCGAAAGGCTCCTAGGGTATTCAATTCGAAACGTTTAAACTATGCTAATGTGTTCAGGTAACATCTCTAGATGTGCATGAAGGTTTCGGAATTTTGATTCGACCCCCGGTGGTTCCAGTGGAACCACTTTTATCGTTAAAAAATCAATTTTCGTCGAAAGGCTCCTAGGGTATTCAATTCGAAACGTTTAAACTATGCTAATGTGTTCAGGTAACATCTCTACATGTGCATGAAGGTTTCGGAATTTTAATTTTGCCCCCGGTGGTTCCAGTGGAACCACTTTTATCGTTAGAGAATCAGCTTTCATCGAAAGGCTCCTAGGGTATTTAATTTGAAATGCTTAAACTATGCTAATGTGTTCAGGTAACATCTCTAGATATGCATGAAGGTTTCGGAATTTTGATTTTGCCCCGTGGTTCCAGTGGAACCACTTTTATCATTGGAAAATCAGTTTTCATCAAAAGTCTTCTAGGATATTTAATTTTAATCGTACAAACTATGCTAATGTGTTCATGTAGCATCACTAGATGTGTATGAAGGTTTCGGAATTTTGATTTTGCCCCAGGTGATTCCAGTGGAACCACTTTTATTGTTAGAAAATCTGTTTTCATCAAAAGGCTCTTAGGGTATTTAATTCAAAACACTTAAACTATGCTAATGCGTTCAGGTAACATCTCTAGATGTGCATGAAGGTTTCGGAATTTTGATTTTGCCCCCTGTGGTTCCAGTGGAACCACTTTTATCATTGGAAAATCAGTTTTCATCGAAAATCTTCTAGGATATTTAATTTGAATCGTACAAACTATGCTAATGTGTTCATGTAGCATCACTAGATGTGTATGAAGGTTTCGGAATTTTTATTTTGCCCCAGGTGATTCCAGTGGAACCACTTTTATCGTTAGAAAATCAGTTTTCATCGAAAGGCTCCTTGGGTATTAATTCGAAATGTTAAGACTATGCTAAGGTGTTACTAAGGAAATGCGGGGATACACCATTGTGTGCTTTGCACACCAATAACTCGATCTAGTTTGATTGGTTAGAATGCCTTGGACAAATAGCCATGACAAAGGGTGCACTCAACATCCAAGGTATATGAGAGCGTGCAACGTCCAGGTTATAAGCGCATGCGAAACATCAAGGGTATATGGTTTAAACGAAAGCTTTCCACTTTTGCTCGCCTTGAAATAAAAATCAAACCCCAAAACCCGAAAATAGAAAATAACAGCAAATAATTCGTCCCCTGAGTACCAGTGTGTTCTATGTGCCAGTAGGCACATAGAACACATTGGAACACATGGGACGATATGTCAACAAAATACTGTTTACTCGTTTCCTTAATGACCCAAGGGATGTAACTCTATCTGTTGTCTTCTGCAATTATAAAAACAAAATAATTAACACGAATTTGGTCCAAGTGATTGTGGAGCTGAGAAATGTGTCCACAAATTTATTTCCACTATGTTTGTGTTGTGTTTCAAACGGGACAAAAACGTTATCTCCACCAACATGTATGGTATATGGAGATTTAATACCTACGGCTCGGTGTTTAAAAGCCAACATCCAGGTATTAAATCTCCATATACCATAATGTTGGCGGAGATAACTTATAATATACCATACATGTTGGCAGAGATAACGTTTTTGTTCCATTTTGAAACACAATAGAAACATAGTGGAAACAAATTTGTAGACGCGTTTCTCACAATCTGCAATCAAATGAACCAAACTTGTGAATAATTGTTTTGTTTATATAAATACAGAAGACAACAGATAGAGCTACATCCCTTGGGTTGTTATTGAAAATGCGTAAACAGAGCTATTTTGTTGACAGATTTGCTCTTATTTTATTTTTCACAAATTTGATTTAAGTATTCGACCATTTAATCTATAACAACAAAATATGATTGATTGTCAGAAATGTGACTATTTTCAAATTTTTTGGTTTAATATTTGTATCGAGGTGAGCGAAATTTAAAAGCTTTTATTTAAACCGTATACCCCCAATGTTTCTCGTGCCCGTGAACCCCGGATGTTGTACGCTCTCATGTACCTTGGATGTTGAGTGTGCCCTTTCCATGGCTATTTGTCCTAGGCATTCTGACCAATCAGAAGACAGAATTCATCAGGATATAGGGACAAATACATTTAGATAGCTGCAGATGACCTCACAGTGTTTCTGCATTATTGCTGGCTGTCTGTATAGACACCCAACAATGATGTAAAAATGCAGTCAAGATAAATAGCTCCTTCCATTAAGAGTTCTCGAGGAAGAATACACTTGGAACATCTTTTTGAGAGCAGTATAAAAGGAGCAGTTTGTTGCTGTATTATCATATCAGCTTTGTTCTGTGAACTTTCTTTATTTTGAAAATTACCCATTTTTTTAGCTTAACTTGACAAAGTCAAGATAAGCTATTGCCATCATGCGTGTGGAAGTCTGTGAGTCTGTTCACATTTTCCTTTAGCACAGGCTACACCCCGTAGTTCTTGTCTGATCGTCACGAAATTTCATATGCAGGTTTGGGGTCATGTCTAGATGAGAACGTCCCCTTTTGGTCATGATTGGTCAACCGGTATGGCTGCCCGAGCCCAAAACCCTAAAACCATTAGCACAGTCTACAGGTCGTATTTATGAAGGGATTTCATTGTAACTTGGTAGAATGCCTCTGTATAATGCCTAGATGAGAACGTCCCCTTTTGGTCATGATCTGGCAACCGTGATGGCTGCCCAAGCCAGGAACCCAAAAACTTTTAGCACAGTTTGCAGGTCATATTTAATATGGAGGGATTTCATTGTAACTTGGTAGGATGACTCCGTATGATGTCTAGATGAGAACTTCCCCATTTGGTCACGATCTGTCAACCGTGATGACTGCCCGAGCCCAAAACCCAAAAACATTTAGCACAGTCTACAGGTCATATTTATGGAGGGATTTCATTATAACTTGGTAGGTTGACTTCATATAATGTCTAGATGAGAACGTCCCCTTTTGGACGTGATTGAGCAACTGTGATGGCTACAGGGGCCTGAAGCCCAAAAACCTTTAGCGCAGTCTACAGGTCATATCTGTGAAGAGATTTTATTGTAACTTGGTAGGATGACTCCAAATAATGTCTAGATGAGAACGTCCCCTTTTGATCATTCAGCCTTGATGGCTGTCTGAGCCCAAAAACCTTTAGCACAGTCAAAAGGTGGTATTTATGGAAGGATTTCATTAGCTCAACTTGATGTAAGTCAAATTTGAGCTCATGCCATGGCCAGTCGCCCGGCGTCTGTCTGGCCATCTGTCCGTCTGTCTGTCAACAATTCAATACGGCTCGGGCTAGAGGCTGTATTTATGAACCGATCTTTACAAAACTTCTTGGGTACCTTTGTTATCACCGTGGGATGAGAACGAGTGTTTTGTGGTCTGGTCCAAAATTCAAGATGGCCAATGTTAGCCATTTTGTTCGAAATTAGGTGCAATCAGATTTTTGTGCAGAACTTCCATATGAAAGGGCTGATTTGAATAATTTTTTGTGTGAATGTTTAGTACCATGCGATACATCACATATAATACGGATTTTTTTCTCCTTTGATCTTATATTGCTAAGCAGAGTGAATATGTGTGACTGGCCATGTTAAATTCTCAGGATTAATCATGCGTTAAAAGTGTAAACTCTGGCGCAGCCATCACAGAAATATGATAGTCCTCGTTTGGACTTGCAGGCCTGGCATTCTTAAAACTTCAGGAGGGCTAAAAATCGCTCTCCTCACATGGCCTAGGAGAGCGATTAGCTCTCCTCAAGCTTATAAAAGCTAAAAGTGGCAAAATGAAGTTGTACTATTAATGAATTTTGCCTAGTGGGCTTTGTACATACATTTTATTTGGTGCTGCTAACCAGGTAGTCTCTGTGAGCCAGCTACATTGCCCCTCCCACACCTCCGGGCCTTGGTAAGGCCTGGAGGTGTGGGAGGGGCAGTGTAGCCATATTGCAGAGACCACTAACATAGCAGAGGTCTGCAAACCTGTGGGTTTTGAGAATAGGCTGTAGTGGTAATCATTATTTTCTAAAGCTAGTAGGAGGGCTATTTTTCGTCCTCCTCAATTTTTTTAAGGCGAGCAGTAGGCGAGAGAATAAATCGCTCTCCTGAAAACGCCTGGCCTGGACTTGTGCACTTGTAAACACTAGGAGTGTCATGAGGAAGGTCATGTGACAAGACCATCTAAGAAATGAGACAACGACAGCAAGAAATTGCATGAACTTGCTTGGGATATTGTGTATATTACCTTTGATGCATTCTGGAGATGACTTGCTTGCTTCCATAAAAGATAAAACTGTAGTGTTCGCAGGCTTGGAAATAACGAATGAGTTTCGTAACCTGTTTACAGGTTATACCTATAACCTGTTTACAGGTTATGCCTAATTGATCGTCATAACCTGTTTAAAGTTATGGGGCAACCAATGGTCGTGGGTAGGAATATTTTGAATTCCTGGATTAAAAAAACCCACATTTCCTTTCATCTGAATGCCTCAGTGGCCGTATTTCATCTAAATTTTTGGGACACAAAATTTTTTTCTTTAGATATCCAAAACTATCGAAAATTTAAAAAAATTGCCCAATGCCAAACACAGGTTGGAAAGTATTTAGTGTGCGTAGCTTACCTCGAAAATGGGAAATTATGGCTGTACAAAACGGCACAAATTGTGGCAATGTCAACATTGGTGAAACATCACAGTCAGGCATATCAAAGGAGCTAACTATCACACTTAGACTACAGACCATCGAGCGGAGCAGTCTGCCATTCGTGAAATTAAAATGAGAAAAGAGCCATTTCAAATGATTAATTGAATGGATTTCTTCGCATTTGTCAGTAGCATTCCCCATAGAAAGCTCTTTCAGGCAATGGATCTGGACCATAAAGTTTATGAAAGAAGTTTGTCAGGTGTTTGAACACCGTTTCAAGTTGAGGTGCTTGACACAACAGTGAAGTGATGGTCTTTTTTTTTGTTCTGTTTGCAGTAAAATGCAATCGCGAAAGGTTCGTAGGTTACATTTTTTTTAAATCATTGTAACCTCCCCGTAACCTGAACGACCATTTGCGACATATTTCCAGGCCTGTGTTTGGGTTTGTGTTTGTTTTGTTTCGTTTTATTCTGCCGTGATTCTGGTTTATCAAATATTATCTAAGCAAAATGGCAGTGCCCATTAGTAGAATAAATGTGCTCCTCATGAATAAATAAATTGTTAATTAAAGCCTTCAACATTGATAACAAACACCACTAAAACTGTTGTTGAGATTGGAGGTTTACACGCTGCATTGCCTGGCAATTACCATCAGTTAAGCATAAAACATTGACCATTTAACATTGGGACTGACAGTCGGCTGATTTCGTATACAAATCATCGGCATTTGGATTATGGGGCATTTATCATTTCAGCTCATCACTATCTAGTGATACTGTTGTGAATGGCCACCTGTCACATGTGACCAGTGTCAATGCTTTTAAGACCAAAATAACGTTTATACCTCAAATGACTGACTGTGCTCATAAATAGGCATTGAATGCTACGATCTAGATAGGGGTCAACTGGTGAAATTACAGATGACATGTCACGCATGACTTTCTGTCCAGCCTACAAAAGTCTCCAAAAAGCACCATCTAGGACATATATTTCAAAAATTTCTTGCAGGTAGGTTGGCTGAGAACATTTTTAGAAAAATACTCTCCACTTTTCCTAGACCTTCCAATGGAAGAGGGACACTACTTTCATATATTCCCCAACTTGAGATTTTGATCTTTATAGTATGCCCTGAATACAAATGTTGGGATTCCCAAAAGGTCCATGGGTTTCCCCTCCCCTCCCCCTTAATATAAATACCTGGCTATGCCACTCATTATGAAACAAGTGAAAAAGAATTTTTTAATAGGCTATGTACGTGTGCGTCATTTTCTTATTTTTCAGCAAAAGATGAACCAGAACCAGTTGGAATAAAAGTCACAAATGTGTCTGAGAAAACAACTAAGGACACGCTTAGAAATTATTTTGAATCAAGAAGATCAGGAGGTGGTACCATACAGTCAGTAAAATATGGTAAAGAAGGAGAGGTCTATATAGTATTTGAGGAAAGTGGTGGTATGTATTTTTTATCAGCAGGTTTTACATTTTGTGTAAAATACAGTTGCTGTGGTCTGGTTGTAATCCATGTGTGGGCAGTGATGTCCATGTATGCGTTTACCAGGAAATAAAAATCATCAGCAGAAAAATTTTAATTGATGAAACACTGTGCTTGATTAATTAAATTTTTGTTGATTATTCCTTTAATTAGTGTTTGGATTATAAGACTGTTTCATCCATGGAAGTATTGCCCACCCATGAAAAGTGGCCAGTTCACTGGCCATATAGTCAAGCCTGAATATAAGCAACCTGCCATTTTCAAAATGAGGTCCCCAGAGGGTGAGTTTGCTGATGCAATCCCATACAGTGGGCCAATATATCTATCTCATACATTGGGCCAACATATCCTCTAGGTACATCTTTCTGTTTTGGCTTGAGACCTTGATTCAGACTGAAGTTCACAGTGGGTAAATTTTGTGATGCTACCCTGCTGTGCAGGGTAGCATCACCAAATTCACCCTATGGGGACCTCATTTTGCAGATGACAGTCTTCTTATTTCCAGGCTTGCATCTATTAGAGGTGGATGGTATTGAAAATTGGAATTGATATTGATTTTGGTATTTTGAGGGAATTATACCACCATACTGGTTCAGTATTTGGTATTTTGCTGTAACTGAGATTTGCTGATAGTACCAAAAGGGAATTTACACTAGGTAAATACAGAATGAGTTGTTCATGTATTGTTCTGATACAGTGCCACAAATGCTGCTGAGCTCAACATTGGCATTCTTTTGCCAACATAATTCATGTCTACATTAATTTTGTGACTTGCTCCAAGTACACCTTAACCTTCAAAGGCCTATTTTAGTCTTTTGCAATCTCAGAACATATACCATGAACATGCCATCATTAGGTGGACCTAACAGTAAAGACTTGACTCGAAATCTCTGATAAGCAACTGGACATGTACAAGTTGGTGTCTGGTGGGAATTCAGGACAATTTCCCTGGCCCTTAAATGTTAACAAAACTGAAACGAAAATCAGTCACTTATTTTATGAACACGAACTGTTCAGATGCTATCAAGCCTCAACAAGGCCTTTTAGGTAGAGAATGTAAAAATATATAAAAAATTCCGTTTTGATATTCAATGATATGTTCGATCCAGTTTTTTGGTATCCCCATGATATTGGTATTGGTTTGGTTTTTAGTATATTTCCCATCTTTAATATTTTCAGGGACAATTTTTGATCTACAATTTTTGCCTGAGGCCTTATGACCACCAAGTTCAGGACACCAATTTTCCATTAAATTTTAATTGCTTGCCTAACAAACTCCCTAAATTCAAAGGCAAATGACAAGATCTTTAGTACATGTGGTATGAAAATAATTTAATGGAGACTACAGAGAGTGTGTAAACATGATTCCATGTGACTGTTTGTTACAAAACTTACTTGTAGTACAGTAGAACCTGTCTTGAGAGACCGCCCTTTGGGCCACACAGAAGTGGTCTCTCAAGACAGGTGGTCTCTCATAACAGGTTTCAAGTTTTCTCAAGTCAGTGAATAAACAACCACAAAATTCAGAAATGGAGAAGGATGGATTTTTGTAGTTCTTTTTTATGAAGTTTTTGTAACAAATTGAAGTGGACTGTTATAAAAATTATAAAAATAAATTAGTGTTGAAAATCTTCATTGAAGATTTTCAACGCAAATTTATTTTTATAATCCTATCTGTCACATTTCAGGTATGTATGAAATTGTTTATTCAGCAATTATCCTAATCTTTCCACAGGGGTCTAAAAAAACATCTCAGTCTTTAATGAGTTATGTAACTGAATGGCAATTGAAACCTAATTAAGAACTTTTAATGCTTTTAATTATGTTAGTATAACTACAATGGATTTTCCAATTCCAGAACAGGTAAAAAGTTTTTGTCATGGTTCCAGTCTTCAAAGGGGCGGTCTCTCAAGACAGGTCCATTATGGCATAAAAATACAAGTTGGTACCAGGTTACACTGGTCTCTCAAGACCGGTGATCTCCCATAGCAGGTCCATTAAAGAGTAAAACCAATCAGTGCTTGGCAGATGTGGTCTCTCAGAACAGGTGGTCTCTCAAGACAGTGGTCTCTCAAGACAGGTTTTACTGTATACATGCAGTTGCTTGCTTGCTCAGTTCTTGGTCTTAGTGTTCTCTGTTAAATTCGATTGTAAAATTTCTAGTCTTTGTATGCTTTTTCCTCTCCAAAACAGATTCTTAATTGGAGCCATTACACCACAAATTATCACAATGGCATGTGCCCCAGACCTTTTCTCAAAGAAAATCCCTGCTATTTTGATCACAAAAAGTCATCTTTTTGTCATACTGAGATCAGATCGTGACTTTATAATGACGCACTCACACCAGTGGTAGCATCTTGCATTCAGTATTCGCCCATTTCTTTTTTTCACAGAAAGTTATATAGATTTGTGGAGAGGAACAGAGATAGAGAAATTTTACCAGATTGCGACCTTGTCTGCTTTTCTGAACGCAGTTCTATAAATACCATTGAACTCTTTATTGTCCATTATAACCACTTTAGCAGGCATTCTCTAGTATATTAATGGAGTTTAGCAGAGTGGTAAGACTCAGTAATTCATGACGCCATGCAGCCGGAAGCGAGCCGTGGGCATTAATGAAAACAAAATTCTTTAACAGCCCGCGGCTCACTTCCGGTCATGGTAATAATAGTAATAACATGATTTTGTCGAACGTCCCAGTTTATTAACGGCCCTTGAGGAATGAATAACAGCCCTCTGGCTTATTAACGGCCCTCGACTTCGTCTCGTGCCAGTATTAAACCCTCGGGTTGTTATTCATTCCTCTCGGGCCATTAATAAACCGTAACGCTCTCCAAACTCATGTTATTGTTATATTATAACAACAGAAGTGAGATGTGTGTCAAGTCCCAAACAGCACATTAAACATGTTTCTTGCCATGCTCTTGTGAGCTGTGATGCAGGCTTGTTCAAATTAGAAATTAGGGCAACCCATCAAAAGGTTACATTTTCTATTTTTAGTTCAACTTTGGCAAAGCCAAATTTGAGCTTACGCCATGGCCAGTTGTCCGTCGTCCGTCTGGCCATCTGTCCATCTGTCCGTCAACAATTCAATACGGCTCGGGCTAGAGGCCGTATTTATGAACCGATCTTTACGAAACTTCTTGGGTACCTTTGTTATGACCGTGGGACAAGAACGAGTGTTTTTGGGTGCGGTCCGAAATTCAAGATGGCTGCCAGCCACCATTTTGTACCGACGATGCAGAAATCTGTTTTTTGTACAGAACTTCCGTATGAAAGCTCTGATTTGAATAATTTTTTGTATGAATGTTTGGTACCATGGGATACATCACATATAATACGGGTTCTTTTCTCGTGCGTAAATTATGCAAATTAGACTAACTTTGAGTTTTTTGGTGTTACTTTCAGCACTGTAAGTGCAAATGCCAATACAGCTCGGGCTAGAGGCCGTATTTATGAACCGATCTTTACGAAACTCCTTGGGTACCTTTGTTATCACCGTGGGACGAGAACGAGTGTTTTTGGGTCCGGTCCGAAATTCAAGATGGCCGATGGCAGCCATTTTGTACAAAATTTGGTGCAATCAGATTTTTGCACAGAACTTCCATATGAAAGCGCTGATTTGAATAATTTTATGTGTGAATGTTTAGTACCATGGGATACATCACATATAATACGGGTTTTTTTCTCGTGCAGAAATTATTCAAATTAGATGAACTTTGATTTTTTCAGTGCTACTTACACACAGTAAGTACACATGTCAATACGGCTCGGGCTAGAGTCTGTATTTATGAACCGATATTCACGAAACGTCTTCGGTACCTTTGTTATCACCTTGGGACGAGAACGAATGTTTCTGGATGCGGTCCAAAATTCAAGATGGCTGCCAGTGGCCATTTTGTACCGAAATTAGGTCTAATCAGTTTTTTGTACACAACTTCTATACGGCTCAGGCTAGAGGCCGTATTTATGAACCGATCTTTACGAAACTTCTTGGGTACCTTTGTTATCACCGTGGGATGAGAACGAGTGTTTTTGGGTGTGGTCCGAAATTCAAGATGGCCACCAGCAGCCATTTTGTACCAAAATTAGTGCAATCAGTCTTTTGTACAGAACTTCTGTATGAAAGTTCTGATTTGAATAAATTTTTGTATGAATGTTTAGTAACATGGAATACATCACATATAGTACGGGTTTTTTTCTCGTGCAGAAATTATGCAAATTAGATGAACTTTGATTTATTCAGTGCTACTTATACACTGTAAGTCCACATGTCAATACGGCTCGGGCTAGAGGCTGTATTTATGAACCGATCTTCACAAAACTTCTTGGGTACCTTTGTTATCACCTTGGGACGAGAACGAGTGTTTCTGGGTGCAGTCCAAAATTCAAGATGGCTGCCAGTGGCCATTTTGTACCGAAATTAGGTCCAATCAGTCTTTTGTCACAACTTCTACACAGCTCATATTTGTGAACTGATCTTCACAAAACTTCTTGGGTACCTTTGTTTTCACCTTGGGACAGGAATGAGTGTGTTTTGGGGTGCCTTTGTTATCACTGTGCTATGAGAACAAATATTTTGGGGTTCAGTCAGACCCCCTATGGGACTCAAAGATTTTTTTCTAGTTTAGCATCTGGCTGTCACCCATCTTTACAATACTTTACCTATACATTTGTTACAGGCAACGGTCAGTATTTATGTACAGACCGTTAGAATACTTTATATGTACCTTTGTTATCAAGTCATTACCTAGATGTTTGTCATTGCTGTGTCACATACTATACATGTACATGTCTTTGTCTTGACAAGTTGAGCTACAGTGTCATTGACACTTTCATTTCAGTGCTACTTACACACAGTAAGTGCACATGTCAATACGGCTTGGGCTAGAGGCTGTATTTATCAACCTATCTTCCCAAACTTCTTGGGTACCTCTGTTATCACCTTGGGATGAGAACGAGTGTTTCTGAGTGCGGTCCAAAATTCAAGATGGCTGCCAGTGACCATTTCGTACCGAAATTAGGTCTAATCAGTTTTTGTACACAACTTCTATACGGCTCAGCCTAGAGGCCGTATTTATGAACCGATCTTTATTATATGTCTTGGGTACCTTTGTTATCACCGTGGGATGAGGACAAGTGTTTTTGGGTGTGATCCAAAATTCAAAATGGCCACCAGCAACCATTGTGTACCAAAATTAGTGCAATCAGTCTTTTGTACAGAACTTCTGTATGAAAGTTCTGATTTGAATAAATTTTTGTATGAATGTTTAGTAAAATGGAATACATCACATGTAGTACGGGCTTTTTTCTCGTGCAGAAATTCTGCAAATTAGATAAATTTTGATTTATTTAGTGCTACTTATACACTGTAAGTGCACATGTCAATACGGCTCGGGCTAGAGGCTGTATTTATCAACCGATCTTCACGAAACTTCTGGGGTACCTTTGTTATCACCTTGGGACGAGAACGAGTGTTTCTGAGTGTGGTCCAAAATTCAAGATGGCTGCCAGTGGCCATTTTGTACCGAAATTAGGTCTAATCAGTTTTTTGTACACAACTTCTATACGGCTCAGGCTAGAGGCCGTATTTATGAACCGATCTTTACGAAACTTCTTGGGTACCTTTGTTATCACCGTGGGATGAGAACAAGTGTTTTTGGGTGTGGTCCGAAATTCAAGATGGCCACCAGCAGCCATTTTGTACCAAAATTAGTGCAATTAGTCTTTTGTACAGAACTTCTGTATGAAAGTTCTGATTTGAATAAATTTTTGTATGAATGTTTAGTAACATGGAATACATCACATATAGTACGGGTTTTTTTCTCGTGCAGAAATTATGCAAATTAGATGAACTTTGATTTATTCAGTGCTACTTATACACTGTAAGTCCACATGTCAATACGGCTCGGGCTAGAGGCTGTATTTATGAACCGATCTTCACAAAACTTCTTGGGTACCTTTGTTATCACCTTGGGACGAGAACGAGTGTTTCTGGGTGCAGTCCAAAATTCAAGATGGCTGCCAGTGGCCATTTTGTACCGAAATTAGGTCCAATCAGTCTTTTGTCACAACTTCTACACAGCTCATATTTGTGAACTGATCTTCACAAAACTTCTTGGGTACCTTTGTTTTCACCTTGGGACAGGAATGAGTGTGTTTTGGGGTGCCTTTGTTATCACTGTGCTATGAGAACAAATATTTTGGGGTTCAGTCAGACCCCTTATGGGACTCAAAGATTTTTTTCTAGTTTAGCATCTGGCTGTCACCCATCTTTACAATACTTTACCTATACATTTGTTACAGGCAACGGTCAGTATTTATGTACAGACCGTTAGAATACTTTATATGTACCTTTGTTATCAAGTCATTACCTAGATGTTTGTCATTGCTGTGTCACATACTATACATGTACATGTCTTTGTCTTGACAAGTTGAGCTACAGTGTCATTGACACTTTCATTTCAGTGCTACTTACACACAGTAAGTGCACATGTCAATACGGCTTGGGCTAGAGGCTGTATTTATCAACCTATCTTCCCAAACTTCTTGGCTACCTCTGTTATCACCTTGGGATGAGAACGAGTGTTTCTGAGTGCGGTCCAAAATTCAAGATGGCTGCCAGTGACCATTTCGTACCGAAATTAGGTCTAATCAGTTTTTGTACACAACTTCTATATGGCTCAGGCTAGAGGCCGTATTTATGAACCGATCTTTATTATATGTCTTGGGTACCTTTGTTATCACCGTGGGATGAGGACAAGTGTTTTTGGGTGTGGTCCAAAATTCAAAATGGCCACCAGCAACCATTGTGTACCAAAATTAGTGCAATCAGTCTTTTGTACAGAACTTCTGTATGAAAGTTCTGATTTGAATAAATTTTTGTATGAATGTTTAGTAAAATGGAATACATCACATGTAGTACGGGCTTTTTTCTCGTGCAGAAATTCTGCAAATTAGATAAATTTTGATTTATTTAGTGCTACTTATACACTGTAAGTGCACATGTCAATACGGCTCGGGCTAGAGGCTGTATTTATCAACCGATCTTCACGAAACTTCTGGGGTACCTTTGTTATCACCTTGGGACGAGAACGAGTGTTTCTGAGTGTGGTCCAAAATTCAAGATGGCTGCCAGTGGCCATTTTGTACCGAAATTAGGTCCAATCAGTTTTTTGTCACAACTTCTATACAGCTCGTATTTATGAACTGATCTTCACGAAACTTCTTGGGTACCTTTGTTTTCACTTTGGGACAGGAATGAGTGTGTTTTGGGGTGCCTTTTGTTATAACTGTGCTATAAGAACAAATATTTTGGGGTTCAGTCAGACCCACTCTGGGACTCAAAGATTTCTTTTCTATTTAGCATCTGACTGTCACCCACTTTTACAATACTTACATTTGTTACAGGCTGCGGCCAGTATTTATGTACAGACCGTTACAATACTTTATATGTACATTTGTTATCAGGTCATTACCGAGATGTTTGTCATTGCTGAGTCACATACTATACATGTACATGTCTTGACAAGTTGAGCTACAGTGTCATTGACACTTTCATTATGTAATACATTTGCTTTCATGTAACCCCTTTCCAGGCAAAATGACCCTACAGTACGTGGAGAGTGTATTATCACTAAATCACTCGCAAAGTGGAGATTCCACCCAAGCAATAATTGCAAATTTGTTGCAAAGCATAACAAGCACAAGCAAAGTTTCTGCCAATGGACCTCCGGGTTAAACCCGGAGGTCCATTGGCTGTAACATTGCTTGTGTTTTTAGTCGATATATACAAAATCTGGAAGTTATTGTTTGGGTGATAACTCCACTCCATGGGTGATTTAGTTACAATCCACTCTCCACGTACTGTATATATACCTGTGTCAGCCCTGAGATTGATATGAACATTTCTAAAAGACTGCACTTTATTTCATCAGTTTCTTTCAACTATTTGATGATATTTGTTATAAACAAGCTAATACATCCAGTGATTCAAATACAAAAGCACAAGCAATATGGTTCCATAATTTAATAATTGTATGTACATGTAATAGAACACATTAGACGAGTACACCTATCCTGTATTAAATATTATTATGCCTCAAAGTTAGTTTGTTCAATCCGAACACTGGAATACCATCGAAGGGTTCTGCCATATCAGGTAACGCACTTGATATTATTATGCCCTCGACCGATCTGGTCGGAGGGAGTATCTAGTAGAGAGCTGAGCCGGTTTGTTTGAATGTACATACGTTCATAAGTTCATATGTTACATTCGTTCGTAACACAAATGTGTCGTGTCCAATGTATTTGCTGATTCATTATTTGGCAGATTCAAATAATTTTTGCTATGCTTGTACCTCAGCATGAGGGAACAAATCCTACAGCAGAATTAATATTTTTCCATAAGCATTTACAAAGTTATTTGCCCTTGTTTAACTTAAGGGATTATTATTGAAAAATGTGTCCTAACATAATTGCTGCAGTAACACTGTCATTATTTGTTGGATTCAAATAACTTTTGCCATGCTTATACCTCAATATGAGCGAACGGATCCTACAACAGAATTAATATCTTCGCATAAAGATTTACACAGTTATTTGTCCTTGTTAACTAAGGAGCTGATTGAAAACTGTGTTCATCCAACATATTTGCTGCTCTAGCTCTGTCATCATATGTTGGATTTAAATAATTTTTGTCATGCTTGTACCTCAACATGGCCAATTGGACCCTGCATCAGAATTAATATCTTCGTATTAACATTTATAGAGTTATTCTCCCATGTTTAACTTAAGGTATGATTGAAAAATGTCTTCTCACTCATTTCCGAGTGGTCGCACAATGCTGATTCTTCACATAGAGGTTGCCCACAATGGGACAATGTTTTGGGATCTGTAGATCAAAGGTCAAGGTCACCATTGCTATAAATACGTTTTTGGTTTCTGTGCAATAAACTTTATTTTCCTTTTGTTTTCAAAGGATTGCTTTATTTTTTATATTAAAAATGAATTTATTTGTATAAATATACACTTTCTATATTTCTGAATATAAAAGACAGCCAAAATCCTCTCCATTTTTGCTCACTATTTGCAAAAGAAAAAGAAAAATTAAAAAAAAGCCTCCCTCCTTAAACTGAGTTAAAAAAAATGCCTGAGAAACAATTAATGTATTATACCCCCGACTTGAAAAGTCGAAGGGATATCTAGCGGAGATCGTCCATCCTTCTGTCCATCAGTCCGTCCATCCCAACATTTTCCTTTGTATCTCGGCCTCTGCTACTCTGATTTGAATAATATTTGGAATTGTGATAGAGCATCATGGGGGAATGATACCTGTGCAGTGTGAGTTTCTTCCACACATTTTTTTCAGAGTCATGGCCTTTTTTTCACTTTTTCGACTGGCGGTGAGGGCATTTGCACACGCTTTGCATTGCCCCTCTTGTTTGATATCAGGTGAGTAGCAGCCATTACTATTTTGATTAAATTGATGCATTTCCACTCGCTTTGAATTTTCAAAATTTGAATCAAAACAAAATAAGAGAATTTAAGTGCCAGAAATATTTTCAAGGTACCATTGAATATTTAAAAAATTGACAGAAAATATTATTTGTAGTCCCAAAAATTCTTTGTTGTTTTTATGACTATTACGACTATAGTCTTATCGAATTATAGCTCAACTTGACAAAGTCAAACTGAGCTATTGCCATCACTTCTCATCCGTCTACGTACATATGTATGTATGTGCGAACATATGTACATGCATACATACGTATGTCCACAATTTCCTTTGGCACAACGCACAGGTCGCATTTATGATCAGATCGCTTTGAAACTTAGAATGCTTGCTTGGGGTGAACTCTAGATGGGAACTATCGATTTTCGTCCATTTCTGTCAAAAAAGGTTGTCATTGGCAATGTTCTTTGAACTTAGTTTAGTCAGACCTCCATATTTCCCTTTTGCACACCCTAAAGGACACATTTATCATCAGATTTCTTTGAAACCTGGTGTGCTTGTTTTGGGTAACCTCGAGATGGGAGCTATCAATTTCCTTCCATTTCCCTCAAAAAATGTTGCCGCTGGCAAAAACAATTGATCTTGGTTTAGTCAGGCATCAATATATTCCTTTGACATGCCCTACAGGACACATTTATGATCAGATCGGTTAGAAACTTGGTATGCTTGTTTGGGGTTACCGCTAGATGGGAGCTATCGATTTTCTTCGATTTCTGTCAAAAAATGTTGCTGCTGGCAATGGCCTTCGGGGAACTTAGTGCAGTTATGCATCTATATTTCCCTTTGGCACTCCCTGCAGTGCACATTTTTGACTGGATCGCTTTGAAACTTGGTATGCTTGTTTGGTGTGACCTCTAGATGGGAGTTATCGCTTTTCTTCTCTTCCCATCAAAAAATGTTATCCCTTTTGCAAACTCTGCAGGGTATGTTTATTTATTTTCATAGAAAAGAAGAAAAAAACCATTCCTACAAGCAATGACCTTCAAACTTAGTGCATTTGTGCATTAACATCTTCCTTTGGCATGCCTCAGAGGGCACATTCATTATCAGGTTGTTTTGAAACTTTGTATGCTTATGCAGGGTGACAAAGATAGGAACTATTGATTTTCTTTTCATTTCCATCAAAAACTGTTGCTGTTAGCAGCAATCTTTGAATTTATTGCATTTGTACATCAACATTCTTTTTTCAGGTTCTTTGACATGGCCTACAGGGCACATTTATCTTAGCATTGTTTTTGAACTTGGTTTGCTCATTAGGCGGGACCTCTAGATAAGAGCTATTGATTAGCATTCATTTCTGTGAAAAAAGTTGCCGTTTACAATAACCTCTGAACTTACTGCATTTGTGTATCAACATTCTTCCTTTAGCCAGCCTTACAGTTTACATTTAAAAATGTATGGATTACTTTGACTTTGTGCACACACATTGCTGTTATATTTAAATTTCACCAAATAACATTGGTACCAATGATCTTCAATTTTGCCATTTCACTTATAACTTACCAAGTTCAAGTTTGTCAAGTTGAGCTACAGTGTCACTGACACTTTCATTTATGGTGAAGCGAACATTTTCTTTATAGTTTAGTCAACAGATGAAAAGGTATTTTTTGAACATTTAAAAGTGCTTTGTTAACACTTCGCAGGTGGCAATGAAGTAAATGTATGTAAGGGTATTTTAGATATGCTTGTAGCGATACATTTTACTTTGTAAACAAATATCGCACTTCGAATAGCAAAGATTGTTTACTGTCACCCTGGATACATGGCAGTGCTATTTACTGTTGATGGCTTTGCCTCACCTGATATGAACTCTCATCACCTTGTATGGAAATGTAGTAACCATCTACATGCCATGTAACTTATACGGCTAGGTATATAAGGGAGATAATTCCAGAAAACCAGTCTCACAAACACAACCATTACAAATGTGATTTGTTTTGAGTCTTTATTCGATATATCTTTTGTTTGTTCCAATTTGAGATTCAATTCAAGCAAAGAATCATCATGATTCGCCAGACTCAGTATAGTTGTTTAATTACTTTTTGATTTGCCATACTCAGTTTTATAAGTTATTGTGATGAATTGATGGTAACAAGGTTTGAGGTTTGCAGTTTGGAGCTTATGTTCATCCGAGACACAAAGCATCGAGGTTAAACATATACTGCAAGCCGTAAACCTCAGACTATGTTACCATCAGTTATTCATCACAATAATGTATATATTCCAGTAAGCCCCTGTCTATAGCCTAAAATCCATATCATAGAATGAACAAGAAGACAACTATAAACAGTCACAATTTCAGTAATTGAACCTCTCATGTACC
Organism: Pictodentalium vernedei; assembly: GCA_031216915.1. Classification (NCBI taxonomy): domain Eukaryota; kingdom Metazoa; phylum Mollusca; class Scaphopoda; order Dentaliida; family Dentaliidae; genus Pictodentalium; species Pictodentalium vernedei. The sequence continues at coordinate 606,276,775 of CM062295.1, read as the reverse complement.
ACTCGTCAACACTGGACAGATAATAAATCATATAAAGTTTGAGGTCACTCCATCTTAGTTCAGATCATAAACCAATTTAAAACCTAATTTAACCCTTTACCTAATGAATCGCCTGCATTTGCCCACGTAATATGCAAATCGAGCAGTTGAAAAAATTAAATTTTTCAAAATATTTCAACAAAACCATATGATGTGACCCCCTCATTGGAATGAGCTCATTGAGCTCATTCCAATGAGGGGGTCACATCATATGGTTTTGAAATTTTGTGAAAAATTAAAAAAAAATTATATTTAAAATAATAAATTTTGATATCGTCTGCATTGGGTAAAGGGTTTAAACAACACTTTATTTGCAAAATCGTCAGCTGTACTTTTGAAGAAACTACAGAAATAAAGTAGCTTGCCAGTTACTCTGTTGATGGAATATATGCAAAATGGGCAACCTCATTCCAAATATTTTGTATAGTGTTGGCGGACAGTAACAATATTATGCTACTGGAGCCATAAACATAGAAAAACTATCTGAGCTCTTATCCAATCAGAGAGTAAGGATTGTAGTCTTATTGGAACATAGTTGTTTAATTACCTTTTGATTTGAGTGCATTTTGGTTGATGTAAGATCTTGTTGTATTTACAGTTGCTGAAAATGTTGTCAAAAGATCTCACAAATTGGATGATGCTGATCTCATTTTGAGTTGTTATACTCCACCTAAGCAAAGTCCTGTAGATAATAAAAAGCTCCTGGTCAAAGGATTGAAGAAGAGTACTAGCATGGACTCTACTATCAATTTCTTGGAAGTCAAGCTGAGGTGTAATTGTAACACAGAGGATTGTTACTTTGTGAATATTAAACCTGACCACAAAGATGCTATACTGATTTTATCTGAGGACTTTGGTTTGTATCTATTATAATTAAATAAACTATTCAAGTGATCAGTGCACACAGTTGGGTTCTTCATGACTGTTGCATAAGCTCACACTAAAGCTGGTATTAGGAGGCTTTAAAATATATCACTGATACCAGGCTAAGGGATCCTTCTGTGATGGCAAGCCAACTGAATCTTATGGGTCACCTGAGACCTTGATTTAATTAAGTTTGGCTAACATTTTTATGCCCCCCGACTTAAGTCGGGTGGCATTTTGTGATTGAAGTGTGCATGTGTCTGTCTGTCTGTGTGTTTGTGTGTGTGTGTGTGTCCGAGCCAATAACTCGAAAACTGTTAGGGCCACAGTCATCAAACTTCACACAATTATAAAGGACCATGGAAGGATGTGTCACACACAATAGCCGGGATCGTACCCTCAAGGTCAAGGCCACATTTCAAGGTCACAATAAAAATCGGTCAATATTCGTGTTTCAGCCATAAGTCAAAAACGAATCATAGTACAAACTTTTTACAAATGTTAAGGATAGTCAGAAGGCTTTTCGTGTATAATAGTTTCTGCCGCATCTGCAAGGTGAAGGTCACAAAGGAGGGGTGGGGGAGGGGGGGGCATGTGTTACCTTAGTAACATTCTTCTTGTTATTAATTAAAGAAAATATCAAGCAATAAGTGCACAAAGCCACATCTGAGTTCTTTATAAGAGCTGCAATCTCATTTTCAAGCTGTACTTAGCCAAAGCTGTGTAATATGTCATTATTCCCTGCCAAAACAAAGTTTGTGGGGGATATAGAAATGGAGTCCATCCATTTGTGTGTCCATCTGTCCATTCGTCCATCCATCTGTCTGTCCGTCCATAACAACTTTAGACTTTTATATCTCAGTCAGTGGCTGTTGAATTTAAATGATCTTTGGTATGCTGATAGACCAGCAGGAGGGAAAGGATATTCACAAGTAACAGATTTTCTCCATTGTTTTTAGCTCACCTGACTGCAATTCAGTGGGAGCTATTGCCATCACTTGGCGTGTGTCGTCCGTCAATCGTTCACTTTTGGAAACTTGTCTTCTTTTTCACAACCACCGGGCCAAATTCAAACATATACTGCACAGGTCATCTATGGAGTATACCCTTTCTATTTTGTCCAAATGAAGCAGCTGCCATCTTCGGGCTCTGGTTAATGCCTCAAAAGCTTAAAAATGTTTAAAAATCTTCTTCTCATCAACCACCAGAGAGAATGCCTTGATATTTGGTATGGAACATCCTTTGGCATTGAAGATTAGTTTGTTCAAGGAAGGTTGGTAGGTCAATATTTGGGCTCTCTGTGGGAGCACATCCAATTTGGGCACCACCCCCAAATTTGTATTTCACGAACCAGTGTTCCGAATTGAACCAAATTTGGCATATAGTATAAGTGGGTCTTAAGTAATGATTGATGCTCGAAAAAAAATTTTCACATCCCCATGGGAACCTCAGGGGCTAAAATAGAAAAAATTGAAACATCCATATTTCCCAAAGCACACAGAACAAAGAACTGTTATTTGGTATGAAGCATCCTTAGGGCCAGTAGTTTCAGGGTGTGGGCAAGGCACTTAACCCAGATTGCCTATATGGGGGCACGATGATGCTGTGTACAAAGGCGTATTGCACGTCGAAGGTGCATATGTCTTCAACCAATCTAACCTTTGTGCTGCGGTGCCGAGTTCAGAGTTACGATGTAGGAGAGCTGACAGCCGCTCGTTGTTGCTCGGAGGTTCTCTCTGGGTACCCCGGTTTTCTATAGGTGGTTGGGGGGGGGGGGGGGGGGGAGGTTAGCATTGAAAAATTGCTGAGACAGCATATTTGCCGTAAATTATCCTGAAGCAACTGCTGTTATATTTATTCACACTATAGAACAATTTAGTACTATGTAAACAATCATATTATAGAGAAGTGGAGTTAGCTGTCAAATATGACATGTTATCTTATTATTTTAATCAGGTGGAAATGAAATGATTTATTTCTATGCTTTTAACCTTCTCAACACTTCATTGTAGGTTCCACAGATTTTATTTCATGTAATGTGAGAATAATAAAAACCCTTTCTATACTCAAATTACTGCTCTAAACATCATTCAGATAAGTAAGTGGCAGAGCCAAAAATGTCCATTTCTGATTCCTTGTCTGAACCCTTTCAATGCTGTGCACATGTTTGGGGGGTCAGATACTACTTTATTAAAATAAAGCCCCTTGGTTCATATTTGGGCTCAGTACAGGAGCCCGAATATTCCATTTATGGCAAAATGGGGAATAGTCTTCAACAATCTTCTTCTTCAGAACCACCAGTTAGAATCTTTTAATGTTTGGTATACTCATTATTATGAGGGTCAGATTCAAGATTGTTCAAACCACGTCCCTAGATTATTATTTGAACTCTCTATGGAAGCCAAATTTTAACTTAGTGCAATATGAATAATTTTTAAAAATCTTGTTCTTCAGATACACCAGTCAGAATGCTTTCATATTTGGTAGACAACATCTCTGGAGGGTGTGTGGGGGGGGGGGGGGGGGGGGGGGGGGGCAGGCAGATTTAAGTTCAAATAGGGTCCCTAGGTTAATATTTGGCTCATTATGGTAGCCCAAATTTTAACTTCATGCAATGTGAGGAAATTCCTTGAAAAATCTTCTTCAGATCCACCATTTGTATACAACACCTCAGGAGGGGGTGGGCAGCTTCAAGTTTGTTCAATTCGAGTGTCTGGATTAATATTTGGGTTCACCATGGGAACCTGATTTTTAACTTAATCCAGTATGAGGGAATGTCTTCAAAAATCTTCTTCAGATTCACCAGTCAGAATCCTTTCATATTTGGTTTACAACTTCTCTAGTCAGGTGAGATTCAAGTTTGTTCAATTCGAGTGCCTGGATTAATATTTGGGCTTACTTTGGAAACCTGAATTTTAACTTAATGCAATATGAGAGAATTTCTTCACAAATATTCTTCTTCAGATTCACCAGTCAGAATCCTTTCATATTTGGTTGGGGAGATTCAAGTTTGTTCAAATCGAGAGCCTGGGTTAATATTCGGGCTCCCTATGAGAGCTGGAATTGGCCATGCACCTGAAGAATTAGAAATTTTGTATTAAGTACCCTCTAGAGTTGTGTAACTAAGATTAATCCATGTAGGTTGTTTCAAAGGGCTCCAAAGGGGAGCTCCCCTTTTTATTCACCCTTTTTATAAAAATGGTTGTATTATGTTATGGCATTGGCATCCGTCTGTCAATCTGTCTGTCTCTGTCCATCTGGCTGGAATTGTTTTCCGGACTTTTTTTCATTATGGATGGACATATTGAGAAAATTTTTTGTTATGGATACTTACAGATCAAGTTCGAATTTCATTCCACTCAGTTGATTTTTGGTGGAGTTACTGCCCTTGAACTTAGTTAATGTTTTCCAGACTTTTTTCGTTTTGGATTGACTGATTGATTTTTTGTTGGACATATTGAGAAAATTTTTGGTATTCAGCTTTGTTATGGATAATTACAAATCAAGTTCGAATTTTGTTCTGCTCAGTTGATTTTTGGTGGAGTTACTGCCCCCTGAAATTAGTTACCATTTTCCAGACTTTTTTTCGTTATAGATTGACATATTGAGAAAATTTTTTTATATATAACTTTGTTATGGATACTTATAGATCAAATTCGAATTTTGTTCCACTCTGTTGACTTTTGGTGGAGTTACTGCCCTTGAACTTAGAATTTTTAGAGTATTCTGGATTTTTTTCATTTTCCGGACTTATTGAATAAGTATAATTAATTAAAATGTAGAAACTGACAGTAAAGTTCAACTGGAACATGAATAATGTTTTATAATTTCTGGAAGTACGGCGTATTATGCACCGTCCAATGGTGTCCTCTGGTTACATTACGATAAACTGAAAAAAAGCCATGATGCTTGATCTATTTTAGTCACTCCTGAGGTGCTCAAGGATTGACAATGTATCCTTTGGAGATTGATTGCTTAATGTAGATTTATTTTTGGACTCTGTTTATATCGGGTTCTGTTCAAGGTGAGTGCTTTGGCCCTGTGAAATCTCGTTTTTTTTTTGAGGGGGTGGGGGGGAGGTGTAGAGAGAACCTTAGGAGTTGAAAACAAAATTTCATTCGGTTGTTTTTCTTTAATACTTCCTAGAACAGAGTTTTTTCCTAGGACCATCAGAAATGAATGGCCAAAAAAGTTGCCTTTGGTTGTGTCATAGCAAATAAAAAAATTGCTCTTGCTGCCGATCACTTACTGATACACTCATTTCTTTTGACAACTTGAGCCAGGAAAGCATTTTAGGCTTACTTGAGCCTCTGGTTTTCTAGAGTTATGGGCCTTTTTTCTGACTCAGAAATCCTTGGTGGGGGATACCAGTGATGTTGCATCTTGATCATGTCTGGCTTGGGATACTCCTTGGATGATTAGCCAGTTAAGTCATCCAGGTTATCTGATCCATTCATTTCATAGCCATCAAGCAGATGAATGTTAGTGAGTGACTTAGCTGGTCAAGTCGGGTGACTGAATCAGCTAAACAACCACTAACATTCACCTGCTAATAAATATCTACATCATCCAAAATAGCCATTCATATTATATTTTGTAACTCTTTGATTTAAAATGATCGATCATGACTCTGTATTGGAACAGTCTCAGTAAGCATGTTCCAGTGAGATACCACCAAATATGATGGTGATATTTTAGGCCTACCATAAGTTAAACCTGAAAAAGTTGAAACACTACTATAAACCTCAGCGGTTATAGTACAAGTAGTACAATGAATGGGGATTACATCATGCATAGCCTAATACCATGACGTCATGATCTTCAGTCATAAAAATTAAGTTCACAGATGCTGAAAGATTGTCAAAATATATGCGAACAAAACTAGAAAGGGAAGAGCATTGTTAGATAAATTGGTTATTAAGCCATGTGGGTTTCCGAGATGGTGCATTGAAGTTTCTACCTCGTCTCTGATACATATATCGACTCATCCTAACAGTCATCAGCATCATCAATATATGCCCAGAGAAGAGTTCTCGACTTCAGTATACCATCTTGGAACCCCACATGATGGTAATAAGGTCTAAAAAGTTAAAAATCTGTTTCTCAGACCCTACAGCATGTTTCTTTTGCCACATGCTCTCTTTTTATAACCACTGCAAACTTAAAAAAATAAAAATGAAATAGTTTATGTCTGATATTTTACCCAAGTTAATAAAATTTATAAATTTGTCCCTTGAGTACAACATGTTTTAGATTGTAAAGTCTTCTCGCACCAAATGGACGAAACACACCACCACCCATTAGAGATAGGCAGATTTCAAATTTCATGTCGGTTCCAGTTTCATTCAAAGGATCGGGTTTTTGGTTTCAGTTTCAGTTTTCATTGTACAAACATAGCAATATATTGCATTTGCATACAGTTAAAACTAGAAGTCCTGTCATGAAATGTGCGCAAATAGCACATCAATCTGCGTGTTAATATATGCGTTATAACAATAGTAAGGCTATCAAATTCTGTACAAGTGGGCTGTGCACAAGCAATGTTTCTGCCAATGGACCTCCGGGTAACCCGGAGGTCCATTGGCAGAAACATTGCCTTTGTTTGTGATGAGTAGCCAGGAGAACCTGCTGTGCTTTGGATGCCATTCGATATGGCATTTGCTCACAATTCACACGCACAATTAAGCCTAGAAAAGTGCACAGTTCGGGACAGGACTTCTAGTTTTAACTGTATACTGTACAGTCAGCGGGGAGTGTCCCGAAACATTTGAAGGATGCCAACTCGGGAAAAACGCTGTGAATGATAGTTCTGTGAAACACTCCTGCGTGAAAGTGATTAATATAATTTACAATGTCTCTGAAAATTTAGCAATGTGCAATTAATCCAGTACATGAATAATCATGGGAATCGAGTGATAGACTTATCCTCAAGACACTGAAGTTCGAGCACTGTTTTTATAAGAGATTAAGTTACACCTGAAGTCGGAAAAAGATGCAGCAAGAATGCAATTAATTCATTTTTTTTATTTGGTCATAAAACCCTTTTACAAACCCAAGTTACTTTCTGGATGAATCTAAAACCCTCAGGTCCAAACGCCGATGTCGCCCATTTGCAAACGCCGTGGAGAAATGTAGAGAAGTAGAAATTACCTTTCCCCCCTTTCAAATCGACAAAAATAAAAATTTGGAAACAATAGTAGACTATGATTTCTTGTGCAGAGCTTAAATGGATGTGAACAGGTCAACACTAGCACAAAAATAGACTTGGTCTGTGTGGGTAAATCCTCAGCACATCAAACTGAGAACGAAAAATATTGAGCCTATACAGTCTCAACTCCACCCGTGTTTTGTTTTATAGAAATATAGCCTATGACACCTTGCGTTTGTGGTTGTAAAATTGACTTCCACTTTTACTCACAAATCCTTGATAGCTAAGAGAAGCAGGGTATTTCAAGGTCCATCAATGAATGTCGTGAAGGATTCAGCTTCATAAGTTTTCCCTCCACTCCCACCTCCCAACAAAATGTCCTCCAATACAACTTGCTATAGGCATTCAGAAATACTTTGCCCCGAATTTTGATTAGAACTGAAAATGAAATCATATATGCTTAATTTAAAAAAAAAATTCAGAAAGTGATGGCCCCGAACGTTAGGCAGATTCAATTATATTTTTACACTGTAAACCAATGGCCCAGACTTAGCTGGTGCTAACTCAAAGATATCGAGGGCCAAACACAAACTTGTCCTCCCCAATCCCCAAAATTTGCATGCAAAACCAAAAATTAGAAGTCCTATCTGGTCCTCCATACCTTTACTCTCTGTGCATGCACAGATGCAGGAAGTGACCGGAATTGGCACAAAGATCATTCTTTGTTTGGCCCTCAGTCAGATAACTACAAACTGACTTCTCTGCTTTTAAATCTCAGTTTATAATGACGCCAGACACAAATCAATGGTTAATTTGGTGGATCCAAGGACACAACTGGATGAAGGAAGGAAGAAACGGTGATTTGAAAGTTCTGGGCTGTAACTTTATAATATTTATAAAAATTAGTTCATGTTCCCAAATTTAGGGACATGGGCCTGATGTCATCATTATTGATAATGATTTTTCCACTGTTTGCTAAGTATTCCTAGCCGACCGTCCCTTGAAACCCCTCAGTTAAACTCCCAAGTTTTTTGGCTTGTTTTATTGAAATTTTTTTATAAAATTTCTTGGGAGTTTAATGTGTTACACAGAATGTTTATTCTGTATATCCCCATGGTTACGTCCTCACCCTAGGGGTGTTTAGGCATTTGGGTCATGCATCATACATCTGATGTATTGTTTTTCTTCTGATGAAGATCTTGCTTTACATCGGATAGTTAAAAAATCTGTTACTGACTTAGGGCCATGTTGCCTGGGGTCTTGTTTCCAGTTTTCATTCTGATGTTGTTTACATTGACAATGCTCTATTTATATACGTAGTTTCCTATTTATATATATGATAGGTCTGTTGTAAGATACATTAAATATTCCGATAGTGTAGCAGTTAATTTTTTGGATAGAAAAATAATTTTTGTCCACACTTCGGCTCTGTCGGGATACATTTGGGCACATCGTTCCCTTTGGGAACTTGGGCTGTTGTCAAAATTTTTCAAAATTTTTTTTTTTTGTGTAAATTATTTTTCGATTTATATTTTGAATGTTATTTGTTATGTATCTTTTTATAATATTTAATATGGAGTTGGTGGGAGTACGATCGACTTAGTTTGCTTCATTATGAAAGCAGATTGCTCAGTAAGCAAGACGAGGAAGCCTTTTCTCTGATTTAAATGTTGGTTGCCTTGCTTGTAGTTGATGTACTCCTACTAATTCTTGCGCAACATGTCTCACATGGGATGACAAACATTGGAGAAGGGTGTCATGGTACGTTGTTAGCAAGAGGCCATTACCGGTCCTCTTGCGGTGAGAGGCCACTGCCGGTCCTCTCGCCAAAAAGTTGCTCTAGTTTTTTACTTTCTATTTACAGAAGAACAAGAACATGGTGATGTTTATGTGACACCGTCAGAGAGTGTGCTTCCGTCGTCGCATTTAGATAGTCAAGTAGAGCTAGTGGCTAAAGTGCTCATGAATATTAGACAGGGCAATAAACCACAGCGTGGTTTCAGCTCCCTGTTGCCAGATAGCTCAACTGGTGAAGCGGTTATGCCGTCCATGGGAACCATGACACCATGTGTGTCCATTGTGGTTGAGGAGAGTAGAAAGGGTAGAGCGAGCACTATAAAACAATAACAGGCTCACCCTGCGACGACGGAGATGAAGAAGCCGGCAAGTTCAGTGGGAAGTTTGGCGAGGTCTGAAGGACCGCGAGCGAGAGAGCCTCCCTCTCTTTCATAACAACATCTCAGGTCAGATGTTGTTCGGAACTTGCATCAGTCAGAGCATACATCCACGCCTCCCGTCCAGGACGCTCCGTTCAGTTTACAGCTGGGGTCGGCTATATTTACGGCTTCTTCTTCAGCATCTACCAAACACACGACCACACCTTGGCTACATGACTTCTGATATCCAGCCTGCATCGCCGAGAAGGTCCACTCAAAGAAGTCACACCATACTGTAGCCAAGGAGATGAGGCCTCATTCATCGGGGCATCTGCAGAAAAGAGCCATCTCGAACACACTGTCCCAGGAACAGCCGGCGGCCAAGCAACAGTAGACCACTGCTCCTCAGGCCTCTGTAACAGACTTGCTGTCGCAGATTGCACAGCTCATCGCAGCATCCCAGCAAGTGCAGAAGCAGCCAACGGCAGGCTCAGAACCTGAGCTGTTGGATGGTGCTGGGTCGGTCCAGTCATCTGCGTGTTCAGATGCCGATGACCATGAGTATAATCTGATTCAGTCGGATGGTGAAAGGGATTTGGAGGAGAATTTCCCTTCCCTTTCGGAACAACACAGGGTGGCGATGGATCTACTGCATCAATACTTCCCGTAGTTCGTTTCTGAGAATTGGAATGCTGCGACCACTCGAAAGTATCACTATTCAGTAGCTAAGAGATGAGGCCTCATATATCAGGACATCCGGAGAAAAGAGCCATCTTGGACACACTGTTCCAGGAGCAGCCGGCGGCCAGAATAGAAGACCGCTGCTCCTCAGGCCTCCGTAACGGATTTGCTGTCACAGATTGCGCAGCTCATCGCAGCATCCCAGCAAGTACAGAAACAGCCGACGGCAGTCTCAGAACCTAAGCTGTCGGATGGTGCTGGGTCGGTCCAGTCTTCTGCAAGTTCAGATGCCGCTGACCATGATTTTCAACTGATTTAGACGAATGATGAAAGGGATACGGAAGGGGATTACCCTTCCCTTTCGGAACAACACATGGTTGCAATGGATTTATTCCATCAACACTACCCTGAATTTGTTCCAGCGAATCAGAATGCTGCGACTACTTGCAAGAAACCACTAGCGTTGTTGGACGCTGACTTCATCCGGAAAAAGAAGAGGTCATGTCTTTTCCGGTTAAGTCTAGACAGGTGTCACAGGCCTTAGACCTTTTAGATGACGCCATATTCATCTTTCCAATGGGAAGAAGTAAGTCGGTTTCTTGTCGTCATCTTCCATAATTTTACCGATTTTAATGGAAAATGGGGAAGATGTATAGAGAGTTCCCCTGCGTTTGAATGAGCAGGCTAAGGACCTAGTTATGGCCTTACCTTCATCATTCACTATTTGCTCGGACACAATTGAGACGACAATTTCTTCATTCAGAGCGAATTTAGATTCACTGTCTTACACAGATCACCTTTAAGAACTGTGATGCAATGTCTCTACGGAAAGGAATTTGAGGACGTTCATACCTCATTTTTGAGTCCTTCCAGGGCTATTATGTATAACTCTGTCTTAACAGTGGCTAATTTGGAGTTAATCAGACGTGACGGAGCCCTTGCGCCGTCATCTTTAATAGATGACAAGGTGAAAAACTCTATACGGGTCACTCCGGTTTCCAGACACTAAGTTTTTGACGATAAGCTTTCATTGGTTTATGACCAAGCTACAAAGAAAGCATCAATACTCTGCTCCTTAAGTCGGCATCTAATTGACCTGCAACAGCAGAAAAGATTAAGGGAGGACATCCTAGACAGAAAATCGATTAAAAAGGACTCTTCACGAAGGTATAGATAACCCTTCTATAATTACTGTAGGGATCGTCGTACAACGACTCCGATAGGGGGTTTAGGTCTGATCGCGACTACCGCTCAGATGCCCCTAAGCCGTTGGCTCGAGGCTCTTCGCGAAGGAGACAAAGTTTCTCCTTCCGACGGCCTCGCAGGTACTACACCTGAGGGTTAGGACATCTATTGCTTAGCAGTTGACGGATGGTTATCAAGATTCATATCAAACTGGATAACTATTACGGTAGACCACTGGACGAGAATTGTGGTCTCAGATGGCCTACGGCTATCTTTCTGAGAGAAACCACCACTAACTTAATGTCCGTGATGGACAATGCTTCCATCAGATCGTTGCATAAGAGTCTCTCCAATTGGAGGTAAAGGTTCTCTTGACAATGAAAGTAATAGAGGTCATTGAGAATCAAGATTCTATAGAATTTTATAGTCACCTGTTACTCGTACCGAAGCCAGAGAGCTCGTTCCGATAATAGACTGGAGATGGATAACAAGTTTATCGTAGCTCTAAAAGTTTATTTATGGTAATCATTTAGTCGGTAAAAGCGAGCATTCGAGTGATCGACTATGTGACAAGCATAGATCTAAGGATCCGTTCTTTTACGTCCTGGTATATCCGGCATTCAGAAAGTACCTACGGTTCATTGTCCAAGGGATAGTATTTCAGTTCCGAGTGATGTGCTTTGGTCTGAATCTAACGCCCTGGGCTGTCACTTGAATAATGAACTTGGTAATGTTCACAACAATTTGGTTCGTCTGCCGTTATCCAGAGTGAAATTAGTCAATTGTTATGCTTGCTTTTGTCTACTCTCAGACGCATTAACAATTTATGCAACTGATGGGGTTGTGCGGAGCGGCTATGCATCTTATTGAGATGGGTCGCTTATGCACATGTCCCCTCCAGTTATTCTTTACCCAGAACTGGAGTGTGAAGACGCATTCGCTCAAGACCAGTATTGTTTTAATGGATCTAGTAAACAAAAGGTCCATATTGGGGCAGATCTTCGGTGGTTAACTCAAAGAGTTCTGCTGCAACTGCCAGATCCGGCTTTCACGATTAGGACGGGTAAGAGTCAATAGTTTGGGGCACGTCCCTGAGTCCGACAGACCCGAAATGCAGGGGTCTTGGGACTCTCGGTTCCTTGTGAAACACATAAACATCAAAGAATGATGTCAATATTGTTAGCGCTACATAAATGGATTCACATTATTTGCAGACACGCTTGTTCAGATGTTGATGGACAACTCAATAGTGGTAGAGTACATCAGGAACCAGGGCGGCACCCTTTCATTTTTTTTATGATAACTAACAGAGAAGATTTTTCATGTTCATCTCTCCATCCGTCATATCCTGGGTCGTCTGAACATACTAGCAGACTCGCTCTTCGGAAAGGTCACCTGTTTCATTTGCATTGGACGCTCAACAAGCAAGTGTTTGGACAGTTTTGCTACCAGTGTGATCGCCCCATGATAGTTCCCGAACAATTAGTTACCATCTTTTGTGTCATCATGACCAGACGATTGAGTGCATGCAGTATTTGATTCAATAGATTACGTTTAACCCTTTACCTAACATGAAAAGCAGACGACACTTGCAAAAAAAATTCTGGAATAACTAATTTTTTTCATTTTTTGTCTCAAAAACATAGGTTATGACCCCTCGTTGGAACGAGCTCGACGAGCTCGTTCCAACGAGGGGTCATAACCTATGTTTTTGAGACAAAAAATGAAAAAAATAATGAAAATTAACTGGCGATTTTTGAGAATAGCGCTGGCCGGTTTTGGCCGTTACGTTGGGTAAAGGGTTAAGATTGAACAGTCTCGTTGTGAATCCTCCTAGTAGCACCTCTGTTGTCACAGAAACCTTGGATCAGTACTCTCAAGTGTCTGTTATGGGATGCTTCCTCCATGAGAGGGCCTTCTTTCAGGGGAAGTTTTATTCTTCACGTTCTTCTCCGCCCATAGTGCCATAATGGAGTCGGTAAGACATGAGGGAACCATCGCGGTTCCTATATTTTTTTATAACTGGCACAGGAATGATTAAATTATGTGGGTGAGGAGATTTCGATATGACTTTGAATCACCCCCATCCCCCACCCACTGCCTATGTGTTTAGAGGCAATTACTGGGCAAGACGTAGTTTTCTTCCCGCAAGCCTCATATAATTTAATACATACATACTATGCATTTGGGTCGTGTTCTATGGCAACCTCATGGGCACATCCGCTTTTTAGTTGGATTAGTTTCCTGTGATTATTTGTTGATTTGTTATATATGAGTGCTTATTTAAAAATCATCACAATTAAATTGCTACTCTTTGAGTACCTAGCAGGCTGCATATGCCGCATGGGGTGTACATTTATATAGTGGGCAATATTAATTACTAGGATCGTCGCTATAGCCTTAACTTCTGAAGTGGCATTAAGCACCATTTATTAATCATGAATTAATACCTGAGTACCTGTTCGATGATTATTTATATTGGTTTTTGGTACCGCTCTTATTGATTCCAGAACTCTCCCCTCTTTCTTTTGGAAGATTCTTTCAAAAGAAAGTGAGGGGGAGGGGATTTTTACCTCTTCTCTGGCTTAAAAAGTATGTAACTATGAAGGAAGCTGTTTTATCCATAATTATATCCCGCATACAGCTGAAGAGTTATTATATGGCGTATGTTTGTGGGGGATTTTCACTCATTCTCAGATACACCATTCTAACTTTTGGTGCTTGGTCTGAACTAGCCTTAAAAAACATCCTAAGTAGCATTGTTTTCATGCTTTCAAAAAGGAATTACTTAAATTGGGCTCCTTATTAGCTCACCTGACTGAAAGTCAGTGTGAGCTTTTGCCATCTTATTTCATCCGTCGTCTGCCATCCGTTAACTTTCTCAACTTGGTCTTCTCCTTCAAAACCACTAGCCCAAACCAAAACAAATTTTGCATACAGTATATTGGAGGTATCCTCTTTCCAGTTTGTTAAAATGAACTCGGTGCCCCCTCTGGAGTGGGAGTGATGCCCCAAAAGCACCAGTATTTTTATACTGTACCAATGACCCAGACATAGCTGGTGCTAACTCTTAAAATATAGGGCCAAACACAAATTTTGCCCCCCAATCCCCAAAATTTGCATCTAAAACTAAAGAAAACATGTCCTGAAAGGCCCTCCACACTTCGCCCCTACTGCGCATGCGCAGTGTCAAGGACGTTCCGAAATTGGCGCCATTAATCATTCTAAGTTTGGCCCTTCATCAGTTAACATCTGACTGATCTTTGTGCTTATAAATCTCAGTTTAAATGATGCCAGACACATAAATATTAGTGAAATGGTGATTCTAAGGAGGATAGAGAAGGAGGAGAGGAAAAGAATGTGTGACAGAATATTATCAGGGCTGTAACTTAAAATTTTTTAATGAAATTATGTTAAGTTACCTATTTTCAAGGCAGCAGCCATTTTGTTGTCATTCTGATTATTTAGTTACACTGTTTTTTAAGTGTTTTCTTCTCTCCCTGTCCTTTAAGTTCCCCCTTGCTATTCTCCCATGCTTTTGGCATAGTTTTTGTAATTATTATTACTAAATTTTCTTGGGAGTTTTAGCTGAATAACAGAATGAATTCTGTTCTTTCCCCATGTTTACGTCTTCACCTACGGGTGGTTAGGCGTTGTGTTCTGCATCTACCATCTGATGTTCTGCAGTTTCTTCCCTGGAAGTCTCTGTTTTGCATCAGATAGTGTATTTTTGGGAACTGATTTCGGGCCTGGGTGCCTGGAGTCTTATTTTAGTGTTTTTACACTCATTGTTTACATTTACAACAGCCCTCTGTGTGAGGGGGGGATTTCTAAAAAATAATATCTTGATGTTATTTTAATCATAACTAGATACATTATTATTGTTCGTAAGTGTTGAATAAATTGTTTAAAATATTTTTAAAATTTTTGTCCACACTTAGGCTTGGGATCCATTGGGGCTCAACGTTACTTTTCAGAAACTTGGGCTGTTCTGAAAAAATATTTTTTCAAAATATTTTGATTTCAATTATTTTTTCTATATTAATGGATCATATTATTATTATGTATTTTGATTGCCAGGGGTTAGTGCGAGTACCAGGACTTGTTTTCTTTTCACATTGAAAGGATATTGATCAATTGTTTTAAGAGGAAGTCTTCCTCTGACTTTATTATCATTCTATATGTGGTCAGTGTACTCGCATTAACTCCTGTTCTCTATCGTATGATTTCGATGACAATATGGGAAGCGTATGTCACGGTATGTTGTTGGGGATTTGGACACTCCGGTCCTTTCCCCGCAGGGTCACTCTACTTTATCAATTTCTATTTCAGACGATCAAGATTAGGGTGATGTATCTGTGATGTCTTCCAACAGTGTGCCTCCGTCGTCACAATTAATGAAGGGCTAGCGGAAAAGTGCTCATGTAAATACGCCAATTGCCTAAGAGGACCCTAGTAGGTTCGACGGCCTTTGACGTCCGCTAGCTCGCCTGGTGTAGCGTCCATTCACCGAATGGTTCGGCAGCCGGGTTCGTCCGTTGCGGTCTAGAAGGAATTTTGGGGTGATGCGAGCACTATAAATTAACCTAATGCACACCCAGTGACGGCGGATCGGAGGGAGAACGCAGGAAGCCTTTTAGTCCGGTTCATAGCTCGTTCCGGTCCATCCGGACGGCAAGCGAGAGAGGCCCCTCTCTCGTTCAACAACATCTGGCCCCAGATGTTGTGGTACAAAATGTGTCGCAAGCGGAGCATACGTCCGTCGCTCGGGACGCTCCGTTGTATAGGCAGTCCGCTGAGACTGCTAAGGCTTCCTCTTCTCGTCAGCGCACACGACCGCACCTTGGCTGCGTGACCGCCGATATATTACCAGCTTCGCCGATCAAGGATTCTTCGGCGACCAGGTCACACCATCCGGTAGCCAGGGACACGAGGCCTGCAGACTCCGGACGTTCGCATAGGAAGTGTGCGGGAGTCAACGTACACGGAGCTTCCGGCGGCAATGCATCGTAAGACCGCTACTGCACAGGCCTCGGGAACGGACGTGCTTTCCTTAATAGCACAGTTTATCGCAGCATCCCAGCATCAACTGAATCTGTCATATATATTTTATCCGACGATGCTGGGTCGGGACGCTCCGCGGAAGCGGGTACAGACGTCTGAAAGTTTCATCCGGTCCGACGGGATACCGAAAGGGATTCGGAGGATTTCGAGCTTTCCCTTTCGGAACAACATATGCTGTTGTGTATGTCATCTGACTTGGTCTTCTACAGCTTCTTTCGTCGGACCAGAATGCTGCGATGCCGGATAAGAAACTGATAGCGTCGGTGGACTTAGAAATTTTTGGTTCGGTTCAGGGACATCGTCCCTCAGTTCCGACATAGTCCAATAATGTCACACAAACTTTCGAATTATTGAACGACGCTATATATATTATTATTTTATGCTTGCTAACCAAGCATTTCTGGTTTCTTGTTCGAAGAGTTATGGAGATGTCTTTCAAAAGTGTGCCTCTGTCGTCATAGTTAATGAAGAGTTAGCGGCAATAAGTGCTCATGGAATATGTCTATCGCCTACGGAGTAACATTCGCTAGCTCACCCGGTGTAGCGTACATTCATCGAATGGTTCGGCTGCCGGGTTCGTCCGTTGCGGTCTAGGAAGGAGATTTGGGTGATGCGAGCACTTTAATTACTTTAGTACTCACCCAGTGACGGCAGATTGAGGACAGATCGGAGGAAGCCTGTTAGTCTGGTTCCTGGCTTGTCCAGGTCTGTCCGGGCTGTGAGCGAGAGAGGTCTCTCTCTCGCCCAACAACATAGGGGACCGCATGTTGTGGTTCAGATATTTTACATTCGGAGCATATGTCCATTGGTCGGGACGCTCCGTTATATTGACAGTCCGAGAGACTGTCTTTAATGCTTCCTCATCCTCACAGCAGGGCACACGACCGCACATTGGCTACGTGACCTCGAGTATCCGATCAGTTTCGGCATTCAGTGATTCCACGGCGAATAGGTCGCGCCATCCGGTAGCCAAGGGACACGAGGCCTATACACTCCGTTCGCTCGCATATTGGTAGTATGCACGGGGTAACGATCACGGAGCTTCCAGCGGTAATGCATCGTAAGACCGCTTCTCCTCAGGCCTCAGTGACGGACGTGCTATCCGAGTTAGCACAGTTGTTTCGCAGCATCCCAGCAATTGACAGTTTCTCGGTCGAATCAGGAATTATCCGACGGCGCTGGGTCGGTGCGGTCCGCGGTTGCATCAGGTACGGACGACCGAACGCTTTATAGGGTCCGACAGGATGGCGAAAGGGATTCGAAAGATTTCGAGTTTTCCCTTTAGTAGTATCGGAAGATGCCTTTCATATCTTCTGGCATTATCTTCCAGTGATTATAATTTCGGACTTCATTGCTGCGATCTTGGATAAGAGACTTATAGCGTCATTGGACTCGGATTTTTCGATCGGTTCAGGGACATTGTCCCTGACTTACCGACGCAGTCCAATATTGTCATTACAACATGTGTTTTATTTTTCGACGCTATATATATATATATACAAGCCTGCTACTAAGCATGATAGTTTAGTTTCTTGTCTGCGTTGCTCATTTCTGCCATTTTATCATTTATACAAATAGTTTATTTTGGCAGAGCAGGGCATACCGAGAGTTCATATGCGTCTAGACGGTGTGATTAAAGACTGCATATATTCTTTTTCGCTGTTTATGTCTTTTCCAATTTCAATGTTGGGAACGACATTATGTATAGTAGACTTAACTTAGACGCTTTATTATACGTAATCCGCCTTACTGAGGCGTTATCATTACGTCTTCAAGAAAAGATTTACGGGATATTATTCTCAATGTAATTTCTTTTGAGGGCAGTAGTTTATTCACGTATAACTCCGCCCTTCAGTGGCTGATTGGAGTTAGTTAGACGTGACGCAGCCCTAGCTACATCCACACGCGTGGATAGTAAGGTTAAGAACTCTCTCAGAGTCGCTTCGTTCTCGGAGGAGCTTCTCTTCGACGGCAACTTTTCGGCAATCCATGAATTGCTCGATTTACACGTTCTCCTGTCTATCTAGTGTTACAAGAGATTCAGACTGGGGCAAACATTCGGTGGTTGACTCAGAGAGTGCCGCCGCAGTTGCCGGACCCGAGTGTGGCTGTTATGACGGTTGCCAGTCAAACAGATTGGGATATAATACTGATCCCTACGGATTCGAAGTGCCAGGGTCTTTGGGTTCCGCAGTCTTTTCGCAATCAGTTTTCTTCCGCGGAATAATGTTTTTTAGGCTTACTTTATGTCATTGCATGAACATTATTCAGAAACGCATGCCCAAATTCCTGTCCTTTAATTCGACAGTAGTGGCGTATCTCCGGAACCAGGGAGGCACTCTTTCGTTTCCGTTATTCAATTTAATGGAAAGAATCCGTCTGTTGGTTATAGTACACCAAGTTCAGTTTTGGTCCGTCATATTCCGGGTCGTCTGATTGTTTTATCGGACTCCCGTTCTCTTACGGGTCGCTTGTTGCTGTCACTAATGGACTCTCAACAAACAAGTATTCAATCAGATTTGCTATCTATGGGAGCGCCCAATGATGATTTATTTATGACACAGCTTGCTAATCAATTGCAGACGTATGTGTTGGCTTGTCCAGATCTCTGAGCTAATATTGTTAACGCTCTATTGATCTATAGGACGGAATGATAGGATACGCGTATCCTCCGGCGCTGTTGTTTTAGCAGGTATTGCTAAGATAAACAACCACAATACATTTCTGTTGATAGCATCTCTATCTTCACAGAGATCATGAGTAATTTACTCTCTTGTCTACTGTGGGTCTTAACGTGAAATCTTCCTCTATGTGAGGATCTTTTTCACTGGGTAAATCGTGTCATCTTTATCACAACCAGCAAGGTCGCAACCTTCATGTATTCCGTTGTGTGGTCCGTATTGCATTGTAAGCACTGTACTGGACGAGCTTTGGACGCGATTTCTTACTATAGGAGATCCTCTTCTTCGCTATTCTATTCGGCTAAAGTGGAGGCTCTTCCGTCGTGGTGTAGGGATCATTATGTTCATATTGTTGATCCCTCCATACTACTCATTGCTATTTTTTAGTATACTTGTTTCACAAGATCTACTGCAGCCTGTTATTATTTAGGTTATAGGTTTATGTTACCTCATACCTATGCACTCTACGATAGTTTACAATTGAGTCTTTTGTCTCTTTATCTAAGTCAGTTAGTAACTTTTTGATAAATAGACTTAGAATCTTTAGATTAAATTCCTATACGGATTTTAACTTCGGTTCTTATTTAGCTAAGTAATCATTTGAGCCTCTGGAAACAGTAGTTTTCAAATTCTGACCTTTTAGACAGTAATTCTGTTGGTTTCTCTTTTACTGTAGAGTCAGTGAGTTTCATGCACTATCGATGGATGATTTTCACTTTCATAGTTTCGGAATCAATACTTCCGTTACTATTTAGGTTGGATTGTTGCATAAGAGTTAGGCTCCTATTATCCGGAACCTATTATTTTAAGGTCCTTCCGTCTTCGTATGGGCATAGGCCTTTACTCTTTCCGGGTACAGTTTATGTATTTATAAACAGATATCTGTTTATTACAAAGGGCGTAAGCTTCTTCTGTCTTTGATGTCTAGTAGAAGGACGTTACGCTCCATTTTATTGTTAATGGATTCTATTAACTATCGGTACTGCTTATGGTATATCATTGACTTAGCAGTTGTGCTTAAGATTTCGGCTCATGAAGTAAGAGTTCTTCTACTTCTTGGGCTTACATTAATAGTGTCGCTATTATAGATTTTTGAAGGCCGCTCATTGCGCTCAGCCATCCACATTCATGAATTTTATCTCAGAAATATCGAGTCCATTTCTGGAGGCTTCTATTGTTAGGTCTATTATCTACTGCTCAGAATGTCATTCACTTAACAGTTGCTACTATAGCTAGGTAGGCTGTCTGTTTCGGCAGTGTCTCCGTTCGGCTGCCCTCTTCGCTCTGGGCTATTTGACCCAGGGCAAGAAAAAGGGGGGGGGGGGGGGGAGGGTGTTCCCTTGGGTCACCTGTTTTACTATGAAAACAAGGGGATACCTCCTCCGGAGTTAGTAATTCTGAGCTGTTATTGGGATGGTTGTTTAGTGAGAAGTTTAGGTTTTTAAAATTCATTCAAGTCTTAGTTTTTAAAGTATAGCTTTTGAATATTGCATATGTCAACGGACATGATTATGCAATCCTCAGACACTTTTAGGAGTATAAGAGTCTCTATTCTCTAGACTTACTTTATTTATTGGCTTACTTTAAAAATTATTAGTATAAGGATAATATTGGATATTAATAGAGTACATGGATGTATGAAGCTCAATTTTGGAAGGTGTTGCATCTTTCTAATTTATCATAAATAAGAAAGATACATGTAAGGCCTATTACTTCTTTTTCCCTACAGGGGATGACTCTATTTTATTTTATTGAGCGTATTCCATTTTGCTCTATGTCCTTGGCCCTCCAGCCTTTTTACTATTCAGCTATGTCTGGGTCATTGGTACAATATAGAAATGTTAAAAAATTTATAGTAATTTATATATTTTTTATACTTACCAATGACCCAGACGGGGATGGCCCTCCCAGGAGTTGGGAACTCTTGCCTCCCCGCTGAGTACATAGCGCTTACCAGGCACTGGTTATTAGAATGATTAATGGCGCCAATTTCGGAACGTCCTTGACACTGCGCATGCGCAGTAGGGGCGAAGTGTGGAGGGCCTTTCAGGACATGTTTTCTTTAGTTTTAGATGCAAATTTTGGGGATTGGGGGGCAAAATTTGTGTTTGGCCCTATATTTTAAGAGTTAGCACCAGCTATGTCTGGGTAAGTATAAAAAATATATAAATTACTATAAATTTTTTAACTTCTCCTGAAATCTTCTTATGAACCACCAGTCAAAATGCTGTGATATTTGGTATGTAAGCACCTTTGGTACTCAATATTCAAGTTTGTTCAAAGAAATTTTCTCGGTCAATATTTGGGCTCGCTACGGGAGGATCCCCATTTTGTGCCCCGCCCAGAATTTCTATTTTCTGAATCGAGAGGCTGATTTGAACCATATTTGCTATGAGGTATTATTGGGTCCTAAGTACTTGATTCATGCGAAAAAAAATTTTTCCCTCTGCCTCCTGGGAACCTCAGGAGCTAAAAATTAAAACGCCCATATCTCCAGAAGTACACGGCACTGAGAATTCTTATTTGGTGTGAAGTTTCCTTACCAACAGAATGGAATGGTAAAAAAAAATTGCTATCGGTTGCATCATGGGGTACTTTTGGGGACTTTGAAAATGTGCTGAGTCATCATTTTTTAACGCAGTGGGTATAATGGGAAAAACATTTAACACTACTTTTCTCCCAAACCACTGCTCCAAAAGCTTTCAAATTTCACATATAACATCTTTAGAAGATTGTTGCACACGTTTATTGAAATCAATTCTCCATATTTGGGCTCTCTATGGGAGCACAAATGTTTAAATTAGTGCAGTATGAGGAATATAATTTAAAAATCTTCTTCCTCAGATCTACCAATGGGAATATTTGAATATTTGGTTTGCAGCATCCTGGGGGGGGGGGGGGGGGGGGGGGGGGGGTGGAGGGGGAGATTCAAGTTTGTTCAAGCCAAGTCCCCGGCTTCATATTTAGGCTGAAAATTTGGGGTCCCGGTCCGGACTTAGAAATTTTGGACCAAAATCCGGAAATGAGTTCTTTGATTTTTTTAGGCGTTTTGGTCAATTTTAAGACAAAAAAAAATTTTTTTTTAATCTGAAAAATTTGGAGTCCGGGTGGGACCAAAATCCAGAAATGAGTTTTTTGTTTTTATGCATTTAGTACAACTTGGTACAGGTGAGCATTTTAGGCTCTCTTGAGCCTCTAGTTTAGAATATGACTCCTTTATTGCTGTGGTTCTATCCTGTTTCTCCCACTTTTAATTACCCCAAGCTGAGCAGTTTCTAAAGAAAACATAGAAGACAAAAGATTCACCAGGCATGACCAGTTATAGGCAGTTTTATTATTTTAATTCATTTGTCCTGTTTCTCCTGTTTCTCCCACCAGTTCTTAATTGGACAGTACTAGAGAAAACGTAATCAAATATCATCTTTATAATTTTATTTTGAAATATTACTACAACCTAAATTATCATTTATCTTTCCAAGAATATACGAAAACATGACATTTTATTCACTTCACAGGAAATCATAGTGAGCATAATTTGGAATATACAACAAAAATTGTGACATAATTCATTAATCATACACCGATAACTGACCATGTCTAAAATGCTCTTTTAATGAACATAGTCTAGTATCAATTCTAACATAACATCTTTTCTTGGGGACTCTACTAACTCCTCCTGCAGTATATTGAATAATGGAAAGTTCAGTGTTGGCTTGAATTTCTTTGAACATTTTGACAGCTGTAAAGATATTAGGATGAGAATGGTGCACCATTTCCTTCAATTTGTTATGCCATCCTTCTAAATTGTTTGTGGTCCGAGAGCCTTCAGTGTTATAGTAATTCCACAGTTGCCTGTCACCTTCAACCCCAAAACTCAGTTACATAGTCTTGAAGGCAGGTTATCAGTGGTTGCAAACACAAGCATATTGTCATTGTTATAATCAGTATTATTTTGAAGGAATTGCTCTCCCGTAGTTGTCAATTGCCTTTCTCCTACCAAGGAAATTTCCTGTCGGCTTCTTGGAATTTTGGGTAGATTTTTTGAGCGTGCGTGGTAGAGTGATGTCTTGCAGGCATAATATGTTGGTAAACTCTCTACGATGAATTTATCTGTTTCACTCCAATCTGGCGTTCTTAATTTTGCCAATTCTTGGGCATAGATTGACAGAATTGGCATTGTTTCCTCCCTTGCTCATTTTTTCATCGTTTGGTGTATGTTCATTGCCTCTATGACTGGTTATTCCACTTCATGGTTGTGCTCACGACCCAATTTTATCAAATGGCCTTCTTGAGTATGAAGTGTAGCTGGATATTCTGCTACGTGACACCTCCAATATATGCGATCCTCACGTCTGTTCACTTCTTAGTAAAAAACTTGAAAAATCAGACTATCACCTCCAAACTTATTTTTTACAAATTCGAGTGGTTGAACTTGTATGGCTGCCATAATCTTTTCTAAAACTGAATAACATTCCATAAAAAGCAGATATTATATATTCTCGTGAGTTTACACAAACATCAGGGAAAATTACACAACATTGAGCTAATATCAAAGATCAATTACACCACTGCTTAAAAACCAAACAAAATCAAAGATCAATTTGATAGATGTAGATAACTTTGAAAAAGGTGGGAGAAACAGGACATCAAGTAAAAAGCTAGCAAAAATGATACAGACTATAAACCTTAAAACAACACCAGATTTAGGTGTGAAAATAAAAGTGGGAGAAACAGGACGACACCATTGCTGTATAGAGAGACATACATGTAATTCGTAATTATTCTAATTTCCTTTCATCATGGATTGCAGGATTGGAATTATTTCTGAAGTCCTAGGTCCTCCACC
Organism: Pictodentalium vernedei; assembly: GCA_031216915.1. Taxonomy (NCBI): domain Eukaryota; kingdom Metazoa; phylum Mollusca; class Scaphopoda; order Dentaliida; family Dentaliidae; genus Pictodentalium; species Pictodentalium vernedei. The sequence goes on along the minus strand of CM062295.1, from coordinate 606,253,111 downwards.
TTTTTACGATTCAGCTAAGTCTGGGCATTGGTTTACAGTGTAAAATATTATAAATTTATGATAATTTGTATATTGTTATATTTACCAATAGCCCAGACGGGGATGGCCCTCCCATGAGTGGGCACTCATACCTCCTTGCTGAATTATTATGTAATACTCTCTTTCACAAAGAACGATCTTGGCACCAATTCAGGTCACTTCTTGGAGTCTGTGCATGCACAGAGAGTAAAGGTATGGAGGACCAGATAGGACTTCTAATTTTCGGTTTTGCATGCAAATTTTGGGGATGGGGGGGGGGGGGGGCAAAATTTGTGTTTGGCCCTCGATATTTTAGAGTTAGCACCAGCTAAGTCTGGGCCATTGGTAAGTATAAAAATATACAAATTATCATAAATTTATAATATTTTTATACTGTAACCAATAACCCAGACTTACCTGGTGCTAACTCCAAAATATCTAGGGCCAAACACAAATTTTGCCCCCCAGTCCTCCAAATTTGCATGCAAAACCAAAAATTAGAAGTCCTAACTGGCCCTCCATACATTTTACGCCAGGAAGTCACCGAATCTGGCGCCAATAAAATCATTCTTTGTTTGGCCCTTGTCAGATAACAACAAACTGATATTTGTGCTTTTAAATCTCAATTAATAATGATGCCAGACACAAATCAATGGTTAAATTGGTGGATCCAAGGACGGAACTGGATGAAGGAAGGAAGAAACAGTAATTTTATAATATTTATTAAAATTAGTTCATGTTTCCCATTTTTGGGACATGAGCCCGACGTTATCACTGATTGATTATGATCTATCCACTGTTTATTTTGTATTCCTTCCCTGCCTTCCCTTGATCCCTCCTGTTAAGCTCCCAAGCTTTTTGGCTTGTTTTAATAAAAAAAATTTTTTTTAAATTTTTTTGGAGTTTAACGTTTTATGCAGAAGATTATTCTGTACATTCCCAGGGTTACGTCCTCATCCTTAGGGTGTTCGGGTGTTTTGGTCATGCATCTTACATCCAATGTATCGTTTTTTCTTCTGAGGAAGATCTTTCTTTACATCGGATAGTCTCGTTTCTGTTACTGACTTCGGACCGTGTTGCCTGGGGTCTTGATTCCGGTGTTTTGTTTACATTACATTACCCTAGGTAGTTTCCTATTGTTGTTTAGGAACAACAGTTGTAAGTAACATTAAATATTCTGATAGTGTGGTAGTTAATTTTACACAGTTTTTATAATTTTGTCCATAATTTGGGAAATTGGGGTCTTATTTTATGCTCACCCAGCAACGACGGAAGGAGGAAACCGGCAAGGTCTGCGGTACCCTCATCCAGGTCATCCAGGACCGCGAGCAAGAGAAGGGCCGCTCTCTCTTACAGCATCATCTGGGGACAGATGAGTGTATAAGATTGGATACTTGGACCGTTACTCCGGATGTGTCGCATATGCATTGTATTTAGAGCTAGTGGAAAAGTGCTCAATGATTTTAAAAAAGACAAGGGCTAGGTTTCAAAGAGGCTTACATCCCTTGTCTAAAAACAGCTAGCTCAACCGGCAGATCTCTCTCGTATGTGGGTGATGTGATGCCGGGTATGTCCGTGGCGGTCGAGAGAGAATAAGGGTGTAGCGAGCACTGTTGATCGAATCCATGCTCACCTAGTGTGATGGAAGGAAGAAGATGGCAAGTTCTGAGGTATGCTTGTCCAGGTCTCTCCAGATCGCGAGCAAGAGGGAGCCCCTCTCGATCTTTCAACAACATCTAGAGCCGGGTGTTGTTGGTAGGAACTTGCGTCAGTAAGAGCTTATGTACATAGCTATTGTCTGGTATGCTTAGTTCAATTCTTAGCCGGGACGGCTACAATTTTGCTTCTTTAGCGTCTACCAAGCACTCCCGATCGCACCTTGGCTAAGTGACTCAGGATTTCCGGTCTGCATCGTCAAAAGGTCCATCCATCTTTAGTGAAGAAAGTCGCACCATCTAGTAGCCATGGAGATGAGACTTCATTCATCGGGTCGTCCACAGTAATAACTATATTGGACTCCCTGTCCTAGGAGCCGGCAAAGAGGCTATTCATGACCACTGCTCCTCAGGCATCTGTAACAGACTTGTTGTCGCAGTTGCACAGCTAATCGCAGTATTCCAGCTAAGGCAGAAGCACTCAAACATCACTCTCAAATCTTGAGCTGTTGCATAGTGCTTATTTGGTCCAGTCCCCTGCCTGTTTAGATGCTGGTGACTGTGATTCTAACTGATTTGAATGTATGATGGAAAGGATAACTTTTCCTTCTGGAGCAACTCTTGAATGATATAGATACCATACATTATCATTTCCTTGAACTTGTTCCAGTGATTCAAAATGCTGCAAGCAATTATGAGAAACTGCTAGCGTAGTTCAACGCTGACTTTATCCAGGTAAAGAGCAGGGTAATAAGATCTCTTTCCAATTAAGTCTACATGGGTGTCACCGGTCTTCGATTCTGTAGACGACACCATATTTAACTTCTGGCGGGAAAAAGTAATTCGGTTTCTTATCTTCTTCCTCTGTATTTTTAATCATTTGTGATGGTTCACATACTTTTAAAAACAACAGGGAAAGATATGGAGAGTTGATAGAGTGGGCTAAGATCCTAGTTTTAGCCTTACCTTCATCATTTAGCTGTTCGCTGGGACGCTATTGAGAAGATAATTTCTTAGAGCGAATTTAGTCTCATGGTCTTATGTACTTTAATTTTAAGTACTGTGATGCAGCGTCTATATGGAAGGAATTTTGTGGTCGTTTGTACCTTTTAAAATTCTTTCTAGACCTAGTATTTATTTCTCGGTCTTAACTAATGTTAAGTGGGAGTTATTCTGATGCAACAAAGCCTTGTGTCTTCATCTTTGCATTTGACTAGGTGGAAAACTTGCCATAGGTCGCTTTAGTCTTCCAACTCTAGTTTTTATGATAAGATTCAATTCTCGTCTCTTTAAGCTGGGGTCTAATGTACCATCACCAGCAGAAAGAGTACGAGAGGTTGTCCTAGACTCAGATCGTCTATAAGGACTCATAGCAAAGTATAGGTATACCTAAGTCTTTGATGGTAAGCTTTCATTATTGTAGGATTAAACTACAAGAAAGCATCTATTCTCGACTCTTTAAGTTTGGGTCTAATCGACCACAGCCAACAGAAGAGTAGGAGAGTTTGTCCTAGACTCAATTCGCTTATAAGGCTCATAGCGAAGGTGTAGGTATCTCTCCTATATATAATTCTTCAGGTTTGTCTATAAAGCCACTTGGATAGGGGTTTCTCGTCAAACTGAGTTACTGATCAGATTCCCTGAGCCGGTGGTTCGAGGCTCTTATAGAACTCGGTCCGGCCGATTTTGACTGGAAGTGGATAATTAGGTTATTTATTATTATCTTTCAGTCGATAAGTGAACGTTCGGCAATTGTAGTGAGTATTGTTCTTTAGATCACTTGTTTTGTGAACTAGATAATGTCTCATGGGATTTATGATAGGATTCATGTATCCCACTATTCATTTGGCTGGTTCATCTGTTTCACAGAGCGAATTAACCAGCTGTTTGGCTCGCTTTTATCGGTTATCTGACGCATTAACAGTGATAGTTTTATGCGCCGGATAGAGTTGTGTGGAGCAGCTTGGAATGTTATTTCGATGGGATGCTTACACACATGTCTACTCCAGTTATTAACTGGAGTGGTAGACGTTTTTCCCTCTTGGACTGTTTTGTTTTAGATAATCTTTTAACATAAGGTCAAGTTTTGGGCATATATTACAGTTTTCTCAATTATTTCGGACGTGAGTTCATATATTGCGTTACAATCATGAGTCTGAGGGTCTCTCTATGTACATCAGAGTTTATCAGAAGGGAAGTTACGCTTTTGTTGTCATTATTTTTCACTAGAAGGGCATTTATGTTCATTCTATTGTTAAATAAGTCAGTTAGCTATTCGTACTACTTGGGTTATTTATCTTCCAATTAGAAGTCAATGCTTAAGATTTCAGCACATAAATAAGCACTGGCTATATCTTGTGCTTATTCTAACTGTTTGGCTATTATATGCTCTTATGTTGGATCTCTTCAGGATAGTTAAGTTTTCGGTGCATGGGAATAATAGTTTCCATTATTTGTGTCGCTATGATAAGGCTTTTGAGCGCATACATTGACGCTCAGCCGTTTTCATTGGAATGAATGATAGGATATGTGTATCCTTCACTTCATTTGTTTCTATTGCTTCCATTGAGGTTATGGGGTCTGCTGTTGAGTATTCGCCAGAAGCTTCCCCATTAGAGGGTTTTCTTCTTTAAGGGAAGTTTTATTCTTCATGTCATTCTCTGCTCTCAGTGGCATTGCGGAGTATTCAGACGTGAAAGAGCTTTATGATCACTATACTATTGCTGTCTGCGCCAGCAATGATTAAGTAACATGAGTGAGGAGGTTTCGACATTATTTGAATTCCTGCCCCCCCCCCCCCCCCCCCCCCCCCCCCCCAATCCCCACACACACACACACACTCAGGCTGTCGCATATATATTTTTTGATACATACATACTTTTCATCTGGGTCGAGTTGGATGACACCATCATACGCATATATGCAGTTCTGTTGCATTTGTTTCCGGTATTTATTTTCTGATTTTGGAGCCGCTTTATCATACCTACCTCCATTTCTAGATCCTGGCCTCTATTTTGTCGGTTCTCAAATTGCATATTCTCACGTGCTTATAGTTGTAGATACCAAATAGTACACGTTGGAGAGTGTTTTTTGCCGGATTTAATATTACAGAGGCCTTCTGTAAATGATCTTGAAGCATGTTTTCTCTGCAGAGATTGTTCATCTTATCCCACTTTTGTATGCATATGTTATAATTAATTTTTCACTGATTCAGTCGTACCTGTATACGGCATCTGCAGTGCATATTTTAATAGCGGATAATGTTATTTACCCAAATCATCGCTATAGCCTTGGCTTGTGAAGTGGCATTAAGCACCATTTATTATTCATGAATTAATTTGTTGAGTGCCTGATCGATATTTATTTATATCATTTCCGGGTTCTGCTTATTGATTACAGAGCTCTCCCCTCTTTCTTTTGAAGTTATGTTAAAAAAAAGGTGGGGGGGGAGGGGTCATTTTGTCTGCCTTATGGGGTATGTAACTATTGAGGAAGCTGTCTTGTCCATACTATGTTCGGCGATCAGCTGCAGTATTATTGTGTGGCGTAGGTTTATGGGAAATTTTCTCTCATTCTCAGTATGCCATAATAATTTTTAGGGCCTAGTCCAGACTGGTCTCTAAAATTGTTGATTTGTTGCATCCTACTTAACATGATTTTATGCTTGAATTTAGGATTTACATTATTGGGATCCATATTAGGTTATGTCTCTTCTGTTATGGTATTAAGAGACATTCATGTAAATTCTAATTTCTTCATCATGGATTGAAGGATTTGATCTATGTTGATCTAATATTTCGGAAGTTCTAGGCCCTCCGCCTTTTTACGATTCAGCTAAGTCTGGGTCATTGGTTACGGGATAAAAATATGAAAAAATTTATAGTAATTTATATATTTTTTATACTTATCAATGACCCAGACGGGAATAGCCCTCCCATGAGTGGGCAGTACTGAGCACTCATACCTTCCCGCTGAATTATTATAATCTTTTTTCTACAAAGAATGATTTTATTGGCGGCAGATTCGTTGACTTCCTTGCGTCTGCGCATGCGCAGAGGGTAAAATGTATGGAGGGCCAGTTAGGACTTCTAATTTTCGGTTTTGCATGCAAATTTTGGGGATTGGGGGGCAAAATTTGTGTTTGGCCCTAGATATTTTGGAGTTAGAACCAGCTAAGTCTGGGTCACTGGTAAGTATAAAAAATATATAAATTACTATAAATTTTTTCATTTTTTGAAAATTATTTCCTCAAAAAGATGTCTGTAGACTCTTAACTGGAATGAACTTGGTCCAATGAGAGCTCACGACCTGGGCTGTAAATAAAAAGAGAGTTTTTAAGTCAGACTTGGTTGGGCTTATTACAGATCTAATTATTTAACCTACCATTGAATCAGGCCTGAAAATAAGCAGCCTGACATTCTCAGAATTAGGTCCCCAGAGGGTGAATTTGAGACCCTGATTCAGATTGAGGTTCACAGAGGGTAAATTTGGTGATGCTACCCTGCTGTGCAGGGTAGCATCACTAAATTCACCCTCTTGGGACCTCATTTTGCAGATGACAGTCTGCTTATTTTCTGGCTTGCATTGAATACTGCATTTTGTCGATTATATAGATAATTGTAACCCCAAATTTCCACCCAACTTCGACTGTGATTTTGACACTGGCTTTGGAGTTCCAGCTATCAAAATTTTGTGTAAAAATACATATATTTGTCATTATAAATGTAGAACAAGTGACAAGTCCCAGTTCTGCAAAGAAAATCGTATTTGATAAACAGATGAACATTTAAAACACAATGCGTAAGAAGTAATTTTGTCACCTATTTTCATGGTAAATGCCACAATCGAATGCAATACCAATTAGTGCAGCTGTTCTGGAAAAGGGTATCATGACTCTGAAGTTTGAAAACAAGGTTGACTTTAGGTTGTTTCTCTCTTTATTCTGAGAAGTGAAGTCCTGATTGGAGTTTCTCAACACTGAAGTTGAAAACCGAGACAACAGGTTTTCTGTAATTTTTCTGTTTTTAGTTTTGATCACAAAACCCAAAACGAACCAAATTTTTGGTGAACCGCCCATCTCTACCATCCGTGCTATTCTGTAGATTATGAGGCCTAAAACATAAAACAAACCAAGAACATGAACTTTTGTCGGCAAAGAAATAATAACAAAAATAAAAAAAATAATAAAAAAAATGCCTGTCCACATTCAGTTTTACCAAAAAAGGCCAGAGAAACAGAAGATCAACTTTGAGGGGCCTAACCAATATTTTTCGATTGTGGTACTTGTGTTCATATATCTGAACAGTTTTCGTTATACTGGTATACCGCAGTATTTTTTTGAATACTGATACCAGTATTCAGTTTTGAATATCGTGCAGCCCTAGAGGAGTCTTGACTGTAAAACTGTGCATATGAAGGTGACCCTGGCTATTGAAAGTGTTATTAACACTTTACCCCAAAACTGGCCAGCACTAATCACAAAAATCGCCAATTAATTTTTATTATTTTTTTCATTTTTTTGTCTCAAAAACATAGGTTATGACACCTCCTTGGAACGAGCTTGTTGAGCTCGTTTGAATGAAGGGGTCATAACCTATGTTTTTGAGACAAAAAATGGAAAAAATTAGTTATTCAAAATTTTTTACAAGTGTCGTCTGCTTTTCATGTTAGGTAAAGGGTTAAAACCCGATATATAAATACATATAAATGCACCTACCTGCATTATTTACAAATTGAAAAGTTTAAAAAATTGCACCAAACGTTCTAATTATTTTATTATGCCGAACAGAAAATAACTTTCATTGTTACGCGTTAGCTGCAACATGCCATCAATCTTGTAACAACAATGTAGTCGAATCTAAAAATATGGCGTCATTTCGAACGAATGACATCTCAAAAATGACTTGTCACAAGTGCCGTCGCTTTGGGAGTTTCTATATCACCAAACGCCAGTGTTTACAACTGCATCATGTTGTTTGTGTTATAATTCATTGTTAATGCTTGTGTGATAAGTGGTATAAATTCATGTTTCTCGGACGATGACAGTTGATAGAATTAAATTGAAACAATTTATTTTGAACTTGAGGCGGAGGCTCAGTGAGGTCGGGGAGTACTAAATTTGTGGAAATATAATTGACTGAAGTCATAACTCATATTCAGGATTCACTGAAGTGGTGAACAACACGTGAGTTTTTAATATTTCTGATTCTTTTGAATTCATTGTTTGCAGTTAAAACTGAAAACACACCCACTGAAGATGATATATTTGTTGGTACGTTTGTGTCTACCAGTAAGGAAAAAAGTTAAATGGACACAGAGCCAGCATTTGGTGTTGAGAAATTCCAATCGACGCTGATCAATGGAAGTGTAGCTTACATTTTCTTCGTTCTCTTGTCTCCAGGGAAAAACGTTCCGATAGTACCCATGTTTTGCCCCAAAACTCCAGTTCTATGACTCTTAGAAGGTGTCAAATTAACCAATCATGGCTGATGTTACAAACGTGAGGCATAATAATTGAAATTATTTTTTTTCTTTTCTAGTTTTACACCGGTCCCCATCATTGAAACTGGAAGATGCACATTTGGATATTCAAGAGGTTCGCCAGCCAAATGGTGTAAAAGTAACAGGTTTCAAACCAGCCACTACAAAGGACAGTCTGTTGTACTATTTTGAGAACTTCAAAAGAAGTGATGGTGGAGATATTGAGGAAGTGGAAATGTTTGGGCGACTAGGATTTGCTGTCGTACACTTCAAAGATTTTTTAGGTACAGTAGACTCCTCTTAATTGAATTTCCATTTTGCCAGTGAAAATTATTCAGTTAACAGGAGTATCTGTATCTCTGTATTTGTACGGTGTATGGCCATCTGGCGTAAAAACACCGGGTGGGGAGCCGTTATTGGCTTTTCGAGAGGGCAGATTGAAAGCCCTCCACTGTCTGCGCATGCACTATATTGTTGCCTAAGTGGTTCCAATCAACAGCGGTGTGGCTTTATAGGCTCTGGTATTCTTAGATGTGTGTCTATCAACGATGTTTTGAGTGACACAGTCAGTATATGATTTGCTTTTAATTTGCCTTCTGTTATGCTTTTGCAGGAATTTATCTGGAGGATGGCTTGCACTGACCCCTCAATAATCTTGTAGAATTGGGTGAGCCTTTTATGTCTGCTTCTAAGCTGGAGGGCATCTAATTCCAGTTTGAGAAGCATTTTTGTGGAGGTGCCCTCATCTCTTGAGTGATAGTCACCTGTGATGAACCTGGCAGCTTTTCTTTGCACCCATTTCAGTTTATCAATATCCTTTTGTAGGTAAGGGTCCCATACTGTTGATGCGTATTCAATCACTGACCTGACCATTGCAATATACGCTGTTTTTTTGCAGTTCTCAGGGCAGAATTTTAAATTTCTTCTCAAGAAGCCAGTGGTTGAATTGGCTTTACTTACAATTTTGGATATGTGGGAGTCCCATTTCAGGTCCTGGGATAGTATCACCCCCAAGTATTGTGATTGGGAAACTTGTTTTAGAATTTGATTATCCAGGGTGTAGAAATGGGGTGACTTTTCATTAGTGGACATGAGGTAGCATTTTTTTACATTAAATTTCATGCCCCAGTTTGAAGCCCATTTTTCCAGTTGGATCAAGTCATTTTGGAGAATACTGTGATCAGCCTGTGATTTCATCGGGCGGTATAACAGGCAGTCATCAGCAAATAATCTTACCTGGGAATTTGCTGAAAGCGGCAGGTCATTGATGTGGCATAAGAACAGTATGGGGCCCAGGACTGTACCCTGTGGTACACCTGACTCAACTGGGACCGATGTGGAGCCTTCACCGTCAATAACTACCTGCATGTGTCGTTTCGTGAGAAATGTGGTGAGCCAATCATGGATGGAGCCTTTGATGCCATAATGCTGAAGTTTATACAGAAGGTGTTTGTGTGGTACTGTATCAAAGGCTTTTGAGAAGTCGAGTATGATTATATCATTTTGTGTGTTATTTTCGTGGTGTGTAAAAAAAATCCTGCATTGTTGTATGTAGCTGGGTCTCACATGAGAACCCTGATCTGAAGCCATGGTTTAGGTTTGTAAGGGTGCCTGTCGATTCCAGGTGAGTTAATAGATGTTTACAAATAATATGTTCCAAAAGCTTACAAGTAACTGATGTTAAAGATACAGGTCTATAGTTTTCGGCTAGGTGGACGTCTCCCTTTTTGTAGACAGGTGATATGTTGGCATTTAACCAGTCCTCGGGGAGTGTTTCTGTGTCAATTGACTTTTGGAAGATGCTTGCTAGGCCTGGGGCTAGCTCTGCTGAGCACTCTTTTAGTATTTGGTTTGGGATATTATCTGGCCCTGTGGCTTTAGATGTATTTAATGATCTTAGCAATTTTTCAACACCGGTTGTTGTTATTGTGATTTTATCAATTCTCGCCTCTGGTTCAACCATGGTTAGTAGCTGTGATTTATGGTCTTTAGTAAAGACGGATTTAAATTGGTCAAGTAGCACTTCAGCCTTATCTGTTGGATCATTTACAAGCTTCCCCTGTTTTTTCAAAGGTGGGATGCCTATGCGGTCTTGTTTCTTTGACTTAATATACTTCCAGAAGGGTTTTGAATTTCGGTTTTCGAGGCCTTCATTTATACATTTGTTTATGTATGTTATTTCTGCTAATTTATATTCCCTTTTACACTGTTTTTGGAATACTTTGAAATCGTTCCACTGTCCAGAATTCTTGGCCATGTTATATAATCGGACTTTCCTTTTGGACATTTTCTTGAGGTGCTTATTGAACCAAGGTAACGAGGTATTTGGTCTAATAGTTTTGGATGGTATATTTCCAGACATTGAGGTACTAATGTATTCTTTGAATGTATCCCACAATAGGTTTATGCCTTGTGTGTGTGCATTTGTAATGATTGTTTTACAAAGTTGTTTCATGTCATCTTTTAATTTATCCCAAATGGCTTTTTTATAGATGAATATTTTTCGAGGCTTTACTTTATTGTGTTGTGGAGCTTGGTCAAGATCTGTTACAACCATTGCATGGTCACTAATCCCAGGGATGCTAGAAGATGACTTAACCAGGGATGGATTGTTTGTAAAAACCAGATCAAGGATATTATCTAATCTGGTTGGCTCATTGTGGACTTGAGTCAGGCCATGGTCGGTCATCAAGTCAGGTAGAGCGAGTTGGACTTCCCTGTCTTGTGCCCCTGGCTTGACAATTTGTGCTTCCCATTCAATGTCAGGGCAGTTGAAATCCCCTGCAATTATGATGTTATGGCCTCTCAGCTTGGGCATTAATTTTTCTAAAGATGCTGCAAGATTTTTAATGTCAGCCATCTTTCTATGGGGCATGTAAAATGTTGCTACATACAAATCCCGTTTATTTGATAGTGAGTATACAATTAACAGGGATTTGGTCAGTTTCCTGTGTTCAGGAGGTAAACTGAGCATTTATTCTATTATATCTTGTTTGACAGAGCTCATAGAGCTCTGTCAAACAAGATATAATAGAATAAATGCCTGTATTGGATGTAGTGAGGTCAAAAAGGTTGATAAATAAGGGAAATTTGGTGCGTGTCACAGTAATTTTTTCGACATATTACAGAAATTTATATACAATTAACAGGAGTTTATAACCCATATGCAATTAACAGATCAAATTTGTACTGAAGGTATGGTAAATGGTTTTATGTTTGAAAATTATATTCAATTAACAGGGATATACAATTAAGAGATATCCAATTAAGTGGGCTCCAATGTATTTTTTATTTCCTACAGTTGTGTGATTACAAAAGCAGACAAAATTTCAATTGGATTATGACTTTGTTTTGCCCAGAACATTGCACTGACCTTCATATAAAAGAAAAGCTTATTGGTCACATGTAGAAAAGTGTCTCACTGGTTGTCTCTTGGAGGGGGGGTGGGGGGGCGGGGGGGGAGGGGGGGAGGGGCGAGCAGTTGTTGCAATAAAAAAACATTGCTTGTCAATAGAAAAAAATTCTCAAATGTTTTTAAATTTCCAAAAATTCTTTTCAAAGAATATACTGTGGTGCAATCCAAAATTAAGGAGTGAGGGAATGGTTCACTGCACATTGAGCTCCATTCTGAATAAGTTCACCCCACCATTTTACTTTTGGTGTTTCGCATGGAGGATTGTTTATGTATTGGTTCTTGCAGTTCATTGCAACTTGGAATGTAAGTTGAGGAAAATTAGGTGCATCATTCTTTTCAGCATTACAAGTGTTTGAAGGAAATGTGATTCCCAGTAACACAGAAATTGTCTGTCAGTCGCATGCATGTGTTCCTTTCTCAAGGCATCATATGACATTTATCACTGTTGCAATAGTGATACAAGAAGATCTTTTGTCGCTAAGGCCTAACAAAATTAAAAATCTGTTTCTCAGTCCCTCCTGCATGGACCGTTTGGCTGCCGCATGCTCTCTTTTTATAGCCAGTGTAAACTTAGAAAAGAAAAAAAAATTAAATGGTTTATGTCTAATATTTTACTCAAGTTAACAAAATTAATAAATTTGTTCCTTGAGTGCAAGAAAGCTTTGCAAAGCTTAGCATTTCAAAGCTTTCTTGCTCTCAAGGTAAGAAATGAACCACCACCCATGCTATTCTGTTGATTATGAGGCCTAAAGGATAAATAAACCAGGAGCATGAACTTTTGCTGGCAAAGAAATAATTACAAAAATGAAAAATAAAATTATTATTATTATTATTATTATTATTTATTGGTGTTTAAGGTCACATATTTATGCACATTGGCTAATCATGACTGCGACAGTTTTACGGGTGGAGGAAGCCGGAGTACCCGGAGAGAACCACCGAGCAATGACGAGCAGCTGTTAGCCCCCCAACATCGTAACTCCGCACTGCAGCACAGGCAGGGTTAGATTGGTTGAAGACATGCGCACCATCGACGTGCAGTACGCCTTAGTACACGGCGTCATCGTGCCCCCACGCGGGCAATGGAGATGAAGTGTCTTGCCCAAGGACACAACGTGATTGCCGCAGGTGGGATTCAAACCGAGGACCTCTCGGCTTGCAGCCTGCACCTCTACCTACTGAGCCACCACGCTCCCCCCCACCCCCCCCCCCCCCCCCAAAAAAAAAAATAAAATAAAATAAAATAAAAAAACACCTGCTCTCATGCAATTTGACAAATAATGGCCTGAGAAATGGAAGATTTACTTTGTGTGGCCTAAGTATAAATCACTACTGATAACTCCATTTGTGATTGCATTTTTATGTAAAAGGTAGATAAATACCCAGATAATCATCAGCACAATCCCTCCCTAACCACCTTAATGCCCGCCCACCACCCCGTTATGTTTATATAGGCAGCCAAGACTTACCTAGAAACACCTACCAAGGTACTTAGAATGTAACTTTAGAGTTGGGGCCCATGATCTGTTGCAACAGAAAATTATCAAATTCAAAATTATCCTTTTAAAGGTTAACACATGATGTTCGTGTAATAAGTTGGGCCCCACAAAGTAGATTTTCTGTTTCTCAGGCCATTTTTTGTAAAATTGCATACGTGGGCGATTTTTATTATATTTTTAATTTTTTAAAATTATTTCTTTGCCTTCAAAAGTTTATGTTCTTGGTTTGTTTTAGGCTGCATAATCTACACAAAAGCATAGCAAAGCCCTGTTGCACTCAAGGAAAAAAAAGGACCTTGCGGGAGGGCCTGCAAAATGGATTTTTAATTCTTTTAGTTTCTTATACAGTACGTGGAGAGTGGATTGTAACTAAATCACCCAATGAGTGGAGTTATCACCCAAACTGTAACTTTCAAATTTTGTATATATCGACTAAAAACACAAGCAATGTTTCAGCCAATGGTCCTCCGGGTTTAACCCGGAGGTCCATTGGCTGAAACTTTGCTTGTGCTTGTTATGCTTTGCAACAAATTTGCAATTTTTGCTTGGGTGGAATCTCCGCTCTATGGGTGATTTAGTGACAGTACACTTTCCATGTCCTGTAGATGCATACATAGAAAGACTCTTCTTTGTCACCCTTGATTCCCTGAAAATAAATAATAAAATATAAAATTCACCCCTTCACCCCAATTTATAAAAACAGTCTGATGATAATCTAGTATTTGTTAGCCCAACTTGACAACATCAAGTATGAGCTATTGGGATGGGTTGCGATCTATCGTACATCTGTCTGTATGTCCGTATGTTCCTCTGTCTATCCACAACTCCTTTAGCACACCCTTCAGGCCACAGGTCTCATCAGATCAGGTCAAATTTTTATACGTGGCTTTAGGGCAATGTCTAGATGGGGGCTATCAAATTTTGTGGAAAAACATGGCCTCCAGTGGCCGTCTTAGATTTGGCATATATCTTGTCAACAATCCCATTGGAACACCCTACAGGCTTCACCTCTTACCTGATCAGTTTCAAATTTCATTGTAACCAGATGGGAACTTCAAATCTTTCCGAATTTCGTTGAGAAACATGACAACCAATGGCCATCTTGGATTTGGCATATGAATTATCAACAATTCTATTAGCACACCCTACAGGATGCATGTCTCACCCGATCAGTTCTAAATTTCATATGTGGCGTTGGGGTAATGTCTAGATTGGAGCTATGGAATTGTTTTGAATTTTGTTGAAAAATGTGGCCACCAGCAGCCATCTTAGATTTGGCATATAAATTGTCAACAATTCCATTGGCACACCGTACATGCCGCATCTCTCGCTGATCTTTTTCAAATTTCATATGCAGCTTTGGTGTGATATCTAGATGAGAGGCATTAAATTGTTTTGCATTCTGTTGAAAATCATGGCCGCCAACAGCCATCTTGGATTTGTCACATAAATTGTCAACAATTCCATTAGCATACCATACAGGCCATATTTCTCACCCAATCTTTTTCAAATTTCATATGTAGCTTTGGTGTCATATTTAGGTAGGAGATATCAAATTTTTCTGAATTTTAATGAAAAGCATGATTGCCAGCAGCAGTCTTGGATTTTGCACATAAATTGTCAACAATTCCATGGACACACTCAACAGGCTGCATCTCTCACCTGATCTTTTTCAAATTTCTTATGAAACTTTGAGGCAGTGTCTATATAGGCGCTATTGAATTTTGTGGAAAAACATGGCTGCTAGAGGCCATCTTGGATTTGGCACATAAATTGTTAACAATTGCAATAGCACACCTTACAGGCCACATTTCTCACCCAATCTTTTTTTTGGAATTTCATGTGTAGCTTTGGGGTGATGTCTACATGGGATCTATCAAATTTTTCTGAATTTCATTGAAAAACATAGCCACCATCAGCCATCTTGGATTTGCTATATATATTGTCAACCATTCCATTATTGAATTTATTTCCATTAATATCCATTTGTTATCTTTCAAAATTAGCTTTTGAAAGGCATATTTTTTAAGTGAAAAATGGGGTATAATTCATGGAAACAGCCAAGTTATCCTTGCAGCTTTCATGTATAGTTTATTAATAAAACAGGAAAATATTGAATAGTTTGTTAAAACTGTTGCATTTGTTACTGGTATCCTGCTACAAAACTGAAGAGATGAAATTCTCAAAACTACAAGAGTGAATTATCTATTTCAATTTTTATGTAGAAATAACTAACAAAGCAAAACAAAAAATTGATATTTTATTAACTGAAACAACTTTGGCCTACTGCTGGGACAAAGAGACTCTTTTGCCTAAATTTATAAATATTTTTTACAGCTGGATCCCCCACAGAGTGTGTGCATGTATGGGTCCCTATGCTATGATTGTTTATAAATAGAGGGACCATCCCCCATGCACACACAGCCTGCGAGGGCATAGGCACCCTTAGCTACATGTACCAGTGAGCGGGTGATATGAATGTGTCTAAGTCTGCAGCCTTTGGCAGGTGCAGGAACTTTTAAGCCTGTACATGTATAAACCTAGGGCACACCGTCTAATCGCAGCTCTAAAACATCTGTCTTGCATGGCTACATTGGCCACCCGTGAAGCAACTGGTACATTCAGTTTTTGGCAGGCTACATGTCTGTCGCATGCCTTGATGTATATGTATGCAACCATACTTGGCATCAAGTATAGCTACATATACTCGCATGGAAGAATGTATGAACCCACACCTGTACCTTTATGGTTGGTTGAAACCAGTTTTCACAAGGGGCAATATGTGAACCTGAGACAAGGTGAGTTTGATGATGTTTGTGACCTATCCCGTGGGGATAGTGCAAATGTGATGAGGCTATGTTGTCGACACACTAACTGCTGGAGAATGAGCTACAAGATTGTAATCAGCTGGCTGCATGTCTGTCACCTGTGTTGAAGTATGAACCAGACACGTTGCGAGTGGCTACTAACACATGGAAGAATGCAGGGCCAGCTGCATACACCTTACTGTAAGTCTTCCCCATTGCCCCCACAGCCATGTGGACAACATATGACACCTGCACCTGTAAGTTGGAAACATTTATCGATGTGCGTTGTGCACTTGGATGTATATCTATGGCAAAAGAGTCTTGTTAATGCAATTTGGAAGGCCGGTTTTCCCACTGTGGCAGTTTAGCTGAACTGTCACAAGTGTGGTAGTGGCCCAAAAATTTTAGCCTTACAAATTGGGTATTCCAGCAATCCTGTTTATCATGTATGGAGTGATGTTTACAAATGAACAGTATAGAGTTTTAAATAACATTGATAATTAACTATGTACAATGAAGGAACCTTTGCGTCTATATCCATTTACCAGTCCACTTCCTGAATAGTTAATCACAAGCAGTCACATAAGCTCTTTGTAAGAACTGAAATAACACATTTTTGGAGTGCCTCCCTGCTAATAAAGTCATAATGTCACAATAGTTCTCAGGAAGACTACTCCTTCATAACACTTGGTGAGTAAACTTAAACTTTCTTCAAAGCAAATTTATTAAATATATATAAGTAATGTCACCATAAGTTTCATCGAAGATATGACTGAAGGTACTTTACAGAAAGTGTAATGATTTCCTAGTGAAGTATTAATATTCAACATATTTACAAATTGGTATATTGAGAATTAACAGTACGGAACATATAAATATACCCAGCTCAACTAAGTGTGAAACTAGCCACAAATACATAGATTAATAATTCATCTATGATGGGTCAGTGATGTCTGCGCGGCTCTAAGAGTCTCAAGTGGAGTCCGGACGTATCGAACATATGAATCTGAAGACCACCTCCCAAGAGTTTTTATTAAATGATCCTCTATGCGAACCCTCGCGGCTGAAGTAGCAGCACCTATTCTGAAAGAATGGCCAGAATAATGTGCAGGGTTGAGTTTCAGTCTTGTGAGTATAATGTATAAGTAGTTAATAAAGTGTTTCCTGGTCAGGGGAGTTCCATTGTTCAAGAGAAAGAGGGCCTCACTCTGGGCAAGTGTAGGCCTGGCATGGAGATATTTCTTGAGTAAATAAACAGGACAAACTGAGTGAGTGTTCTTAAATAGTTTGATGGTTACTCCCCTCCTGAAAAGGTCAGATTTTGATGCTCTGATGTTGAGACAGCACACCTCGCCACCTCCTTCCATTACAAAGGAAACATCGCCAATGCCTAGTTCCGTCTCCTTAAATGTTGAAGATGCCGAGGTAAACTCTCCACAACGCAAAAATCCAAAAAATGCTGTTACTGGTGCTGCTTGGAGGAGGAGGTCAGTGTAGGGGCCAAAAATACCATCTTGCAGTAAATGATACATTTGCCGCAAGATGGGAAAAGTAATGGGTAAACGTGGTTTGCTTGGAGTGCTTTGAAGTTTTTTATAACCGCGAAGCAGGACCTGTACTTTTTGCATAGGAGCATTATCCCAGGACACAAAAGGATCCGTTAGACCAGCTTCAAGGTAACTGTGCTTGATACCAGCTAAATACAGTTTAACAGTTGAGTACTTGAGCTTCAGTGTGGAAAAACAGAAGGCTGAAAAATTTACAATAATGTCTTCTGTAACTATTGGAAATGATGAATGAGATATATTATACCTGTGAATAAATTTATGAAATGATTTTAGTCCCGAAGTGTAAACGGCTCTGGTATTTTTGTTTAATGCAGCAGTCCAAAGAAGATTCACCGATTGAGTCAAATTTGGATAACTTCCGAAAAGGGTGGAACTGGAACCTGATATGTGTTAGCTTGTGGAGCAAGTTCCCGAAAGCGTCTCATCTGAAAACGAGAAAGAGCATCGGCTATTTCATTATTCTTTCCGGGGACGTGTCGTGAATGGATTGTAAAATTGTTAAGCGATGCGCAAAGGGTCAGTTTTCGCATAAGACGCATTATCGGCAAGTTTTTTGACCGCCCTTTTCGAATTATGGCAACCGTGACCTCATTATCACAATGAAAAAGAATTCGTTTGCGGCACCACTGGTGACCCCAGAGAATCGCAGAGACCAATATGGGGTATAGTTCAAGTAGTGCCATGGATAAAGACTTCTGATTTGACATTTCAAGTAGTTCTTTGGGCCACGAGTCCAGACACCACTGACCATCACAATAGATACCAAATCCCTTGCTTGATGCATCGGTAAACAGCTGTATATCAGCGCAGTTTGTGATATCAGCATCCAAGAAAAATGATGTTCCATTCCAGCCTTGTAGGAACCTATGCCACGTTTTTAAGTCTAACCTACATTCCTCATTTAGAGTAACTACATCGAAGAGATCATGGGCAGTTGTAGATAAGTGAATTAAATAGGAAACAAAAGATCGCCCTGGTACAATACATCGAGATGCAAAATTCATGTGACCAAGAAGTGATAGCAATTCTCGTTTCGAGCAGTGGGATTTGTGCGAAAAATTGGCAATTGTTGTTGTCAGCCTGTGCAGCTTGTTTTGAGGGAGAGTGGCCTCCCACTGGACACTGTCTAAAATGATGCCTAAATATTCCAAACGAGTAACTGGACCGACTGTTTTATGGTCTGCTATAGGGATTTTGTAAATGCCAAATATGTGTGTCAAAACTGCCATAGTACGTTCAGCTGTCTCAGCAGGGGAGTCAATTGTAAGAAAGTCGTCCAACAGGTGAAAAATGTGTTTAATGCCATACATGTTAGTAGCAATCCAGCAAATGGCAATTGACAGCTGATCAAATAGCTTAGGACTACTCCTTGAACCAAAGACTAGCCGTTTATAATAATAGTACTTGCCTTTCCATTTTATACCGTGAAGATGCCAGAGGGAAGGGTGAATTGTAATCAGCTTGAAAGCATCAGTGATGTCTGTCTTACACATCCATGCACCCTTCCCTAAGGACTGAATAACTTTGATGGCGTCGTCCAGTTGGACATAAGAGAGTGAGTAGTCTTCTTTGTCTATAAGGTCATTGAGACTTACTTCCGAGGGGTGGTCATGTGGAGCTGAGAGATCAACAATTAACCTTTGTTTCTTAGAATACTTCCCTGTAACCACCCCAATCGGGTTCACCCTGTGGGTTTGGAAAGGTGGGGTGTCAAATGGCCCAAGCAAATAACCTTTTTCAACTTCAGAAATCAGTGCTTCATCAACAAAAGCTTGATTGGAGCGAGTGGAAAGGAGATTTCTGCACTCAAATGACGTAGCAGGTTCTGCTGACAAACCAGTTTGGAAACCCTCCCTGAAACCATTAATAAGGGTTCTGACAAAGTCCTGGTCTGGGTGGCCGGCCAGGTCATGTTCCAAACGGTTGATATTAATAGGAGTAGTAGCTTCCATTATGAGATTTGAGTGGCGACTGGAAGCTGAATGGAGCAGTGATGATAGTCATGTTTCTTTTGGAGATATTTTCTTGAATTCTTTAACTGCTCTACCCTTGTCGGGCCGGCATCTGGGAGCAGGATGGTCTCCCTTACATTTTACACAGACATGCGAAAAAGGGCAGTTGGAACGACTACAACTACTGTCACTATTGTAGTTGTTGCAAATTTCTTTACCCATAAAGGACATACGCTGACGACCTTTACTGTCAAAGCCTTTTGCAACTCGAAATTTATTTGCCAAATTAGATGTTTCTTGAGTGGCTCCAAGCTTGCCAGACACTGAACCAATATTATTGCCCATGGGATGTTTGATGTCAGCCACTTGTGGACAAAACATAGTTGAATGTAAAGAACTCCTACATATGTCACACACCAGGTGTGGAACACCTGAAAATATTTTTTGAAATAACTTGGTGTCACCAAGTGACCAGTCAACTAGTATATTCCGCTGTTCAAGCAAAGCTGCAGCCTGTGTAGAAAAGGCTTTATGAAACTCATAGAACCCAAATCCGACAAACCTTGAATGCATATCAATGATGTCTCGCTCATATGCATCCATTTCTTGGCGTCTTTGGGGATATGCTTCACACAAAGTATTTTTGTATTTGTCAAATGCGGCAACAAATTCGCCAATCGTCAAATTTTGTTGTAAACGGGTATCAGACTGTTTAAGATGCAAAGAAAATCCATCAACCTCAACTGTCCTCTGATCCCCCATATCATAATTTGGGATCAAAAGGCAGGCAAGGTTGATATATTTTCCTTCAATAATAGCTTGCCTGATGGAAGGCGAAATAATTTCAACATTTGACACACTATCAGCTGCAATACCTCGTGATATCCCCTGAGACTGATTATCAAAGCTTAGTCTGTTCATACTACGCTGCTCCTGACTCCTTCCCTCTGTAGGATATGGAAGAGGGTCTTGGTCGAATCGCATTGGTTGTCCAGAATAACCCTTGAATTGTCCGTTGAAGTCAAACAGCGGTACCGATGTAGACTGTGAGTGCAGCCGTTGCGAGAAAGGCTGACCGAGTGCTGATGCCAATGAAAAACCCCCTGATGGCTGGCAAATGGAATTTGGGTTCTCTGCAGAAAGTCCTCTTGGAACAGAATGAGCGACATTTTGAAAAGCATGCCTTAACGAAGCAACTTCATTTTTTAAAGTTTCCAGACTATCGCTGTATTGGGTATTGTCATTGTAGTTAGTGTTTATAGGTCTTCTTTGCGTCTCAGAATGCAATACATCATTGCAAATTGCCGGATCTGCTCTGTCACGATTTCCTTGAGCTGATTGAGAAGTTTGCCTCCACGAAGGTGTATTTGCACTATTCACTGTTTGACTGTCCAGCTCAGTTGTTTTCTCATTACTTGAGATAGCACCTCCCGATCCATTGTTTGTTTTCTTGGCCTTGGTGTTTTCCAAATAAATCTGTAAAACCACAGACTTTTTTAAACTTTTCGGGATAAGGATCCCCATGTCTGCAAGTTCTTCAGCGAGTTGTTTAAGAGTCCAGTTTGCAGGATTTGTAGAGTCATATTTCCTTTTTCCTGATATTTTGAAATGACTTGATTCCTGTGATTTCTGTTTTATGATCTGTTGGCTGTTGTTGGCGGTAGAGTCCTGAGAAATTTCTCCTAGGTCAACTCCTAAATCAGGTCCATCTGAACCTGAGTCATAAAAAATGTCACTGGTGTCTCTGTTCACAGCAGACTGTAGAAGATCTGTGCACTTTGAATGACTAGAGTCTCTTATTTGTGCCTCTCCTGGCCTTACAGCTGATGACACTGCCTGGAAAGACTGTCTATTTGTTTGTAAACATTCCTCATAAACTTCCACTTCTTGAGAATCTGGTATTCTTTGCAAGTTTGAATTAGAGATATTTGAAGCCATGGTGAACTTAATGTCTTAACAAAATAAAGAGAACAGATTGAAAGACAAAAAACTGCTGAGATTTAAAAACTGCTGAGAATTTACAAAGTTAACTGTGCTGTGTGTGAACAAAGACTGATTTCTGGGGTCAGAACAAAGAACTTGGCTCTTGTTACAACTAAAAATAGCCACCTGTTGCAGCCAATTAAATTCCACAGAGTTGACTGTTCCAATACATATTTGGAATCTCTAACATGCACATGCAACTAGATAGATATGGCTATGATGACCCAGCAGCAGGTCAAGCTATTTCTCCATAAACAACACTCAAACTGCCAGAGTCATTTGAGTTTCAATGATAAACCAGTATCACATGTTGGCTGATAAACAAGAAATCCAGGCAGATTCATACTTCAACTACAGATTACATGCAATTTTTATAGTCCTCGCTTATTGCAACACGGTGCATTCTTGGCCCCCCCCCCCCACCCCCCCATCCCCATGGTGAAGGAGAAAAGCAAAAAACTTGATGTGCATACTGTAAGGCAACCCAAAATAGGTAACCCTGACTATTTTTCATGCTAGTGCTTTTTATACCCCCACCTTAGCATGAGTTCATAGCGATCCTTGAGTCTGTTCAGACCTAAAAAAATTAAAAATTTGTTTCTCAGGCCCTCCCACATGACCCTTTTGGCTGCCACATGCTCTCTTTTTATAACCAATGCAAACTTAAAAAAAATAAAAATTAAATGGTTTATGTCTGATATTTTATCAAAGTTAAAAAAAATTGATAAATTTGTCCCTTGAGTGCAAGAAGGCTTTGCAATGCTTTAGTATTGCAAAGCCTTCTAGCTCTCAAGGGACGAAATACACCACCACCCATACTTCTCCATAGATTATGAGTCCTAAAACATACCAAGGACATGAACTTTTGGTGGTAAAGAAATAATTACAGAAATAAAAAATAAAATAAAAACCTGCTCGCCCGCATGAAATTTTACAAATAAAGGCCCGAGAAACAGAAGATCTACTTTGTGTGGCCTCATCTATCTGTCATTTGTCCATCCATTTTTCCATCCTGAATTTTATCCACAGCCAGTCTTGCACTTTCTATCAGATACTTTCATTAGTTTGTATGATGAATAACCATGAAAAGAACTTGCACACATTATTATGCCATGTTACTGCACCATTTTTTAAAAAAATTATTACACTTTTTCTATTAAAGAATATTTAACAAGTCATTTTTGAACTTTTATCCACAACCAGTCTCACACTTTCCATCAGATTCAGATACAGTAGAGCCCACTTAATTGAATATCTCTCAACTGAATAACCCTGTTAATTGAATATAATTTCCCAACACAAAACCATTTATCATACCTGCAGTACAAATTTGACATATTAATTGAATATAGGTTATAGAGTAAACTCCTGTTAAGTGAATAAAAAATCTTGTAATCTATCGAGAAATTACCCTGATTCCCACCAGTTTTCCTTTGTTTATAGACCTATTTTATATTCAATACAGGCATTTCATCTTTTATATCTTGTTTGACAGAGCTCTAGGAGCTCTGTTAAACAAGATATAATCAAATAAATGCTAAGGTTATCTCTAGAATACAGGAAAATAACACAATCGCTGTTAATTGAATACTCCTGTTAATTGAATAATTTTCATTGGCAAAGTGGCTATTCAATTAACAGGGTTCCACTGTACTTATGATATTTTGTATGGTAAATAACTGTGATATGAACTTGCACAAATCATTAGGCTATATTGCTGCACTATGTTTCCCAAGAGTTGTTGCTCTCTTCTGCTTACATTATTGAGCAAGTCTGTTATGACCCCTTTTCAGCCCGACTATTTACAGTGAGGGCTATAGTCATGACTTTCGTCTGTCTGTCCGTCCATCTGTTAACATTTAGAGTTTTGGTTAAAGTTTGTGGTTGAAGTTTTTTACTTATATTAATATTGGCAGGATTTTAACCCCTTTTAAACATGTTTTCAGACTTGTATTGGAAATTAGGCTTTTACCACATACTTTGTTACTTTAATTCTTGCATGGTCAATACAACTTAATGATTGCATTTACATCAATGGTTTCTTTTATAGGTTTTATGAAATATTTAACCGTTTTTAGCTCACCTGACTGCAGATGAGTAGGAGCAATTGCCATCACTTTTATCCGGCATCTGTCGTCTGTCATCAGTTAACTTTTTGTAAACTTGACATCTTCTTTGTAATCACTAGGCCAAATTCAAACATATATTGCACAAACCATCTACGGAGTATACCCTTTCTGTTTTGTTTAAATGAAGCAGTTGCCATATTCAGTCTCTTTTATGCCCCAAAAGCTTAAAAACCTTTTAAAATCTTCTTCTCATGAACAACCAGAGGAAATGCCCTGATATTTAGTATGGAACATCCTTTGGTGTAGAAGATTAAAATTTGTTCAAGGGAAGTTGATACGTCAATATCTGGGCTCTCTGAGAGGGCATATTCATTTTGAGGGCTCTGCCCAAAATTTCTATTTCAGGAACTGGTGGGCCAATTTCAACCAGATTTTGCATGTAGTATAAGTGGGTCCTAAGTTATTGTTATTGATTGATGCTCGCTTCCCCCCCCCCCCCCCCCCCCCCAAAAAAAAAAAAAAAAAATATTTCACAGCCCTGTGGCAACCCCAGGTGCTAAAAACAGAAAAATATTCAAAAACCCATATATCCCAAACCACAAGGAAGAGAGAATTGTTATTTGGTATGAAGCATCCATAGGACCGGAAAAAGAGGTTGGTTTAAAAAATTGCCACCGGTTCAATCAGGGTGCTCGGAAGAGGGTATTAAAACTAGAGTGATGTCACACATAAAGCCTG
This sequence comes from Pictodentalium vernedei, assembly GCA_031216915.1. Classification (NCBI taxonomy): domain Eukaryota; kingdom Metazoa; phylum Mollusca; class Scaphopoda; order Dentaliida; family Dentaliidae; genus Pictodentalium; species Pictodentalium vernedei. The sequence goes on along the minus strand of CM062295.1, from coordinate 606,228,927 downwards.
ACTGTCCCAGCAATGGCAATGCTTAGACACAAAATAGTCTGAGCCATTTTTTAGCTCACTGAAGGGAGCTAAACTTATCACTTGCCATCAGTCGTCGTCCGTCCGGCGTCGTGAACATTTTTCAAACGACTTCTCCTCTGAAACCACTAGGTTGATTTGCTCGAAACTTGGTATGGATGTTCATTACCATATGTCAATTCAAGTTTGTTCAAATGAAATGGACATGCCCACTTGGGGCTCCATAGGTGGCATAACTCCGATAGCACCCTATGTATATTAGAGAAATTACTAAAAAATCTTCTTCTCCAGCACAAGTGGGCAGAATCATTTGATATTTGGTATACAGCATTAAGGGTGGATCTGATTCAAGTTTGTTCAAATCGGCCCCCGACTATTCTTTAAAAAACCTTCTTCAGATCCAACAGCTTGAATTCCTTCATATTCGGTATTGAACATCTCTGGGAGGATCAGATTCAAATTTGTTAAAATCGAATCGCTGGAATAATATTTGGGTTATCTATGGGAGCCCAAATTTTAACTTAGTGCAATACGAGTATTTTTTTAAAAATCTTCTTCAGATCTATCAGTCAGAATTCTTTCATATTTGGTGTACAACATCTCTAGGGAGGTCAGATTCAAGTTTGTTCAGTTCGAGTCCCTGGGGAGTCTCTATGGGAGCCCGAATTTTAACTTAGTGCATTATGAGGAATATTCTCAAAAATTCATCTTTGGTTTCACCAATAAAAATCTTTTGATATTATGCAAAATACAGTTTTACCCGTATGAATCCACCACCCCTCCTATACCCTCTGGGGGTCAATAAGGCTGACACATTTTTTTTACTCAAAAATGCAATATCCTTAAATAGGCAGATTCAAGTTTGTTCAAATCCATTCCTCGGTGTTCTTCCCTCAAAACTGCAATGGAATAAAACCCCTTGGAAGTTTGGTAGTACTGTCTTCAGCTGGTACAATTGAACCCAGTCAGCAAGACATATGATAATAATCATCTGACATAGCACCAGAGTTATAAATAATTTCATGACTTCCTTCCTATGAATGTTGATAAGCCTTAGCCATGGCAAGCTCATTTTGATCCCAAATACTTCTTTGAACTACTTTGTCAGGTGAGCGATTAAAGGCCCCTTGGGGCCTCTTGTTTAAAGTGTAGCTCACTGTGAAGCATTTGTATATGTTATGTGTCAAACAGGCGTTAATATACAATCCTCGGACACTTTTAAATGGGTGTAAAGAGTCTCATTCTCTGGACTATCTTCACCGAATTAGCATAATGGGTTATGCTGGCATTAAGTGGAGAATTATATATTATGTAATACTCAGTTACATTGTTGGTGTTATGCCTTTCTCATTTCTCATAAAGGAGAAAGACATTTATAATTCCTATCTTCTCCTATTCTCCTGTAGGAGCTATTCTTTACTGAAGTAATTGAGACATTGGATTTTCCTTTTAAGTTCTAGGCCCTCCACCCTTTTTACTATTCAGCTAGTCTGGGCCATTGGTTGTTGTATAAAAATATGATAAATTTTAAGTAATTTGTATATATTTTATACTTGCCAATGGCCCAGACATACCTCCCTGCTGTTTATAACATTCAACAGGCAATTTTAGAAAGAATGATGGTTGGCGCCAATTTCAGTTCCTTCCTGATTACTGCACATGCGCAGATCTAAAAAGTATGGAAGATCAGACAGGACTTGATTTTTTCGGCTTTGCAGGCAAATTTTGGGGATTGGGGGCAAAATCTGTGTTTGGCCATGGATTAATTTTTGAGTTAGCACCAGCTAGTCTGGGCCATTGGTAAGTATAGAAAATATACAAATTACTTAAAATTTATCATATTTTTCCTACTGTACCCTATGGCCCAGACTTAGCTGGTGCTAACTCTAAAATATCGAGGGCCTAACACAAATTTTGCCCCCCAATCCCCAAAATTTGCATGCTAAACCGAAAATTAGAAGTCCTATCTTCTATCTGGCCCTCCATACATTTACTCTCTGCGCATACGCAGATGCCAGAAAGTAACCGGAATTGGTGCAAACATCATTCTTTGTTTGGCCCTCTGTCAGATAATAACAAACTGACTTCTGTGCTTTTAAATCTCAGTTTATAATGATGCCAGACACAAATCATTGGTTAATTTGGTGGATCCAAGGACACAACTGGATGAAGGAAGGAAGAAACGGTGGTTTGAAACATTCAGGGCTGTAATTTTATAATATTTATAAAAATTAGTTCATGTTCCCCAATTTCGGGACATGGGCCTGATGCCATCATTGTTGATAATGATTTTTCCACTGTTTGTTAAGTATTCCTTCCCTACCCTCCCTTGATCCCCTCCAGATAAAATCCCAAGCTTTTTGGCTTGTTTTATTGAAATTTTTTTTATAAAATTTCTTGGGAGTTTAATGTGTTACACAGAATGTTTATTCTGTATATCCCCAGGGTTACATCCTCACCCTTGGGGTGTTTAGGCATTTTGGTCATGCATCATGCATCCAATGTATTGTTTTTTCTTCTGATGAAGATCTTGCCTTACATCGGATAGTTCAAAAATCTGTTACTGACTTAGGGCCTGGTTGCCTGGGGTCTCGCTTCCAGATTTCATTCTGACGTTGTTCACATTAACAACGTTGTTTTTATATACGTAGTTTCCTATTTATTAATTGGTAGGTCTGTTATAAGATACATTAAATATTCCTGTAGTGTAGCAGTTAATTTTTGGATAGAAAAATAATTTTTGTCCACACTTGGGAACTTGGGCTCTTGTCAAAAATTTTTTTTGTGTAAATTATTTTTCGATTTATATTTTGAATGTTTTTTGTCATGTATCTTTTTATAATATTTAATGTGGAGTTGGTGGAAGTATGGTCGACTTAGTTTGCTTCATTATGAAAGCATATTGCTCAATAAGCAAGGCAAGGAAGTCTTTCCTCTGATTTACATGTTGGTTGCCTTGCTTGTAGTCGATGTACTCCCACTAATTCTTGCTCAACATGTATTGCATGGGATGACAAACGTTGGTGATGGGTGTCATGGTATGTTGTTAGCGAGGGGCCACTGCCGTTCCTCTCACAGTGAGAGGCCTTCGTCAGTCCTCTCACCAAAAAGTCGCTCTAGTTTTTAGCTCATCTGAGCACAGCTCAAGGGGAGCTTCACTGATCACTTTCCGTCTGTCGTCCATCCGTCGTTAACTTTACATTATCGACTTCTTTTCACGAACTGCTGGACCAAATTGAACCAAGTTTGGTGTATATGTTCCCTATCCTATGTCAATTCAAGTTTGTTCAAATCAAGTTGACCCACCCCTTGATAGGGCCATGCCGAAAAAGTGAGCCTAAATCTTAAACAATCTTCTTCTCATGAACCAGCAGTAGCAGAGACTTGATATTAGGTGTGCTGCTTCCTTTTGAGGTGTAGACTCAGATTTGTTCAAGAGAAGTTCTAGGGGCTATATTTGCCATCATTAGGGGAGGGGCAAGAATTTTTGCCTTGCCCAAAATTTCTATTTTCCAAACCGAGAGGCTGATGTGAACAAATTTGATATGAGGTTTTATTGGGACATTAGTAGCTAATTTATGCCAAAAAAAATTTTCCCGTTGCCCCATGGGAACCGCATGAGCTAAAAATAGAAAAAATTTAAAACACCCATATCTCCAAAACTGCACGGCACTGAGAATTTTTATTTGGTATGAAGCTTTCTCAGGACCAACAGAATGGAAAGGTAAAAAAAAATTGCTATCGATTTTATCATAGGGTACTTTTTCGGGACTTTGAAAAAGTGCTGAGTCAGCATTTTTTAACGCTGTGGGGTAATGGAGAAAACATTAAAGAATCTTCTTCTCCCAAACCACTGGTCCAAAGGCTTTCATATTTCACATATAACATCATTGGAAGATTGATTCACATATTTGTTGAAATCAATTCCCTGGGTCCATATTTGGGCTCTCTATGGAGCCCAAATATTCAAATTAGTGCACTATAAGGAATATTCTTTAAAAATCTTCTTCTTCAGATTTAGCAGTCAGAATTTTTTTTATATTTGGTATGTAGCATTCTTAGCATCCTTAGGGCGGTGAGATTCAAGATTGTTCAAGCCAAGTCCCTGGGTTCATATTTGGGCACCCTGTGGGAGCCTGGATTATAACTTATTTCAATATGAGGAATACTCTTCAAAAATCTTCTTCTTCACATCCACCAGTCAGAATCTATTGATATTTGGTTTACAGTATCCTTAGAAAGGTGAGATATAAATTTGTTAAAGTCAAGTCCCTGGGTTCATATTTGGGCTTCCTGTGGGAGCCTGAATTGTACCAAAAATTTCTATTTTCCAAACTGAGAGGCCAATTTGAACCAAATTTGATATCAGGGCTTATTGGGTCATAAGTACCTAATTTATGCCAAAAACATTTTTCCCGTCACCCCACTGGAACTGCATGAACTAAAAATAGAAAAAAAAATTAAAACACCCATATCTCCAAAACTACATGGCACTGAGAATTTTTATTTTGTGTGAAGCTTCCTTAGAAACAGCAGAAAGGAATGGTATAAAAAAATTGCAATGATTTTTTATGCCCCTGAAAAAATTTTGAGAGGGTATATAGTCGAGGTCTCCATCAGTACGTCCGTCTTTCCCTCTGTCCATACGTACGAACATTTTGTATTATAACTTGAGTATCAGTTGTCGGATTTTAATGTTCTTTGGTATGGTGATAGGCAGCTTGTGGGAATGGATGCCCTTGTACCTAGCGTTTTGTTCATTCATGTTTGGTAGAGTTATGGCCCCTGTTTGTTTTTCGCCTCTATTTCTGACTAAGGTAAATTGTACCATAGCCTATAGGGCAAAGTGCTGCCCAATTTTTTTTTTAGTTCATTATTTTTCTGCGGCCCAGTGCTTGCAGGGGAGGTTGGGCCAATTTAGATGAAACTTGATGTGAATCTTCCCCAGCGTGTCCACCCAAGTTTGTTCATAAGATGTTTCCACACCCAGCAGGGGCTCTACAAGGGGCATAACTCTAACACTACCCTCAATTTTCTTTAAAAAGTCTTCTTCAGAACTATTTATCAGAATCTTTTGATATTTGGTATAATACATCCTTGGAGGGGTGAGATTCAAGTTTGTTCAAACCAAGTCCCTAGGTTTATATTTGGGCTCTGTGTTGAAGCCCGAATTTCAAAATTAGTGAAATCTTAGATTTTATCTTTAAAATTCTTCTTCTTAAGATCCCCTGGTCAGGATCATTTAATATTTAGTATCAATAAACTATATGAGGTGCAGATTCAAGTTTGTTCAAACCAAGTGCATGGGCGATATTTGGGCTTCCTATGGGAGCCTGAATTTCAACTTGGTGCAATGTGGGGTTAATTCTTCGAAAATCTTCTTCGGATCCAGTAGTCAGAAGGTTTTGATATTTAGTATGTAGCATCCTGGGGGGGGGGGGGGGGGGGGCCCAAATATGGACCTAGGGACATGGCATGAACAAACTTGTACAGATTCAAGTTTGTTCACGCCATGTCCCTAGATCCATATTTGGGCTCACTGTGGGAGCTCGAATTGTAACTTAGTTCAAAATGAGGAATTTCCTTTAAAAATATTCTTCTTCAGATCCAGCAGTCAGAATGTTTTGATATTTGGTGTGCCACATCCTTATGGGGGGGGGGGGATTCAAGTTTGTTAAATCCAAGTCCCTGGGTTCATATTTGGGCTCCCTGTGGGTTCAATATGAGGAATTTTTCTTTAAAAATCTTCTTCTTCAGATTTAGCAGAAAATTGATAGCACCCTCTGGAGGTAACCCCTAACAAGCATATCAAGTTTCAATGCAATCCAACCATAATTGTTTCCTGTAGGGTGTGCCAAATGAAATATTGAGGTCTGACTAAACTAAGTTTAAAGGTCGTTGCCAGCTGCAACATTTTTTGACGGAAATGGAAAAAATTGATAGCTCCCATCTAAAAGACACCCCAAACAAGCACACCAAGTTTCAAACTGATCTGATCATCAATGTCCACTGCAGGGTGTGCTAAAGGGAAATATTGATGCATAACTGCACTAAGTTCTTCAAAGGTTGTTGCTAGTGGCAACATTTTTTGATGGAAATTGAAGAAAATCGATAGCTCCCATCTAGAGGTAAACCCAGACAAGCATAACAAGTTTAAAACCGATCTGATCAGAAAAGTGTTTTGTAGGGCATGCCAAAGGAATATATTGATGCCTGACTAAACCAAGTTCACTGGTTGTTGCCAGTGGCAACATTTTTTGACAAAAATGGAAGAAAATCAAAGCTCCCATCTAGAGGTCACCCCGAAACAAGCATACAAGGTTTCAAAGCCATCACAGTGTGCCAAAGGGAAATATTGAGATTTGATTAAACTAAGTTCAAAGAATGTTGCCACCGGTAACATTTTTGATGGAAATGGAAGAAAATCGATCGCTCCCATCTAGAGGTCACCCCAAATAAGCATACCAAGTTTCAAAGCGATCTGATCATAAATGAAACCTGTTCAGTGTTCCAAAGGAAATTGAGCATTTGTGTATGGACATATGGACGAGAAGTGATGGCAATAGCTCAGCTTGACTTTGTCAAGTTGATCTAAAAATGTATGTTGTACAGTTCCCACTGCCTTATTAGATAGCATATGATAAATATGGTATTCATGGTTAAAATAAGTGCACTGTGATAGGTTCTCAGCCATCCAGTGGACAAACTTCTTTTTGTACATGCAGTGCTAGTCCAATGGAAACTGGAGGCCTTAACAAGCTGATTTCTAGTTCAAAGAACCACAAACTAAACTTTTTCAGATATTAGTTTTTACTGATCTTGCAAGTAAGAATTTGGGCAAATATCCTCTTGGTATAATGGCTAATGCAATAAGATACTCTCATGGCTCTATTGTAAAGTGCTGACTAACACTTTAATGGCTTTACATTGTGCTAAATAGCATGGTATTTTATGCTCCTCAAATAGAGCATATAGTCTCTCCATCCACCATCCCTCCCCCTCCATCTCTCCATCCATCTGGCAGTCCCTCAGTCCATCTGTTTGTCCATTTGTCCATCCATCCATCCATCCATCCATCCATCCATCCATCCATCCATCCATCCATCCATCCATCTGCAGCAATATCTCGGCAGTAAGTGGATGGATTTCAATGAAATTTGGTATACTGGATCCCTGTGACAAGCCACTCCTACACATATTAGAAAAATGTTAACTGCAGATTTTTCACCAGAGTTATGGTCTTTACTTTGTCAATTTTTCATGATTTGTTTCCATACACAGGGATATATTTATTACCAGTGCAGGGATGGATTACAATGAAATTTGGTTTGAAGGTTCCTTGTGACAAGCTGCTCCTGCACATGTTATAAAAAAGTTTCCTGCATATTTTTACAACAGAGTTAAGGTCCTAACTTAGTCAATTTTTCATGATTTTTTTTCCATCTGCATCAGTATTTCAGAAGTGAGTGCATGGAAATCAATTAAATTTGATAGTAGGGAAACTTGTGACAAGCCACTCCTGTACATGTTAAAAAAGGTTGTTTTGTCCATCTGTTCATTTATCCATTGATGCATCTGTCATTCCATCCATCCATCTTCAGTGATATCTCAGCGCAGACTGGATGGATTTCAATGAAATTTGGTATGATGGGTCATTGTGACAAGCCACTCCTGCACATGTTATATAAAAGTTGCCCACATATTTTTCACCAGAGTTGCAGACCTTGCATTTCAAAGACATGTGCCAAATTATTTCTTATAACGGGGGACCACAATTTTACGAATCTGCTTATTAACTAAGTCGACTGTCTGGGAGAATCCATCAGTGTTAGTGATTTTCTTGTTTTGTTTTGGTTTTTTTCTTGTTCAGAAGTAGAAAGAAAAATCTTTCAGATATCATAGTCTTATCAGCAGGCTCATTCCAGTATGTCAGAACACTCCAATAAATTGTAACAATTTTATTATATATTAACCCTTTAACCAATGCTGACAATATCAAAATTTATTTGAATATTTCTTTCAAATTTCCCCACTCCTCATTGCAATGAGCTCATTCATGTGAAGGGTCACATGACATGGTTTTGTTGAAATTTTATAAAAAAAAATTATTTTTTCAACTACTGGATTTGTATATTACATGGAGGAGGGGTGGGGGAAGGGGGGGGGGGTGCATCCCATTCTTCAAGTAAAGAGTTAAAAATATTGTTAAACTGCGACTCCCCTTTGCGGTGGTGTGCTGTCTTTGAACAAAAAATTACTCATGTTACAAATCAACAAATTATATCTTGACCAGTGATTTATTACCTAAGGCACTAACTATATCGCTTTTTTGTTTCAGTTGCCGATAGAGTGAGTCGAAAGAAAAAACATACTATTGATGAGGTGGATATCTGTGTGGAACCTTATTATGACTTTCTTGACATAGACACTACTCTACGGCCAGAACCATATAAGTGGAAAGGTTTTTCAAAATATATAATTATCGTTCTAAAGAACTCGATAAAATTGTCCAAAGATTTGGAAAATCTTGCTTCATTATGCAAAGCCAAAGTTGATTGGTCCAGTTCTAATGAGGAAGCAGTTCAGTTTGAATGCCTGCTGACAGGTAGTGAAACAGATTTTTTCACACTTGTAGATTCCTGGCAAACACAGTTGGAAACATCACTGAAAGAGTATTCAGACAGATTTACAACAGAAGGTATTGAATGTCAAGAAAATGTTTATAATGACATTAAAGATGCTTTAACAAGTACTCAGGATTCAGTAGCATTATTTGTGAACAAAAATAATGATCCCATCATGATAGATGTTACAGGAATGAAGGAGAGTGTTCAGGAACTAAGTGAGAAAATCAGATCTCTCATGGCTAATGTTAAAAAAACAAGCTCTGGAAATGATGAGAAAGATGTCAGCAGTGAAACAATATCAATTTCATTAGCAGTAATTGATGTTATGAACGGAGGTGAGTTCAAGTCAAGAATGGAAGAAAAACACTCTGGTGTAGTCATCGAATATGATAGAGAGAACAACAATATAACAGCAAAAGGCCCACAGGAGAAACTTCTTGCAGTTCAACTCGATATTTTCAAAGAACAACAAAAGATAACCAAAACTGATGTGAAAGGACTGAGTGATGTGAAACTAAAACTCTTGCAATCATCACAAGTTTTACAATATATTACAGACAAGTTATCTGCTCAAGGTATTATTGCTGGTTTGTCTCTTAATGATGACAGCAATGTGTTGAATATTCACACTTATGAAAAACCTATTGTTGATGAAATTAAAAAAATCATTCATCAATCTATTCCCCAAAGGCACATTGAGATTTCTGATAATATGGAAAGCCTATTCACAGACAGAAATAGCATTTGGGTAGATCAAGAGAGTCAGCTAGATGCCATGCACAAAGGGTTGTTTTTGATAAATATGAAGATGCCTAGACTTATTGTTTGTTGTGTTGACAGTGTTATTGATAAAATCATGAATGATATTGAGGATTTTATTAGTGTAAATGCAGTTTTCACAAAGACAATTAAACTAGACTGTATTGTTTGGAAATTTCTTGAAAACCATGGCGATGTACATAAAAAAATGGAGGATAAAAAAGTTCAAATCACAGCCGATGCACATCCTTGTGATACTCATAATATCCTAGTAACAGTTTCTGGCATGAAATTGCCCCTCAATGAAGCAAATAATCAAATTATTGAAATGGCAAATCAAGTTGATATTAAACAACATATAATGAATGACCCAACTAGTTCAAAATACATCCTCTCCACTAGAGGTCAACAATGCTTGGATTCTATTGAGAGACGACATAGATGTGCTATAGAAGTTAGTGAAGATAAGGATAACAATTATACATTTATGGAGAGTGATTTGTCAATGGGAGCCTCTGCAGCATCCTCACCTCCTACAAAAGTTTGTTTTAACATTAAACTTCCCAATAGCATTTCTCTTATTGGAATACAAGGAAGTATGGCTGATGTCAAGGCTCAAATATATGTTGTACCTGTCACAAGCAGTGGAAAGTTGACTGACTCTTCGCTGGGAAAAAGTATATTGGATAGAGGTAAGAATGGTAGTTCTTCAGCCCATCCATCCATCCTTCATTCCATCTTTCTGTGCATCCTTCCATATTTCTTAGGCCTAAAAAAGTAAAAAAAAATCTGTTTCTCAGGCCCTCCCACATGGTTTATGTCTGATGTTTTACCCATGTTAATAAAATTGATAAATTTGTCCCTTGAGTGCAACAGGGCTTTGCAATTCTAAAGCATTGCAAAGCCTTCTTGCACCCAAGGGATGGAATACACCACTACACACAGTATTCTGTAGATTATGGCCTAAAACATAAAGCAAACCAAGAACATAAACTGTTGATGGCATAGAAATAATTACAAAAATAAAAAAATAAAATAAAACGCCACCCACCCACATGCAATTTTACACAAAAATGGCTTGAGAAATAGAAGATCGTGTGGGTCCTTATCATCATAATTTAAAGAAAACCATTAAGATATTCTTAAATTTGATAATAACTTTTTGGTGGTAATATCATGGATGGGATTGCAAACCAGCTGTGTCCAAGAATTTTCTCATGAGTTATCACCCTCGATAGATGTAGACTCACACTACCATTTCTTGTCATCACATTTCAAAGAAATCGGTTCAACATTTGTTTCCAAATTTTATATAGTTTTTTTTTTCTGACAATATCATTGGGATTGCGATTCAGGTGTGTCCAAGTTTTTCTGCAAGGGTTATTTCCTTTGTTGGACATATGTTGTATCGGTATCACATTACCATCACATGACACCACACTTCAAAGAAATTTTTACTTTTATATTTAACTAATTTAAAATAAGCTTTTTGGTGATAAAATTATGATTAGAATTGCAAAGTGGCTGTGTCCAAGTATTTCTTTTAGAGTTATTGCCCTTATTGGATTAGCCCTTGCACTTGTTTTTACATAACTTCACCAATAGTTGATGGATTGTAATGAAATTTTCCACTCGTATGCCAGCTCCTCACAATACAAAATTGAAGGATTTCATTAGCTTGACTCTTTACCTTGAATGCTAAAATTCATGTTGTTGCATCCATCTGTTGGTCTGTACACAACTTGTGTCTGAGGTAAAAGTTTCAGTTTATTAGCTCACCTCAGATTCAAGTTTGTTCAAATTGGGTCCCTGAGTTAATATTTGGGCCCCCTTTTGGAGCCTGAATTTTGACATAGTGCAATATGAGGAAATTTCTTAGAATATCTTCGTCAGATCCACCAGTCGAAATCCTTTCATATTTGGTATACAACTTCTCGGGAGGGGGGGGGGGGGGGGGGGGGGGGGACATTATTTAAGTTTGTTCAAATCAGGTCCGTGGGTTAGTATTTGGGCTCCCTATTGTGAGCCCAAAGTTTAACTTAGTGCAGTATGAGGAATGTTCTTTAAAAATCTTCTTCTTCAGATCCACCAGTCAGAATCCTTTCATATTTGGTACACAACGTCTCGACATGGGTCAGATTCAAGTTTGTTCAAATCTGGTCCCTGGGTTGATATTTGGGCTTCCTATGGGAGCCCAAATTTTAACTTAGTGCAATATGAGGAAATTTCTTTAAAAATTTTCTTTTCCAGAATCATCAGTTAGAATCGTCTGAAAGTTGGTATACAATATTTCGATAGGGTCAGATTCAAGTTCATTGAAATCGGACAGGCAGGGTTAGATTGGTTGAAGACATGTGCACCATTGACGTGCTGTACGCCTTAGTACACGGCGTCATCGTGCCCCAAGGTGGACAGTCGGGGTTAAGTGCCATGCCCAAGGACACAATGCGAGAGTCCGAGTCGAGCGTTCAGATGGTCACCCATTCGAGGAGTAACCGAGCTTGACGTTGCTTAATTTCGGCAATCTGACGAGAACCGGTTACCGCAGTGCCACTGCGCCCCCAGTAGTAATACAATGGGGCCCACTTAATTGGATATCTCCTATTTGTATATCCCTGTTAATTGAATATAATTTTCAAACACAAAACCATTTACCATACCTTCAGTACAAATTTGATCTGTTAACTGGTAGAGTGCTGGAAGCCCATATTTGGGCTTTATTCTGAAGTGTCGGTACCACTTCTTAAAGACTTCATATTCTGTGGATGTTCTACATATCACCCTTGAAGTGAAATTATTTAATCTGTTAGGATTTGCCTTGTTACAATTTATGGGGGAGTGCTCTTTGGCACTCTCCCATAAATTGAAGCAAGGCAAATATATGTGAACAAATTTTGATGACCAAAATTAATTCAGCACTCTTCCAGTTAAATGCATATGGGTTGTAGAGTGAACTCCTGTTAATTGTATATAAATTTTTGTAATATGTCAAAAAAATTACTGTGACATGCACCAAATTCCCCTTATTTATCAACCTTTTTGGCCTCACTACATCCAATACAGGCATTTATTCTATTATATCTTGTTCTGTTCACCTCCAGAATACAGGAAACTGACCAAATCCCTGTTAATTGTATACTCATGTTAATTGAATAATTTTCACTAGCAAAATAGATATTCAGTTAAGAGGAATCTGCTGTAATAGTAAAGTATTTTATTATAGTGTCACATTTGAGTGATTCACATATGTATTGAACTTTGCAGTTTGTTAACTTTCCGATAATTTTTTTATTCACCACTTTTTCATCCTGGTAGATAAGTTTGAGCTGAAGTTTGGTTGTTTGTAGAGGATGAGGTCCATTCAGTATTTGGCTGTACTGGGATATGAAGTCACTTTAAATATCTATGGGTGTGAAGTGATTTCCAAAATAAACAGTGCAAGCTGAATTTTACGTTCCCGTTTCTAGAGCTGGGAGTTTACCCGTAACCACGGGTAAAATTCCTGGGCATTTTGACAGAAATAAAACAAATATTGAATTACCAAAATAACCACATAATTCACTTAAATGCAATATATATACATTTGCTGGCCATTGTCAATCATTTGTATGTATACGTTTGAATGGAAATGAAGAAACAAAACTGTTGTACACTATACTTGCACCAATGACATTTTCATGACAGTAAGCCAAGATTTCAGTATCGATACATGAAACTCAACACAATTTCACTAATATCCTTGACCTGTCAAGTGTCAACACCAATGTTTGAGCATTGTAAAATGTTCATCAGTTTATCAAATTGGTTTTCCTTTGCTGAACAAGAACTTGCCACTTGCTCTTCATTTATACTGTCCAAAATATTTTTATTTCTGCACGGAATATTGAAAGCGTGGTGTTACGATGTGGAAATATTATTGATATTGGTAACAGAAAGAAATCTGAGAATCAGCTACAATAACTATGAAATTAACTATTCTGAAATTTAATTAAAAAAAAAATAATAAAAAAAAAAATACCGATACAAAGATCTTTTACACTAATTGGTTTACAGAAAATAAAAACAGTGGTACTTATCAATTATTGAATTAGTCCAAAATACAGTTTGACAGTATCCAGTAATCCAGTGGTGAAGAATCTTGTGAAGAGTTACCAGCTGGTAGTATTAATCCAAGAATGTCTCTTCAGAAACAGTATCCCATAGATTTGTAATAAAATTTTCACTTAGAAATTTCACAAGTCTCTAATAAAATATAATAAAATGCTCTGCAAAATTCAAATGGAGTAAAAATCTAGGAGGTATTGGCGCCACAGGTAATTTCCAAATAATCCAGTAGAATCCTAGCTTTTCACAAAATATTCTGTTTCACAGAAAGTATAAATTCTCTTTTCCAAGACGAATAGATTCTCTTCAAAATTCTCTTTTGGAATCAATCTTCCAAATTCACAAAGAAGCACTGCTTCTATAATAAATGCACTGTTCTGAAACAATAATATTCTCAGATGGAAATAACTGAAGTGAGTCTTTCTGAATGGTTTTCTAAAAATGAGTTTTTGAATTCTGTTGACAAACCTTTATATAGTAACCAGATAGAATGTCCTAGAAGAATCCCCAAAGTTCTATCAGTCTACAGGTGATTCTGTCACAATCCAAGTAAACAAGGTCCTTGACCTACTTAAACAATCAACAGCTATATGTACAAAATATTAGTGTAACAAAGATGTAAACAAAGGTTACTCAGTGCAAATGAGCCAGTCCAGTCAGAAAATGCAGAAATAAAACATATCTATCTCATATAATTATCAACTAAGGATATATCAATCTCAGTATAATATGGGGGTTATAACACACCCCACCTTAAAAGAAAAAGTTTGAAGGTACTGAAAACTTTTTATATAATTTTAGCAGACTCTGACTGGTTTACAATATACACATGATAATCTTCACAAATTATTTTTTTAATAAACATATATATACACTTAAAGTGAATAGGGACCGATCAGATCATTTTAAATTAGAATATTCTGGAAAGAGCATCAGCTACAACATTATCTCTTCCCGAAATATGCCTAATCTCTAAATTATATTCTTGAAGGGCTAAACTCCACCGCAATAATCTTTGATTCTTGTTTTTCATTTTATTGATAAAAGTTAAGGGGTTATGATCGGTGTAAACTGTAATTGGGCATTGGGTTGTTCCTAGATACACATCAGAATGGATTAATGCCAAAATTAGAGCTAAAGTTTCTTTTTCTACTGTAGAGTAATTCTTTTGATGTCTGAGAAATTTTGGGGAGAAATAACATACAGGGTGATCAATACCTTGGGAATCTTCCTGGGCAATATACCCACCTGCTCCATTGTCACTTGCATCTATGAATAATTTGAAGGGCTTTTCATAATTGGGATTGGCCAGGACAGGGGAATTAATATATTAAGTTTTTATTCTGTCAAAGGATTTCTGGCACTCCTTAGTCCAAACAAACTTAACCCTTTTGCTCAATAAACTGGTCGAAGGGGAGACAACATCTGAGAAATTTAAACAAAATTTTTTTATAATATCCAGCCATGCCTAAGAATCTCATGAGCTCTTTTTTAGAGCTTGGTACTGGAAAATTTACAATAGCATCAACTTTTGCCGCAATCAGCCTCACCTGCCCCTGACCCACAACATGACCTAAATAATTTACAGTTGCTTTGCCAAATTCTGATTTTACCATGTTAATAGTTAGGTTGGCTTGGGTCATTTTGTCAAAAAAATCTTGAATATGCTTTAGATGATCAGACCAATTTGTATCTGTGTGTATAATAACATCATCAATATAAGCTTCACTGAGATCTAGGTCTGCAATTAAGTGGTTAACCATGCGCTGGAACGTTGCCGGAGAATTTTTCATTCCAAAAGGGGTAACTTTATATTGATACAACCCAAATGGGGTAACAAAAGCAGATATTTCTTTTGCTCTTTCTGTTAAAAGGACTTGCCAATAACCCTTTAACAAGTCATATTTTGTCACAAATTTAGCATGGCCAAGTTTGTCAAGGCAGTCATCAATTCTAGGAATTGGATAATTGTCTGTTTTGGTGGGGCTGTTCACTTTTCGGTAAACCGTACAAAATCGGTAACTTCCATCAGGTTTTGGAACGAGTGTACAGGGCGAACTCCAGTTGCTATGACTAGGTTCAATGATATCATTGTCCAGCATATACAGTATTTCCTTTTGCATGATCTCAGCTTTGAAAGGGTTCAATCTGTATGGATGCTGTTTGATGGGATTTGCTTCTCGTACATCAAAATCATGAAAAATAACAGATGTCCTACTAGGCACATCGGGAAATAAGTGTTGATATTTGAAAATTAAATCAACTAAATCCTTTCTTTGGTCAGGCAGTAAATAATCTATTTTATTTTGTAGATCTCTCAGGACATCGAGTTCTGTAACTTCAGAGGTACATTTTCGCTGCCTTCATGAATATCCTCCACAGGAATTTCCACCTCATCCATGTGGGTGACGGTTGAGACTGGTAGAGAGCTTGGTTCTCTCTCATAATATGTTTTCAACATATTTATATGGCACAGCTGAGTATTTTTGAGTCTATCAGGAGTCTCAACAACATAATCAGTATCACCGATCTTGTGCTTAAAGATATAAGGGCCAGAATATCTTGCTTGTAAAGCATTGCACTTTAAAGAGAATAATACTAGCACCTTGTCCCCAGGTTTAAAGAAGTGAAATTTCGCCTTTTTGTCATACCAGGTCTTAATATGACTCTGGGCTTTCTGTAAAAGTTTATTTGCCATTTCTCTGGCCTGGTGCATTTCTTTCTTAAAAGTGGACACATAGTCCAGAAGAGAAATTTCAGGTGGCTCTTCCTCGAGCCATTTCTCCTTCAAAGCAGTGAGTGGACCCCTCACTGAGTGTCCAAACACTAATTCAAAAGGGCTGAACCCCAGAGATTCCTGTACAGTCTCATGGATTGCAAATAAGAGGAGATCTACTCCTTCATCCCAATCCTTCTCATTATCCTCCCCATAGGCCTTTATCATGGTCTTCAGTGTTTGATGGAAGCTTTCAAGAGCACCTTGACTTTCTGGATGATAGGCACTTGATGTGCACTGCTTAATTTTGAGCTCATACATCACCTGCGGTAAAATGTCTGACATAAAATTTGAGCCCTGGTCTGATTGCACTGACCTGGGTAGACCAAAAGTCGTGAAAAATTTTATCAAGGCCTTAACTATAGTTTTAGTTTTAATATTTCTTAGAGGAATAGCCTCAGGAAATCGTGTAGAAGCACATCGTGTCACCTGCTGAAAAATGTTTGACATAAAATTTGAGCCTTGGTCTGATTGCACTGACCTGGGTAGACCGAAAGTTGTGAAAATTTTTATCAAGGCCTTAACTATAGTTTTAGTTTTAATATTTCTTAGAGGAATAGCCTCAGGAAATCGTGTAGAAGCACACATGATGGTAAGAAGATATTCATTTCCAGATCTTGTTCTAGGCAATGGGCCAACACAATCAATAATAATTCTACTAAATGGCTCCTCAAAAGCAGGGATTGGTTGAAAGGGAGCAGGAGGAATCTTCTGGTTGGGTTTTCCTACAATTTGACAGGTGTAGCAGGCTTTACAAAATTCAACAACATCCTGTCAAAGCTTGGGCCAGTAAAACATTGCTGAATACGAGAGTAGGTCTTCCTAATTCCCAAATGTCCAGCCATTGGATTTTCATGAGCCAGGCTTATTATTTCATTCTGGTATTTAGTAGGGACAACTATTTGATAAATAACCTCCCAATCACTATTGCAGGGTACTTCTTCTGGTCGCCATTTCCTCATGAGTACATCAGATTTTTTAAAATAACAGACAGGGGAGTTTTGGGCTTCTGCCTCTGTTAGAGCCCTTTCACGTGGCTCGGCAAGGTCATGATCACTTTCCTGTTACTGAATTAAAGATGTCCGGGAAATGACATTCAAGGAGGTCCCCCTATCACTCTCTGGTGTAGTGGCCTCTTTACAATCTCTAGAGAAGTCATCACACTGACTCAAAAATGTCTGAGACAAATCAGTGTCTTCAGAATTCGTAAATCTGTGACTGTTCTTATCCTCAGCTTTGCTGTTCAAATCAAAACAATTGAGGTTGTTTTCAACCTCAGCTTTCTTTGCCATGGACCGAGTCACAGCACATGCTAGAAATGCAAAAGGAAAGCATTCCTTCAAATTAATAATACTTTCATCTGTACTCGGCTTATCCACCACTTGAGGTTCGAGGTTCTACAGTGACTTTGTCACCAGCTAAGTCATTTCCCAATAATAAAGAAATACCTTTTACAGGTAGAGTAGGTCTGATTCCTACTGTCACAGTCCCATTTACTAAACTACTTCTTAAATTTATTTTGTAAAGTGGGACATTTAAAGAGTTTGACTCAATACCCGATATTAGAACTTGTTCCCCTGTAGCACTTTCTTCAGAAAATGGCAAAATGCCTTGTAACATTAAAGACTGAGTAGCCCCTGTGTCTCTTAGTATTTTTATTGGTAAGAAACAGTTTTTATCCCCCTCAAGGGAAACAAAGCCTTCAGAAATAAATGGCTTATAATTTTCTGAAGCGTCTTGCTTTATAACATTATTTCTTATCAACCTACACACAATTGTTTACTACAGGCTTGCACTGCAGTGGAAGTCCCTAACTCGGATAATATACTCTCTATTTTTGTCTTTCCCAAGCAGTTTGGGAAAGAAAAGTGGTGCAAAAGCACCAAGAAAAAATAAGCCAAACTGGGTCGAGTGCAACCGGCGCAGACCCAGTACGGGACGCTCTCTTCCAAGTACAACTCCACGACTTCCGTTGCCAGTGCGCATATGCGTCGCTAATAACTCATTCTTTTATTCGAGACATGTGAAAGATGTGTCTCCCATATGCGTTATGAAACAGTGATAATTCAAGGGTCTGCAGGGATGTCTGTAGTGTGGTTGTGGGGTATCGGCCTCAGCCTTCTCCGATTTCAACTCGGCGAAGTCAGAAGTGGCAGCCGACTAAACCCCCTACTGTGTCCTCTCAGCCATTGAGCACAGTAGTTTTATACCTGCAGTGGTCTGCTGCGGTGTTGGGAGTGTAGACGTGGGGGTATTGGCCTCAGCCTTCCATGACTTCAACTCAGCGAAGTTTGAAGTGGCTGCCGGCTGGACCCTCTACTGTGGTCTCTGCGCCTTCGAGTACCACAATTTTGTCATTGGCATTTTCCGTCCACTCATTCTGGTCACACGGCCACTTTTGCGGGACCAACGCCTTCTGTGCAGCCTGGACCTTCTGCCCCGCAGAGGTCCGCGACAACTCTCCCAAGTTCCCTCTATGTTGATCCTTGGGGTGTGTCCTACCCCTATACACGTCTGCCCTCAGATGTTTTGGCTGCCGCTCCTCACCCCGCTTCGGGTGTATTGGAGGATCGTTACCCTTCGCTGGTTAAGAGGGTCAGGTGTGAAGCCACTTTGCTGGTTCGTTCCCATGTCGAACCGGCTGGTATGGGCAGTGAGCTTAGGGAGGCCCTCTCCTTACTCACTCAGGTTTTTGTCCAATAGCCTTCCCGTTGCTTCCAGCGAGGCAGCGAGTGGTTTTCAGGTGCCCCCTATGGTGCCGCCTCCCGGGATTGGAAACAGGCTGCTTTCTGATCCCCCTGGTGCCTACACCATGGGAGGCGTCGGCTGGTTTGCCCATGATGGGCTATGTGTCTTCCGACTCCGGAGAGGAGCCAGACATCCTTGATGTCGAGAGACAGCAGTCTTCTGACTTGGGGGCAGCTCTTTACTTTGTGTTTGGGTTCCTTCCGGATCTCATACCATCCAACCAGCCGACAGTCTCAGCCAGGCCGCGATCATCGGTCGCGCGCCTACAGCCTGTGGAGCAACCTGCTTCTGGGCGTCTTCGAACGTGCCAGTCAGTACAGGTGGTTGAAGCATTTTCAGCATTGGACTCTACGCTGAGTTCCAAGGCTATGAAGGCTCCGTTCTTCACCAGGGTTGACACCTTTTTGCCTCCGGTGCGTTATCGTTTCTACGATTTCACCAATCCATCAGTCTGCCAGACTTTTACGGTTTTGGGTCAGGACTCCAATTCCCTTGGGCTTTCCAAGCCCAAGTCGGCCGTCATTCCTATGACGACTCTGGAGTCCATGTTGGGCTTATCGAGAGAAATGCTGGGTATGCTTTCTCTCTCCGATCATGTCGTATCTGCCCTCAGATAGGTTTGACGATGTACAGACTCCTTTGCGTGTGCTGTCCAAGGCACTCATGCATCTTACTCACATGCATGTCTGTGACACTGCTATTTTGGAACTAGTTCGAAGGGACTCTGTGCTGGACACAGGCCGATCCCTTCCTGGGGGCAGCGCGCTGCTCTTCAATCTGCTTCTTTGGCAGGTCCACTACTGTTCCATGGGTTCCGTGTCGACGGTCCGGATGACATCCTACGGCATTCCAAAGATCAGCTGCTGCTTCGTCAGCTTGATCAGCCTTCTAGGGGAGGCAGGGACCATTCAAAGCCTAACAAGTACCCTTCTGCTTCCTCTGCGAAGGGCTGATCCTTCTGCCACCGCTTCTACTTCTTACTCATGCGGTAAGGGTACGCGCCGGCAGGCTAGAGGGAAGTCTCAGAATTCTTCATTCAGTAGAGGAGGTGGTTTCTCCTCTCGTGGGTCTCTTCGGGGCTCGAACTGAAGGTCCTCACCTCGATTCTTCCAGGTTGGAGGAAGGATAGCAGAGTTCGCAGACCGTTGGGCCACCATCACATCTGACCCTTGGGTGTTAGATGTTGTTCGGTCCGGGCTGCGAATATCCTTCTGCAGGCACCCCACTGTGTCCAGCGTGCCTCTTCCTACCACAGTTCTTTCAGACGTTTTACGTCGGGAGCTTTTGTCCACGGAGATAGACAATCTCCTGGCCAAGGGGGCGATCGAGGTCGTCAAGAACATTCAGTCAGTGGGGTTTTATTCCCACCTGTTCTTGGTGCCGAAGAAGGGCGGCTGACTCCGATCGGTTATCGATATGAGTATCCTGAATCGGTCTATCATTGTTCTCACGTTCAGCATGGAGACTTTCAGGTCGGTCCGCCGTTCCATTCACCAGGGAGATTTCGCTTCCAGCATCGACCTGCGAGACGCTTACTTTCACGTTCCGATTCATCGGGTGTCGCGAAGTATCTCAGGTTCGCTTTTCTGGCACGAGTTTACCAGTTGAGGGCCATGCCTTTTGGCCTCAATCTGGCTCCTTGGGCCTTCACCCGACTGATGTCACATGTGATAGCCTTCCATCGCACACAGTCCAGGGTGACTACTTCGGCATATCTAGACGATATCCTCCAGAGGCATTCCAATGCTGCCTTCCTGGAGTTGGATGTCGACTCTCTGTGAAGCTTGCTCACGTCGCTAGGATTCAGAGTCAACAAGGAGAAGTCGGATCTGGTCCCTTCTCAGTCGTTTTGTCATCTGGGGATGGCCTTCCGCACTCAGTTCAATACGGTGGCGGTTCTCCAGGCCAGGGCTGTGATTCTCTCAGCTTTTGCTCTGACTCTGTTCCCAGTCCACATCCGCGACAGCAAAGGGTATTCTCCGGCTGCTCGGTCTCTGACGGATCTCATTCCTCTAGGTCGGCTGCATGTCAGTCCTCTCCAACACTTTCTGCTCAGTCGTTGGAGGCCGAATGTCGATTCTCTGGATCTGGTGCTTCAGTTACCGAAATCTCTTATCCTCACCTTATCCACTGGACGAATGTTCAGTGGACCACCACTTACCCGTCCGATCATGTTCTGACGGCAGATGTCAGCGATCTCGGAAGGGGTGCGACATTAGATCCTCTAGGTCTTTCCCTTCACAGGATCTAGGACCAGGATCGGGCATCTCTACACATCAACCAGAAGGAGCTTCTTGCTCTTCTTCTGAGTTTCAGGCAGTGGATCCCTCACCTGTCGAATCATCAGGTCCTTCTGTTGTTCAACAATTCGACAGTGATTGCTTACATTCGGAACCAGGGCGGCACGCACTCAGTTCCAATGTACGAATTGGCTCGGGATCTTCTACTGCTCGCTCAGGATGTCAACGCCGGGGTGGTTGTTCGTCACATTTCCGGTCGTCTGAACGTCCTAGCCGACTCCCCGTTCTGACTGGTTCTTTTCCACCGAGTGGATGCTCCACATGGCGGTGTTCCATCGATCTCTTTGCGACTCATTGGAACCATCAGGTGGACACTTTTGTGTCCCCGTGTCCAGATGCTCTGGCTTTCGCCATGGATGCTCTGGCCCTCCTTTGGGACGGTCTTGTCGGCTACACCTTCCTGCAGGTTCCGATTCTGCCTCAGCTTCTCGCCCAGATATGACCCTGCAGTCGTCGAATCCTTTCGATCACACCCCTGTATCCTCGCTGGGTGTGGATCACTCTGCACCGCTCTCTGTTAGCGGTGGTTCCGGCATGTCTCCCTCTACATCGCGACTTTCTTTGCCAAAGTCGCCTGAGGAGGTTTCAAGTTGGCCCGACTTCATTGTGCCTTCGCACATGTCTTTTATCGGGTCCTGTCTCATTAGTGATTTTTCGAGACAAGCTGTGGAGTTGCTTTTCTTCTTCAAGGGGGCACTCACTCCACTGGTTTAGCCTCTGTGGCTAAGTGGAAGGTTCTTTTGTCGATGATGTGCGATCGCTCTGTTGCTTCTGTCACTCCTTCGATCACACTGCTTGTGGAGTTTCCGGTATATGTTTGTTTGTTTCTGGGGGTCTCCAGCAATGGGTACAAGTCCATGCTTCGGAGACCTTTTTCATATGTGGTACCTCATTGTTTCGACACTCATCCTTGCCTCTCCAAGCTTGTTCAGCTCTTTTCCTTGAAAAGGCCTAGGATTTTGTAGTTTACTCCAAGATGGACACTTTCTTGGGTGCTGCTCTGCTTGGGGGTGGGGGCGTCCGTGCCTTTATCCTGGATGGATATGCGTTTTCTCACATGCCAGATCTCTCTCCTACATCCATTTCTCGCTGGATTTGTCTTGCTATTTGTGCAGCTTCCGCTCATCTAGCTACTGGTGATTGTATTACCAATTGCTTTTACTAACTCCGTCATGTTGTCAGATGTTATCCTGGCAGCCTACTGGAGAAATGCTACCTTCTCCATTTATCTGTGACAGTTGCATGAGCCGATAGAGGACCTTTGTCCTAGGGGCCCTCTTTCTTCGGTTCAGGCTGATGTCTATTCCAGCCATTCAGCTTTTTACAGGGTCAGTTCCAGCTCCATGCTGTTCCTGCCCTTTCTGTCTGTACATCGCACAGAACCATACGCCTCATCTTTCATTGTCTTTTACTAATGTTTGTGATGCTATGGTTGATAAGCCTTGGGACCTCTTCCGTCTGTTCACGGTTCCAGTGCACTTGGGTTATGTGTAGGGTTGGTTATGCGATTCCCTCCGGCCTATTGTCTATTCAGCCTGTAGTAAATTTTATAGTAAATTTTCTTTCTTATTATACCTACCACAGTTGTTTACATGGAGGCCCTCCCGTCTTCTTATACGGATAAGAATCCTTCCTCCCCGCTGATCACATAACTCTCACGTTGGCGGATTCAAAAGAATGAGTTATTAGTGACGCATATGCGCACTGGCAATGGAAGTCGTGGAGTTGTACTTGGAAGAGAGCATCCCGTACTGGGTCTGCGCCGGTTGCACTCGACCCAGTTTTGGCTTATTTTTTCTTGGTGCTTTTGCACCACTTTTCTTTCCCAAATTGCTTGGGAAAGACAAAAATAGAGAGAAAATTATCCGAGTTAGGGACTTCCACTGTAGTGCAAGCCTGTAGTAAACAATTGTGGTGGGTATAATAAGAAAGGACATTTACTATAAAATTTAAATTTTCAGTGCATGGAGCACATGCTAGTGCATTCTGTGAAGTTGAGGACTCATTTTTCCGTTTTAACAGCCAGCAATCAGATAGCATATGCCCTGGTTTCTTACAATAATTACAAGTTTTAGTTTAACTGTTGAATCATAATGGTGTAGGGCTGGCATTAGATGACTTATTAGCCCCCTACGGGAACCGTAAGGGGACTATAGGATTGCATTCCGTCCGTCCGTCCGTCCGTCCGTCCGTCCGTCCGTCCGTCCGTCCGTCCGTCCATCTGTCTGCTTTTTAGTCAGGAGAGCTATTGTGATCACTATAGTGATCGTCCGTGATCATGGTGTTTGCGTCTTCTCCTCCCAAACCGCTGAACCAATTTAATTGATATTTGAGATAATAGTTTGTTATGACATTGCAATTTGATTTTATTCAAATCAAGTTGCCTCGCCCGTGGGTAGGGCCACACCCAAAAAGTATGCTGAAATCTTAAAACATTTTCTTCTCATGAACCAGCAGTAGCAGAGACTTGATATTTGGTGTGCAGCTTCCTTTTGAGGTGTAGACTCAGATTTGTTCAAGAAAAGTTTGTGAGGCTATACTTGGCGTCGTTATGGGAGGGGCAAAATTTTTGGCCCCGCCCAAAATTTCTATTTTCCAAACCGAGAGGCTGATTTGAACCAAATTTTATGTGAGGGCTTATTGGGTCATAAATACCTAATTTATGCTGATTTTTTTTTCCCATAGCCCCATGGGAACCGCAGGAGCTAAAAATAGAAAAAAATTAAAACGCCCATATCTCCAAAACTGCACGGCACCGAGAATTTTTATTTGGTGTGCAGCTTCCTTAGGACCAACAGAAAGAATTGGTAAAAAAAAATTGCCATCGGCTTTATCATAGGGTACAGTTTCAGGACTTTGAAAAAGTGCTGAGTCAGCACTTTTTAACACTGTAGGCAATGGGAAAAACATTAAAAAATCTTCTTCTCCAGATCCAGCAGGCAGAATCTTTTGATATTTGGTATGCAACATTGTAGGGTGGATCTGATTCAAGTTTGTTCAAATCGGCCCCCTGGGTTCATATTTGGGCTCAGTATAGGCGCCAGATTTTGAACACAGTGCATTTCAGGCAAATTTCTTAAAAAATCTTCTTCTCCAGATCCAGCAGGCAGAATCTTTTGATATTTGATATGAAACATTGTGGGGTGGATCTGATTCAAGTTTGTTCAAATTAGCCCCCTGGGTTTATATTTGGGCTCTGTATAGGAGCCCAAATTTGAACTTAGTGCATTTCAGGCAAATTTCTTTGAAAATCTTCTTCTCAAGATCCAGCAGGCAGAATCTTGTGATATTGAGTATGCACCATGCTTGGGGTGAGCTTCAATTTTGTTCAAGCCAAGTCCCTGGGTTCATATTTGGGCTCACTGTGGGAGCCTAAGTTATAACTTAGTTCAAAATGAGGAACTTTCTTTAAAAATCTCCTTTAGATCCAGCAGTCGGAATATTTTGATATTTGGTATGCAGCATTCTTAGGGGGGTGAGATTCAAGTTTGTTCAAGCCATGTCCCTAGGTCCATATTTGGGCTCACTGTGGAAGCTTGAATTGTAACTTTGTTCGAAATGAGGAATTTTCTTAAAAAATCATCTTCTTCAGATCCAGCAGAGCGAATGGTTTGATATGTGGTGAATAGCATCCTTGGAGGGGGGGGGGGGGGGGATTCAAGTGTGTTAAAGCCAAGTCCATGGGTCCATATTTGGGCTCCCTGTGTGAGCCCAAATTATAACTTAGTCAATATGAGGTATTTTTCTTTAAAAATCTTCTTCTTCAGATTCAGCAGTTGGAATGTTTTGATATTTGACATGGAGCAACCTTAGGGGGCTGAGATTAAAGTTTGTTCAAGCCAAGTCCCTTGGTTCATATTTGGGCTCACTATGGGAGCCTGAATGACAACTTAGTTCAAAATGAGGAATTTTCTTTAAAAATCTTCAGATCCAGCAGATGAATGCTTTTGATATTTTTTATGCAGCATCCTTAAGGGGGTAAGATTCAAGTTTGTTCAAGCCATGTCCCTAGGTCCATATTTGGGCTGATTGTGGGAGCTCGAATTGTAACTTGGTTCAAAATGAGGAATTTTCTTTAAAAATCTTCTTCTTCAGATCCAGCAGTCGGAATGTTTTGATATTTGGTGTGCAGAATCCTTAGGGTTGTGAGATTCAAGTTTGGTAAAGCCAAGTCCCTGGGTTCATATATGGGCTCCCTGTGGGAGCCCGAATTATGACTTAGTTCAATATGAGGAATATTCTTTAAAAATCTTTTTTTAGATCCACTGGTCAGAATATTTGGATATTTGGTTTCAGCTTTTCTTAGGAGGAGCAGATGCAACTTGTGGAAATCAATTCTCTGGGTTGATATTTAGGCTACCATGTCAGGTGAGCGCCCTCAGGCCCCCTGGGGCCTCTTGTTTATGTTACCACCTCTCCCTCCAACATGCTTTAAGCTACACCTTTCATATTTGGTACATGGATAAATGGTTTTGAGGGGATGATGCACTCTCAAAAATTTTTTTCAAAATCCAAGATGATGGAATGGCGGCCATTTTTGTTGTGTTTTTTAAGCCTTTTTTCTCTATTTTCATGTTACCACCCCTGCCACCGATATGGTTCAAGCTACACTTTGCATATTTGGCACACGGATAGAGGGTTGGGAGGGGATGATGCACGTTCAATATTTTTTTTTCAAAATCCAAGATGGCGGCATGGCGACCATTTTTGTTATGTTTTTTAAGCTTTTTTCTCTATTTTATGTTACCACCCCTGCCACCAATATGGTTCAAGCTACACTTTGCATATTTGGCACATGAATAGAGGGTTGTAATGGGATGATGCACAGTCAATATTTATTTTTCAAAATCCAAGATTGCAGAATGGCGGCCATTTTTGTTGTGTTTTTTAAGCTTTTTTCTCTATTTTATGTTACCACCCCTCCCTCCAACATGGTTTAAGCTACACCTTTCATATATGGTACATGGATAAAAGGTTGTGAGGGGATTATGCACGCTCAATATTTTTTTTTCAAAATCCAAGATGCTTATATACTCTAGTGTCTTCTGTGACAAAAACACCTTATGTCACAAAAGCGCCGTAGGGGACTAATACCACCTCGGTGGTCAAACACTTGTTCTCATTAGGCTTCCTATTAAATTTGGGTGGTGATAAGTTTGGAGGATTGGAAGGATGATTGGAAGGATGAGTTTTATCTGAAGTTGGTCTAGGTCCACTTTGGAAAAAATTCTTGTGGGGCCCAAAATTTGTGGAGTTACGACTCATTTTATGAGTTAAGGCATAGTCATCTGCTAGTACAGCTGCTCTGTTCAAAGTGTAAACTTTTTGTTCATCAAGGGGCCTTTATATCTCAATGTATCTTTCCTTTAAACTCTTCAATCAGCATCATTTCCTTTAAGTTTGTGAAATCTTTCCCTATTTCTTTTGAATGGCCCCCACCTGTCAAATAAATTTTGCTTCTCTCTGGCAAATTCCACATGAGTTTGATTTTCGCTTTTGTAATAATTTCTAAATTTCTGCCTATAGGCCTCTGGAACAAGTTTGTATGCTTTAAGTATAGCCTCTTTAACAGTGTCATAATTATTACTTTGCTCAGAAGATAGAGTGGAATAGATTTCTTGGGCCTTCCCTTTCAAAACACTTTGCAATAGCAAAGTCCAGACGTCCCTTGGCTATTCTAAACTTGTTGCCACTTTTTCAAAATGTGAAAAATATTTATCAACTTCTTTTTCTTGAAAGGTGGGTACTAGCCTAACATGTTTAGTTGCATCAAATCTACTTGGGGAAATTACATTTGAGCCTTGACGCTGGGATTCTAATTGTTTTATTTTTATTTCCTTTTGGGCCTGAATTTTAATTTCCCTTAATTTTAATTCTCTTTCTTCTTTTTGAGCCTGAATTTGTTCCCTTTCTTTTTGAGTTTCAATTTCCCTTAATTTTAATTCCCTATCCTCTTTTTCCTTTTGAGCCTGAATTTCTTTCAGTTTAATTTCATTTTCCTGCCTTTTCATTTCTTGTTGCATTTCTAATCTCTTTAGTTCCAATTCTAACTTTTTGAGTTCAAGGGCATCGGTATCTTGTGGTTCAGTGGGGGGAGTTTTGGACTGGGGCAAAAGGCCGTCCTCCATATAATGATTAACAATGAGCTGTTTAAGTTTATGCCTGTTCAGGCCAGGAGTGGCAGGTAACTTTAGATACTGAGCAGGTTGGAATAAATCCTCCTTCTTAAGAGATTCTAAAAGGGCCAAACTAGGAGATCTTTCAAATTCAGAAATAAATTCTGTCACAATAAATACCATGATGAAAAGGTTTGCTGGTTCTCAGATTATATAAATAATAATACTGAAATTTTCTAAGAAATTTTAAATGTTTTGAAAGGGAGCCAAAATAATAATTGCAATATGCAAATAAAGCTTTCTCGTTATCTAATATTCAATCTCGGCAATGAGCCCCCAATTTCTGTTACGGTGTGGAAATATTATTGATATTGGTAACAGAAAGAAATCTGAGAATCAGCAACAATAACTATGAAATTAACTATTCTAAAATTTAATTTTAAAAAAGTTAATAAAAAAAAAAAAATGATACAAAGATCTTTTACACTAATTGGTTTACAGAAAATAAAAACAGTACTTATCAATTATTGAATTAGTCCAAAATACAGTTTGACAGAATCCAGTAATCCAGGGGTGAAGAATCTTGTGAAGAGTTACCAACTGGTAGTATTAAATCAGACATGTTAACTCTCCCGGAATGCCCGGGAAAATCCCGGAATTTCAGTGTAGTTCCCGGCCTCCCAGACGGGAATCAGTTTTGGACCAAAAATCCCGGAAAACAACTGTCAAATATTTCATTCCCATTGTAACTTCTGAAAAACGTTCGGAGTCAAATCACATGCATTTCAAACTCTGGTAAAAACTCATGAAGCAGTAAAATATGGATTTAAGTCAAATTTATTTAAGAAAAGGTTATTTTATGATATATATTTCAACTATGTTCATGTTTATTTCTGGGTTTTTCTTCGGAGATTTGTGCTAAATGTGCGAGTGTCGAAGTGAAAATAGGTGACTTACTTTCAAAAAATTGAAAACTCCACCATCATTTGAATGCAGTTTTTGGAAATTAAAATATATGAAAAGGAATTAAATAATATATATTTATTTATTCCTTCATAGAGTAGCCTTAATTCTCATCCCTTTTCCAAAATCAAAATGTAAACAACAACTATTCAGCACAGTTTAAAAGTAGGTTAAAGTCGCTTAGGATGCCGAAAAATTATGACAGCATATTTAAACACAATGGACTTGTTTTCTAACACTACATTTATTCTGTTGTGCTGACTACAGAAATGTTAACTGTTGGCCATCTGTCACCAGAAAATTTCGAATTAAACAAAAATGCTTCAATGATGAAAAGAAAAATTTTGTGTAGGGCACAAGCGTCCCACATGCATGAAGTTTCATAAAGATACTTTCTGAGTACTAATGTCCTTGAAGTAACTGAACATCAGGACATCTTTTCCTGTTAACATTTCCAGACTTGGGAAATTATTAGCTAAGTAGACTTTGATAAGAGCAAACCACAGGTGGATGTGCTCTGTGGGACAGTGTGGGTGGGTGGTGGTGGGGAGGGGAGGGGGGGCTCACAAAGAAGAGCATCTGGAGGGGGGGGGGGGGTTGTCAAATCAACAGTTATTTTATGATTTTTTAACATAGCATAAATTCAGCAGCGTAGTTGACAACTCATTCACGATATAACCTGGTGTTAATAGTGGTCCGTGAGCTGAAAATTCACAAGTTTTTTCTTTCATTTTGCCCCCACGCGAACTTTTCCCTGAAATCCATCCCATTTCCCTGAAAATCACCCTCAGGTTCCCTGAAAAATTATTCTGGAGGTTAACATGTCTGTATTAAATCCAAGAATGTCTCTTCAGAAACAGTATCCCGTAGATTTGTAATAAAATTTTCACTTAGAAATTTCAGCACTCTCTAATAAACAGATCAATTTGAAACTTGGTATGCGTGTTTGGGGTGACCTCTAGATGGGAACTGTAAATTTTCTTCCATTTCCAGCAAAAAATGTTGCCGCTGGCAACAACCTTCAATGAACTTAGTTCAGTTATGCATCAATATTTCTCTTTGGCACAGCCTGAAAGGCACATCTATGATTGGATTGCTTTGAAACTTGGTATGCTTGTTCAGGGTAACCTCTAGATGGTAACTGTCAATTTCTTCATTTTTCATTAAAAATAGTTGTCCTTGAACTTAGTATAGTCAGGCATCAGTATATTCCTCTGGCATGCACTGGAGGGCACATTTATGATATGATCGCTTGAAACTTGGTATGCTTGTTTTGGGTGGATTCTAGATGTTTATCAGTTAAGGTTAGTTGTGTTCTGGTTTATTTGTTCATTTTGGTGTGTGGCAAGTTTCCAGCTTCTGTGGCTCATTCATTACTATAACAAATTGCTTATTGGAGATTTCTGTTTTTACCTCACCTGACTGAAAGTCAGGATGAGCCGTAGTGATCACTTACCGTGCGTCGTCAGTCATCTATGAACATGGTCTGATTTTGACTAAATTTGGTGTGTGGTATTATTGAGTCATAAGTACAAGATACATGCCAAAAAAACATTTCCCTGTGTTCCCATGGTAACCTCAGGAGTTAAAAATAGAAATATGTCCATATTTCCCAAACAACATGGGACAGATAACTGTCATTGGCATGAAGCATCCTTAGGACCAGTTGAATGAAATGGTAAAAGAAAATTGCCATCACTTGTGTCAGTGTATTCTGAAGAGGACATCGAAAGTCGCCATATTTGCAGATACAAGTTTGTTAAAATTAAGCCCTTTGGTTCATATTTGGACTAGATACATGAGCCTGAATTTAAACTTGGAACAGTATGGAAAATAATCTTTAAAAATCTTCTTCAGAATCACCCGTCAGAATCTTTTAATGTTTGGTATACATCATTGTTATGAGGGTCAGATTCAAGATTGTTCAAATCAAGTCCCTCGGTTAATTTTAACATAGTGCAATATCAGGATTTCCACTAGGGGAAAATTAGTGGGTCCGGTAGTTTAAAGAAAGTGAAACTCACACACCAAAGGCGTCTTCCGCACGTGCTGCTGCACGTGCCTTCGGCACATGCGTATAGAGGGGGGTTTCGATTTTTAGGTGCTCTCTGGTGGCCTCTGGGGGCCTCTGGGGGCATTCTGGTCGCTAAAATGCTGAATAATTGAAGTGAAAAATATGTATTTTTTCCTCCTACAATTCTCTAAATTCCTACGGGACACAAAATACTACATCTGGTCGGAGGTTTCATAAAAATACAAACCCAAAACAACACAAAATCCACAAATCCTGACAGTGACTGAGCTTTGTTTACAGCCGTTCACAGTAATATTTGAAAAGAACCATGATGCAGACATGTGACGTCATGCATGTTCAATTACCGTACTGACTCGTGCAGAAGCCCAGGGGGTTCTTGCAGTGGATAAAATGCAAAGTGGGGGAGGGGGGGCTTCGGGACGAGTAATAGTGCTTGCAAGTCGCATTGGGATGGAATGCGTCTGAAAAGTAAGTATCCACTGGGCATGTTACATTTCTTTGGAAACCGCCTACCAATTTTATAGAATTTGCTTTAAAAATTCTTATAATTATCTTGTACATACATTTCATTTTCAGATTTCGGGTTTTAATCCTCAATTTAATGAATAAAACAAACTGAAAACCATGCGGTGTTGTTTTCATTTTTTTTTTTGTACAGGTTAATCTCAAAGCCAGAAATGGACGTAAGTATGTCAATCAGCACTGCAAACCACCCCTTTGAAAACAGACAAATATAGTCTATTTAAAAATAGCTGTTTTTTTTAAATATGTACATTTTTTACGAATAAAACAAACTATAGCTTCACTCAAACTCAATAAAAAAAATCATAATATGAAGACCAGATAAAATTTACACAGCGGAATATGAATAACAAAATAGTTGCCTCCCTTGGCAACATTCGAAAAACATATTTTACACTGAAAGTCATAACTTCACATGTTGCAGGGCATGGTGAAATGATAAATGAGCATGTTTTATTGAACCAATAAGTCATAAATCATATCCCTGGTTATATTATTATATAATTCTCAAATACCAGAGTTGTAATTATTTTTAGCTCATCTTGACAAAGTCAAGCTGAGCTAATCTCATCGCTCTCCGTCCGTCGTCCGGCATCCGGCGTCTGTCGTCTGTCAACACCATGTTTTAGTCTTCTCCTCCAAAGCCACTGGGCGAATTCAAGTGAAAGTTTGTGTGAGTGATGGTCCCAAAAGGGCATTTCATTTTTGTTCAACTCAACATGCCCAGCCCCATAGGGAGGGAGTGGGGGAAAATGCTCCAAAATATTTTTAAAATCTTCTTCTCAAGAACCAGTGTGTACAATGACTTGATATTTGCTATGGAGCTTCCATATGAGGTGTAGAATCAAATTTGTTCAAACGAAGTTCGTGAAGTAATATTTGGCTTTGTAATAGGAGGGGTAAGATTTTTGGCCCCGCCCAAAATTTCTATTTTCTGAACCGATGGTCCGGTATGGACCAAATTTGGTTTGTGGTAGTATTGGGTCATAAGTACTTGACCCATGCAAAAAAAAAAAAAAATTCCTGCATCCCCATGGGAACCCTGGGAGCTAAAAATACAAATATTTTCAAACGCCCATATTTCCCAAACCCCACGGAACAGAGAGCTTTTATTTGGTATGAAGTATCCTTATGACCAGTAGAATTGAATGGTGAAAAAAAATTGCCATCGGTTATGTTAGGGTGTTCTGTAATGGGCATCGAAAAAATGCTGAGTCAGCATATTTGCAAAAATTTAAAAAAATCTTTTCTCCAGAACCAATCATCAGAATCTTTTGATATTTGGTATACAGCATTCATAGGGGGGTCAGATAAAAGTTTGTTGAAATAAAAGCTCATTGGTTCATATTTGGTCTCTCTACAGGAGCCCGAAGTTTTAACATAGGGTAATATGGGGAATATTCTTTAAAAATCTTCTTCTTCAGAACCACACGTCAGAATCTTTTAATATTTGTTATACATCATTGTTATGAGTGTCAAATTCTAGATTGTTCAAACCAAGTCCCTAGGTTAATATTTGGGCTTCCTACGGAAGCCCAAATTTTATCTTTGTTCAATATGGAGGGTAATTTAAAAAAATCTTATTCTTCAGATCCACCAGTCAGAATGCTTTGATATTTGGTATGCAACATCTCTATGGGGCTCAGATTCAAGTTTGTTCAAATCAGATCCCTAGGTATATATTTGGGATCACAATGGTAGCCCAAATTTTTACTTAGTGCATTATGAGGAAATTTCTTTAAAAATCTTCTTCTTCAGATCCACCAGTCGGAATGCTTTTATATTTGGTATACAACATCTCTAGGGGGGTCAGATTCCAGGTTGTTCAATTCGAGTGCCTAGGTTAATACTTGGGCTCCATATGGGAACATGAAATTTAACTTAGTACAATATGAGAGAATTTCTTCAAAAATCTTCTTCTTCAGATTCACTTGTCAGAATGCTTTCACATTTGGTATACAACATCTCTAGGGGGTGTCAGATTCAAGTTTGTTCAAATCAGATCCATAGGTTAATATTTGAGCTCGCTATGGTAGCCCAAATTTGAACTTAGTGCAATTCGAAGAAAGTTCTTTACAATTTTTCTTCTTCAGATCCAACAGTCAGAATGTTTTCATATTCGGTACGCAACATCTGGATGGAAGTCAGATTTAACTGTGTTCAAATCAAGAGCCTGGGTTAATATTTGGGCTCTCTATGGGAGCTGGAATTGGCCATTTTGCTGAAGAATTAAAAAATTTGTATTCAGTACCCTCTAGAGGTACTAAGATTAATCCACATAGGTTGTATCAAGGGGCTTCATAGGGGAGTTCTACATTTTACTTTATGATCAACTGAAGACAAGGCATGATGCCCAGATTATTTTTGTCACTCCTGAGGAACTCAAAGATTGACAGTGTAGCCTATGGAGATGGCTTGCTTAATGTAGACTCATTCTTGGACTCTGTTTAAATTGTGTTCTGTACAAGATGAGCGCTTCAGGCCCCGTGGGGCCTCTTGTTTATTTTTAATTATCACTTTCTCATTAATTTCTGAACACCCGTTTTTCACAATGAGTTGTGCACGCTCGAAAGTGGCAGTGTTCTTTCACAATGAGTTGTGCACCACTCGAAAGTGGCAGTGTTCAATCAGTATCTTTCTGATGATATTCAACCATTGTGAAAACTATATGTTGTGGGCGTGTTTCAGACAACTACTGACAGCAGCCTGCACACTCATTTGAAACAAGTGACAGCTTCCAAAACTAGACCATTATTTATCGCTCGAAATAAAAGTCATTGATTTCAGACCAAACACGACACTTTGAGTTCGAAATTTATAGGCGACGTTTAGGATTTGAACTTTGTTTCCCCCTCTCATCTGGGGGTTATAAAGTATCAGGTTGTCGCCAGTAATACTAGGCATAGTATGCAACATAATTATTCCTATATTACATGGAAACAAAGGATCCTGGGTGTCGTTACGATACAGCATTGTACTTGACATTTTAACCACCAGCTTTTCTGACTGATCATAGTATGATCGGCGGGGGGAATGGGTCCGGTCGATGGACCGCAGCCGGTCTAGCGGGAACCCTAGCAATATGAGGGATAATCGTTAAATATCTATTTCTTCAGATCCATCAGTCAGAATGCTTTCATATTTGGTATACAACATCTCTGTGGGTGTCCGATTCAAGTTTTTTCAAATTGGGTCTCTGGGTTTATATTTGGGCTCTCTATGATAACCCAAATCTTAACTGAGTGAAAAATTAGGGAATTTCTTAAAAAATCTTCTTCTTCAAATTCACTTGCTAGAATCCTTTCATTTTTGATATACAACATCTCTGGGTGGGTGGGGTGGGGGGGGGGATTCAAGTTTGTTCAAATCGGGTTAATATTTGGACTCCTTATGGTAGTCTGAATTTTAATTTAGTGCAATATGACAACATTTCTTTAAAAATCCTCTTCATTCCACCAATGGTTTCATATTTGGTGTACATCATCTTTAGGGGGATCAAATCGAGTGCCTGGGTTAATATTTGGCCTCCCTATCGAAGTCTGAATTTTAATTTAGTGCAATATGGGTGATTTTTTTTTTTTTTTTTTTTTTTTTTATCAAGTACCCTACAGAGGGGTTAACCAATATTAATCCACATAGGCTGTATCAAGGAGCTCCATAGGGGAATTCCAAATTTTACTATTGATCATTTTAGTCACTCCTGAGGGACTCCAGGATTGACAACGGATCCTATGGAGATTGATTGCTTAATGTAGATTCATTCTTGGCCTCTGTTCATATCAGGTTCTGTGTGAGCTCTTCAGGCCCCATAGGGGCCTCTTGTTTTGGTAGTAAGTGTTAAACACAGCAGTTAAACAAGCTGTACCCTACTGACAATTATTTTGAGAATGTTTTACTGTAATCCACCCTGTTATCTGTATTGTTAATCCAATTTTTCGTCGTCGAGTGTGCAGTGCACCTGCACCTATATGAATTATGAGTATTACTCTTTATAAACATACATTCTTTTTATTTATTAGCTTAACTTGACAAAGTCAAGATAAGCTATTGCCATCACGCCTGCGGAAGTCTGTTAGTCTGAGTCTGTTCACATTTTCCTTTAGCACAGGCTACACCTTGCAGTTTTTGTCCAATCGTCCCGAAATTTCATATGCAGGTTTGGGGTCATGTCTAGATGAGAACGTCCCCTTTTGGTCGCGATCGTTCAACCGCGATAGCTGCCAGAGCCCAAAACCCCAAAACCTTTAGCACAGTCTGCAGGTTGTATGTATGAAGGGATTTCATTGTAACCTGGTAGGATGCCTCTGCATAATATCTAGATGAGAACGTCCCCCTTTTGGTCATGATCTGTCAACCATGATGGCTGCCCAAGCCCAACATCAGATCATATTCAGTATGGAGCGATTTTATTGTAACTTAGTAGGATGACTCCGTATGATGTCCAGATGAGAACTTCCCCATTTGGTCACGATCTGTCAACTGTGACGACTGCCCAAGCCCAAAACCCCAAAACATTTAGCACAGTCTACAGGTTGTATTTATGGGGGGATATTATTGTAACTTGATAGGTTGATTTCATATAATGTCTAGATGAGAACATCCCCTTTTGGTCACAATTGGTTAACTGTGATGGCTACAGGAGCCCGAAGCCCAAAAACTTTTAGCACAGTCTACAGGTC
Source organism: Pictodentalium vernedei (assembly GCA_031216915.1). Taxonomy (NCBI): domain Eukaryota; kingdom Metazoa; phylum Mollusca; class Scaphopoda; order Dentaliida; family Dentaliidae; genus Pictodentalium; species Pictodentalium vernedei. The sequence goes on along the minus strand of CM062295.1, from coordinate 606,193,280 downwards.
ATATTTATGAGGGGATTTCATTGTAACTTGGTAAGATGACTCCAAATAATGTCTATAGATGAGAATGTCCCCTTTTGGTCGCAATCATTCAGCCGTGATGGCTGCCAAAACCCAAAACACAGGCCCGAAGCCCAAAAATCTTTAGCATAGTCTACAGGCTGTATTTATGAAGGGATTTCATTGTAACTTGATACGATGACTCGTTTTGGAATAATTTCACTGTAACTTGGTAACTTTGGTTGAAATACATTAACTGTGAGGGCCACATACATTAACTGTGAGGGACACATTAACCCACTCCTCAACTCTTTTGTGCAGTCTACACCTCATATTATTTTTACTGAAAACATAGCATACAGGGAACAGAAATTAACATATTCCCAATTAACACAATTCTTGTCTTATTTCATAATCCTTTCATAAACATTGAACATTATCCTTTTCATCAAACACAAATCACAGACAAGTTAAGCTGCAGTGTCAGTGACACTTTCATTTTTTACTCAGATTACCATTGGTACTGTAGGAAATACCGTGAGACATGGTATACCAACTAAACTAAAATGACCTTGTTATTTACTCAGTATTAAAGAAATTAACAAATTTCGGTTAAATACTAAAATACTTTGAAGTCCTAACTATGGTCAGGTGAGTGCCTCAGGCCCCATGGGTCCTCTTGTTTACAATAATGTTGTATAATTGCATCAGTGGAAATAAGTTGACAACAATGACCCAGTGAGCTGGGTTCACAGTAATGCTTAATTGATTACTCTGTGTGATTGAGATGTGACTTTGAGTCTAATTTCAGTTTGTAATGTGAATGTTTACCTATTTAGAATATTTTGTTGACTGTGTGTCAAGTGTTTCTATACTACTGTGTGTGGTTTTGTTGTATTTACTGCTGTGTGCAGTAAGATTGTTCTTGTGTTGTTTTCTATGTCATGTCTATCTCTGTTAGTTTCGATTCGAGTAATTTTTCCAGAGTTATAGCCCTTGTTGACATTGAATTTACCAAAATTGCAGGTTTTTAGAAGATATCTTCAGCTGAGATTGAAGAAATTAAATGATTTATCCCCTCCCCCCCCCCCCCCAATGGAGTCGGGAGGAGGATATTGAAATGGTGTACGTCTGTCCCATCCATCCCAGGGCTTGAAATCCATTTCAGTTTGTGCGAATCACAGTTGCTTCACGTCATGTATACTCATGTGAATCCTTTGTTAGGAATTTTCAGGATCATAGTACAAATCCAGGTAATAAATTCGGCCTCTCCAACACAATAACAGTAACTGCTAAATGTAACTCAAATGGCCTGGAAAGTAATAAAACAATATACAATTTACCTTACTTGACAATGCAGTACGCTCATTGCTGGTTCAGTTCCAAAATGTGAGGGTGTCACTGTTGCTTAATTTATACTATTATACACTGACTGAAACAACTCCAAACACGTTTCGTAAATGTACTAGCATATCTGCACAACTTGAACGGTTTCTTAATTATTTCCCAGTATTTCCATTAATTTCTGTATATATTACTGTATATTACCTTGAATTACGTACATGTAAGTTGAATTTAAATCAGCACAGCATGTGGCATCTAAACAACAACCTAATTGATAAAGTATACAGGGAATTCTGTAGCCAAGAAATTCCTTGCAAACATCATCAACTTTTAGCTCAACTTGACAAAGTCAAGCTGAGCTATTGCCATCACTTCTCGTCTGTTGGCATACGTATGTACGTACGTTAGTATGTACATCCACAATTTCCTTTGGCACACCTCACAGATCGCATTTATGATCAGATTGCTTTGAAACTTCGTATGCTTGTTTGGGGTGACCTCTAGATGGGAGCTATCGATTTTCTTCAATTTCTATCAAAAAATGTTGCTGCAGCCAGTGTTCTTAGAACTTGGTTTTGTCAGACCACAATATTTCCCTTTGGCACACCCTTCAGGGCACATTTATGAACGGATTGGTTTGAAACCTGGTATGCTTGTTTGGAGTGACCTCTAGATAGGAGCTTTCGATTTTCGTCCAATTCCGTTCGTCAAAAAATGTTGCCGCTGGCAACGATCTTTGAACTTAGTTTAGTCAGGCATCAATACATTCCTTTGGCATGCCCTACAGGACACATAACCTGCAGTTTGCTTATGACAAAGGCTTCTGCTTCATTGCATAAAACTTTCAAACACCAAACAATTTACCATACCTTTTGACTTAGAAATTGTTGAAAATTTTCGAAGAAAATGGAGGGGGGTTATACTGGATTGTGTCGGTCAATCTGTGCATTCGTCCGTCAATTCATCTGAGAATATTCATAAATAATATTTGTTGGTCATAGGTATGCCCACACTAGGTGGTACACCACGTGGGGGTATGCACCGGACGAAAGTCCAGCTCTTGTTTTCATTTCCACAAAAAATTATTGTCATTATCACCAGCCTTTGAACTTACTGCATTTGTGCATCAACTTATCCCTTTTGCACTCTCTGCAGGGTATATTTATGAATTTCCATAAAAAAAAAACAAACAAAAAAACCATTGCCACAAAGCAATGACCTTCTACTTAGTGCATTTGTGCATTAACATCTTCCTTTGGCATGCCTCAGAGGGCACCTTCATTATCAGGTTGTTTTGAAACTTTGTATGCTTATGAAGGGTGACAAAGATAGGAGCTATTGATTTTCTTTTCATTTCCATCAAAAACTGTTGCTGTTAGGAACAATCTTTGAATTTATTGCATTTGTGCATCAACATTCTTTGACATGTCCTGCAGGTCATATTTATCATAGGATTGTTTTTGAACTTGGTGTGCTGATTAGTCAAGAACTCAAGATAAGAGCTGTTGATTAGCATTCATTTCTGTGAAAAAAGTTGCCATTTACAATAACCTCTGAACTTACTGCATTTGTGTATCAATATTCTTCCTTTAGCCAGTCTTACAGTTTACATTTAAAAATGCATGGATTAGGCCTAAAAAAATAAAAAATCTGTTTCTCAGGCCCTCCCGCATGGTCCTATTGGCTGCCGCATGATCTCTTTTTATAACCAATTTAAACTTTAAAAAAATTAAAATTAAATGGTTTATGTCTGATATTTTACCCAAGTTAAAAAAATTGATGAATTTGTCCCTTGAGTGCAAGAAGGCTTTGCAATGCTTTAGCATTGCAAAGCCTTCTTGCACTCAAGGGATGAAATACACCACCATCCATGCTATTCTGTAGATTGTGAGGCCTAAAACTTGAACCAAGAACATGAACTTTTGATGGCTAAGAGGTAATTACAGAAATAAAAAATAAAATAAAAAAACGCTCGCCCGCATGCAATTTCACAAATAATGACCTGAGAAACAGAAGATCTACTTTGTGTGGCCTTAATCTGATGTTGTGCACACACAATGCTGTTATGTTGAAATTTCATCAAATAAAATTGGTAGCAATGATCTTCAATTTTGCCATTTCATTTATAACTTACCAAGTTCATGTTTGTCAAGTTGAGCTACAGTGTCATTGACACTTTCATTATAGTTGTGATTTGAAATAGTGTGGTATAACTCTCCCTGGAATATTGTGCAGCACTGTTGTATTTACTCTTAAGTCTTTCCCTACCAGTGATGGCAATAGTCATCCCACTTCACATTCCACTCTGTGGTATAAATCAAGCAAAAGAATTCTTTAATGCAAAAGGGTGAGTAATTAGAAATTTCAAATCTAGTCACGCAATGGATTTGAATTTTAATCTTGCTCACGCCTTAACTTTCATACTTTCCTTTCATGTACATGACAAGACAATCCATGATTTTCCAGTGGGGGTGGGGTGGGAGTTGGGGTTATATTTCGTTTACAGGGTGCACATGCCAAAATCATCTGGCACAAGTGCTAAAGGCACCAGCAATTTGAGGGGCATATGTGTGTGTGTGTGGGGGGTAGGGGGATGAGGTCTCCTCCAGAATATTTGTTAGAATGTGCTGTCAAATGAAGTATTTTGATGGCATTTGGGTGAACATCCAATTGATTTTTGAATGGCGAAATATCATCTCTCTTTTGGGGCCAATAGACAACTGATTTTTAGCTCACCTGAGTGAAGCTCAAGGGGAACTTTTCTAATCGCTTTCCGTCCGTCCGTCCGTCCATCCGTCCGTCCGTCCGTCGTCATCCGGCGTAAACTTTACAAAACCAACTTCTCCGAAGAAACCACTGGCCCAATACTTTTCAAATGTTGGGTAAATGTTTATTACCTAATGTCAATTCAGATTTGTTTAAATGAAGTTGCCCCTCCTCCTGGGTGGGGCCACGCCCCCAAGGGGCACCAAAATCCTTGAAAATCTTCATCTCATGAACCAGCTGTAGAAGAGACTTGATATTTGGTATGCAGCTTCCTTTTGAGGGGTAGACTCAAGTTTGTTCAAGAAAAGTTTGAGGGGCAATATTTGGCGACTTTATGGGAGGGGCAAGAATTTTGGCCCCACCCCAAATTTAAGTTTTCCGAACCGAGAGGCCGATTTGAACCAAATTTTATGTGAGGGCTTATTGAGTCATAAGTACCTAATTTATGCCAAAAAATTTTTTCCCGCAGCCCCATGGGAACCGCAGGAGCTAAAATTAGAAAAGATTAAAACGCCTATATCTCCAAAACTGCAGGGCAGTGAGAATTTTTATTTGGTGTGAAGCTTCCTTGGGACCAAAAGAAAGGATTGGTAAAAAAAAATTGCCATCGGTTTTATCATAGGGTACAGTATCGGGACTTTTGAAAAAGTGCTGAGTCAGCACTTTTTAACACTGTAGACAATGGGAAAAACATTAAAAAATCTTCTTCTCCAGATCCAGCAGGCAGAATGTTTTGATATTTGGTATGCAACATTGTGGGGTGGATCTGATTCAAGTTTGTTCAAATTGGCCCCCCTGGGTTCATATTTGGGCTCACTGTAGAAGCTCGAATTGGAACTTAGTGCATTTCAGGCAAATTTCTTTAAAAATCTTCTTCTCCAGATCCAGCAAGCAAAATCTTTTGATATTTGGTATGCAACATTGTGGGGTGGATCTGATTCAAGTTTGTTCAAATCGCCCCCTGGGTTCATATTTGGGCTCACTATAGAAGCTTGAATTGGAACTTAGTGCATTTCAGGCAAATTTCTTTAAAAATCTTCTTCTCCAGATCCAGCAGGCAGAATCTTTTGATATTTGGTATGCGACATTGTGGGGTCGATCTGATTCAAGTTTGTTCAAATCGGCCCCTGGATTCATATTTGGGCTCACTATAGAAGCCCGAATTCGAACTTAGTGCATTTCAGGCAAATTTCTTAAAAAATCTTCTTCTCCAGATCCAGCAGGCAGAATCTTTTGATATTTGGTATGCAACATTGTGGGGTGGATCTGATTCAAGTTTGTTCAAATCGGCCCCCTGGGTTCATATTTGGGCTCAGTATAGGTGCCCAAATTTGAACTTAGTGCATTTCAGTCAAATTTCTTTGAAAATCTTCTTCTCAAGATCCAGCGGGCAGAATCTTTTGATATTGGGTTTGCACCATGCTAGAGGGGTGCGACAGGGACCAGCCGTGAGGGCGACTAGGGCGATTAAGTCGCCCTTCTAAGCCCAAAGTCGCCTAGAAAAATAGTCGGGGCGATTACAAGTCGCCCTCTAAAAATTGGCCAAAATGAGAAAAGGCTGAACTGAGTGATGCGAGGTTTACATGAAAACGAGTATTTTCAAAAATCGAATGTGCTCGAGGGTGATAAATGGGCATTTTAATTCGTCAAATAAACGTCCATTTATTTGAAATCACACGACAAGCAATTGTCCATTGTCGCTTTCGGCGGATTTTTTTATTTCTATTTTGTTGCGTTCCAGTCGGAGCTTCAAGTGTCGAAACGAAAATAAGTGACTTACGCGACTCAACAAAACAACCCAGTTTGAAAGTAGGTTACGTCGCTTAGGATGCCGAAAATGTATATACAACGGACGTATTTTATAACACATTATTTTCATTTCAATTTGCTGACGACTGTTAACTGTTGGGCTGTCTATTCCCAGAAAAACACGAATGGAATTGAAACACATGAAAAAAAGCTTTAGTGATGTCAAGAAAAGCTTTGTACAGGACACAAGTGTGCATGTGGGCGATCTTGAAAAAGGGTCCTCCTGAACATCGGAATGAAATGAAATGACGCGGAATGACACCGGAATGCCATAAAAATGATGCGGAATGACATTTCTTTTACAAAATACTCGACCCCAGAATGTATTTTGTTTATTAACTAACAAAGTACCTCCCAAGCAACCTTCTTACATCTGGTCCTGTTCACACTTTCAGACTTAGGAAATTATTAGCTTAGTAGACTTTGTTGAAAGGCAACCACAGGAGGGTGGTGGGGATTGGCACGAAGAAGAGGTGAGGGGTCATGAAGGAGAAGGTAGCAGTGGAGGATTTTCACTCATCAATTACATTGTGATTTTTTAACCTGGCACAGATGCATCATAGACAACTGGACCTGGATTATTTGTACGTTAATGGAGGACCATAAATTGAAAATATGAAGGGGCGGCGGGGGTGGTACATGAATATTCTTAATTTTCCCCACTTGCCTATGAAGTCTCCCTACATGACTCTGCAGTCTCCCTATTTTTTCTGGAGGGAGACTTGAAGTCTCCCTAAAATTCCCCCCTAGGCTGGTCCCTGGGGTGCGATTCAATTTTGTTCAAGCCAAGTCCCTGGGTTCATATTTGGGCTCACTGTGGGAGCCCGAATTATAACTTAGTTCAAAATGAGGAATTTTCTTTAAAAATCTTCTTCAGATCCAGCAGTCGGAATGTTCCCCACAGGGAAGGGATCAGGAAGACCCACCCATCCCAATTTTTGAAAACTTAATCATGAACCGATAAGTACAGTGACTTGCTATTTGGTACTCAGCTTCCTTTTGATATTTCGAATAAAATTTGTTCAAACAAAGTTTGTAGCACCATATAGTTGTCTCCCGCTTTTAAAAAAAAACGGAAGATATTAAATTCGGGGTGTCCTTCCATCCTTCTGTCCTTACGTGTTTTTCGTTTCCAGACTCTAACTTTCCTTTCAGTGACCGGATTTTGATGAAATTTGGGTAGTAGTTCACTTTCATCAATTGTGGGTCCAAGTTCGAATATGGGCATTTTCCATGCATATTTAATTAGGTTGCTGAAATTTGATTGGCTGACGGTTTCCAGACTCTAACTTTCCTTAAAATCAATCGATTTCGATGAAATTTCAAATATGGATTACTTTTATCAATACCAAGGTCAGGTTCGAATGTGGGAAATTTTGTACCAAAAATCTGTCTTTACCTGTCCGTCTACCAGTGCGTCAACGCACCTCGGACTAAAAGCCGTATTATGAACCGCTCTTCACGAAACTTCTTGGGTATCTTTGTTATCATTGTGAGACCAGAATACGTTTTGGGGGGTTTGGTCCAAAATTCAAGATGGCCGCCAGCAGCCATTTTGTTCCGAAATTGGGTGTAATCAGTTTTTTGTACAGAACTTCTATATGAAAGTTCAGATTTGAATAAATTTTTGTATGAATGTTTAGTAACATGCAATACATCACATATAATACGGTTTTTGTTCTCATGCAAAAATTATGCAAATTAGGGAAACTTTTGATTTATTCAGTGCTACTACTAATACACAGTAAGTGCACACCTTCCGTGTTTTTCGTTTCCATTCTCTAACTTTCCTTACAGTCAGTCGATTTCGATGAAATTTGGGTAGTCGATCACTTTCATCAATTGTGCGTCCAAGTTTGAACATGGGCATTTTCCATGCATATTTAATAAGGTTGCTTAAATTTGATTGGCCGATGGTTTCCAGACTCTAACTTTCCTTGGAGTCAACCAATTTCAATGAAATTTCATAAATGGATTACTTTTCACATCAGTTTAATGTAATATGTCTTATCATACAGTCTTAATTTTTTAGTGATTCTCACAGTTATACTCCACAACACTTTACTTGCTTTGACAGTGACCTCCGTGAAAATAAATCTGATAACCGCTGTCTGAAACACAGTCTGTTCTGTCTCTTCTTAATAACTTCCACTTGCAGTTCAACTATATTCCACTGGATGCATTAATTCCCCTTAAAACTGCTGCCCAGCGGGAGACATGAATTCACTGAATTTGCTCGTTGCCTTTGTAATGGGAGAGGCAAGCCTTTGGCCCAGCCCCAAATTTCTATTTTCTGCACCAATGAGCCAATTTGTTGATACATGGTATTTTTGAATCATAAGTTCTTAATCATGCAAAAAAAAAATTGCACCTCCATGGGAACCCCAAGAGCGAAAAATATAAATGCCCATATTTCCCAAACCACACAAAACAGAGAACTGTCATTTGTTATGCCCTACTTGAAACATCGAAGGGGTATCAAATGGAGACCTCTGGCCATCAGTTTGTCCATCCATCCATCTCTCCTAACATTTACGCTTGTATCTCAGCCACTGCTACTCCGATTTGAATGATATTCGGTGATGTGATAGAGTATCATTGGGGGGGGGGGGGGGGGGGGGGGGGAGGGGAGGGGGCAGGGGGGATACCTGGGTAGCATTAGTTTCTTTGTTAGCTTGTTAGACATGCTGTACATAAGGTGTTGAGGTTGTTTATAGGAGTTATAGTATGACAGATTTTTTTCAACCAAAGGTTGTTCGGAACAATAGTACACGAAAATGAATGATTCCATTGTCATTGACTCGTTATGTATGTAACCCTTTACCTCAGAGAGCTCATCCTGATGAAGGGTCATCAGCTGTTTTTTGAGGCATAAAATGGAAATTTTATCTGTTAGTTATCCCATGAAGTGAATTAGTGCTGGTTATTAGCAATCTTAGGACCAGTAGAATCGAATAGTAAATAAAAAAAATTGCTAACGGTTGTGTCATTGTGTTCCATGGAGGTGGGTGGGGGGTGGGGGGGGGGGGGTTGGGGGACGGGGGGAGAGAATAAAAAAAAAAAAGATAAATCAGCATAATTTTAAAAATCTTCTTTACTAGAACCACCTGATCAATAGTTTTCAGCATCCATGGAGGACAGACATAAGTTTGTTCAAATTGAGTCCCATAGTTCATATTTGGTCTCCAAACAAGAACCCAAATTTTAACTTAGTGTTATATGCAAAATATTCTTGAAAGAATCTTTTTCTCTGGAACCACCAGTCTGAATCCGTTGATGTTTGGTATACTGCACTTTTTGGGAGATCTGATCCAAGTTTGTTCAACCCAAGTCTTTCAGCTAATATTTGGATTTGCACAAAACTTCACCCAAAGGTAAAGACCACTGACAGGTCAAGGTCACAGAAATATCAAAACTTAATTCTCTCACAAACTGTATTTGTCTGTCTGGAGCCATAACTCTGTAATGCTTGGGTGGATTTCCACAAAACTTCGCACAAAGGTAAAGACCAATGGAAGGTCTGTTGTACAACACCATGCTCAAGTGACAAAACACAAGGTCACAGGAATGGGAAAACTTAATTGTCTCACAGAAACAGGTTTTTCATCCTGAACAAATTCAACACAAAACATTTCATTCCAGTATTACAGATCATTTGGACATAGTTCGGGGGGATCCCTGGTCGTGTGGTCACCATTAGGCTTGTTTGTCTCAAAAACATAGCTTATAACCCTCATTGGAATGAGCCTGTTCAGCTCATTCCAAGGAGGGGGCATAAGCTATGCTTTTGATGCAAAAAATGAGCTATTCAAGAATTGTTTTTGCAAGTGTCGTCTGCCTTTTGTGTTGGGTAAATGGCTATAATATTTTCCTGTTTGATTATAACCATGGGGTTGTTGTGGATATTAATTGAGTGACGTTGTTCTGAGTAATGTAATGGTTGCCCTCGTAGCAAGCCTCGTAATGTTTACTGTGGTAAACAAGCTCATTGCTGGAAATGAACAAAATTGACGGGTGCAGTTCTTGGCTCCCGCGAAATCAGAGACGAGAGTAAATTGCACCCATAAAATGTCAGCCCTAAGGCTGCACATTGAAAATATCAATTGGTTTACCCCAAATAATGAATATGGACACTTTTAACTGCTGCCATTGAACTGGTATGGAAGATACCACTAGTGTTCATAGGGTTAATTAATGTATTAGGAATTGCTGAATTATGGCAGTAACTTGCCACTGGCCACTGAGTGCTGCTTTCTCAAAACAACACTCATTTATATGCCCTCACAGTATATTAGTGCTCCACAATATTTTTCAACAAGTGCAATTTTTAGCTTCCCTAAAATGGAAAACACAGGTGCTGACTGGAGCAGTTCGATCCGCACCCATCTCATTTCCAGGACTGCAAGCTCTGTTTTACTGGTAAAATAAGACCCAGTCAACAATTTTTCTCGTGGAAGTCTTCTAAAATTGCCAACATAAGTGAACGATTGGCTGGACTTGACTTCATATTCATGTTGAAGTCATGATTTGCCATTGCAGGCCTGGCAGTCTTTAGGAGTGCAGGAGTGCTGCATGCCTAGACAAAATTGAGTGCAATCTTTTGCACCCCTTGATTTTCTGGAATGCCAGACCTGTTTGGGACCGCCTTTAAAATCTATTATCATTTCATCCCCTAAGTTCCATTGTGTTCTCTGTGCCTAGTGGCACAGAGAACACATTGGAACTCAGAGGTAGATTTGTCAAAGTTCCATTGATTTGCAATATTTCATGACCTATACTGTGTCGCATTTCGATACATTTTGAGAGTAAAAGACAGTCACATAAGAACTGAATGCAACATTTTGAATAATGAGAAGATGTGTGTGCCAATTTTTCCACTGTGCAGCTGAATGTAGTACAATTTCTTGTCAACCTACTTTACAATTGTTTACTACAGGCTTGCACTTCAGTGAGTGGAAGACCCTAACTCGGAAAATATACTCTCTATTTTGATCTTTTCCAAGCAATTTGGGAAAGAAAAGTGGTGCAAAAGCACCAAGAAAAAATAAAATTAGCCAAAACTGGGTCGAGTGCCACTGATGCACACCCAGTAGGGGACGCTCTTCTCTTAGTACAAATCCACGGCTTCCAGCATTCAGTGTGCAGGCAGTAACCAATGAATCATTCTTTTTTCATCTGTCCATGTGGCAAGACATCCATTTGCATTCAGATAGAGTGATAATTCAACTCGTTGATAATGATTCCTGTGACTGGAATTATGGATCTGAAGATCGTATTATAACAAGACTGTGTTTTATATATTCTCGTTATTGTTTTCAACCACATTTTCATTGAATTTTATATATTCTCCGTGTTTGCATGCGATTTTCACGAGTCTTGTGTTTCAGACATAAAATATTTTGGTTGATAAATTTATGTTATCATATTGGATATTATTATTATCGGAGTTAGGTGTCAATGAGGGGCTGTATGGACAGGATTCCTCCTCTCTGTTGAGGGCAGTATTTCTGTTTTTTGGTCCCTGTCGGCCGTCTGGGTTCAATTGTGTTCCCGCCGGTCCTTTATTTTCTGCCACCTTACTCTTGTAATGGGGGTGTTCTACTTTCTACATCTGTTGAGTTCACCTTTTTCTTCAACTGCTCTCGCCTCTTTTATGTACAGGACTGTTCCTTGAGGGCAGTGCCTTTTGCCCATGCTTGTGATTAGTGTTGAAACGATTAGTGATTTTCAGGAATCGACTAGTCGCCAGCAGTAATCGATTACTAATCGACTAGTCGAAGCCCCCCATGTTATTGTTATCAAACATGTGTACCGCCGTTCTTCCCTGGTTAAAACTAACAGTAATACTTGCAATGAAACAATGGCAAGTGAAGCTTTCAAAGTCCCAAACACCTCTTTCAGTTTCGAGAGAGAATTAATGTTGGTAGCTTCTATTTAAAATCATTTTTTCTCAATATTGTCACTGATATTTTAATAAAATAAATCATTATTCAGGTTTTTTTTATATTATTCGTTCCATCCCATTGAATGTTAACAAAAGGAAGTGCTCTTTACGCATGCGTGATGTACATCCCCTGTCGAAAATTAAGCACAGTTAACGCCCACAGCAGTCATCAGCCTGTCAACAATTGTGCACCGAACACTCCCACACAACTTCTCGTATTATGACTTAACCTCTTATCTGTCCATAATTATGCATACATCAAAAACGCCTACTAATTTCCATATTGTCTGCTTTGAAAATCATCACCTGACCTGATTGGGTTTCCTCTTAACTCAGTTGCAGTTCGAGGAAAAGCTAGTTTCACTTTCAATTTCCCGGAAACTCGCAGATTTCCTGGAATTTGTCCGCATGTATTTACAAAATGAAAATAAAAAGCACATGGATTTTGTAATTGGTTCTTTGGTGATAACAAATTGTTCCAAATACGAACTGGTATGTGTTCTTCCATGATTTCTCTTTGATGTTTCTGTAAGACATTTCGAACTTACCAGTACCTGGTGAACAAATTGATGTCCGTAGGAGGCCTAATTTCATGTCAACTTTGGGTCCTAATTTTCCTTCAGGCTGCTCCCTCGAGAATAAGCTCACCCATATATTTTTCCCTGTTTACTTCACGCACCCCTGGTCTTATTCAATCTCTGGTCAGTTGGCCAACTAGGGTTGTTATTCATGCAGTCGGAAACATCAAACGCGTTATTTCCGTGGGTTGTTTTTTGATTTCGGGAGTTTACTTGTGACGTTCGCAACAATGTTGGGTGAGTTTAAGGGGATGGTGTATGGTTGGGGCAGATGTTCCGACTAATCGACTAGCACATTTAGGGATCGACTAATTTAATAATCGCGTCGACATCGATTAGTCGGCTAATCATTTCAACACTACTTGTGATGTGTTCTCGTGGCTGTTCCTCCCGCAGGGGAGGGGGGGGGGGCATCGTCGTTTGGAGCCTCCCGACACAACCATGTCTGGTGAAAGTTATACACTGCAGTCTTTTTCTGTGGTGGATACTGCGGGAGCTGTTGAGTTGTCTGGTGAAGAGATGGATGGCTGGTTCTGGGACTGTGGTCCCTCTCTAGTTGACATCTCAGGCTATCACTAGGGTTGTGACTCCACCTTTGGAGCCGAGCTAGGATGCTCTCTCTCCTTTTCCACCAGTTTCAACAGCTCCCGTCGTATTTGCTGCTACTGCTGTTCTGTCTGCAACATCATCGGTCACTGTTTCAGCTGGCCTCGGCTTATCCCTGCAGGGGTCTGCAGAGATGCATCTCTGGTAGTGTGGATGTGCGGTATCGACCTCAGCCTTCCCTGACTTGGGGCCACCATGAACTCTGTGGCATTTCCGTCCATGCACTCTGGTACCATGGCCAGTTTTGCGGGACCAATGCTTTTTGTGCAGCCTGGACCTTCTGTCCCTCCGCAACTATTCCATGGTTCCGTGGCGATGGTCCGAGATGACGTCCTATGTCATTCCATTGATCAGCTGCTGCCTCATCAGCTTGATCAGCCTTCTGTTGGAGTCAGGAGCCGTCCACAGCCTAACAAGCTCCCTTCTGCTTCCTCTGCGAAGCCAAGGCTGATCCTCCTGTCGCCGCTTCTACTTACTCACGGAGTAAGGATAAGTGTCGACAGGCTAGAGGGAGGACTCAGGATTTGTCATATAGTATAGGAGGTGGTTTCTCCTCTCGCGGGCCTCGCCGAGGCTCAAAATGAAGGTCCTCACCTCGATTCGGTCCTGGTTGGAAGAAGGATATCAGAATTCACAGACCGTTGGGCCGCAATCACATCCGATCCTTGGGTGTTAGATGTTGTTTGATCCGGACTGAAGATATCCTTTCAGGGTCATCCAACTCTGTCGAGAGTGTCTCTTCCAACACAAGTTCCTTTAGATGTTACACATAGGGAACTTTTGATCACAGAGATAGACAATCTCCTGTCAAAGGGGACGATCAAGGTCATCAAGAACATTCATTCAGTGGGATTTTACTCCCTCCTGTTCTTGGATCCAAAGACGGACGGCCGACTCCGACCGGTTATCAATCTGAGTATCCTGAACCATCATTGCTTCTAAGTTCAGCATGGAAACTTTCAGGTCAGTTCGCCGCTCTATTCACCAGGGAGTTTTCGCTTCCAGTTTTAACCTGTGAGACGTTTACTTACACGTTCCGATTCACCGGACATCGCGAAAGTATCTCAGGTTCGCTTTTCTGGGGCGAGTTTACCAGTTCAAGGTCATGCCCTTCGGCCTCAACCTGGCTCCTCGGGCCTTCACCCGACTGATGTCGCATGTGTTAGTCTTTCATCACACACAGTCCAGGGTGACTACTTTTGGCATATCTAGACAATATCCTCCTGAGGCATTCCAATGCTGCCTTTCTGGAATCAGATGTCAACACACTGTTGAGCCTGCTCACGTCACTGGGGTTCAGAGTCAACGAGGAGAAGTCGGACCTGGTCCCTTCTCAGTCGTTTTGTCATCTGGGGATAGACTTCCGTACTCAGCTGAATACGGTGGCAGTTCCCTGGGCAAGGGCTATGATTCTCTCAGCTTTTGCCCTGACTCTGTCCCAGTCCACGTCCGCAACAGCTCGGAGTATTCTCCGGCTGCTCGGTCTCCGCGGTTCGGTGACGGATCTCATTCCTCTAGGTCTGCTGCCTGTCAGACCTCTCCAACACTTTCTACTCAGTTGTTGGAGGTGGAATGTCGATTCTCTGGTTCAAGTGCTTCAGTTCCCAGAGTTTCTTCATTGTCACCTTCTCCCCTGGATGGATGTTCAGTGGATTATGCAGGGAGTTCCATTGGACTTACCCACATCCGATCGTGTTCTGAAAAAGGCCAGGTCAACCGAGAGGGCGTGAAGCTCATTAACCCGTCTGGCTGTTCTGACGGCAGTCGCCAGCGATCTCGGATGGGGTGCGATATTGGATCCTCTAGGTCTTTTCCTTCACGGGGCATGGGACCAGGATCAAGCAGCTTTTCACATCAATCAGAAGGAGCTTCTTGCTTTTCTTCTGAGTTTCCGGCAGTGGATCCCCACCTTTCGAATTGCCAGGTCCCTCTGTTGTCTGACAATTTGACAATGGTTGCTTACATTTGGAACCAGGGCGGCACACACTCAGTTCCCATGTACGAATTGGCTGGGGATCTTTTACTGCTCGCTTAGGATATCAATGCCAGAGTGGTGGTTCATCACTTTCCGGACGTCTGAACGTCCTATCCGACTCCCTGTCCCGACGGGGCAGGTTCATTTCCACCGAGTGGATGCTCCACAGGGCTGTGTTCCAGTCGCTTTGCGGTCTCTGGGATCATCCCCACATCGATCTCTTTGCGACTTGGAACCTTCAGGTGGACACTTTCGTGTCACCATGTCCAGATCCTCTGGCTTTCACTGTGGACGCTCTGTCCCTCGATTGGAACAGTCTTGCCTTCCTGGCGGTTCCGATTCTGCCTCAGGTTCTAACCAAGATTCAAACCTGCAGTTGTTGAATCATTCTGATTGCTCCCCTGTTGCCTCAATGGGTGTGGATCAATCAGCCCCGCTTTCTGTTGGTGGCGGTTCCGGCATGTCTCCATCACCTGAGGAAGTTTGATGTCGACCCGACTTTATTGTGCCTTCACTCATATCTTTTGTCAGGTCCTGCCTCCTCCATAGAGGTTTTTTCAAGACGAGCAGTGGAGTGCATTTCTTCTTCAAGGAGGCACTACACTGGTTTAGCCTATACAACCAAGTGGAAGGTCTTCTGTCGATGGTGTGCCGATCACTCTGTTGATTATGCCAATCCTTCGATTTCACAGATTGTGGAGTTTCTGGTATATCTGTTTGATTCTCAGGGTCTCCAGCCTGCTACCATCAAAGGGTACAGGTCCATGCTTTTGGAGACTTTTTCGTATGTGGGGCAGTGTCGTATAGGCAGTAATCCATACCTCTTCAAGCTTGTTCGGCACTTTTCTTTGAAAAGGTCTAGGACTTTACAGCTTCCCCAAGATGGAATCTTTCTTGGGTGCTACTTTGCTTGGGGGAAGGGAGAGGGGGGGGGGGGGGGTGGGGGCATTTGAACCTTTATCCCTATGGATATACGTTTTCCCACATACAAGACGGCTTTTCTGATGGCTTTTGTTTCAGTCAGACGGGTTAATGAGCTTCACGCCCTCTCGGTTGATCAGGCATTTTTCAGAGCTCTCCCAATAAAGTTACTTTTACCACATTGCTCCTTTCTGGCCATGAATCAGATACCAGAAACTACTCCACCTCCTATCTGTATCAGGGCTCTTCCTTCTGCTGAGGGTAACTGCCCATTGCTCTGTCCGGTTTGTGCAATTCACATTTATCTCAATCAGACGCAGATCATTAGGAAAGGCAGGAAACGATTTTTAGCTCAACTTTGACGAAGTCAAATTTGAGCTATTGCCATGGCCCGTCGTCCGTCGTCCGTCTGTCCGTACGTCAACAATTGGCTATGGCTCGGGCTAGAGGTCGTATTTATGAACCGATCTTTACGAAACTTCTTGTGTACCTTTGTTATGACCCTGGGACGGGAACGAGTGTTTTTAGGTGTGGTCCGAAATTCAAGATGGCTGCCAGCGGCCATTTTGTACAGATGATGCAAAAATCAGTTTTTTGTACAGAACTTCTGTATGAAAGTTCTGATTTGAATAAAGTTTTGTATAAATGTTTAGTACCATGGGATACATCACATATAATACGGGTTTTTTTCTCGTGCGTAAATTATGCAAATTAGACTGACTTTGATTTATTTAGTGTTACTTTCAGAGCTGTAAGTGCCAAGCTGCTATAGCTCGGGCTAGAGGCCGTATTTATGAACCAATCTTTACGAAACTTCTTGGGTACCTTTGTTATGACCCTGGGACGGGAAAGAGTGTTTTTGGGTGTGGTCCGAAATTCAAGATGGCTGCCAGTGGCCATTTTGTACCGATGATGCAAAAATCAGTTTTTTGTACAGAACTTCTGTATGAAAGTTCTGATTTGAATAAAGTTTTGTATAAATGTATAGTACAATGGGATACATCACATATAATACAGGTTTTTTTCTCGTGCGTAAATTATGCAAATTAGACTAACTTTGATTTATTTAGTGTTACTTTCAGAGCTGTAAGTGCCAAGCTGCTATGGCTCGAGTTAGAGGCCGTATTTATGAACCAATCTTTACGAAACTTCTTGGGTATCTTTGTTATGACCGTGGGACGAGAACGAGTGTTTTGGGGTGCAGTCCCAAATTCCAGATGGCTGCCAGCAGCCATTTTGTACCGACGATGCCGAAATCTGTTTTTTGTACAGAACTTCCATATGAAAGCTCTGATTTGAATAATTTTTTGTATGAATGTTTAGTACCATGGGATACATTACATATATTACAGGTTTTTTTCTTGTGCGTAAATTATGCAAATTAGGCTAACTTTGATTTATTTAGTGTTACTTTCAGCACTGTGAGTGCAAATGCCAATACGGCGCGGGCTAGAGGCCGTATTTATGAACCGATCTTCACAAAACTTCTTGGGTACCTTTGTTATCACTGTGGGACGAGAAGGAGTGTTTTTGGGTCCAGTCTGAAATTCAAGATGGCCGCTAGCAGCCATTTTGTTCAAAATTAAGTGCAATCAGATTTTTGCGCAGAACTTCCAAATGAAAGATCTGATTTGAATAAATTTTTGTATGAATGTTTAGTACCATGGGATACATTACATATAATACAGAGTTTTTCTCGTGAATAAATTATGCAAATTAGGGGTCCGGACCAAAATCTGGAAATTAGTTTTTTTGGTTTTTTATGCGTTTTGGTCAATTTTAAGACAAAAAAAAAAAAAATTTTTTTACACTGAAAATTTGGGGTCCGGGTGGGACTTAGAAATTTTGGACCAAAATCCGGAAATTAGTTTTTTGTGTTTTGATGCATTTTGGTCAATTTTAAGAAGAAGAAGAAAAAATTTTAGTCTGAAAATATTTTGTTTGGGACTGAAAATTTCCACACAAAAATAATAATCTACAATGATTGGTCTTAATCTGTAGTCCATTACAGTCACCTTGTAATTCTTGTTGACTGGGCCAAAACAAATACTAATTCCTGTCATATTCATTATTCAGTTGTCTTGGTCACAGCAAGTACTAATTCCTGTCATATCCAAGTTGAGCTACAGAGTCATTGACTCTTTCATTCTGTCTCTTATTCCTGGTCGACAGAAGATCTCTTCTCAATCCATTTCTCGATGGATTTGTCTTGCTATTCACACAGCTTACACTCGACTCGCAACTGACGATTGAATTACCTGTCATATTTCTGCCCACAAGGTGCGTGCATTGTCTACCTCTTGGGCTTACACTAACTCTGTCATGTTGTCGAATGCCATTCAGGCAGCCTACTGGAGAAATGCTAATTTCTCCACCTATCTGCGTCAGTTGCAGGAGCAGTCAGAGGACCTTTTTACTATGGGCCCTCTTTCTACTGCTCAGGCTGTTGTCTACCCTAGTCATTAGGCTTCTTACAAGGTGAGTTCCAGCTCTATGCTCTTACTGCCCTTTCTGTCTGTGCGTTGCACAGAACCATATGCCTCATCTCTCATTGTCTTTTACTAATGATTGTGATGCTATGGTTTGATAGGCCTAGGGACCTCTTCCTCTGTCCACGGTTCCAGTGCAGTTGTGTATGTGGGGGGTTGGTTATGTGATTCCCTCCATCCTATTGTCTATTCAGCCTGTAGTAAACAATTGTAAGGTAGGTTGATAAGAAATTTAAATTTGACAGTAAATTTCCTTTCTTATTATACCTACCACAATTGTTTACATGGAGGCCCTCCCGTCTTCTTATTCAGGGAGGAATCCTTCCTCCCCGCTGATCATATAACTCCAATGTTTGCGGATTCAAAAGAATGATTTATTGGTTACTGCCTGCGCACTGGATGCCAGAAGCCGTGGATTTGTACTTAGAGCCGGTGGAACTCGACCCAATTTGGGCTTATTTTTTCTTGGTGCTTTTGCACCACTTTTCTTTCCCAAATCCCTTGGGAAAGATCAAAATAGAGAGTATATTTTCTGAGTTAGGGTCTTCCACTGTTGTTCAAGCCTGTAGTAAACAATTGTGGTAGGTATAATAAGTAAGGATATTTACTATAAAATTTAAATTTTTCACTCACAATATTAATACCTTGAAGTGAATATAACCAAGATAGCATACAAGTTATTGCATTGAAAATTCCAGATGCAATTGCACTCTCAAGCAATCTGAGGAGGGCAACTGTTTTGCACACCTTGATTTTCTAGATTGCCAGGCCTGCCATTGTGTGGAAATATGTAATTTTAAACACCAATAAATTAATAAGCTAACAAGCCACAGGTTTCCATAACCATTTCAGTACTAATCTAATCTGCAGCTCTATCCATTTTGAAGGTGGCAAGAGAATAGAAGATGAAATTAATGAGAAGAGGAAGAAATATGGACCTCTGCTTGATGGCTATATTTTGACAGTCAATTGTGGAAAATTGGAGGATAAATGCGATACTTTACTCCTAGCTGCAATACCTAAATGGGGGGAAGATAATTGTTTCGAGTTGTATCAAGAAGCTGTAAGGAAATGTCTTGACAAAGCAGCTCATCATCAAGTGAAATCACTGGTTTTTCCAGTTATTGGCACAGGTCAGCTATTCAACTTTCCACTGAGAGAGGCTGTACAGATTTCTGTGCGAACACTTGCAGAATGGTTGAATGAAGTTTCAAGTTCTACTGTGGAGAAAATATTTTTCTGTGATGTAAATGGACAGATCATTGACAGATTTCCATCTGTCATTAGAGAGGTTTTCAAAATTAAGGATACCAAGCCAACTGTGGACACCAGTTCCTCAAGTACTAAGCCATCAGCGAACCCTACATGTATAGGTAAGTACCAGTAATTTTTTACTCTTCTGCTACAGTTCTCTAAAATATAGTAGAGTGGTGTAATTAGAAATATCTTAATTGAATATCTCTGTTAACTGAATTTAATTTTTAGCTTAACTTGACAAAGATAAGCTATTGCCATCATGCATGAAGAAGTCTGTGAGTCTGTTCATATTTTCTTCAGCACAGGCTACACCACGCAGACCTTGTCCGATCATTACAAAATTTCATATGCAGGTTTGCGGTCATGTCTAGATGAGAACGTCGCCTTTTGGTCACTGTCGGTCAATGTGATGGCTGTGCGGGCTCGAAACCTGAAAACATTTAACAGAGTCTACAGGTCATATTTATTAAGGGATTTCATTGTAACTTGTCCATAGGCCATTTCATCCAGTAAGTTGTAATCCAAACATTGAAGGGGAAGGTATAGATGAAAAACTACAAAAAAATGCACAATAAAATTTTTTTCCTGTTTTATCTTTCGGCAATGAGTTTGGGAAAACATTAGCTTGATTCCTCCCCCCCCAACCCCCTCCCCCCCCCCCCCCCCCCCATGCCATCAGCACCTCAAATGCATTGGTTTTTCCAGGCTTGGTGCCTCCAGAATCAGAAATGTTAAATCAAAACTACTTCAAATTTCAGGCATTTGTCAAACTCAAGAGCCATTCGAACTGTATCCTTGACATTTGGAAAATATATTCCCACGCTTGTTAGCATTTGCATGAGGCCAACAGATAGTTCAGTGTCCAGGTCATCATCATGTTGACGAGAAATGTTTTATTTTGTCTGCTAATTCTGGGATCCAGCCTTCAAATACTTCACCCCCTGTGAGCTCAATGTGCATTTTTAGCTTAACTTGACAAAGTTAACTTGTGATCATTCAAGCTATTGTCATCACGTGTGCGGAAGTCTGTTAGTCTGTGAGCTTGTTCACATTTTCCTTTAGCACAGGCTACACCCTGTAGTTCTTGTGTGATCGTCACAAAATTTCATATGCAGGTTTGGGGTCATGTCTAGATGAGAACGTCCCCTATTGGTCGCGATCAGTCAACCGGTATGACTGTCTGAGCCCCAAACCCGAAAACTATTAGCACAGTCTACAGGTCGTATTTATGAAGGGATTTCATGGTAACTTGGTAGGATGCCTCTGTGTAATGCCTAGATGAGAACGTCCCCTTTTGGTCATGATCTGTCAACCATGATGGCTGCCCAAGCCCGAAACCCAAAAACTTTTAGCGCAGTCTGCAGGTCATTTTTAATATGGAGGGATTTCATTGTAACTTGGTAGGATGACTCCCTATGATGTCTAGATGAGAACTTCCCCATTTGGTTGTGATCTGTCAACCGTGATGACTGCCCGAGCCCGAAACCCAAACCCCTTTAGCACAGTCTACAGGTCATATTTATAGAGGGATTTCATTGTAACTTTGTAGGTTGACTTCATATAATGTCTAGATGAGAACGTCCCCTTTTGGACGTGATTGGGCAACTGTGATGGCTACAGGGGCCCGAAGCCTAAAAACCTTTAGCACAGTCTACAGGTCATATTTATGAAGAGATTTCATTGTAGCTTGGTAGGATGACTCCAAATAATGTCTAGATGAGAACGTCCCATTTTGATCGTGATCATTCAGCCTTGATGGGTGCCCCAAAACCTTTAGCATAGCCAAAAGGTCATATTTATGGAAGGATTTCATTGTAACTTGTTAGGTTGACTCCATATAATGCCTAGATGATGACATCCCCTTTTGGTTGTGATTGGTCAACTGTGACAGCTACAGGGGCCCGAAGCCTGAAAACCTTGAGCACAGTCTACAGGTCAAATTTATGAAGGGATTTCATTGTAACTTTGTAGGATCACTCCAGATGATTCCCAGATGAGAATTCCCCTTTTGGTTGCTATCAATCAACCATCATGGCTGCCCGAGCCCGAAGCCCGAAAACCTTTAGCAGAGTCTACAGGTCATATTTATGATGGGATTTCATTGTAGCTTGGTAGGTTGACTTCATATAATGTCTAGATGAGAACGTCCTCTTTTGGTCGCGATTGGGCAATGGTGACGTCTACAGGTGCCCGAAGCCTTAATACCTTTAGCACAGTCTACAGGTCATATTTATGAAGGGATTTCATTGTAACTTCGTAGGATCACTCAAGATGATGCTCAGAGATGAGAATGTCCCCTTTTGGTCGCAGTCATTCACCCTTGATGGCTGCCCGAGCCCAAAACCCAAAAACCTTTAGCATAGTCTATAAGTCGTATTTGTGGAAGGATTTCATTGTAACTTGTTGGATTGAATCCATATAATGCCAAGATGATGACATCCCCTTTTGGTCGTGATTGGTCAACTGTGATGGCTTCAGGGGCCCGAAGCCCGAAAACCTTGAGCACAGTCAACAGGTCATATTTATAAAGGGATTTCATTTTACCCCCACTTTCGAAGAAAATGGGGGTATACTGGATTACATGCAGCCGTCTGTCCATCCATCTGTCCATCCGTCCGTCTGTGCATCCGTGTGTGAGTCCGTCTGAAAGTATTCATAACTTAAGTAAATTATTATTTTTAGCTCAACTTTGACGAAGTCAAATTTGAGCTATTGTCATGGCCCGTCGTCCGTCTGTCCATCCGTCCGTCTGTCCGTCTGTCCGTACGTCAACAATTGGCTATGGCTCGGGCTAGAGGTCGTATTTATGAACCGATCTTTTTGAAACTTCTTGTGTACCTTTGTTATGACCCTGGGACGGGAACGAGTGTTTTTAGGTGTGGTCCGAAATTCAAGATGGCTGCCAGCGGCCATTTTGTACCGATGATGCAAAAATCAGTTTTTTGTACAGAACTTCTGTATGAAAGTTCTGATTTGAATAAAGTTTTGTATAAATGTTTAGTACCATGGGATACATCACATATAATACAGGTTTTTTTCTCGTGCGTAAATTATGCAAATTAGACTGACTTTGATTTATTTAGTGTTACTTTCAGAGCTGTAAGTGCCAAGCTGCTATGGCTCGGGCTAGAGGCCATATTTATGAACCGATCTTTACGAAACTTCTTGGGTACCTTTGTTATGACTGTGGGACGAGAACGAGTGTTTTTGTGTGCGGTCCGAAATTCAAGATGGCTGCCAGCTGCCATTTTGTACCGACGATGCAGAAATCTGTTTTTTGTACAGAACTTCCATATGAAAGCTCTGATTTGAATAATTTTTAGCTCAACTTTGACGAAGTCAAATTTGAGCTATTGTCATGGCCCGTCGTCCGTCCGTCCGTCCGTCCGTCCGTCCGTCCGTCTGTCCGTACGTCAACAATTGGCTATGGCTCGGGCTAGAGGTCGTATTTATGAACCGATCTTTACGAAACTTCTTGTGTACCTTTGTTATGACCCTGGGATGGGAACGAGTGTTTTTAGGTGTGGTCCGAAATTCAAGATGGCTGCCAGTGGCCATTTTGTACCGATGATGCAAAAATCAGTTTTTTGTACAGAACTTCTGTATGAAAGTTCTGATTTTAGTACCATGGGATACATCACATATAATACGGGTTTTTTTCTCGTGCGTAAATTATGCAAATTAGACTGACTTTGATTTATTTAGTGTTACTTTCAGAGCGTAAGTGCCAAGCTGCTATGGCTCGGGCTAGAGGCCGTATTTATGAACCGATCTTTACGAAACTTCTTGGGTACCTTTGTTATGACCGTGGGACGAGAACGAGTGTTTTGGGGTGAGGTCCGAAATTCAAGATGGCTGCCAGCCGCCATTTTGTACCGACGATGCCGAAATCTGTTTTTTGTACAGAACTTCCATATGAAAGCTCTGATTTGAATAATTTTTTGTATGAATGTTTAGTACCATGGGATACATCACATATAATACGTTTTTTTTTCTCATACGTAAATTGTGCAAATTAGACTAATTTTGATGTTTTTTGGGGTTACTTTCAGCACTGTAAGTGCAAATGCCAATACGGCTCGGGCTAGAGGCCGTATTTATGAACCGATCTTTACGAAACTTCTTGGGTACCTTTGGTATCACCGTGGGACGAGAACGAGTGTTTTTGGGTCCGGTCCGAAATTCAAGATGGCCGATGGCAGCCATTTTGTACAAAATTAGGTGCAATCAGATTTTTGCACAGAACTTCCATATGAAAGCCCTGATTTGAATAATTATTTTGTGTGAATGTTTAGTACCATGGGATGCATCACATATAATACGGGTTTTTTTCTCGTGCAGAAATTATGCAAATTAGATGAACTTTGATTTTTTCAGTGCGACTTACACACAGTAAGTACACATGTCAATACTGCTCAGACTAGAGTCTGTATTTATAAACTGATCTTCACAAAATGTCTTGGGTACCTTTGTTATCACCTTGGGACGAGAACGAGTGTTTCTGGGTGCGGTCTAAAATTCAAGATGGCTGCCAGTGGCCATTTTGTACCGAAATTAGGTCTAATCAGTTTTTTGTACACATCTTCTATACAGCTCAGACTAGAGGCCATATTTATGAACCAATCTTTACCAAACTTCTTGGGTACCTTTGTTATCACTGTGGGATGAGAACGAGTGTTTTTGGGTGTGGTCCGAAATTCAAGATGGCCACCAGCAGCCATTTTGTACCAAAATTAGTGCAATCAGTCTTTTGTATAGAACTTCTGTATGAAAGTTCTGATTTGAATAAATTTTTGTATGAATGTTTAGTAACATGGAATACATCACATATTGTAAGGGGTTTTTTTTCGTGCCGAAATTATGTAAATTAGATGAACTTTGATTTATTCAGTGCTACTTACACAATGTAAGCACACATGTCAATACGGCTCAGGGTAGAGGCTGTATTTATGAACCGATCTTCACAAAACTTCTTGGGTACCTTTGTTATCTCCTTGGGATGAGAATGAGTGTTTCTGGGTACGGTCCAAAATTCAAGATGGCTGCCAGTGGCCATTTTGTACCGAAATTAGGTCCAATCAGTTTTTTGTCACAAGTTCTATACAGCTCGTATTTATGAACTGATCTTCACAAAACTTCTTGAGTACTTATGTTTCACCTTGGGACAGGAACGAGTGTGTTTTGGGGTGCTTTTGTTATCACTGTGCTATGAGAACAAATATTTTGGGGTTCAGTCAGACCCACTCTGGGACTCAAAGATTTTTTCTAGTTCAGCATCTGACTGTCACCCACCTTTACAATACTTTACCTATACATTTGTTACAGGCAACGGTCAGTATTCATGTACAGACCGTTACAATACTTTATATGTACCTTTGTTATCAGGTCATTACCTAGATGTTTGTCATTGCTGTGTCACATACTATACATGTACATGTCTTTGTCTTGACAAGTTGAGCTACAGTGTCATTGACACTTTCATTTGTATGAGTGTTTAGTACCATGGGGTACATCACATATAATACGGGTTTTTTTCTCGTGCGTAAATTATGCAAATTAGACTAACTTTGATGTTTTTTGGGGTTACTTTCAGCACTGTAAGTGCAAATGCCAATACGGCTCGGGCTAGAGGCCGTATTTATGAACCGATCTTTACGAAATTTCTTGGGTACCTTTGTTATCACCGTGGGACGAGAACAAGTGTTTTGGGGTCCGGTCCGAAATTCAAGATGGCCGATGCCAGCCATTTTGTACGAAATTTGGTGCAATCAGATTTTTGCACAGAACTTCCTTATGAAAGCGCTGATTTGAATAATTTTTTGTGTGAATGTTTAGTACCATGGGATACATCACATATAATACAGGTTTTTTTCTCGTGCAGAAATTATGCAAATTAGATGAACTTTGATTTTTTCAGTGCTGCTTACACACAGTAAGTACACATGTCAATACGGCTCGGGCTAGAGTCTGTATTTATGAACCGATCTTCACGAAACGTCTTGGGTACCTTTGTTATCACCTTGGGACGAGAACGAGTGTTTCAGGGTGCGGTCCAAAATTCAAGATGGCTGCCAGTGGCCATTTTGTATCGAAATTAGGTCTAATCAGTTTTTTGTCACAACTTCTACACAGCTCATATTTGTGAACTGATCTTCACGAAACTTCTTGGGTACCTTTGTTTTCACCTTGGGACAGGAATGAGTGTGTTTTGGGGTGCCTTTGTTATCACTGTGCTATGAGAACAAATATTTTGGGATTCAGTCAGACCCACTCTGGGACTCAAAGATTTTTTCTAGTTTAGCATCTGACTGTCACCCACCTTTACAATACTTTACCTATACATTTGTTACAGGCAACTCTCAGTATTTATGTACAGACCGTTACAATACTTTATATGTACCTTTGTTATCAGGTCATTACCTAGGTGTTTGTCATTGCTGTGTCACATACTATACATGTACATGTCTTTGTCTTGACAAGTTGAGCTACAGTGTCATTGACACTTTCATTTATAATATTTGTTGGTCATAGGTATGCCCACACTAGTTATTTTTTTTTAATTTTTTTTTTTTATTATTAATTGTTCACTTAGAAATTGTGTCCGTCCGAGCCAAATTTTGTCTGTTCAGCCTGTATCTCGAATGTTCTATTGCAATGAAATTTGCCATGAACACTGCTTATGTTATAGGCTTTAAAAAAAGGATTCAGTGGTATTTCTTACATTCTCCTTTTTAGAGTTATCCCCCTTTTTGACTTAGAAATTGTAGGAAATAGACATTATTTGTCTGTTCAGCCTGTATCTCAGGTATGGGTTATTGGATTTTGGTGAAATATGGCATGCAGTTTGCCTATGACAAAGGCTTCTGCCTCATTGCATAAAACTTCCAAACACCAAACAATTTACCATACCTTTTGACTTAGAAATTGTTGAAAACTTACGAAGAAAATGGGAGGGGGGGGGGGGGGGGGGTGTGCATACTGGATTGGGGTTATCGGATTTCAGTGAAATATGGCATGCAGTTTGCCTATCACAAAGGCTTCTGCTTCATTGCATAAAACTTTCAAACACCAAGCAATTTACCATATCTTTTGACTTAGAAATTGTTGAAAACTTTCGAAGGAAATGGAAGGAGGGGGGGTATACTGGCTTGTGTCAGTCCATCTGTGCATCTGTCTGTCAGTCCATACGAGAATATTCATAAATGATATTTGTTGGACATAGGTATGCCCTCACTAGGCGGTACACCACGTGGGGGTATGCACCGGACGAAAGTCCAGCTCTTGTTGTAACTTCGTAGGATCACTCCAGATGATGCCCAGATGACAGCATCCCGTTTTGGTCATGATTGTTGAACTATGATGGCTTCTCGAGCCCAAAACCCGAAAAACTTTAGTACAGACTACAGGTCGTATTTATGAAGGGATTTCATTGTAACTTAGTAGAATGACTCAGTATAATGTCGAGATGAGGGTGTCCCTCTTCTAGTTGCAATCGGTCAACCATCATGGCTTCACAGGGCTGAATCCTGATAATCTTTAGCACAGTCTACAGGCCATATTTATGAAGGGATTTCAATGTAACTTGATAGGATGACTCGTTTTGGAATAATTTCACTATAACTTGGTAACTTTTGCTGACATATGTTAACTGTGAGGGCCACATACATTAACTGTGAGGTCCACATTAACCCATCCCTCAGCTCTTTAGTACAGAGTACACCTCATATTATTAGCTCAACTTTGGCGAAGCCAAATTTGAGGTATTGTCATGGCCTGTCTGTCCGTCCATCGTGCCGCATGAACAGCTCGGGCTAGAGGCCGTATTTATGAACCGATCGTTACGAAACTTCTTGGGTACCGTTGTTATCACCGTGAGACGAGAATGAGTGTTTTGGGGTCCTGTTCGAAATTCAAGACAGCCGCTGGCAGCCATTTTGTACAAAATTAGGTGCAATCAGATTTTTGTGCAAAACTTCCATATGAAAGCACTGATTTGAATAACTTTTTGTATGAATGTTTAGTACCATTTGATACATCACATATAATACTGTTTTTTTCTCGTGTGTAAATTATGCAAATTAGACTAACTTTGATTTATTTAGTGTTACTTTCAGCACTATAAATGCAAATGCCGATACGGCTCAGGCTAGAGGTCGTAATTATGAACTGATCTTTATGAAACTTCTTGGGTACCTTTGTTATCACCGTGGGACAAGAACGAGAGTTTTGGGGTTTGGTGTGAAATTCAAGTTGGCTGCTGGCAGTCATTTTGTACAAAATTAGGTGCAGTCAGATTTTTGCACAGAACTTCCATATGAAAGCGCTAATTTGAATAATTTTTTGTGTGAATGTTTAGGACCATGGGATACATCACATATAATACAGGTTTTTTTCTCATGCATAAATTATGCCAATTAGACTAACTTGGATCTATTTAATGTTACTTTCAGCACTGTAACTGCAAATGCCAATACGGCTTGGGCTAGAGGCTGTATGTATGAACCAATCTTTACAAAACTACTTGGGTACCTTTGTTATCACCTTGGGATGAGAACGAGTGTTTCTGGGTGCAGTCCAAAATTTGAGATGGCTGCCAGTGGCCATTTTGTACCAAAATTAGATCCCATCAGTTTTTTTGTACACAACTTCTATACGGCTCAGGCTAGAGGCTGTATTTATATTTATGAACCAATCTTTACAAAACTTCTTGGGTAGCTTTGTTATCACCGTGGGACGAGAACGAGTGTTTTTGGGTGCGGTCCAAAATTCAAGCTGGCCACCAGCAGCCTTTTTGTACCAAACTTAGTGCAATCAATTTTTTGTACAGAACTTCTGTATGAAAGTTCTGATTTGAATAAATTTTGGTAGGAATGTTTAGTAACATGGAATACATCACATATAATATGGGGTTTTTTCTCGTGCAGAAATTATGCAAATTAGATGAACTTTGATTTGTTCAGTGCTACTTATACACAGTAAGTGCACATGTCAATATGGCTCAGGCTAGAGTCTGTATTTATGAACTGATCTTTACAAAACTTCTTGGGGTACCTTTGTTATCACCTTGAGACAGGAACAAGTGTTTTGGGTGCCTTTGTTATCACTGTACTATGAGAACAAATATTTTTGGGTTTAGTCAGACCCACTCTGGGACTCAAAGATTTCTTTTCTAGTTTAGCATCTAACTGTCACCCCACTTTTACAATACTTTACCTGTATATTTGTTACAGGCTACGGTCAGCATTTATGTACAGACCGTTACAATACTTTATATGTACCTTTGTTATCAGGTCATTACCTAGGTGTTTGTCATTGCTGTGTCATATACTATA
This sequence comes from Pictodentalium vernedei, assembly GCA_031216915.1. Taxonomy (NCBI): domain Eukaryota; kingdom Metazoa; phylum Mollusca; class Scaphopoda; order Dentaliida; family Dentaliidae; genus Pictodentalium; species Pictodentalium vernedei. The sequence continues at coordinate 606,164,262 of CM062295.1, read as the reverse complement.
CATGTACATGTCTTAAACAAGTTGAGCTACAGTGTCAATGACACTTTCATTTTTATTAAAAACATAGCATACAGGGAACAGGAATTAACATATTCCCAATTATCACAATTCTTGTCTTATTTCATAATCCTTTCATAAACATTGAACAATATCCTTTTCCTGAAACACAGCACACAGACATGAAAGTGTCATTGGCATTTTCATTTCAGTTGGTTAGCAAGTATCAGCCTTTCTGTGTTGTCGTCTGACATCGTCAGTACTGTTAGGCATAACGTCTGGGATTCCTTCTCTTCAGAACTTTCAAGATTATTGACATCCAATTTTGCCTTTTCTAGATGATGAAAGGCCATATTATTTGCAATTTGGTTGATTAAAAAATGCAGTATCGTTTCCGGAACGTCTCTTTGACAAAAGACCATAATAAAAAAAATTAATTGAAAATAGGTGCAATAAAAGAATTTGGGTCGGCAGGTTTAAAAGGGGGTGGTCGGGAGAGGGTAAACAAATCCTATTTTTTATTTTTGCCCCACTGACACTCGTGCCATATTGACGAACCCATTCACAAATCATGATGTTCTGTGTATAAATGCTGGATATTTAGTGGTTATCAGTGATGATAAAATGATTATCTAGCTAATTGGTCACAGTTCCATTTGAACTCCTACTTTTATAATGTCACTAACTGGTTAACCGATAGGGAGATCTTTGCTTCTATAATTTTATGTGGGTAAGCAATATGTTGCTATAACTTCAGCAATTCAAATGAAGAAATCAGTAATACAATACCACTAACTCAGAGCAGCACAGATTAAAGTGGGCTATATAAATTGGGCTCAGGCCTGCAAAATTGGATATAAATTTCATTCACTCATCATTTGCCTCAGTTAAGGTGACTGATTTTTCGTTTGCCTATAATACCTGACCATAGACAAATAACAAGAATGTATAGCTAGAGATGGGCAATAAACGATCATCTACAAACTTGGAATGAATAATAAACACGTCTTGGTTGAACAAAAAACTCCCAAGTTGCAAACCTCCGACCATGATACCGTCAATTCATCACAATAATGTATAATGTTGAAAACGTATACTCTCATGTCATATTTATTATTTTCTCAACACATCAGAAAAGGCAGTGTACTGTGACCAGACAAGTGGAAAGAGAATTATGTCTCCCCTTTACAGAAGGGATACATATTGTTTTACCCTGAATTCTTCTTCTTTTCGTTGTTGTTGTTGTTCTTCTTCTTCTTCTCATACAACCATGTCAGGGCCAGAACTTTTTTATTAGCTCACCTAACTGAAAGTCAGGGTGAGCTTTTCTTATTACTCCTTGTCCGTCTGTCCATCCGCCGTCCTTTCATCCATCATCCGTCGTCCTGCGTGAAGGTGGTGTTTGAGCCTCTTTCTCCTAAACCACTGGCCACATTTTAATTAAATGTCATGTAAGTAGTGGTTATGTAGGGGCATTTTGATTTTTATGCAAATTAGGTTTTGGCTCATATTGAGTAGAGGTGTGGGGAAAAAAAGGCCAAATTTTTTGAAAATCTTCTTCTAATGAACCACCAGTAGCAGAGACTTGATATGTGGTGTACAGAGTCCTTTTGAGGTTTAGAATCGAATTTGATCAAGAGAAGTTTGTCGGACATTATTTGCCTTATTTATGGGAGGGGCAGGAATTTTTGCCACTCCCAAAATTTCTATTTTCCAAACCGAGAGGCAGATTTGAACCAAATTTGATATGATGGCTTATTAATTACTTAATTTATGCCCAAATTTTTTTTCCTGTCGCCCTATTGGAACCACAGGAGCTAAAAATAGAAAAAAATTAAAACGCTCATACCTTCAAAACTACACGGCACTGAGAATTCTTATATGGTGTGAAGCTTCCTTAGGACCAACAGAATGGAATGGTCAAAAAAAATTATTAGCGGTTTTATCATGGGGTACTTTTTGGAGACTTTGAAAAAGTACTGAGTCAGCATTTTTTAATACTGTGGGTAATGGGAAAAACATGTAAGACTACTTTTCTCCCAAACCACTGCTCCAAAAGCTTTCAGATTTCATATATAACATCTTTGGAAGATTGTTTCACATGTTTATTGAAATCAATTCCCTTGGTCTATATTTGGGCTCTCTATGGGAGCCCAAATGTTTAAATTAATGCAGTATGAGGAATATTCTTTAAAAATCATCTTCTTCAGATCTACCAATAAGAATCTTTTGATATTTGGTATGCGGCATCCTTAGGGGGGTGAGATTCAAGTTTGTTCAAGCCAAGTCCCTGGGTTCATATTTAGACTGAAAATTTGGGGACCTCTTCCGGACTTAGAAATTTTGGACCATCCAGAAATTTTTTTTTGTTTTTTATGCGTTTCGGTCAATTTTAAGACAAAAATTTTTTTTTTTTTTTACACTGAAAATTTGGGGTCCGGGTGGGACTTCTTCTTCAGATCTACCATTAAGAATCTTTTATCTCCGCATTTTAAAAATTGCGGGGATATTGTCATGATCTCCGTCCGTACGTCCATACGGCTGTACGTCCGTACTTCCGTACGTCCGGTTTTGTAATTCGAAACGCTGTAACTTTCTACAGTTGTTCGATAGGGTCTGTGCAACCCAAAAATACAACTTTTAAATTTTTGTGCCACCAGGTGGCTTCTGTGGAGCCACTTAAAAAATGCGTTATTTTTTCACTTTTTTGCTGAATAGTCCCAACCTATGTAATTCGGAGTTCTAAAATTACACTAGGGTGTTGCTAAATGATCTGTAGATATGTAGGAAGGTTTCGGATTTTTCGGGTGCCACGTGGCTGTGCCACCGTAGCCACTTTTGTGTTTTCTTAGACCGTTTCCGGCAAAAGGCTCGTAGGATATGTAATTTGAAACGCTAAATCCATGCTCAGAAGTTGCAGTAGGGGCTATAGATGCGCAGGAAGGTTTCGGATTTTTCGGGTGCCACGTGGCTGTGCCACTGTAGCCACTTTTGTGTTTTCTTAGACCGTTTCCGGCGAAAGGCTCGTAGGGTATGTAATTCGAAACGCTAAATCCATGCTCATATGTTGCAGTAGGGTCTATAGATGCACACAAAGGTTTCAGATTTTTCGGGTGCCACGTGGCTGTGCCACCGTAGCCACTTTTGTGTTTTCTTGAACCATTTCCGGCGAAAGGCTCGTAGGGTATGTAATTCGAAATGCTAAAACCATGCTCATATGTTGCAGTAGGGTCTATAGATGCACACGAAGGTTTCAGCTTTTTCGGGTGCCACGTGGCTGTGCCACCGTAGCCACTTTCGTGTTTTCTTAGATCGTTTCCGGCGAAAGGCTCGTAGGGAATGTAATTCGAAATGCTAAAACCATGCTCATATCTTGCAGTAGGGACTATAGATGCGCACAAAGGTTTCGGATTTTTCAGGTGCCACGTGGCTGTGCCACCGTTGCCACTTTTGTGTTTTCTTAGACCATTTCCGGCGAAAGGCTCCTAGGGTATGTAATTCGAAACACTAAAACCATGCTCAAATGTTGCAGTGAGGTCTGTAGATGCGCACAAAGGTTTTGGATTTTTCAGGTGCCACGTGGCTGTGCCACCGTTGCCACTTTTGTGTTTTCTTAGACAGTTTCCGGCGAAAGGCTCCTAGGGTATGTAATTCAAAATGCTAAAACCATGCTCAAATGTTGCAGTGGGGTCTGTAGATGCGTACGGAGGTTTCGGATTTTTCAGCTGTCACGTTGCTGCGACACCATTGCCACTTTCGTGTTTTCTTAGACCGTTTCCAGCGAAAGGCTGCAAGGGTATGTAATTCGAAATGCTAAAACCATGCTCAAATGTTGCAGTAGGGTCTGTAGATGTGCATGAAAGTTTCCGATTTTTCAGGTGCCATGTGGCTGTGCCACCATTGCCACTTTTGTGTTTTCTTAGACCGCTTCCGCCGAAAGGCTCCTAGGGTATGTAATTCGAAATGCTAAAACCATGCTCAAATGTTGCAGTGGGGTCTGTAGATGCGCACGAAGGTTTCGGATTTTTCAGGTGCCACGTGGCTGTGCCACCGTTGCCACTTTTGTGTTTTCTTAGACCGTTTCCGGCGAAAGGCTCCTAGGGTATGTAATTCGAAACGCTAAAACCATGTTCAAATGTTTCAGTGGGGTTTGTAGATGTGCACGAAGGTTTCAGATTTTTCAGCTGCCTTGTGGCTATGCTGTTGCCACTTTCACGTTTTCTTAGACCGTTTCCGGCGAAAGGCTCCTAGGGTATGTAATTCGAAATCCTAAAACCATGCTCAAATGTTGCAGTAGGGTCTGTGGATGCGCACAAAGGTTTTGGATTTTTGGGGTGCCACGTGGCTGTGCTACCGTTGCCTCTTTCATGTTCTCTTAGACCATTTCCGGCGAAAGGCTCCTACAGTATGTATTTCGAAATGGTAAAACCATGCTCAAATGTTACAGTAGGGTCTGTAGATGTGCACAAAGATTTCGGATTTTTCAGGTGCTAAGTGGCTGTGTCACCGTTGCCACTTTTGTGTTTTCTTAGACCGTTTCCGGCGAAAGGCTCCTAGGGTATGTAATTCGAAATGCTAAACGCATGCTCATATGTTGCAGTAAGGTCTGTAGATGCATACAAAGGTTTAAGATTTTTCAGATGCCATGTGGGGGTGCCACCGTTTTTCTTTCGTGTTTTCTTAGATCATTTCAGGCGAAAAGCTCCCAGAGTATGTAATTTGAAATGCTAAAACTATGCTCAAAAGTTGCAGTAGGGTCTGTAGATGTGCACGAAGGTTTCGGATTTTTGGGGTGCCACCGTTGCCACTTTCATGTTTTCTTAGACCGTTCCGGCGAAAGGCTCCCAGGGTACATGTATGTAATTCGAAACGCTAAAACCATGCCCAAATGTTGCAGTGGAGTCTGTAGGTGCGCACGAAGCTGTGTCACCTGTGCCACTCAATATGATTTTAGTGTGTCATATAATACATTTCATCTTTGTATCAAGCATTCATACAAAGTCAAGGATGCAAATGCGGGGATACACTATAGTGTGCTTTGCACACAAGTGACACCATCTAGTTTGATATTTGGTATGCAGCATCCTTAGGGGGGTGAGATTCAAGTTTGTTCAAGCCAAGTCCCTGGGTTCATATTTAGACTGAAAATTTGGGGCCCTCTTCCGGACTTAGAAATTTGGGATCAAAATCCAGAATTTTTTTTTGTTTTTTATGCGTTTCAGTCAATTTTAAGACAAAAATTTTGGACCAAAATCTGGAAATTAGTTTTTTGTGTTTTTTTGTGTGTTTAAGAAGAAAAAAAAATTTTAGGCTGAAAATATTTTGTTTGGGAAAAAAATCTGTTTTTTATGCGTTTATCTCAATTTTGGGACGAAGAAGTGCAGGAAATGAAAATAGAAGGAAAATCCTGTGTATTGTGTGGGCACAATCGCTTCATCCAGTTGGTATATGCTTTTCTTAGGAGGAGCGTATGCAGCTTATTCAAGTCAAGTCCCTGGTTTGATATTTAGACAACCATGTCAGGTGAGCGCCCTGGGGCCTCTTGTCTTTTGACCTAGGCTTATGATATTTAGCATGTGAGTGTATCACCATGAGACGATGTGACGCGTACCATCATAACCCACATATGACCTCGACCTTTGACCTCCAGGTCAAATTACTGATTTTTAGCTCAACTTTGGCAAAGCCAAATTTGAGCTTATGCCATGGCCAGTTGTCCGTCTGGCCATCTGTAGGTCAACACGGCTCGGGCTAGAGGCCGTATTTATGAACCGATCTTTACGAAACTTCTTGGGTACCTTTGTTATGACCGTGGAACGAGAATGAGTGTTTTCGGGTCCGATCCAAAATTCAAGTTGGCCGCTGGCAGCCATTTTGTACAAAATTAGGTGCGATCAGATTTTTGCCCAGAACTTCCATATGAAAGCGCTGATTTGAATAATTTTTTGTATGAATGTTTAGTACCATGGGATACATCACATATAAATCGGGTTTTTTTCTCGCGCATTTATTATGCAAATTAGACTAACTTTGATGAATTTAGTGTTACTTTCAGCACTCTAAGTGCAAATGCCAATATGGCTCGGGCTGGAGGCCATATTTATGAACCAATCTTTACAAAACTTCTTGGGTACCTTTGGTATCACCATGGGACAAGAACGAGTGTTTTTGAGCTCGGTCTGAAATTCAAGATGGCCGATGGCAGCCATTTTGTACAAAATTAGGTGCAATCAGATTTTTGCACAGAACTTCCATACTAAAATGCTGATTTGAATAATTTTTTGTGTGAATGTTTAGTACCATGGGATACATCACATATAATACAGGGTTTTTTCTCGTGCAAAAATTATGCAAATTAGATGAACTTTTGATTTTTTCAGTGCTACTTACACACAGTAAGTACACATGTCAATACGGCTCGGGCTAGAGTCTGTATTTATGAACCGATCTTCACGAAATGTCTTGGGTACCTTTGTTATCACCTTGGGACGAGAACGAGTGTTTCAGAGTGCGGTCCAAAATTCAAGATGGCTGCCAGTGGCCATTTTGTACCGAAATTAGGTCTAATCAGTTTTTTGTCACAACTTCTTTACAGCTCGTATTTATGAACTGATCTTCACAAAACTTCTTGGGTACCTTTGTTTTCACCTTGAGACAGGAACGAGTGAGTTTTGGGGTGCCTTTGTTATCACTGTGCTATGAGAACAAATATTTTGGGTTCAGTCAAGCCCACTCTGCGACTCGAAGATTTCTTTTCTAGTTTAGCATCTGACTGTCACCCACCTTTACAATACTTTACCTATACATTTGTCACAGGCTACAGTCAGTATTTATGTACAGACTGTTACAATACTTTATATGTACCTTTGTTATCAGGTCATTACCTAGATGTTTGTCTTTTCTGTGTCACATACTATACATGTACATGTCTTAACAAGTTGAGCTACAGTGTCATTGACAAGCTTGTCCGGGTAAGAACTTATTTACCTTTTCACCTTGGCTTATGATATTAGGCATGTTGGTGTATCACCACGGGACGATGTGTCACATACTATAATGACCCACATATGACCTTGACCTTTGACCTCAAGGTCAAATTATTGATTTTTAAGCTCACCAAAGAGAGCTTAACTTATCACTGGCCATCCGTCATCGTGAACATTTTTCAAACGACTTCTCCTCTGAAACCACTGGTCCAATTTTCACGAAACTTCATGTGGATGTTCATTACTCTCAGGTGCCAAATAATAGTGATGGCTGAATAACAGTGATGACTTGCATATTCATCAAAAATTAATAACAGTGATGGTGTTTTTGCTCTATATCTCATTACCAAATAACAGTGATGGTTGGAATTTTCCTCCAAAATTAATAACAGTGCCGACACTCTTATTTGGCACCTCAGAGTACTATATGGCAATTCAGGTTTGTTCAAATGAAATGGCCATGTCCCTTGGGGACTCTGTATGGGGCATAACTCTGATAGCACCGTATGAATTGTAGAAAAATTATTTAAAAATCTTCTTCTCCAGAACCAGTGGGCAGAATCTTTTGATACTTGGTATGCAGCATCTTGGTATGGGTCTGACTCAAGTTTGTTCAAATCGGCCCCCTGGATTCACATTTGGGCTCAGTATAGAAGCCTGAATTCGAACTTAGTGCATTTAAGGCAAATTTCTTAAAAAATCTTCTTCTCAAGATCCAGCAGGCAGAATCTTTTGATATTTGGTATGCAACATTGTGGGGTGAATCTGATTCAAGTTTGTTCAAATCGGCCCCCTGGATTCATATTTGGACTCACTATAAAACCTCAAATTCGAACTTAGTGCATTTCAGGCAAATTTCTTAAAAACTCTTCTCCAAATCCAGCTGGCAGAATCTTTTGATATTTGGTATGCAACATTGTAGGGTGGATCTGATTCAAGTTTGTTCAAATCGAGTCCCTTAATCAATATTGGGGCTCCCTGTAGGGGCATGAATTTTTCTTTAGTCCAATTTAAGGAAAAATCTTCTTCTCCAGAACCAGTGGGCAGAATCTTTTGATATTTGGTATTCAGCATCTTGGTATGGGTCTGATTCAAATTTGTTCAAATGGAGTCACTTGATCAATTTTGGAGACCTGAATTTTTACTTTAATTTAAGAAATAAAATTTAAAAATCTTCTTCTCCAGAACCAATGGGCAGGATCTTTTGATATTTGGTATACAGCATCTTGGTATGGGTCTGATTCAAGTTTGTTCAAATTGAGTCCCTCGATCAATATTGGGGCTCACTAAAGGGGTGTGAATATTTACTTAGTGCAATTTAAGAAAATTTCTTTTAAAATCTTCTTTTCCGGAACCGATGGGCAGAATCTTTTGATATTTGGTATACAGCATCTTGGTATGGGTCTGATTCAAGTTTGTTCAAATTGAGTCCCTCGAACAATATTGGGCCTCAATAAAGGGGTGTGAATATTTACTTAGTGCAATTTAAGAAAATTTCTTTAAAAATCTTCTTTTCCGGAACCGATGGGCAGAATCTTTTGATATTTGGTATACAGCATCTGGGTATGGGTCTGATTCAAGTTTGTTCAAATTGAATCCCCCGTTCAATATTGGGGATCACTATGGGGGGTGTGAATTTTTACTTAGTGCAATTTAAGAAAAAATCTTCAACAATCTTCTTCATCAGAACCAGTGGGTAGAATCTTTAAGATATTTGGTATGCAGCATCTTGGTATGGGTTGGATTCACGTTTGTTCAAATTGAGTCTTTTGATCAATATTGAGGCTCACTTTGGGGGCATGAATGTTTACTTTGTGCAGTTCAAGGAAAATTCTTTTAAAAATCTTCTTCAGAACCATCATGCAGAATCTTTTGATTTTTGATCAGCAGCATTGTCCCATTCAGTCCTGTTGATGTTTTAGCTCTACAGAGAGTATAGATTTACTCTGTAGAACCTTAAGAATAGCTTTTGATAAAATTTGTGTCTTAACAGTATGGAACATTCGGTGAGTGCCTAAGGCCCCCCGGGGCCTCTTGTTTTATCTTTTGACCTGGGCTTGTGATATTTGGCATGTGGGTGTATCAGCATAAGACAACATTGTATCATGTACTGTTGTGATGACAGATGACCTTGGTCTTTGACATCAAGGTCAAATTATTGAATTGTTCAGCTAGGGTTATGATATTTGGCATATGAATGCAACAGCCAGGCTGATGTGTCACATTCTATCTTGAACTTCCATGATCTTGATATTTGACTTTTAGTTTGATTTTTTTTAGTCGTAAGTTGGAAGCATGGAACTAATCGAAGGTTTGACATGTGTTTTAGTTCACTAAAACAGTTCCCTCTAGTTTAATTTGGATCTCAAAATGGTCACGATCTGGTTGAAGTTATCTTTCTGCTTTTCTCTCCTTGGCACTTTGCACTGGCGAAACGAGAATGGTTCTCTTTAGGTCACCGAAGTTAAGCAACATCAAGCCTGGTTAATCCTTGGATGGGTAACCACTCAGCGATTGATTCAGTTGCTCCCATATTAGTGGCTGGTGTGCTATCAGCGAAGTTTGAGTGTGTGACTATGCGATAATGAATCATGGGCCAGCTGTGAACGTTGGGAATGCCCACCAGTACTTCACAATTCTCACTGTCCCTAGGTGTAAAATAGCGACCTGTTGAGGCGTGTGTGCCCATCTAGAGCACTGGCAGTATGCTCCATTGAGTTGAGCTGAGAATGTCATGGAATGAACACAGGGTGTGTACAACTATGATATAAGATATTAACGTAAGTCTGAGAGCGTAAGTCTGAGAGCACTGTGGTGGGTTCTAGACACTACCATTTCATTATTATTATTAGCTCAACTTTGACATAAGTGAAATTTGAGCTTATGCCATGGACATTCATCCGTCTGTCCGTCAACAATTCAATACGGCTCGGGCTAGAGGATGTATTTATGAACCGATCTTTACGAAACTTCTTGATTTCCTTTGTTTTCACTGTGGGATGAGGGATGAGAACGAGTGTTTTTGGGTGCAGTCCAAAATTCAAGATGGCCACCAGCAGCCATTTTGTACTTTAGTTAGTGCAATCAGTTTTTAGCTCATCTTGACAAAGTCTAGCTGAGCTAATCTCATCGCTCTCCATCCATCATCCGTCAACACCGTGTTTTGGTCTTCTCCAAATCCACTGGGCCAATTCATGTGAAAGTTTGTGTGACGCAAAGATTTCTTTTCTTGTTTAGCATCTGATTGTCGCCCACCTTTACAATACTTTACCTATACATTTGTTACAGGCTACGGTCAGTATTTATGTGCAGACCGTTACAATACTTTATATGTACCTTTGTTATCAGGTCATTACCTAGATGTTTGTCATTGCTGTGTCACATACTATACATGTACATGTCTTAACAAGTTGAGCTACAGTGTCATTGACACTTTCATTATTATTATTATTACTTTAATTTTAATACAGTGGAAGCCTGTCAGTTGAATAGCTAACTTGCTTGTGAAAAATTATTCATTTAACAGGAGTATTCAATTAACATGGATATGGTTATTTTCCTGTGTTCTGGAGATAGACTGAGTATTTATTCTATTATATCTTGTTTGACAGAGCTCATGGATATATAATAGATTAAATGCCTATATTGAATGTAGTGAGGCCAAAAAGAGTATATAAACAAGGGGACTTTGGTGATTAGAAAGGTAATTTCTTGACATATTGCAAGATTTTTATTCAACAGGAGTATACTCTATAAACCATATGCAATTAACAGGTTAAACATGTACAGTTAAAACTAGAAGTCCTGTCAGGAAACGCGCACAAATAGCATGTCGATCTGCACATTAATCTACGCGTTATGACCAGAGTAATGCTGTCAAATTCTGTACATCTAGCCTGTGCACAAGCAATGTTTCAGCCAATGGACCCGGAGGTCCATTGGCAGAAACATTACATGTTTTTGCGATGAATAACCAGGAGAACCTGCCGTGCTTTGGATGCCATTTGATATGGCAATTGCGCGCAATTCCTATGCGCAGTTAAGCCTAGATAAGTGCACAGTTCGTGACAGGACTTCTAGTTTTAACTATACTGAAGGTATGGGAATTGTTTTGTGTTTGGAAGTTATATACTATTAACAGGAATATATAATGATGAGATATTCAGTTAAGTGGGCTCCACTGTATTAGGCCAAAAAATGAAATGTACAGTTGCTGCTGGCTTGGTAAATTGCTACTGTGTAATTTGCATAGTCTGGTTGCTGCTCATTGTTATCAGAAATAATTTAATTTCTCTTTATTTTTCAGCGAATAATATTTGCATTTCACTGGTATCAGGAAACATTGCAAGTAAAAAGGTAAGTTAACATTTCTGCATTGATCACCATTAATTTATCAGACACTGAGCTCTTTAGCAAAAAGATTAGAGTCCAATGTTTCATCTTACAACAAGAACATATTTTCCCCAATAGAAGTCAAAATGTCTAAACAAATACACACTAGTATAGATGTTAGCAACTGCACATGCAATCATTTGATTCAGAAGAGAATGTTTTTGAGCTATTGCCATTACATGGCATCTGTTGTCAGTTAACTTTTGGTTCCCGCACTTCAGATCCTTGGGGTATTTCATACCCCTATAAGCATCTAGAAGATCGTTGGGTCAGACACACTTGACGTTGAGAGCTGTCTTCTGACTTGGGACTTATAGCGACTTTGAAGTCCATGCTGGGCTTATCCAGAGAGATGCTTTCTCTCTCCGATCATGTCATCTCTGCCTTCGCTGCTTATCTGCCTCCAGCTTGACCTGCCTTCTGTTGGAGGCCAGTGCTGTTTCAAGCCTAACAAATGCCCTTTGCTTCCTCTATGAAGCCAAGAGCTGATCCTCCTGCTTCTGCTTCTTCCGCCTACTTACTTGGTAAGGGTAAGCATTGGCAGCCCAGAGGGAGGTCTCAGGATCCTTTCTCTAGCAGAGGAGGTGGTTTCTCTCACGGGCCTTGAAAGGGCTCGAAATGAAGGTCCTCACCTTGATTCAGGCCAGGTTGGAGGAAGGATATCAGGGTTTGCACACCTTTGGGTAACGCTCACATCTGATCTCGGGTGTTAGATGTTGTTAAGTATGGTCTGTGGATATCCTTTCAGAGGCACCCCACTCTGTCGAGGGTGCCACTCCCAACCCAAGTTCCTTCAGGCGATTCATGGTTCATGGTGGGAACTTTTGATGACGGAAATAGACGGATGTTGACGGGGATATTGAGGTCGTCAAGAACATTCATTCAGTGGGGTTTTATTCCCTCCTGTTCTTGGTGCTGAAGAAGGACGGCCGACTCCAACTGGTTTCGATCTGAGTACCCTGATCCAGTCTATCATTGTTCCCAAGTTCAGCATGGAGACTTTCAGTTCGATTCTCTGCTCCATTCACCAAGGAGATTTTGCTTCCAGCATCAACCTGCGAAATGCTTACTTTCACGCTCTGATTCATCGGACATCGCGAAAGTGACTCAGGTTCACGTTTCTGGGGCAAGTTTACCAGTTCATGGCCATGCCCTTTGCCCTCAACCTGGCTCCTTGTGCCTTCACCCAGCTGATGTCACATGTGATAGCTTTCCATCGCACATAGTCCATGGCGACTACTTCAGCGTATCTGGACGATATCCTCCAGAGGCACTCCATTGGTGCTCTGGAGTTCGATGTCAACACACTGTTGAGCCTGCTTTCATCGCGATGGTTCAGAGTCAATGAGGAGAAGCTGGACCTCATCCCTTCTCAGTCATTCTGTCATCTGTGGATGGCTTTCCGTACTGAGCTGAATACGGTGGCTGTTCCCCATGTGAGGGCAGTGATTCTCTCGAGTTTCACCCTGACTCTGACCCAGTCCACATCCGCATCAGCTCGGGAGTATTCTCCAGTTGCTCGGTCTCTGCGGTTCGATGATGGATCTCATTCCTTTAGGTCGGCTGCATGTCAGTCCTCTCCAACACTTTTTGCTCAGTCATTGGAGACCGAATGTCATTCCTCTGGATCTGGTGCTTCAGTTACCAGCATCTCTCAGTCATCACCTTCTTCCCTGGATGGATGTTCACTGGATTATGCAGGGAGTTCTGTGAACTTGCCCACTTCCGATCGTGTTCTGATGGCAGATGCCACCAATCTTGGATGGGGTGCAATGTTGGATCCTTTAGGTCTTTCCCTTCACTGGGTTTGGAACCAGGATCAGGCAGCTGTTCACATAAACCCGAAGGTGCTTCTTGCTCTTCTTCTGAGTTTCTGGCAGTGGATCCCCCACCTTTCGAAACGTCAGGTCCTTCTGTTTGACAATTCGACAGTGGTTGATTGCTTTCGGAACCAGGGCGGCACGCACTCGGTTCCCATGTTTGAATTGGCTCAGGATCTTCTAATGCTCTCTCATGATGTCAACTCAGGGATGGTGGTTCGTCACATTCCCTGTTGTCTGAACGTCCTAGCCAACTCCCTGTCTCAATGGGGCAGGGTCATTTCCACCGTGTGGATGCTTCACAGACCAGTGTTCCAGTCACTTTGCAATCTCTGGGGTCGTCCCCACATCGTTCTGTTTGTGACCCGTTGGAACCATCAGGTGGACACTTTCGTGTCCCCATGTCCAGATCCTCTGGTTTTCGATGTGTATGCTCTGTCACTCGATTGGAACGGTCTGGTCAGCTATGTGTTCGTGTTTGTTTCGATTCTGCCTCAGTTTCTCACCAAGATACAAACCTGCAGTTGTTGAATCATTCTAATCACTCCCGTCACCTCAGCAGGTTTGGGTCAATCAGCTCCACTCTCAGTTGGCAGTGGTTCTGGCTCGACATCCTCTACGTCGTGACCTTCTTTGTCAAGGTCACCTGAGGAGGTTTCATGTCGACCTGACTTCATTGTACCTTCACGCATATCTTTAGTCTGGTCCTGTCCCCTCTGTAGAGGTTTTTTGAGACAAGTAGTGGAGTGTATTATTCAAGGTGGCACTCGACTGGTTTAGCCTATGCAGCAATGTGAAAGGTCTTCTGTCGATGGTGTGCTGATCACTGTTGATTATGCAGATCCTTCTATAACACAGATTGCAGAGTTTCTGGTATATCTGTTTGATTCCAGTGGTCTCCATCCTGTTACCATCAAGGGGTACAGGTCTGTGTTTTCGGAGACCTTTTCACTGTTGATTATGCAGATCCTTCTATAACACAGATTGCAGAGTTTCTGGTATATCTGTTTGATTCCAGTGGTCTCCATCCTGTTACCATCAAGGGGTACAGGTCTGTGTTTTCGGAGACCTTTTTCATATCGGTATTAATCTGTACCTCTCCAAGCTTCTTCGGCACTTTTCTTTGAAAAGACCTTGGGCTTTGCAGCTGACCCCAAGATAGAATCTTTCTTGGGTGTTGCTTTGCTAGGGGGAGGAGGGGGAGGGAAGGGTGTGCTGTTCGAACCATTATCCCAACTGGATATGCATTTTCTCACATGCAAGATGGCTTTTCTGATGGCTTTGCCTCAGCCAGAAGGGTTAGTGAGCTTCATGCCTTCTCAGTTGATCTGGCCATTTTCAGGAGTTCTGCCAACAGTGTTACTTTCACCACTGATCGCTCCTTTCTGGCCAAGAATCAGATACCAGACTCTACTCCACCTCCTATCTGTATCAGGGCTCTTCCTTCTGCTGAGGGTAACTGCCCTTTGCTCTGCCCGATTCGTGCAATTTGCATTTACCTCACCCGAACTCAGTTCATTAAGAAAGGCAGTAAATGATTCTTCTATCCCTTATCCCTGGGTGACAGAAGATCTCTCCTCAATCTATTGCTAGATGGATTTGTCTTGCTATTTGTGTATCATTCGCTAGTCTAGCGACTGACAATTGTATTGCCAATCGCATTTCTGCCCACGAGATGCGTGCATTGTCTACCTCCTGGGCTTTTGCTAACTCTGTCAAGTTGTTAGATGTTTGTTATGCAGGCAGCCTTCTGGAGAAATACTTCTACTTTCTCCACCTTCTACCTGCGTCAGTTGCAGGAGCAGTTGGAGGATCTTTTTTCTTTAGGCCCTCTTTCTTCTACTCGGGCTGTTATCAACCCTAGCCATTAGGCTTCTTCCTCGGTCAGTTCCAGCCCGTGCTTGGGTACTGACCCTTCTGTCTGTGTGTCACACAGGGCAATACACCTCATCTATCATTGTCATTTACTAATGTTTGTGATGCTATGGTTTTATAGGCCTTGGGAACTCTTCTTCTGTCCACGGTTCCAGTGCAGTCGGGTTATGTGGTGTTTGGTTATGGAATTCCCTCCTCCTATTGTGTATTCAGCCTGTTGTAAACAATTGTAAGGTAGGTTGACAAGAAATTTAAATTTTATAGTAAATTTCTTATCTTATTATTCCTACCACAGTTGTTTACCTGGAGGCCCTCTCGTCTTCATATTCGGGTAAGAAGCCTTCCTCCCCACTGATCACATAATTTCAGTATTGGCGGATTCAAATAGAATGATACATTCGTTATACGTCTGCACACTGGTACCAGAATACGTGGATTAGTACAGCGAAGTGTCCCCTACTGGGTGTGTGCCAGTCGCACTCGAGCCAGTTTAGGCTTATTTTTTCTTGGTGCTTTTGCACCATTTTTTCTTTCCCAAATCATTTGGGAAAGAACACCAGAGAGTATATTTCCAAGTTAGGGACTTCCACTGTAGTGCAAGCCTGTTGTAAACAATTGTGGTAGGTATAATAAGAAAGGAAATTTACTATAAAATTTTAGTTTAATTTTTAAATTTTAATTTAAATAGTGGACATTAACCCTTTACCCAACGTAACGGCCAAAACCGGCCAATGATATTCTCAAAAATCGCCAATTAATTTTCATTATTTTTTTTTATTTTGTCTCAAAAACATAGGTTATGACCCCTCATTGGAACAAGCTCGTCGAGCTCGTTCCATTGAGGGGTCAAAACCTATGTTTTTGAGACAAAAAATGGAAAAAGTTAGTTATTCGAGAATTTTTTTTCTGCAAGTGTCGTCTGCTTTTCATGTTAGGTAAAGGGTTAAGCATAAGCATGATACCCCAGCGGACCTAAATTACCACATCATACCTGTTATCTACTCTGACCCTGGACACCCCAATACAGTTTACCAACATCGGAGAATAGAAATCGAATGGATATTCACTCTCAGAACACTTCAAACAATAGGACTGAACAGAAAAGACTTCTAGTGTATTGGTAATGCACCAGTAATCAAACTTTACTTTCCCAGAAGTGGTGCGTAGATAACATAAATCGGCAAACTTCAAAGGCCAGAAATGCTACTCCATGTCTGTTTTTTTACTCATGCACTTTGTGGAGAATCGTCTAATTGACTTACAATTGCTGCAATGAAGTTGCATTTCATGTATTATACTTTACTCAATTAAAATTGATTATTGCTGTGAATAGCTTACTTGCAAAAAAAAGGAAAAAAATTTGGAATCTGTACTTTCTGTGCACCAGTGTGCAGATGTTCCTTGATGTATTAGGCTCACCTGACTGGAAGTCAGAGGGAGTTTAAGTGATCACTTTCTGTCCGTCGTCCATCTGTCCATCAGTGGTCCGTTTGGCATGAACTTTCCATTATCGACTTCTCATAAACCACTGGGCCGAATTGAACCAACTTTAATATACTTGTTCCTTATCATAGGTCAATTCAAGTGTGTTCAAATGAAATTGCCACGCCCAAAGGGGTTACCACAAGGGGCATTTCTCTGATAACACCCATAAATTTTTTATGCCTCCGAAAAGAAAAAATTTTCAGGGTCATATCGTGTTTGTAATTTCTGTCTGTCTGTCTGACTGACTGTCCATCACGAAGATTTTCGTGTATGCTCTATAACTCTTGAGATGCTTCATTGGATTTTGTTTAAACTCGGCATATGTGTTGCTTATTGGGAGACGATGTGTCACACATAACAAATTATTTTGTTTCAATTGAAGTCAAGGTAACAGATCAAGGTCATAGTTTGGGGGCATCCTTGGCCGGATGGTCACTGTTAGTCTTGTTCAAAATTTAAAAAAAATTATCTCAAAGGCCACACAAAGTAGATCTTCTGTTTCTCAGGCCATGCGGGCGAGCGGTTTTTAGCTCACCTGAGCGAAGCTCAAGGGGAGCTTTACTAATCACTTTCTGTCCGTCGTTGTCCGTCCGGCGTTAACTTTACATTATCGACTTCTCCTCCTAAACCACTAGCCCAATTTTATTCAAATGTTGGCTAAATGTTTATTACCTAATGCCAATTCAGATTTGTTCAAATGAAGTTGCCCCTCCTGGGTGGTGCCACGCCCCCAAGGGGCACCAAAATCTTTGTAAATCTTCTTCTCATGAACCAGCATTAGCAGAGACTTGATATATGGTGTGCAGCTTCCTTTTGAGGTGTAGACTCAGATTTGTTCAAGAGAAGTTTGTGGGGCTATACTTGGCGTCGTTATGGGAGGGGCAAAATTTTTTTCCCCGCCCAAAATTTCTATTTTCCAAACCAAAGGCTGATTTGAACCAAATTTTATGTGAGGGCTTATTTGTTCATGAGTACTTGATTTATGCAAAAAAAAAAAAATTTCCTGTAGCCCCGTGGGAGCTAAAAATAGAAAAAATTTAAAACGCCCATATCTCCAAAACTGCACGGCATTGAGAATTTTTATATGGTGTGCAGCTTCCTTAGGACCAACAGAAAGGATTGGTAAAAAAAAATTGCCATCGGTTTTATCATATGGTACAGTTTCGGGACTTTGAAAAAGTGCTGAGTCGGCACTTTTTAACACTGTAGGCAATGGGAAAAACATTAAAAAATCTTCTTCTCCAGATCCAGCAGGCAGAACCTTTTGATATTTGGTATGCAACATTGTAGGGTGGATCTGATTCAAGTTTGTTCAAATCGGCCCCCTGGGTTCATATTTGGGCTCAGTATAGGAGCCCGATTTCGAACTTAGTGCATTTCAGGCAAATTTCTTAAAAAATCTTCTTCTCCAGATCCAGCAGGCAGAATCTTTTGATATTTGGTATGCAACATTGTGGGGTAGATCTGATTCAAGTTTGTTCAAATCGGCCCCCTGGGTTTATATTTGGGCTCAGTATAGGAGCCCAAATTTGAACTTAGTGCATTTCAGGCAAATTTCTTTGAAAATCTTCTTCTCCAGATCCAGCAGGCAGAATCTTTTGATATTTGGCATGCAACATTGTAGGGTGGAACTGATTCAAGTTTGTTCAAATCGGCTCCCTAGATTCATATTTGGGCTCACTATAGGAGCTTGAATTCGAACTTAGTGCATTTCAGGCAAATTTCTTAAAAAATTTTCTTCTCCAGATCCAGCAGGCAGAATCTTTTGATATTTGGTATGCAACATTGTAGGATGGATCTGATGCAAATTTGTTCAAATCGGCTCCCTAGATTCATATTTGGGCTTACTATAGAAGCTCGAATTCGAACTTAGTGCATTTCAGGCAAATTTCTTAAAAAATCATCTTCTCCAGATCCAGCAGGCAGAATCTTTTGATATTCGGTATGCAACATTGTGGGGTGGATCTGATTCAAGTTTGTTCAAATCGGCCCCCTGGATTCATATTTGGGCTCACTATAGAAGCTCGAATTCAAACTTAGTGCATTTCGGGCAAATTTCTTCAAAAATCTTCTTCTCCAGATCCAGCAGGCAGAATCTTTTGATATTTAGTATGCAACATTGCGGGGTGGATCTGATTCAAGTTTGTTCAAATCGGCCCCCTGGATTCATATTTGGGCTTAATATAGAAGCCCTAATTCGCACTTAGTGCATTTCGGGCAAATTTATTAAAAAATCTTCTTCTCCAGATCCAGCAGGCAGAATCTTTTGATATTTGGTATGCAACATTGTGGGGTGGATCTGATTCAAGTTTGTTCAAATCGGCTTCCTAGTTTCATATTTGGGCTCACTATAGAAGCTCGAATTCGAACTTAGTGCATTTCAGGCAAATTTCTTAAAAAATCTTCTTCTCCAGATCCAGCTTCAGAATCTTTTCATATTTGGTAAGCAACATTGTGGGGTGGATCTGATTCAAGTTTGTTCAAATCGGCCTCCTGGGTTTATATTTGGGCTCCGTATAGGAGCCCAAATTTAAACTTAGTGCATTTCAGGCATATTTCTTAAAAAATCTTCTTCTCCAGATTCAGCAGGCAGAATCTTTTGATATTTGGTATGCAACATTGTGGGGTGGATCTGATTCAAGTTTGTTCAAATCGGCCTCCTGGGTTTATATTTGGGCTCAGTATAGGAGCCCAAATTTGAACTTAGTGCATTTCAGGCAAATTTCTTTGAAAATCTTCTTCTCAAGATCCAGCAGGCAGAATCTTCTGATATTGGGTATGCACCATGCTTAGGGGGAGTGAGATTCAAGTTTGTTCTAGTCAAGTCCCTGGGTTCATATTTGGGCTCACTGTGGTAGCCTGAATTATAACTTAGTTCAAAATGAGGAATTTTCTTTAAAAATCTTCTTCAGATCCAGCAGTCGGAATGTTTTGATATTTGGTATGCAGCATCCTTAGGGGGTGAGATTCAAGTTTGTTCAAGCCATGTCCCTAGGTCCATATTTGGACTCACTGTGGGAGCTCGAATTGTAACTTAGTTCAAAATGAGGACTTTTCTTTAAAAATCTTCTTCTTCAGCCATGTCCCTAGGTCCATATTTGGACTCACTGTGGGAGCTCGAATTGTAACTTAGTTCAAAATGAGGACTTTTCTTTAAAAATCTTCTTCTTCAGATCCAGCAGTCGGAATGTTTTGATATTTGGTGTGCAGCATCCTTAGGGGGGTGAGATTCAAGTTTGTTAAAGCCAAGTCCCTGGGTTCATATATGGGCTCCCTGTGGGAGCCTGAATTGTAACTTAGTTCAATATGAGGAATATTCTTTAAAAATCTTTTTTTAGATCCACTGGTCAGAATCTTTGGATATTTGGTATAAGCTTTTCTTAGGAGGAGCAGATGCAACTTGTTGAAATCAATTCTCTGGGTTGATATAAATTTAGGCTACCATGTCAGGTGAGCGCCCTCAGGCCCCTTGGGGCCTCTTGTTTATTTTATTTTTTATTTCAGTAATTACATTTTAGCCATCAAAAGTTCATGTTCTTGGTTCAAGTTTTAGGCCTCATAATCTACAGAATAGCATGGGTGGTGGTGTATTTCATCCCTTGAGTGCAAGAAGACTTTGCAGTGCTAAAGCATTGCAAAGCCTTCTTGCACTCAAGGGACAAATTCATCAATTTTTTTAACTTGGGTAAAATATCAGACATAAACCATTTAATTTTTATTTTTTTTAAGTTTAAATTGGTTATAAAAAGAGAGCATGCGGCAGCCAAAAGGACCATGCGGGAGGGCCTGAGAAACAGATTTTTTATTTTTTTAGGCCAAACCTAGATATTCTGTAGATTATGAGGACTACAAAGCAAGAACATGAACTTTTGATGGCTAAGAAATAAATACTTTTTAACCCAAGTTAATAAAATTGATAAATTTGTCCCTTGAGTGCAAGAAGTCTTTGTAATGCTTTAGCAATGCCTACTTGCACTCAAATGACAAAGTACACTATCACCCATGCTATTCTGTAGATTATGATGGCTACAAAGCAAGAACATGAAGTTTTGATGGCAAAGAAATAATTACAAAAAGAAAAAATAAAATAAAAAAACGACCGTCCGCCTACTTGCAATTTTACAAAAAATGTCCTGAGAAACAGAAGATCTTCTTTGTGGGCAGGCAGGAAAATAAGCATTCTGACATTTGCAAAATGAGGTACCCAGAGGGTTAATTTGATGATGCTATCCCATACAGTGGGCCAATGTATCCTCTGGGTACCTCTTTCTGTTTAGTTTTGAGACTCTGATTCAGATTGAGGTTCACAGATGGTAAATTTAGTGATGCTACCCTGCTGTGCAGGGTAGCATCACTAAATTCACCCTCTGGGGACCTCATTTTGCAGATGACAGTCTGCTTATTTTCTGGCTTGTTTGTGGGGCCTTATTATTATCTCATTTGGCCCAATTTAAGGTGGTGTTGGGTTGACATATTTCTGAACCTTTCAATAAATAAATTGGATTTACCCAATTAACAGGATTTTACTGTACCTATATATATTACCACTAGGTAACGTGGCAAGCCCTTCATGGCGAGTTGTGATACATGATAGGAATGTACAAGTTTCTTGATCAACCCATAGTGGTGATGACAAATTTATCTTTCCATCTAGGAAACCCTCTTGTTGGTAATAATTACCAATTTATCTTACAATATTCCTCCCTTTCATAATTTGTTCGCATATATTTTGATAACCATTCAGCATTTATGAATTTATTTTTTAAGAATGAAGATTTCGATGTCATCAAAGTATCACGTTCCTGAGCTCTACATGACCTAATTCCCCATTCATTGTTCTACCTGTATTATACTGCTCAAAGTTTGCTAAGCACCACATATTTGACACATCATTGTGAAATTTTCTTGTGACACATTTGCGATATTTTTGGTGGATATGATTGAGGAATGTATTGACATGGTCCCCAGTGTTTACATTAGCTCTCTTGACAGGCAGACTTTTCGTGACAGTGGAAAGCATGTACCCCTTGATTTCCAAGATGTTTTCGTATGCTATCTACAATAACATGTACACGAGATGTGTAGGGTATTCAGTCTTCATTTCAACACAAACCCTTGTAATTTAATGATTGAATATGGCAAATGCAAATATAAGAAGACATTTGTCTGAAGCAGAAATGTAGTGGACTGTAGGGATGGTGGAACAAGGGGCTACGTACCCATCATCAGGTTGGTGAAGCCCTTGGTGTGCACCATACAGTGATCACCAGAGCCTGGGCAAGATTTCAGCAGTATGGCACACCAATCAGATGACATGATGGTGGCAGAGACAGGGCAACATCTGCAGCTGAAGACCGGTTTATGATCATTCAGGCCCGTAGGAACTGCTTTGACACAGCAACCCAGCTTTGCAGTGACCTTCAGAATGCATCCTGGGGTAAATGTTTTGACGCAGACTATCCGGGCATGGTTGCACGAAGGTGGTCTCTGATCGAGAAGACCATGTATTCACATTCAGCTGTCCCAGAACCATTGCCAGGCATGATAAAAATGGGCGGGAGAAGATTGACGACCTGTCCTTTTTACACATGAGTCAAGGTACGGCCGAGACAACACAGATAGGCATTCTAGGGTCTGGAGAAGACCAGGAGAGCGATTCCATGCAGCCAACATTGCTGAGCATGACCACTATGATGGAGGATCAATAATGGTCTGTGGCGGCATCAGCTGGGATGGACGTACAGAGCTCTGTGTCTTTGACTGTGGTACATTGACTGCACAACAGTATTTTGATGAGATCCTGGATGCCCACATTAGATTGTATGCAGGTGCACTGGGTGATAGATTTATTCTGATGGATGATAATGCCCGTCCTCATGTTGCCCATGCTATCGGGGAGTACCGTCAGAGGGAGGGATTGAGCGTATGGACTGGCCAGCAAGATCCCCTGACCTTAATCCAATCAAACATGTCTGGAATGAGTTGCAGCTTGCAATTGCAGCACGTCCAGTCCAACCAAGAAGTGTCCAGGAGCTTAGTGCCATGCTGGTCCAAGAATGGAACAACATCCCACAAAGGACCACCAGGAACTTGAATGGGAGCATGAGAAGGCTTTGTCAAGCTGTAATTAACAATAATGGGTATCATACTCGATATTGAACTCATATCAGTTCGTTCCGTCAACTTTTTGACAAATTTGAAAAATTTCCTCTTTTACCAATAATATCAATTTTCCATGGTTGTCGTATTCAAAAGTTAAAAATTAATGTCAAATACAAACAAAATCTCAATTTCTGTGCTTAAATCATTAAGGTCTATAGGAACCGGTGAATTTCCCCAAATGGTCAAAAACAAAAGAGTTATAAAACAAGTAAATTAAACGATTTTCGTACAAACGGTGACAAGTAATGATACTGCTTTGATCTAAAGAATATTTTGTTTGCTGAAGTTTTAAACTAAAAGGTAATTTTATTGTTGAAAATCAACTTTTAAAATGTAGATCGCACTACATTAATGAAACCAAAATTAATCCAAAACATATATCTATAGCACTTTACCGAGAAATGAACTCTGAGGTGATTTTAAAATTAATTAAAACATGTTTTTAATGCCCATTCCAAAATATTTTTCCAGTAATTACACCAGGACGTGACACCTTAAGAGAGAAATGACACATGCAAGATGTACATAACACCTTGGCTGATGTATTTGGTACAGATATGCATGAATGTTTGTTGACACTGATTGCTAAATCCAAACATCTAACACTGACAGAGTTGTACAATGTTGAACCTTCTTATGAAATGGCAATACATGATACAGCTGAATGGTCAAGGATAAATACACTAATTATTTTGTCTCTAACACTAGATGGACAATCATTGCTCAGTTGAAGATAAACAGAACTAATGAAAAGTGTAAAGCTCCAGTGAATCCAAAGCATGTATTCTTGAGGTCACACATCTTAATATTGATACTAAAAAAATCTTTCAGAGTGGAGATTAAAAAGGTGTTTTAATTAATTCAAAAAGCACCTCAAAGTTCATTTGTCAGTGAAGTGCTGTAGATACATGGTTCAGATTAATTTTGGTTTCAGTAATTTAAGTGTTCCAAATGTGAATTTTTAGTTCTGTTGTTAGTGCAATTTGTAATTTTAAAGTTGATTTTCAACAATAAAATCACTTTTTAGTTTGAAACTTCAGCACTCCGAATATTCTTTAGATCAAAACAGTACCATTGCCTGTCATTGCTTGTATGAAAATTGTTCAATTATCGTGTTTTGGAACCATTTGCTTTTGTCTATTTGGGAAAATTTGCCAGTTCCTATAGACCTTAAAGATATAATTAAATATAAAGGGCATGTTTCAGTGAACTATTCCAGTTTACTTAGTTTACTATTCCATGTAAACCTAAACTAAGTTTAGAAATCCCAATGGAATGATATGTTTAATGAGAATACTATTCCATGTAAACCTTGGCGTGATGTCGCTAGGAAACGTGAAGCAGGGACGCGTTTTTAGGAGGGGCGATATACAAAGTGTGGGAAACATATCCCTGCTTTCATTTTTAAACAATCTTTGAAAACCATATTTGAAAAGGCCCGCATAAGTGTGATAAGACACTTTCCAATGATAGTGTCAGAAATTGTGTTAGGCCATACAAAGTTGATTGTCTGTTTCTCAGGCCATTTTTTCCAAAAAAGCATGCAGGCGGGCGGTTTTTTTTTTTTCTTTTTATTTTCTCCCCGAGAGGTTGTTTGTGGTAATTTGACCCCCACCCAAACGCCTGGTGGACCATGCAAAATTTTGCAAATATATTGGTTATTCACCACAGTGGTGTTGGGTCGTAAATGAAGTGGGGTTTGAATGTTTGTTTTTTCAGTGAAACATGAAAATTATAACACAGGACGAAAGTCACGAAACGCCTCGTGGGTGAAACGTCTCGGGTTGAAACGTCTCTGGGACAAATCAAATGTCGAAGTGCCAACTTTCAGAGATTTATTTGACCAAAAAAAAAAATCCTTTCACAACCTGCCCAATAAAATCGTGAATCGCAATTTTTCCCCATTATATTCAAAATTATCACAACCCATTTGAACGGGCAGTTCATCCATAAATCATATTTTTTTTAAATCTGAAAATGAAATACAAAACGAATGTTTGCATGTTTTTATTAACCAATTCGACCGCACATACCTGCCTATATGCGATTTATTTTCAACTATGACTGTTACTTTTATATCAAGCAACGGTTACTATTAGTTATCCAATTATCCTGCATCTCAAATGCATTTATTTAAATTAACTGGGAAACTCGTAACGGTTTCAAATAACAGTACACAAATTCCCAATGACGGCCAGTTACAATACAAATGTTACTAAAAATAAATGCCAGGAGACTGTGTTCCATTCAACATAGCACCTGACTTTGCAGACTTTCTGAGGGTTGGTGCGAATCAAACGTGGTGCGAATCGACCATTCCCCTTTGTGACTGTTTGTTGTCAGACTGAAATACACCTTCCTTCTTGCTGTCATTATGACTTACCTTTTACAGAATAAAACACTTTCTGTCGTGAATATTGCTAGCACCCACCCACTTCATTAAGGTATGATGTAGAAAAAGCTTGAAGTGTGTTAATTTAAAATTTGCGAACGCATCGATATCGATTTACCGAAATGAGCACAATATCTCAAATTTTTTGAAGATTTTTTTTGTGTCATAAAAAGGTTGCATGCGCACCAAAAATGACCATGCGCGTGGGCCTGAGAAACAGAGGTTCTTTTTTTGATGGCCTTACTGCTACCATAGAAATAAAATGACTAAAAAGGGTCTTCTGAAAGTTGCAAAACAAATTTTTCCGATAGAAAAACACTCTTTCAATTGAGAATTGACTATTTTTGAAAAGCCGCTTTTGTGGGCAAAATAAACGTTATTAACTTGTTTATCATTTCTCTCTCTTTATTTATTGCTTTTTCCATGAACCCGGCATTTTTTATTAGCTCACCTGACTGAAAGTCAGGGTGAGCGTTTCTTATCACTCTTCGTCCGTCGTCCTGCGTGAAGGTGGTGTTTGAGCCTCTTTCTCCTAAACCACTGGCCACATTTTAATTAAATTTCATGTAAGTAGTGGTTATATAGGGGCATTTTGATTTTTATCCAAAATAGCTTTCGGCTCATATTGAGCAGAGGTGTGGAGGAAAAGTGGCCAAATTTTTTGAAAATCTTCTTCTAATGAACCACCAGTAGCAGAGACTTGATATGTGGTATACAGAGTCCTTTTGAGGTTTAGAATCAAGTTTGTTCAAGAGAAGTTTGTTGGGCATTATTTGCCTTCGTTATGGGAGGGTAAAAAATTTTGGCCACGCCTAAAATTTCTATTTTCAGAACCATGAGGTCAATTTGAACCAAATTTGATATGAGATGATAATGGGTCATAAGTAGTTGATTGATGCAAAAATTTTTTTTCTCATTGCCCCGTGGGAACCTCGGGAGCTAAAAATAGGAAAAACCTTAAAACTGCCATATCTCCAAAACTACACGGCACAGAGAATTCTTATTTTGTATAAAGCTTATTTTTATCCAGTAGAATAGAATGGTTAAAAAAAATCCCTATCGGTTTGATCACAAGGTACTTTTTTCAGGACTTTGAAAAAGTGCTGAGTCAGCACTTTTTAACACTGTAGGCAATGGGAAAAAGATTAAAAAATCTTCTTCTCCAGATCCAGCAGGCAGAATCTTTTGATATTTGGTATGCAACATTGTAGGGTGGATCTGATTCAAGTTTGTTCAAATCGGCCCCCTGGGTTCATATTTGGGCTGAGTATAGGAGCCCGATTTCGAACTTGGTGCATTTCAGGCAAATTTCTTAAAAAATCTTCTTCTCCAAATCGAGCAAGCAGAATCTTTTGATATTTGGCATGCAACATTGTGGTGTGGATCTGATTCAGGTTTGTTCAAATCGGCCCCCTGGGTTTATATTTGGGCTCAGTATAGAAGCTTGAATTCTAACTTAGTGCATTTCAGGCAAATTTCTTAAAAAATCTTCTTCTCCAGATCGAGCAGGCAGAATCTTTTGATATTTGGTATGCAACATTGTGGGGTGGATCTGATTCAAGTTTGTTCAAATCGGCCTCCTGGGTTTATATTTGGGCTCAATATAGAAGCTTGAATTCGAACTTAGTGCATTTCAGGCAAATTTCTTAAAAAATCTTCTTCTCCAGATCCAGCAGGCAGAATGTTTTGATATTTGGTATGCAACATTGTGGGGTGGATCTGATTCAAGTTTGTTCAAATCGGCCCCCTGGGTTTATATTTGGGCTCAGTATAGAAGCTCGAATTCGAACTTAGTGTATTTCAGGCAAATTTCTTAAAAAATCTTCTTCTCCAGATCCAGCAGGCAAAATCTTTTGATATTTGGTATGCAACATTGTGGGGTGATCTGATTCAAGTTTGTTCAAATCAGCTCCCTAGATTCATATTTGGGCTCACTATAGAAGCTCGAATTCGAACTTAGTGCATTTCAGGCAAATTTCTTTGAAAATCTTCTTCTCAAGTTCCAGCAGGCAGAATCTTTTGATATTGGGTATGCACCATGCTTAGGTGGTGAGATTCAAGTTTGTTCAAGCCAAGTCCCTGGGTTCATATTTGGGCTCACTGTGGAAGCCCGAATTATAACTTAGTTCATAATGAGGAATTTTCTTTAAAAATCTTCTTCAGATCCAGCAGATGGAATGTTTTGATATTTGATATGCAGCATCCTTAGGGGGGTGCGGTTCAAGTTTGTTCTAGCCATGTCCCTAGGTCCATATTTGGACTCACTGTGGGAGCTTGAATTGTAACTTAGTTCAAAATGAGGAATTTTCTTTAAAAATCTTCTTCTTCAGATCCAGCAGTCGGAATGTTTTGATATTTGGTGTGCAGCATCCTCAGGGGGTGAGATTTAAGTTTGTTAAAGCCAAGTCCCTGGGTTCATATATGGGCACCCTGTGGGAGCCCGAATTATAACTTAGTTCAATATGAGGAATATTCTTTAAAAATCTTCTTTTTTTTACATCCACTGGTCAGAATCTTTGGATGTTTGGTATAAGCTTTTCTGAGGAGGAGCAGATGCAACTTGTTGAAATCAATTCTCTGGGTTGATATTTAGGCTACCATGTCAGGTGAGTGCTCTCAGCCTCCTTGGGGCCTCTTGTTTTTTATCTGACACACGAAATCAGAATATTTTTTATTGTTGTTGTGTGAGACCTAGAACTTTTATCCAATGCGCATGTCAAGAATAGAATGATAAACCAGATAACCCTGCTCTCAAGGAAGTTTATTTGGTTTAATCCAGAATATAAACTGTTCAATAAAGTCCATACAAATTTGATTCTCTGTTTCTCAGGCCATTTTTTCCAAAAAAAGCATGCAGGTTTTTTTTTTTCTTTTTATTTTCTCCCCGAGAGGTTGTTTGTGGTAATTTGACCCCCACCCAAACGCCTGGTGGACCACGCAAAATTTCGCAAATATATTGGTTATTCACCACAGGGGTGTTGGGTCGTAAATGAAGTGGGGTTTGAATGTTTGTTTTTTCAGTGAAACGTGAAAATTATAACACAGGACGAAAGTCACGAAACGCCTCGTGGGTGAAACGTCTCGGGTTGAAACGTCTCTGGGACAAATCAAATGTCGAAGTGCCAACTTTCAGAGATTTATTTTACCAAAAAAAAAAAATCCTTTCACAACCTGCCTAATAAAATCGTGAATCGCAATTTTTCCCCATTATATTCAAAATTATCACAACCCATTTGTACGTGCAGTTCATCCATAAATCATATTTTTTTTAAATCTGAAAATGAAATACAAAATGAATGTTTGCATGTTTTTATTAACCAATTCGACCGCACATACCTGCCTATATGCAATTTATTTTCAACTATAACTGTTACTTTTATATCAAGCAACGGTTACTATTAGTTATCCAATTTTCCTGCATCTCAAATGCATTTATTCAAATTAACTGGGAAACTCGTAACGGTTTCAAATAACAGTACACAAATTCCCAATGACGGCCATTTACAATACAAATGTTACTAAAAATAAATGCCAGGAGACTGTGTTCCATTCAACATAGCACCTGACTTTGCAGACTTTCTGAGGGTTAGTGCGAATCAAACGTGCGAATCGACCATTCCCCTTTGTGACTGTTTGTTGTCAGACTGAAAGACACCTTCCTTCTTGCTGTCATTATGACTTACCTTTTACAGAAATAAACACTTTCTGTCGTGAATATTGCTAAAACCCACCCACTTTATTAAAGTATGATGTAGAAAAAGCTTGAAGTGTGTTAATTTAAAATTTGCGAACGCATCGATATCGATTTACCGAAATGAGCACAATATCTCAAATTTTTTTTAAAGATTTGTTTGGTGTCATAAAAAGGATGCATGCGCACCAAAAATGACCATGCGCGTGGGCCTGAGAAACAGAGGTTCTTTTTTTTATGGCCTAAACAACCTGGTTTTTATTCCGAGTGTCTACGCATGCTCGCAATAAACCAAGTAAACCGGAATAGCTCACTGAAACATACCCAAAGTATATACACTTTTCATAACAATATTTCAACTAAAACGTAAAACAGATAGTTGGATATAATTGGTGCTTAGCAAACATTGAGTAGTATATAATTGCCGAAGTTTATAATAGTGTTTCAGCTGTGTGTTTCTTTATTTTATTTTTCTGCTTTAACGCATGGTAGACCGATAGATAGATAGATTAGATAGATAGATTAGATAGATAGATAGATAGATAGATAGATAGATAGATAGATAGATAGATAGATAGATAGATAGATAGATAGATAGATAGATAGATAGATATTTTATTCACCAGTATACTAAGCAAATACAGAACTGACAAATGTGTACAAATCTACAATATCCAATTTACAATAATAAGGCACGTACACAATAAGAGATAATATTAATTTTTAAGGTGTATACTGGCAGGGAAAGGCATAGCCAGATTGGCTGTCTTCCTGCCTTTCCCTATAGGAAGATAAAAACATACAAGAGTAAGAGAGATCAAAGAAGATAAAAGCGGGGAGAAACAAGGCATGTACAACATTGTGCTTTCTCAGTATTGTGTAAATTAATTTTTCACAGTGTCTAATGTACCGACGTCTATTATAACATCTGAGTGTGTGCACGTGATGGTCGTACTTCAAGGACACCCAGGCGCCGCTGAAGTGGCCCCATTCAAACACAAACACAAAGGCTGATATAATCGTATATATGTTTGACAGGGGTCCAAGTCATGAGGCTGCCTTGGACGAGCTCCAGACCAAGTTAGGTTGAGGACGATAATTCACAAAGGACAGTTTAACAACAAACGTCCACTGTATATTACATCCTAGTTATCCACTAGGAAATAACAGACACTGGACATGATCGCTGAGGCTACACCTAAAAATAAAGATAGGGCTAGACAGCACAGTCGGGACAATACGGATTTGAGCAGGAGATGTTATTCTCGTAAGAAGAAATAAGTTTAGCTGTTAACTTACTTTTGAATTCTCTCCTGTTGTTAAGATTCCGAAGGTCAATGTATAATTCGTTCCATAATTTGGGGAATGCAAAGATTGGGAAGGCATCAAGCGTTTTGGTTCTCGTTCTATGAGTACGAATCTGACCCGTTTGTCGAGTATTCATAAAGGTTTTCGTTATGCACGGTTGAGAAAAAATCAAATGATCCTGACCTATATAAAAATATCATCATGGAAAAACTTGATCTAGTCCAATTTATTTTGCAGAGCTGGTGTTTTATTTGTCATGTAATTACTGTTATCTGAATGGTGACCCCAACGTGTGTAATCAGTTTTCAATGAGTGTAGGTAAGGCCTAATAAAATAAAAAATCTGTTTCTCAGGTCCTCCTGCATGGTTCTTTTGGCTGCCGCATGCTCACTTTTTATAACCAGTTTAAACTTAAAAAACATAAAAATTAAATGGTTTATGTCCGATATTTTACCCAATTTAAAAAAATTGTTGAATTTGTCCCTTGAGTGCAAGAAGGCTTTGCAGTGCTTTAGCATTGCAAAGCCTTCTTGCACTCAAAGGATGAAATACACCACCACCCATACTATTCTGTAGATTATGAGGCCTAAAACTTGAACCAAGAACATGAACTTTTGATGGCAAAGAAGTAATTACTGAAATAAAAAATAAATTAAAAAAACGCTCGCCCACATGTAATTTTACAAATAATGGCCTGAGAAACAGAAGGTCTACTTTGTGTAGCCTAAAAACATTCTCTTTCTGAATTAAATATGCATACATGCTTGCAGAAGTTACAATGGCTATTACATATGTATTACATGCACATTGTGCTTGTACAGAATCTTTTATCACAATGAGACTCATCTTCGGGCAAGTATACCTCCTCAAAAATGAGTAGAGTCGCAGCAAAACATTGCATACAAGAACAATGAACACAAGACACTTTTAACCCTTTACTCAATGAATCGGCCAAATCCGCCCGTATAATTTGAAAATTCAGCAGTTGGAAAAATATTTTTCAGAAAATTTCAACAAAACCATATCATGTAACCCCTCATTGGAACAAGCTTGTTGATATGTTGTTGATATGGTTTTGTTGAAATTTAAAAAAAAGGGGAAAATGGTATTTAAAATAATCAATTTTGATATCGTCTGCTTTGGATAAAGTTTTAATTACCATTCAGTCAACAAAACCCATAACCATAACTCCTCAAAATTAATTGTTGACAAACAAAAAACCACACTCTACTCTGCTCAACTGATCAAAGTAATGAGACTCCATTTTCAATTCTCTCAACCCACAGCATGCAGAGAGATTCCTTCAACATGAACGAAATTATGCTTGGTGATAAAATATAATCGACTCAGTCCAAGTGTGATTTTTCTGTGGGCAATGATATTTCTAAACAAATTCAATTCATGAGGTCACCCAAGGATTAGGTGGGTGGTTTGCCAAAACAATTAGGAAATTATGCTTTTGAAGTGTGCAAGTATCTCTTCAAATTGATGACTTCATTCTTAATTTTTCGAAACGTGCAAACCACAGTGAGATTGATGTTAACATTTCAAAATTTTCTGGCTGTAACTTTCAGTTTGGAGATTCACCTCCCATCATTTTAGCTTACCTGAGTGAAAATCAGGATAAGCTGTTGTGATCACTCTCCGCATGTTGTCCGCTGTCCATGAACATGGTGTTTGCACCTGCCCTTCCTAAACCGCTGAACCAATTTCAGTTAAATTTGAGGTGAATGTTTGTTCTGACATCACATTTTGTTTCTTTTCAAATCAGCTTGCCCATCCCCATACTGAGGGGGTGGGGGAAAATCCTCCAAATTTAAAAAAAAATCTTTTTCTCATGAACCATTTGGTGCAATGACTTGATATTTGGTATGAAGCTTTCTTTTATGGTGGAGAATCAAGTTTGTTCAAATGACATTTGTGGATCAATATTTGCCTTTGCAATGGGAGGGACAAGATTTTTGGCCCCATCCAAAATTTTTATTTTCTAAACCGATGGTCCAGTTTGAACTAAATTTGGCATGTGATATTATTGAGTCATAAGTACTTGACTTATGCCAAAAAAGATTTTTTTCCCCATGGGAACTCCAGGAGCTGAGAATAGAAATATTTTCAAACGCCAATATTTCTCAAACCACACGGAACAGAGAGCTATTATTTGGTTTGAATCATCCTTAGGACCTGTAGAATTGAATGGAAAAAAAAAAAAATGCCATCGGTTGTGTCATCGTGTTCTGTAATGGTGGGGGGGGGGGGGGGGGGGGAGGGGGGGGACATAAAAAAAAGTTGACTCAGCATATTTGCAAAGAAATTTTTAACAAAATTTCGCCAGAACCGCTGATCGGAATCATTTGATATTTGGTATCCGCAGGGCGGGGGGTAGAGGGGATGGGTCAGATGTAAGTTTGTTAAAGTGAAGCCCCCTGGTTAATATTTGGGCTCAATACAGGAGCCCAAATTTTTAACTTTAGGCAGTAACCTTTAAAAATCTTCTTCTTCAGAACCACCACTCCAGTCAGAATCTTTTAATGTTTGGTATACATCATTGCTGTGAGAGTCAGATTCAAGATTGTTCAAATCAGGCTCCTCAGTTGATATTTGGGCTTCCTATGGAAGCCCGAATTTAAACTTAGTGTAATATGGCGGATAATATTTAAAAATCATCTTCTTCAGATCCACCAGTCAGAATGCTTTCATATTTGGTATACAACATCTTTAGGGGGGCAAATTCAAGTTTGTTTAAATTGGGTCCCTGGGTTAATATTTGGGCTCTCTGTGGTAGCCCAAATTTTAACTGAAGTGCAATATGAGGAAATTTCTTTAAGAATCTTCTTCAGGTCCACCAGTCTGAATGTTTTCATATTTGGTATACACACAATGTCTCTAGTGGGGTCAGATTCAGGTTTGTTCAAATTGACTGCCTAGGTTAATATTTGTGCTCTTTAATCGAGCCCAGATTTGATCTTTTTGTAATATGAGGAATAATCTTTACAAATCATCTTCTTTAGATCCACCAGTCAGAATCTTTTGATATTTGGTATATAACATCCGTAGAGAGGTCATATCTAAGTTTGTTCAAAGCAAGTATTATTTTGGAGCCTAAATTTTAACTTAGTTCACAATATGAGAAATAATCTTTAAAAATCTGCATTTTGAGATACAATCAGAATCTTTCGATATTTGGTATACACCATCCTTTGAGGGTACTGATTGAATTTGTTCAAATAATGTCCCTGGATTGATATTTGTGTTCCCTATGGTGGGGGTGGGGGTAACAAATTTTAACATAGTGCAAAGTTGGTAATATTCTCAAAATCTTTTTCTCCAGAACCACCAGTCATAATCTTTATATTTGGTATAGAACATCCTTCAAGTTTGGTCAAGTCAAGGTTGATATTTGGACTTCCTAGTTTTCCATTATTGCAAATCTGGGCCTTATTTCTGTGGTAGCATCCCAATACTAGAAAAAAATCAATTGGCATGGATAGTAAAGTTATAAATAATTAAAAAACTTCATTCTTCTGTAGCATTCACTAGGCACAGATTGTAATTAAATCCTTCTTTAAACAACTTTGGTTAGGTGACCACCTCAGGCCCTATGAAGCCTCTTGTTTTGTTTTGGTCTTTTGCATCCATGGTGGATTGTTTATGTACCAGATCTTGCAATTCTCTTCAACATGGAATGTATGTTGAGGCAATCTAGATGCATCAGGATTTTTTAGCTCCTCAAAGGGAGCTTAACTTATCACTTGCCGTCTGTCATCGTCCATCGTGAACTTTACATTATTGACTTCTCACAAACTTCTGGACCAGATTGAACTAAAATTTGGGGTTCATGTTCCTTATCATATGTCAATTCAAGTTTGTTCAAATAAACTTACTGTGCCCAGAGGAGGCACCACAAAGGGCATAACTCTGATAGCACCCATAAATTTAAAAAAAAATCTTCTTCCCCAGAACCATCAATTAGAATCTTTTAATATTTGGTATATAACATCTCTTGGAGGGGGGTCAGATTCAAATTTGTTTAAATCGAGTCCCTGAGTTAATAATTGGGCTCCCTATAGGAGTCCGAATTTCAACTTAGTGAATATGAGGAAATGTCTTTAAAAATCTTCTTCTTCAGATCCACCAGTCAGAATGCTTTCATATTTGGTATACAACATCTCTGAGGGGAGGGGGGGGGGGGGGGGGGGGGGTCAGATTCAAATTCATTCAAATCGGGTCTCTGAGTAAGTATTTGGGCTCTCTATTGGAGCCCAAAGTTTAACTTGGTGCAGTTTGAAGAAATTTCTTTTAAAATCATCTTCTTCAGATCCACCAGTGCGAATGCTTTCATATTTTGTATACAACATCTCTGATGGGGGTTGGGGGGGGGGGGGGGCTTGGCTTGGGGTCAGATTCAAATTTATTGGTGCAGTTTGAGGAAATTTCTTTAAAAATGTTTCATGTTTGAAATTTCTTTAAAAATCTTTCATGTTTGGTATACAACATCTATAGGGGGTCAGATTAAGATTTGTTCAAATCGAGTCCCTGGGTTAATAATTGGGCTCCCTGTTGGAGCCCAAATTTTAACTTAGTGAAATATGAGGAAATTTCTTTAAAAATTATCTTCTTCAGATCCACCAATCAGAATGCTTTCATATTTGGTATACAACATCTCTAGGGGAGTCAGATTCCAGCTTGTTCAAATCGGGTCCTTCAGTTAGTATTTGGGCTCTCTACTGGAGCCCAAAGTTTAACATGGTGTAATTTGAGGAAATTTCTTTAAAAATCTTCTACTTCATATCCACCAGTCAGAAGCCTTTTTCATTTTGGTATACAACATCTATAGGGGGATCAGATTCAAGTTTGTTCAAATCGTGTCTCTGGGTTGATAGTTTAACTATTTAATAATTTTACCTTATTACAATATGATGGAATTTCTTTAAAAAGCTTCTTCTTCAGATTCACCAGTCACAATCCTATCATATTTGGTTAACAACATCTCGAGGTGGATCAGTTTCAGGTTTGTTCAAATTGGTTACCTGGATAGATATTTAGGCTCCCTATGTGAGCCTGAATATCAACTTAATGCAATATGAGGAATGTTTTTAAAAATCTTCTTTTGTAGACCCTTTCATCAAAATGCTTTCATATTTGGTGTACAACATCTCAAGGAGGGTCAGATATTCACCAGTCACAATCCTATCATATTTGGTTAACAACTTCTCGAGGTGGGTCAGTTTCAGGTTTGTTCAAATTGGTTACCTGGATAGATATTTAGGCTCCCTATGTGAGCCTGAATATCAACTTAATGCAATATGAGGAATGTTTTTAAAAATCTTCTTTTGTAGACCCTTTCATCAAAATGCTTTCATATTTGGTGTACAACATCTCAAGGAGGGTCAGATTCAAGCTTGTTAAAGTCGGATCCCTGGGTTGATATTTGGGCTTCCTATGGGAGCCCAAGTTTTAACTTAGTGCAATATGAGGAAATTTCTTTTAAAATCTTCAGATCTACCAGTCAGAATCCTTTCATAATTTTATCTCTTAGAGGCTCAGATTCCAATTTGTTCACATCGAGCCCCTAGGTTATTAATTTGGGCTACCTATGGGAGCCTGAATTTTAACTTGGTGGGTCAGATTCGAGTTTGCTTAAATCGGGTCATTGCTTTAATATTTTGGCTCCCTATTTGAGACAAAAGTTTAACTTTCCCTATGGGAGCCTGAATATCAACTTAGTGTAATATGAGGAATTTTTTTTAACATCTTCTACAGACCATGTTGTCAGAATGCTTTCATATATTGTACACAACATCTCTAAGAGGGTCAGATTCAAACTTGTGAAGTCGAATCCCTGGGTTGATGTTTGGGCTTCCTTTGGGAGCCCAAATTTTAACTTAGTGCAGTGTGAGGACATTTCTTTAAAAACCTTCTTCAGATCCACCAGTCAGAATTCTTTCATATTTGGTAGATAACATCTCAAGGGGAATCAGATTCAGTTTTGTTTAATTTGAGTCCCTGGCTTAATATTTGGGCTCTCTATTGACAGAGGTGGGGTGAGCGTGGCAGGGGCAGGGGCAGAGCATGTTAGGTCAGGTTTGTTCAAATCCATTCCTTAGTGTATTTCCATAAAATCTGCCTTTCATGATTTCATTTCTTGCGATGTCATGCAACTTTTATCACTGCTGCAGTAGTGATGCAGAAATATTTTTATTGTT
This sequence comes from Pictodentalium vernedei, assembly GCA_031216915.1. Lineage (NCBI taxonomy): Eukaryota > Metazoa > Mollusca > Scaphopoda > Dentaliida > Dentaliidae > Pictodentalium > Pictodentalium vernedei. Next base: position 606,127,951 of record CM062295.1, on the reverse strand, counting down.
AATGATACTGCTGTGTGCGATTGCATTTTTAGCTTAACTTATCATAGTCAAGATAAGCTATTGCCATCATGCGTGCGGAAGTCTGTAAGTCTGTGAATCTGTTCACATTTTCCTTTAGCACGGGCTACACCCTGCAGTTCTTGTCTGATCGTCACAAAATTTCATATGCAGGTTTGGGGTCATGTCCAGATGAGAACGTCCCCTTTTGGTCGCGATCGGTCAACAGGGTATGGCTGCCTGAGCCCAAAACTCGAAAACCATTAGCACAGTCTACAGGTCGTATTTATGAAGGGATTTCATTGTAACTTGGTAGGATGCCTCTGTATAATGCCTAGATGAGAACGTCCCCTGTTGGGCATGATCTGTCAACCGAGATGACTGCCCAAGCCCGAAACCCCAAAACTTTTAGCACAGTCTGCAGGTCATGTTTAATATGGAGGGATTTCATTGTAACTTGGTAGGATGACTCCTTCTGATGTCTAGATGACAATTTCCCCATTTGGGCGTGATCTGCCAACTTTGACGACTGCCCGAGCCCAAAACCCAAAAACCTTTAGCACAGTCTAAGGTCATTTTTATTGAGGAATTTCATTGTAACTTGGTGGGTTGACTTCATATAATGTCTAGATGAGAAAGTCCCATTTTGGTCCTGATTGGGCAACTGAGACGGCTATAGGGGCCCCGAGACCCGAAAACCTTTAGCACAGTCTACAGGTCATATTTATGAAGGGATTTCATTGTAACTTGGTAGGATGACTCCAAATAATGTCTAGATGAGAACATCCCATTTTGATCATGATCATTCAGCCTTGATGGGTGCCCGAGCCCAAAAACATTTAGCATAGGCAAAAGGTCATATTTATGGAAGGATTTCATTGTAACCTGTTAGGTTGACTCCATATAATGCCTAGATGATGACATCCCCTTTTGGTCGTGATTGGTCAACTGTGAAGTCTACAGGTGCACGAAGCCCGAAAACCTTGAGAACAGTCTACAGGTCATATTTATAAAGGGATTTCAGTGTAACTTCATAGGATCACTCCAGATGATGCCCAGATGAGATTGCCCCCTTTGGTTGCGATCATTCAACCATGATGGCTGCCCGAGCCTGAAGCCCGAAGCCCGAAATCCTTTAGCACAGTCTACAGGTCATATTTATGAAGGGATTTCATTGTAACTTGGTAGGATGACTCCAAATAATGTCTAGATGAGAACGTCCTATTTTGATCACGATCATTCAGCCTTGATGGGTGACCAAGCCCCAAAATTTTTAGCATAGGCAAAAGGTCATATTTATGGAAGGATTTCATTGTAACCTGTTAGGGTGACTCCATATGATGCCTAGATGATGACATCCCCTTTTGGTCGTGATTGGTCAACTGCGATGGCTACAGGTGCCTGAAGCCCAAAACCTTGAGCACAGTCTACAGGTCATATTTATAAAGGGATTTCAGTGTAACTACGTAGGATCACTCCAGATGATGCCCAGATGAAATTGTCCCCTTTGGTTGCGATCATTCAACCATGATGGCTGCCCGAGCCCAAAGCCCGAATCGATTTAGCACAGTCTACAGGTCATATTTATGAAGGGATTTTATTGTAACTTGGTAGGTTTGACTTCATATAATGTCTAGATGAGAAAGTCCCCTTTTAGACACGATTGGGCAACTGTGACAGTTACAGGGGCCCGAAGCCCGAAAACCTTTAGAACAGTCTACAGGTCATATTTATGAAGGGATGTCATTGTAACTTGGTAGGTTGACTTCATATAATGTCTAGATGGGAACGTCCGCTTTTGGACACGATTGAGCAACTGTGACGGCTACAGGGGCCCGAAACCTTTAGAACAGTCTACAGGCTATAATTATGGAGGGATTTCATTGTAGCTTGGTAGGATGTCTCCAAATAATGTCTGGATGAGAACATCCCCTTTTAGTCGAGATCATTCAGCCTTTATGGCTGCCCGAGCCCAAAGACCTTTAGCATAGTCGTATTTGTGGAAGGATTTCATTGTACCTTGTTAGGTTGACTCCATATAATGCCTAGATGATGACATCCCCTTTTGGTCGTGATTGGTCAACTGTGATAGCTACAGGTGCACCGAAGCCCGAAAATCTTGAGCACAGTCTACAGGTCATATTTATCAAGGGATTTCATTGTAACTTTGTACGATCACTCTAGATGATGCCCAGATGAGAATGTCCCCTTTGGTTGCAATCATTCAACCATGATGGCTGCCCGAGCCCAAAGCTCAAAAACCTTTAGCACAGTCTAAGGTCATATTTATGAAGGGATTTCATTGTAACTTGGTAGGTTTTACTTCATATAATGTCTAGATGAGAATGTCCCCTTTTGGACACGATTGGGCAACTGTGACAGCTACAGGGGCTCGAAGCCCGAAAACTTTTAGAACAGTCTACAGGTCATAATTATGAAGGGATTTCATTGTAGATTGGTAGGATGACTCCAAATAATGTCTAGATGAGAATATCCCCTTTTGGTTGCGATCATTCAGCCTTGATGGCTGCCCGAGCCCAAAAACCTTTAGCATCGTCTATAGATCGTATTTATGGAAGGATTTCATTGTAACTTGCTAGGTTGATTCCATATAATGCCTAGATAATGATATCCTCTTTTGGTTGTGATTGGTCAACTGTGTTGGCTACAGTTGCCCGAAGCCGGAAAACCTTGAGCACAGTCTACAGGTCATATTTATAAAGGGATTTCATTGTAACTCCGTAGGATCACTCAAGATGATGCTCAGATGAGAATGTCCACTTTTGGTTGCGATCATTTAACCATGATGGCTGCCAGAGCCCAAAGCCCAAAAACCTTTAGCACAGTCTTCAGTTCATATTTATGAAGGGATTTCATTGTAACTTGGTAGGTTGACTTCATATAATGTCTTGATGAGAACAGCCCCTTTTGGATACCATTAGGCAACTGTGACGGCTTTAACACAGTCTACAGGTCATATTTATGAAGGGATTTCATTGTAACTTTGTAGGTTGACTTCATATAATGTCTAGATGAGAACGTCCCCTTTGGACGCAATTGGGAAACTGACGGCTACAGGGGCCCGAAGCCCGAAAACCTTTAGCACAGTCTGCAGGCCATATTTATGAAGGGATTTTAATGTAACTTGATAGGATGACTCGTTTTGGAATAATTTCACTGTAACTTGGTAACTTTTGTTGATATACGTTAACTGTGAGGGCCACATACATTAACTGTGAGGTCATATTAACCCACCCCTCAGCTCTTTAGTACAGTGTACACCTCATATTATTTTTAGCTCACCAACTTCAGTTGTGTGAGCTTATGGCATGGCTCGATCGGTCAGCGTACATGTCCAAGAATGTTAAAGTTTCTGTTTAGGTCACTTATTCGCCCTATTTCCATATCATGGCTCTTATAATGCTGCTATATGATGATTATTGTCATTTTACCATGATTTAACCCCTCGTACCCTACATTTTAGCCATTTTTCTTGACATGTTTAGTTGCGTTTAGTTTTCTGTTTAGCTCAGAATTTCATGTTTAACTAAGTGTTTAGGTCAGCTGCTGTGCTTCTTCTCTTCCAATGGCTCTTATATTCATCATACATGTTCCTCAGTATCATTGTTCCATGATTAACCCCTCATACCCTGCATTTTAAACATTTTTCTTGACATTTTTATTTGCGTTTAGTTTTCTGTTAGCTCGGAATTTCATGTTTAACTTAGTGTTTAGGTCATCTGCTGTGCTCCTTCTCTTCCCATTGCACTTATATTCATTATACATGTTCCTCAGTATCATTATTCCATGATTAACCCCTCATACCCTGCATTTTAAACATTTTTCTTGACATTTTTAGTTGCGTTTAGTTTTCTGTTTAGCTCGGAATTTCATGTTTAACTTAGTGTTTAGGTCAGCTGCTGTGATCCTTCTCTTCCCATGGCACTTATATTCATTATACATGTTCCTCAGTATCATTGTTCCATGATTAACCCCTCATACCCTGCATTTTAAACATTTTTCTTGACATTTTTAGTTGCATTTAGTTTTCTGTTTAGCTCAGAATTTCATGTTTAACTAAGTGTTTAGGTCAGCTGCTGTGCTCCTTCTCTTCCCATGGCACTTATATTCATCATACATGTTCCTCAGTATCATTGTTCCATGATTAACCCCTCGTACCCTGCATTTTAAATATTTTTCTTGACATTTTTAGTTGCGTTTAGTTTTTTGTTTTGCTCGGAATTTCATGTTTAACTTAGTGTTTAGGTCAGCTGCTGTGCTCCTTCTCTTCCCATGGCACTTATATTCATTATACATGTTCCTCAGTATCATTGTTCCATGATTAACCCCTCATACCCTGCATTTTAAACATTTTTCTTGACATTTTTAGTTGCGTTTAGTTTTCTGTTTAGCTCGGAATTTCATGTTTAACTTAGTGTTTAGGTCAGCTGCTGTGCTCCTTCTCTTCCCATGGCACTTATATTCATCATACATGTTCCTCAGTATCATTGTTTCATGATTAACCCCTCATACCCTGCATTTTAAACATTTTTCTTGATATTTTTAGTTGCGTTTAGTTTTTCTGTTTAGCTCGGAATTTCATGTTTAACTTAGTGTTTAGGTCAGCTGCTGTGCTCCTTCTCTTCCCATGGCACTTATATTCATTATACATGTTCCTCAGTATCATTGTTCCATGATTAACCCCTCATACCCTGCATTTTAAACATTTTTCTTGACATTTTTAGTTGCATTTAGTTTTCTGTTTAGCTCGGAATTTCATGTTTAACTTAGTGTTTAGGTCAGCTGCTGTGCTCCTTCTCTTCCCATGGCACTTATATTCATCATACATGTTCCTCAGTATCATTGTTCCATGATTAACCCCTCATACCCTGCATTTTAAACATTTTTCTTGATATTTTTAGTTGCGTTTAGTTTTTCTGTTTAGCTCAGAATTTCATGTTTAACTTAGTGTTTAGGTCAGCTGCTGTGCTCCTTCTCTTCCCATGGCACTTATATTCATCATACATGTTCCTCAGTATCATTGTTCCATGATTAACCCCTCATACCCTGCATTTTAAACTTTTTTCTTGACATTTTTAGTTGCGTTTAGTTTTTCTGTTTAGCTCGGAATTTCATGTTTAACTTAGTGTTTAGGTCAGCTGCTGTGCTCCTTCTCTTCCCATGGCACTTATATTCATTATACATGTTCCTCAGTATCATTGTTCCATGATTAACCCCTCATACCCTGCATTTTAAACATTTTTCTTGACATTTTTAGTTGCGTTTAGTTTTCTGTTTAGCTCGGAATTTCATGTTTAACTTAGTGTTTAGGTCAGCTGCTGTGCTCCTTCTCTTCCCATGGCACTTATATTCATCATACATGTTCCTCAGTATCATTGTTCCATGATTAACCCCTCATACCCTGCATTTTAAACTTTTTTCTTGACATTTTTAGTTGCGTTTAGTTTTCTGTTTAGCTCGGAATTTCATGTTTAACTAAGTGTTTAGGTCAGCTGATGTGTTCTTTCTCTTTCCCTGGCACTTATATTCATCATACATGTTCCTCAGTATCATTGTTCCATGATTAACCTCTCATACCCTGCATTTTAAACATTTTTCTTGACATTTTTATTTGCATTTAGTTTTCTGTTTAGCTCAGAATTTCATGTTTAACTTTGTGTTTATGTCAGTTTCTGTGTTTTACTTTTAAGAGGTTGTGTTTAGGTAAGCTTTGTCGCATGTTATGAGCCTGTTTGATACAGTTCTTGTGTTTGCCAAAGTTACTATCAAAGAAGAATGTTGGTGAGCTATAGGGCGTTGGCGTCCTTCTTGTTATCATAAACATAGCATACAGAAAACAGAAATGAACATATTCCCAATTATCACAATTCTTGTCTTATTTCATAATCCTTTCATAAACATTGAACATTATCCTTTTCATCAAACACAACACACAAGTTAATTTGTCTGATTTCTGTTCTTGTTAATAAAAAAAAACTATTAGAATGAAAAGGAGTGTTTTTGTGAATTACTATGTATGGTACACATAATGCCGGCATCCAGGGTGGCCATCCGTCGTTCGTCCATCCTTTGTCTGTCCATCCATCCGTCCATTCATCCATCCATCTGTCTGTCTGTCTGTCTGTCTGTCTGTCTGTCTGTCTGTCTGTCTGTCTGTCTGTCCGGCCATCAGGCATCCATATCCATTTCTTTGGCATTCGATAACTTGAAAAATATTGCTTGGATTGTCAAGTTACTTTACATTTGTGTTCAGGTTACTGATGTGCCGAGCTGTTTAGTTTTTGGTTGTAAATCTGATAATTTGATCCTGAAATATTAACTCTTTATCCTTCAAATTGAGAATTCTTCCAATCCCTTTGGCATGAGATAACTCAAAAAATATCAATCCAATTGTCATGTTACTTTATATATATCTTCAGGTTACTGATGTTCTGAGCTGTATAGTTTTTGGTGTAAATCTGTTATTTTGATCCTGAGATATTAACCCTTTATCCTTCAAATTGAAAATTCCTCCAATCCCTTCAGCATTCGATAACTTGAAAAATATTGCTTGGATTGTCAAGTTACTTTATAATTGTGTTCGGGTTACTCATGTGCCGAGCTGTATAGTTTTTGGTGTAAATCTGTTATTTTGATCCTGAGATATTAACCCTTTATCCTTTAAATTGAAAATTCCTCCAATCCCTTTCACATTCGATAACTTGAAAAATATTGCTTGGATTGTATAGTTACTTTATATTTCTGTTCAGGTTACTGATTTGCTGAGCTGTATAGTTTTTGGTGTAAATCTGATGATTTGATCCTGAGATATTAACCCTTTATCCTTCAAATTGAAAATTCCTCCAATCCCTTTGGCATTCGATAACTTGAAAAATATTGCTTGGATTGTCATGTTACTTTAGATTTGTGTTCAGGTTACTGATATGCCAAGCTGTGTAGTTTTTGGTGTAAATCTGTTATTTTGATCCTGAGATATTAACCCTTTATCCTTCAAATTGAAAATTCCTCCAATCCCTTTGGCAATCGATAACTTGGAAAATAGTGCTTGGTTTGTCAAGTTACTTTACATTTGTGTTCAGGTTACTGGTGTGCCGAGCTGTGTAGTTTTTGGTGTAAATCTGATAATTTGATCTTGAAATATTAACCCTTTATCCTTCAAATTGAAAATTCCTCCAATCCCTTTGGCATGAGATAACTCAAAAAATATCAATCCGTTTGTCATGTTACTTCATATATGTATTCAGGTTACTGATGTGCCGAGCTGTATAGTTTTTGGTGTAAATCTGATAATTTGATCCTGTGATATTAACCCTTTATCCTTCAAATTGAGAACTCCTCCAATCCATTTCTTCGGCATGCGATAACTCGATAAATATTAATCCGATTATCAGGTTACTTTATATATGTATTCAAGTTACTGATGTGCTGTGCTGTATAGTTTTTTTAGCTCACCAACTTTAGTTGTGTGAGCTTATGGCATGGCTCGATCGGTCGGCGTCAGCTTCAGCGTCGGCGTCAGCATACGTGTCCAATAATGTTAAAGTTTCTGTTTAGGTCACTTATTCGCCCTATTTCCATATCATGGCTCTTATAATGCTGCTATATGATGATTATTATCATTTTACCATGATTTAACCCCTCATACCCTACATTTTAGCCATTTTTCTTGACATTTTTAGTTGCGTTTAGTTTTCTGTTTAGCTCAGAATTTCATGTTTAACTAAGTGTTTAGGTCAGCTGCTGTGCTCCTTCTCTTCCAATGGCTCTTATATTCATCATACATGTTCCTCAGTATCATTGTTCCATGATTAACCCCTCATACCCTGCATTTTAAACATTTTTCTTGACATTTTTAGTTGCGTTTAGTTTTCTGTTTAGCTCGGAATTTCATGTTTAACTTAGTGTTTAGGTCAGCTGCTGTGCTCCTTCTCTCCCCATGGCTCTTATATTCATTATACATGTGTTCCTCAGTATCATTGTTCCATGATTAACCCCTCATACCCTGCATTTTAAACATTTTTCTTGGCATTTTTAGTTGCGTTTAGTTTTCTGTTTAGCTCAGAATTTCATGTTTAACTAAGTGTTTAGGTCAGCTGCTGTGCTCCTTCTCTTCCCATGGCACTTATATTCATCATACATGTTCCTCAGTATCATTGTTCCATGATTAACCCTTCATACCCTGCATTTTAAACATTTTTCTTGACATTTTTATTTGCATTTAGTTTTCTGTTTAGCTCAGAATTTCATGTTTAACTTTGTGTTTTATGTCAGTTTCTGTGTTTTACTTTTAAGAGGTTGTGTTTAGGTAAGCTTTGTCGCATGTTATGAGCCTGTTTGATACAGTTCTTGTGTTTGCCAAAGTTACTATCAAAGAGGAATGTTGGTGAGCTATAGGGCGTTGACATCCTTCTTGTTTTGTAAATCTAATAATTTGATCTGGAGATATTAACCCTTTATCCATCAAATTAGGCACTCCTCCAATCCATTTCTATATGTACCCATACCATGTATGGTGTACATAATGTCGGCATCCAGGTTGTCCCTCCGTCATACAGCTTTCTACAAGTTGTGCATATGGGTACACATCTGACGATTTCATCAGCCTATTTTTCTATAATTGCTAATCAATTTGTCCCCACAGCTAATCAATTTTCCTGGACAGCTATAAAAACTACTAAACAAATTTTTAAAATAAAAAAATATCCTGTGGAAGTGTAAATGTAGGAACATGAGAATGTTCTGGAAGATGACTTGATATTTTTAATGACATGATGACTGTTTATTTAACCCTTTACCCAACGAATCGCCTGCATCTGCCCGCGTAATATGCAAATTCAGCTGCTAAAAAAATATTATTTTTTAAAAAAATATTATTTTTCGAAAGATTTCAACAAAACCATATCATGTGACCCCTCTTTGGAACAAGCTCATCAAGCTCATTCCAATGAGGGGTCACATAATATGGTTTTGTTGAAATTTTTTGAAAAAATTTAAGAAATGATATTTAAAATAATAAATTTTGATATCATCTGCATTGGGTAAAGGGTTAACATGACTGTTCTGTGGGTTTGTCAATGAAGTATACTCAGAATTGAGTTTTGAATCTCATTTCCGTGTTTTTTTACAGGCTGATGTTATTGTAAATTCAACCAATCCTGAGCTTCAGCTGAATAAAGGTACAATTAGTAAAATTATTAGTGGTGCAGCAGGAGCTGGGCTTGAGAAAGAATGCAAAAATAAGAAACCAAATGGTATAAAGCATGGTGAATTACTTGTTACAGGTGGCCATAACTTGAACTGTACCCATGTGTTCCATGGATCAATCCCAGATTGGAATGGAAATGGAAATTCATCTCAACAGGTAATTAAGCTAGTTAGTAACATACTGCCCAAATACATCAGCAGGCCACACAGTTCTGTTACTGACTTTAGTCTACAGATAAATTACATGAACGCAAAATGGTTAACAATTATTTCAATTGTTTGTGTCATATTCCTGACTTATAATAAGCAGTGATGCTTTCCTGCAGAAATGCGGGGAATACCGTTTTCCTACTTTTTTCTGAGGGCAAAATTAACCCCAACAATATACATGTGAGAATGTTGATGCTTGCTATGAAATTTTTGTGTACTCATATAAATGTATATTGTTAAATAAATTCAGTTCAGTTTCCCACCAGTCCTTTGATTTTGGGGTGAGCTGTCGCTCTTGCATGCCATCAAACCCGCAATCTTTAGTTTTTGCGATTAGGCAACAGCACACCTCGATTCCATCTAGTGGGCAATTAACCCTTGCCTGACAAATCGTCTTCATCCTTCGCATAATATACAAATTGTGCAGTTGACAAAACTTAAAAAAATTGAAAAAAAACATATCATGTGACCCTCTCATTGAAACAAGCCTGTTCCAATGAGGGGGGTCACATGATCTGGTTTTGTTGAATTTTGTTAATTGGGTGAAAAAGTTAAAAATATCAAATTTTGGTATTGTGTGTCTAACCCTATACCCAACAAATTGGCTGCATCTGCCTGCATAGAATGCAAATTCAACAGTTGAAAAAATATTATTTAAAAAAAAACAATGGACAAAATCATATCATGTGACCCTTCATTGGAACGAGCTTCTTGAGCTTGTTCCAATGAGGGTTACATGATATAGTTAATTTTGTTTTGAAAAATTTAAAAAAATAAAATTTAAAATAATGAAGCTTGATATTGTCTGCTTTAACCCTTTACCCAATGTAACATCCAAAACCGGACAGCGCTATTCTCAAAAATTACCAATTAATTTTCATTATTTTTTCATTTTTTGTCTCAAAAACATAGTTTATGACCCCTCTTTGGAATGAGCTCGTCAAGCTTATTCCAATGAGGGGTTCTAACCTATGTTTTTGAGACAAAAAATGGAAAAAAATTATTTATTCAAAAATTTTGTTTGCATGTGTCATCTGCTTTTCATGTTAGGTAAAGGGTTAAAGGATTAAAATCTATTCTTGGGAAATAGACTATATAATACAATGCATGCATGAAAATGTGACACTACACCATGAAATATAAGCTTTAGCATTCCAAGACTTCAAATTTCACTTTCCAAGAATAGGTACGTATAATCAACAACAATTTGACAAACTTCAAAAGGCCAGTAATGCACCACTCACTGTCTTTTCAATCATGCATTCCGTGGGTAATCATCTGATTGACTTCCGATTGCTCCATTGAAGTTGCATTTAATGTATTTAACCAAACTCAATTAAGTTTGATTATTGCTGAAAATTTTTTTTTTCGAAAAATCTGGTAATTTCTTATCAACCTACCCACAATTGTTTACTACAGGCTTGCACTACAGTGGAAGTCCCTAACTCGATAATATACTCTCTATTTTTGTCTTTCCCAAGCAATTTGGGAAAGAAAAGTGCTGCAAAAGCATCAAGAAAAAATAAGCCAAAACTGGGTCGAGTGCAACTGGCGCAGACCCAGTACGGGACGCTCTCTTCCAAGTACAACTCCACGACTTCCGTTGACAGTGCACATATGCGTCGCTAATGACTCATTCTTTTTTATATCCGAGACACGTGAAAGATGTGTCTCCGCCATATGCATTATGAAACAGTGATAATTCAAGTCGTCGATAATGGTTTTCCTGTGACTGGAATTATGGATCTGAAGATCGTATAATAACAGGACTGTGTTTTATATATTCTCGTTAATAGTTTCAACCACATTCTCATTGTATATTATTTACTATTCCGTTTTCGCGAATGTTTTGTTTTCAACATCGTATCAACGCGGTTCGACAATGAATTTTTCGGTTGATAAATTTAATTGTTATTGGAGTTAGGTGTCAATCAGGGACTGTCTGGACAGGATTTCTACACTCTGTTGAGGGCTGAATTTCTGTTTTTTTGGTCCCTGTCGGTCGTCTGGGTTCTGTCATGTACCCACCGGTTTTTAGCTCATCTTGACAAAGTCAAGCTGAGCTAATCTAATCGCTTCCCGTCTGTCGTCCGTCAACACCATGTTTTGGTCTTCTCCTCAAAAGCCACTGGGCCAATTCAAGTGAAAGTTTGTGTGAGTGATGGTCCCAAAGGGGCATTTCATTTTTGTTCAACTCAGTATGCCCGGCCCCATAGGGAGGGAGTGGGGGAAAATGCTCCAAAATATTTTTAAAATCTTCTTCTCAAGAACCAGTGTGTGCAATGACTTGATATTTGCTATGGAGCTTCCATATGAGGTGTAGAATCAAGTTTGTTCAAACGAAGTTCGTAAAGTAATATTTGGCTTTGTAATAGGAGGGGTAAGATTTTTGACCCCGCCCAAAATTTCTATTTTCTGAACCGATGGTCCGGTATGAACCAAATTTGGTTTGTGGTAGTATTGGGTCATAAGTACTTGACCCATGCAAAAAAAAAAATTCCTGCATCCCCATGGGAACCCTGGGAGCTAAAAATAGAAATATATTCAAACGCCCATATTTCCCAAACCCCATGGAACAGAGAGCTTTTATTTGGTATGAAGTATCCTTATGACCAGTAGAATTGAATGGTAAAAAAAAATTGCCATCGGTTGTGTTAGGGTGTTCTGTAATGGGCATCGAAAAAATGCTGAGTCAGCATATTTGCAAAAATTTAAAAAAATCTTTTCTCCAGAACCAATCATCAGAATCTTTTGATATTTGGTATACAGCATTCATAGGGGGGTCAGATAAAAGTTTGTTCAAATAAAGCTCATTGGTTCATATTTGGGCTCTCTACAGGAGCCCGAAGTTTTAACATAGGGTAATATGGGGAATATTCTTTAAAAATCTTCTTCTTCAGAACCACCAGTCAGAATCTTTTAATATTTGGTATACATCATTGTTATGAGGGTCAGATTCTAGATTGTTCAAACCAAGTCCCTAGGTTAATATTTGGGCTTCCTACGGAAGCCCAAATTTTATCTTTGTTCAATATGGAGGGTAATTTAAAAAAATCTTCTTCTTCAGATCCATCAGTCAGAATGCTTTGATATTTGGTATGCAACATCTCTATGGGGGTCAGATTCAAGTTTGTTCAAATCAAATCCCTAGGTATATATTTGGGCTCACTATGGTAGCCCAAATTTTTACTTAGTGCAATATGAGAAAATTTCTTTAAAAATCTTCTTCTTCAGATCCACCAGTCGGAATGCTTTTATATTTGGTATACAACATCTCTAGGGGGGTCAGATTCCAGGTTGTTCAATTCGAGTGCCTAGGTTAATATTTGGGCTCCATATGGGAACATGAAATTTAACTTAGTACAATATGAGGGAATTTCTTCAAAAATCTTCTTCAGATTCACTTGTCAGAATGCTTTCACATTTGGTATACAACATCTCTAGGGGGGGTCAGATTCAAGTTTGTTCAAATCGGATCCATAGGTCAATATTGGGGCTCGCTATGGTAGCCCAAATTTGAACTTAGTGCAATTCGAAGAAATTTCTTTACAATTTCTCTTCTTCAGATCCAACAGTCAGAATGCTTTCATATTCGGTACACAACATCTCTAGGGAAGTCAGATTTAACTGTGTTCAAATCAAGAGCCTGGGTTAATATTTGGGCTCTCTATGGGAGCTGGAATTGACCATTTTGCTGAAGAATTAAAAATATTGTATTCAGTACCCTCTAGAGGTACTAAGATTAATCCACATAGGTTGTATCAAGGGGCTTCATAGGGGAGCTCTGCATTTTACTTATGATCAACTGAAGAAAAGGCATGATGCTCAGATTATTTTTGTCACTCCTGAGGGACTCAAGGATTGACAGTGTAGCCTATGGAGATGGCTTGCTTAATGTAGACTCATTCTTGGACTCTGTTTAAATTGTGTTCTGTACAAGATGAGCGCTTCAGGCCCCGTGGGGCCTCTTGCCTTTTTTTTCTGCCACTTTCTCTCGTAGTTGAGGGTGTTCTTCTACTTTCTGTTTCTGTTGAGTTCACCTTTTTCTTCTACTGCTCTCACCTATGTTATTTCCAGTTCGGTTCCTTTAGGGCAATTCCTTTTGCCCTCGCCTTGGTGCGTTCTCATGGCTGTTTCTTCTGCACCCGTGGGTGGTGTAGAACGCTGTCATTTCGGGAGCCTCCTGACTCGACCACATCTGGTGTGAGTTATACCCCCTCCGTGGGGGATGTGCAGCTTCTCCCGCACCTGTGGTGGGGTGGGGGAACGCTGTCATTCCCCCCGGCCGACTCGACCACGTCTGGTGTGAGTTTTACCGTTTTAACCCCTCTGTGGGGGATGTGCAGCTCCTCCGACTCCTGCAGGGGTGGGGAATGCTGTCGGTTTGGGGCCGTCCGACTCGACCACATCTGGTGAGAATTGCTCCCCATCCGTGGGGGATGTGCAATTAGGTTTCGGCTCACATTGAGCAGAGGGATGGGGCAAAAATGCTGCAATTCTTAAAAAATCTTCTTCTCAAGAACCAGCAATAGCAGAGACTTGATATTTGGTATGCAGCTTCCTTTTGAGGTGTAGACTCAAGTTTGTTCAAGAGAAGTTGGAGGGGCTATATTTGACGATGTTAAAGGAGGGGCAAAAATTTTGGCCCCGCCCCAAATTTCTATTTTCCAAACCGCGAGGCCGATTTGAACCAAATTTTACATGAGTGCTTATTGGGTCATAAGTACCTAATTTATGCCGAAATTTTTTCCCCATAGCCCCGTGGGAACCACAGGAGCTAAAAATAGAAAAAAATGAAAACGCCCATATCTCAAAAACTACACGGCACTGAGAATTCTTATTTGTTGTGAAGCTTCCTTAGGACCAACAGAATGGAATGATCCAAAAAAATTGCCATCGGTTTTATGATGGGGTACTTTTTGGGGGAGTTTGAAAAAGTGCTGAGTCAGCATTTTTTAACACTGTGGGTAATGGGAAAAACATAAGACTACTTTTCTCGGAAACCACTGCTCCAAAAGCTTTAAAATTTCACTTTTTTCAATTTTTTATGCATTTCTGTCAGTTTTAAGACAAAAAAATTTTTTTTTTTTCCCCCTGAAAATTTGGGGTGCGGGTGGGACTTAGAAAATTTTGGATGAAAATCCGAAAAAATTTTTTTTTGTCTTTTATGCATTTCTGTCAGTTTTAAGAGAAAAAATTTTTTTTTTTCCCCCTGAAAATTTGGGGTGCGGGTGGGACTTAGAAAATTTTGGACGAAAATCCCAAAATTTTTTTTTTGTTTTTTCTGCGTTTCGGTCAATTTTAAGACAAAAAACATTTTTTTTTTTTTTTTTTTTCCCCTGAAAATTTGGGGTACGGGTGGGACTTAGAAAATTTTGGACCAAAATCCGAAAATTTTGTTTTTGTTTTTTCTGCGTTTCGGTCAATTTTAAGACAAAACAATTTTTTTTTTTTTTTCCCCTTAAAATTTGGGGTACGGGTGGGACTTAGAAAATTTGGGACCAAAATCCGAAAAAAAAATTTTTTTGTTTTTTTCTGCGTTTTGGTCAATTTTAAGACAAAAAAAATTTTTTTTTTTTTCCCCTGAAAATTTTGGGTCCGGGTGGGACTTAGAAAATTTTGGACCAAAATCCGAAAAAAAAATTTTTTTTTGTTTTTTATGCATTTCTGTCAATTTTAAGAGAAAAAAAAAATTTTTTTTTACCCTGAAAATTTGGGGTCCGGGTGGGACTTGGACCAAAATCCAGAATTTTTGTTTGTTTGTTTTTTATGCATTTCTATCAATTTTAGGACAAAAAAAAAACAAATTTTTTTTTACCCTGAAAATTTGGGGTCCGGGTGGGACTACTAAAATTTGGGACCAAAATCTGGAATTTTTGTTTTTTTGTTTTTTATGCGTTTCTGTCAATTTTAAGACAAAAAAATTTTTTTTTTTTTTTACCCTGAAAATTTGGGGTCCGGTGGGACTTAGAAAATTTTGGACCGAAATCTGTAAATTTTTTGTGTTTTTTATGCGTTTCTGTCAATTCTAAGACAAAAACAAATTTTTTTGTTTTCACCGAAAATTTTGGGTCTGGGCGGGACTTCGAAAATTTTGGACCAAAATCCGGAAATTTTTGTTTTTTATGCATTTCGGACAGTTTTAACCCAAAAAAAAAATTTTTTTTTTACCCTGAATATTTGGGGTCCGGGTGGGACTTCGAAAATTTTGGACCAAAATCCATAATGTTTTTGTTTTTTGTTTTTTATGCGTTTCTGTCAATTTTAAGACAAAAAAAACATTTTTTTTTTACACCAAAAATTTGGGGTCCGGGTGGGACTTGGAAAATTTTGGACCAAAATCCGGAAATTAGTTTTAGCGTTTTTTATGCGTTTTAAGAAGAAGAAAAAAACTTAGGCTGAAAGTATTTTGTTTGGGGAAAAAAATCTGTTTTTTATGTGTTTATCTCAATTTTGGGACGTTAAAGTGCAGGAACTGAAAATAGAAGGAAAATCCTGTGTATTGTGTGGGCACAATCGCTTCATCTAGTTGGTATATGCTTTTCTTAGGAGGGGCGTATGCAGCTTATTCAAGTCAAGTCCCTGGTTTGATATTTAGACTACCATGTCAGGTGAGCGCCCTCAGGCCCCCTGGGGCCTCTTGTTCTTATTGTTGGTGGGGGATATTGAAATTGTGTTCATCCGTCTGTCTTGCCACCCATCCATCCATCTGTCCATCCATTCATCACAAACTTTGTCCACTTAACTTGTCCTACAGTTTTATGTGGATTTTTATGATACTTGGTCTGAAGTACCAGTATCAAGCGTAGATGTGCATGTGGTCAGGAATTTTCAAAGGAGCAAATTTTGCGTGTTCACAGCCCTTGGAAATACCAAATTTTCCATCACAAAGGCTTGTCTGCTTAACTCCTCCTACATTTTTTATTGGATTTTTACAAATCTTGATCTGAAGTATCAGTATCAAGTGTAGCTGTGCATGTGGTCAGGAATTTTAGATGCAACAAATTTTGCATGGTTATGGCCATTGGTAATAGCAAAAATTTCCTCCTGCATTTTTTATTGGATTTTTACGAAACTTGGTGTGCAGTATGAGTATGATGTGTACATGGAAAAGGAAGTTTTGATTCAAATATTGTTTCCAGAGTTATAGACCTTGTTGACTTTGAATTTACAAAAAATACAGGTTTTGGGAAGATATTTGCAATTAACCCTTTACCTAATGAATCGCCCGCATATGCATGAGCTCGTTCTAAAGAGGGGTCACATGATATGGTTTTGTTGAAATATTTTTAAAAAATTTAAAAAATGATATTTAAAATAATAAATTTTGAAATCCTCTGGATTGGGTAAAGGGTAAAAGAAATTAAATAATATGTTGTGAATGATATTATTGGGTATGAATACATGTCCATGTCGATAATGAGATTTTTCCTGTCATAACAGTTGACGGGGGATATGGATGTCGTTACACTCTATTGTTGAAATGATTTTCTGCCTGCCATGGGGAGAGGGTCGGAAAAACAAATTTGTAAAAATCTTCTCATGAACTGATGGGTACAATAACTTGATATTTCATAATGAGCTTCCTTGTGAGGTTGTTCAAATGAAGTTTGTTGGGCAATATTTGCTATTGTCATTCATGCAAAAAACATTTGTTTCTGCATCTCCGTGGTAACCCCTCCCGGGACTCCCATTTTAACATTATCAGGAGCATGACACTTCATCCGAAATGTCGATGAGGTGGCATGGTGCCTTTGTGTACTAAGATGTTCTGCATGACTCTGGTACACTTGACTTTAACCAATGCTAATCCTTCTTTGACTTGTGTAATATGAGAGGTGTTCTATGAAAATCTTCTCCTCTGATCCATGTGTTAATATCTTTTGATATTTCATATACATCTACCTTGCAGGAGGGGTGTAGTGTGAATGAATTATTTCACGTAACCAGTCCAGTCAAGCGATTACTCTGTTTAGTACTTTTCATTATTATCGATAATTATATTATTTTAACCCTTTACCTAACATAATGGCCAAAACCGGCCGGCGCTATTCTAAAAAATTGGCAATTTATTTTCATTATTTTTTCATTTTTTGTCTCTAAAACATAGGTTATGACCCCTCATTTAAACAAGCTCATTGAACTCGTTCCAATGAGGGGTCATATAACCTATGTTTTTGAGACAAAAACTGAAAACAATAGTTATTCAAGAATTTGTTTTGCAAGTGTCATCTGCTTTTCATATTAGGAAAAGGGTTAAAAAAACAAAAAACAATGAAGTCGCCATTACACCCATGGCAAAGCGTCTTCGTTTGCGTGCCCGGCTACATGGCCCAATTGTTGATTGCATAATTCACTTGTGAAGTTATCATTTATAATCAAACTCGGAAATCCCAGTAAATCACACTTTGGAAAGTAATAAATCAAAGTATATTCTTTAAGTAGCAATCAAAGATTGTGAGATGTTGGGAAGCTGAAAACCCTTTATGAATCTTTTTAGCATTATTTATGGAAGACTGTGTAGACAAGGTTCGGGACTGGATGACCTGTTATAGACTTAAAATGAATGACGATAAGACCGAGGTACTAGTCATATCGCATTCAAAGAGTCCATCAAATTTGCAAATCTAGTCACTTGTTATCAGAAATTCTACGCAAAATGTATCAAACAGTGCTCGTAACATTGGTGTGATATTTGACTCTCATCTATCAATGGAGGGAAATGTCAATACTATTTGCAAGTGCTGTTTCATGCAAATTAGGAACCTGAGCTATCTTGTTACCTCTCTCCTAAGTCATTGGAAACTGTAGTTCATGTGTTTATTTCATCCCAGTTGGATTTTTTCAACTCACTTCTTATTGGGTTGCCACAGTCATATATTTCAAAACTACAGAATATTCAAAATACAGCTGCATGTATCATCACAGGTTCTAAATGCTACGATCATGTAACATCACTACTAAAAAAATTGCACTGGCTTCCTATACGACGGTGGATTATTTTCAAAATGTTGGTTTTGGTGTTTAAATGCATTCATGGCTCTGCACCTAAGTACTTACAAGACCTTCTGGCAATTAAAAAACCTGAAAGGACATCAAGCTTCAGATGTCCTTCTCTAGGTCCATTTTTGTGAATAACAGAGCTTTCTCTTTCGCTGGACCTGCACTTTGAAATAATTTACCAGTTCAGGTCAGGCATCGAAAGATCTCAACCAATTAAATCACGTCTTTTCAGGGAGGCTTTTGACAGAATGTAACCTGCTGACCTTCACACCTTTCTCAGTCTGTATATTGCCTTGATAGTCATGAGCTCATTGGTTATTCAACTTTACAGCGTTTTAGAGCACTTTGTGGTTTTACGCTTTATAAAATTTCCTTATTAGCTCATCTGACTGAAAGTCAGGGTGAGCTATTCTTATCACTTTTTGTCCATCTTCCGTCGCACGTCGTGAAGGTGGTGTTTGGGTCATTTTCTCCCAAGCCACAGACTGCAGTTCATTGAAAATTCACATGAGTAGCGGTTATATAGGGGCATTTGGGTTTTTCTTCAAATTGGATTTCTGCTCATATTGTGGAGTGGGGTGGGGCCAAAATGCACAAAATTTTTAAAAATCCTCTTCTCATGAATCAGCCATAGCAGAGATATGATATTTGGTATGCAGCTTCCATTTGAGGAGCAGACTCAAGTTTGTTCAAGAGAAGTTTGACAGGCAATAATTGCCTTTGATTGAGAAGGGCAAAAATTTTTGCCCCGCCCAGAATTTCTATTTTCTGAACTGAGAAGCCAATTTGAACCAAATTTAATATGAGGTATTATTAGATTATAAGTACTAGATTTATGCAAAAAGAATTTTTCCTGCAGCCCCTTGGGAACCTCAGGAGCCAAAAATAGAAAAAAACGTCCATATCTCCTAAATTGCACAGCACTGAGAATTTTTATTTGGTCTGAGGTTTCCTTGGGACCAACAGAAAGGAATGGTAAAAAAACTGCCATCGGTTTTGTCATAAGGTACTTTTTCGGGACTTTGAAAAAATGCTGAGTCAGCATTTTTTAACACTGTGGACAATGCTAAAAAATTAAAGAATTGTTTGCTTCCAAACCACTGCTCCAAAAGCTTTCATATTTTACATATAACATCTTTGGAACATTGATTCACATATTTGTTGAAATCAAATCCCTCGGTCCATATTTGGGTTCCCTATAGGAGCCCAAATGTTCAAATTAGTGCAGTATGAAGAATATTCTTTAGTATTTATTTATTTATTGATGTTTAAGGTCACATATTTATGCACAATGGCTAATCTTAACCGTGACAGTTTTATGGGTGGAGGAAGCCGGAGTACCCGGAGAGAACCACCGAGCAACGACGAGCAGCTGCCAGCTCCCCAACATCGTAACTCTGCACTGCAGCACAGGCAGGGTTAGATTGTTTGAAGACATGAATACCATCGACGTGCCGTACGCCTTCGTACACAGCATCATCGTGCCCCCACGCGGGCAATGGAGATGAAGTGTCTTGCCCAAGGACAGAACACGGTTGCCGCAGGTGAGATTCGAACCGAGGACCTCTCGGCTTGCAGCCTGCACCTCTACCTACTGAGCCACCGCGCTCCCCAGGAATATTCTTTAAAAATCTTCTTCAGATCTACCAATAAGTATGCAGCATGCTTGGGGGGGGGGGGGGGGGTGGTTTATGCATTTTGGTCAATTTTAAGACAAAAATTTTTTTTTTTTTTACATTGAAAATTTGGGGTCCGGCTGGGACTTTGAAATTTTGGACCAAAATCCGGAAATTATTTTTTGGGTTTTTTATGTGTTTTGTTCAATTTTAAGAAGAAAAAAAAATTTTGGTTTGAAAATATTTTGTTTGGGATTTCGAAAATTTCCGAACAAAAATAAAAAAAATCTCTTTTTTATGTGTTTATTTCTCAATTTTGGGACGTAAAAGTGCAGGAACTGAAAATAGAAGGAAAATCCTGTGAATTGTGTGGGCACAATCGCTTCATCCAGTTGGTATATACTTTTCTTAGGAGGGGCGTATGCAGCTTATTCAAGTCAAGTCCCTGGTTTGATATTTGGACTACCATGTCAGGTGAGTGCCCCCAGGCCACCTGGGGCCTCTTGTTATTAGTCTGACTGTTTACAGTTGGGTATAGTCATGACTTTCATCCGTCTGTCCATCCATCTGTCTGTTAGAGTTTTGGTTAAAGTTTGTAGTTAAAGTTTTTTGGTGAAGGTTAAAGTTTTTTTTCTTTTAAATTAATATTAATTGCTATTGATTGTATCATTCTTATTATGTTTCATGTTATTTTGGGAAATATTTAACCCTTTTTTTGTATGGCAATTTAACTTTCAACTTCCAGGTTAAAGTTTTTGGTTAAAATTTTTTTGTTTACAAGTTACTCCTTTAATTCTACAAACAGTTTAGGGCAAAGACACTGTTTCTCATTTGGGACAATGTTTGCTGTCTACTGAACCTTTCTGCAGTGATTTTCATTAATATTGGCATGATTTTAACCCCTTTTAAACATGTGCTCAGACTCATTAAAATAAAGCCCATTGGTTCATATTTGGGCTCAATACAGGAGCCCAAATTTTTAACTTACGGTAATATGGGGAATATTATTTAAAAATCTTCTTCAGAACCACCAGTCAGAATCTTTTAATATTTGGTATATATCATTGTTATGAAGGTCAGATTCAAGATTGTTCAAACCAAGTCCCTAAGTTAATATTTGGGCTTCCTACGGAAGCCCAAATTGTAACTTTGTTCAATATAGGAGATAATTTTTAAAAATCTTCTTCTTCAGATCCATCAGTCAGAATGCTTTCATATTCAGATTCAAGTTTGTTCAAATCGGATCCCTAGATATATATTTGGGCTCGCTGTGGTAGCCCAATTTTTACTTAGTGCGATATGAGGAAATTTCTTTAAAAATCCTCTTCTTCAGATCCCCCAGTCGGAATTCTTTCATATTTGGTATACAACATCTCTAGAGGGGTCAGATACACATTTGTTCAATTTGAGTGCCTTGGTTAATATTTGGGCTCCATATGGGAACCTGAATGTTAACTTAGTACAATGTGAGGGAATCTCTTCAAAAATCATCATCATCAGATCCACTAGTCAGAATGCTTTCATATTTGATATACAATATCTCAAAGGGGGTCAGATTCAAGTTTGTTCAAATGGGATCCGTAGGTTAATATTTGGGCTTGCTATAGTAGCCCAAATTTTAACTTTGTGCAATATGAAGAAATTTCTTTAAAATTTCTCTTCTTCAGATCCAACAGTCAGAATGCTTTCATATTTAGGACACCACATCTCAAGGGAAGTCAGATTCAACTTTGTTCAAATCGAGAGGCTGGGTTAATATTTGGGCTCCCTTTGGGTTCTGCTCCACAGTTTCCAGGCATTTCCAAAAATGACATGCCATACACTCTCTTCAAATGCAAATATTCTGTAACTTAATTATCTAACCCATAACATGTATTACATTTCCCAAATCCACAAAAAACATGTAACACTATCTGACCAAGTAGAAATAAACAATCTGAATGTGGGTGGAATAATTTATTGTCAAAGGCAAGACTTCAACCTGAAAAATTGTGTGAAAAAATGCCGAAACTAGTCATTTTCAGCCACCCAGCAGTCTCAAAAACAGAATTTTCCCAATGCCACCTACCTACCCCTGGGGCAGAACATTTCTAAAATGCAAAAAAAAGTATGTGTTTCCGTTTCATTTTTTAATTACCTGTCTGGTAACAAACCCGTGTAAAAATTACATTTTAAAAAATAGCCAATTTTTTTAAGCCACTGTTTCCCATAATTCATCTGGTAATTTACCCCTGTCTATCAGACTCCAACTTTGGGACCAAAACTTCATATTCTCTTGTCCAACAAAAAGCCTAATGTAATCATATATCTGATACTACAAATATATCTCTATTTTACATGGCCTTAGGTTCAACATATGCCCTATGTTTAAAATTTCACTCCTGTGCAATAATGCGAAACTGTGGAGTGGAACCTTGGGAGGCGGAATTGGTCATGGTGCTGAATAATTAAAAATTTTGTATTCAGTACCCTCTAGAGGTGTGTAAATAAGAATAAACCACATAGGTTGTATGAAGGTGAGCTCTACATTTTACATTATGATCAACTGAAGAAAAGGCATGATGCCCGGATTATTTTTGTCACTCCTGAGGGACTCGAGGTTTGACAGTATATCCTATGGTGATGGATTGATTAATGTCGACTCATTCTTGGATTCTGTTTATATTGTGTTCTGTTCAAGATGAGTGCTTCAGGCCCGTTGGGCCTCTTGTTTATTATGGTCATAATATGGAAATGTGTTGTCCATCTGTCATCTGTCTTTCTGTCTGTCCATCCAGATTAATTTTTGTTTGGAGCATTTCTCGGCCATTTTCTTATCAACCTACCTTACAATTGTTTTACTACAGGTTTGCACTAAAGTGGACGACCCTAACTCGGATAAAATACTCTCTATTTTTAGCTCAACTTTGGCGAAGACAAATTTGAGCTTATGCCATGGCCAGTTGTCTGTCTGGCCATCTGTCCATCAGCAATTCAATACGGCTCGGGCTAGAGGCCGTATTTATGAACCGATCTTTACGAAACTTCTTGGGTACCTTTGTTATGACCGAGGGACGAGAACGAGTGTTTGGGGGTCCGATCCGAAATTCAAGTTGGCCGCTGGTGGCCATTTTGTACAGACTCCATATGAAAGTGCTGATTTGAATAATTTTTTGTATGAATGTTTAGTACCATGAGATACATCACATATAATATAGTTTTTTTTCTCGTACGTAAATTATGCAAATTAGAGTAACTTTGATGTATTTAGTGTTAATTTCAGCACTGTAAGTGCAAATGCCAATATGGCTCGGGCTAGAGGCCGTATTTATAAACTGATCTTTATGAAACTTCTTGGGTACCTTTGGTATCACCGTGGTACGAGAACAAGTGTTTATAGGTGCGGTCCGAAATTCAAGATGGCCGATGGCAGCCATTTTGTTCAAAATTAGGTGCAATCAGATTTTTGCACAGAACTTCCATATGAAAGCACTGATTTGAAAAATGTTTTGTGTGAATGTTTAGTACCGTGGGATACATCACATATAATACAGGTTTTTTTCTTGTGCAGAAATTATGCAAATTAGATGAACTTTGATTTTTTCAGTGCTACTTCCACACAGTAAGTACACATGTCAATACAGCTCGGGCTAGAGGCTGTATTTATCAACCGATCTTCACGAAATACCTTGGGTACCTCTGTTATCACCTTGGGACGAGAAAGAGTGTTTCTGTGTGCGGTCCAAAATTATATAAGATGGCTGCCAGTAGCCATTTTGTACCGAAATGTGGTCTAATCAGTTTTTTGGACACAACTTCTATACGGCTCAGGCTAGAGGCAGTATTTATGAACCGATCTTTACAAAACTTCTTGGGTACCTTTGTTATCACCGTGGGACGAGAATGAGTGTTTTTGGGTGTGGTCCGAAATTCAAGATGGCCACCACAGCCATTTTGTACCAAAATTAGTGCAGTCAGTCTTTTGTACAGAACTTCTGTATGAAAGTTCTGATTTGAATAAATTTTTGTATGAATGTTTAGTAAAATGGAATACATCACATACAGTACGGGTTTGTTTCTCGTGCAGAAATTATGCAAATTAGATGAATTTTGATTTATTTAGTGCTACTTATACACTGTAAGTGCACATGTCAATACGTCTCAGGCTAGAGGTTGTATTTATCAACCGATCTTCACGAAACTTCTTGGGTACCTTTGTTATCACCTTGGGACGAGAACGAGTGTTTCTTAGTGTGGTCCAAAATTCAGGATGGCTGCCAGTGGCCATTTTGTACCGAAATTAGGTCCAATCAGTTTTTTGTCACAACTTCTATACAGCTCATATTTATGAACTGATCTTCATGAAACTTCTTGGGTACCTTTGTTTTCACCTTGGGACAGGAATGAGTGTGTTTTGGGGTGCCTTTGTTATCACTGTGCTATGAGAACAAATATTTTGGGGTTCAGTCAGACCTACTCTGGGACTCAAAGATTTCTTTTCTAGTTTAGCATCTGACTGTCACCCACCTTTACAATACTTTACCTGTACATTTGTTACAGGCTACGGTCAGTATTTATGTACAGACCGTTACAATACTTTATATGTACCTTTGTTATCAGGTCATTACCTAGATCTTTGTCATTGCTGTGTCACATACTATACATGTACATGTCTTGACAAGTTGAGCTACAGTGTCATTGACACTTTCATAATCTTTCTCAAGAGATTTGGGGAAAAAAAGTGGTGTAAAAACACCACGAAAAAATAAGCCAAAACTGAGTCGAGCTCCATTGGCGCACACCCAGTAGGGGACGCTCTTCTCTTTGTACAATTCCACGACTTCCGTTAACCAGTGCGCAAACAGTCATCAAACCATTCCTTTTTGGTTCGCGAAACGTGGAGTGCGGGTCGCCATTTTGCTTTACGAAACAGTGATGATTAAACTCGTTGATAATGGTTTTCCTGTGACTGGAATTATGGATCTGAAGATCGTATAATAACAGGACTGTGTTTTATATATTCTCATTAATATTTTAAACCACATTCTCATTGAGTTTTATTTATATATTCTATTTTCGCGAATGTTTTTTCGACATCATGTCATTGCGGTTCGGCAATAAAATTTTTTGGTTGATAAATTTTATTATTATTATTGGAGTTGGGTGTCAATGAGGGACTGTATGGACAGGATTTCTTCTCTCTGTTGAGGCCTGAATTTCTGTTTTTTAAGTCCCTGTCGGCTGTCTGAGTTCTGTCGTGTACCCACCTGTTATTTTTTTCTGCCACCTTCTCTTGTAGTTGGGGGGTGTTCTTCTACTTTATGTATCTGTTGAGTTCACCTTTTTCTTCTGCTCTCACCTCTGTTATTTCCAGTTCGTTTCCTTTAGGGAAATTCCTTTTGCCCTCGCTTTTGGTGCATTCTCGTGGCTGTTCCTCCCGCACCTGTGGGGGGGGGGGGGGGGGATGCTGTTGTTTCGGGGCCTCCCGACAAGACCATATCTGGTGTGAGTTATACCCCCTCCGTGGTGAATGTTCAGCTCCTCCCGCACCCGTGGGGGTGGGGGACGCTGTCGTTTCAGGGCCTCCCTGACACGACCACGTCTGGTGAGAGTTACACCGCTCCGTGGGGGATGTGCAGCTCCTCCAGCACCCATAGGGCCTCCCGACATGACCACGTCTGGTGAGAGTTATTCCCCATACGTGGGTGATGTGCAGTTTTTTTTTACCGTGGTGGATACTGCAGGAGCTGTTGGATTTCTGGTGAAGAGATGCCTGGTTCCAGGACTATGCGCCCTCTCCAGTCGACATCTGAGGCTGTCACTAGGGTTGTGACTCCTCCTTTGGAGGCCGAGCTAGGTGGCTCTCTCTCCTTTTCCACCAGTTCAGCAGCTCCCATCGTATCTGCTGCTACTGCTGTTCCGTCTACAACGTCATCAGTCACCGTTTTAGCCGGCCTCGGCTTATCCCTGCAGGGGTCTGCAGCAGTGTCTGGTAGTGTAGACATGGGGTATTGGCCTCAGCCTTCCCTGACTTCAACTTGGCGAAGTTGGAATTGGCTGCCAACCGAACCCCCATGCTGTGTCCTCTCAGCTGTTGAGCACAGCAGTTTTATCCCTGCAGGGGTCTGCAGGGATGTCTGGTAGTGTAGATGTGGGGTATTGACCTCAGTCTTCCCTGACTTCAGCTTGGCGAAGTTTGAAGGGGCTGCCGGCCAAACCCTCTACTGTGGTCTCTCAGTCGTCGAGCACCTCAGTTTTCTCACTGGATTCGGATGTTCATGGTGGGGTCACCATGAGCTCCGTGGCATTTCCGTCCACGCACTCTGGTCCCATGGCCAGTTTTATATGACCAACGCTTTTTGTGCAGCCTGGACCTTCTGTCCCACAGAGGTCTGCTGCGACTCTCCTGAGTTTCCGCTCTGTTGATCCTCGGGGCATGTGATACCCCACTACACATCTGCCTTCAGATGTTTTTGGCTGCAGCCCGTCGCCCCGCGTCGGGTGTATTTGAGGATCGTGACCCTTCGCTGGTAAATGGGTCAGGAGTGAAGCCACTTTGTCGGTTCGTTCACACGTCGTTCCGTTCCGACAGTCAGTGAGCTTAGGGAGGCCCTCTCCTTGCTCACTTAGGTTCTGTCCAAGAGCCTTTTCCATTGCTTCCAGCGAGGCTACGAGTGGTTTCCATGCGTCCCCTGTGGCGCTGCCTCCCGGAATTGGAAACAGGTTGCTTTCTGATCCCCTGGTATGCCCACACCATGGGAGGCGTCGGCTGGTTTTCCCATTATGGGCTATGTGTCTTCCGACTCATGGGATGAGTCGGACATTCCTGACTTCGAGAGCCAACAGTCTTCTGACTTGGGGGCAGCTCTTGACTTTGTATTTGGGTTCCTTCCAGGTCTCAAATCTTCAAACCAGCCGACAGTGTCAGCCCAGCTGCGATCATCGGTTGCACGCCTAACAGCCTGTGGAGCAACATGCTTCTGGGCGCCTTCGACTGTGCCTGTCAGTACAGGTGGTTGAAGCATTTACCGGTTTGGACTGCAAGCTGAGTTCCAAGGCTGTGAAGACGTCGTTCTTCATCAAGGTTGACACTTTTTGCCTCTGGTGTGTTATCGTTCCTACGATTTCGCCAATCCGTCAGTCTGCCAGACTGTGACGGTCTTGGTTCGGGACTCCAACTCCTCAGCCATATGGAGACTCTGGAGTCCAGGTTGGGCTTATCGAGAGGGATGCTGGATTGCGTTCTCTCTTTGATTACGTCGTCTCTGCTTTGCTGCTTATCTGCTCCCAGATGAGTTTGACGACAAACAGGTTTTTGTTTTGTGTGTGCTGTTCAAGGCGCTTATGCATCTTCTCACACACATGCCTGTTACGCGGCTAGCTTGGAATTAGTTTGCAGGTACGCTGTGCTGGCCACAAGATATCCCCTTCTTGAGGGGCAGTGCGCTGCTCTTCGATCTGCCTCTTTCACGGGTCCGCGACTATTCCATGGTTCCGTGGCGATGGTCCGGGATGGCTCCCTTTGTCTTTCCATTGATCTGCTGCTGCTTAGTCAGCTTGATCGGCCTTCTGTTGGAGGCAGGCGCCGTCCAAAGCCTAACAAGTACCCTTCTGCTTCCTCTGCGAAGCTAAGGGCTGATTGATCCTCCTACCGCCACTTCTACTTACTCAAAGGGTGGGGTAGGCGTCGACAGTAGTCACCTCGATTTCGTCCCAGGTTGAGCCACTCCATTAAGTAGAGAGTGCCTCTTCCAACATGAGTCCCTTTCAAAGTTACACATTGGGAACTTTTGACCATGGAGATAGGCGATCTCTTGTCAAAGGGGACAATTGAGGTCATCAAGAACTTTCTTTCAGTGGGATTTTGTTCCTGCATGTGCTTGCATTGGTGTCGAAGAAGGACAGCCGGCTCAGATAGGTTATCGATCTGAGTATTCTGATGCAGTCTATCATTGCTCCTCAGTTCAGCATGGAGGCTTTCAGATCAGTTCGTCGCTCCATTTCCCAAGATGTTTTCTAGTTGAAAGCCATTCCCTTTGGCCTTGGCCTGGATCCTTGGGCCTTCACCTCTCTGATGTCGCATATGTTAGTCTTACA
Organism: Pictodentalium vernedei; assembly: GCA_031216915.1. NCBI lineage: Eukaryota > Metazoa > Mollusca > Scaphopoda > Dentaliida > Dentaliidae > Pictodentalium > Pictodentalium vernedei. The sequence continues at coordinate 606,099,824 of CM062295.1, read as the reverse complement.
TCGCACACAGTCCAAGGTGTCTTCTCTTCGCTTGTCTAGTTGATATCCTCCAGAGGCAATCCAATACTGCTTTCTGGAGTCTGATGTCGTCACACTGTTGAGCCTACTCATGTCACTAGGGTTCAGAGTCAACGGAGAGAAGTCCCTTCTCCGTCTTGTCATCTGGGATGGACTTCATCAGCTCGGTGTCTTCCCCGACTGCTTGGTCTCTGTGTTTCGGTGACAGATCTCATTCCTCTAGGTCAACTGCATGTCTGACCTCTCCAACACTTTTTGCTCAGTTGTTGGAGGCTGAATGTCGATCCTCTGGTTCTGGTGCTTCTGTTACCGGAGTCTCTTCCTCGTCACCTTCTCCCCTGACAGATGTTCAGCGGATTATGCAGGTAGTTCCGTTGGATTTCCCCACGTCAGATGGTGTTCTGACGGTAATCGCCAGCGACCTCGGATGGGGTGTGACGTTGGATCCTCTTTTCCTTCATGGGTCATGGGACCAGGATCTAGCAGCTCTTCATGTCACCCAGAAGGAGCTTCTTGCTCTTCTTCTGTGTTTCCGACAGTGGATCCCCCGCTTTTCGAATTGTCAGGTCCTTCTGTGGTCTGACAATTCTACAGTGGTTGTTTACATTCGGAACCAGGGCGGAATGCACTATGTTCCCATTTAAGATTTTGTTCGGGATCTTCTACTGCTCGCTCAGGATGTCAACTCTGGAGTGGTGATTCGTCACATTCCTGGTTGTCTGAACATCCTTGCCGACTCCCTGCCCCAAAGGGGCAGGTTCTTTTCCACCGAGTGGATGCTCCACATGGCAGTGTTCCAGTCTCTTTGCAATCTCTGGGGTCGTCCCCACATAGGTCTCTTTGTGACTCCTTGGAACCATCAGGGGGACACTTTCGTGTCCCCGTGTCCAAATGCTCTGGCTTTTACTGTGGACGCTCTGGCCATCCTTTGGGACGGTCTTGTCACCTACGCCTTCCTGATTCCGATTCTGCCTCAGGTTTTAGCCCAGATATGAACTTGCAGTTGTCGAATCCTTTCGATCACACCCCTGTCTCCTCAGTGGGTGTGGATCAATCTGCTCCGCTCTCTGTTAGAGGCGGTTCCAACATGTCTCCTTCTACATCGCGACTTTCTTTGCCAAAGTTGCCTGAGGAGGTTTCAGGTTGACCCAACTTCATTGTGCCTTCGCGCATGTCTTTTATTGGGTCCTGTCTCCTCTAGTGGTTTTTAGAGACGAACAGCGGAGTTGCTTTTCTTCTTCAAGGAGGCACTCACTCCACTGGTTTAGCCTCTGTGGCTAAGTAGAAGATTCTTCTGTTGATGGTGTGCAATCACTCTGTTGCTTCTGTCACTCCTTCGATCACACCGATTGCAGAGTTTCTGGTATATGTTTGTTTCTTGGGGTCCCCAGCAATGTGTACAAGTCCATGCTTTGGAGACCTTTTTCATATGTGGTACCGCATCGTTTCGGCACTATCCTTGCCTCTCCAAGCTTGTTCAGCTCTTTTCCTTGAAAAGGCCTAGGACTTTGCAGTTTACTCCAAGATGGACACTTTCTTGGGTGTTGCTCTGCTTGGGGGGAGGGGGGGGGGCGTTCATGCCTTTATCCCGGGAGGATATGCGTTTTCTCACATGACAGATTTCTCCTGAATCCATTTCTCGATGGATTTGTCTTGCTATTCGTGCAGCTTCCGCTCATCTAGCTACAGGCGATTGTATTACCAATTGTTTTTATGCCTCGAGGTGCGTGCATTGTCTTCCTCTCTGGGCTTATACTAACTCCGTCATGTTGTCGGATGTTATGCTGGCAGCCTTCTGGAGAAACGCTACCTTCTCCATTTCTCTGCAACAGTTGCAGGAGCAGACAGAGGACCTTTGTCCTGCGGGTCCTCTTTCTTCTGCTCAGGATGTTGTCTGTATTAGCCATTCAGCTTCTTACAGGGCCAGTTCCAGCTCCATGCTGTTACTGCCCTTTCTGTCTGTGCGTCGCACATCTCCATACGCCTCATCTTTCATTGTCTTTTACTAATGTTTGTGATGCTATGGTTTGATAGGACTAGGAATCTCTTTCTCTGTCCACGGTTCCAGTGCAATTGAGTTATGTGTGGGTTGGTTATGTGATTCCCTCCATCCTATTGTCTATTCAGCCTGTAGTAAACAATTGTAAGGTAGGTTGATAAGAAATATAAAGTTTTTAGTAAATTTCCTTTCTTATTATACCTATCGCAATTGTTTACATGGAGGCCCTCCCATCTTCTTATTCGGGTAAGACTCCTTCCTCCCTGCTGATCACATAACTCCTATGTTGGCAGACTCAAAAGAATGGTTTGATGACTGCTTTGCGCACTGGTTAACGGAAGTCGTGGAATTGTAAAAGAGAAGAGCGTCCCCTACTGGGTGTGCATCGATGGCGCTTGACCCAGTTTTGGCTTATTTTTTCATGGTGCTCTTACACCACTTTTCTTTCCCAAATCTCTTGGGGAAAGATTGAAATAGAGAGTATTTTATCTGAGTTAGGGTCTTCCACTGTAGTGCAAGCCTGTTGTAAACAGTTGCGGTACATATAATAAGAAAGGAAATTTACTATAAAATTTATATTTCTTGTCCAATCTTTTTCAAACATGGCACATACGTTGACCACCATGAGAACCTGTGCTAGTATGGTTTTGAGTTTGATTGGATTTTCTTTACCAGAGTTATGGTACAGTCTGACTTTTTGAAACACATTTTTGTCTGAAGCATTTCTCAGCCATTTTTTCTACAATCTTTTTCAAACGTAGCGCAAAAGTTAACCACCATGAGAACCTGTGCAAGTGTGATTTTAAGTTTGATTGGAGTTTGGATTTGTAGATGAGCACCAAACTTGGTTCGAATCGGGGTTCACCAAGATGTTATTGGTTGGATGAAAACAGTAGTTATGTGCAATTCAAAAGAGCCTACTGGGCGTATTATACAACGCTAGGCGGTACTCTTGTTACCTTTTTGCTCTTAACCCACTGAATATTTTCAAAATATTTTTCTTGAAATCTAGTCCTGGCTGCTGAGAAGCAGCCATGACTAAATTTGTTGAAAAAGTCATCCAAATTGAACTGAAAAAATATTTGTTCAACAAGTTGATTGATCTTACAGGAGAGAAATTTGGTTAAATGTTCCCAATTACGGTATACTCATATTCATGGCAACATATTTTGTGTCCTGGGCAGAAATAACTGCCAGCTGCATACAAAGAGTTAATTTTCTTTTGGATGAAATGTCTTTTTTAGTGTTATCATTTACCCTTTATTATCTGTTTTCTTCAAGACAATGAAATCGTTTTGGACGGAGTGCCTCAGTGAAGCATCCAGGCTAAATATGACATCAATTTTATCGCCAACACTCGGAACTGGTTACAGAAAGTTTCCAATTCATACAGTTGCAAATGATATGTTTGAAGTGGTCAAAGACTTTGCAGTGAAAAACCCTCAATCGTCTCTCAAGAATGTGATGATATGTGCCTTTGAGAATGCCATTATGACAGTGAGTTTTGAAGGCTTCTATTATCATTGTATAAAATCTTTACTTAAAAATGTGTCGAGTTAGGTCTGCAAAAAAATTTTTTCTTCTTTATCAGGCAATTTTTCCTGAATTTTATGATGAGGGAGGCTTTTTTTTTTTTATTTATTCACAAAACAATTCTGAAATTAGTTGGAATCAGAAATTTAACTACGTATACTATTATGTGGCAAACCGATGTTTTCAACAATGAATATTTCCCATAATGTAGTTAAAAATTAAACCAACTATACGTTGTTTGACAGAGATCTGTGAGCTCTGTCAAACAAGGTATAGTTGGTTAAATATTTGTCCTACAAGTGCAAAATAGTGTCATAGAAGAGATTTCTAGGTGAAAAAAATGTGATGAGGCCAATTTTGTATGACAAGGGAGGTGCCTGAGAAACTCGATTTTTTTTTAATAGCCTTACTGACAGCTGGTATCCTATAATATATTTAGAATGTGAGTAATATGGTATTCGGAAGCATGGTGGCTTATCAGTAACAGCCAGAGGCGTCATAAAGATGATCATTTAGAACGGGGTGGTGGCGTATGTAGAAACAGATTAGCCATTGTGCTAAAGTATGTGACCTTAAACACCAATGAATAAATAATAAGTCAGTAGGTTGGAGAGTCTGACAGTTGCTAACCATTGCTTGGTGATTCTGTCCAGGTACTTTGGCTTCTTTCACCCATAAAACTGTCTGACATGAGGTGACCCCAACTGTCAAAAATGTGGTTAAATAAATAAATAAATAAATAAATAAAATAAGAATGATAATTATAAAACTGAAGACTTCTTGGAAATTTATCAGTGAATAAATAAAATATGTATGTGGTAATTGTGACACAGCTTCTTTTTAGCTCAACTTGACAAAGTCAAGATAAGCTATTGCCATCACGCGTGCGGAAGTCTGTGAGTCTGTTTGTCTATGAGTCTTTTCACATTTACCTTTAGCACAGGCTACACCCCGCAGTTCTTGTCTGATCGTCATGAAATTTCATATGCAAGTTTGGGGACATGTCTAGATAACGACGTCCCCTTTTGGTTGCGATCGGTCAACCAGTATGGCTGCCCGAGCCCAAAACCCGAAAACCATTAGCACGGTCTACAGGTCGTATTTATGAAGGGATTTCATTGTAACTTGGTAGGATGCCTCTGTATAATGCCTAGATGAGAACATTCCCTTTTGGTCATGATCTGTCAACTGTGATGGCTGCCCAAGCCCGAAACCCAAAAACTTTTAGCACAGTCTGCAGGTCATATTTAATATGGAGGGATTTCATTGTAACTTGGTAGGATGACTCCTTATGATGTCTAGATGAGAACTACCCCATTTGGTCGCAATCTGTCAACAGTGATGACTGCCCAAGCCCAAAACCCGAAAACCTTTATCACAGTCTACAGGTCATATTTATGGAGGGATTTCATTGTAACTTGGTAGGTTGACTTCATATAATGTCTAGATGAGAACGTCCCCTTTTGGTCGCGATCATTCAGCCTTGATGGCTGCCTGAGCCCAAAAACTTTTAGCATAGTCTATAGGTCATATTTATGTAAGGATTTCATTGTAACTTTACTCCATATAATGCCTAGGTGATGACATCCCCTTTTGGACGTGATTGGGCAACTGTGACAGCTACAGGGGCCCGAAGCCCAAAAACCTTTAGCACAGTCTACAGGTAATATTTAGGAAGGGATTTTATTGTAACTTGGTAGGTTGACTTCATATAATGTCTAGATGAGAACGTACCATTTTGGACATGATTGGGCAACTGTGATGGCTGCAGGGGCCCAAAGCCAAAAAACCTTTAGCACAGTCTACAGGTCATATTTATGAAGGGATTTCATAGTAGCTTGGTAGGATGACTCCAAATAATGTCCAGATGAGAATGCCCCTTTGGTCGCAATGGTTCAGCCTTTATGGCTGCCCGAGCCCAAAAACCTTTAGGATAGTCTATAGGTCGTATTTATGGAAGAATTTCATTGTAACTTGTTAGGTTTACTCAATATAATGCCTAGATGATTTGGTCGTGATTGGTCAACTGTGATGGCTACAAGGGCCCAAAGCCTGAAAACCTTGAGCACAGTCTACAGTTCATATTTATGAAGGGATTTCATTGTAACTTTGTTGGACCACTCCAGATGAGAATGTCCCCTTTTGGTTGCGATCATTTAACCATGATGGCTGCCCGAGCCTGATGCCCAAAAACTTTTAGCACAGTCTACAGTTCATATTTATGAAGGGATTTCATTGTAATCTGGTAGGTTGACTTCATATAATGTCTAGATGAGCATGTCCCCTTTTGGACGTGATTGGGCAACTGTGACGGCTACAGGGGCCTGAAGCCCAAAAACCTTTAGCAAAGTCTACAGGTCATATTTATGAAGGGATTTCATTGTAGCTTGGTAGGATGACTCCAAATAATGTGTAGATGAGAACGACTCCTTTTGGTCATGATCATTCAGCCTTGATGGCTGCCCGAGCCCAAAACCTTTAGCATAGTCTATAGGTCATATTTATGGGAGGATTTCATTGTAATCTGTTAGTTTGACTCCATATAATCAGGGCTCAAAATACCTTTTTTTCTATGCGTAGCAAAATGCTACTCATTTCTGAAAAATGAATAGCATTTTGTTTAAATTGCATAGCAGTTCTTGTATACCGGAGTTATGCCATACTGTTTTGTATTGAACTTATCTGAGCAGATAGAATAATGTCCATCCATTTCTGTGTTTTTTTCAAATGAGCTGCAACACATGAAGCACTAGCTATGTTTTTTCAACTGAACTGCCTTTAACAACTGCATGGACTTAGATATTTCCAAATGCGTAACATCTCTTAATTTGATGGGCTTAAAGTTATTTTGACTGGGTATTTTATGCAAAATGCAGAAACAATGCAGAATGAATTTAAACCAATACAATTCACGTTACATATGAAGTTGCTAATGCGAGACGGAGAGTTAATCTTATATCAGGAGTACAGCATCAGTGAACTAGCTTGCAAAATTTGTTGCAAATTTTCATTTCTACATTTTGCAATACAAGATATTCAACTGCAGCCTATTAGGCTGCAGTTGGATATATTGTATCGCAAAATGCTATACATAATTGAAAATTGTGTAGCATTTAGCATGTTTTGCATAGCAAATAGCGATGCGAAACCACTTATTTTGAGCCCTATATATGCCTAGATGATGACATCCCCTTTTGGCTGTGATTGGTCAAGTGTGACGGCTTCAGGGGCCCAAAGCCCGAAAACCTTGAGCACAGTCTACAGGTCATATTTATGAAGGGATTTCATTGTAACTTTGTAGGATCACTCCAGATGATGCCGAGATGAGAATGGCCCCTTTTGGTTGCGATCATTCAACCATGATGGCTACCCGAGCCAAAGCCCAAAAACCTTTAGCACCGTCTACAGGTCATATTTATGAAGGGATTTCATTGTAACTTGGTAGGTTGACTTCATATAATGTCTAGATGAGAACGTCTCCTTTGGACACAATTGGGAAACTGACGGCTACAGGGGCCCGAAGCCCAAAAACCTTTAACACAGTCTACAGGCCATATTTATGAAGGGATTTCAATGTAACTTGATAGGATGACTCATTTTGGAATAATTTCACTGTAACTTGGTAATTTTCGTTGATATACGTTAACTGTGAGGGCCACATACATTAACTGTGAGGTCATATTAACCCACCCCTCAGTTTTTTAGTACAGTGTACACCTCATATTATTTCTATCAAAAACATAGCATACAGGGAGCAGAAATGAACATATTCCCAATTATCACAATTCTTGTCTTATTTCATAATCTTTTCATAAACAATGAACAGTATCCTTTTCATCAAACACAACACACAAGTTAAGCTACAGTGTCATTGACACTTTCATTATGAAAAACATACCATACAGGGAACAGAAATTAACATATTCCCAATTATCACAATTCTTGTCTTATTTCATCATCCTTTCATAAACATTGAACATTATCCTTTTCATCAAGCAAATCACACAGACAAGTTAAGCTACAGTGTCATTGACACTTTCATTTAATTAACACGTACCATACCAGTTCTCCAGATTTGTCATGCTGCCTCTCAACCCCCTACCCCCAACAGGCGAATCTGGTAATACAGAACTTTATTTTTGTGTTGTTCAAGGCTGTGTATCAAATACAGTCCTTTAATTGGTCGAGGGCTTGATTAAACCCTCCTTTGTGATACCTGTGGTAAGAGCAATGGACTTGAAACCAAAATCTTGAAGGTTCGATCCTAACCCATGCCATCTGCTTTGTGTCCTTGAGTGAGACGCATAATGATCGTGGTTGCTCATGTGGAGACATAATGCTGTGCACTTAGGCCAACTGCACATCGATGGTGCACTTGCCTTCAACTGTTGCTAACTCAGATTGTGTCAGATTAGTAAGCTAACAGTGCTTGCTGCTGCTTGGTGGTTCTCTTTGAGTACTCTGACTCCTCCCACCCATAAACACTCTGAAACAGTATGACCCCAGCTGTTTAAATATAAAATAAATAGGTACCAGGGTGGGTAATCAGATTCAAACCATGAGTAGGATAAGGGTTTTTACCACTCAGTTTGCCATGTGGTTAAAACTCTTATTTTATGAGTGGTTTAAATCTGATTACCGGCCATAGTACCTATTTGAATTATTTATACCATTCTTTTAATAAATAATCGACTTTGTCACTTAAAATGGAGAAAAAACTACACTTTCTATCACAAACACACTAGAATGTTTTGTTTACATCTGCCCCGGTGGGCAATATTACCTGCCATACGTGAATGCTTGATTGACAGCTATACACATTGTCAAAGTTGATTGAATGTACCTTGCTTTTTCAGTCAAATTATTATTAACAATTCATAAATTTTATTTTGAATATTTAATTGTTGGTATTTTAAACTTAATAAGTCATTGCAAGTAGTAGATAGTACCACAAAATGTTGTATGTTTGAATGAAACATCACAATCTTTGAATGAAACATCGCAAAGTCTGAATGTATTAAAGTTGATAAATTGTATTATGCCAAAGGTGTAGTTGGATGAACTTCCGACTGAGGGTTTAAATTTTTTTTAACCGCAGTAGAAGCTTTACACCGGTAGTGAGGTTAAAAGCTAAAATTTAACATACAGTCTTTTCACAGGTAGTAACATAGGTGAGTCATGGTATAAATTTGTCATTACAGTAGAATCCTCTTAATTGAATATCCATTTTGCCAGTGAAAATTATTCAATTAACAGGAGTATACAATTAACAGGGATTTGGTCAGTTTCTCTTGTTCTGGAGGTAAACTGAGCATTTATTCGATTATATCTTGTTTGACAGAGCTCATAGAGCTCTGTCAAACAAGATATAATAGAATAAATGCCTGTATTGGATGTAGTGAGGTCAAAAAGGTTGATAAATAAGGGGAATTTGGTGCGTGTCACAGTAATTTTTTCGACAATTACAAAAATTTATATACAATTAACAGGAGTTTACTCTACAACCCATATGCAATTAACAGATCAAATTTGTACTGAAGGTAAGGTAAATGGTTTTGTGTTTGAAAATGATATTCAATTAACAGGGATATACAATTAAGAGATATCCAGTTAAGTGAGCTCCACTGCATAAATAAAGGAACAAACATATTGCATTATTACTACAGTTGAAACTAGAAGTCTTGTCACAATTAGCACAGAACATACTAGTTAGTTAATGCACACCTTTATCTCACCTGCGGCAACCGCGTTGTGTCCTTGGGCAAGACACTTCACCCCCATTGCCCACGTGGGGGCACGGTGATGTTGTGTACTAAGGCGTAGTGCATATCGATGGTGCACAGTCTTCACCCAATGCTAACTCTGCTTGTGTGGAGTCAGTACGTCTGGGAGCTGACAGTTGCTCGCCATTGCTCGGTGGTTCTCTCCGGGTACTCCGGCTTCCTCCACCCGTAAAACTGTCGAGGTCATGATTAGCCATTGTGCAGAAAAATGTGACCTTAAACACCAATAAATAAATAAATAAATAAATAATGCAAACCTTAATGCAGAAGGATGAAGCAGTCTAACTGAAATACACAAAAACGTTGCCGCTTTGCAATGCAAAATATAAAGCACCTGCAAAACTTCATCACATGGCAACCAGGTGGTCCATGTGATTCAAGTTTGCAAATGTTTCTTGTGCCATGAAGAAGAATAAAAAAATACCTTTCGAGTAAAGAATATATGATGCTGCGATTAAATAGTAATCCACTCTCTTCATTCTGTATATGCAGTCAAATTTTAATATCTATTTATGTCATTACATGTACATGTATCCCAGTAGAGATTACAGATTATGTTACTGATCTCTATTTACTAGAATAGAATTGTTGGGCACACTGTTTTTATACAGGAATTGAATTACGCTACAGTCATGGAATTCTGACGCAAGCGATGTTTAGCTTGCCTTAACTGCTCACGCAATTTAATCTGGCATAAGCCTTTTTTTGCTCACCTACTTTTAGCTATTTTCAATGGTGACGAACCATGGAACGTGTGTACAGAATATGCTGGGTACATGTGTGTGTCGGCAACTACATGTACCAGTCCCCCTGAACTTCCTGATCGATCTGACCACACTGGGGTGTGTGGGGGGGGGGGGGGGGGGGGAGTAAAAAATGAATACAGGTTCATTCATTTACATTTTATTAATTCATTTAAAATTGATTGGCTTGAATGCACTCGAAGGAGAAATTACCCAACCCGGTATTAACTAAGTCTTTAGAAGATCTTTGAGAAGCAAAAAAGTGAAAAAGATTTCAGGAGAGCAATTTGCTCGCCTAAGTAGGTTCCAGGTGAGCGATTTATTGCCACCATGGATTTTTCAGAAATCCAAGTCTGACTCTAATGGGGCAGTTTCAGTCTGATAGGGACCAAAAGTGCACTTACTCAGCATGCTATTATTTCAAAATAAGGCACAATACAATGACAGGACTTCTAGTTCTAACTGTACTTTATTCTAACAAAAATGATTATTCAACTCTGCATAAAATATATTTTCCTGTAAACGCAAAGAGTGAATGAAACTCAAAACTGATGAACACAACTGTTTGTCACTGAAGGAACAAGGTTCAGTCCTTGAAATTAGTGATAGCATTATTACAGTTGAAAATAGAAGTCCTGTTACAATCAGCGTAGAAAATGCTGATTAGTTAATGTGATCCTTACTGCAGAAGAATGAAACAGTCTGAAATACACAATATCATTTGCACAGTGCAATTCAAAATTTAATGCGTTATTTACAAGGTTGGAATTGAAATCATGAACTGAACTGATCAATCAAAAAGAAAATGTTGAGACTACAGTATGTGGAGGGTAGATTACTAGTGAAGTACTTACAAACCTTCATCACATGGACCACCGGGTTGCCATGAATAATTATAAATATTTTTCGTGTTAAGAAAGGGATAGAGAGACTACTAGGCTTGCCCACAAGCTTTAGGTATAGCATCTGACTGCTGTAATATAAGGGGGCACCGGTGGCCCATTTCGCTGTACAGCAAAGCGCCTCTGGGGGCGTCTTAAGTAGTGTGATGAATGAGACCCGCGGTCAGTGGGTTATATGAGTTCGTTTGTGCTGGGCCACATAGTGGTATGTCCGTTGTCGTGCATGCTTGTACACGTCCCAATTCTATGTAGAAATGAGATGGGGGGAAGCTTTAGTGTGGTCCATAGGTGAATTCCTATGCTTATAGATGGGCGGGGTGCCCATGAATACAACTTCATAACAGACACCGGCGGTGAATATAAGTATGTGGTCACCATAGGTGAATCTGAGGTCAGCCCCTGAGGGCCGATGGCCCGGGACTGAGAATGAGGTTAATGCTGCCCTGCACTGTGCCGAGGTGTGGGTTTGGGAAAGCCTAATGAGTGCATTCCCCACAGTGTTAACTAGCCATAGATACTAATTAAATCCTTCTTTGGTCAGGTCAGGGCCTCAGGCCCCACAGGGCTCTTCTTTCTTTGAACTGTTACATATAAATACCAAGTTGAAAAATATTATAAAGATTGTAATGAAGTAAGAGGCCTGCAAATCGTATTTTAGTGATATAGTCATTCCAATTGTACAGGTCCAATTTCTGTTTGCGTGCATCCCACAGATGCAATTTTAATGCCATGCAGCATTTTTTTGTGCTTTTTCTTCCAACTGTTATCACCAATGCCAGTATTGTGGACACCACCCGTTTTAATTCCATTCGGAACTTCCCATGAGTTGATGTCCTACCTATGAATCAGCAGAATGAAAATAAGTGTTGGTGCGAGTCATAGGCAGTATGCCAAAAAAACGAACCGATACTGATATCATGGGGATAACAAAAAAACAAACCAAATGTCATTGAATACCAAGACTCTAAATTTTCAAATGTTCCTACATTCACTATTTATTAGTCCTTGTTGAGGCTTGATAATAGTTGAAAGGTTCAGTGTTATGAAAAAAATGACTGATTTTCTTTTCAGTTTTGTTGATCCTCAATGGACTGTGCAGCCATCCTGAATTCCCTCCACACTAAAACATGTATATGTCCAGTTTCTCAGCAGTGATTTGTAGATAACAGGCAGCCAAGAACTGACTAGAAATCACTGTCCAGGTGCTTTGTCCATAGTCAGCATGACCTCCGAAAGATGGCATGTTCAGGGCACATGCTCTGAGATCGCAAAAACCTGAAATAGGTCTTTAACCTTTTACCCAACACAGACGATATCAAAATTTATTATTAGTCGAGTTGTGACGAAGTCAAACTCGACTTATAGTTTGGTGAATGGCGGGCGGGCTTACGGGCGGGCGGGTGGGTGGGTGTAAACAATTCGTTTCCGGATGATAACTTGATAGTGGTTCAACTCACATTCATTAAACTTCATACGTAGGTTGGTCTTGGTGGGAGGAAGAACCCTATTGATTTTGGACATGCTACGTCGAAGGTCAAGGTCACAGTGACCTTGAACATAGTAAATCTTAAACAATTGGTTTCCGGATGATAACTTGATAATGGTTCAACTCACATTCATGAAACTTCATAGGTAGATTGGCCTTGGTGAGGGGAAGAACCCTATTGATTTTGGACTCGCTACGTCAAAGGGCAAGGTCAACGTGACCTTGAACATAGTAAATTGCAACAATTCCTTTCCGGATGATAACTTGATAGTAGTTCAACCTACTTTCATGAAACTTCATAGGTGGGTTGGCCTTGGTGCGAGGAAGAACTCTGTTGATCTTGGACTCACCAGATCAAAGGTCAAGGTCACAGTGACCTTTAACATAGTATATCGCAACAATTGGTTTCCGGATGATAACTTGATAGTGGTTCAACCTAGAGTCATGAAACTTCATAGGTGTGTTGGCCTTGGTGCGAGGAAGAACCCTATTGATCTTGGACTCACCAGGTCAAAGGTCAAGATCACAGTGACCTTGAACATAGTATATCGCAACAATTGGTTTCCGGATGATAACTTGATAGTGGTTCAACCTAGAGTCATGAAACTTTACAGTGACCTTGAACATAGTATATCACAACAATTGGTTTCCGGATGAGAACTTGATAGTGGTTCAACCTAGAGTCATGAAACTTCATAGGTGTGTTGGCCTTGGTGCGAGGAACTGTTGTCACAACTCGACATTGGATCGGTGATCCTGAGCGGCATTTTTTTAAATATCATTTTTAAAATTTTTTCAAAAAATTTCAACAAAACCATATCATGTGATCCCTCTCTGGAATGAGCTCGTTCCAAAGAGGGGTCACATGATATGGTTTTGTTAAAATTTTTCGAAAAATAATATTTTTTCAGCTGCTGAATCTGCATATTACGTGGGCAGATGCAGGAGATTTGTTGGGTAAAGGGTTAATCATTTAGGTGTATTTAGAACAAGTCACAAAATAACGGTAGATATGATTTGTGTTCGTAAAAGAATACCACTGTTGAGCACATGCAACTGGAAGGTATCGAAAAATACTTGTTTGTACATCTTCAAGGTAAAGGTCATACTTCAGTGTCAAATGTTGAAGGTTGCAAGCTATGTTGCAACGCTAATCAGAAACTATAAGGTCTGCTATCTTCATACTAAAGTCAGTTATGAAGGACAGTGGAAGAATATGTCCCACACAATGTCAGGGTTTATAACTTTAAACTGGTTCTGTAACCTCGAGGTCAACGATCAAATTTCAAGGTCATCTTTTAAATCTGTAGATTTTTGTGTCTTGGCCATAACTCAGAAATGAATGAAACTACAGGGTTCCCATGGGGCCTTGGATTCAAGGAATGGACATGAATTTGACCAAGAGTCATTCAAGACCTTAAAATTCTGGAAAATGTGTCACTAGGCCTTGAAAATCCTTGATTGTTCATGAAATAAAAATACTAACAAGTACGTAATAACTATATAGTTTTATATGCCATAGTTCACGAAGGCGTAGTCCTATCTAGGACCCTCAGGTCATTACCTCTCCTCCCACTTCCCAAAAGCCTTGAATTTTATCAGTCCTTGCCTGCAGGAACCCTGAATTACAATCATCCAACTTCATACAAATGTTTAGAATAGTCGGAAGAAGTGTCACAGACAATAGTTGCTTGCACATCTTCAAGGTCAAGTCATACTTTACTGCTATGTGTTGAAAGTCACAAGTCATGTCCAGCCATAACTTAGAAACTGTTGGGGCTACAATCATTAAACTTCACTCACTGGCAGTCATAAAAATTAGTTTCATTTGGTAGTTTTTAGTGTGGGATTATGTGTTAGTCCATTGACATTTTTTGTTAGCTCAACTTTGGCAAAGCCAAATTTGAGCTTTTGTCATGGCCCGTCGTCGGTCCGTCCGTCCGTCCATCTGTCTGTCCTGGCCAACATTGGGGGTTTAAGAAATATTATTATTAGGGGCTACCTCCAAATTAAGGTAGCATTAGGGTTAGGAGTGGGGTGGGGTTAGGGTTTGGGGTAGCGCCAGAGTAGGGCTTAAGGTTGGAGGAGGGTTATGTATGGGGGGGGGTAGGGTTGGGGTCGGGGGGGTGTTAGTTTTAGTAGCCCCTAAACCGAAAAATAGCTCCTAATCCTATTGGTTTGGCTAGGGTGGGGGTGGGGTGGGGTGGGGTTAGGGGTAGCCCCAGAGTAGGGCTTAAGGTTGGGGGGGTTAGGTTCCAGGGGTGGGTGGGGGTTAGGGTCAGGGGTGGGCTTTTAGGGTCAGGGTGGGGGTAGGGTTAGGGTTATGGTTTGATTTTTGGGTGTAGGGGTGGGGTTAGGGTTAAATATAAGTCCTAGGGTGGAGGGGGTGGGGTTCTGGGTAAAATAAGGTTTTGGACTTACAAAATGGTTTTTTGGTAGCCCATAAACCCGAAATGTTGGAGCATCCGTCTGTCCGTACGTCAACAATTGGATACGGCTCGGGCTAGAGGCCATATTTATGAACCGATCTTTACGAAACTTCTTGGGTACCTTTGTTATGACCGTGGGATGAGAACGAGTGTTTTTTGGGTGCGGTCCGAAATTCAAGATGGCTGCCAGCCGCCATTTTGTACCGACTATGCAGAAATCTGTTTTTTGTACAGAACTTCCATATGAAAGCTCTGATTTGAATAATTTTTTGTATGAATGTTTAGTACCATGGGATACATCACATATAATACAGGTTTTTTTCTCGTGCGTAAATTATGCAAATTAGTCTAATTTTGATGTTTTTTGGTGTTACTTTCAGCACTGTAAGTGCAAATGCCAATACGGCTCGGGCTAGAGGCCGTATTTATGAACCGATCTTTATGAAACTTCTTGGGTACCTTTGGTATCACCGTGGGACGAGAACAAGTGTTTTTGGGTGCGGTCCGAAATTTAAGATGGTCGATGGCAGCCATTTTGTACAAAATTAGGTGCAATCAGATTTTTGCACAAAACTTCCATATGAAAGCGCTGATTTGACTAATTTTTCGTGTGAATGTTTAGTACCATGGGATACATCACATATAATACGTTTTTTTTTCTCGTGCAGAAATTATGCAAATTAGATGAATTTGGATTTTTTTCAGTGCGACTTGCACATAGTAAGTACACATGCCAATACGGCTCGGGCTAGAGTATGTATTTATGAACTGATCTTCACGAAATGTCTTGGGTACCTTTGTTATCACCTTGGGACAAGAACGAGTGTTTCTGGGTGCGGTCTAAAATTCAAGATGGCTGCCAGTGGCCATTTTGTACCGAAATTAGGTCTAATCAGTTTTTTGTACACAACTTCTATACGGCTCAGACTAGAGGCCATATTTATGAACCAATCTTTACGAAACTTCTTGGGTACCTTTGTTGTCACTGTGGGATGAGAGCGAGTGCTTTTGGGTGTGGTCCGAAATTCAAGATGGCCACCAGCAGCCATTTTGTACCAAAATTAGTGCAATCAGTCTTTTGTACAGAACTTCTGTATGAAAGTTCTGATTTGAATAAATTTTTGTATGAATGTTTAGTAACATGGAATACATCACATATTGTAAGGGGTTTTTTTTCGTGCAGAAATTATGCAAATTAGATGAACTTTGATTTATTCAGTGCTTCTTACACAATGTAAGCACACATGTCAATACGGCTCAGGATAGAGGCTGTATTTATGAACCGATCTTCACAAAACTTCTTGGGTACCTTTGTTATCACCTTGGGACAAGAATGAGTGTTTCTGGGTGCGGTCCAAAATTCAAGATGGCTGCCAATGGCCATTTTGTACCAAAATTATGTCCAATCAGTTTTTTGTCACAAGTTCTATACAGCTCGTATTTATGAACTGAGCTTCACAAAACTTTTTGGGTACCTTCGTTTTCACCTTGGGACAGGAACGAGTGTGTTTTGGGGTGCCTTTGTTATCACTGTGCTATGAGAACAAATATTTTGGGGTTCAGTCAGACCCACTCTGGGACTCAAAGATTTCTTTTCTAGTTTAGCATCTGACTGTCACCCACCTTTACAATACTTTACCTATACATTTGTTACAGGCAATGGTCAGTATTTATGTACAGACTGTTACAATACTTTATATGTACCCTTGTTATCAGGTCATTACCTAGATGTTTGTCATTGCTGTGTCACATACTATACATGTACATGTCTTTGTCTTGACAAGTTGAGCTACAGTGTCATTGACACTTTCATTTGTTTTTCATTAGGAGTTCAAGAAGGTTGAAAGAAAATATCAGGGAACCTCAGCTGGACCAGCAAGGGCTTTCCATTCTGAAAAAGTCTATTATGATGAAAATACAAAAGGTGATGCAGGTTAGCATTCATTTTTATTTCTGGACTATTTGTATCAACCCTTTAGCTAACAAATGAAGAGAAATCGCCAAACGTATTCGTGAGGAACACTTACTAATTTCATATACATACACTATGATTCGGGTGTAGTTGTAGCAAAATTGCAGTATCTCTAATTTTTTAACACGGTCATAAACAATATAATAAATGCGAGTTATGTTTCTGGACTGATCTAAAAATAATAAATGCAGCCACTGATCATTTGTGAATGGGTGGGAAACACAAATAAACGATAAGCCTCAATTATTTAATGTTGAATGTGAGTTAATGCTATGATCATAATTTAAAATAAAACACACTGCAGCGCTACGAAAATGGGAAGGGGAGAAAAAGTATTCAGAACAGAAAAGTATAATCCCCAATGCAGAAATGTGGTCAGAACAGGTTAACACAGACACAAGAATATGTGGCTAATTCCTTAGCCCACGAAATGGAAAACGAAAAATATCATGTTCACAGTCTCAACTCCATCCTTCTTTTATTTACTGAAAAATGCATACTGGGATTGAAATCATTTTGTGATGCTTTTCTTGTTTCAGTAGTAACATTTTTTGTCCTGGGCAGGAATATCTGCCAGCTGCAAGCAAAGACATCAGAGTAAAGCTTCATCTAATCTTTCTCTTAGGCTAAAAAAAATTAAATACTTTGGTTCTCAGGCACCTGGTCTCTAGAAATCAATGAGGGAGGCAGTTTTCTTTTTTATTAGCTCACCTGGCCTAAAAGGCCATGTGAGTTTTTCTCATCACTTGGCATCCGTTGTCGTCTGGCATCTGTAAACTTTTCGCATTTTCATCTTCTTCGCTGTAACTGCTGAGCCGGTGTGAACCAAACTTGGCAGGATTGGTCTGTTGGAGGTCCTCTACAAATGATCGTCATTTTGTTCCCGTCAGATGAAAAACATGGCTTCCAGAGGCATTCTTTGATTCTGGTTGGTGGATTTTCAAAAATCTTTTCCTCTGAAACTGCCAGTCCAGATGTTTTGAAACTTCACATAAATGAGGACTGGGACCCCCTTTACCAGCGATCCTCATTTAATGTTGATCGGGTCACAAACATGGCCGCAATTTTGACTTATAGTTACTATAGAAATCCTATGAGAAATCACATTTTCATCATCTTCTCTGGAACTACTGAGCCGACATGAACCAAATCTGGCAGGGATAGTCTATGGGAGGTCCTCTACAAACGATCCTCATTTTGATCCCTAAGGGTTGAAAAACCTGGCCTCCCGAGGCATTCTTTTATTCTGGTTGGTAGATTTTCAAAAATCAAAAATTTTGATACTTCACATAAATGTGATGACTGGTACCGCCTCTACCAATGAGCCTTATTTAATGTTGATCGGGTTGTAAACATGGCCGTAGTTGCGGCTTATAGTTACTATAGAAACCCTAATGGGAAATCACATTTTCATCTTATTCTCTGGAACTACTGAGCCGATGTGAACCAAATCTGGCAGCAATAGTCTATAGTAGGTCTTCTACAAATGCTCTTCATTTTTGTTACCATGCATCAAAAAACATGGCTACCAGAAGCATTATTTATTCTGATCAGTGGATTTTGAAAAATCTTCTCTGAAACAACAGGGCCAAACGCTTTGAAACTTTGCATGGTTGATAACTGGGACACCCTCTACCAATGCTCCACATTTAATGTTGATCGAGTTGCAAACATGGCTGCAATTGTGGCTTATAGTTACTATAGAAACCCTATGAGAAATCACATTTTCATCTTCTCTGGAACTACTGAGCCAACATGAACCAAACTTTGCAGGAATAGTCTATGAGAGCATGGAAATGTTTGGCCGCCAGAGGCTATATCCTAATGCTTAACCCAATGCCTCTCCTGTCTGCATGAAGATCTGTACTGTCAGCAAAATACTTGTATTTTTATACTGTACCAATGACCCAGACTTAGCTGGTGCTAACTCTTAAATTCTAGGGCCAAACACAAATTTTCCCCCCCCCTCCCCCAATCCCCCAAATTTGCATCACAATCCTATGTCATATGTGGTCCTCCATACTTTTGTCCACTGCACATGCGCAGTGTCCAGGAAGTAACGAAATTGGAGCCAAATCCTTATTCTTTGTTTGGCCCTTCAATCAGTAACATCTCACTGATATCTGTGCTTATAATCTCGGTTTAAATGATGTCAGACACAAAATCATGAAAGAAATGGTGGATCTAAGGATGAAATAAGAGGATGAGAGGAAGAAACAGTGGAAGGATGTGTTCAGGCCTGTAACTTATAGTTTTTATGCAAAATTATTTCATGTTCCCTAATTTCGGGCGAAGCCAAATTTGAGCTTATGCCATGGCCAGTCGTCCGTCTGTCCGTCAACAATTCAATAAGGCTCGGGTTAGAGGCCGTATTTATGAACCAATCCTTACGAAACTTCTTGGGTACCTTGTTATGACTGTGGGACGAGAACGAGTGTTTTGGGGTCTGATCCAAAATTCAAGTTGCCCTCTGGCGGCCATTTTGTACAGACTTAGGTGAAATCAGATTTTTGCGCAGAACTTCCATATGAAAGCGCTGATTTGAATAATTTTTTGGATGAATGTTTAGTACCATGGGATACATCACATATAATACAGGGTTTTTTCTCGTACGTAAATTATGCAAATTAGACTAACTTTGATGTATTTAGTGTTACTTTCAGCACTGTAAGTGCAAATGCCAATACGGCTCGAGCTAGAGGCCGTATTTATAAACCGATCTTTACGAAACTTCTTGGATACCTTTGGTATCCCCATGGGACGAGAACGAGTGTTTTTGGGTGCGGTCTGAAATTCAAGATGGCCGATGGCAGCCATTTTGTACAAAATTAGGTGCAATCAGATTTTTGCACAGAACTTCAATTCCATATGAAAGCGCTGATTTGAAAAATTTTGTGTGTGAATGTTCAGTACCATGGGATACATCACATATAATACGGGTTTTTTTCTCGTGCAGAAATTATGCAAATTAGATGAACTTTGATTTTTTCAGTGCTACTTACACACAGTAAGTACACATATCAATACGGCTCAGGCTAGAGGCTGTATTTATCAACCGTTCTTCACGAAACTTCTTGTGTACCTCTGTTATCACCTTGGGACGAGAACGAGAGTTTCTGAGTGCGGTCCAAAATTCAAGATGGCTGCCAGTGGCCATTTTGTACCGAAATTAGGTCTAATCAGTTTTTTGTACACAACTTCTATACGGCTCAGGCTAGAGGCAGTATTTATGAACCGATCTTTACAAAACTTCTTGGGTACCTTTGTTATCACCATGGGATGAGAACGAGTGTTTTTGGGTGTGGTCCAAAATTCAAGATGGCCACCAGCATCCATTTTGTACCAAAATTAGTGCAATCAGTCTTTTGAACAGAACTTGTATGAAAGTTCTAATTTGAATAAATTTTTGTATTAATGTTTAGTAAAATGGAATACATCACATACAGTAGGCTGTATTTATCAACCGTTCTTCACGAAACTTCTTGTGTACCTCTGTTATCACCTTGGGATGAGAACGAGTGTTTCTGAGTGCGATCCAAAATTCAAGATGGCTGCCAGTGGATATTTTGTACCAAAATTAGGTCCAATCAGTTTTTTGTCACAACTTCTATACAGCTCGTATTTATGAACTGATCTTCACGAAACTTCTTGGGTACCTTTGTTTTCACCTTGGGACAGGAATGAGTGTGTTTTGGGATGCCTTTGTTATCACTGTGCTATGAGAACAAATATTTTGGGGTTCAGTCAGACCCACTCTGGGACTCAACGATTTCTTTTCTAGTTTAGCATCTGACTGTCACCCACCTTTACAATACTTTACCTATACATTTGGTACAGGCTACGGTCAGTATTTATGTACAGACCATTACTAATCTTTATATGTACCTTTGTTATCAGGTCATTTCCTAGATGCTTGTCATTGCTGTGTCACATACTATACATGTACATGTCTTGACAAGTTGAGCTACAGTGTCATTGACACTTTCATTGTCATTTTTTAACTGAAATTTCTTGGGAGTTTTGGCTTGGTAACAGAATGTTTATTCTGTTTTTCCCCATGGTTACGTCCTCACCCTAGGGTGGTTAAGCGTTTCGGTCATGCATCTACCATCTGATGTACTGCAGTTTCTTCTCAGGAAGCCTCTGTTTTGCATCAGATAGTGTTAAAATTGGTTACTGATTTTGGGCCATATTTCAGTGTCTGGAGTCGTGTTTCCAGTTTTTATTCACTTTTGTTTTTGTTGACAACGGTTACTTCTGACAGTGATTCCTTGTCTTCTATTAGTTCTACTCATAGCCAGATACATTAATATTGTCCAGAGGTGTAACATTAATTTTTAAACATGTTTTAAAAATTTTTGTCTACACTTAAGCTTTTTTGGGATCCATTTGGGCTCATCGTTCCCATTGGGAACTTGGGCTCATCTTGAAAATTTTTTTCTTTTGAATTAATTTTCGAAATGTTTGTAATGGATTATTATTATTATGTATCTTTGTTTTCAAGGGTTGGTGCGAGTACAATGACTGTTTAATATTTTTTCAAAATGAAAGAATATTGTTCAATTGTAAATTGAGGAAGTCTTCCCCTGATTCTCATGTTCATTGTATTTGTTGCAGTCTGTGTACTCTCACTAATTCTTGCTCAGTGTGTGCCAATTCAGATGACAAACGTTGGAGACGTGTGTCACGATATATTGTTAGTGGTGAGAGGTCCATGCCAGTCCTCTCTTCACAGGGTCACTCTAGCTTTTTCAGTCTCTTTTTCAGAGGAACAAGAACAGAGTGATGTATCCGTGATGTCTTCAAAAGTGTGCTTCCGTCATCGCAATAATGAGCTAGCGGGTAAGTGCTCAAGGAATGCGGCAAGTGCCTAAGAGATCCCACGTAGGATCGACGGTCACTTGTCGCCCGCTAGCTCCCCCGGTGAAGCAATCATTCATGGAATGGTTGTAACGCTGGGTTTGTCCATTGTGGTCCAGGAGAGGAGAAGGGGTGTTGCGAGCACTATAATCTCGAATCACGCACACCCAGCGACGACGGATCGGAGGATTGAATGGAGGAAGCCAGTCAGTCCGGTAGCTAGCTTGTCCAGGTCTACCTGGACCGCGAGCGAGAGAGGCCCTCTCTCTCTCTCTTACAACAACATCTGGGCTCCGTCGCATAGACAGTCTGATGCGGCTTGTCTATTGGCTTCCTCATCCTCACGTCGGCACACACAACCGCACCTTGGCTATGTGACCACAGATATCCAGCCTGCTTTACCGACCAGGGAGTCCACGTCGTCCGGGTCACGCCATCTGCTATCCTCAGATACGAGGCCTTTCCAGTCGGGACGTTTGCATATGAGAAGTATGCAGGAATTAACATCCCTGGAGCTTCCAGCGGCTAAATTACGTAAGACCTCCGTGACGGACTTGCTATCACAGATAGCTCAATTCATCACAGCATCCAAGCAGCTAATCGAAACTTTTTCAGTAAAGAAACTGTCTGAGCAAGCTGGGTCGATTTGCTCCCCTGCAGAGTCAGTAAGGGACGACCGAGATTTTTATGTGGTCCAGGCGGATGGTAAAAGGGAATCAGCACAGCTGAAATTTTCCCTTTCCAAACAACTTAAGGTGGCCGTAGATTTCATCCAGCATAACCTTTTAGAAGTTGTCTGTCCGGACCAAAATGCTGTGTTACCTGATAAGAAACTGAAAGCATCACTGGGCACAGACTTTTTTGGCCAGATTAGGGACACTGTCCGTGAGTTTCTGACCCAGTCCAGAAATGTCACACGGACATTTGAACTTTTGAAAGATGCTATATTGAAGCTAGCCTCTAAGACTGGCAAATCCGGTTTCTTATCGCCTAGCGCTATACAGCTGCCTTTCATCAATGCTGGTCATAGATTTGAAATGGCAGGATAAGGCGTGCCGAGAGTTCCTCTGCGTTTGGACGACCAGGCTGAAGACCTGGAATTGTCATTGCCGGCATCCATGTCTATTAACTCCAGTATACTGGAGATGACAATCCCGTCAAAAGAATTAATTTAGATGCATTATCTTACGCAGATCACCTTACCAGAAGCATTATCATTACGTCTCGAAGGGAAAGAATTCCAGGATGTTCAAACTTCCTTGAGAGTTCTTTTTTGAAGGCTATAGCATATTCTACATATAACCCTGCCCTTTCAGTGGCAATATGGAGTTAGACGTGATGCTGCCCTGGCTGCATCCACAAGAGTGGATAGTAAGGTGAAAAAACTCTCTTCCAGTCGCTCTGGTCTCAGGAGAGCTTCTCTTCGACGTTAAACTTTCTACAATCTATAATCAGATTAGTAAGAAAGCTTTGGATTCTCTGCTTTTAATTCTGCTTTGAAAAAGTCGGACTCAGCAGGGAGGAGTAAGGCAGGTACTTCGGGGGTGAATACTTCCAAAGAAAGTTCCTATAGAGGATCTAAGAAAGCCTCTACGTCTTACCCCGGAGACCGTCAGAGTAGCGACTCATATAGGGGTCGTAATGCTGGCCGAAATAACTGGTCAGATGCCCCTAGGTCGACTGGGTGAGGTGCGGGTCATGGAGGACGTGGTTTCTCCTCCCACAATCCTCGCAGGGCCAGGAGGTGATGGTCTAAATCTCTATTGCGTTCCAGTGGGCAGAAGGCTGTCGAGATTCTTCACCAATTGGTTGTCAATTACGGACGACCCATGGGGGCAAGGGGTTATTTCCGAAGGTCTAAACTGTCCTTCAAGGAAAAACCTCTGTTAACTCAAAGTCCACGCTAGTCTCAGCTTCCGTTAAACGTTCAGAAGAGAGATTCACTTCTATCAGAAGTTCAATCTCTTCTGGACAAGAATGCTATAGATGTCGTAGAAAACCAGGAATCTCCAGTTTTCTGCAGTCACCTGTTCCTGGTTCCAAGATCAGATGGCTCGTTTCGTCCAGTTATAGATCTGAGCTGGATAAACAAGCTGATCATGGCTCCAAAATTTTATATGGAGACCATCCGATTGATCAGAACGAGCACTCGAGTGAACGATTATGCTGCGAGCATAGATCTCAAGGTTGTGTACTTTTACGCCATGGTACATCCGGCATTTAGAAAGTACCTTCGCTTCGCTGTCCCAGGAGTTGATTTCAGTTCAGAGCAATGATGCTCTGGTCTGAATCTAGCGCCCTGGGCCTTCACTCGAAAAATGATCTTGGTAATGACTCATTTCCAAGCTCATTCATCTGTGCTAATGTCGGCCTACTTGGACGACATTCTTCAGGGTTACGGCAACAAGTTAGCGCTTCAGAACGATGTTCAGAGTCTTCTTCAATTGCTCCGATGTCTCGGTTTCATAGTAAACGAAAAGAAGTCGGATCTAGTGCCGTCCAAGTCATTCAACCACGTGGGAATGAGCTTAGAGACCCACAACAATCTCGTTCGCCTGTCGTTAACCAGAGCGATATTAGTCAGTTGTTACGCTCGCTTTTGTCTTCACTCAGATGTAGTAACAGCGAGAGAATTCATGAGACTGACAGGTTTGTGCGGAGCCACTGCAGATCTTATTCCGATGGAGCGGCTACGCACTCGTCCACTCCAAATTTATTTTATCTCAGAATTGGAGTGTGAAGACTCATTCGCTCGAATCGAACATCGTCTTGTCAAATCAAGTGAAACAAGAGATTCCAACTTGGGCAGATATTCAGTGGTTAACTCATGGAGTACCACTGCAACTGCTGGATCTGAGTTTTACGATAATGACGGATGCAAGTCAAACAGGTTGGGGCGCAACTGTGAGCCCAACGTATTCAAGGTGCCAGGGTCTTTGGGATCTGCAGTTCCTAAACAAGCACATAAACATCAAGAGATGATGTCAATATGGCTTGCGCTATGTCAATGAATGAACATTCTTCAGAATTCACATGTTCAAATTCTGTCTGACAATTCGGCAGTAGTAGCATACATTCAGAACCAGGGAGGCACTCATTCCATTCCGTTATTCAATTTAACGGAAAGGATCCTTCTGTTTGTCCTAGAGCATCAGGTTCTTCTATTGGTCCATCATATACCGGGTCATCTGAATGTTCTAGCGGACTTCCTTTCTCGGAAAGGTCACATGTTGCCATCTGAATGGACTCTCAACAAACGAGTATTCTATCAAATTTGCTACCAATGGGATCGTCCAATAATAGACTTATTTGCGACACATCTCAACAATCAGTTGCAGACATATGTGTCGCCATGCCCAGATCCTAGAGCGTTTGCAGTAGACGCTCTCTCAATCTCTTGGGATGGAATGATAGGATACACGTATCCTCCAGCTCCGTTGATTCAGTAGATATTGCTAAAAATCAAGCAATCTCACTGCAAGATTCTGTTGGTAGCATCTCTGTCACTCCAGAGACCATGGATAAATCTACTCAGGTGTCTGTGATGTGGGACATTCTGTGGAAGCTTCCTCCACAGGAGGACCTTCTTTCGCAGGGGAAATCGCGCACACTGCATCACAACCCGCAAGATCTCAACCTTCACATATTTCCGTTGTGCGGTCCTTCTTGCACAACAAGCATTTTACAGGATGAGCAGTGGATGCAATTTCAAACTGTAGGAGGACCTCCTCTCCACTAAATTATGCTGCTAAGTGGAAGGTTTTCTATAGGTGGTGTAGGGATCATTCTATTGATATTTATGATCCCTCCATTCCAGACATTGCTAATTTTCTGGTCTACTTGTTTGATGAGATCAAACTGCAGCCAATAACCATTAAGGGTTATAGGTCTATGCTATCGGATACCTATGTCCATCATGATAGGTTATAGATTGGATCTAATGTCTCTTTGTCTAAGTTAGTGAAAAACTTTTCGATAAATAGACCTAGAACCCTTAGGTTAATTCCTAATGCCCTCTTTGTTCTGGGGTATTTGACCCAGAGCAAGGGTAAGGGGGGGGGATGGTGTTCCCTTATGTCACCTGCTTTATAGTGAAAAGCAAGGGAATACTTCCTCTGAAGTCAGTAATTCCGAGTCGGTGCTGGGATGGTTTTAAAGTGTAAAGCTAATGTCTATCTCATTTATGTAATATTTTTAAAGTTTAGCTCAGTGTGAAGCATTTGTATATGTCACGTGTCATACGAGTGCTAATATACAATCCTCAGACACTTTTAAATGAGTATAAAGAGTCTCATTCTCTGGACAATCTTTGTTTATTGGACTTCCTTTAAAAAGATTGGAATAATGGGTTATACTGGATGTTAATAGAGATCATTGATGTTATTGTGCTCAATTACGGAATGGTATTGTGTCTTTCTTTTTTGATACAAACAAGAAAGATACATGTAAAACCTGTTCTCCTCTTCTCCTTGAGGGGATAATTCTGTTTACATGTAATTGAGCCTCTTGGATTTTCCTTTATGTCCTAGGTCCTCCAGCCTTTTTTTCTATTCAGCTAAGTCTGGGTCATTGGTACAGTATAAAAATGTTAAAAAATTTATAGTAATTTATATATTTTTTATACTTACCAATGACCCATCTGGGGATGGCCCTCCCATGAGTTGGGAATTCATACCTCCCCGCTGATTAGATAACGCTTACCAGGCACTAGTTTTAAGAATGAGGATTTGGCTCCAATTTCGTTACTTCCTGGACACTGCGCATGCACAGTGGACAAAAGTATGGAGGACCACATAGGACATCTAATTTTTGGATTTTGATGCAAATTTGGGGGATTGGAGGAGGGGGGGGGGGCAAAATCTGTGTTTGGCCCTAGAATTTAAGAGTTAGCATCAGCTAAGTCTGGGTCATTGGTAAGTATAAAAAATATATAAATTACGATAATTTTTTTAACTTTGTGAGAATCTGGTTAGGGTTGGTTACAGTTTTCTCCACTGAGAACTGGGAAAAAAACAAATATTGTGTGTACAGTACAAGTCAAAATAAGTTGTCGCATAATTGCAATAAACTAAGTAAACTGCTGCTCCTTCACTGACAAGATCAGAATCTGACATTTTCTGGAAAGCTATCAGTGAGAGCTTTCCAGAAAATGGTGTCAGCTTCTGGTCTTATCAGTGTAGGAAGAGAAAGATAATAGTTTATAAGGTTATCCTACAGCTTATTTTGACCTATACTGTAAACAAGTGCATCTGTAATTATGTTAATACATGTATTAATACATGTTAATTATGTATCAATACATGTATTATCTTAATACATTATGTTGATACATGCATCAAGGTACATATCAGAAATACTGATTGATGGCAGGTGTTTGGAAAGCATGGAAGTTTTGTTTATTTTCCTTTCTCATCATGTAGAACTAACTGACCAGTCAATTATGATATCATTTAAGATATGACAAAATTATTGGAATAAAATTTGTTTCCTTTAACCCTTTACATATCCAAAGCTATTTGAAAGAGAATTCTGTCTGAAAAAAATTGTAATTTTCAAAATATTTAATCTTCTTTTACTGATTTTTTTGTTGAAACAGATTTAAAAAATGTGTGGATTTTCAAGAAATCTTCTTTGAAATTACAAGTTCAAATGTTTTGAAACTTGATGTGACTGATGACTGGAACCCCCTCTACCAATGATCCTCATTTAATTGTCATCGGGTTGCAAGTGTGGCTGCAATTGTGGCTTATAGTTACTATAGAAACCCTATAGGAAATCACATTTTCATCATCTTCTCTGAAAGTACTGAGCCAATGTGAACCAGACTTGGCAGGCATGGTCCATGAGAGGTTCTCTACAACTGTTACTCATTTTATTCCTATTGGATGAAAAACGTGGCTGCCAGAAGCATTCTTTGATTCTGATTGGTCAATTTTGAAAACTCTTCTCCTCTGAAAGTACAAAGTCAGGTGTCTTGAAAACTTCATATGATTGAGGACTGGGACACCTACCAATGATCCTCATGTAATGTTGATGTAATGTTGCAAACATGGCCACAATTGCAGCTCATAGTTACCATGGACATCCTATGGAAAATCACATTTTTATATTTTTGATTCTGAATGATGGATCTTGAAAAATCTTCTCCTCTAAAACCACAGGGTCAAATGTTTTGAAACTTTGCATGGTTGATGACTGAGACACCCTCTACCAACAATCTTCATTTAATTTTGATCGGGTTGCAAACATGGCTGCAATTATGGCTTTTTCTCCAGAACTACTGAGCTGATGTGAACCAAACCTGGTGAACGATTACAGGCTCTTTAGAGCCTCTAGTTTATTTTTTGTTTTCTTAAAGTAAACCTGAAAAGAATCTATCACATTTCCCCCTACTTTCAATTTAATTATCTACATGAACCCTAACCTTGGCTGTGTAGTGATCAGAAGGGCTAAGAACAACATCTGCCAAACTAAAATGGAGCTTCAGTATTCATGGAAATGTATGAGAGTGTCTTTATCAGGTCGTGCAGATGTTATTCTCTGCCCCTGTGGTCAATATATAAACCTGCCATTCCATAAAATCAATGTGCCAATACAATACCAAATGATATAGAACCAAATTTTCAGTCTAAATCAAATTTTATTTGTAACTCTATCAGGACAAAAACGAAAAAAGCATAAACTTAAAAACAAAACAAAAAAACCCACATAATCTTTGAAAACAAGATGGAATACCATCAACCCAAATTAACCCTGAAGGGACTAATTCCGACTTTAAATTTGATCATTTTTACTACTGCTGGGTTATCTCACATCTCAAATTGTAAGTACCTTGGCAGTTGCTTTTTGGCAAAATTTTGGCTGCCTATAGAAGGCAGCCAAGACTTTATTAAAAAACAACTGCAAGCCACAGCTATGAGAGAGCTTTCCAGTAAATGATAACAGGACAAGGATTTCATCAGATCTGCATTTCGAATTAACATGTAGATTATGTGCAGTTAACATGCACCTGTTGCCATTAACATACACTGCTCTATAGACAAAAATATACCCAGATTTCTCTGAGTAATGGTAGGCAATACCATTGGATTGTAACCCTTGTGTCAGGTACCATGTCTAGGATGACATATTGGACTTCTGGTGGGAGCCCACAGTTTAACCCCTAAGAGCCTAATCCTGATTTTGCTCAATTTTTACCACCTCTAAAAAGGTGCCTAAACATGTGGACTCTGGGTAAATTTAAAAGTTAGATTCTAAGAATCTTGGCAGTTGTTTCAAGGCAAGTCTTGGCGGCCTATGTAGGCAGCCAAGACTTGCCCATAAACAACTGAAAGTCATTGGATGTAGACTATCAAAGTGTAGCAAAAACGTATAAGAATCTCCAGGCCTTTAAGGGTTAAAGTGATTTGTTGTAATCACCAAATACTCGAAAATCTTCTGCAGTGGGACAGTTCACTTTTTGTAGACAAGTTTAATAATCATTTGCATTCAAAAGTTGATGAGAAACCACAACATTTTGAAGATCATACCAATCAAATTCTCTTCGTAATTACCTGCTTCTTCAATTTGTATTAATAACCATGGAATTAGTTTGATTTTGCCATTTTGGGATTAGAACAAAGAGAAGAATTTTGAAATGTCAATAAAAATGACGATCCAATAAGCAATCAGCCACTTACACTTTACAATGGGGTCTTGTAACAAATAAATATAGATTGATAATAGTGCTGGGTGATATTGACCAAATAACAAACGTTTTGGGGGAAAGAAGATCCTCATTAACGATATAATAATGATATTGTTCTCTTGTGAAGGTTGCGTTTATTCTTTGTAAATAGGGTTGATACAGATTAGTGTCTTGAATTCAATAGACTCAGCTGTATTAACCAGAAATATACTGAGCACATATACTTTTGTGTCTCAATTTAATAATAACTTTGATTTAAAATGTGTGTTGTAACATGTGTATGTTCATGGTCAACAGTCACATTTCATATCAGAATGCAATGTTCATTTTTCAGTTTTTTACCCTCCTTGATGTACTTCTTCGAAGTTTATTGGAATGCAGTCAACATTGGAGAGACATATCAAGGGAGGTAACTGAATTGAACAATGAACTTTACAAACTGAAAACGACTCAGTGACAATCATGTGGCATACATGTTGTGAAACAATCATCTGCCACTGAAATAAAAGATTGTGTTTTAGTTTTTCTCTCCATTTTATTCTCCTATTGTGGTCATGAAATCATACTGCAGACTACCGGATGAACACATTGTATTTATTTTCTTAACGTAATGACTTATGTGCTCAGTGTATCATGTTCGAAGGCCACTGACTTCAATCAGCTGAGAAACGTCCTGGCCACTATAAAAAACAAAATCAGCTCACTTATTGTGTTCTTTAAGCCTAAATAACCTCTCCAGAACTTATTAGTGTTAACTTTTAAGTTTTCCAAACAAATCTGGAATGGAACGGAACTGCATTCTATGAGTAGTCTTATGTTTTTGTCAGTCCAGGAGGGCATAACAATACCGTGTATTTTCATTTTCTTTTCTAACGATGTTCATACCAACCATATTTTTTTTTAACCAGCTGTATCCATTTAATCGGGAAACTGCCCAGCACTAGTGTCTCCTTCACCACCATTTGAGGGGAGTATGGATGTGTGTGTGTGGGGGGGGGGGGGAGGGGGGGGGGAGGGATGCAGTAGTTGCTGTGAAAAAAAAACAATGCTCAGCAACTCAATTTTTCTCGAAGATTTTTATTTAGTTTCCTGACAATTTGCAATCTCTGATCGTCTTTTAAATAATATACTTTGATGTCTCTGAAAAATAAATATGTTGATGATGCGATCACTTTTCTTTAGCAATGCAAATTGAAATTTTACAACATATTTTGGTTATTATTAACAAAAAACAGGTTGCAAGTTGATACAGTGTTAGTAGTTGTTGTTCTAGGTAAATGCCATTGTTTGATGAAGTGAAAGGTGATACGCATTGCACAACAGCTTTCATGTCATCAAACGTCATGGATTGGGAGAAGTTACTGCACCAGTAAGATTTGATGTCATCTTGGGGACAGGAAGGTAGCAGTAGTTTGAATGGTGACAATTTTTGCTGACATTTTAGCAATTCAGCTATATCGAGATCAGTGGAATCTCCAGTCATGAAGCAAATAAAATCCCAAATTGAATCATGCAGAGAATTTTTAATAGGATCCAATTAAGCCTGAATATAAGCAACTTGTCATTTGAAAAATGGGGTCCCCAGTGAAGTTGATGATGCTATCCCATACAGTGGGCCAATTTATCCTTTAGATACATCTTTCTGGTTTGGCTTGAGACCTTGATTCAGACTGAGGTTCACAGAGGGTAGCATCACCGAATTCACCCCCGGGACCTCATTTTGCAGATGACAGTCTGCTTATTTTCAGGCTTGGATCCAATCTCAGATGAATTCTCACGGTTCTTCGAGTTGTGGATGTTGCACCTTCTGATAATCATTGTTGGTCTCCACAGAAGTGTTAATGTATTGTTTGGCTGACTTATCAGCAAAAAGGAAGAGTGGAAGAGAAGACATGTAACAGGATATTGAGAACATCTAGGTGATTAAAAAATTCTTAATCTGTGCATCTCAAATCGAATCACTGAAAATTTTGAATGAAATCGAATTTCAAAGCATGGCAGTCTGTACCTTACTGTTAAAAAATTCATTCACAGATGACTGACCACATTAGTGGTTTTATGGAGTCTTGAAAGATTTCTATTTAAAAACAAAAAAAAAATCTCTGTCCTGTCATTTGTTTGAAATAAATTATAGCTGTAAATTGATTAAACACTTCATTACAGGAAAGTCACAGACTAACACATTCCAAGTGGGACCAGTCAGATTTAGTGTACATGCTGGAGATATTTTGAAACAGAATGCAGACTGCATAGTTCATGGTACAAATTCTGAGTTTTCCTTTGAACTGGGTATGTTTGTGTTAATATTTTTACAGTGAGACTAAATTCAGGAATAGACAATGTCTATTGAATTTTAAAGCATGGATGCATCAACATAATAGAAAAGATTCTACCAGATGATTGCATCTTAATGAGAGATGAGCTTTCTGTTATTTCTCCAGTAGAGTCCACTAAATTGGATATTTCTTGATTTAATATATACATAGGTTACTATTGTGGATTTCCAAGATGATGTATTGAAGTCAAGATCTTGTCTCTGGGGATATATCGATGAGTCCATAGGGACAAGTCGATATATGAACTAGAGGCAAGGTCGAGACTCTGTTGATATATGACATGGAGTTGATATATAACCCAGAGGCAAGTTAAGGTTGACACTTCAATACACCATCTTGGAAACCCACATGGTGGAAAAATTTGTTTTATTTTTCATATTTAACGCATGATAGGCCTGCATTTATATAAAAATATCATCATGGCAAAAAATGATCTAGTCTAATTTATTTAATTGAGCTGGTGATTTTTAGCTCAACTTTCAGCCCGAAAACCTTTAGCACAGTCTACAGGCCATATATATTTCATTGGGATTTCATTGTAACTTGATAGGATGACTCATTTTGGAATAATTTCACTGTAACTTGGTAACATTGGTTGACATACATTAACTGTGAGGGTGACATTAACCCACCAATCAATTCTTTAGTACAGTCTACACCTCATATTATTTTTATTATTGAAAACATAGCATACAGGGAACAGAAATTAACATATTTTCAAATATCACAATTCTTGTCGTATTTCATAATCCTTTCATAAACAATGAACATTATCCTCTTCATCAAACACAACACACAGTCAAGTTAAGCTAAAGTGCCATTGACACTTTCATTGAAGATGCCAGACACAAATCAATGATGGTTTTGATGGAATCAACAGTGTAGCAGGATGCTGGAAGTGAATAACGGTGGTTTTGGATGTTCAAGGCTGTAACTTTAAAATTTTTATGTAAAATTATTCATGTTCCCCAATTTTGAGATATGCTTCTGAACGTCGTCATTATAATATGACTCCATTGTTGTTTTGTCAGTATTACTTCACTTCCCTCTCCTGAATCCTCCTGTTATACTCCCAAGCTCCTTCGGCTTCTTTTTTGAAGAATTTTTTTATCAAATTCTTTGGAGTTTAATTTGTAAACGGAATAGGTATTCCATTTATCCCCTATGTTTACGTCCTGTTCATTACTGTTCAGGACGTTTTGTATTCTTGCATTTTCTACCAGATGCATTGTTTTTTCTTTATATGAAGATCAAGCTTTGCAATCAGGTGGCTGTTGATCAGTTACTGACTTTGGGCCTTTGTTGTGCTTGTTGTTGGTTAGTTTCCAGTTTTTCCTCTTGTCGTTGTTGTCTGTTCAATAACATTTAGGATTCAGTGTTTAGTTAAAAACAATTATTGTTTTTTCCATTAGGATGCATATATCTTATGAGCCCCACTCTGATGAGTAAACAGAGCTAGCTGCCAAGGTGCTCATTATTTTTGCACAGGATTACGGCCCTTAATTAATCCTCTGCATGCAACTAGCTTGACCGGTGAAGTGGTCGTCCCTATATGGGAACTGGGTAGTTCCATTGCGGTTAAGTAGTATAACATGGGTAGAGCGAGCATCTCATAATATAAAGCTCACCCAGCGATGGTGGCAAAATTAGAAGAAGCCTGAAAGTTTCTCTATGGAATGCTCAGCGAGATCTGGGGTCAGATCATGAGTTGGAGAACCCTCTCTGTCCCATTAGGAGTCAGGGTTGACTGTGTCCATTTCAAGAAACCATAATGAGTCGGAACACGCGTCTGGATGTTCCTTCCACACTGCAGCTGGGGTCGGCGACAGTTATGGCTTTTTCTTCTTACATGGAAGCTCAAAGGGGATTAGCCTACATATTTTTCAATGGGATACTCGGCGAGATCTGGGGTCAGATTGCGAGTTGGAGAGCATTCTCCATCCCATCGGGGTCGACTGTTTTCTGTCGTGAAAAACTTCAATGAGTGGAAGCACCCGTCCAAAATGTTTGAGTCAGGATGCTCCTTCCACACTTCACCTGAGGTTGGCTGTTGTTATGGCTTCCTCTTCTTCCATGGAAAAGCACGCTAAGGGGTAGAAGCCTACAAGTTTCCAAATGGAACGCTCGGCAAGGTCTGCAGCCAGACCATGAGCTGGAGAACCCTCTCCGTTCCATCAGCAGTCGGGATCGACTGTTTCCGCTTCGAGAAACTTTAGTGAGTTGGGATGCCCATTCTTGCTTGCGGTCCAGGCCGCTCCTTCCACACTGCACCCAGTTGCAGCTATGGCTTATTCCTCTGTTTCATTGATAGAGCATGTTAGACCACACACTAGCTGTCCAACTTTGCATGTTCATGCTGTTCCACGGAGATGTTCCCAGTCTTTACCTCCGAAGTCAGATTAATCTGTAGCTAGTGGTTCGAGGCATTTTTATACGGGATATGCGTCGAAAGATCTGTGGTCAGATCTCAGTCCCGTGAGCAGCATATGAAGAAGCGGATAATCGCTGCTCTGCAAGCCTCATTTACAGACCTCCTGCCGCAGTTTGCGCAGCATATCGCAGCAGCCCAGTAGTCACAGGTTCATTTGTCAACAGTCTCTGTTAGTGAGCTGTCGAATGGTGCTTGGTGGGTCCAGTCATCTGTACATTCGGATGGTGTTGACCATGTTTTTCAGATGGAACATTCAGATGGTGAGAGGGCAATGGAGGTTGATCCTCCATCCCTCACGGAACGGCACATTAAGACTATGAATTTTTATTCATAAGTTCTTTTGGATGTTGTTCCATCTGAACAAAAGTCTGCGCTTGCTAGGCAAAAAACAGCTTAAAGTGCCGGGTGAAGAAAAGACAAAGATCTTTCCTTCCCGGATCTTTCTGTTCAGGTGTTGAAGGGCTTGGGTCCAATTAATGACGCCTCCCGTGGCCTAGCAGTAGTATAAGAAAGGCAATGATCTATTCTTTACGAATAGAAGATCGATAGCTCATAGTTAGGCTGATACAGCTGTCTTGTTTGGAATATAGCTGTCAGAAGGAATAAGTATGTCTTTTCCTTCTCAGTGTTGTGTTCCTAGGCATCGGAGGCATTTAGAACTATTGTTGATGCCATAGTAGCCTTATGTACTGTTAGAGTGGTCTTTTCTTATACATTATCGGTTAGCATCGTAAGTCTCCATTTAGTGAGCTCTCTAAGGCCACAGGGTAACACACAGATATCTGTCTTCACCGATATATGATTTTTAGGTTGTGTTAGCTATGCTGAGACTACTATTTTTTGGAAAAAGGCCATTAGAAGGAAAGATTACATTTTTCTTCTCGATGTGGTATTCCTAGGCGTCACAGGCAATTAGTCCTATTGTTGTTGCCTTAGTTTGGCTTATGTGAATTAAGAGCAGTGTGTTTATATATATCATTAGCAGCTAACATCGTAGTGGCCTTATATATTTTACAGTGTTTTTATTAGCTGTGATTCGCAGCTCTATAAGTGGCAATGTCGGTCTGTCTTTCGGTCTGTCTGTCGGTCTATCTGTGACCAACGAGTTTCAGAACTCAATAACTTTTGAAATACTTGATGGAATGACTTTATATTTGGCTTGTAAGTGTATCTTATTGATGTCTAGCCACTGTTAAATGCATGTGATGTTCCAGATATTTTTCTTGGAGTTAATGGCTGTCGGTCTGTCCGTCGGTCTGTCTGTGACCAACGAGTTTCAAAACTCAATAACTTTTGAAATACTTGATGGAATGACTTTATATTTGGCATGTAAGTGTATCTTATTGATGTCTAGCCACTGTTCAATGCATGTGTTGTTCCAAATATTTTTCTTGGAGTTATGGCCCTTGATGAACTTAGAATTTTGTGAGATTGCACCACCCGCCGCAGCTACGGCGTCGATGTCGCGATTTTTTTCTTATACATTGCGGCTAACATCATAAGTCTCCATTTAGTGAGCTTTCCAAGGCCGCAGGTGTCACAGATGTTTGTCTTCATGGAGATGAAGACTAATAAGCTGTGTTAGTTAATCTGAGACTATGTTTTTTTTTGGAATTACGGCCGTTAGAAGAGCGGTTCTTTATTCCTTACCTTGAGTGACTAATGTTGTAAGTCTCTGTTTTGTGAGCTTTCAAGGTCGCAAGTTTCACAGAAATATCTGTCTTCACAGGATGAAGACTTATTAGCTGCTCTAGCTTATCTGAGACTACTGTCTCTTTGGAATTAGGGCCATTAAAAGGAAAGAGTACATTGTTTCCTTCTCGGTGTTGTATTCTTAGGTGTCTGAGGCTTTTAGTCCTTTTGTTGATGCCTTAATAGAATCAAGTGTGGCCCTTTTTCCCTTATCTTGAGTGACTAATGTTGTAAGTCTCCGTTTAGTGAGCTTTCTAAAGTTGCAAAAATTACTCCCGAGATATCAGTCTTCACGGAGATGAAGTCTTCTAAGCTTCATTAGCTAGGCTGAGACCGCTGTCTTTTGGGAATAAAACCGCTAAAGGAAAGAGTTCATTTTTTCCTTCTCGGTGTCGTTTTCTTAAGTGTCACAGACTTTAGTCTTATATAGAATTATGAGCAGTGTTTTTTCCCTATCATTAGCAGCTAGCGTTATAAGTCTCCTTTAGTGAGCTTCTAGGGCCGCAGTTAACAGCCATTTAATTGTCTTCACGCATCGGAAGACCTTTAGCTGCTTCAGCTAGGCTGAGACCTCTGTCCTATCGGACAGGGTATCATTACAAGAGATGAGGTTGTTCTCTCCTTAACGGTATTGTTTTTGTGTTAGTTGTCTGAGGCTTATAGCCCTATTGATGACGCCATATTAACCTAGTGTGATTAATTAGTGTTCTTTCGAATGCCTACTGTTAACTCCTTTTCAGAAATATATTTCCTGCATTAATCGGAATGAGGTGCAACAAGTACATCTAGATTTTTAGGATCGGGTGCCGGAACATAGTTTTTCATTGCCCGCTTCATTTTTAATCCAATCTGGATTATATTTCCACTTGGTGGATTGGATATTATGTCTATATGGTGTATTATTTGGTGCCATGGCATACTGTCTTGGAACGGTCATGATTAGCCATTGTGCATAAATATGTGACCTTAAACATCAATAAATAAATACTGTCTTGATACGTTGACACTGTTTCAGCAGATATATTCCCTGCAATAGTGGCAAGCTCATCAC
Organism: Pictodentalium vernedei; assembly: GCA_031216915.1. Lineage (NCBI taxonomy): Eukaryota > Metazoa > Mollusca > Scaphopoda > Dentaliida > Dentaliidae > Pictodentalium > Pictodentalium vernedei. Next base: position 606,062,902 of record CM062295.1, on the reverse strand, counting down.
GTCTCTCTCCGTCTTTAGTGGCATTATGGAGTTGGTCAGACATGAGGGAGCCCTACAGTTTTTATACTATTCTAGATAACTAACACTAAAGCGTTATGAGTTGCGCCGGGTTAGTTTGATTATGCTTGCTTTGACTAACTATGGCTGTATTACTCTTTATTGAGAATAGCAGCAGCAGTATAGCTTTGGGAATGTAGCATGAAATTTTCCTTTTCTTATAGTGAAAAAGGAATTTGTCACTGTTCCAAGCTTTAGTATTTTGTACCGGCTTTACTTATCTTGTTATCCAAGTAATGCGGGTGAGGAGGGTGGGGGTTCAATATGATTTATTTGTTGAACCCCCCCCCCCACACCCCTCCCTCCCCCAACAATATGTTAAGAGGCAATTACAGGGCAAGGTGTAGTTCTCTTCCTGTAGGCCTCATATGCTTTCAGTTATATGCTTGTCTTTCTTTGCTCTATGATTTGCAGGTGGGTTGTTCTCTAACAGCAACACCAGGGGGTGCATCCGCTCTTTACTTTGTTTGCTTCTGGTGGTTGATCGTTCATAAGTTGTATACAAGCATATGATTCCTGAACAGTAACTTTTTTTGGATTCTGAATTCTTTCATGAATACATTCGGTTGATATTGCTAGCCTTTATGTACCTGTGTGGCAGGCATATCGGTTATCTGGACGACATTCTCCAAATGTGACAATTATGCACTCTGTGAATTTTTCCTCTCAGACTTGTCTGATTTTGTTAGACGTATGAGTCTATTCCTCAGGCTAATCACATTAACGTCGTTGTTATGCCTTCAGTTTCCTGGTTAGATTTTATATTGCTCGGTCACGATTTTGTTACAGGCTGTATTCAGATGAGGGTACACGCAGGATTCTATTGATTGCGTGCATAATCTGTATTATTATGAGGCAGACGTTTTATTGAATAGATTCTCTTAAATTCTTACTCTGCCTTGGTATAGAGCTTATGATAATTTTGGGGCTGGTTGAATCAGTTATGGAATTTCCTACAGGCGGTCTATGCAGACATTCTCTATTTTTGGCTTCATTATTCGGAGTGGTGTATTCTTTCTCCCAACAGGTATTGGTTTTAACAGACCTAGGGAACTATAAATTATTTGGGGACAGTCCGTGATGAGTTGTTTTAATCGTATCCCATTCCAGGTTCTGAATCCAGTCTTCAACCAGAAGCGGTACACAAGAGGAATTCCTATTCTCAAAGAATTGAACAGTTACAATTTGGAAGTTCATTATTGGAATTAATTGTACACCGTAACGTGGTCACCTGTTGGTTGTCACAGAAACGTAAAAGTTCTATCAGATAACTTTCCATTGGGATTCAATTGGACAAGTTTAAGGTTGTACATATTTATATCACCGGTTTTCGACCTATCTACCTATTCTGGATGCGGCATACATTTAGAAGCTTGCAATTTTAATAACCGGGATCGTCATGATATAGCCTTGGATGCTGATGTGGCATTAAGCACCAATAATTAATAATAATTATTAACCTGGTGCCTTTTAGGCGAATATATATATTATTCTGTACCACTTTTTCACTGATTCCAGGCCACCTCCTTCTTTGTTTTGAAGATTATTCCTTCAAAAAAAAGGGGGGGGGGATTTCTCTTTACCTCTTCTGGCCTTATATTTATTAAGTGTGTAACTATAAGTGAAACTGTTATCGTCTGTAGTTTATTCTGATCTTATGTACAGCTTGTTACATTATATAGCATGTGTTGTGGGCATTAGTCTCTCTCAGACACGCTTTTCCCAATTTTAAGTGTCTTATTCCAGACTAGTCTTAAAATTGGGGGCTCGTTACACCCAATCCCAATTAGCGTAATCAGTTATGCTAAGTAATAGGGAAATACTTGGATATTGCTCCTTATTTCTTCTCTATTGTTGTAAAGAGAGACATACATGTAATTCCTTAAAATTTTAATCTCCTTTTCACTTTGTGAGTTCTAATGCAGTATAAAAATATGATAAATTTAAAGTAATTTGTATATTTTTTTATACTTACCAGTGGCCCAGATGGGAATGGCCCACCAATGAGTGGGCATTCATACCTCCCCACTGAGTTATAACATTAGTTGGCACAACTTGGAAGAATGATGCTTGGTGCCAATTCTGGACTCTTCCAGGGTACTGCACATGCGCAAGTACTAAAAGTATGGAGGGCCAGATAGGACTTTTAATTTTCGGTATTGTATGCAAATTTTGGGGGGGGGGGGGGGGGGCTCAAAATTTGTGTTTGGTCCTTAATAATACTGAGGTTGCACCAGCTAAGTTTGGTCCATTGGTAAGTATAAAAACTATACAAATTACTTTAAATTTATCATATTTTTATAAAAACTTTTTGGGTACCTTTGTTATCACCTTGAGACGAGAACGGGTGTTTTGGGTGGGGTACGAAATTCAAGATGCCTGGTGGTGGCCATTTTGTACTGAAATTAGGTACAATCAGTTTTTTGTGCAGAACTGCTACATGAAGGTTAAATACAATAACAATGGAGGTATTTTTGTCACTTGTCGTCAACGAACTCTCAGAAAATGATGAAATGGTGACCTGGTCACAGATATTGGCACTGATTTACTAAGTGTGATGTACGTTTAACAACATGTCGTTGTATGAGAAATTAAAGTTTATTTACAATCTTGAAAATGTTGCGTTTTACTCTGTTACTGCTTTCCGTTTCAAATTTTCATGATATATGAATTCACACAAAAAAGAAAAGCTGAGCAAAATTTTTGATGAATAGTTTGGATTGGTGAATTCATTACAGTGATGTAGTCACGAGGAGGGGGGTACCATCTCCACCCCTCCCCCACATTGTTGCAACCCTGGTGGCATTTGGTATTTATTAGTAAGGAGCGAAGTTGCAAACAGCCGAATTTGGGTGACATTCCTTAAATTCTTTATTAAATTGTTTGTGCAGGATTTGGAAGTTAAATTTACGTCACCTGATTGGTGCTGTGTTAATTGCTCTTCTTTTTGTACGCACGAATGCTGAATAAATGCTTTGGTGGTTGCGAAAATGACTTTGAACTCATCACACTAAAACCCAAGTGTGTTTTTGCGGCCATGGTTAATTGCTCTCCTCTCCAGCTTCTACCTGCATTTTAGAATGGAGAGACTGGAGATCTCCAGGAGATCTACACACAGCAAATGGATGCAACTGGAGACCTTCTGGAGCTCTCCTGGAGAGAAAAAAAATGCACCCCTTGTCTGACCGTCACAAAATTTTATATGCAGGTTTGGGGTCATGTCTAGATGAGAACGTCCCCTTTTGGATGTGAACGGTCAACCTGTATGGCTGCCCGAGCTGAAAACCATTAGCACAGTCTACAGGTCGTACTTATGAAGGGATTTCATTGTAATTTGGGAGGATGCCTCTGTTTCATGCCTAGATGAGAACGTCCCCTTTTGGTCATGATCTGTCAACCGCGATGGCTGCCCAAGCCCAAAACCCAAAAACTTTCAGCACAGTCTGCAGGTCATATTTAATATAGAGGGATTTCATTATACCCCCCCGCAAACAAAGTTTGGGGGTGTATATAGGAATCACCCTGTCGTCCGTCTCTCCGTCCGTCCATCCTTATAAGCGCAACTCCTCCTAAACTGTTTGAAGAATTTTCATGAAACTTCACACAATGGAAGAACTCCATATGAAGATGTGCATGAAGCAAGATAAATCCGTTCTGACATTTCCATGGGGAGATAATCTAACTTATATATTTCAATTGCTACATCATATGGTTGTGTCCTCGTAAGTGCAACAACTGAGGCGTGGGGGGTATCACTTTGTGAGCTTGCTCACAGTACCTCTAGTTGTAACTTGGTCGGATGACTCCGTATGATGTCTAGATGAGAACTTCCCCTTTTGGTTGCGATCTGTCAACCGTGATGACTGCCCGAGCTCAAAACCCAAAAACCTTTAGCACAGTCTACTGGTCATATTTATGGAGGGATTTCATTGTAACCTGGTAGGTAGACTTCATATAATGTCTAGATGAGAACGTCCCCTTTTGGACGTGATTGGGCAACTGTGACGGCTACAGGGGCCCGAAGCCCAAAAACCTTTAGCACAGTCTATAGGTCATATTTATGAAGGGATTTCATTATAACTTCGTAGGATCACTCCAGATGAGAATGTCCTCTTTTGGTTGCGATCATTCAAGTATGATGGCTGCCCGAGCCCGAAGCCTGAAAACCTTTAGCACAGTCTACAGGTCATATTTATGGAGGGATTTCATTGTAACTTGGAAGGTTGATTTCATGTTATGTCTAGATGAGAACGTCCCCTTTTGGACATGATTGGGCAACTATGAAGGCTACATGGGCCCAAAGCCCGAAAACCTTTAGAACAGCCTACAGGTCATATTTATGAATGTATTTCATTGTAACTTCGTAGGATCACTCCAGATGAGAATGTCCTCTTTTGGTTGCGATCATTCAACTATGATGGCTGCCCGAGCCCGAAGCCTGAAAACCTTTAGCACAGTCTACAGGTCATATTTATGGAGGGATTTCATTGTAACTTGGTAGGTTGATTTCATGTAATGTCTAGATGAGAACGTCCCCTTTTGGACACGATTGGGCAACTGTGATGGCTACATGGGCCCGAAAACCTTTAGCACAGCCTACAGGTGATATTTATGAAGGGATTTCATTGTAGCTTGGTAGGATGACTCCAGATATTTTCTAGATGAGAACGTCCCCTTTTGGTCACGATCATTCAACCTTGATGGCTGCCCGAGCCCAAAAATCTTTAGCATAGTCTAGGTCATATTTATGGAAGAATTTCATTGTAACTTGTTAAGTTGACTCCATATAATGCCTAGATGATGACATCCCCGTTTGGTCATGATTGGTCAACGGTGATGGCTACAGGTGCCTGAAGCCCAAAAACCTTGAGCACAGTCTACAGGTCATATTTATGAAGGGATTTCATTGTAACTTTGTAGGATCACTCCAGATGATGCCCAGATGAGAATGACCCCATTTGGTTGCGATCATTCAACCATGATGGCTGCCCAAGCCCAAAAACCTTTAGCATAGTCTATAGGTCGTATTTATGGAAGGAATTCATTGTAACTTGTTAGGTTGACTCCATATAATGCCTAGATGATGACATCCTCTTTGGGTCATGATTGGTCAACTGTGATGGCTACAGGTGCCTGAAGCCCAAAAACCTTGAGCACAGTCTACAGGTCATATATATGAAGGGATTTCATTGTAACTTCGTAGGATCGCTCCAGATTATGCCCAGATGACAATGCCCCTTTTGATTGTGACCATTCAGCGACGAGCCTGAAACCTGAAAAACTTTAGTACAGACTACAGGTCATATTTGTGAAGGGATTTCATTGTAACTTAGTAGAATGACTCAGTATAATGTCGAGATGAGGACGTCCCCTTTTAGTTGCAATCAGTCTACCGTCATGGCTACACAGGCCTAAAGGCCTGAAAACCTTTAGCACAGTCTACAGGCCATATTTATGAATGGATTTCAATGTAACTTGATAGGATGACTCGTTTTGGAATAATTTCAATGTAACTTGGTAACTTTTGTTGACATACGTTAACTGTGAGGGTCACATAAATTAACTGTGAGGTCATATTAACCCACCCCTCAGCTCTTTAGTACAGTGTACATCTCATATTATTTTTATTAAAAACATAGCATACAGGGAACAGAAATTAACATATTCCCAATTATCGCAATTCTTGCTTTATTTCATAATCTTTTCATAAACATTGAACATTATCCTCTTCATCAAACACAACACACAGACAAGTTAAGCTACAGTGTCACTGACACTTTCATTTGTACAGAACTTCTATATGAAGGTCCTGATTTGAATAAATTTTTTGTGTGAATGTTTAGTAACATGGAATACATCACATATAATAAGGGTATGTCTCCAACTGTACCCTATAGCCCTGACTTAGCTGGTGCTAACTCCAAAATATCGATGGCCAAACACAAATTTTGCCCCCCCCCCCCCACCCCAATCCCCCAAATTTGCATGCAAAACCAAAAATTAGAAGCCCTATCTGGCCCTCCATACATTTACTCTCCGCACATGCGCAGACGCCAGGGAATAACTGGAATTGGCGCAAACATCATTCTTTGACCCTCTGCCAGATAGCAACAAACTGACTTCCGTGCTTTTAAATCTCAGTTTATAATGATGCCAGACACAAATCAATGGTTAATTTGGTGGATCCAAGGACACAACTGGATGAAGGAAGGAAGAAACGGTGGTTTGAAACATTCAGGGCTGTAATTTTATAGTATTTATAAAAATTAGTTCATGTTCCCCAATTTCGGACATGGGCCTGACGTCATCATTTGTGAAGTATTCCTTCCCTACCCTCCCTTGATCCCCCAGTTAAACTCCCAAACTTTTGGCTTGTTTTATTGAAATTTCTTTATAAAACTTCTTGGGAGTTTAACGTGTTACACAGAATGTTTATTCTGTATATCCCCAGGGTTACGTCCTCACCCTTAGGGTGTTTAGGCGTTTTGGTCATGCATCATACATCCAATGTATCATTTTTTCTTCTGATGAAGATCTTGCCTTACATCGGATAGTTGAAATATCTGTTACTGACTTCGGGCCGTGTTGCCTTGGGTCTCGTTTCCAGTTTTCATTCTGTTATTTACATTAACAACGCTCTTTTTTTTTTGTATACATAGTTTCCTATTTATTATATGGTAGGTCTGTTGTAAGATACATTAAAATATTCCGATAGTGTAGCAGTTAATTTTTGGATAGAAAAATAATTTTTGTCCACACTTGGGCTCTGTCGGGATACATTTGGGCACTTCATTCCCTTTGGGAACTTGGGCTCTTGTCAAAATTTTTCGAAATGCTTTTTTTGTGTAAATTATTTTTCAATTTATATTTTGAATGTTTTTTGTTATGTATCTTTTTATAATATTCAATGTGGAGTTGGTGGGAGTACGATCGACGTTCATTATGAAAGCATATTACTCAATAAGCAAGGCGAGGAAGTCTTTCCTCTGATTTACATGTTGATTGCCTTGCTTGTAGTCAATGTACTCCCACTAATTCTTGCTCAACATGTGTTGCATGGAATGACAAATTTTGGAGACAGGTGTCATGGTACATTGTTAGCGAGGGGCGATTGCCGGTCCTCTTGCTGCGAGAGGCTGCCACCGGTCCTCTAGCAAAAAAGTCGCTCTAGTTTTTAGCTCACCGAAGGGAGCTCAACTTATCACTTGCTGTCCGTCGTCGTCCGGCGTCTGTCGTCATGAACATTTTTCAAACGACTTCTCCTCTGAAACCACTGGTCCGATTTTCACGAAACTTCATGTGGATGTTCATTACTATATGGCAATTCATGTTTGTTCAAATGAAATGGCCACGTCCCTTGGGGCTCTGTATGGGGCATAACTCTGATAGCACCGTATGAATCATAGAAACATTATTAAAAAATCTTCTTCTCCAGAACCAGTGGGCAGAATCTTTTGATACTTGGTATGCAGCATCTTGGTATGGGTCTGATTCAGGTTTGTTCAAATCGGCCCCCTGGATTCATATTTGGGCTCACTATAGAAGCCCAAATTCGAACTTAGTGCATTTCCGGCAAATTTCTTAAAAAATCTTATTCTCCAGATCCAGCCAGCAGAATGTTTTGATATTTGGTATGCAACATTGTAGCGTGGATCTGATTCAAGTTTGTTCAAATCAGCCTCCTGGATTCACATTTGGGCTTAGTATAGAAGCCCGAATTCGAACTTAGTGCATTTCAGGCAAATTTCTTAAAAAAATCTTCTTCTTCAGATCCAGCAGGCAGAATCTTTTGATATTTGGTCTCCAACATTGTGGGGTGGATTTGATTCAAGTTTGTTCAAATCGGCCCCCTGGATTCATATTTGGGCTCAGTATAGAAGCCCAAATTCGAATTTAGTGCATTTCAGGCAAATTTCTTAAAAAATCTTCTTCTCAAGATCCAGCAGGCAGAATCTTTTGATATTTGGTATGCAACATTGTGGGGTGGATCTGATTCAAGTTTGTACAAATCGGCCCCCTGGGTTCAAAATTGGGCTCAGTATAAGAGCCCAGATTTGAGCTTAGTGCATTTCAGGCAAATTTCTTAAAAAATCTTCTCCAGATCCAGCAGGCAGAATCTTTCGATATTTGGTATGCAGCTTTGTGGGGTGGATCTGATTCAGGTTTGTTCAAATCAGCCCCCTGGGTTCATATTTGGGCTCAGTATAGAAGCCCAAATTCGATCTTAGTGCATTTCAGGCAAATTTCTTTAAAAATCTTCTTCTCAATATCCAGCAGGCAGAATCTTTTGATATTTAGTATGCAACATTGTGGGGTGGATCTGATTCAAGTTTGTTCAAATCAGCCCCCTGGGTTCAGAATTGGGCTCAGTATAAGAGCCCAGATTTGAACTTAGTGCATTTCAGGCAAATTTCTTAAAAAATCTTCTCCAGATCCAGCAGGCAGAATCTTTCGATATTTGGTATGCAGCTTTGTGGGGTGGATCTGATTCAAGTTTGTTCAAATCGGCCTCCTGGATTCACATTTGGGCTTAGTATAGAAGCCCGAATTCGAACTTAGTGCATTTCAGGCAAATTTCTTAAAAAAATCTTCTTCTTCAGATCCAGCAGGCAGAATTTTTTGATATTTGGTCTCCAACATTGTGGGGTGGATTTCAAGTTTGGGCCCCCTGGGTTCAGAATTGGGCTCAGTATAAGAGCCCAATTTGAACTTAGTGCATTTCAGGCAAATTTCTTTAAAAATATGCATTTCAGGCAAATTTCTTTAAAAATCTTCTCAAGATCCAGAGGCAGAATCTTTTGATATTGGTATGTAGCATGCTTGGGGGGGGGGGGGGGATTCAAGTTTGTTCAAGCCAAGTCCCTGGGTTCATATTTGGGCTCACTGTGGTAGCCCGAATTATAACTTAGTTCAAAATGAGGAATTTTCTTTAAAAATCTTCGTCTTCAGATCCAGTAGTCGAAATGTTTTGATATTTGGTATGCAGCATTCTTAGGGGGGTGAGATTCAAGTTTGTTCAAGCCATGCCCCTAGATCCATATTTGGGCTCACTGTGGGAGCTTGAATTGTAACTTAGTTCGAAATAAGGAATTGTCTTAAAAAATCTTCTTCTTCAGACCCAGCAGTGGGAATGTTTTGATATATGGTGTGTAGCATCCTTAGGGGGGTGAGATTCAAGTTTGTTAAAGCCAATTCCCTAGGTCCATATTTGGGCTCCCTGTGGGTGCCCGATTTATAACTTAGTCAATATGAGGAATTTTTCTTTAAAAATCTTCTTTAGATTCAGCAGTCGGAATGTTTTGATATTTAGCATGCAGCATCCTTAGGGGGTGAGATTCAAGTTTGTGCAAGCCAATACCCTGGGTTCATATTTGGGCTCACTGTGGGAGCCCGAATGATAACTTAGTTCAAAATGAGGAATTTTCTTTAAAAATCTTCTTCTTCAGATCCAGCAGTTGAATGCTTTTGATATTTGGTATGCAATATCCTTGGAGGGGGGGGGGGGGGGAAGATTCAGGTTTGTTCAAGCCATGGCCCTAGTTCCATAAAATTTGTCTCTCATGACTTCATTCCTTTGTAGTGTTGATGAACCATGTCTAACTGAATGTGACCCCCAAATACTTCTTTGAACCACTTTGGCCGGTGAGCGATTAAAGCTCCTTGGGGCCTCTTGTTTACTTTCTATTTACAGAGGAACAAGAACATGGTGATGTTTACATGGCGCCGTCAGAGAGCGCGCTTCCATCGTCGCATTTAGATAATCAATCAGAGCTAGCGGCTAAAGTGCTCATGAATATTAGACAGGGCAATAAACCCTGTCGCCAGCTAGCTCGACCGGTGAAGCGGTTACACTGTCCAAGGGTACTGTGACGCCGGGTATGGCCATTGCGGTCGAGGAGAGTAGAAAGGGTAGAGCGAGCACTATAAAATAATAACAGGCTCACCCTGCGACGACAGAGAGGAAGAAGCTGGCAAGTTCAGCAGGAAGCTTGGTGAGGTCTGAAGGACCGTGAGCAAGAGAGCCTCCTCTCTCTTTTATAACAACATCTAGGGCCAGATGTTGTGGTTCGGAACTTGCGTCAGTTGGAGCATACGTCCACGCCTCCCGTCCGGGGCGCTCCGTTCAGTTCACAGCCGGGGTCGGCTTTAGTTATGGCCTCTTCTTCAGCATCTACCAAGCACACATGACTGCACCTTGGCTACATGATCTCTGATATCCAACCTGCATTTGTCTTTGTCAGAGAAGTCACACCATACAGTAGCCAAGGAGACGAGGCCTCATTTATCGGAACGTCCGCAGAAAAGAGCCATCTCGGACACACTGTCCCAGGAGCTGCAGGCAGCCAAGCAACTGAAGACCACTGCTCCTCAGGTCTCCATAACGGACTTTCTGTTGCAGATTGCGCAGCTCATCGCAGCAACTCAGCAAGTGCAGACGCAGCCGTCGGCAGTCTCAGAACCTGAGCTGTCGGATGGTGCTGGGTTGGTCCAGTCATCTGTGCATTCAGATGCCGATGACCATGAGTCTAATCTGATTCAGTCGGACGGTAAAAGGGATTTCGAGGAGAATTACCCTTCCCTTTCGGGAAACAACACAGGGTTGCGATGGATCTAATGCATCAATTCTTCCCTGAGTTTGTTCCTGAGAATCAGAATGCTGCGACTGCTCGAAAAGTAGCACTATTCAGTAGCTAAGAGACGAGGCCTCATATATCGGGACGTCCTGAGAAAAAAGTCATCTCGGACACGCTGTCCCGGGAGCAGCAGGTGGCCAGAATAGAAGACCGCTGCTCCTCAGGCCTCTATAATGGATTTGCTGTCACAGCCTGCGCAGCTCATAGCAGCATCCCAGCAAGTGCAGAAGCAGCCGACGGCAGTTTCAGAACCTGAGCTGTCGGATGGTGCTGGGTCGGTCCAGTCATCTGCACGTTTAGATGCCGCTGACCGTGATATTCAGACAAATGATGAAAGGGATATGGAGGGGGATTCCCTTCCCTTTCGGAACAACACATGGTTGCGATGTATCTAATCCATCAACCCTACCCTGAATTTGTTCCAGCGAATCAGAATGCTGCGACTACTTGCAAGAAACCGCTAGCATTGTTGAACGCTGACTTCATCCAGAAAAAGAGGAGGAAATGTCTTTTCCGGTTAAGTATAGACAGGTGTCGCAGGCCTTTGGCCTTTTAGATGACACCATATTCAACTTTCCAGTGGAAAGAAGTAAGGCGGTTTCTTGTCATCATCTTCCGTAATTTTACCGATTAACGAAAAATGGGGAAGATGTATTGAGAGTTCCTCTGTGTTTGAATGAGCAGGCCGAGGACCTAACCTAGTTATGGCCTTACCTTCATCATTCACTATTCGCTCGGACACAATTGAGACAGCATTTCTTCATTCAGGGCGAAATTAGACTCACTGTCTTACACAGATCACCTTTAAGAACTGTGATGCTACATCTCTATGGAAAGGAATTTGAGGTTGTTCATACCTCATTTAGAGTCCTTTCCAGGGTTATTATATTTATCACGTTTAACTCTGTCTTAACAGTTGCTAATTTGGAGTTAATCAGACGTGACGGAGCCCTTGCGTCGTCATCCTTAATAGATGACAAGGTGAAAAACTCTCTTTGGGTCGCTCCCGTTTCTGGACACTAAGTTTTTGTCGATTAGCTTTCATTGGTTTATGACCAAGAAAGCATCAATACTCAGCTCCTAAAGTCCACGTCTAATCGACCCGCAATAGCAGAAAGGAATAAGAGAGGACGTCCTAGACAGAAAGTTGTCTAAAAAGAACTCCTCGTGAGGGTACAGGTAACCCTCCTATAATTACTTTAGGGATCGTCATTCAGTGACTTGGATAGGGGGCTTAGATCTGATCGAGGCTACCGATCAGTCGCCCCTAAGTCGTTGGCTCAAGTCTCTTTGCGAAAGAGACGTAGTTTCTCCTTCCGTAGGCCTTGCAGATACTTTAGGTGAGGGTTAGGACCTCTATTGCTTAGCAGTTGACGGATGGTTAGCAAGATTCGCATCAAACTGGATAACTATTACGGAAGACCAGTAGACGAGAAGTGTGGTTTCGGACGGCCTACGGCTATCATTCCAAGAAAACCTCAACTAACTTAATGTCTGTGATTCCATCAGATCCTTGCATAAGAGTCTCTTCAATCTGAGGTAAAGGTCCTCTTGACAATGAAAGTAATAGAGGTCGTCGAGAATCAAGATTCTCTAGTATTCTATAGTCACCTGTTACTCGTACCAAAGCCATAGAGGTCGTTCTGACCGATAATAGACTGGAGCAGGATAACAAATTTATCAGTGAGGGTTCGAATGATCGACTATGCTACAAGCATAGATCTAAGGATCCGTTTTTTCATGTCCTGGTACATCCGGCATTCAGAAAGTACCTACGGTTCGTCGTCCAAAGGATAGTATTTCAGTTCCGAGTGATGTGCTTCAGTCTGAAGATAGCGCCCTGGGCTGTCACTCGAATAATGAACTTGGTAATGTCTCAGAACAATCTGGCTTGTCTGCCATTACCCTGGACGAAACTAGTCAGTTGTTATGCTCACTTTTGTCTACTATCTGACGCATTAACAGCGAGAAATTTTATCCGACTGATGGTGTTGTGCCGAGTGGCTAGGCATCTTGTTTAGATGGGTCGCTTATGCACACATCCCCTCCAGTTATTCTTTACCCAGAACTGGAGTGTGAAAATGCATTTGCTCAGGACCAGTATTGTTTTAATGGATCTAGTAAACAATTGGGGCATTTATTCAGTGGTTAACTCAAAGAGTTCCGCTGCAACTGCCAGATCCGACTTTAACGATTATGACGGGTATGATTCAATAGTTTGGGGCACGACCCTGAGTCCGACAGACTCGAGATTCAGGAGTCTTGGTACCCTCGGTTCCTGGAGAAACACATAAACATCAAAGAATGATGTCAATAGTGTTAGCGCTACATCAATGCGGGCACGCTTGTTCAGATATTGTTGGACAACTCGATAGTGGTAGCATACATCAGGAACCAGGGCAGCACCCATTCATTATGATAATTAACAGAGAAGAATTTTCATGTTCATCTCTCGATCCGTTATATACCGGGTTGTCTGAACATACTAGCAGACTCGCTCCTCTGAAAGGTCGCCCGTTTCATTTCTATTGGAGGCTCAACATGCGAGTATTTGGATAGTTTTGCTACCAGTGGGATCACCCCATGATTGTTCAGTTTTTGACGTACCGGAACAATTAGTTACTGTCATTTATGTCAGCATGCCCAGATCATTGAGCGCATGCAGTAGATGCTCTGCAGAATTCATGGAGATGAATGATAGGATACGCATATCCTCCAGTTCATTGATTCAATAAATTATGTTTAAGATTAAACAGTCTCGTTGTGAATCCTACTAGTAGCACCTCTGTTGTCAGAGAAATCTTGGATCAGTATTCTCAGGTGTCTGTTATGGGACGCTCCCCAGAAGCTTCCACCATGAGAGGGTCTTCTTTCAGGGGTAGTTTTATTCTTCACATCCTGCTCCGCCCATAGTGGCATCATGGAGTCGGTTAGATGTGAGAGAACCATCGCGGTCCCTATATTTTTCGATAACTGACACAGGAGCGATTAAATAATGCAGGTGAGGAGATTTCGATATGACCCCCCCCCACACACACACAACACACACACTCAAACACACTGCCTACATTGAACATTATTCTTTTCATCAAACATATACACACAGTCAAGTTAAGCTACAGAGTCATGGACACTTTCATTATACCTCCCTCAATGATCAGACTTTTTTGGCCAGAGTTATGCCCCTTTTCATCTTAGAATGCCTGAATTGCCTAGAATTTTGTCCGGAGGTTTTTCTCAGATGATTATGGGTAGCTTTCATTGAAACGTGGTAAGGTTGTTCACTGCCATGGAATCCTGTGCACCTGCGATTATAGTTTTGAACAATCTTTTTCCCCCAAAGTTATGCCCCTTTTCATCTTAGAATGTTTGAATTTTGTCTGGAGATTTTCTAAATTTTTATGGGTCGATTTCTTCGAAACTTGGTATGGATATTCACTACCATGGGAACCTGTGCACCTGCGATTATAGTGTTGGTTGGACTTTTCTTGCCAGAGTTATGCTCCTTTTTATTCTTAGAATGCCTGAATTTTGTCAGGAGATTTTCTCAAATGTTTATGGGTTGAATCCTTTGAAACTTGGTAAAGATATTCACTACCATGGAAACCCATGCACCTGTGATTATAGTTTTGATTGGACTTTTCCTGCCAGAGTTATGCCCCTTTTCTTCTTAGAATGCCTGAATCTTGTCTGGAGATTTTCTCAAATGTTTGTGTGTCAGTTTCTTTGAAATTTGGTTTGAATGTTCACTACCATGGAAACCTGTGCATCTGCAATTATAGTTTTGATCAGACTTTTTTACCAGAGTCGTGCCACTTTTCATCTTAGAATAACCATGGCAGCATGGGGTATGGGCAGGCTCATCTGGGACAGTCAGACCTCTAGTTTCTCATTAATTGTGGTGGACTCAACATGTGTAATACCTGGATGCTGGCTAGTATTTTGTAGCAGAAACTGAGGTATTTTTCTGCAGCTTGTTATTATGTTGCTGCAAGAAGTTATCGATTTTGTTTAAGCCAGTTTGTGCAGAATAGTTATCTTGCTGTAGCATGTTAGTATCCAGCTGCAGCACTTTAGTATCATGCTGCAGAAAGTTAGTATCCCACTGCAGCCTGTTGGTATCCTGCTTCAGCAAGTTAGTATACTGCTTCAGCAAGTTAGTAGCCTATGACGGCAAGTTTGTATTCTATTGCAGCAAGTTAATTTCATACTGCAGGAAGTTGGTATCTGCATCAAGTTGGTATCCTACTGCAGCAAGTTGGTATCCTGTTGCTGTAAGTTAGTATCCTACTGTGGCAAGTTAGTATCCTACTGCAGCAAATTAGTATCCTGCAGCAAGTTTGTATCCTTCTGCAGCAAGTTGGTATCCTCCTGCAACAGCAAATTAGTATCCTGCTGCAGTAAGTTGGTATCCTACTGCAGCAAGTTGGTATCCTGCTGCAGCAAGTTAGTATCCTGCTGCAGCAAGTTAGTATCCTGCTGCACTAAGTTGCTATCCTACTGCAGCAAATGGTAAGTTGGTAATCCTGCTGCAACAAGTTGGTATCCTACTGCAGTAAGTTGGTATCCTTCTGCAGCAAGTTAGTAACCTACTGCAGCAAGTGAGTATCTTGCAGCAGTAAAGTTGGTACCCTACTGCATCAAGTTGGTATCCTGCTGCAGCATGTTGGTATCCTGCTGAAGCAAGTTAATATCCTGCTTCAACAAGATAGTATCCTACTTCAGCACGTTAGTATCCTACTGCAGCAAGTTACTATCTTCAGCAAGCTGGTATCCTACTGCAGCAAGTTAGTATCCTACTGCAGCAAGTTGGTATTCTAATGCAGCAAGTTACTATCCTACTGCAGCAAGTTGGTATCCTACTGCAGCAAGTTGGTATCCTACTGAAGCAAGTTAGTATCCTGCTGCAGCAAGTTAGTATCCAACTGCAAGAAGTTAGTATCCTACTGCCTCAAGTTAGTATCCTACTGCCTCAAGTTAGTATCCTACTGCAGCAAGATAGTATCCTACTGCAGTAAGTTAGTATCCTACTGCAGTAAGTTAGTATCCTGCAGCAAGTTATTATCTCACTGCAGAATTTAGTACCTTGCTTCATTCTGTTAATAGTTTGTTACAAAAAAGTTAGATATCTTACTTAATGATGTTGAATGAAATCAGGCAGAATATGGAAG
Source organism: Pictodentalium vernedei (assembly GCA_031216915.1). Taxonomy (NCBI): domain Eukaryota; kingdom Metazoa; phylum Mollusca; class Scaphopoda; order Dentaliida; family Dentaliidae; genus Pictodentalium; species Pictodentalium vernedei. The sequence goes on along the minus strand of CM062295.1, from coordinate 606,047,040 downwards.
TCCCATGTTCGATGGGTGGAAGAACTTGTTGAAAGAAGTTAAATATCTTGATGGGGCTAGATACTATCTTGTTAATAGAAAATAACTAATTTGCTGCAACCAAGAAAGCTAATAAGCTGCAGAAAGATAGTAACCTTGCTCCAGCATAGCAACATAACTTACCCCAGTAAGATAGCTAATTTGCTGCAGCAGGATACTAACTTGTTGAAGCAAAATGAAATATAAAATTTCTGGATACTACATTTTTTGTTCAACCAATGGCTGTTAGTTAAGTAATTAAATCTACTGATCTAAAAAATTAATATTTATTTTACCAAAGTCCTACATAAAACATATAAATGGTACAAAAAGACTTTTCTCTGCCTGATCATGCAAAGCCTGCCGAATAATCATAAACTTTAGACAATGAATTGAGGGAAAGGTGATTTTCTCACATTTATAAAAAGGATTATGACTGTTATGTTAATTGATACCCCTAAAGCAACCACCAACCCTTGTCTTGCTGGGGATGACAAAGATAATATACAAGCACAATAAGCCCATAACATATCCAGTCAACATAATCCATAACAATGGCTTCTCAAAAATAGCCTTTAACAAACAAACAAACCAACACACTCAGTGGATCAAAAGAATGGCACCCCATTTTCAATTCTCTCAACCTAACGGTACATGAAGAAATTCCATCAGCATGAAATTGTACATGGTGATAAAAATAAGCAAACTCTGCCCAAGTTTGCTTTTTCCACTGGGCAATGATATTTCAAACCAAATTCAATTCAATTCATGAGGTCACCTAGGAGATAGATGGGTCGTTTGCAAAAACAACTAGGGAATTATATTTTTGTAGTGCGCAAGAATCGTATTAAATACAATGATGTCACACTGTCATAATTTTTAGAAGCATGCAAACCACAATAATAAGATTGACGTTATTTTTCCAAATTTTCTCACTGTAACTTTCAATTTTTGCAATTCAGCTTCAATTTTTTTTTCTTTTGGTTTTTCGCATGGTCGATTGTTTATGTATTGGATCGGGCAGTTCCCTGCAACATGGGATGTATGTTGAGGCAAACTATTTTGCATCATTCATTGCAGCGGTACAAGTGTTTAAAGGAAACGACTTGTGATTGCCAGCACCAATGAAATAGTAGTTCGTGTGGGCATGCCTTTGATTCTCTCAACATCATGAGACTTTTTTAAAATGTTGATTGCCTCCCTTGAAAAGCATAATCCATTATGTGGATTGTTACCCCCTCTCTAGTCTTTACTGTCATGCTTTGAAATGTGTTCAGGTTGTTTTTTAATATAACACAGGGGTACTAAAGCAAATTCTTTAACCCTTTCAATCCTGCTGGTGCCTTTCATGTCAATTCAGTGGCATCAATTTAAAGAGTCCATATTCATTATTTGGGGTAGACCAATATTTTTATGGTGCAGCCTTTGGGGCTGTAAGATGAAAATATTGACTGTCTGCTATATACATTTACCAGGCAATCGCTCACTTTATCATTATAATTCATATACAATCAAAGGCTTTTGGGTTCAAAGAGTAGAAAAGTTCTATGATTAAATGCAGTAGTAAAATAAATTCCAGTGGGTAGAGGGGAGGGGGATAAACCAGGTTGGGGCAGGGGTGATAAACTATTTCACTGGTCTTGTTCATGTGATGTGATGTCTGTAATTATACTAGTTTCCATTCCACTCAAAACATATTTCACTTTCTTGTGGGTGGTGGGGAGAGGTACATTGCTTCTGGAGATTGACCCTTCTAGCTTCTTCTTGCTACGCCAATGTTCAGAAGACTCTAAAATAGCCCACTGAATTGAATCTTCATGTGTATACATCCTCCAGATTGAATCTTCCTGTGTGTATTTACTTCAGACTTAATTACTGTATTTTGGACCCAAAATAGGTTGGGAGTGTACTCGTCTTTCTAGGGCCTGAACAGACATTCACAAACATATTTTATGACCACTTTCCTCCAGCAACCATTGGTGTCCAGATGTGAAGTACCATCAATGCACTAAGTTTGGTATTCCAAGATGTGGGGTTTTTTTGTACAATACAAACAGGCAAACATTGAATTTTGTGACCCTCTGACTTTGAACTTTGACCTCCAAAACACTTGTTGTTCAGACCTACCAAGTTCCATTCCTGAACCAAGTTTTGAAATATGAAGCAGCCATGATTAGATTTAATGAAAAATTCATGAAAATGTGAGTCATGAAAATCACTGGTCAAAGGGTTGATACACATTACGAGTATGCTCCCTGTAAAACATTGCCAATCGACTCCCCACTAACTGCTCTATGAGGTGGGGTATCAAAACCCAACCACGTGACTTCAATAAGACATACTATCGGTTATAATTAGCACAAAGTGTTTTCCATTTTGTGACAAGGTTATGCTTCCAACCCAAAATAGGACTTCCAAACATCATTTCTCTGCAAAACGGCCGTTAATAATTAGGGAAAAAGCTCATTGCTCACAAACTACACAAATAAAAATAAAATCGTTAAAATTTATTTCGAAATATCATACAAAATGACTTTTGAGGGCAGTTTCGATCTCGCATGAATATTTGTGAAGACCTTCTCGTTACTTTTTGTTGATGTCGGTGTTTCTTTGATCCCGTAATTTTTAGATACTAATTAGCACATTTTCCCAAACAGTCGGGCAAATACTATTTTTAATATCATAGGGAAATTTTAAAAACGTGTTTCGTTTCAAATATACTGAGTGAAAATCAGTGCGATTTCGTCCTTGAATTTTTACAATCAGACTAATATTAGCGAAGTTACACCAAAAAATGGAAATAATAAAAAAATCTCATTTGTAACAGGTTGAAGAACCTTTCGAAAAGAGTCATTCAAATACACAACTTTTTATACACCCCGCAAACAAAGATTGGGGGGGGGGGGGGGGGTATATAGGAATCATCCTGTCCGTCCATCTGTCCATTCTTATAAGCGCAACTCCTCCTAAACCGTTTGAAGAATTTTCATGAAACTTTACACAATGGAAGAACTCCATATGAAGATATGCATGAAGCAATACAATTCCGTTCTGACATTTCTTTTCAACCTACTCACAATTGTTTACAATTGGCTGTAACGTAAGTGCAAGCCCTACTTTGGAACTAACTCAAGCTTTCAGAGAACTTTTCCAAACAAGTTGGAAAAGTAATAGAGTGCACAGCACAAAAAAGATCGAAAAAAGGGTCGAGTGAGACCAGCGCTCGAAATTACAGGTACTCTCTCTGCACACCTCTTGCATTTACCGAGCGCATGCGCACCAACCGTGACGTCAATTCCTTTCATTTCCACCATTTGTACATGGTCAGAAATTTTTGTGACTCGTGCTACTTTGCTGTTTTCTTCGATGAACAACTTATTATATGTGCTATCTGCATTTATTGTGTGCAAGTGGATTGTATCCTTTTTCAAGCTATCCAAATTGTTATTGATTAATGTTATTAGCTCACCTGACTGAAAGTCAGGGTGAGCTATTCTGATCACTTTTCGTCCGTCGTCCATCGTCTGTCGTCCATCGTCTGTCGTCCGGCGTCCGTTGTGAAGGTGGTGTTTGGGCTTTTTCTCCCAAACCACTGGCCGCATATTAATGAAATTTCATGTGAGAAGGGGTTATGTATGCGGACTTTGATTTTTTGTCAAATTAGGTTTCGGCTCACATTGAGCAGAGGGATGGGGCAAAAATGTTGCAATTCTTAAAAAATCTTCTTCTCAAGAACCAGCAATAGCAGAGACTTGATATTTGGTATGCAGCTTCCTTTTGAGGTGTAGACTCAAGTTTGTTCAAGAGAAGTTGGAGGGGCTATATTTGACGATGTTAAAGGAGGGGCAAAAATTTTGGCCCCACCCCAAATTTCTATTTTCCAAACCGCGAGGCCGATTTGAACCAAAATTTACATGAGTGCTTATTGGGTCATAAGTACCTAATTTATGCCGAAATTTTTTTCCCCATAGCCCGTGGGAACCAGAAGAGCTAAAAATAGAAAAAAATGAAAACGCCCATATCTCCAAAACTACACGGCACTGAGAATTCTTATTTGTTGTGAAGCTTCCTTAGGACCAACAGAATGGAATGATAAAAAAAATTGCCATCGGTTTTATGATGGGGAAGTTTTTGGGGACTTTGAAAAAGTGCTGAATCAGCATTTTTTAACACTCTGGGTAATGGGAAAAACATAAGATTACTTTTCTCCGAAACCACTGCTCCAAAAGCTTTAAAATTTCACATATAACATCTTTGGAAGATTGTTTCACATGTTTATTGAAATCAATTGCCTGGGTCGATATTTGGGCTCTCTATGGGAGCCCAAAAGTTTAAATTAGTGCAGTATGAGGAGTATTTTTGAAAAATCTTCTTCTTCAGATCTACCAATAAGAATGTTTTGATATTTGGTATGCAGCATCCTTAGGGGGGTGAGATTCAAGTTTGTTGAAGCCAAATCCCTGGGTTCATATTTAGGCTGAAAATTTGGGGTCCCGTTGCGGACTTCGAAATTTTGGACCAAAATCCGAAAAAAAATTTAATTTTTTTTTCTGCCTTTCGGTCAATTTTAAGACAAAAAAAAAATTTTTTTTTTCCCCCTGAAAATTTGGGGTGCAGGTGGGACTTAGAAAATTTTGGACCAAAATTGGAAAAAAATTTTTTTGTTTTTTCTGCGTTTCGGTCAATTTTAAGACAAAAAAAAAAAATTTTCATTTTTTTTCCCCTGAAAATTTGGGGTCCGGGTGGGACTTAGAAAATTTTGGACCAAAATCCGAAAAATTTTTTTTTGTTTTTTTTTTATGTGAAATTTTTGCTCGGAACCTTCCTCCGGTGATTCCTCATTGTGTTCCGAGTCTGGATGTCGATCGATGCTTGCCGTCGGTCTCAGAGGATGGGCAGTTGGGGGGCCGTCTGCCACGCAGAGGCCAATGACAGTTTCTTGTCATTCTTGGGACAATCCTTCGGTGTCTTCTCACCGTATCCCAGGTCCTGCTACCGATCGAAGTGCGCCATCGGTCTCTTTAGAGGATTTGCAGACAGGACCTTCTGTTCCGCAGAGGTCAGTGAAGGCCCCTGGGCGTCACAATCGGGACTATCCTCCGGTGTCTTCTCACCGTCTCCCTATTCTGTCTGCCGATCGACGTTCGACGTCGGTCTCTTCTGAGGATTTGGGTTCTTCTACTAGAAGGGTCCATTGGGAGGACACTCCGTCGGGCGATGCTGCTGCGATGAATTCTCAGAGTGACCTGCATCTGGCCGTTTTGGCGCTCACCCGGTTGCTTTCTAGCAACCCTCAAGTTGGCCTCCCTGTGCCTCATGAGGCACAACCTCCTTTGGTCGGTCGCCGAGATGTCTCGCCTGGCCCCTTGGATACTGCACAGTATTCACAGGAGGTTTCTGCTGGTCAGCCCCCTGCAATGGAGGATGACGAGTATCTTGAAGGTGATGGGCCCCCTCGTCAGTCTTGGGGCAGGCTTTGGATTTCGTCTTTGGCTTATTGCCAGACGTTCAACCTTTTGACCAGCCATCTGTGACCGTTCAGCCGCGGTCCACTGTTGAGCGCCCTAACCCTGTTGAGCCTTCTAGCTCCGGGGCTTTGCGCCCTCTGCAATTGGCTCAGGTTGTTGAGTCCTTCCAAGGCTTAGACTCCAAAATGCATTCTAAGGCCCTCAAGGGTTCCTTCTTTTCTAGAGCTGTTGCTTTTCTGCCTCCATCGCGGCTTCATGTTTACGATTCCGTCTCTCCACCAGTCTTCCAAGGGATGACTACTGTGGATGAGGATTCTTCTTCCCTCGGGTTTACTAAGCCTAAGTCAGCAGTTCTCCCGATGTCGGTAGTTGAATCTATGGTGGGCCTGTCCCGAGAGATGCTGGGCATGTTATCTCTCGTGGACCATGTCGTCGCTGCCCTGGCAGAGTATTTTCCACCAGAGTAGTTTGATGATGCTCAGGCGCCTTTTTGCGTTTTGTCACAGGCTCTCATAAACTTGACACATGCTCACGCCTGCAACACGGCTAATTTGGAGCTGGGACGCCGAGATGTGGTGTTGGATTCTTCTACATCCCTTCCTTCTGAGCAGCGTGCTGTTCTGAGGTCTGCCTCTCTGGTTGGACCTCAGTTGTTCCATGGTTCCGTGGAAGCTGTTCTTCGTCATTCGAAGGACCAGCTTTTGCTGCGACAGCTGGACCAACCTGCTGCTGCGGGTGATGGTCGTTCCAGGCCTGCCAAGCGTCCTGCTGCATCTGCCTCGTCGGCGACGTCGGCTAAACCTTCGGCTCTGTCTGCTCAGAATAAGCGCCGACGCGGCCAGGCTCGTTGGCAGTCTCAGACAGGAAAGTCTCAGGACGCAGTTTTACGACCGTTGGACAAAGATAACGTCGGACACTTGGGTCCTTGACGTTATACATTCCAGTCTGCGACTGTCCTTCCATCGGCACCCCAGTTTATCTCGGGTGCCCCTCCCGACTCTGGTCCCTTCCAATTCTCTACGTCGGGACCTTCTGGTGCAGGAGATCGACAATCTCCTCTCCAAAGGGGCGATCAAGGTGGTCAGAAACACCCTTTCATGGGGGTTTTACTCGAGACTTTTCTTGGTGCTGAAGAAAAACGGCCAATTTCGTCCTGTCATTGATCTGAGTATCCTGAACGAGTACATTATAGCTCCTCGTTTCAGTATGGAGACTTTCCGGTCGGTTCGATGTTCAGTTCATCAGGGCGACTTTGCTGCCAGTATCGACCTGAAGGATGCCTACTTCCATGTACCCATTCATCTGGCATCACGGAAATACCTTCGGTTCTCATTTCGGGATCGAGTCTATCAATTCAGAGCTCTCACGTTCGGTTTGAACCTGGCTCCTTGGGCCTTCACCCGACTGATGTCACATGTGCTTGCTTTCCACCGTACTCAGTCAGATGTGACTTCGTCAGCCTACCTGGACGGCATCCTCCAACGGCACCACTATGTTGCTGTTCTGGAGTTAGATGTCCGGCAGTTTCTTTGCCTGCTAGCGTCACTGGGTTTCAGAGTCATTCGCGAGAAGTCGGATCTCCTTCCTTCTCAGCGATTCTGTCATTTGGGATGGATTTCGACACTCTTGACAATGTAGTGTCGGTCCCCCATGCTCGGGCGACGATTCTTTCCGCCTTGACTCGGAACCTGCTTCAATCTTCCTCGGTCTCGGCCAGGACTTTCCTTCGGATGCTGGGCCTTTGCGGTTTGGTGACTTTCGCCTGGTCGCTTGTTTGTCCAACCACTCCAACACTTCCTGTTGGATCATTGGCTTCTGAATGTAGATCCGCTGGACCTGGAACTCACTATTCCTCGGTCTCTGCTTTGTCACCTCCACCCTTGGGCCGATATTCCCTGGCTGACACAGGGTATTCCTTTGGATCTTCCTTTGGCCGATCGCATCCTTACTGCGGATGCCAGCAATGGGGGCTGGGGTGCGACGTTGGATCCTCTCGGTCTGTCTACTCACAGCGGGGGGGACAGCGAGCTGGTGGGCTTTCATATCAACCAGAAGGAGCTCCTTGCTCTTCTGTTGAGTTTTTGGCTTTGGATCCCTCATCTGTCGGACCATATTGTCCTACTTCTTTCGGACAATTCAACAGTAGTGGCCTACATTCGGAATCAAGGGGGCACACATTCGATTCCCATGTATTGGCTGTCTCGGGATCTTCTTCTGTTGGCGTGGGATGTAAACGCTCAGGTGTCCATTCGACACATTCCCGGGCATCTCAACGTCCTAGCAGACTCCCTGTCCCGACGCAACAGTGTCCTAACCGAATGGATGCTACATCGGTCGGTGTTTCAGGCGATTTGCGAGCAGTGGGGCCGTCCTCAGGTCAACCTTTTCGCTACTCGCTGAATCATCAGGTAGAGACCTTTGTCTCCCCTTATCCAGATCCTCTTGTATTTGCAGTAGACGTTCTGTCTCTGGATTGGACAGTGGATCGGCTATGCCTTTCCTCCTGCACCGATTCTTTCTCATGTATTAGCAAAGATTCGTGCTTGCAGTTGCAGGATCATTCTGATCACACCTCTGTCTCCACAGAGGGTGTGGATCAATCTGCTGCGGCCTCTGTTGGCCGATCGGCCAATTCGTCTACCTCTACGTTGCGATCTTCTTTCCCAGGGTCATCCCAGGAAGTATCACAACAACCTGGCGAGCCTGTCCCTTCACATCTCTCTTTTATCAGGTCCTGTCTCCGACGTAGAGATTTTTCGAGACAGCCAGTAGAGTGCATTTCTGCATCACTGTGACATTCCACTGGCATGACTTATGCTGCGAAGTGGAAGGTTTTCTGCCGCTGGTTTGCAGATCACAATGTGGATTACCGTGATCCGTCAATCGCTCAAATTGCGTATTTTCTGGTGTATCTTTTTGACTCCAAGGGCCTCCAGCCTATTACGATTAAGGGCTATCGGTCTATGCTGTCTGATACTTTCTCTTATGTGGGAAAGCGGTGCATCGGTCGTAATCTTTTTCTCTCCAAACACATTTGGCACTTTTCTTTGAAGAGGCCTCGAGTTTTGCGTCTTATACCCAAGTGGAACTTGGCATGGGTGTTGCACTGTTTGGAGGGGGCACCATTCAAGCCTTTATCTGAGACCAATATGCATTTTCTCACCTATAAGACGGCTTTCCTTCTAGCGTTTGCTTCTGCTCGACGAGTCAGTGAGCTTCATGCGCTATCTGTTGATTCTGCTTTCTTCAGAAATGAGGCTAACAGTGTCACCTTCACTACTGATTGCACTTTTCTGGCTAAGAATCAACTTCCTGATCCAGTACCTCCTTCCATCTGCATTCGGGCTCTTCCCGCTGTCGATGGTCGGAGACCTCTTCTTTGTCCTGTTCGTGCGATCAAGACTTACATTACTCGCACTCAGTTCATTAGGAGGGGTCGGAAGAGATTCTTTCTGTCTCTCATTCCTAAGAGGCAGTCTATCTCTTCCCATTTTATTTCCAGGTGGATCTGTCTTGCAATCAAGCTAGCTTATTCCTGCCTGTCTGCTTCGGATCTTGTTTCGAACCGGTTTAATGCTCATGACGTTTGTGCCATTTCTACATCCTGGGCGTTCTCCAATTCTGTTTTGCTCCGGGATGTTATGAATGCGGCTTACTGGAGGAATGCTTCTACCTTCTCCTTTTATCTTCGCCACCTACAGCAGCAATCTGAGGACCTTTATTCTTTAGGCCCTCTCGTTGTCACTCAGGCTGTTGTGCACCCTCGTTAAAATAGTTATCAAGGTTGTGTTTAGCTCAGTCTTGTTTTTTTTTCAGGTGCCTTCTCTCTATCTTCATTACAGGTTTTTCGCTATTGTTCTCTGCCCTCCCTGCTCCTGTTGGTATTGGTTATGTGATTCACCTCCTCCTATTGTTTATTCAGCCAATTGTAAACAAATGTGAGTAGGTTGAAAAGAAATTAAAATTTTTTAGTAAATTTTGTTTCTTAACATACCTACCACAATTGTTTACCGGAGGCCCACCCTCCTTGGGGATATCCTTGATATCGATGCCTCTCCGCTAAATCACTAACTTCTCATTGGCGGAAATACGGAATTGACGTCACAGTTGTTGTGCATGCGCTTGGTAAACGCAAGAGGTGTGCAGAGAGAGTACCTGTAATTTCGAGCGCTGGTCTCGCTCGACCCTTTTTTCGATCTTTTTCGTGCTTTTGCACTCTATTACTTTTCCAACTTGTTTGGAAAAGTTCTCTAAAAGCTTGAGTTGGTTCGAAGTAGGGCTTGCACTTACGTTACAGCCAACTGTAAACAATTGTGGCAGGTATGTTAAGAAACAAAATTTACTAAAAAATTTTAATTTCCAAGGGGAGATAATCTAACTTATACATTTCAATTGCTACATCATATGGTTGTGTCCTCGTAAACGCAACAACTGAGGCGCGGGGGGTATCACTTTGTGAGCTTGCTCACAGTACCTCTAGTTTATTCTGCAGTGGCAGACATATTAAGGGCAATGAAAAGAAACTTGACACAATTTTCCATGTATTTGCATGAAGGACAGCTGACGTCGACTTAACAGGTTGAGAACAATTTAGTTTCATAACCACTAAACGGGCCAAATTGCCAGTTTTATTAGACCACAGGCGTCTGGAAACCTGATCTAAATCACTCCTACCTCAAAACACCTCATTCTTTTATGCACACCCCTCCCCGAAACATATAATACACAGATCTGTCTGTTATTTATTTTGGAAGTGAGTGTGGGGGTGGGGGTGTGGGGGGACATATAAGAGGGGGGGTGTGATGTTGGGGTGACGTGATATTAGTCAGGTCCCCAGACGTCTGTGGTTAGACTAGACAGTGGGACCTGGGGGCGGGATGCCAAGCAACTCAGAATGACAACATCCCCTTCAATCTGAGGATGATATACAACATTTCTCAATAAAAAAATAAGTTTTCAACTGGTAATGTTGGATTTCAAGGTGTGCAGAGAATGAGCCGGCCCATTGCAAACTCGCCCCTAGTAACGCGGCAAAGCATGGTTTTACAAGGCGATGTTCCCACTCAACTTGGCGGGGCAAAAATATAAAAAGAATACCCAAAAGACGGTTGCAGAATGTTAATCTGCCCCCCTCCCCCTCAAAACATGTTCTTGGTAAAAAAAAAATGCAGTGGAGGACAAGTCGGGTATAGATATCATCTGACTGAATATAACACAAAACTTAACATGATCAATTATTGAGTTCTCGAGGCAGCAATAAAATTTGGTAGCAATAACATTTCCTAATCCGAACTAATCCTTTAATTACCCTTCCAAAGATGTAAAACAAGAGCCGACAATAGCTACTGATTGTTGTTGAAACAGCCTCTGATCGCAATGAAAACATTGACTGGTGACAATTATAGACAAATCATAAATTACTCCTATAAAGGTTATTCTTTTGAAATTTCCAACATCAGAAACTGGTTAAATTGAATTACAGTTATGTTATCTATATACTTTTATATTTGCACTGCGACATGTAAAGAAAATTTTGTTTCTAACATTCGACCTACCATTTAACAATTTTATTAGCACTACGACAAGTATTGAAATTATTTTGAATCTGTTTGTAGGAAAAGACTGTGCATGTGGTGTTTTCCAACAAATAGTTGCAACACATTGAGAAAAAAATTCAAATTCTAACATTCGGCCTGTCACACCCCCCCCCCCCCCCCCTCCACACACACACACACTACATGTTGGGGATCACACATCACCTATCATGGGGATAAGCCTGCTGACACCACCTCTAGTCCCACAGAAAGTTATATTTTTATACTGTACCAATGACCCAGACATAGCTGGTGCTAACTCTTAAAATATAGGGCCAAACACAAATTTTGCCCCCCAATCCCCAAAATTTGCATCTAAAACTAAAGAAAACATGTCCTGAGAGGCCCTCCACACTTCGCCCCTACTGCGCATGCGCAGTGTCAAGGACGTTCCGAAATTGGCGCCATTTATCATTCTAAGTTTGGCCCTTCATCAGTTAACATCTGACTGATCTTTGTGCTTTTAAATCTCAGTTTAAATGATGCCAGACACATAAATATTAGTGAAATGGTGATTCTAAGGAGGATAGAAAAGGAGGAGAGGAAAAGAATGTGTGACAGAATATTATCAGGGCTGTAACTTAAAATTTTTTAATGAAATTATGTTAAGTTACCTATTTTCAAGGCAGCAGCCATTTTGTTGTCATTCTGATTATTTAGTTACACTGTTTTTACAAGTGTTTTTCCTCTCTCCCTGTCCTTTAAGTTCCCCCTTGCTATTCTCCCATGCTTTTGGCATAATTTCTGTAATTATTATTACTAAAATTTCTTGGGAGTTTAGCTGAATAACAGAATGAATTCTGTTCTTTCCCCATGTTTACGTCTTCACCTACGGGTGGTTAGGCGTTGTGTTCTGCATCTACCATCTGATGTTCTGCAGTTTCTTCCCTGGAAGTCTCTGTTTTGCATCAGATGGTGTATTTTTGGTAACTGATTTCGGGCCTGGGTGCCTGGAGTCTTATTTTAGTGTTTTTACACTCATTGTTTACATTTACAACAGCCCTCTGTGTGAGGGGGGGATTTCTAAATAATAATATCTTTATGTTATTTCAATCATAACTAGATACATTATTATTGTTCGTAAGTGTTGAATAAATTGTTTAAAATATTTTTAAAATTTTTGTCCACACTTAGGCTTGGGATCCATTGGGGCTCAACGTTACTTTTCAGAAACTTGGGCTGTTCTGAAAAAATATTTTTTCAAAATATTTTGATTTCAATTATTTTTTCTATATTAATGGATCATATTATTATTATGTATTTTGATTGCCAGGGGTTAGTGCGAGTACCAGGACTTGTTTTCTTTTCACATTGAAAGGATATTGATCAATTGTTTTAAGAGGAAGTCTTCCTCTGACCTTATTATCATTCTATATGTGGTCAGTGTACTCGCATTAACTCCGGTTCTGTTCGTATGATTTCGATGACAATATGGGAAGCGTATGTCACGGTATGTTGTTGGGGATTTGGACACTCCGGTCCTTTCCCCGCAGGGTCACTCTACTTTATCAATTTCTATTTCAGACGATCAAGATTAGGGTGATGTATCTGTGATGTCTTCCAACAGTGTGCCTCCGTCGTCACAATTAATGAAGGGCTAGCAGAAAAGTGCTCATGTAATACGCCAATTGCCTAAGAGGACCCTAGTAGGTTCGACGGCCTTTGACGTCCGCTAGCTCGCCCGGTGTAGCGTCCATTCACCGAATGGTTCGGCAGCCGGGTTCGTCCGTTGCGGTCTAGAAGGAATTTTGGGGTGATGCGAGCACTATAAAATTAACTTAATGCACACCCAGTGACGACGGATCGGAGGGAGAACGGAGGAAGCCTTTTAGTCCGGTTCATAGCTCGTTCCGGTCCATCCGGACGGCAAGCGAGAGAGGCCCCTCTCTCGTTCAACAACATCTGGCCCCAGATGTTGTGGTACAAATGTGTCGTTAGCGGAGCATACGTCCGTCGCTCGGGATGCTCCGTTGTATAGGCAGTCCGCTGAGACTGCTAAGGCTTCCTCTTCTCGTCAGCGCACACGACCGCACCTTGGCTGCGTGACCGCCGATATATTACCAGCTTCGCCGATCAAGGATTCTTCGGCGACCAGGTCACACCATCCGGCAGCCAGGGATTCGAGACCGATGGACTCCGGACGTTCGCATAGGAAAAGTATGCGGGAGCCATCTGATGCGGCCCTCGGCGAAGCAGCGATAGACTGCGCCTCCGTAGGTCTCGACGCCGGACATTCTTGTGCACATAGCACAGTTTATCGCAGCATCCCAGCAGCCGACAGAAACGGTGTCGGATCGAGAATTATCCGACAGCGCTGGGTCGGTAGCCGGGGACTCGAGGCCTGCAGACTCCGGACGTTCGGATAGGAAGTATGCGGGAGTCAACGTACACGGAGCTTCCAGCGGCAATGCATCGTAAGTCCGCTACTGCACAGGCCTCGGGAACGGACGTGCTTTCCTTAATAGCACAGTTTATCGCAGCATCCCAGCATCAACTGAATCTGTCGCATATATTTTATCCGACGATGCTGGGTCGGGACGCTCCGCGGAAGCGGGTACGGACGTCCGAAAGTTTCATCCGGTCCGACGGGATACCGAAAGGGATTCGGTGGATTTCAAGCTTTCCCTTTCGGAACAACATATGCTGCGATGCCGGATAAGAAACTGATAGCGTCGGTGGACTTAGAAATTTTTGGTTCGGTTCAGGGACATCGTCCCTCAGTTCCGACATAGTCCAATAATGTCACACAAACTTTCGAATTATTGAACGACGCTATATATATTATTATTTTATGCTTGCTATCCAAGCATTTCTGGTTTCTTGTTCGAAGAGTTATGGAGATGTCTTTCAAAAGTGTGCCTCTGTCGTCATAGTTAATGAAGAGTTAGCGGCAATAAGTGCTCATGGAATATGTCTATCGCTTACGGAGTGACATTCGCTAGCTCACCCGGTGTAGCGTACATTCATCGAATGGTTCGGCTGCCGGGTTCGTCCGTTGCGGTCTAGGAAGGAGATTTGGGTGATGCGAGCACTTTAATTACTTTAGTACTCACCCAGTGACGGCAGATTGAGGACAGATCGGAGGAAGCCAACAACATAGGGGACCGCATGTTGTGGTTCAGATATTTTACATTCGGAGCATATGTCCGTTGCTCGGGACGCTCCGTTATATTGACAGTCCGAGAGACTGTCTTTAATGCTTCCTCATCCTCACAGCAGGGCACACGACCGCACATTGGCTACGTGACCTCGAGTATCCGATCAGTTTCGGCATTCAGTGATTCCACAGCGAATAGGTTGCGCCATCCGGTAGCCAAGGGACACGAGGCCTATACACTCCGTTCGCTCGCATATTGGAAGTATGCACGGGGTAACGATCTCGGAGCTTCCTGCGGCAATGCATCGTAAGACCGCTGCTCCTCAGGCCTCAGTGACGGACGTGCTATCCGAGTTAGCACAGTTGTTTCGCAGCATCCCAGCAATTGACGGTTTCTCGGTCGAATCAGGAATTATCCGACGGCGCTGGGTCGGTGCGGTCCGCGGTTGCATCAAGCTACGGACGACCGAACGCTTTATAGGGTCCGACAGGATGGCGAAAGGGATTCGAAAGATTTCGAGTTTTCCCTTTAGTAGTATCGGAAGATGCCTTTCATATCTTCTGGCATTTCTTCCAGTGATTATTTTTCGGACTTCATTGCTGCGATCTTGGATAAGAGACTTATAGCGTCATTGGACTCGGATTTTTCGATCGGTACAGGGACTTTGTCCCTGACTTACCGACGCAGTCCAATATTGTCATTACAACATGTGTTTTATTTTTCGACGCTATATATTTATATATATATACAAGACGGCTACTAAGCATGATAGTTTAGTTTCTTGTCCGCGTGGCTCATTTCTGCCATTTTATCTTTTTTTTACATATAGTTTATTTTGGCAGAGCAGGGCATACCGAGAGTTCATATGCGTCTAGACGGTGTGATTAAAGACTGCATATATTCTTTTTCACCGTTTATGTCTTTTCCAATTTCAATGTTGGGAACGACATTATGTATATTAGACTTAACTTAGACGCTTTATTATACGTAATCCGCCTTACTGAGGCGTTATCATTACGTCTTCAAGAAAAGATTTACGGGATATTATTCTCAATGTAATTTCTTTTGTGGGCAGTAGTTTGTTCACGTATAACTCCGCCCTTCAGTGGCTGATTGGAGTTGGTTAGACGTGAGGCAGCCCTAGCTACATCCACGCGTGGATAGTAGGTTAAGAACTCTCTCAGAGTCGCTTCGTTCTCGGAGGAGCTTCTCTTCGACGGCAACTTTCCGGCAATCCATGAATTGCTTGATTTATACATTCTCTTGTCTATCTAGTGTTACAAGAGATTCAGACTGGGGCAAACATTCGGTGGTTGACTCAGAGAGTGCCGCCGCAGTTGCCGGACCCGAGTGTGGCTGTTATGACGGTTGCCAGTCAAACAGATTGGGATATATACTGATCCCTACGGATTCGAAGTGCCAGGGTCTTTGGGTTCCGCAGTCTTTTAGCTATCAGTTAACTTCCGCGGAATAATGTTTTTTAGGCTTGCTTTATGTCATTGCATGAACATTATTCAGAAACGCATGCCCAAATTCCTGTCCTTTAATTCGACAGTAGTGGCGTATCTCCGGAACCGGGGAGGCACTCTTTCATTTCCGTTATTCAATTTAATGGAAAGAATCCGTCTGTTGGTTATAGTACACCAAGTTCAGTTTGGTCCGTCATATTCTGGGTCGTCTGATTGTTTTATCGCACTCCCGTTCTCTTACAGGTCGCTTGTTGCTGTCAGAATGGACTCTCAACAAACAAGTTTTCAATCAGATTTGCTATCTATGGGAGCGTCCAATGATGTTTTATTTATGACACAGCTGGCTAATCAATTGCAGACGTATGTGTTGGCTTGTCCAGATCTCTGAGCTAATACTGTTAACACTCTATTGATCTATAGGACAGAATGATAGGATACGCGTATCCTCCGGCGCTGTTGTTTTTAGCAGGTATTGCTAAGATAAACAACCACAATACATTTCTGTTGATAGCATCTCTATCTTCACAGAGATCATGAGTAATTTACTCTCTTGTCTACTGTGGATCTTAACGTGAAATCTTCCTCTATGTGAGGATCTTTTTTCACTGGGTAAATCGTGTCATCTTTATCACAACCAGCAAGGTCGCAACCTTCATGTATTCCGTTGTGTGGTCCGTATTGCATTGTAAGCACTGTACTGGACGAGCTTTGGACGCGATTTCTTACTATAGGAGATCCTCTTCTTCGCTATTCTATGCGACTAAAGTGGAGGCTCTTCCGTCGTGGTGTAGGGATCATTATGTTCATATGGTTGATCCCTCCATACTACTCATTGCTATTTTTTAGTATACTTGTTTCACAAGATCTACTGCAGCCTGTTGTTATTTAGGTTATAGGTTTATGTTACCTCATACCTATGCACTCTACGATAGTTTACAATTGAGTCTTTTGTCTCTTTATCTAAGTCAGTTAGTAACTTTTTGATAAATAGACTTAGAATCTTTAGATTAAATTCCTATACGGATTTTAACTTCAGGTTCTTATTTAGCTAAGTAATCATTTGAGCCTCTGGAAACAGTAGTTTTCAAATTCTGACCTTTTAGACAGTAATTCTGTTGGTTTCTCTTTTACTGTAGAGTCAGTGAGTTTCATGCACTATCGATGGATGATTTTCACTTTCATAGTTTCGGAATCAATACTTCCGTTACTATTTAGGTTGGATTGTTGCATAAGAGTTAGGCTCCTATTATCCGGAACCTATTATTTTAAGGTCCTTCCGTCTTCGTATGGGCATAGGCCTTTACTCTTTCCGGGTACAGTTTATGTATTTATAAACAGATATCTGTTTATTACAAGGGCGTAAGCTTCTTCTGTCTTTGATGTCTAGTAGAAGGACGTTACGCTCCATTTTATTGTTAATGGATTCTATTAACTAGCGTACTGCTTATGGTATATCATTGGCTTAGCAGTTGTGCTTAAGATTTCGGCTCATGAAGTAAGAGTTCTTCTACTTCTTGGGCTTACATTAATAGTGTTCTATTATAGATTTTTGAAGGCTGCTCATTGCGCTCAGCGATCCATTCATGAATTTTATCTCAGAAATATCGAGTCCATTTCTGGAGGCCTCTATTGTTAGGTCTATTATCTACTGCTCAGAATGTCATTTACTTAACAGTTGCTACTATAGCTAGGTAGGCTGTCTGTTTCGGCAGTGTCTCCGTTCGGCTGCCATCTTCGCTCTGGGCTATTTGACCCAGGGCAAGAAAAAGGGGGGGGGGAGGGTGTTCCCTTGGGTCACCTGTTTTTACTATGAAAACAAGGGGATACCTCCTCCGGAGTTAGTAATTCTGAGCTGTTATTGGGATGGTTGTTTAGTGAGAAGTTTAAGTTTATAAAATTCATTCAAGTCTTAGTTTTTAAAGTATAGCTTTTGAATATTGCATATGTCAACGGACATGATTATGCAATTCTCACACACTTTTAGGAGTATAAGAGTCTCTATTCTCTAGACTTACTTTATTATTGGCTTACTTTAAAAATTATTAGTATAAGGATTATTGGATATTAATAGAGTACATGGATGTATGAAGCTCAATTTTTGGAAGGTGTTGTATCTTTCTAATTTATCATAAATAAGAAAGATACATGTAAGGCCTATTACTTCTTTTCCCTACAGGGGATGACTCTATTTTATTTTATTGAGCGTATTCCATTTTGCTCTATGTCCTTGGCCCTCCAGCCTTTTTACTATTCAGCTATGTCTGGGTCATTGGTACAGTATAAAAATGTTAAAAAATTTATAGTAATTTATATATTTTTTATACTTACCAATGACCCAGACGGGGATGGCCCTCCCAGGAGTTGGGAACTCTTGCCTCCCCGCTGAGTACATAGCGCTTACCAGGCACTGGTTATTAGAATGATAAATGGCGCCAATTTCGGAACGTCCTTGACACTGCGCATGCGCAGTAGGGGCGAAGTGTGGAGGGCCTCTCAGGACATGTTTTCTTTAGTTTTAGATGCAAATTTTGGGGATTGGGGGGCAAAATTTGTGTTTGGCCCTATATTTTAAGAGTTAGCACCAGCTATGTCTGGGTCATTGGTAAGTATAAAAAATATATAAATTACTATAAATTTTTTAACTTTTAGGCATAATTATGTTGTAACCAGAACGCAGTTTAATTTGAGTGCATTCAAAAACAGAAACCGGACATTGCAAATAAAATCATTAAAATTATTTTTGACA
The DNA here is from genome assembly GCA_031216915.1 of Pictodentalium vernedei. Lineage (NCBI taxonomy): Eukaryota > Metazoa > Mollusca > Scaphopoda > Dentaliida > Dentaliidae > Pictodentalium > Pictodentalium vernedei. Next base: position 606,028,647 of record CM062295.1, on the reverse strand, counting down.
GTATTAATATGGGCAGATCATATGTGGTTATAACTGAAATAGAAGGCGATTAATTGCATCTTGATTTGTTGTCAGTCTTTTTTTGTGTTGATGATGTAAATATGTGTTGAATATTTTTAGTCGATAACTTGAAATAAATAAAAAAAATAAATTTATTTTCTTTATACGTTATTACATTAACCCATCTGAACATCCTTAGGCCAAAGAGCGCCAGACCCGGTGAGGCCAAAAAAGCGTAGGGTCGAAAAGTGCAAAACTTGAAGTGCGGGCCAAATTGGCAAAAAGCATTGATCCGGACCATACTTTTTACATGATTCTCTTTCAAAATATAGTTTATGACTCCAAACTGAAACTAGCCCAGACCCTCAGACTAGCTGCAAAGGAGGGAGCATAAGCTATATTTCAGAAGCAAAGATGTAGGCTTTTGTGCAAAAATCTGGACAGTACTGCTGAACTGCTGGGTAAAGGGTTGACCGATAAACCGTTTATGTAACCTTAGTTAAAGTAGAAGGCAGCAGTTGTCAAAATATTTTTTGCTTACACAGCTTATGACCCCTGGCTGAAACAGACGCTATGCGCTCGTTTCAATCAGAAGTCATAAGATATGCTTTGGAAGCAAAAAATTAAGATAAAAACCTAAAAAAAACCCAGAAGTATTAAAAAACAATAACCGAACAAAATTTTGTTTTGTTTTCAACTGCTATGGTTCCCTCTAGCACCCCCCCTCCCCGCCCCCACCCCCCACCCCACACACGCCAAAAAAATGGAAGAAACAAGCGACTGGATTTGAACAAACTTGAACTTTACACCCCCAGAGATGTTACATACCAAATATGAAAGGAGTCTTACTGGTGGACCTGAAGAAGAATTTTCAAGAAATTTTCTCATATTTGACTAAGTTAAACTTTGGGCTTCAATAAGAAGCCCAAATATTAACCCGGGGATGTGATTTGATCAACCTTCAATCCAACCCTCCCAGAGGTGTTGCACACCAAATATCAAAATAATCTGACTGCTGGATCTGGAGAAGAAGATTTTTAAAGAATATTCCTCATATTGAACAAAGTTATAATTTGGGCTCCCATAGGGAGCCCAAATATGAACCCAGGGACTTGGCTTGAACAAACCTGAATCTCTGTTCCCTAAGGATGCTGTATACCAAATATCAAAAGATTCTGACTGCTGGATCTGCAGGGATGCAGAAATTCAAATTTAGCATAACCTGAAAACCGGTTATGCAAATTCTTTTTTGCATAACCCAATTTTTTTTGCATAACCCATTGTAGATGCCGAAGGCATCTACAGCGAGTGCCGAAGGCACGAGCATATTTAGGGGCTCTGGGGGGTTCTCCCCCCAGAAAAATTTTGAAATGTGCTATCAAATGAAGCCTTCTGGGGGCTTTGGGGCTGAAAATTCACTTTATTTTTTGGTCACCAAAATCACCTTTTTTTAAACAGCATGTTTAAAATTTTCATGATTGTTACATGTACTAACTTGGAAATTTTATTTTTTAAACAAGCTTTGAAATTGACAAACATGAAACTGCTAAGAAATGTGTTTTTGCCATTCAATGGCTGGAGAGTTTGTTCTTCAGGGTCAATGCAAATTCATGCAATGAACCAGGTTTGCAGTGCCTTGAAACATTTGCGCGATGCTCATAATTCACGCTGTCAATGTACGTTTTCACATTGTTCAGGGCACTGCCTTTTCAACCCTCTTAATTTCGCTTCCTTCTGTATATAATCCCACATTTCGCTGCATATTGTACAATGTAAGTTTTCAATTTTCCCGTTCTCATTGAGATCATATAAAAATAGTTCGGAACTTGACCACTTTTTAGAAGTATTTTTGTTCATGGACTCTTGCTTATTTGCCATTTTGAAAATTCGCGGAACACATGTTTTTTTATTTACTATAAAAGCAGGGTATATTCTGTTTATACAATCATGTTTTCATTGATAACCACTTTTATGTGGATCGCAAAACACGATTGTAGAAATAGTCTATACCTATTGACCAATCGGCGATGCGTATCGTGTGAAATTAGATCACTTGTTTATTTGTCATGACAACCCAGCCACATCGAAAAACAATGAAACCCAGTCTCGGCTTGTCGACTCAATCCGACTGTGGTCGATGCACATTGCTTTTAACTGATAAATAATAACGAAACACCCGAACTTGGAGAATTTTTATTTCATTAAAATCATGTAAATGCAGACACTTTTTATTGAATGCAAATAACAACATGCACGATTTATTTCCAGTCACATCAAAGTGGGTAGGCCAAATTTGAAAAAGAACGGAAACACGGTTTTGCCAATTGCAGTTTGCACAAACGATGCATGAACGAAATGGTCGTTCGTGCAATTTCTGCACCCCGATGCATGAACGAAATGGTCGTTCGTGCAATTTCTGCACCCCTGGATCTGAAGACGAAGATTTTTAAAGAATATCCCTCATACTGCACTAATTTGAACATTTGGGCTCCTGTAGGCTCCTGTAGAGTGCCCAAATATGGACCCAGGGGTTAAATTTCAACAACCATGTGAATCAATCTTCCATAGATATTATATGTGAAATATGAAAGCTTTTGGAGCAGTGGTTGGGGAGAAAAAGATTATTTTATATTTTTCCCATTACCTTGAGTGTTAAATAATGCTGACTCAGCATTTTTTCAAAGTCCCGAAACTGTACCTTAGGATAAAACCGATAGCGATTTTTTTTTACCATTTCTTTCTATTGGTCCTAAGGAAGCTTCACACCAAATAAAAATTTTCAGTGCCATGCGGTTTTGGAGATATGGGCATTTGAATTTTTTCTATTTTTAGCTCCTGAGGTTCCCACAGGGCAGCGGGAAATTTTTTTTTGGCAGGAATCAAGTACATAGGACCCAATAACACCTCATAGCAAATTTGGTTCAAATCGGCCTCTCAGTTTGGAAAATAGAAATTTTGGGCCGGGCACAAAATAGGGATCCTCCCATAGCGAGCCCAAATTTTGACCGAGAAAATTTCTTTGAACGAACTTGAATCTTGAGTATGAAAGAAGCTTACATACCAAATATCACAGCATTCTGACTGGTGGTTCATAAGAAGAAGATTTCAGGAGAAATTGATGCTTTTGGGGCATCACTCCCACCTAGTGGGGCACCGAGTTCATTTTAACAAACTGAAAAGTGGATACCTCCAATACACTTATGTCAAATTTGTTTGGGTTTGGGCTAGTGGTTTTGAAGGAGAAGACCGAGTTGAGAAAGTTAACGGACGCCGGACGCCCAAGTGATGGCAAAAGTCAGGTGAGCTAAAAATGGGAATGACGAATTTTGTGTATAGCGCTGGCTGATTTTTACAGTTATGTCACGTGAAGTGTTCAATGCAAAAATGAATATTACACAGTAATTAGACTTGAATATTTCTCCATTTGAACTTTATATGACAAGATTATTTTAATATGATTTTTTGTTTTTGTTACAAATTAATTGAATATATTGATATATATGCATTCCCAATAAATTATAACAAAATACAGAATAAATTTCAAAAAGATATTTAATAACATTTGATAAATAAAAGTTGTCAGAAAAGTTATAAACGACATCTCAAAAGTGTTATGCTTTATCAGACCAGTGCTGGAAAACCCCATTAATTAGCTCCGCCCACTCATAAAAAGTTCCTCTATAAATAAACACAGAGATCTTAATTCAACCAAGCACAGGAGTGCCCTGTGCCTGGAGGCCTTCCAGAATAGGAAGAAAGAGTTGAGTGAGGGGGTGGAGGTTCTGGAGGCAGCCGCCAGTTCACCTCCTTGTCTCACTGGTACACCCAACCAACTGCCGGCTCCTGAGCTGGCACAATTGGATGTGGAACGTCCAGTGGAGACTGAGGAGGAACTGGAAGTTGCATTTTCACCACCTCCCACCCCTCACTCCCCTCTTCCTTCACTATCAGAAAGCCTGGGAGCGGAAGTCACAACTGAACAGCCACCCCAGTCTGCAGAAGCCATCCTCATGGAGAAAGTAAAAAAAAAAGCAATAGAGATGGTAGAACAATCCAGGGCCGAAACAGATAAGTTCCTAAAAGAAACCAATGGAATAACCAGAAGGGCAAATGAAGAAATCCAAGCTCGAAAATCAACACCACCGCCATCCATATCACCATGCCAACCGTCACCTAAGAAAAAGAGCTGCAAGAAGCCCAAGCGGGGGTAAGGCTCCTCCTTCCTTCCTTTTCCTCCTCTACCACGCCTTGACATTCAACAAAAACAATCAGCAAATGAGGGTCGAAAGGGGCTTGCCCCAAACCTTTGGCGCGCGAAACCATTCCGTCCCAGTTCATTGAACCAGATAAACAGTGACTGCATTATGTAATCACATGTAACAACTGGGGTATTTTGGAAGACTACTTTTATAGGGACTGGACACATAATGCAGTTTGCAGGGGAAATTTCTGTTGAATATCCCCAAATTTTATATATTTTAATGGTAAGGGATTTCCTGTCCTTAACCTGAATATCCACCATCAGAATGCAAGGGGTTAAAATGCTTTATTGGATGTATTGAGGACAAAATATCGAAGTGTGGGATATTCATTGGGTATCTGAGTAATTCCTCAACAGATTGCAAGATTTTTTATTCAGTTAACAAGAGAGCTTACTCAATAATCAGTATGCAAATAACAGGTCAAATATGTATTGAAAATATGTTAAATGCTTTGGTGTCTGGAAAGCATATTCACTTAACAGAGATATTCAATTAAATAAGTCAGCCCCACTGTATTGTCTGCTGTGTATGAACATTTTTTTTTCTTCCAGGACCATTGTCAAAGCAGTTGGCAAAAAGAGGTGGAAGAGAGTTAGATAGAGAGGTCAAGTCGAAATGTGAGTACAGCGTTGTTTCACGTCCTTCAAAGTCTTTGAAGGTTTTTGAATTCAAAAATTTATTTTCAGGGTCTTGAAAGTACTTGAAAATGGGCATGAAAAACCAAAGATCCTTGAAAGTTCTTGAAAATATTTGCTCATGCTCTAAAACCTTCTGAGGAACAACTTTGCTTTCACCTACAAAGGACAAATGTGAAAGAATTCATCTTTTGATTGCAACATGGTGTCATCATGCACACAGAAGTCTGTCAGTCTGTTCATATTTTACTTTAGCACAGGCTACACCCTGTAGTTCTTGGTCGATCATCACAAAATTTCATATATGGATTTGACGTCATGTCTAGATAAAACTGCCCCCTTTTGGTCACCATCGGGCAACTGTGATGCCTGCCCGAGCCCAAAACCCCAAAACCTTTAGCACAGTCTACAGGTTGTATTTAAGAAGGGATTTCATTGTAACTTGGTAGGATAACTCTGTATAATGTCTAGATGAGAACGTCCCCTTTTGGTCATGTTCTGTCAACTCTGCCCAAGCCCGAAACCCGAAAACTTTTGGAACAGTCCGCAGGTCATATTTAATATGGAGGGATTTCATTGTAACTTGGTAGGATGACTTCGTATGATGTCCACATGAGAACTTCCCATTTGGTCGCAATCTGTCAACCATTATACCTGCTCAAGCCCAAAACCTGTAAACCTTTAGCACAGTCTACAGGTCGTATTTATGGAGGGATTTCTTTGTATCTTTGTAAGATTATTCTGTATAATGTCTAGATGAGAACGTCCCCTTTTGGTCATGGTTGGTCAACTGTGACAGCTACAGGGGACGAAAGCCTGAAAACCTTTAGCACAATCTACATGTCGTATTTATGAAGGGATTTCATTGTAACTTGGTAGGGTGACTCCAGATAATGTCTAGATAATAATATACCCTTTTGGTTGTGATTGTTCAACCGTACTACAGACTACAGGTTGTATTTATGAAGGGATTTCATTGTAACTTGGTAGGATGACTCAGTATAATGTCTAGATGAGGCTGTCTCCTTTTGGTTGTGATCAGTCAACCGTGATGGCTACACAGACTCGAAGCCCGGAAACCTTTACCACAGTGTAAAGACCATATTTATGAAGGGATTTCATTGTAACTTGGTAGGATGACTCGGTATAATGTCTAGATGAGAATGTCCCCTTTCAGTAATGATCGTCCGACTGTGATGGCGACGGGCCCGAAGCCCGAAAACCTTTAGCACAGTCTACAGGTCGTATTTATGAAGGGATTTCATGGTAACTTGGTACAATGACTCCGTATAATGTCTAGATGAGAACTTCTCCTTTTGGCCACAATCTGTCAATGGTGATGGCTGCCGAAGCCCGAAACCTGAAGACCTTTAGCACAGTCTACTGGTCATATTTATGAAGGGATTCTTTTGTAGCTTGGTATGTCCTATTTTGGCCGTGATTTGTCAATAGTGATGGATGGAGAGGCCTGTGACCTAGATTTGTTTAGCACAGTCCACAGTTCATATTTTTGAAGTGATTTCATTGTAACTTGGAAGGATAACTCGTTGTGATGTGTAGATGAGACTTTCCTACTTTGGTCACGATCAGTCCCGATACTGCCACCTGGTCACGCGACCTGGATTCATTTATCAATGTCAACAAGTTTGTTTTATAAAGAGATTTAATTGTAATTTGGTAGGATAACTTGGTATGCTATCTAGATGAGACTGCGCTGTTTCTTTTCAACCTACTCAAATTGTTTACAATTGGCTGTAACATAAATGCAAGCCCTACTTCGGAACTAACTCCAGCTTTTGGAAACTTTTCCAAACGAGCTGGAAAAGTACAAGAGTGCAAAAGCACGAAAAAGATCGAAAAAAGGGTCGAGCGAGACCAGCGCTCAAAATTACAGGTACTCTCTCAGCACACCTCTTGAATTTACCGAGCGCATGCACAACAACCGTGAGGTCAATTCCTTTTATTTCCGCCATTTATACATGGTTGGAAATTTTTGTGACTCGTGCTATACTTCGCTGTTTTCTTCGTGAACAACTTATTATATGTGCTATCTGCATTTAATTGTGTGCAAGTGGATTGTATCCTTTTTCAAGCCTTCAAAATTGTTATTGATTAATGTTATTTTTGATCATTATTGCTTGTTTCTTCACACTTAATCTTGTTTTTCCCCCCACGTGTGAACACGACCTTTGTGCTGTTTTCCTTCGGTGGGAAGCTTGATTCCATTATCATTCATATTATGCCAAAGACTATTCCTTGTACCTCTTGCTTGCAAGTGAAGCATGTGGATGACTCTCATTCCACATGTGTCACTTGCAACAATTGCACTCAGGCCCAATCATGTGGTATTTGTGGGGTTTGGTCCTCTAAATTCTGGGCTTCTGTTAACAAGGTGGTTCTGTCCAGAGCTAGAACCCCTCGTTCTCGGGGTAAGGGTAGCCGTGCCGTAGCAGACATTTCTGCTGGCGTACGTGGTGACTCTGTCACACAGGATTCTGATCTGTCTTCTGTGGCGAGTTCCTCTGCAACTGTTGACAGTGCTAGTTCAGTGATACCTGACGTGGAGACCATGGTCTCTTTGTCTTCTGATGTCACTCTTGAGGCATCTGTTTTCGTGGAGAGCTTCTCCGAGGTCAGCTCGGTGACCCTCTCCGATCTGCCTCCTACGCCGTCGACAGTTGCTGAGGAAGTTGTTACTACAGATCCTATTCTGTATGATGGTGGCTCTTCCATCTCCTCTGGGGATGGTCTACAGTCTTGGGGGACCGAGGCTGTATCTGCTGGTGTGTCTGTGAGCTCTCAGCCTCCCCTAGCTTCGTGGCGGAGCTGTGCGGGTTTGCTGTCTGCTCCGTCTCATCTGGATATGTTTGCTCCTAGTCGGTTGAGCCGGTCGGTCGCTTCGGCAGCGATTCCTCGCCCCTCGAGTGAATCGTTTATTGTTCCTCCTTCCCCTGCTAGTGTGCCGACTAGCAGGGTGTGGTTGGGACATTGGCATCCAGGGCCTGCTGTTCAGCAGATGTCAGTGACAGCCCCGGTTAGCTGTCACTCTCGGAACCTTCCTCCGGTGATTCCTCACTGTGTTCCGAGTCTGGATGTCGATCGATGCTTGCCGTCGGTCTCAGAGGATGGGCAGCTGGGGCCGTCTGCCGCGCAGAGGCCAATGACAGGTTCCTGTCATTCTTGGGACAATCCTCTGGTGTCTTTTCACCGTGTCCTAGGTCCAGCTACCGATCGACGTGTGCCCTCGGTCTCTTTCGAGGATTTGCAGGCAGGACCTTCTGTTTCACAGAGATCATTGATGGACCCCTAGGCGTCACAATCGGGACTATCCTCCGGTGTCTTATGACCGTATCCCTATTTTGTCTGCCGATCCACGTTCGACGTCGGTCTCTTCTGAGGATTTGGGTTCTACCAGAAGGGTCCTTTGGGAGGACACGCCGTTGGGCGATGCTGCTGCGACGGATTCTCAAGGTGACCTGCGTCAGGCAGTTTTGGCACTCACCCAGTTGCTTTCTGGCAACCCTCAAGTTGGCCTCCCTGTGCCTCCTGAGGCACAACCCCCTTTGGTCGGTTACCAAGATGTTTCGCCTGGCCCCTTGGATATTGCTCAGTCTTCCCAGGAGGTTTCTGCTGGTCAGCCCAAGTTGGGCTACGTCTCCTCTGCTACGGAGGATCACGATTATCTGGAAGGTGATGGGCCCCCTCGTCAGTCTTGGGGCAGGCTTTGGATTTCATCTTCGGCTTATTGCCAGAAGTTCAACCTTCAGACCAGCCATCTGTGTCCGTCCGGCCGCGGTCCACTGTGGAGCACCGTAACCCTGTTGAGCCTTCTAGCTATGGGGCTTTGCATCCTCTGCAATCGGCTCAGGTTGTTGAGTCCTTCCAGGGCTTAGACGCCAAAATGCGTTCTAAGGCCCGCAAGGGTTCCTTCTTTTCTAGAGCTGATGCCTTTCTGCCTCCATCGCAGTTTTGTGTTTACAATTCGTCTGTCCACCAGTCTTCCAAGGGATGACTACTGTGGATGAGGATTCTTCTTCCCTTGGGTTTACTAAGCCTAAGTCGGCAGTTCTCCTGATGTTGGTAGTTGAATCTATGGTGGGCCTGTCCCAAGAGATGCTGGGTATGTTGTCTCTCGCGGACCATGTTGTCGCTGCTCTGGCTGAATATTTTCCACCAGGGGAGTTTGATGACACTCAGGCACCTTTTCGCATTTTGTCACAGGCTCTTATGAACTTGACACACGCTCACGCCTGTAACACGGCTAATTTGGAGCTGGCACGCCGGGATGCGGTGTTGGATTCTTCTCCATCCCTTCCTTCTGAGCAACGTGCTGTTCTGAGGTCTGCCTCTTTGGTGGGACCTCAGTTGTTCCATGGTTCCGTGGAAGCTGTTCGTGGCGAAGTTCTTCGTCATTCAAAGGACCAGCTTTTGCTGCGACAGCTGGACCAACCTGCTGCTGCGGGTGGTGGTCGTTCCAGGCCCGCCAAGCGTGCTGCTGCATCTGCCTTGTCAGCGATGTCAGCTACGCCTTCGGCTCCGTCTGCACATAAGAAGCGCCGACATGGCCAGGCTCGCTGGCAGCCCCAGGCAGGAAAGTCTCAGGACTCTGTCACTTCCCGAGGTGGTTTCTCCTCTCGGGGGCCTCGTTGAGGCCGCAAGTGAAGGTTCTCCCCTCGATTCGCCTCCAGTCGGGGGAAGGCTGTCGCTGTTTTACGACCGTTGGACAGAGGTAACGTCAGACCCTTGGGTCTTCGATGTCATTCAATTCAGTCTGCGACTGTCCTTCCATCGGCACCCCAGTTTATCTCTGGTGCCCCTCCCGACTCAGGTCCCTTCCGATTCTCTGTGTCGGGACCTTCTGTTGCAGGAAATCAACAATCTCCTCTCCAAAGGGACGATCTCGATCCTTTCACCGGGGTTTTACTCGAGAAAAACGGCCAATTTTGTCCTGTCATCGATCTGAGTATCCTGAATGAGTACATAATAGCTCCTCGTTTCAGTATGGAGACTTTCCGGTCGGTTCGACGTTCAGTTCATCAGGGCGACTTTGCTACCATTATCGACCTGAAGGATGCCTACTTCCATGTACCCATTCATCTGGCGTCACGAAAATACCTTCGGTTCTCGTTTCGGGATCGAGTCTGTCAATTCAGAGCTCTCCCGTTCAGTTTGAACCTGGCTCCTTGGGCTTTCACCCAACTGATGTCACATGTGCTTGCTTTCCACCATACACAGTCGACTGTGACTTCGTCAGCCTACCTGGACGACATCCTCCAACGGCACCACGATGCTGCTGTTCTGGAGATGTCCAGCAGTTTCTTTGCCTGCTAGCGTCGCTGGGTTTCAGAGTCAATCGCGAGAAGTCGGATCTCCTTCTCAGCAATTCTGTCATTTGGGGATGGATTTCGACACACTTCACAATGTAGTTTCGGTCCCCCATGCTCGGGCGACGACTCTTTCCGCCTTGACTCGGAACCTGCTTCAATCTTCCTCGGTCTCGGCCAGGACTTTCCTTCGGATGCTGGGCCTTCGCGGTTCGGTGACAGATCTCATTCCGCTCGGTCGCTTGTTTGTCCAACCTCTCCAACACTTTCTGTTGGATCATTGGCGTCCGAATGTAGATCCGCTGGACCTGAAACTTCCTATTCCTTGGTCCCTGCTTTGTCACCTTCACCCATGGGCCGATATTCCCTGGCTGACACAGGGTGTTCCGTTGGATCTTCCTTTGGCCGATCGCATCCTTACTGCGGATGCCAGCGATCGGGGCTGGGGTGCGATGTTGGATCCTCTCGGTCTGTCCACTCACGGTGAGTGGGACAGCGAGCAGGTGGGCCTTCATATCAACCAGAAGGAGCTCCTTGCTCTTCTGTTGAGTTTTCATCTTTGGATCCCTCACCTGTCGGACCATATTGTCCTATTTCTTTCAGACAATTTGACAGTAGTGGCCTACATTCGGAATCAAGGAGGCACACATTCGATTCCCATGTATCGGCTATCTCGGGATCTTCTTCTGTTGGCACGGGATGTAAACACTCAGTTGTCCATTCGACACATTCCCAGGCATCTCAACGTCCTAGCAGACTCCCTGTCCCGACGCGACAGTATCCTTCCCACCGAATGGATGCTACATCGGTCGGTGTTTCAGGCGATTTGTGAGCAGTGGGGCCGTCCTTAGGTCGACCTTTTTGCTACTTGCTGGAATCATCAGGTAGAGACCTTTGTCTCCCCTTGTCCAGATCCTCTGGCTTTTGCGGAAGATGCTCTGTCCCGCATGTCGCTTCACACCTGTCTTTTATCAGGTCCAGTCTCCGACGTAGAGGTTTTTTCAAGACGATCAGTGGAGTGCATTTCTGCATCGCGGTGACATTCCACGGGCATGACTTATGCTGCGAAGTGGAAGGTTTTCTGCTGCTGGTGTGCAGATCACAATGTGAATTACCGTGATCCATCAATCGCTCAAATTGCGGGTTTTCTGGTATATCTTTTTGACTCCAAGGGCCTCCAGCCTATTACGATTAAGGGCTATCAGTCTATGCAGTATGATACTTTCTCTTATGCACGAAAGGGGTGCATCGGTCGTAATCTTTTTCTCTCCAAACTCATTCGGCACTTTTCTTTGAAGAGGCCTCGAGTTTTGCGGCTTACACCCAAGTGGAACTTGGCATGGGTGTTGCACTGTTTGGAGAGGGCGCCATTCGAGCCTTTGTCTGAGACCGATATGCGTTTTCTCACCTACAAGACGGCTTTTCTTCTAGTGCTTGCTTCTCCTCGACGAGTAAGTGAGCTTCATGCGCTATCTGTTGATTCTGCCTTCTTCAGAAATGAGGCTAACAGTGTCACATTCACTACTGATTGCTCTTTTCTGGCTAAGAATCAACTTCCTGATTCAGTACCTCCTCCCATCTGCGTTCGGGCTCTCCCTGCTGTCAATGGCCAGAGGCCTCTTCTTTGTCTTGTTCATGCGATCAAGACTTACATTACTCGCACTCAGTTCATTAGGAGGGGACGGAAGAGATTCTTTCTGTCTCTCATTCCTAAGAGGCAGTCTATCTCTTCCCATTCTATTTCCAGGTGGAAATGTCTTGCAATCAAGCTGGCTTATTCAAGCTTGTCTGCGTCGGATCTTGTTTCGAACCGGTCTAATGATCATGAGGTTTGTGCCATTTCTACATCCTGGGCGTTCTCCAATTCTGTGTCGCTCCAGGATGTTATGAATGCGGCTTACTGGAGGAATCCTTCTACCTTCTCCTCCTTTTATCTCCGCCACCTTCAGCAGCAATCTGGGGACCTTTATTCTTTAGGCCCTCTCGCTGCTGCTCAGGCTGTTGTGCACCCTCGTTAAAATTGTTTTTATCGAGATTGTGCTTCGCTCAGCCTTGTTCTTTTCAGGTGCCTTCTCTCTATCTTCATTGCAGGTTTTTGCTGTTGTTCTCTGCCCTCCTTGCTTTTCTTTCTGCTTCTCTTGTTGGTATTGGTTATGTGATTCACCTCCTATTGTTTATTCAGCCAATTGTAAACAATTGTGAGTAGGTTGAAAAGACATTAAAATTTTTTAGTAAATTTTGTTTCTTAACATACCTACCACAATTGTTTACCGGAGGCCCACCCTCCTTGGGGATATCTTTGATATTGATGCCTCCCCGCTAAATCACAAACTTCTCGTTGGTGGAAATACAGAATTGACGTCACGGTTGTTGAGCATGCGTTCGGTAAACGCAAGAGGTGTGCAGAGAGAGTACCTGTAATTTCGAGCGCTGGTCTCGCTCAACACTTTTTTTGATCTTTTTCGTGCTTTTGCACTCTAGTACTTTTCCAGCTCGTTTGGAAAAGTTTCTAAAAGCTTGAGTTAGTTCCGAAGTAGGGCTTGCACTTATGTTACAGCCAATTGTAAACAATTGTGGTAGATATGCTAAGAAACAAAATTTACTGAAAAATTTTTATTTTGGTAATAATCGATCAACAGTGACAGTCATGCTGTCATGTGACCAAGACTCCTTTAGCAAGTCTACGAGTTATATTTATGAAGGGATTTCATTTTAACTTGATAGGGTGACTTGTTTTGGAATAATTTCACTGTAACTTGGTAACTTTGGTTGACATACATTTTCTGTGAGGGCCATATTAACCCAAGCCCACAATTCTTTAGTACAGTCTACACCTCAAATTATTTTTATTGAAAACATAGCATACAGTGAACAGAAATTAACATATTCTCACTTATCACAAGTCTTGTTGTATTTCATAATCCTTTCATAAACATTGAACATTATCCAACATACAGTCAAATTAAAATGCAGTGTCATTGACATATTCATTGACTTTCCTTGAGGTTGATACAAGGAATTATCAACTCGAGAAAAGTAATATTCATCTTGGCCTAGGGCCTTGGAGAATATTACTTTTCTCAGTACTGCCCCGCCCAAAATTTCTATTTTCCAAACCGAGAGGCTGATTTGAACCAAATTTGACATGAGGTTTTATTGGGACATAAGTAGTTAATTTATGCCAAAAAAATGTTCCTGTTGCCCTATGGGAACCGCAGGAGCTAAAAATAGAAACAAATTAAAACGCCCATATCTCCGATACTACATGGCACTGAGAATTCTTATTTGGTGTGAAGCTTCCTTTGGATTAACAGAATGGAGTGGTACAAAAAATTGCTATCGGTTTTATCATGGGGTACTTTTTTAGGGTCTTTGAAAAAGTGCTGAGTCAGCATTTTTTAACACTGTGGGTAATGGGAAAAACATTTAAGACTACTTTTCTCCCAAACCACTGTTTCAAATGCTTTCAAATTTCACATATAACATCTTTGGAAGATTGTTTCACATGTTTGTTGAAATCAATTCCCTGGGTCCATATTTGGGCTCTCTATGGGAGCCCAAATGTTTAAATTAGTGCAGTATGAGGAATATTCTTTAAAAATCTTTTTCAGATCTACCAATAAGAATCTTTTGATATTTGGTATGCAGCATCCTCAGGAGGGGTTAGATTCAAGTTTGTTCAAGCTGAGTCCCTGGGTTCATAATTACGCCGAAAATTTGGGGTCCCGATCCAGACTCAAAAATTTTGGATCAAAATCCGGAAATGAGTTTTTTGTTTTTTTATGCAGTTCGGTCAATTTTAAGACTTTTTTTTTTTCAAACAGAAAATTTGGGATCCGGGTGGGCCTTAGATATTTTGATATTTTGGACCAAAATCCAGAAATTAGTATTTTTATACTGTACCAATGACCCAGACTTAGCTGGTGCTAACTCTTAAATTCTAGGGACAAACACAAATTTTACCCCCCAATCCCCCAAATTTGCATCTAAAACCGAAAATTACATGTCCTCTATGGTCCTCCATACCTTTCCTCCACTGCGCATGCGCAGTGTCAAGGAGGTCTCGAAATTGGCGCCAAAAGTCATTCTTTGTTTGGCCCTTCATCAGTTCACATCTGACTGATATTTGTGCTGTAAATCTCAGTTTAAATGATGCCAGACACATAAATATGAGAGAAATGGTGGATCTAAAGAGGAAATAGAAGGATGAGAGGAAAATTCAGTGGCAGGAAATAATCAGGGCTGTAACTTAAAATTTTTTATGAAATTATGTTATGTTCCCTAATTTCGAGGCATGAGCCTGTTGTTATCATTCTTGCTATGAAAGTTCCACTGCTTGATCAGTGTTGCCTCTCTCCCTTTCCTTTATTCCCCCCTTGCTATTCTCCCATGCTTTTTGGCATATTTTCTGTAATAATTATTACTAAAATTTCTTGGGAGTTTTGGCTTCGTAACAGAATGAATTTCTGTTCTTTTCCCCATGTTGACGTCCTCACCCTTAGGTGTTTAGGCGTTGTGATCTGCATCTACCATCTGATGTTCTGCAGTTTCTTCTATGGAAATCTCTGTTTTGCATCAGATAGTGTTTAAATTGGTAACTGATTTCGGGCCATGTTTATCAGTGCCTGGAGTCATGTTTCCGGTTTTTGTACAACTTCTTGTTTACATTGACAACGGTTACTACTGATAGTGATTTCTTGTTTTTACAATAGTTTAGACATTGCAAGATACATTAATATTGTATGTAAGTGTTGCATTAATTTTTTGAAATGTTTTAAAAAATTTTGTCCACACTTAGGCTTTTTTGGGATCCATTTGGTCTCGGTGTTCCCATTGGGAACTTGGGCTCTTCTGAAAATTTTTTTCAAAAAATTTTTTTTTTTTTTAAATTATTTTCTTTCAAAGATTATAATGGATTATGTTATATTATGTATCTTTATTTCAAGGGATAGTGCGATTAATATGACTGTATTTTTTATTGATGAAAAAAAAAATTTTTTTTATTTTATACTGCGAGGATATCTTCCTCTAATTCTCAGGTTCAATGTATTCACACTAATTCCTGCTCTGTGTGTGTTGATTGAAATGACAACGTTGGAGGCGTGTGTCACGATATTGTGTTTGCGGGGAGGGGTCCATACCGGTCCTCTCTCCGTAGGGTCACTTTATATTATCATTTTATTTTTCAGAATTCAGAGTGATGTTTTCGTGATGTCTTCAACAAGTGTGTCTCCGTCGTTGCAGTGTTAGGGCTAGCGGCTAAGTGCTCAGGGTAGTACGACAATTGCCGAAGAGGTCCCTAGTAGGATCGAAGGCATTGATCGTCCGGTAGTCCGCCCGGTGTAGCGACCATTCATCGAATGGCTCGGCAGCCGGGTTTGTCCGTTACGGTTCTGGGAAGCAGTGTGGGTGATGCAAGCACTATAAACTTGGAACGTGTACACCCAGCAATGACGGATCCGAGGATAGTACGGAGGAAGCCTGTCAGTCTAGTAGCTAGCTCGTCCAAGTCTATCCGGACCACGAGCGAGAGAGACCCCCTCTCTCTTACAAATACATTTGATCCGCAATGTTGTTGTATGTTTGTTTGTTAGTCGGAACATACGTCCATTCCTCCTGTTTGGGACGTTCCGTCACATACACAGTCCGAACTGGCTGTGTTATGGGCTTCCTCATCCTCATGTCAACACACACCACCACACCTTGGCTTGTGACCACAGAGTTTCAGGGGACGTTCACATATTATATAAATGCAGGAATGAACGTTACTAGAGCTCCTGCTTTGCCGACCAGGTTACTTCATCTGTTAGCCAAGGATATGAAGTCTTTCCTGATGGGACGTTCGCATATTATATAAATGCAGGAATGAACGTCCCTGTAGCTGCCAGTGGATATTATGTAAGTCACGGCTCCACGGCCTCATTCAGGAATAAGAATGCGGTGATTTTCTGTGATGTCTTCAAAAAGTGTGCTTCCGTCGTCACAGTCAAATGAAGAGCTAGCGGATAAGTGCTCATGATATTACGTCAATTGCCTAAGAGATCCCAACTAGGATCGACGGCTTTGGCATCCGCTAGCTCGCCCGGTGTAGCATCCATTCATCGACTGGTTCGGTAACCGGGTTCGTCCATTGCGGTCCAGGAAGGAGATTTGGGTGATGCGAGCACTATAAAATATTCTACGTGCATACCCAGTGACGATGGATACGAGGAGGGTACGGAGGAAGCCTTTAAGTCCGGTTCCTAGCTCGTCCAGGTCCACCCGGGCTGCGAGTGAGAGAGGTCCCTCTCTCGTACAACAACATCTGAGAACAGATGTTGTGGTACAAATGTTTCTCATTCGGAGCATACGTCCACCGCTCGGGACGCTCCATTATATAGACAGTCTGGAGAGACTGCTCTAATGGCTTCCTCATCCTCACGGCAGTGCACACGACCGCACCTTGACTACGTGACCACTGTTATCTAGCCAGTCTCGCCGACCAAGGATTTCACAGCGACCAGGTCACGCCATCCGGTAGTCAGGAATACGAGGCCTATAGACTCCGGACGTTCGCATAAGAAATATGCAGGAGTTAGCGTCCAGGGAGCTTTCAGCGGCTAAGTAACGTAAGACCGCTGCTCCACAGGTCTCCGTAACAGACGTACTATTACAAATAGCACAAATTATCGCAGCATCCCAGCAGATGACAGAATCTCTGTCGGATCAGGATTTATCCGACGATGCTGGGTCGGTACGCTCCGCTGAAGCATCAGGTACGGACGACCGAGAATGTCATGTGGTCCGACAGGATGGCAAAGGGATACCGAGGAGTTGTTTTTTTCCCTTTCGGAACAACATAAAGTTGCCGTAGATATCATCCGGCATTATCTTTCAGAAGTTGTTCTGTCAGACCAAAAGGCTGCGATGCCGGATAAGAAACTGTTAGCGTCACTGGACACGGAATAATTTTATCGGTTTAGGGACATCGTCCCTGAGTTTCCGACACAGTCCAATAATGTCACAAGAACATTTGAACTATTGTAGGATGCTATATATAAGCTTGCTACCAAAATGAGCAAGTCAGGTTTCTTATCGGCGAATGCTCTACATCTGCCTTTCATCAATTCAAGGAATAATTTCGAAACGGCAGGACAGGGCATACCGAGAGTTCCTCTGCGTCTAGACGATCAGGCTGAAGATCTAGAATGATCTATACCATCGTCTATGTCAATTTCAACCGCGATGTTGGAAACAACAATAATGTCTAACAGAGTTATCTTAGACGCATTATCGTATGCAGATCACCTTACTAAAGCATTTTCATTACGCCTTGAAGGGAAAGAATTCCAGGATGTACTATCTTCCTTAAGAGTTCTTTCAAGGGCAATAGCTTATTCCACGTATAACTTCGCCCTTTCAGTGGCAAACCTGCAGTTGGTTAGACATGACGAGGCCCTAGCTACATCCACGCATGTGGATGGTAAGGTGAAAAACTCTCTCAGAGTCGCTTCGGTCTCCGTAGAGCTTCTCTTCGACGGCAAGCTTTCAGCAATCTATTATCAGATAACTAAGAAAGCTTCGGATTCTCTGCTATTCAAATCCGCTTCTAAAAAGTCGGATACAGCAGAAAAGAATAAGACAGGCACTTCTGGGACAAGTACGCCCAAGAGAAGTTCCTATAGAGGTTCCTATGCATCCTCTAGGTCTTATTCTAGAGACCGTCAAGGCAGTGACTCAACGTGGGGGACGGTATTCTGGCTGAGATAACCGGTCAGACGTCCCTAGGTCGACGGTGTGAGGTGCGGGTCGTGGACAACGTAGTTTCTCCTTCTGCAAGCCTCGCAGGAACAGGAGGTGATGGTATGAACCTCTATCGTGTTCCGGTAGGCGGAAGATTGTCGAGTTTTATAAACAATTGGGCGTCAATTATGGACGACCCCTGGGTTGGAGGGGTAATTTCGGAAGGACTAAAAATATCCTTAAAACGAAAGCCTCCATTAACTCGAAGTCCAAAATGGACTCAGCTTCCGTCAAATCCGCAGAAAAGAGACGATCTTCTATCAGAAGTACAGTCTCTTCTGGAGAAGAACGCGGTAGAGGTCGTAGAAGACCAGGAATCACCGGGTTTCTACAGCCATCTGTTTCTGGTTCCGAAACCAGACGGCTTGTTCCATCCAGTCATAGATCTGAGCTGGATAAACAAGCTGATCGTCGCTCCGAAGTTCTATATGGAGACAATTCGATCAGTCAGAGCGAGTATTCGGGTGAACGACTATGCTACAAGCATAGATCTCAAGGATGCGTACTTTCACGTCATGGTACATCCGACATTCAGAAAGTATCTACGCTTTGCAGTCCTAGGAGTTGTATATCAGTTCCGAGCGATGTGCTTCTGTTTGAACCTAGCGCCCTGGGCTTTCACTCGAATAATGAACTCGGTAATGATACATTTCCGAGCTCATTCATCTGCGGTAACGTCGGCCTACCTGGACGACATTCTTCAGAGGTTCGGCAAAGAGTTAACGCTTCAGAACGATGTGCAGAATCTGCTTCTATTACTCCGACGTCTCGGTTTTATAATAAACGAGGAGAAGTCGGATCTGGTGCCGTCCATGTCATTCACCCACTTGGGAATGAGCTTCGAGACGCACAACAATCTCGTTCGTCTGCCGTTAACCAGAGCGAAATTAATCAGTTGTTACGCTTGCTATTGTCTTCACTCAGACAAAGTTACTGCGAGAGAATTCATCAGACTGATAGGGTTGTGTGGAGCTGCCTCGGATTTTATTCCAATGGGGCGGCTACGCACTTGTCCTCTCCAAATCTTTTTGACTCAAAAAGAACAGAGTTGGAGGGTGAAGATTCTTTCGCTCGTTACGTACATCCTCTTGTAAGTCAAGTGAAACAGATTCAGACTTGGGCAGATATTCAGTGGTTTATTCAGGGAAATAACTTCCACTGCAATTGCCGGATCCGAGTTTTACAGTCTTGACGGATGCCAGTTAAATAGGTTGGGACCCAACATTGAGCCCAACGTTTTTTAAGTGCCAGGGTCCTTGGGATCCGTAGTTCCTAATCAAGCACATAAACATCAGGAATTGATGTTATTTTGGCTTGCGTTATGTCATTGCATGAATGTTAACCAGAATGCCCACAGGCAATTCTGTCCGACAATTCGACGGTATAAGCGTATTTTCGGAACTAGGGAGGTACTCATTCCATTCTGTTATTCACTGTAACGGAATGAATCCTTCTGTTGATACTAGAACATCAAGTTCTCCTATTGGTCTGTCGTATTACGGGTCGGAACTCATACCCCCCCGCTGAGTACATAACGCTTTTCCAGGCACTGCTTGTAAGAATGACTTTTGGCACCAATTTCGAGACCTCCTTGACACTGCGCATGCGCAGTGGAGGAAAGGTATGGAGGACCATATAGGACATGTAATTTTCGGTTTTAGATGCAAATTTGGGGGATTGGGGGGAAAAATTTGTGTTTGTCCCTAGAATTTAAGAGTTAGCACCAGCTAAGTCTGGGTCATTGGTAAGTATAAAAAATATATAAATTACTATAAATTTTTTTAACTTTTTGTTGTTTTATGCATTTTGGTCAATTTTAAGACCAAAAAATTTTTTTTTACACTGAAAATTTGGGATCCAGGTGGGACTTGGAAAATTTTGGACCAAAATCCGGAAATGAGTTTTTTGGTTTCTATGCTTTTTGGTCAATTTTAAGACAAAATTTTTTTTTTTTTACACTGAAAATTTGAGGTTCAGGTGGGACTTGAAAAATTTGGGACCAAAATCTGGAAATTAGTTTTTTGGTTTTTTATGCGTTTTGGTAAATTTTAAGAAGAAAAAAAATTTTAGTGGGAAAATATTTTGATTGGGACTTCGAAAATTTCTGAACAAAAATAAAAAAACGTCTGTTTTTTATGTATTTATCTCAATTTTGGAACGTAAAAGTGCAGGAACTGAAAATAGAAGGAAAATCCTGTGCATTGTGTGGGCACAATAGCTTCATCTAGTTGGTATACGCTTTTCTTAAGAGGGGCATACGTAGCTTATTCAAGTCAAGTCCCTGGTTTGATATTTAGACTACCATGTCAGGTGAGTGCTCTCAGGCCCCCTGGGGCCTCTTGTTTCATTTTTTGCTCAACCTTGACGTAAGTCAAATTTGAGCTTATTCCATGGCCAGTCGTCCGTCTGTCCGTCAACAATTCAATACGATTCGGGCTAGAGGCCGTATTTATGAACCGATCTTTACGAAACTTCTTGGGTACCTTTATTATGACCGTGGGATGAGAATGAGTGTTTTGGGGTCCGATCCGAAATTCTTGACTGCTGGCAGCCATTTTGTACAAAATTAGGTGCAATCAGATTTTTGCGCAGAACTTCCAGATGAAATATTTTTTTGTATGAATGTTTAGTACCATGAGATACATCACATATAATACGGGGTTTTTTCGCGTGCGTAAATTATGCAAATTAGACTAACTATTATGTATTTAGTTTTACTTTCAGCACTGTAAGTGCAAATGCCAATACGGCTCGGGTTAGAGGCCGTATTTATGAACCGATCTTTACCACACTTCTTGGGTACCTTTGGTTTCACCGTCCGGTCTGATATTCAAGTTGGCCGATGGCAGCCATTTTGTACAAAATTAGGACTTTCATCTGAAAGCGCTGATTTGAATAATTTTTTGTGTGAATGTTTAGTACCATGGGATACATCACATATAATACAGGTTTTTTTTCTCGTGCAGGAATTATGTAAATTAGATGAACTTTGATTTTTTCAGTGCTACTTAAACACAGTAAGTACACATGTCAATACGGCTCGGGCTAGAGTCTGTATTTATGAACTGATCTTCACAAAACGTCTTTGGTACCGTTGTTATCACCTTGGGACGAGAACAAGTGTTTCTGGGTGTGATCCAAAATTCAGAATGGCTACCAGTGGCCATTTTGTACCGAAATTAGGTCTAATCAGTTTTTTAGCTTAACTTGACATAGTCAAGGTAAGCTATTGCCATCACGCGTGCGGAAGTCTGTTAGTCTGTGAGTCTGTGACGTCTGTTCACATTTCCTTTAGCACGGGCTACACCCCGCAGTTCTTGTCTGATCGTCACGAAATTTCATATGCAGGTTTGGGGTCATGTCTAGATGAGAACGTCCCCTTTTGGTCGCGATCGGGCAACCGGTATGGCTGCCCAAGCCCAAAACCCGAAAACCATTAGCACAATCTACAGGTCGTATTTATGAAGGGATTTCATTGTAACTTGGTAGGATGCCTCTGTTTAGTGCCTAGACGCGAACGTCCCCTTTTGGGCATGATCTATCAACCGTGATGGCTGCCCAAGCCCGAAACCCAAAAACTTTTAGCACAGTCTGCAGGTCATGTTTAATGTGGAGGGATTTCATTGTAACTTGGTAGGATGACTCCTTATGATGTCTAGATGCGAATTTCCCCATTTGGGCATGATCTGCCAACCGTGACGACTGCCCGAGCCCAAAACCCGAAAACCTTTAGCACAGTCTACAGGTCATATTTATTGAGGAATTTCATTGTAACTTGGTGGGTTGACTTCATACAATGTCTAGATGAGAAAGTCCCCCTTTGGACGTGATTGGGCAACTGTGACGGCTACAGGAGCCCGAAGCCTGAAAACCTTTAGCACAGTCTAGAGGTCATATTTATGAAATGATTTCATTGTAACATGGTAGGATGACTCCAAATAATGTCTAGATGAGAACGTCCCATTTTGATCGCGATCATGCAGCCTTGATGGGTGCCCGAGCCCAAAAACCTTTAGCATAGGCAAAAGGTCATATTTATGGAAGGATTTCATTGTAACCTGTTTGGTTGACTCCATATAATGCCTAGATGATGACATCCCCTTTCGGTCGTGATTGGTCAGTTGTGATGGCTACAAGTGCCCGAAGCCCGAAAACCTTGAGCACAGTCTGCAGGTCATATTAATGAAGGGATTTCATTGTAACTTCTTAGGATCACTCCAGATGATGCTCAGATGAGATTGTCCCCTATGGTTGCGATCATTCACCCATGATGGCTTCCCAAGCCCGAAGCCCGAAAACCTTTAGCACAGTCTACAGGTCATATTTATGAAGGGATTTCATTGTTACTTGGTAGGTTAACTTCATATAATGTCTAGATGAGAACATGCGATCATTCACCCATGATGGCTGCCCGAGCCCGAAGCCCGAAAACCTTTAGCACAGTCTACAGGTCATATTTATGAAGGGATTTCATTGTAACTTGGTAGGTTAACTTCATATAATGTCTAGATGAGAACGTCCCCTTTTGGACGTGATTGGGCAACTGTGACGGCTAAAGGTGCCCGAAGCCCGAAAACCTTTAGCACAGTCTACAGGTCATATTTATGAGGGGATTTCATTGTAACTTGGTAGGATGACTCCAAATAATGTCTAGATGAGAACGTCCCCTTTTGATCGCGATCATTCAGCCTTGATGGGTGCCCGAGCCCAAAAACCTTTAGCATAGGTAAAAGGTCATATTTATGGAAGGATTTCATTGTAACCTATTAGGTTGACTCTATATAATGCCTAGATGATGACATCCCCTTTTGGTCGTAATTGGTCAGCTGTGTTGGCTACAAGTGCCCGAAGCCCAAAAACCTTGAGCACAGTCTACAGGCCATATTTATGAAGGGATTTCATTGTAACTTCATAGGATCATTCCAGATGATGCCCAGATGAGATTGTCCCCTTTGGTTGCGATTATTCAACCATTATGGCTGCCTGAACCCGAAGCCCGAAAACCTTAAGCACAGTCTACAAGTCATATTTGTGAAGGGATTTCATTGTAACTTGGTAGGTTGACTTTATATAATGCCTAGATGAGAACGTCCCCTTTTGGACATGTTTGGGCAACTTTGACGGCTAAAGGTGCCCGAAGCCCAAAAACCTTTAGCACTGTCTACAGGTCATATTTATGAAGGGATTTCATTGTAACTTGGTAGGTTGACTCCAAATAAGGTCAAGATGAGAACGTCCCATTTTGGCCGTGATCATTCAGCCTTGATGGGTGCCCGAGCCCAAAAACCTTTAGCATAGGCAAAAGTTTATATTTATAGAAGGATTTCATTGTAACATTGTTAGGTTGACTCCATATAATGCCTAGATGATGACATCCCCTTTTGGTCGTGATTGGTCAACTGTGATGGCTACAGGTGCCCGAAGCTCGAAAACCTTGAACACAGTCTACAGGTCATATTTATCAAGGGATTTCATTGTAACTTTGCAGGATCACTCCAGATGATGCCCAGATGAGATTGTCCCCTTTGGTTGCGATCATTCAACCATGATGGCTGCCCGAGCCCGAAGCCCGAAAACCTTTAGCACAGTCTAAGGTCATATTTATGAAGGGATTTCATTGTAACTTGGTAGGTTTACTTCATATAATGTCTAGATGAGAACGTCCCCTTTTGGACACGAGTGGGCAACTGTGAAGGCTTCAGGGGCCCAAAGCCCAAAAACCTTTAGAACAGTCTACAGGTCATAATTATGAAGGAATTTTATTGTAGCTTGGTAGGATGACTCCAAATAGTGTCCAGATGAGAACGTCCTCTTTTGGTCACAATCATTCAGCCTTGATGGCTGCCCGAGCCCAAAAACCTTTAGCATGTCTGTAGGTCGTATTTATGGAAGGATTTCATTGTAACTTGTTAGGTTGACTCCATATAATGCCTAGATGATGACATCCCCTTTTGGTCGTGGTTGGTCAACTGTGATGTCTACAGGTGCCTGAAGCCCAAAAACCTTTAGCACAGTCTACAGGTCGTATTTATGGAGGGATTTCATTGTAACTTGGTAGGTTGACTTCATATAATGTCTAGATGAGAACGTCCCCTTTGGATGCAATTGGGAAACTGACGGCTACAGGGGCCCGAAGCCCGAAAACCTTTTTAGCACAGTCTACAAGCCATATTTATGAAGGGATTTTAATGTAACTTGATAGGATGACTCATTTTGGAATAATTTCATTGTAATTTTGTTGATATATGTTAACTGTGAGGGCCACATATATTTACTGTGAGGTCATATTAACCCACCCCTCAGATCTTTAGTACAGTGTACACCTCATATTATTTTTATCATAAACATAGCATACAGGGAACAGAAATGAACATATTCCCAATTATCATAATTCTTGTCTTATTTCATAATCCTTTCATAAACATTGAACATTATCCTTTCTGATTTGAATAAATTTTTGTATGAATGTTTAGTAACATGGAATACGTTACATATAGTACGGGTTTTTTTGTGTGAATGTTTAGTACCATGGGATACATCACCGATCTTCACAAAACTTCTTGGGTACCTTTGTTATCACCTTGGGACGAGAACGAGTGCTTCTGGGTGTAGACCAAAATTCAAGATGGCTGCCAGTGGCCATTTTGTACCGAAATTAGGTCCAATCAGTTTTTTGTCACAACTTCTATAAAGCTCGTATTTATGAACTGATCTTCACGAAACTTCTTGGGTACCTTTGTTATCACCTTGGGACAGGAACGAGTGTGTTTTGGGGTGCCTTTGTTTTCACTGTGTCATTGCTGTGCCACATACTATACATGTTCATGTCTCAACAAGTTGAGCTACAGTGTCATTGACACTTTCATTTGTCTCAAAAACATAGGTTGAATATGTTCCAAAGAGGGGTTATAACTTATGTTTTTGAGACAAAAAATGAAAAAAATTTGTTATTCAAGAATTTTGTTTGCAAGTGTCGTCTGCTTTTCATGTTAGATAAAGGGTTAAAAGTCATCTAATTTTGTTCATAAAATTGTAGGGATACCCTGCAGTATGTATAACAATAGGCCAACAAGTTAGCATGCTTTCAAAAATAAAAAATTCTTCTGCAGAAATGCTAATCATAATGTTATACAACATCCTTAGAAGGAGCAGATTCTTCAAGCCCCTGGATTCATATTTACAGGGTGCACAAATTTTAATTAGTGCAATACAAGGGGAATTCTTGAAAAATCTGCTTCTGCAGATTAATCAGTCAAATTTTTTGTACCCCCGCCTATCAGGTGGAGGTAGGTGGGGGTATATAGTATTCCTTGTGTCCGTCTGTCAGTCCATCTGTCTGTTAGTCCATCTGTCAGTCCGCCTGAGCCAAAATCGTATTTTAAACTACTTTCACACCTTTCAAGCTCAATTCAAAACTACATTTAACCCATTCAGGTCAGACGACTGTGTATGTTTTTGTCACAGTTATTGCCCTTTATCAACTTAGAAAATTTCATGTGTTTTTTAATTGAGAGTACCTTCACGGTGTAATAAACTCCTCCCACAGTTTCTGATGTAGAGAGTTGAAACTTTGGAATATGGTTACACATGCCTTGCAGATGTGCAACATATATAAAGTTTGCAGAAAATATTTTTTCACAGAATCATCAAATCAAGTCGCTCTTACATTTGGTAAAGAGGCAGGGCCACCTTTTTGGTGACACTTAATAGTTTTTATGATAATGCCCCAATGGTCTGTAATCTGTCACTGGTCCGTCATCTTTCATCCTTCAGCTGTCACCCAGTAATAAATGTTTGTATTTCTGTAATGCTATCCATGGTCAAGTGTTGCTCTAGTTTTTATACAAAAAGGAAATTATTTCACCAATTTGTACCAAATTATCAAAAAGAAAGTTAAAAAATTTATTTTTTCAGATATCAGTTTTGGAAGTAATGGTGTTGTTACAACCAGTGCACCTGGACTTGTCAGTATTAGAAACATTATTCACTTTAGGGTGGAGGAGCAGAGATTTACAGGCTGCGTTAATGATAAGCATTGGAAGTCTTCAATTTTGAAATGTCTGTTAGAGGCTGAAAATGGTAATAACAGATCTGTGATTTTCCCAGCTCTTGGAACAGGTATGATTAATAGGGATCTCAAATGAGCCATGATTTCAAATGAAATTTCTGTACTCAGTTCACTAAAATTGATCTGATCCAGCATTTAGTGACTCATATTTATGCCACTGAAATGAGGTATCTTTACCCTTTACCTAACATGAAAAGCAGACGATGATACTTGCAAAAAAAATTCTTGAATAACTATTTTTTGTCTCAAAAATATAAGTTATGACCCCTCATTGGAACGAGCTTGTTCCAACAAGGGGTAATAACCTATGTTTTTGAGACAAAAAATGCAAAAATAATGAAAATTATTTAGTGATTTTTGAGAATAGCGCTGGCCGGTTTTGCCGTTATGTTGGGTAAAGGGTTAAATTCATCCATCCTTCCCTCTGTCTGAATTTTGCCTATGCAGAAAATTCTTTGTCATAACTCAATAATGGGTGGGTGGACTTTTACAAAACTTCACACAAGGGTAAAAGACAAGGGAAAGATATGTTGCCCAGCACCATCAGGTCCAGATGACGAAGGTCAAGGGTACATGATTATGGAAGCTTAGAAAATTTTGTTTGTCGCGATATGCACTTATGAATATTGTGTCTTAGTCATAACTATTATGTAAGGGTGGATTTTTATCAAAATTTCACACCTGGATAGAGGAGAAAGAGAAGGTGTGTTGTCAAGCCTGGAAGTAGGCAATCTGCCACTTGCAGAATGAAGACCCCAGAGGATGAATTTTATTATGCTATCCCATACCGTGGGTCGAGAATCCCTCAATATATCCTCTGGGTCAGGGGCACAGCTAGGATTTCCTATTGAGGGGGTGGGGGATAATTATTTTTGGGGTGCCAGGTTGATATATGCCACAGGCATATCTGAAGGCTGTAAGTCTGAGGTGGGGGTAGGTATGCCCCTCCCATTGGTGGTGGTTTGCAGGGGCTTTTCACAGGCATGTGACCTAGATTTCTTTAGCACAGTCTACAGTTCATATTTATGAAGCAATTTCATTGTAACATAGAAGGATAGCTTGGTATAATGTCTAGATGAGACTGTCATATTTTGGTCATGATCGGTCAGCCATTACTGCCACCTGGTCACTTGACCTAGATTCCTTTAGCACTGCTTGCAGGCTGTTTCTGTAAATGGGCTTTCATTGTAACTTGGTAGGATAACTTGGTATGATATCTAGATGAGACTGTAATATTTTGGTCATGATCGGTCAGCCGTGACTGCCAAACTGTCACATGACCTAGATTCTTTTACCAAAGTCTATGAGTTATATTTATGAAGGGATTTCATTGTAACTTGATGGGATGACTCGTTTTGGAATAATTTCACTGTAACTTGGTAACTTTGGTTGACATACGTTAATTGTGAGAGCCACATTAACCCACCCCTCACTTCTTTAGTACAGTCTGCACCTCAAATTATTTTTATTGAAAACATAGCATACAGGGAACAGAAATTACCACATTCTCAATTATCACAATTCTTGTTGTATTTCATAATCCTTTCATAAACATTGTACATTATCCCTTTCATCAAACACAACACACAATCAAGTTAAGCTGCAGTGTCATTGACAATTCATTTGTCTGTTTGCCTCATATCTCTGGTTTGGGGTTAGTGGCTCTGATGAAATTTGAAAAGAAGATTGTTTATGGGAATGACTTTCACTGTATCATGTTTCATTTCTTCTCTTGTCATTGTTTGGCAGTATGCACCATGGGGGTATACCCTGGGGCATGCCCTCTCTTGTTAATGTCAAGATGAGAATTCCCATTTTGGTCGCGATCAGTCAACCATGATGAAAATCTTTACCACAGCCTAAGGTCATATTTATGAAGGAATTTTATTGTAACTTGGTCAGATGACTCCATAGCCATAGAATGTCCAGATTAGAGTGTCCTGGTTTGGTCAACTGTAATGGCTGTAGTGGCATGTGATCTAGATTCTTTCAGCACAGTCTACAGGTTGCCTTTATGAAGGGATTTCATTGTAAATTGGTAGGATGACTCAGTATGATGTCTAGATGAGAATGTTTTATTTTGGTTGTGATCAGTCAGTTGTGATGGCCATATGGGCATGTGACCTAGATTTGTTTAGAACAGTCTACAGTTCATATTTATGAAGTGATTTCATTGTTACTTGTCGGATGACATGGTATGATGTCTAGCTGAGACTGTCCTATTTTTGGTCTTGGTCGGTCATCTGTTACCACCACTTGGGTATGTGACCTAGATTTGTTCAGAACAGTCTACAGTTCATATTTATGAAGGGATTTCATTGTGACTCATAGGATGACTTGGTATGATGTCTAGCTGAGACTGTCTTATTTTGGTAATGATCGGACACCCGAGACCGCCAGATGGGCACATGATCTAGATTCCTTTAGCAAAGTCTACGAGTCGTATTTATGAATGGTTTTCATTGTAACTTGGTAGGATGACTCATTTTGGAATGATTTTATTGTAACTTGGTAACTTTGGTTGACATACAGTGAGGGCCACATCAACCCAGGCATCAATTCTTTAGTACAGTCTACACCTCCAATTATTCTTGTTCAAAACATAGCATATAGGGTGCAGAACTAAACATATTCTCAATTATCACAATTCTTGTCTTATTTCATAATATTTTCATAAACATCTAACATTATCCTTTTCATCAAACACTACACAGAGTCAAGTTAAGCTGCAGTATCACTGACACTTTCATTGTCATTAAACTGGTATTCAATCGATTCTGTTTGAATACAGGCATGTATTGGTTTATCAATATACCATGCAGCCATAATTCACAGTGGTGTACCTTGTCAACAAGACACAAGAACATACCGTCACATGCCCTTTTAGAAAATGGTATGAAAATCTGCCTGAAGCAGGTGAAGATTTGAAAGCTAGTTTCGTTTGCAAGCTATTGAGTCATCTGTCTAATTTTGTAAGAAATATGATTCTGTTATGGTCAGGAATCAGTGTAGCCCTTAACCCCTTCGCTACTGCGCAATTTTTTAATATTCTGTGCTGAGGCATATTGGGAACAATGGTAGAAAATGATAAAAATTGAATAAAGATAGAAACATACAATAACTTGTAATTTTAAATCTGCCAGAAGATAATTGAACACTTTTGGAGTCTAATGTTTAAGTTCCAATACCTAATTATGCCCCCCTCAGTGAGTTGTGGGGGGATATACTGGAATCACCTTGTCCATCCGTCTGACCATCCAGCTGTCCATCCGTCCACCCATCCATCCATCCATCCATCTCTCTGTCCATCCATCCATCTCTCTGTCCATCCATCTATCCATCTGTCCATCTGCCTCTCCATCTCTCTCCATCCGTCTGTAGACATAATTTTGTCCAGAGATTTTCTCAGACGTTTCTTGTCCAATCTGCTCAAAACTTTGTACGAATGTTCACCACCATGGGAACCCGTGCACCTGCAATTATAGTTTCCCAGTTGGATTATTTTTGTCAGAATTATGCTCCTTTTCGACTTGAAAAAGCAGGCCAGGAATTTTGTTCAGAGATTTCCTCGGATGTTTAAGAGTTGATTCCTTTGAAACTTGGTATGGATGTTTACTTCCATGGGAACCTGTGCACCTGCAATTATTGTTTTGACCAGACTTTTTTGCCTAAAGTTATTCCCCATTTTGTCTTAGAATGTCTGAATTTTGTCAGGAAATTTTCTCAGATGTTTATTGGGCAATTCCTTTGAAACTTGGTATGGATGTTCACTACCATGTGATCCTTGCACTTGTGATCTAACTTTTCTTGTCAAAGTTTTGCCCCTTTTCATCTTAGAAAGCCTGAATTACCTAGAATTTTGTCCGGAGATTTTCTCAGACGT
Source organism: Pictodentalium vernedei (assembly GCA_031216915.1). NCBI lineage: Eukaryota > Metazoa > Mollusca > Scaphopoda > Dentaliida > Dentaliidae > Pictodentalium > Pictodentalium vernedei. The sequence continues at coordinate 605,998,693 of CM062295.1, read as the reverse complement.
TTATTGGTTGATTCGTTTGAAACTTGGTATGGATGTTCACTACCATGGGAACCTGTGCACTTGCAATTATAGTTTCGATTGGATTTTTGTCCCAGAGTCATGCCCTTTTTCATCTTAGAATGTCTAAATGTTGTCCGGAGATTTTCTCAGATGTTTATGGATCGATTTCTTTGATACTTGGTATGGGTGTTCACTACCATCGGAACCTGTGCACATGTGGTTATAGTTTTCATCCGACTCTTTTTGCCAGAGTTATGTCCCTTTTCATCTTAGAATGCTTGAATTTTGTCCGGGGATTTTTTCAGATGTTTATGGGTTAATACCTTTGAAACTTGTTATGGATGTTCATTACCATGGGAAACTGTGCACCTGATATTTTTATACTGTACCAATGACCCAGACTTAGCTGGTGCTAACTCTAAAATATTTAGGGCCTAACGCAAATTTTACCCCCCAATCCCCAAAATTTGCATCTAAAACCGAAAATTACATGTCCTATATGGTCCTCCATACTTTTACTCCACTGCACATGCGCAGTGTCAAGGAGGTCTCGAAACTGCCGCCAAAAGTCATTCTTTGTTTGGCCCTCAATACAGTTACACTTCACTGTTATTTGTGCTTGTAAATCTCAGTTTTAAGGATGCCAGACACATAATTATGAGAGAAATGGTGGATATATGGTGGAAATAGAAGGTGGAGAGGGAAAAACAGTGGAAACAAATGTTCAGGGCTGTAACTTGTAATTATTTTACGAAATTATTACATGTTACCTATTTTTGTGGCATGACCTTGTTGTGGTCATTCTTGCTATGAATTTACCATTGTTTAATCAGTGTTTCCTCTCTCCCTTTCCTTTATTCCCCCCTAGCTATTCTCCCATGGCTTTTGGCTTATTTTTTGTAATGTTTATTACTAAAATTTCTTGGGAGTTTTGGCTTGGAAACAGAATTTTTTTCTGTTTTTTCCCCATGTTTACGTCCTCACCCTAGGGGTGGTTAGGCGTTTTGGTCTGCATCTACCATCTGATGTTCTACAGTTTCTTCTCTGAAATTTTCAGCCTCTGTTTTGCATCAGATAGTGTTTAAATTGGTAACAGATTTCAGGCCATGTTTGATTTAGTGTCTGGAGTCATGTTTCCGGGTTGTTGACACTTTTGCTTATGTTGACAACTGTTACTTCTGACAATGATTACTTGTCTTCTGCTTAATTTAGTTCATAGCAAGATACATTAATATTGTCCATAAGTGTTACATTAATTTTTTCAAAATGATTAAAATTTTTGTCCACACTTAGGCTTTTTTGAGCTCAGGGTTCCCATTGGGAACTTGGGCTCTTCTGAAAATTTTTTCAAAAATTTTTTTTTTGAAAATTATTTTCTTTTGAAATGTTATAATGAATTATAATATATTATGTATATTTATTTCAAGAGTTAGTGCAAGTAATATGACGGTGTATATTTTTTCTGGTTGAAAAATTATTCTTCAGTTGTAATATGAGGATATCTTCCTCTAATTCACAAGTTCATTGTGTTTCTTATAGTCAATGTAGTCGCATTAATTCTTGCTCTGTGTGTGTTGATTGATATGACAACGTTGGAGACATGTGTCATGGTATTTTATTGCGGTGAGAGGTCCATTATGGTCCTCTCTCCGTAGGGTCACTACATATTATCAGTTTCTTTTTCAGAACTCAGAGTGATGTTTCCGTGATGTCTTCAAAAACTGTGTCTCTGTCGTTGAAATATTAGGGCTAGCGGGAAGTGCTCAAGGTATTAGGACAATTGTTGGGAGTTAGCTAGTTCTATCGAAGGAATTGTTGCCCGCTAGTTCGTCCGGTGTCGCGACCATTCACCAGGATAGAATGGCTCAGCACCCGGGTTAGTCCCTTGCGGTCCAGGGAAGCAGATTGGGTGATGCAAGCACTATAAAACTTCAGATGTGCACACCCAGCAATGACGGATCTGAGGATAGTACGGAGGAAGCCTGTCAGTCCGATAGCTAGCACGTCCAAGTCCCCCGGACTGCGAGCGAGAGAGCCCCCCTCTCTCTTGCATGAACATCTGCACTGCGATGTTGTTGTATGTTGTTCGCTTACTCAGAGCTTACGCCCACTCCTCCTGTTCGGGACGCTCCGTCGCATGACAGACTGACGCGGCTGTTATATTGGCTTCCTCATCCTCGTCAACACACATGGCCGCACCTTGGCTATGTGACCACAGATTTCCAGGGGACGTTCGCATATTATATAAATGCAGGATTGAACGTCTCTGGTGCTATTGCTTTGCCGACCAAGGAATACATGTCGACCAGGTCACTCCATCTGCTAGCCAAGGATACGAGAACTTTCCAGTTGGGACGTTCGCATATTATATAAATGCTGGAATGAACGTCCCGGGAGCTTCCAGCGGATATTTCACTTAGGACCCCGGCTCCACAGGTCTCATAGGATAAAATGAACTGGATATTGTTACCGTGATGTCTTCGTAAAGTGTGCTTCCGTTGTCACAGTCAAATGAAGAGTTAGCGGCAAAAGTGCTTATGTAGATAGTCAATTGCCTGGAGTTCCCTAGTATGATAGATGGCATTGGCGTCCGCTAGCTCGCCCGGTGTCGCGACCATTCACCGAATGGCTCAGCACCCGGGTTCGTCCGTTGTGGTCCAGGAAGGAGATTTGGGTGATGCAAGCACTATAAAATACAATGTGCACACCCAGTGACGACGGATACGATGATGGTACGGAGGAAGCCTATTAGTCCGATTCCTAGCTCGTCCAGGTCCATCCGGGCTGTTATATTGACTTCCTCATCCTCGTCAACACACCGACCGCACCTTGGCTATGTGACCACAGATTTCCAGGGGATGTTCGCATATTATATAAATGCAGGATTGAACGTCTCTAGTGCTCTTGCTTCGCCGACCAAGGAATACACGTCGACCAGGTCACTCCATCTGCTAGCCAAAGATATGAGACCTTTCCAGTTGGGACGTTCGCATATTATATAAAGGCTGGAATGAACATCCCGGGAGCTTCCAGCAGATATTTCACTTAGGACCGCGGCTCCACAGGTCTCATAGGGTAACATGAACTAGATATTGTTACCGTGATGTCTTTGTAAAGTGTGCTTCCGTTGTCACAGTCAAATGAAGAGTTAGCGGCAAAAGTGCTCATGTAGATACGTCAATTGCCTGGAGATCCCTAGTACAATAGATGGCGTTGGCATCCGCTAGCTCGCCTGGTGTCATGACCATTCACCGAATGGCTCAGCACCCGGGTTCGTTCGTTGCTGTCCAGGAAGGAGATTTGGGTGATGCGAACACTATAAAATACAATGTGCACACCCAGTGACGACGGATACGAGGATGGTACGGAGGAAGCCTATTAGTCCGGTTCCTAGCTCGTCCAGATCCATCCGGGCTGCGAGCGAGAGAGGTCCCTCTCTCGTATTACAACATCTGGGCTCAGAAATTGTGGTACAAAACGTTCCTCAGTCGGAGTATACGTCTACCGCTCGGGACGCTCCGTTATATAGACAGTCCGGAGAGACTGCTCTTTCGGCTTCCTCATCCTCACGGCAGCACACGCGACCGCACCTTGGCTATGTGACCTGTGATATTCAACCAACATCGCCGATTCTACAGCAACCAGGTCACGCCATCCAGTAGCCAAGGATACGAGGCCTTCATTCTCCGGACGTTCGCATATTAGAGGTATGCAGGAGTGAACATCCAAGGAGCTTCCACCGGCTATATCCTATAAGACTGCAGCTCCACAGGCCTCTGTTGCGGATATGCTATTGCAGATAGCACAAATTATCGCAGCATCCCAGCAACCGACAGTAACTCTGTCAGATCAGGAATTATCTGACGATGCTGGGTTGGTACGTTCCACTGCAGGTTCAGGCACAGACGACCAAGAATTCCAAGTGGTCCGACAGGATGGTGAAAGGGATACGGATGAGTTGTATTTTCCCTTTTCGGAACAACATGATTGCCGTAAAGTGCATCCGGCATTATCATCGGATGTTGTTCCTCCGGACCAAAATGCTGCTTTGCTGGATAAGAAACGGATAGCGCCACTGGATATAGAATTCTTAATTGCTTTAGGGACATCAGTTTCCGACATAGTCCAGATATGTTTCAAGGACATTTGATCTGTTGAATGACGCTATATTTATATAACTTGCTACCTAAATGGGCAGGTCAGGTGTCTTATGGGCAATATGCTCTACATCTGCCTTTCATCATTTCATTGAATATTTTGAAACGGCTGGACAGAACATTCTGAGAGTTCTCTGCGTCTAGACGACCAGGTCAGGCACTAGTATTGTTTTACTGTCGTCTATGTCAATTCCAACCACGATATTGGAAATAACAATATCGTCTAGCAGGGACAGCTTAGACGCATCATCGTACGCAGATCACCTTACCAGAACGTTATCATTACGTCTCAAAGGGAAAAGAATTCTAGGATGATAATATCCTTAAGAGTTCTTTCAAGGGCCTCACGTAAAACTCCGTCCTTTAGTGGCAATATGGAGTTGGTTAGATGTGACGTGGCCCTGGCTACATCCGCGTGTAGATAGTAAGGTGAAATACTCTCTCAGAGTCGCTCTGATCTCCAGAGAGTTTTCTTTGACGGCAAGCTTTCTGCAGTTTATGATCAGTTAACTAAGAAAGCTTTAGACTCTCTGCTATTAAAATTCGCTTCCTTATAGTCAGATTCAGCAGAGAAGAGTAGGTCAGGCACTTCTGGGACGAATACGTCTAAGGGAAGTTCCTATAGAGGTTCCTGTGCATCCTCTAGGTCTTATTCTAGAGACCGTCAAGGTAGCAACTCAGATAGGGGCCATAATTCTGACCGAGACATCCTGTCAGACGCCCCTAGGTCGACGAGGTGAGGTGCGGGCAGTGGAGGACATGGCTTCTCCTTCCGCAAGCCTCGCAGGACCAGGAGGTAATGGTTTTAACCTCTATCGTGTACTAGCGAGCGAAAGACTGTCGAGTTTCTCAATGATTTGGGATTAGATTACGGACGTACCTTGGATTCAAGGGGTGATTTCGGAAGGATTAAATTGTTCCTCAAACGAAATCCTCTGCTAACTCGGAGTCCAAGTTGGACGCAGCTTCCGTCAGTCAGTACGATAAGACACTCGCTTCCATCAGAAGTCCAGTCTCTTCTGGAATGATCACGATAGAGATCGTAGAAATCCAGGAATTTCCAGGCTTCTACAACCATCCTTTTCTGGTTCCAAAACCACACGGCTCGTTCCGTCCACTCATATTCTGAGCTGGATAACAAGCTGATCGTGGCTCCAGGTTTCTATATGGAGTCCATCCGATCGGTCAGAGCGAGTATTTGGGTGTACGACTATGCTACATGCATAGATTTCTAGTTGCATACTTTCATGTCAGGGTACATCAGGCGTTCAGAAAGTATCTTTGCTTCTCTATCATAGGAATTGTGTTTCAGCACCGACCAATGTGTTTCGGTCTGAATCTAGTTCCTGGGCTTTCACTCGAATAACGAACTCGGTAATGACTCATTTCCGAGCTCATTTGTCTGCGGTAATGTCGGCCTACCTGGACGACATTCTTCACAACGAGTTAATGCTTCAGAACGATGTGCAGATTCTGCTTCTATTGATCCGACGTCTCGGTTTCATAGGTAAACGAGGAGAAGTCAGATCTGGTTTCGTCCAAGTCATTTACCCACCGGGTGATGAGCTTCAAGACGCATATCAATCTCATTCATCTGCCGTTAACCAGAGTGCAGAACAATGTGCAGATTCTGCTTCTATTGATCCGACGTCTCGGTTTCATAAGTAAACGAGGAGAAGTCGGATCTGGTTTCGTCCAAGTCATTTACCCACCGGCGGATGAGCTTTGAGACTCATAACATTCTCGTTCAACTGCCGTTAACCAGAGTGAAATTAATCAGTTGTTATACTCGCTATTGTCTTCACTCAAGGCAAGGTCTCAGTGAGAGGTCTCATGACTGATACGTTGTGCGGAACTGCCGTGATTTTTTCCAATGTGGCGGTTGCGCATTTGTCCTCTCCAAATTTCTTTTAATTCCGAATTGGAGGGTGAAGATTATTTCGCTCGATACGGACATCTTCTTGCCAAATCAAGTGAATAAGAGATTCAGACTTGGGCAAGTTTTCAGTGCTTATCTCAAGTAGTTCCACTGCAATTGCCGGACCGGAGTTTTACAGTTTTGACAGATGTCAGTCAAACCCTTTGGGTAGTTTCATTAAACCCAACAGATTTGAAGTGCCAGGGTCTTTTGTTTCCGTAGTTCCTTATCAAGCACACAAACATCCTGTTATTCATGTTAACAGAAGGAATCTTTCGGTTGGTACTAGAACATCAAGTTCTTCTATTGGTCCGTCATATTCCGGGTCGTCTGAATGTATTAGCGGACTCCCTTCACGGAGGGGCCGTTTGTTGCCACCAGAATGGACTTTCAACAAACCAGTATTCAATCAGATTGCTACCAAGAAGAGTGGCCAATGATCGCCTTTTTTGCGACGCATCTCAACAATTAGTTGCAGACGTATGTGTCACAATGTTTAGATCTTCAAGCATTTGCAGTAAACGCTCTATCGATCTTGTGAACGGAATAATAAGATATACGTATCTTCCAGTGCCGTTGATTTAACAGATATTGCTCAATGTAATTATTTCAATGCAAATTCTATTGGTAGCTTCTCTAGATCCACAAAGACTGAGGATTAATTTACTCAGGCGTCTGTTGTGGGACATGCCGTGGAAGCTTCCTCCACATTTCGGTCCATTCTATGGTCAGATGGATTCAATCTACTATCAGTTCTGCTAATGATTATATGTTCATTCAGCAGTCTGTGCGTTAGTTTTAAGCTCATGAAGTAAGAGTTCTTCTACATCATAGGCTTAAGCTAATTATGTTGATATTACAGATATAATGAGGGCTGCATATTAGTATGCATATTAGTCTTAGCCCTCCATTTTCACGATTTTGTATCTAAGAATATTGAGTCCTTTCTGCAGATCTACATTGTTTAGGTCTGTTATTTTTTACTCAGAATGTCGTCTACTAAACAGTATAGGCTTTTGGTTCCGGCAGTGACTCTGTCCTGCTGCCCTCTTTGCTCTGGAGTATTTGATCCAGGGCAAGGGGAAAGGGGGGGGGGGGGGGGGGGCGTTTGTTCCCTTGGGTCACCTGCTTTATAGTGTAAAGCAAGGGAATACCTCCCTTGGAGTCAGTAATTCCGAGTCGGTTCCGAGATGTTTTTAAAGGGTAAAGCCTATGTTTACTCATCTGTGTAATATTTTTCAAGTGTTGATTGGTGTGAAGTATCTGTATATATCACGTGATTAATTGGGCGTTAATATACATTTTTCGAACACTTTTAAATGAGTATATAGAGTCTCATTTCGCTAGACTCCCGTATTTTTTGGCTTTCCTTTAAAAAATATTGGATTTTCCTTATGTCCTAGGCCCTCCAACCTTTTTACTATTCAGCTAAGTCTAGGTCATTGGTACAGTATAAAAATGTTAAAAAATTTATAGTAATTTATATATTTTTTATACGTATCAATGACCCAGACGGAGATGGCCCTCCCAGGAGTTGGGAACTCTTGCCTCCCTGCTGTGTACATAACGCTTACCAGGCACTGGTTGTAAGAATGACTTTTGGCAGCAGTTTCGAGACCTCCTTGACACTGCGCATGCGCAGTGGAGTAAAAGTATGAAGGACCATATAGGACATGTAATTTTCAGTTTTAGATGCAAATTTTGGGGATTGGGTGGTAAAATTTGCATTTGGCCCTAAATATTTTAGAGTTAGCACCAGCTAAGTCTGGGTCATTGGTAAGTATAAAAAATATATAAATTACTATAAATTTTTTAAGATTATAGTTTCAAACAGACTTTTTTTTGCCAGAGTTGTGCCCTTTTTCATCTTAGAATAATCTTGGCTGCGAGGTGGCTGGCCCACCTGGCACAGTCACACCTCTAGTTTTTGTGTGGCATAACCCAAAACATAGGTAATAACATAGTCCAGGGCCACTTGGACAGGCTGAGCAGTAATATCTGGATTCACGGAAGTCACATGAATTATCTGAATCACCCACATCATTATCATTGTCAGCAAATAATTACGCAACAACTTCATCAGTTGGAAAACAAATTTTTACACAAGTTTACATTTTCAGTAACATTAGTAATTCTAACTGGAAACTTAACGTGGGGTTGACTCAGGTATTTTTTCTCCACTTACCACAGTGATAAAAATTGCCTTATCTTCCTCTTTCCGCTCAGGTAAAAAAGAGTGCAGAAGTAGAAGTCTCTTAAGAAAAACAGCTTAGGAGAATGTTAAACTGTCAAAAAGGCAGAAAGAAAACCAAACCGGATTCACCCGGGACCAATTTCTGTAGGTACACAAAGCCTGGTGAATATGAACTTACTAGAACAGTCACCTATTGTCCTTATTCCCACCAAAACATGCGCAAAGAATCAATTTTTTTTTTTGGCTCACCTGATCCGTAAACTTTTCACATATTTTTATACTGTAACCAATGACCCAGACTTAGCTGGTGCTAACCCAAAATATCTAGGGCCAAACACAAATTTTGCCCCCCAATCCTCAAAATTTGCATGCAAAACTGAAAATTAGAAGTCCTAACTGGCCCTCCATACATTTCACACTCCGCGCATGCGCAGATGCCAGGAAGTCATCAAATCTGGCGCCAATAAAATCATTCTTTGTTTGGCCCTCGTCAGATAACAACAAACTGATATTTGTGCTTTTAAATCTAAATTAATAATGATGCCAGACACAAATCAATGGTTAAATTGGTGGATCCAAGGACAGAACTGGATGAAGGAAGGAAGAAAAGGTGGTTTGATACATTCAGGGCTGTAATGTTTTATTATTTAGTAAAATTAGTTCATGGTCCCTAATTTTGGCACATGAGTCTGACGTTATCACAGATTGATTATGATCTATCCACTGTTTATTTAGTATTCCTTCCCTGCCTTCTCTTGATCCCCCCCAGTTAAGCTCCCAAGCTTTTTGGCTTGTTTTAACTGGTAGAGTGCTGGAAGCCCATATTTGGGCTTTATGCTGAAGTGTCAGTACCAGCACTTAAAGGCTTCATATTTTGTGGATGTTGTTCATACCACCTTTGAAGTGAAATTATTTTGTCTGTTAGGATTTGCCTTGTTACAATTTATGGGAGAGTGCCTATTGGCACTCTCCCATAAATTGTAACAAGGCAAACATATGTGAACAAATTTTGATGACCAAAAATAATTCAGCACTCTACCAGTTAATAAAGAATTTTTATAAATTTTATTGGGAGTTGAACGTTTTATGCAGAATATTATTCTGTACATCCCCAGGGTTACATCCTCATCCTTAGGGTGTTCGGGTGTTTTGGTTATGCATCTTACATCCAGTGTATCGTTTTTTCTTCTGAGGAAGATCTTGCTTTACATCGGATAGTCTTGTTTCTGTTACTGACTTCGGGCCGTGTTGCCTGGGGTCTTGATTCCGGTGTTTTGTTTACATCTTTAGGTAGTTTCCTATTTTTATTTAGGAACAACAGTTGTAAGTAACATTAAATATTCTGATAGTGTGGCAGTTAATTTTACACAGTTTTTATAATTTTTTTTAGCTGATCTTGTCATAGTCAAGCTGAGCTAATCTCATTGCTCTCAGTCCGTCGTCCGTCAACACCATGTTTGAGTCTTCTCCTCCAAAGCTACTGAGCCAATTCAAGTGAAAGTTTGTGTGAGTGATGGTCCCAAAGGGGCATTTCATTTTTGTTCAACTTGACATGCCCAGCCCCATAGGGAGGGAGTGGGTGAAAATGCTCCAAAATATTTTTAACATCTTCTTCTCAAGAACCAGTGTGTACAATGACTTGATATTTGCTATGGAGCTTCGATATGAGGTGTAGAATCAAGTTTGTTCAAACAAAGCTCGTGAAGTAATATTTGGCTTTGTAATAGGAGAGGTAAGATTTTTGGCCCCGCCCAAAATTTCTATTTTCTGAACCGATGGTCCGGTATGAACCAAATTTGGTTTGTGGTATTATTGGGTCATAAGTACTTGACCCATGCAAAAAAAAAAAATTCCCGCATCCCCATGGGAACCCTGGGAGCTAAAAATAGAAATATTTTCAAACGCCCATATTTCCGAAATCACATGGAACAGAGAGCTGTTATTTGGTATGAAGTATCCTTATGACCAGTAGAACTGAATGGTAAAAAAATTGCCATCGGTTATGTTAGGGTGTTCAGTAATGGGCAACGAAAAAATGCTGAATCAGCATATTTGCAAAAATTTTAAAAAATCTTTTCTCCAGAACCAATCATCAGAATCTTATGATATTTGGTATATAGCATTCATAGGGGGGAGGGGGGAGGGGGGGGGGGGGGGTCAGATAAAAGTTTGTTGAAATAAAGCTCATTGGTTCATATTTAGGCTCTCTACAGGAGCCCGAAGTTTTAACATAGGGTAATATGGGGAATATTCTTTAAAAATTTTCTTCTTCAGAACCACCAGTCAGAATGTTTTAATGTTTGGTATACATCATTGTTATGAGGGTCAGATTCAAGATTGTTCAAACCAAGTCCCTAGGTTAATATTTGGGCTTCCTACAGAATTTTATCTTTGTTCAATATGGAGGGTAAATTAAAAAAATCTTCTTCTTCAGAGCCATCAGTCAGAATGCTTTTATATTTGGTATGCAACATCTCTAAGGGGGTCAGATTCAAATCAGATCCCTAGGTGTATATTTGGGCTCACTATGGTAGCCCAAATTTTTACTTAGTGCAATATGAGGAAATTTCTTCAGATCCACCAGTCAGAATGCTTTCATATTTGGTATACAACATCTCTAGGAGGGGGGGGGGGGGGGGGGGGGGGGGGGGGGTGGGGGTCAGATTCCAGGTTGTTCAATTCAAGTGCCTAGGTTAATATTTGGGCTCCATATGGAACATGAAATTTAACTTAGTACAATATGAGGGAATTTCTTCAAAAATCTTCTTCTTCAGATCCACTCATCAGAATGCTTTCATATTTGGTATACAACATCTCTAGGGGGGTCAGATTCAAGTTTGTTCAAATCGGATCCACAGGGTAATATTTGGGCTCTCTGTGGTACCCAAATTTGAACTTTGTGCAATTCGAAGAAATTTCTTTACAATTTCTCTTCTTCAGATCCATCAGTCAGAATGCTTTCATATTTGATACACAACATCTCTTGGGAAGTCAGATTCAACTGTGTTCAAATCAAGAGCCTGGGTTAATATTTGGGCTCTCTATGGGAGCCGGAATTGGCCATTTTGCAGAAGAATTAAAAATTTTGTATTCAGTTCCCTCTAGAGGTGTGTAATGAAGATTAATTCACATAGGTTGTATCAAGAGGCTTCATAGGGTAGCTCTACATTTTACTTTATGATCAACTGAAGAAAAGGCATGATGCCCGGTTTATTTTTGTCACTCCTGAGGGACTCAAGGATTGACAGTGTAGCCTGTGGAGATGGTTTGCATAGTGTACTCATTCTTCGACTCTGTTTGTATTGTGTTCTGTTCAAGATGAGTGCTTCAGGCCCTGTGGGGCCTCTTGTATTATATGTAGATTTGGTGGTGGTACAATGACATATATTAGTTTTAGGTAATTATTTTTATCTAATAGTATGGCAAATAGAGGAAACATTTCCTTTATTTACTTGGTCGTTGTAATGAGTTTACTTGATGTACTACCACTAATTCTACTCCATGTATCAGATTTGATAATCTGAATGACGGGCGTCATGGTTTGTGTTAGGCGAGTGGACACTATCGGTCCTATCACGGCGAGGGGACTCTGATTTCCTCTCGTCAAAAGGTCACTATAGTTTTTTAGTTTCTATTTACAGAGGAAGAGGAACATGATGTGGCTTCGTGACGCCGTCAAGGAGTGTGCTGTCATCGCAAATCAGTCAAGAGCTAGCGGCAAAAGTGCTCAAGTATTACACAAGGCCTAGATCCTTAGTAGGATTGATGACCTTGTCGCCAGCTAGCTCGACTGGCAGATCTAACTTGTATGTGAGGGACGTGATGCTGGGTATGTCCGCTGTGGTCGAGAAGAGGAATAAGGGTGTAGCGAGCACTATAAACATACAAACATGCTCACCCTGCGACGTCGAGAAGGAGGAATCACGGGAAGGAGGAAGTAGACAAGTTCTGAGGTATGCTGGTCCAGGTCTTTGTGATCGCGAGCAAGAGGGAGGTCCCTCTCTCTCATAACAACATCTGCGATCAGAGGTTGTTGGTAGGAACTTGGACAAGTTCTGAGGTATGTTCGTTCAGGTCGTCTGTAATTGCGAGCAAGAGAGAGGTCCCTCTCTCTTATAACAACTCTGGGGCCAGATGTTGTTGATAGGAACTTGGCGGTCAAGTTCTGAGGTATGCTCGTCCAGGTCTGTCCAGAGGTTGTTGGTACGAACTTGTGTCAGTTGAAACTTACGTCCACAGGACACTCCTTCCATAGACTGCCGCGGTGACCAGTCTTATAGCTTTCTCTATGTTCGAAAAGTACACACGACTGCACAGGTCCGTTGCCGCTAGTTAGCTTGAACGGTGAAGTAGTTACTCAGGTCCCTGAGAACTATGACGCCGAGTGTAGACGATCCAGGCTAGAAAAAGAGAGATCATATAGGGTGGAGCGAATGATATGATATGCAATTATGCTCACCCAGTGACAACGGAAGGAGGAAACCGATAAGGTCCGAGGCCGGCTAGTCTTATGGTTTCCTCTACATAACGGATAAAGTGATCTTTATATTGCACAGGGCTATAAAACCCGATGAGTGGTGTCAGTTCCCTGTTGCCGGTGAAACGGTCAAGATTGGATACTTGGACCATGAGTCCGGATGTGTCACATATGCATTGTATTCAGAGCTAGTGGGAGAGTGCTCAATGATTTTAAAAAGACAAGGGCTAGGTTTCACGGAGGCTTACATCCCTTGTCTAAAAACAGCTAGCTCAACCGGCAGATCTCACTTGTATGGGGGTGATGTGATGCCGGGTATGTCCGTGGCGGTCGCGAGAGAATAGGGTGTAGCGAACACTGTTGATCGAATCCATGCTCACCTAGTGTTGATGGAAGGAAGAAGACGGCATGTTCTGAGGTATGCACGAGCAAGAGGGAGCACCTCTCTCTCTTTCAACAACATCTGGAGCCGGGTGTTGTTGGTAGGAACTGTGCTTACGTACATAGCTATTGTCCGGTAAAGAGAAAAGAAGAGGAACAAGCACTCCCGACTGCACCTTGGCTAAGTGACTCCGGTTTTCCGGTCTTCATCGTCAAAGGTCCATCTTTAGTAAGAAGTCGCACCATCTAGTAGCCAAGGACATGAGGCTTCATTCATCGGGTCGTCCGCAGTAATACCTATATTGGACTCCCTGTCCTAGGAGCAGCCGGCGAAGAGGCTATTCATGACTGCTGCTCCTCAGGCCTCTGTAACAGACTTTCTGTCGCAGTTGCACAGCTAATCGCAGTATTCCTGCTGAGGCAGAAGATCTCAACATCAATCTCAAATCTTGAGCTGTTGCATAGTGCTTATTTGGTCCAGTCACCTGCCTGTTTAGATGCTGGTGACTGTGATTCCCCCTAATCCCGTGACGTCTCCACGTCACTAAAACACACAACAAACACAATTTCAAAATAATATTTTTTTTTGGAAAAGAGCACTTGGGTGACCGGCTGACCGGCTCAGTAGTTGTATATCGACGAAGTTGTTTGCATTCACTTAATGATCATAGGTCCGAGACAATTCCGAAATAACACAACATAATTACGGAAATAATGGGTCATGAAAATCCGATATTGGTCACTTCCAGCCATTACAGTGGCCCATGTAAAAAATAAAAAATACGTGTTAGCCGGCCAGTCACCCAAAGCTGAATGACTTGTTAACTGAAGTGTTGCACGGACTCCGTGCAACACTGACATTCTTTGCTCAACTATTAACACTCCATCGACCGATGGAGACTAAACTGGATACACGGGAAATTAATTTTCTTCTAATTCACTAATTCAAATGAAGAAAATTATATTTCCCCCTAATCCCGTGACGTCTCCACGTCACTAAAACACACAACAAACACAATTTCAAAATAATATTTTATTTTGGAAAAGAGCACTTGGGTGACCGGCTGAAATTCAAAGAACGGGCGTATTGCGGAACATAAACATACCTATAGTAATAGAACACTTAATGTGTAAAGTAGGATCGTAGCCTGAGTTCCATTATGTTCCAACGAGTAACAAGGCACACAAGGAGGAACAGAAGAGAATTCTTGCCGTCTCATAAAGATCAAAGAGACTAGAACGGAAAAATTTATATATATATATATATATTTATATGGCCTAAAGGCCAAGGGAAAGGGACACTGATAGTCTCTCTTTTAAGTTATTTTTAATATAACCATCTTTAGCGCCATCGCTAACCCAGCGACCATGTCGCTGAAACATTCTGTCTTTAACCCCATTATTAGCAGCGGCTGAAGTGCCGCCAGATCTAAGTGAATGCAAACAATACAAAGAAATATCGTCAACATGAGGCGAAAAAACCCAAATAAACTGATCTCTGAGATTAGAATAGGACATAGCCTTACGGTCTTTTCTGACTTTGTAACCATTTTTTGTGGAGCTTAAATTACAAAACAAATAATCTTCAGCACACAATCCAGCCCAATTTATCAGACGTTTTACATTGAACACCGGGCATAGTATTGTGCCAGTTTTTGCGATAATAATCCACGTGCCATCCCTATATTTATCAGTTTTACTGCTCTCAATAAACACAGCCATATAAGACGGTTCAAAAATCAGATCCGAAAGTTTAATATTGAGCAATTCTGAGCTACGTAGAAAACCCGCAAAAGCCAAAATACTAGCAGCAATAATGCGTTGACTTTTAATATTTCCGTCCCTAAAAATTCTGTTATACATAGCCAACAGAATATCTACAGTGATAGGTTGCTTCTTAATAGTGGGTTTGGATAGAATCCGTTTAGCGGATTCAAGAACATTGGTAACTATTTTAAACTCCGTTGGAGAATGCAAACCAGAAATATCATGGTACCACTTAATGGAATAGAATGCCGTAACAATCAAACTGGGAGAACTAGCAGTCTGAATTAAGGAAACAAGGTACAAAGCCACCGGAAATGGCCCGGCAGGTAATTAGTCAGTACTTCGAATACCATTACACAGCGCCCATTTTTTTCCACCGCAGAAAGCCATATTCATATTTCTGATGCGTAGAAACGGCACGTGACTGCTGCAAAATTTCTGGTAGTTGTTCCACTTTCTCAGCCAAAATAACAGGCAACTCATCAATTTCATCCCGATGACACTGCAAAAAGAGATTTGGGGAAAAAAAAAAAAAAAAAAAAAAAATTGTTTAATGATAATGCAGAAGTACGCTGCAAAAATACAAAATCAACTAGTATTACATGTTTGGATATTTAAAGTCACATGGAGCAAAATACTAAAGTACTATCCCCGAAGTCACGAAATAACAGCGTCCAGGTATCAAAATGTAACTGGCAAAGCGGCCATTAATGTGTAACAAAATTTAACATTATTGGGATACAATGCAGCAAAGCTGCCGAAACTACAATAGCAAAGCTGCAGAGTAAATGCAAAGGCTCCTCGGGCAAGTGCCCCTTTTTCTGTGTAATTAAACTGCAACCAAGCGGGCAGGAAGGATAAGTGGACAATATCACGACGCAAGTAATACCAATAAATTGAAAGGTGGGGGGGGGGGGGGGGGGGCAAAAATAATTAAAACGTGCCTTACAGCAGCATGAAAAATTAATCAGGGTCCCAAGGGGCCAGAACTATGGTCGCAATGATATGACTTAAGATTTTTTTTTTTTTTTTTTTAAATTTAACAGCGATCATTGGCTGGGACCGAAAATTCACATGAAGAGCAAGCATACGGAATTTAAGATCAGTATTGCCAAACATCCCCTTACCATTTTTACATCGCGTGTAAAATTGTTTCCCGGTGGGAAGATCAATGTAAGCAATAATATTGCGCAAAAATACTCCATTTGGACATAAAAGAGGCCAAAATATAGATGAGGGCCAATGTGGGACAACCAGCACTCCTTCTGCACTATCTACCATCATTTTGCAAATTACTCGATGAACAATATTTGGAGGGGGTACAAATAACCCACATCCCTCTCCCAACCAAGCGGTGAACGCGTCAACACCTGTTGAAGACGGATTCCAAAATCGGGAATAAAATTTAGGCAATTTAGCATTATGCTCTGAAGCAAACCAATCAATGTCAAGGTTACCAAATCATTGCCGAATAATTGTGAAAAGTTCAACAGATAAGCCCCAGTCGTCAAAATCAATAATTCTTGATATGTAGTCAGCCCGTTCATTATCCGACCTGGGGAGAGCCATTCCATATATAACGAAATCGACTTGGACATGCACAATTTAAAAATGTCAAGGGCAATTGTTTGAAGCTCTGGGTGCATAGACCCCTTCAGAACAATGGATACTACAGCTTGATTATCGGAGAACCATTTAACATTTTGATGAGCTAACAGATGACACACAGACGTGATGACCCGAAGCACTGCCATTAACTCTCGCCAGGTGGATGACCGCACTGTCTCCGTTAACGACCACATGCCATGTGAAATGCCATGAGCGACACTTACCACATACCCCCCATACCCCGTAGAACTGGCATCAGAGTAAACAAGCTTGGTGTACTTATGAGACTCAAAAATATTTTTCTCATTGAGCAAATTAATATTATTTTTCCAAAATTCAACCTGTTGACAGCTCTGATCAGAAAGTGAAATATGGGAATCCCAACTTGTGGCTCCCAAAATGTCCAGACTGAGGCAACGGGTCATTATTTGGGTCACGTGACCGAGAACTATGGACATAGAAATAACCTGCCCTACAAAGCTAGCTAATTTTCTGACTGCCACCCGTCGATGATACTTATGATCATGTAACAATCCACAAATAGTAGATTGTAGTTTAACCAGCCTGTTGTCGGGTACATAGATAATTCCCGACTCGGAATTCAAGAAAATCCCAAGAAAAACCAGCTGTTTAACAGGGGTCCACACACATTTACCAGCCTTCGGTATGAACCCCGAGAGAATAAGATCTTGCTTCACCCGCATGCTCAGGGCTGACGCTGAATGGAAATCAGAAGCACAGCCGAAGCCATCGTCGAGGTACATTAATAGTAAACTACTCTCTCCCCGCCATTTAGTGACTAATGATCGTGTAAGCTTGGAAAAAATATAACAAGCGCTCGAGAGGCCAAATGGGAGGACCAAAAATTTATAGTAGCAAGTGATGCCATCAGCATTAACCCAGGAAAAACCTAAAAATTCCGTGTGAGGACCAAATATGTCAATAAAATGATAAGCACTAGTAATGTCAAATTTAATCATATAACAGTCCTTCTGCAAATAAGCCAGGGCAACTCTGACGTCCTCGTACTTCACGGACTGTTTCCAAACATGTTGATTGACACAACGCAAGTCAAGAATTAGCCGTTTCTTACCATTCCGTTGTTCAGAAACGGACAATGGATTAGTAACAAATGGCGGATTCTCACACTGTTGTATCAGAGATCTTTCCAATAACTCCTGAATCGCTTCAGTGACAAAGTTATGTTCCAAAAGAGCAGATCGATTGTTACGACTAAAAGAGGGAGAAGGCGTGGAATAGAAAGGGATTTTATAGCCCGATTCTATAACATCAAGAATAAAGTCATTCGAGCCAATATCACGCCAAAATTGAATATGATTCTTAAGTCTGCCCCGAACGATGATATGTTTTTGGCCTTGTTCATATTCAAAATAGTCATGCGTGAAACGATCATAATCAGTACAATACTCATCTTTAAAAGAGTCACTGTCCGTAATAAGCTGGTCATTTGGTGGCTGACAACTGGCTTCCAGAGACGGCACGGTTGACGTGCGGGCAATCCCGGCGGAAATGCGTGAATTCACCACAGGCGTAACAGGCGCCGGATCCGACGTTAGAGTTTGTGACGTTGCTGGAGAGACTGTATTGGCCACGAAAAAGCCGACCCCGTTGAGCGGATTGTGGAAATGGTGGTCTTGAAGATGCTGCTGCCACACCCCACTGCTGAACATTAGAAGAATAAAGTGGAAAAGTAGAATGGCCTTGGCAAGTCGAAGAAGCTTTGCCCCTCGGAACAGAACGTTTACGCTTCGTGAGGGCTCTGGTCTCAGCCTTATAAATTCTTGATTCGTCATCACTGTCGCTAGCGATAGGATTGGCTTCGTACTGTTTGACAGTATCCCAACCACCAGAAGAAGAATCAGCAATTCTAATTAACTTGTTTCGTTTCCGAATTTTGTCAGAAAGTTCTTTCAAAAGGTCTTTACCATATGCCACTTTATCGTGTTCTAAAGCCCACAAAGTCTGTTTTGCCGTTTCGTCAAGATCACTGTTAAGTCAAACTGTATTTTATTTCCCTGAAATTTCCACACTAAGTCCTTATCAGCCTTCAATTTCTTAACTTCTGAAGCTACATTCAAAGCACTACCCTGATTTTCCTCCTTCAGATTTTGAACTTCTTCTCGTTGGGTTCTCAGTTCTAAAAGTACTGCATGAAGTTGAGATTGAACAGAGGGATCAATAACAGGCGATGAATGGTCACTTTCAGCCATTACAGCGGCAGAGGTAAAAAATACGTGTTAGCCGGCCAGTCACCCAAAGCTGAATGACTTGTTAACTGAAGTGTTGTACGGACTCCGTGCAACACTGACATTCTTTGCTCAACTATTAACACTCCATCGACCGATGGAGACTAAACTGGATACACGGGAAATTAATTTTCTTCTAATTCACTAATTCAAACGAAGAAAATTATATTTCTTACTGATTTGAACATATGATGGATAGGATAACTTTTCCTTCCGGAACAACTCGTGGATAATATAGATATCATACATTATCAGTTCCTTGATCTTGTTCCAGTGATTTAAAATGCTGCGAGCAATTATGAGAAACCGCTAGAATAGTTCGACGCTGACTTCATCCGGGTAAAGAGTAGTGTAATAAGAACTCTTTCCAGTTAAGACTACATGGGTGTCACAGATCTTCGATTCTGTAGACGACACCATATTTATCTTCCGGTGGAAAAAGTAATTCGGTTTCTTATCTTCTTCCTCTGTATTTTTAATTGTTTGTGATGGTTCACATACTTTTAAAAACAACAGAGGAAGATGTGGAGAGTTCCTCAGCGTTGATTGAGCAGGCTAAGATCCTTGTTTTAGCCTTACCTTCATCATTTAGCTGTTCGCTCGGACGCAATTGAGAAGATAATTTCTTAGAGCGAATTTAGTCTCATGGTCTTATGTACTTAATTTTAAGTACTGTGACGCATCGTCTATATGGAAGGAATTTTGTGGTCGTTTGTACCTTTTAAAATTCTTTCCAGACCCTGTATTTATTTCTCGGTCTTAACTAATGTTAAGTGAGAGTTATCAGATGCAAAGAAGCCTTGTGTCTTCATCTTTGCATTTGACTAGGTGGAAAACTTGCCATAGGTTGCTTTAGTCTTCCAACTCTGGTTTTTATAATAAGAATCAATTCTCGTCTCTTTAAGCTGGAGTCTAATGTACCATCACCAGCAGAAAGCATACGAGAGGTTGTCCTAGACTCAAATTGTCTATAAGGACTCATAGCAACGTATAGGTATACCTAAGTCTTTGATGGTTAGCTTTCATTATTGTAGGATTAAACTACAAGAAAGCATCTATTCTCGACTCTTTTAAGTTGGGGTCTAATCGACCACAGCCAACAGAAGAGTAGGAGAGTTTGTCCCAGACTCATTGAGCTTATAAGGCTCATATCGAAGATATAGGTTTCTCTCCTATATATAATTCTTTAGGTTTGTCTATACAGCCACTTGGATAGGGGTTTCTCGTCGAGACTGAGTTACTGATCAATCTCCCCTGAGCCGGTGGTTCTAGGCTCTTATAGAACTCAGTCCGGCCGATTTTGACTGGAAGTGGATAATTAGGTTATTTATTATTATTTTTCAGTCAATAAGTGAACATTCGGCAATTGTAGCGAGTTTAGTTCTTTAGATCACTTGTTTTGTGAACTAGATAATGTCTCATGGGATTTATGATAGGTTTCATGTATCCCACTATTCATTTGGCTGGTTCATCTGTTTCACAGAGCGAATTGACCTGCTGTTTCGCTCGCTTTTATTGATTATATGACGCATTAACAGCTATAGTTTTTGTGCACCTGATGGAGTTGTGTGCAGCGGCTTGGAAGGTTATTTCTTTGGGTCGCATACACATATGTCTACTCCAGTTATTAACTGGAGTGGTAGACGTTTTTCCCTCTTGACCTGTTTTGTTTTAGAGAATCTTTTAACATAAGGTCAAGTTTGGGCATATATTATGGTTTTCTCAATTATTTCGGACGTGAGTTCATATATTGCGTTACAATCCTGAGTCCGACGGTCTCTCTATGCACATCAAAGTTTATCAGAAGAGAATTTACGCTTTTGTTGTCATTGTTTTTCAATAGAAGGGGCGTTATGTTCATTCTATTGCTAAATAAGTCAGTTAGCTATTCGTACTGCTTGGGTTATTTATCTTCCTATTAGCAGTCAATGCTTAAGATTTCTGCGCATAAGTAAGCGCTGGCTATATCTTGCCCTTATTAGTCCCCTACGGGAACCGTAAGGGAACTATAGGATTGCACTCCGTCTGTCCATCTGTCCATCTTTCTGTCTGTCTGTTTTTTATGTTACCACCTCTCCCTCCAACATGCTTTAAGCTTTACCTTTCATATTTGGTACATGGATAAATGGTTCTGAGGGGATGATGCACGCTCAAAATTTTTTTTTCAAAATCCAAGATGGCGGAATGGTGGCCATTTTTGTTGTGTTTTTTAGGCTTTTTTTCTCTATTTTCATGTTACCACCCCTCCCACCAACCTGGTTCAAGCTACACTTTGCATATTTGGCACATGGATAGAGGGTTGGGAGGCACATTCAATATTTTTTCCTCAAAATCCAAGATGGCAGCATGGCGGCCATTTTTGTGGTGTTTTTTTTAAACTTTTTTTTCTCTATTTTATGTTACCACCCCTCACTCCAACATGGTTCAAGCTACACTTTGTATATCTGGCACATGGATAGAGGGTTGTAATGGGATGTTGCACGTTCAATTTTTTTTTTTCAAAATTCAAGATGGCGCCATGGCAACCATTTCTGTTGTGTTTTTTAAGCTTTTTTCTCTATTTTATGTTACCACTGCTCCCTCCAACATGGTTCAAGCTACACTTTTCATATATGGTACATGGATAAAGGGGTTGTGAGGGGATTATGCACGCTCAATATTTTTTTTTCAAAATCTAACATCTGTCTGTCTGTCTGTCCATCTGTCTGTCTGTCTGTTTTTATGTTACCACCTCTCCCTCCAACATACTTCAAGCTACACCTTTCATATTTGGTACATGGATAAATGGTTCTGAGGGGATGATGCACAGTCAATATTTATTTTTCAAAATCCAAGATGGCAGAATGGCAGCCATTTTTGTTGTGTTTTTTAAGCTTTTTTCTCTATTTTATGTTACCACCCCTCCCTCCAACATGGTTCAAGCCACACTTTTCATATATGGTACATGGATAAAGGGTTTGTGAGGGGATTATGCACGCTCAATATTTTTTTTTCAAAATCTAACATCTGTCTGTCTGTCCGTCCGTCCGTCCGTCCGTCCATCCGTCCGTCCGTCTGTCTGTCTGTCTGTCTGTCTGTCTGTCTGTCTGTCTGTCTGTCTGTTTTTATCTTACCACCTCTCCCTCCAACATGCTTCAAGCTACACCTTTCATATTTGGTACATGGATAAATGGTTCTGAGGGGATGATGCACAGTCAATATTTATTTTTCAAAATCCAAGATGGCAGAATGGCGACCATTTTTGTTGTGTTTTTTAAGCTTTTTTCTCTATTTTATGTTACCACCCCTCCCTCCAACATGGTTCAAGCTACGCCTTTCAGATATGGTACATGGATAAAGGGTTGTGAGGGGTTTATGCACACTCAGTATTTTTTTTTTCAAAATCCAAGATGCTTATATACTCTAGTGTCTTCTGTGACAAAAACACCTTATGTCACAAAAGCGCCGTAGGGGACTAATACCATCTCGGTGGTCAAACACTTGTTCTAACTGTTTGGCTATTATTTGATCTTATGTGAGATCTCTTCAGGATAGTTAAGTTTTTGGCGCATGGGAATAATAGTTTCCATTATTTGTGTCGCCAGTATAGGCTTTGAGCACATACATTGATGCTCAGCCATTTTCATGGGAATGAATGATAGGATACGTGTATCCTTCTATTCATTTGTTTCTAGTGATTTCATTGAGGTTATGGGGTCTGCTATTGAGCATTCGCCAGAAGCTTCCCCATTAGACGTTTTTCTTCTTTAAGGGAAGTTTTATTCTTCATGTCACTCTCCGCTCTCAGTGGCATAACGGAGTATTCAGACGTGAAAGAGCTTTATGATCACTATATTAAAGCTGTCTGCACCAGTAATGATTAGTAATGTGGGTGAGGATGTTTCAACATATGTTTGAATTCCCCCCCCCCCCCCCCCCCCCCCCCCCCCACACACACACACACACACTGACACATATATATTTTTTAATACATACATACTTTGCCTCTGGGTCGTGTTGGATGGCACCTTCATATGCATATATGCTGTTCTGTTGCATTTGTTTCCGGTATTTATTTTCTGATTTTGGAGCCGGTTTACATACCTACCTCCATTTCTAGAGATTGTTCATCTTATCCCACTTTTGTATGTATATGTTATAATTAATTTCTCACTGATTTCGTCGTACCATGTATACACCGTCTGCAGTGCATTATAGCGGATAATGTTATTTACCAAAATCATCGCTATAGCCTTGGCTTGTGAAGTGGCATTAAGCACCATTTATTATTCATGAATTAATTTTTTGGGTGCCTGATCGATATTTATTTATATCGTTTCCGGGTTCAGCTGCAGTATTATTGTGTGGCGTAGGTTTATGGGAAATTTTCTCTCATTCTCAGTATGCCATAATAATTTTTAGGGCCTAGTCCAGACTAGTCTCTAAATTGTTTATTTGTTACATCCTAATTAACATGATTTTATGCTTAGATTTAGGATTTACATTATTGGGATCCATATTAGGTTATGTCTCTTCTATTATGGTATTAAGAGACATTCATGTAAATTCTAATTCCTTCATCATGGATTGAAGGATTTGATCTATGTCGATCTAATAATTCAGAAGTTCTAGGCCCTCCACCTTTTTACGATTCAGCTACGTCTGGGTCATTGGTTACAGTATAAAAATATGAAAAAATTTATAGTAATTTATATATTTTTTATACTTTCCAATGACCCAGATGGGAATGGCCCTCCCATGAGTAGGCACTCATACCTCCCCGCTGAATTATTATAATCTTTTTCTACAAAGAATGATTTTATTGGCGCCAGATTCGGTGACTTCCTGGCGTCTGCGCATGCATGGAGGGTGAAATGTATG
This sequence comes from Pictodentalium vernedei, assembly GCA_031216915.1. NCBI lineage: Eukaryota > Metazoa > Mollusca > Scaphopoda > Dentaliida > Dentaliidae > Pictodentalium > Pictodentalium vernedei. The sequence goes on along the minus strand of CM062295.1, from coordinate 605,975,064 downwards.
GAGGGCCAGTTAGGACTTCTAATTTTTGGTTTTGCATGCAAATTTTGGGGATTGGGGGGCAAAATTTGTGTTTGGCCCTAGATATTATTGGGTTAGCACCAGCTTAGTCTGGGTCATTGGTAAGTATAAAAAATATATAAATTACTATAAATTTTTTCATTTTTATCTTCTTCTTTGAAACTGCTGAGCCGGTGTGGATCAAACTATGCAGGAATGGTCTATGGGAGGTCCTCTACAAACAATTCTCATTTTCTTCACGTCAGATGAAAAACATTGTCGCCAAAGGCATTCTTTGTTTCTGGTTGGTGGATTTTGAAAAATCTTCTCCTCTGAAACTGCAAAGCCAAATGTTATGAAACTTTGCATGATCGATCACTGGGACCCCCCTGTACCAACGACCCTCATTTAATGACCTGGCCGCAAGTGCGGCTTATAGTTACCATAGAAACCCTATGAGAAATCATATTTTCATTTTCCATGGAACTACTGAGCCAAGATGAATCAAACTTGGCAGGGATGGTCTATGAGAGGTCCTCTACAAACGATCATCATTTTTTTCTTGTCGGTTGAAAAACATGGCCACCAGAGGCATTCTTTGATTCTGATTGGTGGATTTTTGATGACTGGGACATGTTGATCAGTTTACAAACATGGCCACAATTGTAGCTTCTAGTTACTTTTGGAACCCTATGGGAAAGCACATTTTCATTTTTAGCTCAACTTGACAAAGTCAAGCTGAGCTATTGCCATCACTTCTCGTCCGTTGGCGTACGTTGGTAAGTTAGTACATACATCCACAATTTCCTTTGGCACACCTCACAGGTCGCATTTATGATCAGATCACTTTGAAACTTGGTATGCTTGTTTGGGGTGACCTCTAGATGGGAACTATCGATTTTCTTCAATTTCCGTCAAAAAATGTTGCCGCAGCCAATGTTCTCAGAACTTAGTTCAATCAGACCACAATATTTCCCTTTGGCACACCCTACAGGGCACATTTATGATTGGATTGCTTTGAAACCTGGTATGCTTGTTTAGGGTGACCTCTAGATGGGAGCTATCGATTTTCTTCAATTTCTGTCAAAAACTGTTGCCACGGCCAACGTTCTTAGAACTTACTTTAGTCAGACCTCAATATTTCCATTTGGCACACCCTACAGGGCACGTTTATGATCAGATTGCTTTGAAACCTGGTATGCTTGTTTGGGGAGACCTCGAGATGGGAGCTATCGATTTTCTTCAATTTCCGTCAAAAATGTTGCCGAGGCCAGCGTTCTCAGAACTTAGTTTAGTCAGAAGACCTCAATATTTCCCTTTGGCACACCCTACAGGGCACATTTATGATTGGATTGCTTTGAAACCTGGCATGCTTGTTTGGGATGACCTCTAGATGGGAGCTGTCGATTTTCGTCAATTTCCGTCAAAAAATGTTGCCGCGGCCAACGTTCTTAGAACTTAGTTCAGTCAGACCACAATATTTCCCTTTGGCACACCCTACAGGGCACATTTATGATTGGATTGATTTGAAACCTGGTATTCTTGTTTAGGGTGATGTCTAGATGGGAGCTATCGATTTTCTTCAAATTCCGTCTAAAAATGTTGCCGCGGCCAACGTTCTTAGAACTCAAGTTTAGTCAGATCACAATATTTCCCTTTGGCACACCCTACAGGGCACATTTATGATTGGATTGCTTTGAAACCTAGTATGCTTATTTGGGGTGACCTCTAGATGGGAGCTATCAATTTTCTTCAATTTCCATTGAAAAATGTTGCCGCTGCCAACGTTCTTAGGACTTAGTTTAGTCAGACCTCAATATTTCCCTTTGGCATACCCTACAGGGCACATTTATGATCGGATTGCTTTGAAACCTGGCATGCTTATTTGGGGTGACCTCTAGATGGGAGCTATCGATTTTCTTCCGTTTCCGTCAAAAAATGTTGCCACCGCCAACGTTCTTAGAACTTAGTTTAGTCAGACCTCAATATTTCCCTTTGGCATACCCTACAGGGCACATTTATGATTGTATTGCTTTGAAACCTGGAATGCTTGTTTGGGGGAGACCTCTAGATGGGATCTATCGATTTTCTTTGATTTCCGTAAAAAAATGTTGCCACTGGCAATGACCTTCAATGAACTTAGTAAAAACTTAGTGTAGTTAAGCATCAATATTTTCCTTTGACACACCCTGCAGGGCACATTTCTGGTTGGATCGCTTGCAAACTTGGTGAGCTTGTGTGGGGTGACATCTTCATTTCCATAAAAATTTATTGTCGTTATCACCAACATTTGAACTTCCTGCATTTGTGTATCAATTTATCCTTTTTGTACTCTCTGCAGGGTATATTTATGAATTTCCATAAAAAACAAATTGCCACAGGCAATGACCTTCTACTTAGTGCATTTGTGCATTAACATCTTCCTTTGGCATGCCTCAGAGGACACATTCATTATCAGGTTGTTTTGAAACTTTGTATGCTTATGCAGGGTGACAAACATAGGAGCGATTGATTTTCTTTTCATTTCCATCAAAAACTGTTGCTGTTAGGAACAATCTTTGAATATATTGCATTTGTGCATCAACATTCTTTGACATGGCCTACAGGCCACATTTATCATAGGATTGTTTTTGAACTTGATGTGCTCATTAGGCAAGAACTTTAGATAAGAGCTGTTGATAAGCATTCATTTCTGTTCAATTATTTCATTGTTTATGATAACCTATATGCTTTTTCTAGCTTCCAGATAGCTGTGAACCGTTCATTGTGTAAATTTAATGTGGTCAAACGTTATGTCTATTTTGAAAGCTAACGCTAGAAAGAATTCATGGAGTTCACCAGTTTCTGATGTATCTCTTCCTCCTCCTATGATGATATGTATGATAATTTTACCACTTCTGTTACAGGTTTGATGCTTCATCCAGATTCTTCAGACTTGCGGTCTTTTGGAGTTAGGGCTTTTTCCGAGACAAGTGTTGTATGGTCAATCATTCAATCGGTAGATTCCTGTCCCGAGTTGACCCTTAAGGCTAACTCATCAACACTTAATAGAGGACTGAATTGTCATCTGAGGGCGTCAATTCGATCGGGTCTGACTTCACGTCGGGTCCCGACAGATATTCTAAGTCCTCTGTCTTGGAGATCAGTGTTGTTGTTGTACCTGGTAGGTGTGCACCTATAGAGTTGTCTGCCCATTCAAACCCACACACTGAGGTTCTGTCTTATGGTGATAGCTCTTCAGGTAGGTCTGGTTACTTACGTCGGAGCGGTCAATCATTCAGTCGGTAGATTCCTGTCCTGAGTTGACCCTTAAGGCTAACTCAGCAACACTTAATAGGACTGAATTGACATCTGAGGGCGTCAATTCGACCAGGTCCGACTTTACGTCGGCTCCCGACAGATGTTCTAAGTCCTATGTCTCGGAGATCAGTGTGTGTGTTCACCTGGTAGGTGTGCAACTAAAGGGTTGTCTGCCCTTTCAAACCCACACACTGAGGTTCTGTCTTATGGTGATAGCTCTTCATGTAGGTCTGATTACTGAGTTTGGAGCTGTCACGAACCTCAGTCAAATGTAGGCTCATTGACCTCTGTTGATGCAATCATTCAATGCAATTTGTCTTATATCATCATATCCAGCCTACATGGAGTACTAGTTTGCAGCCAGGAAGTTCCCACCCAGTACCCTGGCTCTTACTCTCATACTCACGCTGCCAATGTAGTGGCTAGTCGGGTACAGACTCAATTAATGCACGAGTCTGATACTTGTGACAATTCTACTACTTCGTCTGTTTTATGTCAGTCACTGTCGGTCGGACGTTTTTACAGACCTGATGGGGGCACGGTGACAGTGTGTACTAAGGCATACTGCATGTCAATGGTGCACTGTCTTCAACCAATGCTAACCCTGCTTGTGTGGAGTTAGTATGTTGGGGAGCTGACAGTTGCTCGCCGTTGCTCGGTGGTTCTCTCCGGGTACTCTGGCTTCCTCCACCCATAAAACTGTCAAGGTCATGATTAGCCATTGTGCAGAAATATGTGACCTTAAACACCAATAAATAAATATTACAGACCTGATGTTGCGACATTATCCGCTACCGTCAAGGCGCCGCCTCATCTATCATTTACCTATGGTACTCATGGGCATGATTCACAGCAAATCTCTCATTCCAATCCGCTTATCAGAGATTTAGCCATGCCACAACATCGTTCCATCTCATTCAGGTCTCTACCAGAGGAACACGCTGATGTCAGCCTGCATTCTGTCTGCAAACATTTTGCCAAGACTTTCAATTCATTAGCAGAATCTTTGATCTCTCATAAGAGACCCACTGACCATTATTCCGATCTGGCACCTAAACGAAGTCACAACTCTTGTTCCGACACTTCGTTTGTGGTCTCTCCTTCGTTAGCTAACGATCCTGACTACATCATATCTGATGACAATGATAATGATGATGATGTAGATGACTCCTTTCTCTACAGCTGATAATAGGGGTGCGTCGAGAATAGGATGAGGTTACAATCGCCGTCATTCTTCTTACAGGTCCTCGGCTCAATCACAGTCTGCTCCTTCCCAGACTTCTAGTAAATCTAGAAGATCTAGAGGTAGGAGTAAACAATGGGAGATCGTTTCTCTTCAGACAGACCTCGTGCCTCTCGCAAGTGATGGTCCACACCTCAAATCGCTTCCAGTGGGTGGTCGGATTGCTCTTTTTCTTGTGCAGTTGCTCAAGATTTCTACAGAACCTTGGGTTCAAGTTATTCAGCTTGGTCTCGTTTCATTTGTTAACAGACCCCCCTCTCACTTGCGCCTCATCAGGCTTTACAACTCAGTGACCGATCTCATTCCACTGAGCAGACTTCATCTTCAGCCCTGTCACTTTTATCTCCTTCAAAATTGGAGGCCGAATCATGACTCCTTAGACATGTTGATTCCATTGGGCAACCAAATTTGAGATCTATCTTTACGATGATAAGATCTCACTCCAGGCATTCCTTTAGATCCCCACTCTCCAGATCGGATTATCACATCAGATACCCCAGCGATCTGGGTGGGGGGCGATTCTCAATCCTCTTGATCTGCAGATCAGTGGGCTATGGTTGGAGGATCAGTCTCTGTTTCACATAAACCGGAAGGAATTATTAGCCATTCTTTAGCACTCCAGCACTGGAGTCATCTCCGTTCCAACCATACGCTGCTAATTCTGTCAAGACAACTTGACCGTAGTTGCCTACATATGGGATCAGGGAGGAACTCATTCCTTTCCGATGTATCTTTTAACCAAGGATCTCCTCCCATCTGCTCAACTGAATTGTTGCATTCTTGTCAGGCACATTCCGGGTCGTCTGAATGTCTTAGCAGATGCGCTATCACGCAAGGGCAGGACTCTTCCGGCGGAGTGTTTTCTGAATCACCAGGTATTCAGAACCTTTAGCAACTAGTGGGGCACTCCACACATAGATCTATTCTCAACAAGATGGAACAAACAACTAGACAATTTCATGTCGCTTTGTCCGGATCCTCAGGCTTTTACAGTCAATGCCCTCTTGCTTGCCCTCTTGCTTGACTGGAACAGGATAGATGGTTACACCTTTCCTTCTTCACCAATCGTTCAGTCAGTTCTGAACAAAATTCGGAACTCTCATTGCCGCACCATTCTCGTGGTCTCTCACACTCCTCAGAAGGTTTGGGTCAGTCAGATTCGTACCCTCCTTCTCGATCGTCCAGTCAGGCTACGTCTTTACGATGATCTTCTCTCTCAGGGCCAGCCTCATTGGTTCTCTTGCACAGTGAGACAGCATCACCTTCATGCTTGTCTTTTGTCTGGTCCTGCCTCTGAAAGAGAGGTTTTTCGAGAAGAGCAATTGAGTGCATTTTTGCACCACGCTGATTTTCCACGCGCTTAGCATACAATGCTAAATGGCAAGTCTTTACTCACTGTATCAGCAATAATATTGATTGCAAAAGTCTTTCATTAGATCGACTAGCGGACTTCTTTGTTTTCTATTTCGATACTAAAGGTCTTCAACCTAATACTATCAAGGGCTATCGTTCCATGCTGTTGGAAACTTTCTTGTTTGCCAGGAACCTTTCTATTGGCACTGATCCCTTTTTAAGGAATCTCAAGAAACATTTCACTCTTAAAAGATCTAAGATTCTCAGAATTAAACCCAAGTGGAATCTCTCTTGGGTTCTTCATTGTCTTACCAGGGCTCCTTTTGAGCCCTTGTCTCATGGTGAGAGAAGGTTCCTGACATTTAAAACGGTCTTTCTGATGGCATTTGCTTCAGCTAGGAGAGTTGGTGAACTTCATGCTTTGTCTGTGGACCCTCATTTTTATCGCACTGTGGATTATACTGTGACTTTCTCCACAATGCTTCTTTTTACCTGCATCGCCAGCGGCAGAGCAGGTCTAGTAACCGCTCGACTCCGTCCGTCAGTCCGTCCATCCATCCGTCCATCAGTCCGTCCGAAACACTTTTTCCGTCAAAGTTTTCTTGGCTTCTGTGAAAGGGAATGATTTTATATTTGGTCTGCTGCTTCATAATGATGAGTTGTATCGTGTAAGCAATTTTCAGATCACCCGTGCAGCCACTTCCTGTTTGCCGATACTTTGAAATTTTACTGTACCCACTGAACATTGAAATTTTCCATCAAGGTTTTCTCGGCTTCCATGCAAGGGATTGATTTTATATTTGGTCTGCTGCTTCATAATGATGAGTTGTATCGTGTAAGTAGTTTTCAGATCTGCCGTGCGGCCACTTCCTGTTTGCCGATACTTTGAAATTTTACTGTACCCACTGAACATTGAAATTTTTCGTCAAACTTTTCTCGGATTCTATGCAAGGGATTGATTTTATATTTGGTCTGCTGCTTCATAATGATGAGTTGTATCGTGTAAGCAATTTTCAGATCTGCCGTGCAGCCACTTCCTGTTTGCCGTTACTTTGAAATTTTACTGTACCCACTGAACATTGAAATTTTTCGTCAAACTTTTCTCAGCTTCTATGTAAGGGATTGATTTTATATTTCATCTGGAGCCTGATAATGATCAGTTGTATCGTTTATGCAATTTTCAGATCTGCTGTGCAGCCACTTCCTGTTTGCCGATTCAATTGCATGCAGCGACGCAGGTCCAGACCTGGTATTGGTCTTGGCTTGTTTGGCTTAGAATCAGGTTCCAGATACTTCTCCTCCTATTCTTATCTGGGCTTCACTGCCTTTTGATCAGTCTAGCAATAGATCTTTGCTGTCTCCTGTTCCAACTATCAGGACTTATGTTGATAGAACTCATGGTATTATGGAAAGGCAGGAAAAGATTTTTTCTTCCCCTACTACCAGGTAGAAAGGATATTTTTCCATATTCCATTTCTAGATGGATTCAAATGGCTATTTGTTTATCCTGCGGGACCTACAGGAACAATCTGGAGACCTGTTTTCCTTGGTTCCCATGGTAGCAGCTCAGTCCTTTCTTAACACAGGTCACTCATAGCTACCGACTGATTTTTTCTTGTGTTATTCATGTTAGTGTCTGTCTTAGTAGGTGTACAGCATGAGATTTGGTTGGGACTAGGTATCACTCATGACCACGGCAGGTTGGTTTTGGTTTGTAAGTGACAACTTCCACCAAGGGATGGATGTATTGCATTCATTTGCTTGTGAAATTCTGACCCAGGGTATATGGCATGTTTTTTTTCTGTTGATTTTGGATCTAAGATATTTATATTCAATTTACTTGTATGTATCACAGCTGGAAATCAAATGATTGAATTCTGACTGTTTCAGCTATTTTCGGTTAGTTCCATTCTGTTAGCATTCTAGGGGTTAGATTCATGTTATTTGAACAATTTAAATGGTACCTGTCAATAATCCCCGTGGGAACCCTGGGAATTGAAGCAGTGCCTATTCACTGCTATAAACAGGCTCTGTTTTACTGTGTAATGTGGACGAGGGAGGGTTTCTGGATAAAACACCCAAAACAGACAATCCTATCGGTTAGTGCAAAGGTTTGGTAGAGTGTATTAAATGTCCCAGTGCAAATGGGGTTAACAATTGCTTTCAGCTAAAGTTATCCCTGCTCAATTAGTATACAAACTTCATTTACAGTTGCGCAGTCCTGCTATAGACACATATTTCCTGGTATTCTCTAAATCTTAATGCCATATGACCTTCTGTCAGTGCATAGAATTGTATTCTTTAGGCCTTGATTCCCATTGACCTACTGTCAATGTATATAAATGTATTCTTTAGATGTCACCGATCACTGACCTACTGTCAGTGTACATAAGAATATTCTCTGCAAGTTGGTGATCACTGCTGGCCTACTGCCAATGTGTAAACTAGGCATTCAATCTGGAGGCTATTTGTTTATCCTGCAAACAAAACAAAATAAAAGGGTAAATATCTAAGCACTGTCCCGGGCCAATGCTGAAGACTCACGAAAGAATAGGGTGGGATTAACTGACGTTAAGATAGGATTTAAACAGATGGAATATTTATTTTACATCTAAATATATTGAATGTTATACATAAAATATTGGTGGTACTGTCAGATATCCTTATTGACGAAGTCAAACTCGACTTATAGTTTGATGAATGGCGTGCCTGCGGGCGGGCAAAAACAATTGGTTTCCAGATGATAACTTGAGAATGGTTCAACCCATATTCATGAAACTTTTTAGGTAGGTTGGTATCGGTAAGAGGAAGAACCCTATTAATTTTGGACTTCCTTGGTCAAAGGTCAAGGTCAAGGTCACAGTGACCTTGAACACAGTAAATTGTAAACAATTTGTTTCTGGATGATAGCTTGATTACAGTTCAACCCACATTTATGAAACTTCATATGTAGGTTGGCCTTCGTGAGAGGAAAAACCCTATTTATTTTGGATTCACTAGGTCAAAGTGACCCTGAACATAGTAAATCAAAACAATTGGTTTCCAGATGATAACTTGATAATGGTTCGACCCATGTTCATGAAACTTCATAGTTAGGTTGGCATCAGTGAGAGGAAGAACCCTATTTATTTTGGATTTGCATTGTGAAAGGTCAATGTCACAGTGACCTTCAGCATAGTAAATCATAAACAATTGGTTTCTGGATGATAACTTGATAATGTCTCGACCCACATTCATGAAACGTCATAGGTAGGTTGGCATCAGTGATAGGAAGAACCCTATTTATTTTGTACTTGCTAGGTGAAAAGTCAAGGTCAAAGTGACCTTCAACATAGTAAAGCGTAAACAATTGGTTTCCAAACGATAACTTGATAGTGGTTTGAACCACATTCATCAAACTTCATAGGTAGGTTGGATTAGGTGAGTGGAAGACCCCTATTTATTTTGGACTCACTATGTCAAAGGCCAAGGTCACAGTGACCTTGAACATAATAAATCGTAAACAATTGGTTTCCAGATGAAAATTTGACAATGGTTCCACCTACATTCATGGAACTTTGTAGGTAGGTTAGCATTGGTGCAAGAAAGAGCCCTATTTATTTCGGAATCACTAGGTCAAAGATCAAGGTCACAGTGACCCTTCACATAGTAAATTGTAAACAATTGGTTTCCGGACGATAAGTTGATAAGGATTAAACCCACTTTTGTGCTGTCACAACTCGACATTGGATCGGTGATCCTATCGGCATTTTTTCATATTAAATAGGTCAAACCCTTCTTATAAGCCTATTAATAAATTCCTATCTTGCCAATGTCACCTCCCGTTAAATAAATTAATAAGTACTAATTAATAGCTTTCATTGACTCGGCCACCGATCACGATTTAACAGTAGATTTCTATATGTGGAAGTGATAATCCAGTAATCCAACACCAGCTACAATAGTAGTAGTAATTATCACTACTCTAGCGTGACTATAAACAGTAGCAAGGTCAGCGCATAATTTACGATGAGAAGGCCGTGCAGTTCAGGTCAACGCATACAAGTAATGACTGTGCTTTGCCATAACAAGTTATCAAAACTTGACAGGAACAAGTACCCTTAAAGGCAATATATCTTCAGGTATATACTTTATTCTTTAAACAATGCTGTTTTTGAGCATTTAAGGCATGGTGTTTGAAGAACGGAAGACCAAGAAGAACCAATCGTTGGTCCTTATATACCCTGAGACCAAATAAGACCAAATAGGTATGAAACATGAACTCTACTTGGTCTTTTGGTCTCAGCTGTAGTACCGAATAAGGAAAGTGATGCTACGTCACAGTTATTAGGGCTCCTGTGATCGGTAACTGTGTCAAGGTCCACTTTACAAAAATCACTCAATGCAGTGTCGAATATCGATGTACGTAAAATGGGAAAAATAGACCCAATTTAAAGCGAATTACTCTGGGATATATTCTTTTCCTAGTAAAGTGAAACTCGGCAACTTAGACATAAGCTGGAAAATGGATTGACAAAGATTATTTTATGATTTATTTACATTTGAAGCAGACAAGCTGAAAACCGGTTCACATAAACAGTGAAAACACAGAAACTGAAATATCAATGAAAACACGGCGATTAACAATAGCATATGACGTATTTGCCCTATATTTTACAAAAGTAAAACCGTTTCGAATTACAAAAGGTAAATAACTGGAAAGAGTTAGAATAGACAGAAATACTGGAATTACGAATTACTGATACTGATAGTCCTATGATTACACAAAACATCGGTACATCTAAAAACCCAAATAATAGTGGAAAATACAATGATATTATAAGTAATATAACGGGACAGCAGTAACTGTTGTCTATAACGATCTAATAAGGGATATTGAAGACCTGGCAGATTTAACCAGGAATGTATAAACCTAACAATATTAACAGTAAAAAGATAATACAACTTTTTCACTTAAAATAGCAAATCTAATAGTAGTAATGAAATTTACAAATTTCAATTTCACTGCATTAGCCCCACTTTTTGAAAATGTTCGTCCCGAACAGTACCAATACGAACAGGTATTTACACTTACAATAAAAATATTTTGTTATGTACATTTATATACAATTTTCTTCATAGCTCGGCAGATAACCATTTTAATTTGGCAGATAACCTTTCAGATCTAGGGCTGATTTGAGTTCTTTAACAGGTTTATTGCAGTATCACACTGTCAGGTCAAGAGGCTCTCTCTGTACTGGCTGGGATGGATGTGTGTATGCAAAACTGGTAGTAGAGCTAGGTTGAGGTAAAGAGTCAGTATGGGTGGCTATTTCCCCAGTGTTCCAGTGTTCCTTGTGAAGGGGTCCTTAACCCAAATGTCTACCAATGAATAGGTCTTACCCCCAGGCAATCTTACACTCTCTTCCTTTCGGACAGCTAAATACCCATAAGGGACAAACCTCTTTTTATAGCTGGCTATGTGTCTCTTTGCACTGGTCTGCCCTCAAAATTTGGGCCTGGTGTCCTTCCATGTAGGCACTAGGTGCACCAATGAATAAAAATCTGGGGTCAGCTGCCAACTGGTGGTGCCTGGTGAATGGCTCTGGCAGAAGTACAGAAGTTGCTGTGGGAGCAGGTGTAAGGTCAACAGGTATATATTCTTCTGTCTGGTCAGGTACATATTTTCCCATTACTTCCTCAAAGGGTCTGATCTCTGGAGCCCCAACAGGCGACTGTCCTGTGTGGACATCAGGTACAGTTTCACGAATGGCTGTTGACAGAATGTCCCTCACCTGTAGGCTGCACAGCAGTTGTGATTGACATAAGCTGCTACAGTCATAGATGTTACTGTTGTTGAAGCGGCTTGCCCACAACGTGCTGATACGGCTTCTGTTGGAAGCTGGCTTCCTACTGGCTCTTCTGGTGGGACTGTGTCTGGTACTGCTGTTTCCTCAGATGGATTTTCAACACCTTTCAGCTCTTCGAAGAAGATTTCAGGGAACCTTTCCTCCACATCATCCCCTTCATCAACTGGCTTGTCCAAGTCAGCAGCTGGTGATGGTGTTACCTTCACAGGAGATAGGTGTTTTGTAGTCCCTGAAACTGATGATGAGGCGGCGGTTGATTTGGACTCTAAGCAATGGTGTGAATGTTGCCAGGACTTCCCATGACCATGAGAGGAACTTGTCCGTGGTGTGGATTCATGCTCATCAGTATGCTTGTCCTCAGCTGGTTTTGACCTTCTGCTGCCCTTGCTATTTCTGCTCTTACTTCTACTCTCTCTTGCCAGCCTTCTTTCTTTACTCACCCTAATCTCACTTCTAATGTGCCATGCCAGGTGGTCTTTAAACTGGTAGCGACGGTTGGTAGCAAATGTCTTTTCACAACCAAGCTCAGTACACTGAAATCTCTCTCCATGATGATCTCTGTAGTGCCTGTTTCTCAGATTACTGGTGGCGAACTGATGTCTGCAGACAGAACACATACTGTTGCATCTGTACATCTTGCTATCACAGATTTTACTGCATGAGACATCTGAAATGACAAAGAGATGACCAATTCTTAGTGTCTAATATGCCTCAACCTAAATTTCATTAAACCTCTAACATTGCTTGACTGTCCCTCCTTTTCTAGTTTGCATGGGTGGAGTTGGGTTAACCCTTTACCCAACAAATCGGCTGCATCTGACTGCATAATATGCAAATTCAGTAGTTGAAAAAATATTATTTTTCAAAAACTTTCAACAAAACCATATCATGTGACCCCTCGTTGGAACGAGCTCATCGAGCTCATTCCAACGAGGGGTCACATGATATGGTTTTATTGAAATTTTCTGAAAAATTCGAAAAAGTTATATTTAAAATAATAAATTTTGATATCGTCTGCATTGGGTAAAGGGTTAAACCATTTCTTTACTCTTCCATGAAATACCTTCATGCGGTTATGGTGGATGACCATCTGTCCACCATGTGGCTCTTTCTGTACTTTGTAATTTAAAACAGAGATTCTCTGCACAACGGTATAAGGGCCATATCAATTATCAACTTTTTGCATTTACCCTTCCTGGTCATGGGGTAATATATCCAAACAGCATCCCCAACTTTAAATGCAGTCTTATCAGATTTTAGGTCATAGTAGAATTTTTGCTTCATGCTAGCCCTCATCATTTGTTTTCTTGCAGCCATATGTACCCTCTCCATCTTGGATTCCACATTTTCATTATACTCACAGGGCACCTCCTCATTCTATTTAATCTCATTAGGCCTGCCATATAACAGATCAATGGGCAAATTTACCTCCCTTCCCAACATCATTACTGCAGGGGAAATTCCTGTACTTTGATACACAGACAGCCGGTATGCTAACATAACTATTGGTAAATACTGGTCCCAATCTCTTTGATTCTTTGATACCACTTTACTTAACATGTCACCAATTGTTCTATTAAGTCTTTAAACTGAGCCATCGCCCATAGGGTGATAAGCAATAGTTCTTGTTTTATCACTTTTTAAAAGGTCACACAATTTCTTAAAAAGTGCTGACTCGAACTGCCGGCCTTGATCTGAATGTTTCTTCTCTCAGCTTACTCACAATTGTTTACAATTGGCTGTAACTTAAGTGCAAGCCCTACTTCAGAACTAACTCAAGCTAATAACTTTTCCAAATGAGTTGGAAAGGTGCAAAAAAAAGATCGAAAGGGGGTTGAGCGAGACCGGCCCTTGACATTACAGGTACTCTCTCTGCACAAGTCTTGCATTTACCGAGCACATGTGTAACAACCATGATGTCAATTCCAAATGTTCACCATCGTGCTACTCAGCTTGTTTCTTTGAGAACGTGAATAACTCACTACTATTATTGTTATATGTGCATTCTAAGATTGTATCCTTTACTCAAGCTCAAAATTGTTGTTTTCTTTATATTTATGCTCATTTCAGCTTGTGTTATCTTTGCTTGTCTTGCCTTTTCCTCGCACGAAAACGCTCCCCTCGTTGATCGTTTTTCCACCGGTGTGAAGCTTGATTATTTGGATTATTTTTGGGGATATTTTCCACAGGAAATTCTTCTATCACTTTTTTGGACAATGCCTAAAACTATTCCTTGTCCTTCTTGTATGCAGGTGAAACATGTAGATGATGTTGACAGTACTTGTGTCATTTGCAACAATTGTTCTCAGACTCATGCCTGTGGTGTTTGTGTAGTTTGGTCTTCCAAGTTCTGGGCTTCCGTTAACAAGGTGGTTCTAACCAGAGCTAGAACCCCTCGTTCTCAGGGCAAAGGTAGCCGTGCCTCCTCGGATATTTCTGAGAGTGCATGTGGTGACTGTCACGCAGGATGTTAGGTAGCCTATTTCAGTAGCAAGTTCCTCTGCAACTGTTGGCGGTGCTGGGACACCTGAAGTGGGGACTGCAGTCTCCCTTCCTTTGGCTCTGGTGGTCACCCGTGAGGCGACTGTTTTCATTGAGAGTTTTTCTGAGGTCAGCTTGGTCACTCTCTCTGATTTGCCATCTGCATCATCTGCAGTTGCTGAGGAAATTGTTCATGCTGCTCCTGTCTTGCATGATAGTGCTTCTGCCATCTCTTCTGGGGATGGTATACAGTCTCAGGGGCCCGAGACTGTATCTGGTGGTGTGTCACAGGGCTCCCAGTCTTCCCTGGCTTCTCAGTGAAGCTGTACGGGTTTGCTGGCTGCCCTGTCTCATCTGGCTAGATTTGCTCCAGGCCGGTTGGGACGCTTGGTCCCTTCAGCAGCGATTCCTCGTTCCTCGGGCAAATCGTTTGTTGTTATGCCTTCCCCTGCTGGTGAGCCGACTAGCAGGATGGGGCTGGGACATTGGCATCCAGGGCCTTCTGTTCGGCAGAGGCCGGTGACGGCTCCTGTTAGCTGTCACTCTTGGGGACCTTCCTCCGATGATTTCTCACTGTGTCCCAAGTCTGGCTGTCGATCGATGCTTGTCATCGGTTTCAGAGGATGGGCAGTTGGGGCTTTCTGTCACACAGAGGCCAATGGCAGGTTCCTGTCATTCTTGGGACAATCCTCCAGTGTCTTCTCATTGTGTCCCAGGTCCAGCTACCGATCGAGGTAGAGGATTTGCAGGCAGGGACTCTGTTTGGAGAGGTCAATGAATGCCTCTCGTCGAGGCTGCAAATGAAGGTCAAAACCTCAATTCGCCTCCATTCGGGGGAAGTCTGTCGCTGTTTTTCGACTATTGGTCGGACTCTTGGGTCCTTGACATCATCCAATCAGGTCTAGGACTGTCCTTCTGTTGGCACCCGGCATTTATCTTGGGTGCCCTTCCCGACTCAGGTCCCTTCTGATTCTCAACGTCGGGACCTTCTGGTGCAGGAGATCGACAATCTCCTCTCCAAAGGGGTGACTGAGGTGGTCAGGAACACCGTTTCTCCGGGGTTCTACTCGAGACTTTTCTTGATGCCGAAGAAAAACGTCCAGTTTCGTCCTGTCATTGATCTGAGTATCCTGAACGAGTCCATCATAGCACCTTGTTTCAGCATGGAGACTCTCAGGTCTCAGGCGATTTTGCAGCCAGTATCGACCTGAAGGATGCCTATCTCCATGTACCCATCCACCTGGTGTCACAGAAATACCTTCGGTTCTTGTTGTGGTATCGTGGCTTTCAATTCAAAGCTCTCCCGTTCGGTTTGAACCTGGCTCCTTGGGCCTTCACCCGACTGATGTCGCTTTTCACCGTACTCAGTCAGCTGTGGCTTCGTCGGCCTACCTGGACAACATCCTCCAACGGCACCATAATGCAGCAGTCCTGGATTCCGATGTTCGACGTTTGCTTATCCAGTCAGTTGTGAGAAGTCGGATTTCCTTCCTTCTCAGCAATTTTGTCATTTGGGAATTGATTTTGACACTTTTCACAATGTGATGTCAGTTCCTAAGGGGTGTCCCGTTGGATCTTCCTTCGGACGATCACATCCTTACTGCAGATTTCAGCGATCGGGGCTGGGTGCGATGTTGGATCCTCTCGGTCTGTCTACTCATGGCGAGTGAGACAGCGAGCAGATGGCCCTTCATATCTACCAGAAGGAGCTCCTTGTTCTTTTGTTGAGTTTTCAGCAATGGATATCTCATCTGTCGAATCACACAGTCCTGCTTCTTTCGGACAATTGACAGTGGTGGCCTACATCTGGAATCAAGGTGGCACGTATTCGATTCCCATGTATCGGCTATCTTGGCATCTTCTGCTGTTAGCGCAGTGTGGCCATTCGGCACATTCCCAGACGTCTCAACATAACTTCCAGAGTAATTTGCATTTCTTAGGAGAAATTTTTAACCCAGCTTTTCCTATTCTATTCTAGTGAATACTTCATCTAACCTCTCTATGTGGGTGTCGAGAGTCTCCGAGAAAATTACTATATCATCAATGCACAAAAGACATATTATCAATTTACAAAAGACATGTTGTCCACTGTAGTCCATGTAATATGTACTCCATTAATCGTTCAAATGTTGACCCTCCATTACAAACGCCATACGGCATACATGTAAATTCATACAGTTCACACGTTGAGGTGAAGGCTGTTTTAGCATGATCATCAGGGTGAATACCCACTTTGTAGATCAAGTGTCGAAAACCTCTTAGCTCCTCCACTCATGGAAGAGGGTAGGAGTCTTTTATTGTCAATTGATTTTCGGTAGTCTATACACAACCGAAGCAAGTTATCTTTCTTTCTCACCAAGACGATATGTGATGCCCAGGGAGATTTTGAAGGCTTGATCACTCCCATATCCAACAGGCGCTGGATTTCATTTTTGGCCTCCTACGGGGATTCTGTGTTACAGATTTTGCCCCCTCGGTGTTAATTCCATGATATACAGAGTTTGTTTTCCCCAAATCATTTTTACACTTGGCAAATACATTGGCATGTTTCAACAGTAACTGCTTAATGGTCTGTTTACTATTATCATCAAGATCTTTTTCAATGTATTTCAGAACCACCTCTAAGTAGTCTTGTAGCTCATCGCATGTTTTATTAGTCGAGTTGTGACGAAGTCAAACTCGACTTATAGTTTGGTAAATGGCGGGCGGATGGGCGGGCGGGCATAAACAATTGGTTTCCAGATGATAACTTGATAGTGGTTCAACTCACATTCATTAAACTTCATACGTTGGTTAGTCTTGGTGGGAGGAAGAACCCTATTGATTTTGGACATGCTACGTCGAAGGTCAAGGTCACAGTGACCTTGAACGTAGTAAATCTTAAACAATTGGTTTCCGGATGATAACTTGATAATGGTTCAACTCACATTCATGAAACTTCATAGGTAGATTGGCCTTGGTGAGGGGAAGAACCCTATTGATTTTGGACTCGCTACGTCAAAGGTCAAGGTCAACGTGACCTTGAACATAGTAAATCGCAACAATTCCTTTCCGGATGATAACTTGATAGTAGTTCAACCTACATTTATGAAACTTCATAGGTGGGTTGGCCTTGGTGCGAGGAAGAACTCTATTGATCTTGGACTCACCAGATCAAAGGTCAAGGTCACAGTGACCTTTAACATAGTATATCGCAACAATTGGTTTCCGGATGATAACTTGATAGTGGTTCAACCTAGAGTCATGAAACTTCATAGGTGTGTTGGCCTTGGTGTGAGGAAGAACCCTATTGATCTTGGACTCACCAGGTCAAAGGTCAAGGTCACAGTGACCTTGAACATAGTATATCGCAACAATTGGTATATCGCAACAATTGGTTTCCGGATGATAACTTGATAGTGGTTCAACCTAGAGTCATGAAACTTCATAGGTGTGTTGGCCTTGGTGCGAGGAAGAACCCTATTGATCTTGGACTCACCAGGTCAAAGGTCAAGGTCACAGTGACCTTGAACATAGTATATCGCAACAATTGGTTTCCGGATGATAACTTGATAGTGGTTCAACCTAGAGTCATGAAACTTTTTTTTTGAATTATTAGGTCAAAGGTCAAGGTCACAGTGACCCTTCACATAGTAAATTGTAACCAGTTGGTTTCCAGATGATAAATTGATAATGATTAAACCCACTTTTGTGCTGTCACAACTCGACATTGGATCGGTGATCCTATCAGCATTTTTTTTTTATCAACCTACCTTATAATTGTTTACTACGGGCTTGCACTACAGTGGAAGATCCTAACTCGGATAAAATACTCTCTATTTTAATATTTCCCAAGAGATGTGGGAAAGAAAAGTGGTGTAAAAAACACCACGAAAAAAACAAAAAACAAAACTGGGCCGAGCGCCATCGGCACACACCCAGTATGGGACGCTGTTCCCTTAGTACAAATCCACGACTTCCATTAACCAATGCACATAATGGTTTTCCTGTGACCGGAATTATGGATCTGAAGATCATATAATAACAGGACTGTGTTTTATATATTCTCGTTTATTTTTTCAACCACATTCTCATTGAATTTTATTTATATACTAGCGGGTGATACCGGTGTTGCACGGGAGAAGATGGTTATATCAATATATCCTCAGATATGATCGGCTCAGCCGTTTTCGAAATAGAAGGACAAGATCACCAATTTCAAGATCAAGGTCACCCTGCACGGGCACCCCGATAAAGTCAAAATGATCGATGGGTCAATATACCAGTACATATGAAAGTTTGGCCCGATCGGCCCGCCGTTTTCAAAATAAAAGGTCAAGGTCACCAATTCCAAGGTCAAGGTTACCCAGCACAGGCACCCCGATAAAGTCAAAATGATCGATGGGTCAATATTCCTGCACATATGAAATTTTAGCCCGATCGACCCAGCCGTTTTCGAAATAAAAGGTCAGGGTCATCAATTTCAAAGTCAAGGTCCCCCTGCATGGGCACGGCACCCATCCCATGTTACTCGCAGGGACGAATTACCCCCGTGTAGAAAATTTGAGATCGATCGGTCGAGAAATGGGAGAAGTTCACCCGGAACAAAGATAGATAAAGAGAGATATAGATACAGACATTCACATTTATATATTAGATTCCGTTTTCGCGAATGTTTTTTTGACATCGTCAACGCGGTTCAGAAATAAAATTTTTCGGTTGATAAATTTTATTATTATTATTAGAGTTAGGTGTCAATGAGGGACTGTATGGACAGGATTTTTTCACTCTGTTGAGGGCTGAATTTCTGTTTTTTAGGTCTCTATCGGCCGTCTAGGTTCTGTCGTGTACCCACCGGTTATTTTTTCTGCCACCTTCTCTCGTAGTTGGGGTGTTCTTCTACTTTATGTATCTGTTGAGTTTACCTTTTTCTTCTACTGCTCTCACCTATGTTATTTCCAGTTTGGTTCCTTTAGGGCAATTCCTTTTGCCCTCGCTTTTGGTTCATTCTTGTGGCTGTTCCTCCTGCACATGCTGGGTGGGTGGGTGGGGAGGGGGATCACGACCACGTCTGGTGAGCATTACATCCCCTCCGTGGGGGATGTTCAGCTCCTCCCACACCCATGGGGGGGGGGGGGTAACACTGTCATTTCGGGGCCTCCCGACACGACCACGTCTGGTGAGAGTTACACCCCCTCCATGGGGTATGTGCAGCTCCTCCCGGACCCGCAGGGGGTGGGGAACACTATCATTTCGGGGCCTCCCGACACGACCACATCTGGTGAGAGTTATTCTCCATCCATGGGGGATGTGCAGTTTTTTTTACCGTGGTGGATACTGCGGGACCTGTTGGATTTCTGGTGAAGGGATGCCTGGTTCCTCCCTCTCCAGTCAACATCTGAGGCTGTCACTAGGGTTGTGACTCCTCCTTTGGAGGCCGAGCTAGGTTGCTGTCTCCCCTTTTATGCCAGTTTCAACAGCTACGGTCGTATCTGCTGCTACTGCTGTTCCGTCTACGTCATGGTCACCATTTTAGCCGGCCTCGGCTTAACCCTACAGCGGTCTGCAGTGATGTCTGTAGTGTGGTTGTGGGGTATCGGCCTCAGCCTTTCCTGACTTCAACTCGGCGAAGTCGGAAGTGGCTGCCGACTGAACCCCCATGCTGTGTCCTCTCAGCCATTGAGCACAGCAGTTTTATCCCTGCAGCGGTGTCTGGTGGTGTAAGCATGGTGTATCAGCCTCAGCCTTCCCTGACTTCAACTCGGCGAAGTCGGAAGTGGCTGCCGACCGAACCCCCATGCTGTGTCCTCTCAGCCATTGAGCACAGCAGTTTTATCCCTGCAGGGATGTCTGGTAGTGTAGACGTGGGGTATTGGCCTCAGCCTTCCCTGACTTCAACTTGACGAAGATGGAAGGGGCTGCTGGCAGAACCCTCTACTGTGGTCTCTCAGCCGTCGAGTACCTCAGTTTTTCTCATTGGATTTGGATGTTCAAGGTGGGGTCACCATGAGCTCTGTGGCGTTTCCGTCCATGCACTCTGGTCCCATGGCCAGTTTTGTGTGACCAACGCTTTTTGTGCAGCCTGGACCTTCTGTCCCGCAGAGGTCCGTGGCGACTCTCCTGAGTTTCTGCTCTGTTGATCCTCGGGGTATGGGATACCCCACTACATATCTGCCTTCAAGATGTTTTCGGCTGCAGCCCGTCGCCCTGCGTCGGGTGTATTTGAGGATAGTGACCCTTCGCTGGTAAATGGGTCAGGAGTGAAGTCACTTTGTCGGTTCATTCCCACGTCGTTCCGTTCCGACAGTCAGTGAGCTTAGGGAGGCCCTCTCCTTGCTCACTTAGGTTCAGTCCAAGAGCCTTTTCTGTTGCTTCCAACGAGGCTATGAGTGGTTTCTGGGCGCCCCCTGTGGCGCCACCTCCCGAGATTGGAAACAGGCCACTTTCTGATCCCCTGGTGTGCCCACACCATGGGAGGCAGCGGCTGGTTTGCCCATGATGGGCTATGTGTCTTCCGAGTCGTGGGATGAGTCTGACATTCCTGAAGTCGAGAGCCAACAGTCTTCCGACTTAGGGGCTGCTCTTGACTTTGTGTTTGGGTTCCTTCCAGGTCTCAAACCATCAACCCAGCCGACATTGTCAGCCTGCTGCGATCATCAGTCGCACGCCTACAGTCTGTGGGGCAACATGCTTTTGAGCGCCTTCGATCGTGCCTGTCAGTACAGGTGGTTGAAGCATTTACTGCTTTGGACTCTAAGCTAAGTCCCAAGGCTATGAAGACGTCGTTCTTCATCAAGGTTGACACTTTTTGCCTCTGGTGCGTTATCGTTCCTATGATTTCGCCAATCCGTCAGTCTGCCAGACTTTGACGGTCTTGGATCGGGACTCCAACTCCTCAGCCATATGGAGACTCTGGAGTCCAGGTTGGGCTTATTGGAAGGGATGCTGCAGTGCGTTCCCTCTTCGATCATGTCATCTCTGCTTTGCTGCTTATGTGATCCCAGATGAGTTTGACGACAAACAGGTTTTTGTTTTGTGTGTGCTGTTCAAGGTGCTCATGCATCTTCTCACACACCGGCCTGTTACATGGCTAGCTTGGAATTAGTTCGCAGGAATGCTGTGCTGGACACAAGACATCCCCTTCTTGAGGGGCAGTGCGCTGCTCTTCGATCTGCCTCTTTCGCGGGTCTGCGACTATTCCATGGTTCTGTGGCGACGGTCTGGGATGGCTCCTTTTGTCATTCCATTGATCTTCTGCTTCTTAGTCAGCTTTATCGGCCTTCTGTTGGAGGCAGGTGCTGTCCAAAGCCTAACAAGTACCCTTCTGCTTCCTCTGCGAAGCTAAGGACTGATCCTCCTACCGCCACTTCTACTCACAGGGGTAGGCGTCGACAGTAGTCACCTTCATTTCGTCCCAGGTTGAGGCACTCCACTAAGTAGAGAGTGCCTCTTCCAACATGAGCCCCTTTCAACATTACACGTTGGGCACTTTTGACCATGGAGATGGGCGATCTGTCAAAGGGGACAATCGAGGTCATCAAGAACTTTCTCAATCAGTGGAATTTTGTTCCCGCATGTTCTTGGTGCTGAAGAAGGACGGCCGACTCAGATAGGTTATCAATCTGAGTATTCTGACACAGTCTATCATTGCTCCTCAGTTCAGCATAGAGCTTTCAGATCAGTTTGCCGCTCCATTCCCCAGGATGTTTTCCAGTTCAAGGCCATTCCCTTTGGCCTCAGCCTGGATCCTTGGGCCTTCACCTGTCTGATATCGCATGTGTTAGTTTTACATCGCAAACAGTCCAAGGTGTCTTCTTCGGCTTGTCTAGTTGATATTCTCCAGAGGCAATCCAATGTTGCTTTTCTGGAGTCAGATGTCGTCGCACTGTTGAGCCTACTCACATCACTAGGGTTTGGACCTGGTCCCTTCTCCGTCTTGTCATCTGGGATGGACTTCATCAGCTCGGAGTCTTCCCCGACTGCCTGGTCTCTGCGTTTTGGTGATGGATCTCATTCCTCAAGGTCAACTGCATGTCTGACCTCTTCAACACTTTTTGCTCAGTCGTTGGAGGCCGAATGTCATTCCTCTGGTTCTGGTGCTTCTGTTACCGGAGTCTCTTCCTCGTCACCTTCTCACCTGACAGATGTTCAGTGGATTATGCAGGGAGTTCCATTAGACTTCCCCACGTCCGATTGTGTTCTGATGGTTATCGCCAGCGATCTCGGATGGGGTGTGACGTTGGATCCTCTAGGTCTTTTCCTTCACAGGTCATGGAACCAGGATCTAGCAGCTCTTCATGTCAACCAGAAGGAGCTTCTTGCTCTTCTTCTGTGTTTCCGACAGTGGATTCCCTGCTTTTCGAATTGTCAGGTCCTCCTGTGGTCTGACAATTCTACGGTGGTTGTTTACATTCAGAACCAGGGCAGAACGCACTATGTTCCCATGTACGTTTTGGTTCAGGATCTTCTACTTCCTGCTCAGGATGTCAACGCCAGAGTGGTGGTTCGTCACATTCCTGGTCATCTGGATATCCTAGCCGACTCCCTGTCCCAATAGGGCAGGTTCTTTTCCACTGAGTGGATGCTCCACATGGCGGTGTTCCAGTCTCTTTGCAATCTCTGGGGTCATCCCCACATCGATCTCTTTGCGATTCAGTGGAACCATCAGGTGGACACTTTCTTGTTCCCATTTCCAGATGCTCTGGCTTTTGCCGTGGACGCTATGTCCCACCTTTGGGATGTCATGTTGTCGGATGTTATGCTGCAGCTTACTGGAGAAATGCTATCTCTCCACTTATCTGCGACAGATACAGGAGAAGGCAGAGGACCTTTGTTCTACGGGCCCTCTTTCTTCTGCTCAGGCTGTTGTCTATCCCAGCCATTCAGCTTCTTACAGGGTCAGTTCCAGCTCTGTGCTGTTACTGCCTTTTCTGTCTGTGCATCGCACATCACCATACGCCTCATCTTTCATTGTCTTTTACTAATGTTTGTGATGCTGTGGTTTGATAGGACTAGGGATCTCTTCCTCTGTCCACGGTTCCATTGCAGTTGAATTATGTGTGGGTTGATTATGTGATTCCCTCCATCCTATTGTCTATTCAGCCTGTAGTAAACAATTCTAAGGTAGGTTGATAAGAAATATAAATTTTATAGTAAATTTCCTTTCTTATTATACCTACCGCAATTGTTTACATGGAGGCCCTCCTGTCTTCTTCTTCGGGTAAGAATCCTTCCTCCCCGCTGATCACATAACTCCTATGTTGGCGGACTCAAAAGAATGATGAATTAATGACTGAACTGCACATTGGTTAATAGAAGTCGTGGATTTGTACTAAGGGAAGAGCATCCCATACTGGGTGTGCGCCGATGGCGCTCGGCCCAGTTTTGTCATTTTTTTTTCGTGGTGTTTTTTACACCACTTTTCTTTCCCACATCTCTTGGGAAAGATTAAAATAGAGAGTATTATATCCGAGTTAGAGTCTTCCACTGTAGTGCAAGCCTGTAGTAGACAATTGTGGTAGGTATAATAGGAAAGGAAATTTACTATAAAATTTATATTTCCATTGCCTTGCATATGTACGACTTGCACATTAGAATTGCATGTGTCATCGACTCTGCTACTTGTTATGTAGCTATATTGTACTGTTTCACCACAGTTAGCTGCAAATGTCTTGCTTCGAATCAGTTGTGGTTCGTCAGACAAATTTCAAATTTTTATTGGCATTATACCTTGATTTGTGTCTACTAAACATCTTGCCGTGAGAATTTCCCTCTCACTTAAACTATTATTGACTGGTTCAACTATGGCACATCTGTAACAAGGTGGGTCCCTTTGAAACTTAACTGGTACAATCATTTCACTACTTGCAGGTATCGTGATATCCTCTGCAAAAATGATCTTGTATACAGATTTTAAATAGCTTTGCAAATGACTTGGCACAACCTCACCATTTAAAGTTATTTCATTTTTGTTCATGTTGATCAAGCTTTCATTGTTGCTCAAAAAGTCTAATATGACATGGGCCTCTATATCAGCAACTATCATGGCTATACAGTAAAGTTGGTTAGCTCACCTGACTTTCAGTCAGGAGAGCTATAGTGATCACTCACCATCCGTCGTCCGTGAACATGGTGTTTGCGTCTTCTCCTCCCAAACCGCTGAACCAATTTAATTGATATTTGAGATAATAGTTTGTTATGACATCGCAATTTTATTTTGTTCAAATCAAGTTGCCTCGCCCGTGAGTAGGGCCACACCCAAAAAGTGTGCTGAAATCTTAAAAAATCTTTTTCTCATGAACCAGCAGTAGCAGAGACTTGATATTTGGTGTGCAGCTTCCTTTTGAGGTGTAGACTCAGATTTGTTCAAGAGAAGTTTGTGGGGCTATACTTGGCGTCATTATGGGAGGGGCTAAATTTTTGGCCCCGCCCAAAATTTCTATTTTCCAAACCGAGAGGCTGATTTGAACCAAATTTTATGTGAGGGCTTATTGGGTCATAAGTACCTAATTTATGCTGATTTTTTTTTTCCCGTAGCCCCATGGGAACCGCAGGAGCTAAAAATAGAAAAAAATTAAAACGCCCATACCTCCAAAACTGCACGGCACCGAGAATTTTTATTTGGTGTGAAGCTTCCTTAGGACCAACAGAAAGAATTGGTAAAAAAAAATTGCCATCGGTTTTATCATAGGGTACAGTTTCAGGACTTTGAAAAAGTGCTGAGTCAGCACTTTTTAACACTGTTGGCAATGGGAAAAACATTAAAAAATCTTCTCCAGATCCAGCAGGCAGAATCTTTTGATATTTGGTATGCAACATTGGAAGGTGGATCTGATTCAAGTTTGTTCAAATCGGCCCCCTGGGTTCATATTTGGGCTCAGTATAGGAGCCCGATTTCAAACTTAGTGCATTTCAGGCAAATTTCTTAAAAAATCTTCTTCTCCAGATCCAGCAGGCAGAATCTTTTGATATTTGGTATGCAACATTGTGGGGTGGATCTGATTCAAGTTTGTTCAAATCGGCCCCCTGGGTTTATATTTGGGCTCAGTATAGGAGCCCAAATTTGAACTTACTGCATTTCAGGCAAATTTCTTTGAAAATCTTCTTCTCAAGATCCAGCAGGCAGAATCTTTTGATATTGGGTATGCAACATTGTGGGGTGGATCTGATTCAAGTTTGTTCAAATCGGCTCCCTGGGTTTATATTTGGGCTCAGTATAGGAGCCCAAATTTGAACTTAGTGCTTTTCAGGCAAATTTCTTAAAAAATCTTCTTCTCCAGATCCAGCAGGCAGAATCTTTTGATATTTGGTATGCAACATTGTGGGGTGGATCTGATTCTATTTTGTTCAAATCGGCTCCCTAGATTCATATTTGGGCTCACTATAGAAGCTCGAATTCGAACTTAGTGCATTTCAGGAAAATTTCTTCAAAAATCTTCTTCTCCAAATCCTGCAGGCAGAATCTTTTGATATTTGGTATGCAACATTGTGGGGTGGATCTGATTCCAGTTTGTTCAAATCGGCCACCTGGATTCATATTTGGGCTCACTATAGAAGCCCAAATTCGAACTTAGTGCATTTCAGGCAAATTTCTTTGAAAATCTTCTTCTCAAGATCCAGCAGGCAGAATCTTGTGATATTTGGTATGCAGCATCCTTAGGGGGGTGAGATTCAAGTTTGTTCAAACCATGTCCCTAGGTCCATATTTGGGTTCACTGTGGGAGCTTGAATTGTAACTTTGTTCGAAATGAGGAATTTTCTTAAAAAATCTTCTTCTTCAGATCCAGCAGTCGGAATGGTTTGATATGTGGTGAGTAGCATCCTTGGGGGGGAGGGGGGGATTCAAGCATGTTAAAGCCAAGTCCATGGGTCCATATTTGGGCTCCCTATGGGAGCCCAAATTATAACTTAGTCAATATGAGGAATTTTTCTTTAAAAATCTTCTTCTTCAGATTCAGCAGTTGGAATGTTTTGATATTTGGCATGGAGCAACCTTAGGGGGCTGAGATTCAAGTTTGTTCAAGCCAGGTCCCTTGGTTCATATTTGGGCTCACTATGGGAGCCTGAATGACAACTTAGTTCAAAATGAGGAATTTTCTTTAAAAATCTTCAGATCCAGCAGATGAATGCTTTTGATATTTTTTATGCAGCATCCTTAGGGGGGTAAGATTCAAGTTTGTTCAAGCCATGTCCCTAGGTCCATATTTGGGCTGATTGTGGGAGCCCGAATTGTAACTTGGTTCAAAATGAGGAATTTTCTTTAAAAATCTTCTTCTTCAGATCCATCAGTCGGAATGTTTTGATATTTGGTGTGCAGAATCCTTAGGGGTGTGAGATTCAGGTTTGTTAAAGCCATCTCCATGTATTCATATATGGGCTCCCTGTGGGAGCCCGAATTATGACTTAGTTCAATATGAGGAATATTCTTTAAAAATCTTTTTTTAGATCCACTGGTCAGAATATTTGGATATTTGGTTTCAGCTTTTCTTAGGAGGAGCAGATGCAACTTGTGGAAATCAATTCTCTGGGTTGATATTTAGGCTACCATGTCAGGTGAGTGCCCTCAGGCCCCCTGGGGCCTCTTGTTGTTAATTTGCATGTGCAAGTCTACTTTCCCTAATGGTGAGACTATTTCTCCATCAGCCATTCAAAGTTTTCCTTGAGGGTCTTGAAGCTTTGTCCTAACCCTGGAAGGCAATTTATGATTCAGCTTACTGTGCAATACTGTTATGATGCACCAGTGTCAACCAAACAATTAACTGGTATGCCATGCAAAACTGGCCTCAATAAATAAACCATCGGCTCCATCTATTTCAAATATCGCCTTGGATCTCAGCTCATCACAACATGCTGGGACTCGATCCACAGTCTCAGCATCTAGTAGTTTCCCTGCTGAGGTTGGGACTGTACCCCAACATCAGTTTTAAAAGAGAGGCCCTGGAGACCAGTCCTTGAATTATACCCAGTCAGTGTGGATTCTGACGCAGCTCTAGCTCTTTGGCATTTTAAGCAGACTCGTTGGAGATGACCTCGCTTATGGCAGTAGAAGCATTATTTATATTTAGTGTTATATTTATTTATTTATTGATGTTTAAGGTCACATATTTATGCACAATGGCTAATCATGACCGTGATAGTTTGACGGGTGGAGGAAGCCGGAGTACCCGGAGAGAACCACCGAGCAACGACGAGCAGCTGCCAGCTCCCCAACATCGTAACTCCGCTCTGTAGCACAAGCAGGGTTAGATTGGTTGAAGACATGCGTACCATCGACGTGCAGTACGCCTTAGTACACGGCGCCATCGTGCCCCCATGCGGGCAATGGAGATGAAGTGTCTTGCCCAAGGACACAACGCGGTTGCCGCTGGTGGGATTCGAACCGAGGACCTCTCGGCTTGCAGCCTGCACCTCTACCTACTGAGCCACCGCGCTCCCCATATTTAGTGTTACTTGATGCCTTAGTCTCATTAATATTGGCCATGGTATGAGCAAGTTCATTGACACTACCGGTAAGAGTATCAGTTTCTGAGTTTATCTCAGTATTTTTGTTGTCCTCCGTAAGTGACTGCATCCTTACCATAAATTTTCCCGATCTTCTGTTCTACTGACTTTGAAATCTTCATGTGCTAAACTTAAAGCTTCATCAGTGTTATCGGGGGAAGCTTGGCACAAAGCCCACTCCATATTCTGATCATTTAAGGCATCCCTAAATGTATATGTTAAACTGTTTCGTACTTCACTGGGTAACGTTGAGTAAACTAATCGAACAAGGCGTTTTGTGTCCTGTGCCAAATCTTGAAGTGTTTCATCTTTCTTACAGTGTCTGGCATTCAGACCTGTACATTTCATAATGGTTAGCAATAGGCTGTAATCAGTTACCACCGATTGTGTTTGGGCTTCTTGAGCCTCCATTATACATGCAACTTCTGTAGAATGATCAGAGTGGAATTCGTGTTCTTCAAAGACCGTGATTTCGTTAATGATTTACCTGACCATCACACCATATACTGAGTTCTACACTTTTGTATATGATTTACCTGCTTTGTTCCTTATACAACTGATTTGTTCCTTATTCCATCACTCTGCCAGCAAATATATAATAAATATATGTAGCGTGGACAAGGGAGGGGGTTCTGGATAAAACACCCAAAACAGACAATCCTCCTGGTTGGTGGAAAGGTTTGGTAGAATGTATTAAATGCCCACAGTGGATGGAGTTAGCAATTGCTTTCAGCTACAGTTGTCCCTGCCCAATTAGTATACAAACTTCATTTACAGATGCGCAGTCCTGCTAGAGACACATATTTCTTGGTATTCTCCAAATCTTAATGCCATCTGACCTTCTGTCAGTACATAGAATTGTATTCTTTAGGCCTTGATTCCCATTGACCTACTGTCAATGTATATAAATGTATTCTTTAGATGTCACCGATTACTGACCTACTGTCAGTGTACATAAGAATATTCTCTGCAAGTTGGAAATCACTCACCTACTGCCAATGTGTAAACTAGGCATTCAATCTGGAGCTTTCTATATATAAAAGGGTGAATATCTTTGCTGAAGACTCACTAAACAATAGGGTGGAATTAACTGACGTTAAGACAGGATTTAAACAGATGGAATATTTATTTTACATCTAAATGTATTGAACGTTTATACATAAAATGTTGGTGGTACTGTCAGATATCCTAATTTCATATTAAATAAATAGGTCAAACCCTTCTTATAAGCCAATAAATTCCTATCTTGCCAATGTCACCTCCCGTTAAATAAATTAATAAGTACTAATTAATAGCTTTCATTGACTCGGCCACCGATCACGATTTAACAGTAGATTTCTACATGTGGAAGTGATAATCCAGTAACCCAACACCAGCTACAATAGTAGTAGTAATTATCACTACTCTAGCGTGACTATAAACAGTAGCAAGGTCAGTGCATAATTTACGATGAGAAGGCTGTGCAATTCTGGTCAGCGCATACAAGCAATCACTATGCTTTGCTGTAACAAGTTATCAAAACGTGACAGGAACAAGTACTTTTAAAGGCCATATATCTTCAGGTATATACTTTATTCTTTAAACAATTCTTTGTGGAGCATTTAAGGCATGGTGTTTGAAGAATGGAAGACCAAGAAGAACCAATTGTTGGTCCATATATACCCTGAGACCAGACCAAACTAAATAGGTTTGAAACACGAACTCTACTTGGTCTTTTGGTTTCCAATGCAGCACCAAATAAGGAAAGTGATGCTACGTCACAGCTATCGGGGCTCCCATGATTGGTAACTGTGTCAAGCTCCACTTTACAAAAATCACTCAATACAGTGTCGAATATTGACGTAAAATGAGACAAATAGACCAATTTAAACAAATTACTCAAGGATATATACTTTTCCTAGTAAAGTGAAACTCGGCAACTTAGACAAAAGCAGGAAAATGGATTGAAAAAGGTTATTTTCTGATTAATTTACATTTGAAGCAGACAGGACGAAAACCAGTTCACATAAACAGTGAAAACACAGAAACTGAAATATTGATGAAAACAAAGCAATTAACAATGGCATATGACATGTTTGCCCTATATTTTACAAAAGTAAAAACATTACAAATTACAAAAGATAAATAAATGGAAAGAGTTTGATAATGAATAGACAGAAATACCGGAATTATGAATTGCCAATACCGATAGTCCTATGATTACACAAAACATCAGTACATCTAAAAACCCAAATAATATGACAAAGTGAAAAATACGATAATATTGTAAGTAATATAACGGGACAGCAGTAACTGTTGTCTATAACAATCTAATAAGGGATATTTAAGACCTGGCAAATTTAACCAGGAATGTATAAACCTAACAATATTGACAATAAAAAGATAATACATTTTTTGCACTTAAAATAGCAATAGTAGTAGTAGCAATAATGAAATTTACAAATTTCAGTTTCACTGCAACTGGTAAAATAGGACCCAGTCACCAATGCTTGGGAGGTACAAACTCACTCTTAAATGGGCAACGTGGCTTATTTATGTTCATCCTTGGTCTTGAGTTGATGCTCATGTTGTGGTCATGATTAGCCATTGTGCAAAAATATGTGACCTTAAACACCAATAAATAAATAAATACCTGTCAGTAAAAGCATTCAAATAATATATGGATACCACTAGATCATGCTCTCTGAGCTTGTTCCTGTGACATCCATATTTGATCCATATTTGATTGTTTTTCTTGACAAAAGTTCTGAGATATTCCAGGTGTTCAGAGGTCTGTACCAGTTTTGACCATCATTTTAAAAGTTGTGATTAAGTTGGGTAATTTTAGATACTTCACTAGTAGTTTTCAGTAATTCAACTCGTCTCCCTTCATTGATGTGTGATTAAATGGTGGTTGTTGGTCATGGATGAAGGGGATAAATAATTGGGCTGATTTCCTTTTTCAAGGAAATATGGAAATCTTTTAAGATGAAATGACTCGGGCCAGGGATGGAATACACCACTACCCATGTTATTCTGTAGATTATTAGGTCTAAAACATAAAACAAATCAAGAACATGAAGTTTTGATAGAAAAAAAATAATTATAAAAAAAAATAAAAAAACCACCCACCCACAGGCAATTTTAGAAAAAAATGGCCTGAGAAACAGAAGATCTACTTTGTGGAGTCTTATCAAAATTATTACCACTGTTAAATGTTTATATGAAGTGAAGGTTATTTTTGATATAGTATCACTTCCAGTAACTATCCTTCAACCTACATTCATATATTTTAATCAGCTTGGAAGCTTGTTTCAGTCTAAAAATACAAAAAAAGAGCAGACATTTACTTGAAGTTGAATTTTGGCAGAAACCGATATTGCTAATGTTGTTTTACGCAAACTTCTATTATCTCATACAAACTTGATTTCAGTATTTGTAAACAGAAAAATGTAATGGTACTGAATAACTTTTTTGGAAAGTGCCAAATTGGGATAAAATAGGATGTTACCATGAGGTCAAGTGATTGGCATCAAACATTGGAATTTTCCAGTTAAAAATGGAAAGTTGACTGATCTGATTGGAATATCTATAACTGGGGCCACAAAAGAATATCTATATATCTTCGTAAAGGGACACCACATTGCATCAATGGTTATCTGCATGCAAACTCCACAAAACGTGTGTAAACAAATGGCCCTAAACAGTGTGTTGTATTGTGAACATAATTGGACTGGTGGCCTGAGAGCTTGGTTTGTTTGTTGGAACATAGTTCACTTCTCCAGTCGTATTTACCTTTTTTTTTTTTTTACAGGAAGTTACTACGGTTTAGCAGCAGAAAAATCAGCTGAAATCATGGTGAAAGCTTTAGAGACTTTTGTAGGAGACAATCCTAATTGTGGTGTTAATGATGTTCGGGTTGTGATATTTGACAAACCTCTTTATCTGCCATACCTGAAGGGAATCTCTGAGAGACTTGATGCAAAAGCTAATCCAGGTGAGCAACTTATTTTTTCACAGACCTCTTTGGTCTAAAAATTCATGGAATATCATAAGGTTTGGAGTTACAGAATCTTCTGTGTTTTTTCTACCCAGAAATGTGCTAGTATTTTTTAGCTCACCTGAATAAAGCTCAAAGGGAGCTTTACTGATCACTTTCCCTTGAATATCCATTTGCTATGAACTTAACATTTTTGACTTATCAAACACAGCTGGACCGAATTGAACTGAATTTGGTTTGCATTTTTCATATCATGTTAACTGTTCAACACTTGTGGTATCTTCCCTATTAGTTCAGTGACAACAATTGGAAGAGTCCACATTAATTAATATTTTTAACATACAGCCTTAGATAATAATTGGTCTCCCCTCGCACATACACTTCGCAGCCACACTACTTACTGAAACTATGGCATATCATGTTCCTGGGCCTGAAGAAACTGCCCCTCATCTTCAAGGGGTTACCTGGTGGAATGCTAAATGAATTTACAAAGACGATTTGTAACAAATGTACTTTCTTCACAGATTCTATTGCTTACAGCAAATAGAGCCTTGTTTTATGATTGAAGAGCACCTATTGGCACTCTCCAGTAGATTGTAACAAAACAATTTCATATAAACTTTCTTTGTATCAGTGCTGAGCAATATCAAGCTTATGTATGTAATGGCTTTTAGCACTTTTCAATAGAGCCTTGATTGTGGCTTATAGCACTCAACCAGTTTGTTCAAATGAAGTTCCACACTCACAGGGCAGGCCCAACAAATGATGCACAACTTGGTTAGCATTGAGAAATGTTTTTTCCAAAATTAAAAAAAGTCTTTATCTCCAGAACCACCAATTAGAATCTTTTGACATTTGCCATACAATATCCTTCTTGGGATGAGATTCACTATTGTCCAAATGGGTTCACATTTTGGTACTCTGTGAGGACCAAAAGTTTAGGTTATTGGAATATGAGGAATATCATTTTAAAATCTTCATAGTCACCAGTTGGAATCTTTTGATAGTTGGTATACTACTTCCTTAACTGGTAGAGTGCTGGAAGCCCTATTTTGGGCTTTACTAAAAGTGACAGGCAATAACTGTCTGTAGCTACATTCTACCTGAGGAATCCTTTATTGTCCCTGATATGAATCTGATTTTTTATACAATACCTTGCTCTCTGACATTTAATTGGATAGTGCCTATAAGGCACTATCCAATTAAATGTAATAGAGCAGTATATGATGAGCTTTGATTTGTTGTCAGAAAAAACTCAGCACTTTACCAGTTAAGGGGTCAAATTCAAGTTTGTTCAAAGCAAGTCTCTGGGTTCATATTTTGTCTCCATGTGAGAGCCAAAATTTTAGCTTAATACTATAAGTGGAAAATTCTTTAAAAATTTTCTTTTTCAGATCCACCAGCCAGAATTTTTTGATATATGTTTAAATCAAATCCTTGGGTACATATTTCGGCACCTTATTGGAATCCAAATATTAACTTTACAAGTGCAATATGATGTACAGTACATGGAGAGTGTATTATCACTAAATCACCTGCAGAGTGGAGATTCCACCCAAGGAATAATTGAAAATTTGTTGCAAAGCATAACCAGCACCAGCAAAGTTTCAACCAATGGACCTCGGAGGTCCATTGGCTGAAACATTGCTTGTATTTTTTGTCCATATGTACAAAATTTGAAAGTTATAACATGGGTGATAACTCCACTCCACAAGCTCATTCCAAAAAGGGGTCACATGATACGGTTTTGTTGAAATTTTTTGAAAAAATTTTAAAAATGATATTTAAAATAATAAATTTTGAGATCGTCTGCATTGGGCAAAGGGTTAAAAGTGAAAGTATTTAATCTGCATATCTTTGCATTGTTATAATTTATGGGAAAGTGCCTATAGGCACCCTCCTATATATTGAAACAAGGCAAAGATATGTTGACACTTTTTGCCAACCATAAATAATTTAGCACTCTACCAGTTAAATTGAGTTTTGGAAGATTGTTAAAGGGAAGGGTGCGGTCCATTGAGATTTCTTTTCTTTGCTTTAAAAAGAGTTTTGAAGGGTTTTGTGTGATTTTATGAGAAAAAAATTCACCCAACTAACCCAGACACCCCTCTTCCTCCGCCGCTTGGTAGGATGACTCCGTATAATGTCTAGAGGAGAACCTCCTATTTTGCTTGGGTTCAGTCTACCAGGATGGCTGCAGGAGCATGTGACCTAAATTTCTTTATCACAGTCTACAGTTCATATTTGTTCTATATCTGGCTAATTCAACAGTAATACAGTGGAACCCTGTGAATTGAAGAGCCACTTTGCCAGTGAAAATCATTCAATTAATTGGGAGTATTCAGTTAACAAGGATTGTGTCACTTTTCTGTATTCTAGAGATAAATTTGGCATATCTTCTATATATCTATGAGTTCTGTCAAACAAGAGATCTAATAGATTAAATGCTTGTATTGGATTTTTTTTTGGGGGGGGGGGGAGGGAGGGCGGTGGCTCAGTAGGGAGGGGTGCAGGCTGCAAGCCGAGAGGTCCTCAGTTCGTGTGGCAACCACATTGTATCCTTGGGCAAGACACTTCACTCCCATTGCCCACTTGGGGGCATGGTGACATTGTGTACTAAGGTGTACTGCACATCGATGATGCACCTGTCTTCAACCAATGCTAACCCTGCTTGTGTGCAGTCAGTATGTTGGGGAGCTGATAGTTGCTCGCCATTGCTCAGTGGTTCTCTCTGGTTGCTCCAGCTTCCTGCATGGTCATGATTAACCATTGTGCACAAATATGTGACCTTAGACACTATTAATAAATAAATAAATAAATGAACAATATTTTTTATTCAATTGACAGGACTTTACTCTATAACCTATATTCAATAAGCAGGTCAAATTTGTAGTGGAGGTATGGTAAATGGTTTTATGTTGGGAAATTGTATTCAATTAACAGATTATTCAGTAAAGAAATATCCAATTAAATTGGCTCCATTGTATATGTGATTTTATTTTATTGTGCAGGGCGCTGGAATATTTTCAGAAGAAATGACCAAAAAGTGAAAATGACTCCTTCCACACCCTCTTATTCTGCAAAAACCAATCCCATGATGGTAACCATCAATCTCGCTTCAGACCGTGAATATGAAATTCAAGCTGCAATAACTGAAATTGAAAATGGTTGTAGTCAAGAATGCATAAAAAAGACTATAAATGAAGAGGTATTGCGTAAAGTGACAGCAGATCAGGTAGGTTCTATAGATTAGGCTCCCCAAAGTAGATCTTCTGTTTCTCAGGCCATTTTTATGTGTACCCATACTATGTATGGTACACATAATGCCATCATCCGGGGTGGCCATCCATCGTTCGTCCATCCTTTGTCCGTCCGTCTGTCTGTGCGGTGTCCGTATCCATTTCTTTGTCATTCGATAACTTGAAAAATATTGCTTGGATTGTAAAGTTACTTTATATTTGTGTTCAGGTTACTGATGTGCCGAGCTGTATAGTTTTTGGTGAAAATCTGATAATTTGATCCTGAGATATTAACCCTTTATCCTTCAAATTGAAAATTCCTCCAATCCCTTTGGCATTCAATAACTTGAAAAATATTGCTTGGATTGTCTAGTTACTTTATATTTGTGTTCAGGTTACTGATTTGCCGAGCTGTATAGTTTTTGGTGTAAATCTGATGATTTGATCCCGAGATATTAACCCTTTATCCTTCAAATTGAAAATTCCTCTAATCCCTTTGGCATTCGATAACTTGAAAAATATAGCTTGGATTGTCAAGTTACTTTATATTTGTGTTCAGGTTACTGATGTCCCCTTTATCCTTCAAATTGAAAATTCCTCCAATCCCTTTGGCATTCGATAACTTGAAAAATATTACTTGGATTGTCAAGTTACTTTATATTGGTGTTCAGGTTACTAATGTGCCGAGCTGTATAGTTTTTTTTTGTTTGTCCGTCTGTCCATCCGTCTGTCCATCTGTCGGTCTGTCCATCCGGCATCCGTATCCATTTCTTTGTCATTCGATAACTTGAAAAATATTGCTTGGCTTGTCAAGTTACTTTATATTTGTGTTCAGGTTACTGATGTGCCGAGCTGTATAGTTTTTGGGGTAAATCTGATAATTTGATCCTGAGATATTAACCCTTTATCCTTCAAATTGAAAATTCCTCCAATCCCTTTGGCATTTGATAACTTGAAAGATATTGCTTGGATTGTCAAATTACTTTATATTTGTGTTCAGGTTACTGATGTGCTGAGCTGTATAGTTTTTGGTGTAAATCTGATAATTTGATTCTGAGATATGAACCCTTTATCCTTCAAATTGAAAATTTCTCCAATCCCTTTGGCATTCGATAACTTGAAAAATATTGCTTGGATTGTCAGGTTACTTTATATTTGTGTTCAGGTTACTGATTTGCTGAACTGTATAGTTTTTGGTGTAAATCTGATGATTTGATCCCGAGATATTAACCCTTTATCCTTCAAATTGAAAATTCCTCCAATCCCTTTGGCTTTCAGTAACTTGAAAAATATTGCTTGGATTGTCAAGTTACTTTATATTTGTGTTCAGGTTACTGATGTGCTGTATAGTTTTTTTTGTTTGTCCGTCTGTCCATCCGTCCGTCCGTCGGTCTGTCCATCCAGCGTCCGTATCCATTTCTTTGTCATTCAATAACTTGAAAAATATTGCTTGGCTTGTCAAGTTACTATATATTTGTGTTCAGGTTACTGATGTGCCGAGCTGGATAGTTTTTGGTGTAAATCTGATAATTTGATTCTGAGATATGAACCCTTTATCCTTCAAATTGAAAATTCCTCCAATCCCTTTGGCATTTGATAACTTGAAAAATATTGCTTGGATTGTCAAGTTACTTTATATTTGTATTCAGGTTACTGATGTGCCGAGCTGTATAGTTTTTGGTGTAAATCTGTTATTTTGATCCTGAGATATTAACCCTTTATCCTTCAAATTGAAAATTCCTCCAATCCCTTTGGCATGAGATAACTTGAAAAATATTGCTTGGATTGTCAAGTTACTTTATATTTGTGTTCAGGTTACTGATGTGCCAAGCTGTATAGTTTTTGGTGTAAATCTGATAATTTGATCCTGAGATATTAACCTTTATCCTTCAAATTGAAAATTCCTCCAATCCCTTTGGCATGAGATAACTTAAAAAATATCAATCTGATTGTCATGTTACTTCATATATATGTTCAGGTTACTGATGTGCTGTGCTCTATAGTTTTTTATGTAAATCTGATAATTTGATCCGGAGATATTAACCCTTTATCCATCAAATTAGACACTCCTCCAATCCATTTCTATATGTACCCATACCATGTATGGTGTACATAATGTCGGCATCCGTGGTGGCCCTCCATCATACAGCTTTCTACTAGTTGCGCGTATGGGTACACATCTGACGATTTCATCGGCCTATTTTTTGTAAAATTGAATACGGGCGGGCTGTTTTTTATTTTATTTTTGTAACTACTTCTTTGCCATCCGAAGTTTGTAATCTTGGTTTGTTTTAGGCTTCACAATCTACAGAATC
This sequence comes from Pictodentalium vernedei, assembly GCA_031216915.1. NCBI lineage: Eukaryota > Metazoa > Mollusca > Scaphopoda > Dentaliida > Dentaliidae > Pictodentalium > Pictodentalium vernedei. The sequence goes on along the minus strand of CM062295.1, from coordinate 605,937,829 downwards.
GCATGGGTGGTGGTGTATTTTGTCCCATCATTGCAAAGCCTTGTTGCACTCAATTACAAATTTATCAATTTTATTAGCTTGGGTAAAAGGTCATAAACTATACACCTATCAGCTGTATGAAGGATTAACCCTTTAAACCTAAGAGCCTGCTTTTTATGACCTAAGATCATGATACATCATAATTATACCCAACTTCCAAGGCTTGAAATAAGTGGTGGGACAAGGACAATGACCGACACCAAACTTACTTTGACCTACACACTTTGAAATCCATAGGACATTTTGACTGACACAAAATTAAACCCTGGTGGTATCTTCCATGTCAGTTCAATTTCAGCAATTGGAAGAGTCTATATTCAATATATGAATGTAGTTAAAAATATTGATGAGTCTACCCCACACATTCACTTAGCAGCCATCCTACTTAATGAAACTAAAATTTTCACTGAAGGTGATTAATACCCCCAATTACAACATACTAGATCTCCTTTCAGGGAGATAACCTGGTAAAAATTGTCACAGATGAAAATTTTTAGAATATGTGCATTTTCACTTGCTGGTCATAATGTTTGAGATGTTTGAAAATGCACAAAAATATCACATACAAATCTCTTTTAAATCTTCTATGTTAAAGAGGAGATAACCTGGTAAAAATCATCACAGATGGAAAATTTGAAAATATGCGCATGTTCACTCATTAGTCGCCATGTGTAAGAAGTCTCATGAAAAATGGTTCAATAATGTAGGAGTTGCGCACACAAAAATCTCATTTAGAAATTCATGATAATTCTAAGTTCTGGGGAGATAACTTGGTTAAATTTGTAAAGGGCATTGACAGTATAACCCCCACATCAGAGAAGTGTGCAAGGCCCAAAATAATTATTTTTATTACATACCCATAACTGTATTTGTCACGATCACATGGATTTTAGGGGCATGCGGTAATTTTAACCAGAAAGCTCTAGTGCGATCCGATTAAAAGTACCCTTCGCATGCACAAGATCTCTCATTAGACTGGTTCTTATAGTTTGCAGCATTCAGTGGAACATAGCCAATGAGAACCATCGGCTATATTTATCTGTCGGAATTACCGATTCTCATTACAAAATGTTTGATGCTCAACTGTGCTAAAAACTATTGAAAGTCATGAAAGACACATGATGTCTGCCAAGAAATTGAACAGTGAAACTCAACCTTTGCTTTTGTTATTGAAAACCGAGAAAAAATTAATTATACCCCCCACCCCCCCCCTGCAAACAAAGTTTGGGGGGGTATATAGGAATCACCCTGTCCCTCCGTCTGTCCATCCTTGTAAGCGCAACTCCTCCTAAACCGTTTGAAGAATTTTCATGAAACTTTACACAATGGAAGAACTCCATATGAAGATGTGCATGAAGCAATATAATTCCGTTCTGACATTTCCAAGGGGAGATAATCTAACTTATACCGTCTGTCCATCCTTGTATGCGCAACTCCTCCTAAACCATTTGAGGAATTTTCATGAAATTTTACACAATGGAAGAACTCCATATGAAGATGTGCATGAAGCAATATAATTCCGTTCTGACATTTCCAAGGGGAGATAATCTAACTTATACCATCTCTCCATCCTTGTAAGTGCAATTCCTCCTAAATCGTTGGAAGAATTTTCATGAAATTTTACACAATGGAAGAACTCCATATGAAGATGTGCATGAAGCAATATAATTCCGTTCTAATATTTCCAAGGGGAGATAATCTAGCATATACATTTCAGGCGTGGGGGGTATCACTTTGTGAGTTTGCTCACAGTACCTTTATTGTGTCGCCTGCCCCACGAAGTGGGGAGCGACATATAGGGATTACTTTTGTCATCTTGCGTCGTCGTCCGCGTCACACTTTCTCTTATCCGCCACTCTTCTTTAACCTATGAATGGATTTTGATGAAACTTTCAGTGATTCTTTATCACATAATGGCATTGTGCACCTCCTATTTTATTTTTTTGATCCACTGTATTTTTTCCAGAGTTATGCCCCTTTTCCACTTAGAATTCTGTCTGAAATATTAAAATATAGTGCAGGCGACACACGTCTTCCATGGAAGACTCACATCTAAGGTTAATTTTAGGGCAAAAAAGTCCAATTGGGTTCGATATTGCAGGCAGCCACTAGTAGAGTTCCTATAAAAGTTTGTTACAATGTTGCCCTCACCGCTGCATTCTGCCAACCAGCCGATACGAGGTCTACTGTGTAATCCTATTTGATTCACACTTCGGCAGTGAAGCAGCACGTTTGCCAATGCAAACATACCTTGAAGAGCATGTTAAATTGAAGTACTTCTCAGGAAGCAAGACTAAATCAATCTTGATAACTGGTTACCTTGAAGCGGAAAAACAGACAGCGACACGTCAACAGCGCCTGCAGATCTTTGACAGCTAGTTCATGCAGTTACTAATTAACTATCACCAATTCCACCCTTACTAGATGACCACTATCCCCCCCCCCCCCCCCCCCCCACCACCACACAGTAGCTGAATAAAGAAAATAAATTCGGAAGAATGAAGAGCCTGGTTTTATAAGAAAAACTCAGAAGTTTTCATTTGTGGAACCAATGTTTTTTTTATGTGCTAGTGGGTGTTGGGTCAACAGGTTTATTTTATTTAATTTTTGTTTGTGGGAGCGGGGGAGGGCTTTTTTTACGGGGATGTAGTATTGCTAAAATATGACTTTCTGGAGTTTGTACTGGGAAATTAAAAATGTTACCAGCTGAAATTCTGAAAATTCTTGAGTAGGGTGGGAATGAGACCATGAACAGGGGAGTGATGGTAAATACATGTGGTCTGATGAATGCAGTATATTGTCAATTTTATGAGATGACTTCCATGAAATTCAAAAATAATTATTAGTATATTTAAAACATAGACAACATGACAATATTTTCCAGACACAGATTGATGTGTATTTTTAAATGACTAATTAAGGATTTTTGCTAGTATTTCTGTTTTATACAAGGATATTATTTTGCTTTAATTCTCTGCAACAAAACTTAAATCAAATGCCACCTATATGACTTAGCCACATGGGTGTATGGGATGGAGTGGAGGTTGTGGCACTCTCATCCCCCGTCACCAATAAGCAGCTAATTTTGCAGTTTTCATTGAAATGGACTGCTATTTTCAGAACAGATTGTTCAGAGGGAGGGGTATTTTTATAATTTTGGCAAATATCAGGGCAGTGGGCAGATCATTTTCATAGGCAAATTTGAGGCAGGAGCCTGCATTTTGATTTTGAAACACTAGTTCAGGGCAGTTTGATTGGTCAGCCCCCATCAAATGTCCTCCAAAAGTCTATCATTTTAGCCACATTCTATCAGTCCTCTTTAAAACTACTTACTAAATGCAAACTCAGAATACCAAATTTCAAATTAAAGATTGACAAGATATTGAAGCAGACACAAAAAATTATTTTGTTTTGAACCAGATACCAAGAAAAAAACATTGACAAACTGGTGAAGTATAGTACTGGTACAAAATAATGTAAACATTAATCAATCTTTGAAAATATTATCAACCAAAATAATTTGAACGTACTGGTGTGAACACCACCCACCGTCCACCCACCCCTCTTATTTCTCTTTCAGCCTCTGACTAAGACTGCTAGATACTCATTTTGAGAGCTTTCAAGAAAATGCTGTTAGGTTATAAATGGTGGTGGGGAGGGGGGGGGGGGGATAAAAAAGGTGTACAAACTAAATTACTTGTGGAGACAAGATATGACATTTTGTTGCAGTTATCATGCAATATATTTCTCCCTTTGAATATCTGAAGTAAATGTGGACAACCTAAAGCCTTTATTTTTTGTAAGTGCAGCCCATTTCAAACAAAGGTTATCAAGACTTGAGATAAAAAGAAGGCTAAATTTCAAGTCAGAAACTTTATAATGTTGAAAAATAAAGTGCTAACTTACCAAGACTGCAGAGTTCACTCAGTATGCAATCTCAAACTGCCTCAGTTACTCTAAACTATCGAATGAATGCTCCGGAAGGTTAATTATTGCACAAAATGTCTCTTCTTGTCCAGTGTGTACTTTTGATACAGTGGAGAACAGAAATGACTGATGTCCACATTCGATAGCCTAGAGGCAGTAGTACATGTATAGTCAGGCTGAGTTCGAACTTCTATTTTAGTTTCTTTTACTTCAGTTTAAAAACCACAAAATTTAAACAGAGCAGCCAGTTCGCACCATATTTAAATTAAAGTCCTTGTACATTTTCATCTTCCAGATGTAATGATGCCTGCACACATACTTTTGAAAACACATTTCAGACCTCATAATTTGTGACGTCTGATATGTTGAATGCAATCTTTTGAGTTTTGAGTGTTCGGACCAACATTTTTTTGCGAATAAAATGAATGAACTTTGATTCTAAAGGTAGCAAGGTCAAAGACTTAAGACTGGTTCTCTGACAAAATTGCCTGTTTCTCTCTAAAATTATTTCAACTGTTCAAATCGTCGACTATTTAATTAAATTTGCGATTAATTACAGTGAATTCTTTTTCAGGGTTGGGTGTGTAATAAATACAGAAATACACTTATGTTTGAATGGGTTAACAATTACTGGCCTTGAATGTGTGGCGCTGGGATAACCACATGAGCCTACTGGCTCTCGTGGTATCCCTGCGCCACTCGCTCTCATCCAGTAATCGTTAACCCATTCAAACATAAGTGTGTTTCTGTATATGTCCAGTGCAGGTTGAAATGTCCTGCCCGAAGTAGCTGGTACAAGCCATTTTAATTTGGTGCAGGTCATTTTCAATATATTGCTTTTCACATTGTAAATTGACATATGGTGACTACAAAATGAGAAAATGACTTGTTAATTATACCCCCCTTATAAAAGGGGAGGGGGGTGGTATACAGGCCTGTTCATCCTTCCGTCCATTCGTTCATCTGTCCGTCTGTCACACTCATTTCCGGGCAATAACTTTTGTTCCATTGGTCGCACAGTACACATACTTCACAGGTAGACTGCTTGTAATGGGATGATGATTGGGATTGCTTTTGGGACATGTGGGTGAAAGATGAAGGTTGCTGTTACTATAAATAGATTTTTGGTTTCCAAGCAATAACTTTAATTTTCTTTTGTGTACGAAGTTATAACTTCATATTGTGATTGCACTTGAGGTGTCGTTCGTTGGGTTTGCATTTGGGGTCAATTGGTCAAAGGTCAAGATCGCTGTTACTATAAATAGATTTTTGGTTTCCGTGGAATAACTTTAATTTTCTTTTGTGTATGGAGCTATAACTTCATATTTTGATTGCATTTGTGGTGTCGACCATTGGGATTGCCTTTGCGTTGGGATTGCATTTGCGGTCAAAGGTCACAGTCACTGTTACTACAAATAGATGTTTGATTTCTGTCCAATAACTTTAGTTTTCTTGTGTTACGAAGTTATAACTTCATATTGTGATTGCATTTCTAGTCAGTAGGTTAGAGGTCAAGGCCACTGTTACTATAAATAGATTTTCATAGATTTTTGGTTTCCCTGCAAGAACTTTGGTTTTCTTTTGTATTCAAAGCCATAGCTTGATATTGTGATTGCATTTGAGGTGTCAGTCATTGGGATTGCACTTGGGATCAGTTGTTCAAAGGTCAAGGTCACTGTTACTATAAATAGATTTTTGGTTTCCATACAGTAAATTTAGTTTTCTTTTATAGTAATGAGCAGTGTCCATCTGTCTGTCCATGCATCCGTCCGTCCATGCATTGTATTGCACACACATACTTATGTGGCTACGAGTTAGTAAAACAGGATACTTATGTGGTTAAAGTCCGTTACGTGGCTAGCCACGTAACAGAATCTCTTATTGTGGGGGTGGTTGGATAGGGTGGGGGTTTGGATAAATGTAGAGTAGGGTTAGGGCATTCTGGGGTGGGGTTTAGGGGTGGGGTGGGGGTCAGTGAAGGGGTGTTAGAGTTATGTGGCTAGGGTTAGGGTTAGCTTAGGGTTAGGGTCAGTAAAGGGTAGGGTTAGGGTTAGCTGACCCTCCCAAAATTTTCCCCAAAAAGACTTGTTTTATTATGTTGGACATGTGTTTTAGGTTAGCCACCTAACATGTCCATAAAATAGCCACATAAGTAGCCATTTGTAAGAACATTAGTGTTGAAACGATTAGCCGACTAATCGATGTCGACGCGATTATTAAATTAGTCGATCCCTAAATGTGCTAGTCGATTAGTCGGAACATCTGCCCCAACCATACACCATCCCCTTAAACTCACCCAACATTGTTGCGAACGTCACAAGTAAACTCCCGAAATCAAAAAACAACCCACGGAAATAACGCGTTTGATGTTTCCGACTGCATGAATAACAACCCTAGTTGGCCAACTGACCAGAGATTGAATAAGACCAGGGGTGCGTGAAGTAAACAGGGAAAAATATATGGGTGAGCTTATTCTCGAGGGAGCAGCCTGAAGGAAAATTAGGACCCAAAGTTGACATGAAATTAGGCCTCCTACGGACATCAATTTGTTCACCAGGTACTGGTAAGTTCGAAATGTCTTACAGAAACATCAAAGAGAAATCATGGAAGAACACATACCAGTTCGTATTTGGAACAATTTGTTATCACCAAAGAACCAATTACAAAATCCATGTGCTTTTTATTTTCATTTTGTAAATACATGCGGACAAATTCCAGGAAATCTGCGAGTTTCCGGGAAATTGAAAGTGAAACTAGCTTTTCCTCGAACTGCAACTGAGTTAAGAGGAAACCCAATCAGGTCAGGTGATGATTTTCAAAGCAGACAATATGGAAATTAGTAGGCGTTTTTGATGTATGCATAATTATGGACAGATAAGAGGTTAAGTCATAATACGAGAAGTTGTGTGGGAGTGTTCGGTGCACAATTGTTGACAGGCTGATGACTGCTGTGGGCGTTAACTGTGCTTAATTTTCGACAGGGGATGTACATCACGCATGCGTAAAGAGCACTTCCTTTTGTTAACATTCAATGGGATGGAACGAATAATATAAAAAAAACCTGAATAATGATTTATTTTATTAAAATATCAGTGACAATATTGAGAAAAAATGATTTTAAATAGAAGCTACCAACATTAATTCTCTCTCGAAACTGAAAGAGGTGTTTGGGACTTTGAAAGCTTCACTTGCCATTGTTTCATTGCAAGTATTACTGTTAGTTTTAACCAGGGAAGAACGGCGGTACACATGTTTGATAACAATAACATGGGGGGCTTCGACTAGTCGATTAGTAATCGATTACTGCTGGCGACTAGTCGATTCCTGAAAATCACTAATCGTTTCAACACTAAAGAACATGCACCCAATCCATCCATCAAGATGTCCGTCTGTCCAAAACACTTTGACATCTGAATTTCAACTTGAGTTTGGGTGAATTCATCATAACCAAATTTGATATATGGCTTACTTGGGAGGTAATGCAGGTTAAGTTTGAAAATGGACATTGTACATTAATTTTCACCAGAGTGATGGTCCTTTTTCAACTTAGAAAACAAGGTTTTTGTGTTGTCCAAATTTTAACTTGAGATTGGATGAATTGATCGTAACCAAATTTGGTATAGGGCTCACTTGAAAGGTAGTGCAGGCAAAGTTCAAAAATGGACACTGAACGTTGATTTTCACCAGAGTTATCATCCTTTTTCGACTTAGGAAACATGCTTTTTGTATTGTCCGAATTTTAACTTGATTCGCAATGAAATTTAACCCTTTGAACACGGGAGGCCATTTTACCAGCCCAGGGACATGGTATGGTATACTCACATTAAGTAGGATGCCTGCTAATTTAGGGGTGGGTTAGCCCAATCAATATTTTCATGCACTGATGGCTGCACGTTGAAAATATCGATTGGTCTCCTCCCAAATCATGAATATGGACTCTTCTAATTGCTGTATTTCAACTGACATGGAAGTTACCACCAGTGTTCAAAGGGTTAAGTTTATACCGAATTATCAGTGTTTTTTAAACTCAGATTCTAAAATTTAGCAGAATTTTGCATCAGTCAAAATATCCTATGGATTTCAAAGTGTGTAGGTCAAAGTAAGTTTTGTGTCATTCATTGTCATTGTCCCACTACTTATATCAAGCCTTGTTTACATACAATACAGTTAAAACTAAAAGTCCTGTCATGAAATGCACACAAATAGCACGTTGATATGTGCGTTAATGTACGTGTTATGGCCCAAGTAAAGCTATCAAATTCTGTACATATGGTCTGTGCACAAGCAATGTTTCAGCCTATGGACCTCCGGGTAACCCAGAGGTCCATTGACAGAAACATTGCATGTGTTTGCTATTAGTAACCAGGAGAACCTGCCGTGCTTTGGATGCCATTCGATACGGCAATTGCACGCAATTCCAATGTGCAATTAAGCCTAGATAAGTGCACTATTGGTGACAGGACTTCTAGTTTTAACTGTAGTTTAAAATCATTATAGATTGTCAAGAATGTGTCACTGATTGGAATAATGTAAAGAGTCATTGATTCAAAGGTCAAAGTTTACATGTACTAACTTCAATTTCCTTTTGCATATAAAACTATAACTCAATGCACATATTTCCTATAAGGTGTTAATGATTGAGATTATGTCTTGAGTCAAAGGCCATGGTCACAATTACTATAAATAGAATTCTGGTTTCCATGCAGTAACCTTACATTCATTTGCACAACGTTTGCAGTTTGCCTGCAGTTGGACAATAGTTGAGATGGCTGTTGGGGTCTGGAGATCAAAGGTCAAGGTCATAGTGATGAGAAATGTCATTTTTAGCCCGACTGTTTACAGTGAGGGCTATAGTAATGACTTTTGTCCATCTGTCCGTCTGTCTTTTTCTGTTAACATTTAGAGTTTTGGTTAAAGTTTGTGGTTAAAGTTTTTTATTCAACCTTCAGGTACAGACTATACCCGGTATTTCTTGTCTGATCGTCACAAAATTTCATATGCAGGTTTTACGTCATGTCTACATGAGAATGTCCCCTTTTGGTCATGATCGGTCAACCGGTATGGCTGCCCGAGCCCAAAACCCGAAAACCATTAGCACAGTTTACTGGTCGTATTTATGAAGGGATTTCATTGCAACTTCATAGAATGCCTCTGTATAATGCCTAGATGAGAACGTCCCCATTTTGGCATGATCTGTCAACCGTGATGGCTGCCCAAGCCCGATACCCAAAAACTTTTAGCACAGTCTGCAGGTCATGTTTAATATGGACGGATTTCATTGTAACTTGATACGATGACTCCGTATGATGTCTACATGAGAATTTCCCCATTTGGGTGTGATCTATCAACCGTCACGACTGCCCAAGCCCAAAACCTGAAAACCTTTAGCACAGTCTACAGGTCATATTTATGGAGGGATTTCATTGTAACTTGATAGGTTGACTTCATATAATGTCTAGATGAGAATGTCCCCTTTTGGGCAACTGTGATGGCAACAGAGAGTCCCAAAGCCCGAAAACCTTTAGAATATTCCACAGGCCATAATTATGAAGGGATTTCATTGTGAGATTCAAGTTTCTTAAAGCCAAGTCCCTGGGTCCATATTTGGGCCCACTGGGGGAGCCCGAATGATAACTTAGTTCAAAATGAGGAATTTTCATTAAAAAATCTTCTTCAGATCCAGCAGATGAATGCTTTTGATATTTGGTATGCAGCATCCTTAGGGGGGTAAAATTCAAGTTTGTTCAAGCCAAATCCCTAGTTCCATAAAATTTGTCTCTCATGACTTCATTCCTTTGTAGTGTTGATGAACCATGTCTAACTGAATGTGACCCCAAATACTTCTTTGAACCACTTTGGCCGGTGAGCTCCTTGGGGCCTCTTCTTTAAGCTTTTGATGAGTATTGCTATTATCCATCCCAAAAGAGGTTAATGTTTGGTTTTTTGAATACCCTTATTACTAACAAATTTGGTCCTCGATGAATTCTACTTCCAACAAAGTAGATTATGTTTATCTCTCGGGTATGCATTGGGTGCTGTGCACCTCTGAATACAGCCTATTTCAACAAAATTACGATGTTTAGCAGCCTGTAGAGGATTAATAAATGTTCACTGGAATATTTAATGTGACACCAAATCCTATCAATGGCCATTTTCTCTTGAAAACCTACAAAATATTTGTAAAGAAATCCAGGGAAAACATGTTTTTTTAATGCTTTGATGGGTATCGCTATTAACCCCTCCCAAAAGAGGTTAATGCATGTTTTTTTGACTGCCCTTATTACTTACAAAAATGGTCCTCGGTGAATTCCTCTTCCAGCAAAGGAGATTATGTTTATCTCTCGGGTATACATTGCGTGCTGTGCGTGTCTGAAAACAGTCCATTTCAACGAAATTACGATGCTTGGCAGCCTGTAGAGGGTTAATAAACGCTCAACTGAATATTTTGTCCATGCAACTTGTAATGTCACACAAAGACCTGTGAATAGTCAATTTTTCTTGAAAACCTACAAGTTGGTTTTAGAGAAATCTACAGACAATGGAAATTTTAAGCTTTTAAGGGGTATCTCTCTTTAGCCTGCCAAAAATATGTTAAGACTCAGACTTTTGAATACCCTGACTACTTACAAAAATGTTTCTGTATAAATTTTGTGCTCAATAAAAGAAGGCGTACCCATTGGGTGCTGTTGCTGTCCAAAAACATCCCATTTTGTCATAATTTTGACTTTTAGCAGCCTGTGGAGGGTTAACAAATGCTCACCGGAGTATTTTGTCTATGTAACTTGTATTGTCACACCAGGACCTGCGAGTGGCCAATTTGTCTTTGAAAATCTACAAGACTCGTTTAGAGAAATCCACAGAAAACATGAATTTTTAATCGAGTTGTGACGAAGTCAAACTCGACTTATACAGTACGTGGAGAGTGTATTATCACGAAATCACCTGCAGAGTGGAGATTCCACCCAAGTAATAATTGCAAATTTGTTGCAAAGCCTAACCAGCACAAGCAATGTTTCAGGCAGTGGACCTCCGGGTTAAACCTGGAGGTCCATTTGCTGAAACATTGCTTGTGTTTTTATGGCGATATGTACAAAATTTGAAAGTTATAGCTTGGGTGATAACTCCACTCTGCGGGTGATTTAGTTACAATCCACTCTCCACGTACTGTAGTTTGATGAATGGCGGGCGGGCGTAAACAATTGGTTTCCGGATGATAATTTGATAACGGTTCAACCCATGTTCATGAATCTTCATAGGTAGGTTGAAATCGGTGAGAGGAACAACCCTATTAATTTTGGACTTGCTTGGTCAAAGGTCAAGGTCACAGTGACCTTGAACATAGTAAATTGTAAATAATTGGTTTCCGGATGATAACTTGACTACAGTTCAACCCACATTCATGAGACTTCATATGTGAAGTTCGTGAGAGGAAGAACCATATTTATTTTGGACGCACTAGGTCAAAGGTCAAGGTCACAGTGACCCGAACATAGTAAATCAAAACAATTGGTTTCTGGATGATAACTTGATAATGGTTCGACCCATGTTCATGAAGCTTCATAGTTAGTTTGGCATCAGTGAGAGGAAGAACCCTATTTATTTTGGACTCACTAGGTGAAAGGCCAAGGTCATAGTGACCTTGAACATAAATCGTAAACAATTGGTTTCCAGATGAAAATTTGAGAATGGTCCACCTACGTTCATGAAACTTCGTAGGTAGGTTAGCAGTGGTGCAAGAAAGAGCCCTATTTATTTCGAAATCACTAGGTGAAAGGTCAAAGTCACAGTGATCCTTCACATAGTAAATTGTAAACAATTGGTTTCCGGACGATAAGTTGATAATGATTAAACCCACTTTTGTGCTGTCACAACTCGACATTTGATCAATGATCCTATCTGCAATTTTTTTATTTTATTTTAAAAGGTTAATAAAAGATATTATGAGATAAAAAAAATTAAATATATAGGCCACAGATTTTGTTTTTAATATTCACTAATTATTGGCCAACTTGAAGCATTAACTTCTTGCATGCTGCTGGCAGATATTGCTGCCAGGTCACGATCTCCCTTGCCACAAAATAGGTATAATTTGGGCACATTTAATCAAATCAGGCCTTTGTACATTAAATGTTGTTTGTTCGAGTTGTGTTAACAACTGAGAACTATGGTTTGGCAATGGTCGTGTGCTTCCAGGTGAGCGGGTGGCCGGATGGGCAGGAGTCCGGGTGTCCTCACACTGTTAGCACAATAACTTGAACAAACGTTGTCTGATTTGACTAATATTGCCATACAGGTCTTTTGCAGTAATATCTGAAGCGATTTCGAAAACTGGCATAGCCCAATTTTTTGTTACAGAGTTATGGGTCTTAATTTGTCAATTTTTACAAATTTTGAGCTCGTTAGTGCAATTGCTTGAACAAACGTTCTCCAAGTTGACTAATATTTGCCATACAAGTCTTTTGCAGTAATATCTCAAGTGAGTTTGAAACTGGCCCAGACCAAATTTTTATGAATTTTGAGCTCAGCGTGGTGACATTTCTCTGATGTGCACCTCTTGTTTTCACCAATGATTTCTTGAGTTAAATGTAGATGATTTTTTTTTATCAAATCTAGTCATGGCTGTCATTATTTCAACAGGTTAGGAGTTATTTATTTAACCAGCTCACCAAGGTTTGTGTATAAAATAATTAATTCAGCCAGTAGAAAAGAAAGCTTTTGACACATGATACCTTCAGGCTCCATTTATGCTTTTCAGCAAGGAGTTACTGAATGATATTTCTGAACACTCTTCCACCTATGGAAGTAGGACAAATCTCTTTTTGAGTTTTGAAGTTTGTTTGTTATTTGGGCTTAACAACACTTTAAGCAGCCAGGATCACATCATGTCAGACAGTTTTACTGGTGGAGGAAACCAAGAGTACCCAGAGTGAATCACTGAGTGGCAGCAAGCAACTGTCAGGCTCTTGAGTTTACTAACTCTGCACAAGCAAAGGAAGCAGTGATTGAAGGCAAGTAACCATTGTTGTGCAGTATGCCTTGGTAAACACCTCATTGTTTTAATTCCACATGGACAATAAGAATCAATTGTCTTGCCCAAGGATTCAATGCAGTTACCGCTGCTCAGGATTGAACCATCAACCAGGATGCTCTAACCACTGAGCCATCATGATCTCCGAGGGACGTTCAGTATACTTCAATCCTCAAGCCCTGCAAGGCTCTGGCATTCATTTATTATACCCCCCGCAACGAGTCATGGGGAGGGGGAGAGGGTATACTGGAATCACCTTGTCCATCCATCTGTCGATCCATCTGTCCATCCATACACATAATTTTGTCCGGAGATTTTCTCAGACATTTATGGACCAATCTGCATGAAACTTTGTATGAATGTTCACCATCATAAGAATCTGTGCACTTGCGATTATAGTTCCAGTCCGATTATTTTTACCAGAATTATGTCCCTTTTTGACTTGAAAAAGTAGGCCTAGAGTTTTGTCCAGAGATTTTCTCAGATGTTTATGGGTTGATTCCTTTGAAACTTGATGCGGTTGTTTACTACCATGGAAACCTGTGCACCTGCGATTATAGTTTTGATTAGATGTTTTTTTTTGCCGGAGTTATGTGCCTTTTCATCTTAGAATGCCTGAATTTTGTCCCGAGATTTCTCAGACATTTATGATTCGATTGAAACATGGTATGGATGTTCACCGCCATGAGATCCTGTGGACCTGCAATTATAGTTTTGATAGGAATTTTTTTGCCAGAGTTATGCCCCTTTTCATCTTAGAATGCTGAATTGCCTATAATTTTGTCCGGAACTTTTCTCAGATGTTTATGGGTCAATTTTATTAGCTTAACTTGACAAAGTGAAGATAAGGTATTTCCATCACGCGTGCAGAAGTCTGTTAGTCTGTTCATATTTTCCTTTAGCACAGGCTACACCCCGTAGTTCTTGTCGGCACAAAATTTTATATGCAGGTTTGGGTCATGTCTACATGAGAACGTCCCTTTTTGGTCACGATCGGTCAACCATGATGGCTACCCAAGCCCAAAACCCCAACACCTTTAGCACAGTGCACAGGTCATATTTATGAAGGGATTTCATGGTAACTTGGTAGGATGACTGTATAATATCCAGATGAGATCTTCCCTTTTTGGTCATGATCTGTCAACCATGACTGCTGCCGAAGCCCAAAACCCAAAAACTTTTAGCACAGTCTACAGATCATATTTAATATGGAGGGATTTCATTATAACTTGGTAGGATGACTCCGTATGATGTCTAGATGAGAACTTTCCCATTTGGTCCCGATCTGTCAACTGTGACGACTGCCCAAGCCCAAAACCTAAAAACATTTAGCACAGTCTATAGGTCGTATTTATGGAGGGATTTCATTGTAAATTGGTAGAATGACTCCACATAATGTCTATATGAGAACATCCTCTTTTGTTGCAATTGGTCAACTGTGATGGCTACAGGAAACGAAAAAACCTTTAGCACAATCTACAGGTCATATTTATGAAGGGATTTCATCATAACTTGGTAGGATGACTCCAGATAATGTCTTGATGAGAATGTCCCCTTTTGGTCACGATCATTTAGCCATGATGGCTGCCCAAGCCTAAAACCTGAAAACCTTTAGCACAGACTACAGGTTGCATTTGTGAAGGGATTTCATTGTAACTTGGTAGGATGATTCAGTATAATATCTAGATGAGGACATCGCCTTTTGGTCGCGATCGGTCAACCATGATGGATGCCTGAGCCCAAAATCCGAAAACCTTTATCACATTCTACAGGTCATATTTATGAAGGGATTTGATGGTAACTTGGTAGGGTGACTCTGTATATTATCTAGGTGAGAATGTCCCCCTTTTGGTCATGATCTGTCAACCGAGATGGTTGCCCAAGCCCTGAGCCCAAAAAACATTTAGCACAATCTACATGTCATATTTAATATGGAGGGATTTCATTGTAACTTGGTAAGATGACTCTGTATGATGTCAAGATGAGGACGTCCCCTTTTGGTTGCGATTGGTCAGCCGTGATCGCTACACGGGCCTGAAGCCCAAAAATCTTTAGCACAGTCTACAGGCCGTATTTATGAAGGGATTTCATTGTCACTTGATAAGATGACTCATTTTAGAATAATTTCACTGTAACTTGGTAACTTTGGTTGACATACATTAACTTCGAGGGCCACATGCATTAACTGTGAGGGCCACATTAACCCACCCCCTCAGTTCTCTAGTACAGTCTACACCTTATATTATTTTTATTGAAAACATAGCATACAGGGAACAGAAATTACCATATTCCCAATTATCACAATTCTTGTCTTAATTCATAATCCTTTCATAAACATTAAACATTATCCTTTTAATCAAACACAACACACAGTCAGGTTAAGCTACAGTGTCATTGATACTTTAATGGAAACTTGGTGTGGATGATTAGTGCCGTAGGAACCTGTGCACCTGTGATGATAGTTTTGATTGGACCTTTTTTCCCACAATTATGCCTCTTTTCGTCTTAGAATATGACGGCGGAAGTATCAACTCGCCCATCTGGGACAGTTACACCTCTAGTTACTGATACTCTCAACCTACTTTTTAGCTCTCCTGAGCGAAGCTCAAGGGGAGCCCTAGTGATTACTTTCTGTCAGTTGTCTATCAGTTGATCATCCATCCATCATCTATTCACCTGACCTAGACTTTAGGGGTACCACAAGGGGCATAATTCTGTTAGCTTGTAAAAAATTATTTTTCAAAATTAAAAAATCTTGTTTATCATGTCCTCTCTTCATCGATGGTCAAACATTTCTTTATGCAAAAATTTATGCAATCCCTGTTCAGGCCTGGAATTAAACAGATTGTCATTTGTATAATGAGGTTCTCAGAGGGTGAATATGGTGATACTACCCTGCACAGCTGGGTAGCATTACTAAATTTACTGTCTGTTAATCTCAATCTGAATCAAGATCTCAAGCCTAAGCAAAAAGAGATACCTAAAGGATAAACTTGGGAGTTCAACCCACTGTATTGGATAGCTTCACCAAATTCTCCCTCTGCGATCTCATTCTGCAAATTGCAGTTTGCTTATTTCCAGACTTGATCATGTTGACTGTTTAACTGGTAAAGTGCTGAGTTTTTTCTGACAACAAATCAAAGCTCATCATATACTGCTCTGTTACATTTAATTGGATAGTGCCTTATAGGCACTATCCAATTAAATGTCAGAGAGCAAGGTATTGTATAAAAAATCTGATTCATATCAGGGACAGTAAAGGATTCCTCAGGTAGAATGTAGCTACAGACAGTTTTTGCCTGTCACTTTTAGTAAAGCCCAAAATAGGGCTTCCAGCACTCTACCAGTTAACCCTTTACCTAACATGAAAAGCAGATGACACTTGCAAAAGTAATTCTTGAATAACAAATTTTTTTCATTTTTTGTCTCAAAAACATAGGTTATGACCCCTCGTTGGAACGAGCTGGTTGGGCTCATTCCAACGAGGGGTCATAACCTATGTTTTTGAGACAAAATATGAAAAAATATTGAAAGTTAATCGGCGACTTTTGAGAATAGCGCTGGCCGGTTTTGGCCATTACGTTGGGTAAAGGGTTAACAAAAATAAAAATAAAACTTTACAGGAAGAGGCAATTAGAGATTTGGAAAGGAGACACTCTGTGAAAGTGACATTTGAAAGGAGACTTGGACGACTCAGCTTTTATGGTTTGAAAGATGATGTCTATGAGGCAAATGATGAGATCCACACATTGCTGCATAAATTAGAACGTGGTGACTTCACAGAGGAGAGAGCAGGTCATCTTCAGCAAATAATAAAATGGCAATATGAAGATTATGATGATTCATCTGGTGAGATGAAGCGATATGATTACCCCAAAAGTATGAATTTTCAACTTGAGAAAGCCTATCAGTGTGGACAGAGCACCTATGCCTATAAAGAAAAGGACGGTCAAGATTGTGAAGTGAATTTCAAGTTGTGTAAGGACAGGAGATTGACAGATGGAAGCTGGGATAATGGTTTGACTGTAATTAGAGTGGATCAACTTGAAGGTAAAATCCTTATTATCCCCTGCCAAAATGAAGTTTTGCAGGTGCTTTATATTTTGCATTGTAAAGCGGCAACGTTCTTGTGTATTTCAGTTAGACTGCTTCATCCTTCTGCATTAAGGTGCGCATTAACTAACTAGTATGTTCTGTGCTAATTGTGACAAGACTTCTAGTTTCAACTGTAGTAATAATGCAATATGTTTGTTCCTTTGTTTATACAGTGGAGCCCACTTAACTGGATATCTCTTAATTGTATATCCCTGTTAACTGAATATAATTTCCAAACACAAAACCATTTTCCATGCCTCTAGTACAAATTTGACCTGTTAATTGAATATAGGTTATAGAGTAAACTCCTATTAATTGAATAAAAAATCTTGTAACCTGTTGAGAAATTATCCTGACTCTCCCCAGTATTCCTTTGTTTATAGACCTATTTGGCCTCAGTACTTTCAATACAGGCATTTAATCTATTGTATCTTGTTTGACAGAGCTCATAGAGCTCTGTCCAACAAGATATGATAGAATAAATGCTAAGTTTATCTGTAGAATACAGGAAAATGACAATCCCTGTTAATTGAATACTCCTGTTAATTGAATAATTTTCATTGGCAAAGTGGCTATTCAATTAACAGGGTTCCACTGTATAGAAATGGTATCCATCCATTCATCTGTTCATTCATCCATTCGTCCATCCATCTGTCTGTAAAAAATTTGGACCTTCAAATCTCAGTCAGTGGATGTTGGATTTAAATGATCTTTTGCATGCTGATAGACCACCAGGGGGAAAGAATATTCACCAGCAACATGTTTTTTTTTGTTCTAGAGTTATGGGCCTTTTCCATTTTTTTTTCAACTTAAAAACCCTTCAACTTAGAAACCCTTGGTTGGCTATACTGGTGGCGTTGCACCTTGTTTATATTTGATGTATATTTTAACTGTTTTAGTGTCACAGCCCCTATCATTGACCCATCACATTATTTCTGATCCTTCCTGCACAAATTTTGAATTTTGGAACATTGAGATTAGTTGAAAATGAGAACATTGAGAAACTGGCTGAATTTGGAACACTGAACCCACTTGAGTGATGATGGTTGCTCCAATCGGCCTGTCCAGTACCTTTCATGTTCAACCAATTTTCAGGGCACTGAAAGTTTTTACACACCTTACACCAGTGGCCTTGAAATTCTCTTAGTAGGGGTCCAAAAATCTATTCAAATGGGTCTATATTACTTGGGCTGGATTCACTTTTTTGGTGGAAAGTCACCAAACTGGGCCATCAAAATTTATTACTGTATGTTGAAAGAAATTTACTGAGATAGAGTGTTGTCAGATCCCAATAAATATAGTTTCCGAGATGGTGTATTGAAGTCAAGATCCCGTCTCTGGGTGTATATTATTGACAAGTCCATAAGGACAAGTCATTATTATGCAACTAAATTTGTTTATCCAATCAAATTAAGTTACTAAGAGACATAGACTCCGCAATATTAGGTCCAGGATGGCTGAAAAGCACCCAATATTAATTTAATATTAGGTGCCCTCAGCCATTTTGTTTTATCGTTATATCCACACTCCTGAGCTTTTAATTTACATGTACGTACATGCTGCAGCGCAGTCTTACAGAAGACCCACATTATAAAATAGCCCCATCGTATAAACATTGTATTCGATTGAAGGAAACTGTTATAATAAAATGCCAAACCAGCCCAAAACATTGGCAGTTATAGAACAAGTCACGAATGATTTATTAGAATGCGAAAGCAAAATTACTTCCCTTGTTGCATATGTAAACATCGTCTGCTTTGTTTACATTTTTCGAGAAGTGCACATCATTTAACTATTCGTTGAGTTAACTTCCCCAATGACATTTTAGCATGCCGTGCATAATAAATACGTTCGCCTCACCTAATATTGTTTTCTCTTCGCCGTACACTGTATCTGTCAACTAAATGCCCTGTAACTTATTATATACGACCCAGAGGTGAGGTTGAGACTTCGATACACATCTAGGAAACTCACTTGATAGTAATTAATAATTTATCTTACAATATTCCTCACTTTCTTGACTTGTTCCCATATATTTTGACACTCAATCAACGTCTGTGAATTGATTTTTAGCTCAACTTTGGCAAAGCCAAATTTGAGCTTATGCC
The DNA here is from genome assembly GCA_031216915.1 of Pictodentalium vernedei. Classification (NCBI taxonomy): domain Eukaryota; kingdom Metazoa; phylum Mollusca; class Scaphopoda; order Dentaliida; family Dentaliidae; genus Pictodentalium; species Pictodentalium vernedei. The sequence continues at coordinate 605,918,632 of CM062295.1, read as the reverse complement.
ATGGCCAGTCGTCCGTCTGTCCATCTGGCCATCTGTCTGTCAACAATTCAATACGGCTCGGGCTAGAGGCCGTATTTATGAACTGATCTTTACGAAACTTCTTGGATACCTTTGTTATGACCATGGGACGAGAATGAGTGTTTTGGGGTCCAATCCGAAATTCAAGTTGGCTGCTGGCAGCCATTTTGTACACACTTAGGTGAAATCAGATTTTTGCACAGAACTTCCATATGAAAGTGCTGATTTGAATAATTTTTTGTATGAATGTTTAGTACCATGGGTTTATATAATACAGGTTTTTTTCTCGTACGTAAATTATGCAAATTAGACTAACTTTGATGTATTTAGTGTTACTTTCAGCACTGTAAGTGCAAATGCCAATACGGCTCGGGCTAGAGGCCGTATTTATAAACCGATCTTTACGAAACTTCTTGGGTACCTTTAGTATCACCGTGGGACGAGAACAAGTTTTTTTGGGTCGGTCTGAAATTCAAGATGGCCAATGGCAGCCATTTTGTACAAAATTGTGGTGCAATCAGATTTTTGCACAGAACTTCCATATGGAAGCGCTGATTTGAAAAAAATTTTGTGTGAATGTTTAGTACCATGGGATACATCACATATAATACGGGTTTTTTTCTCGTGCAGAAATTATGCAAATTAGATGAACTTTGATTTTTTCAGTGCTACTTACACACAGTAAGTACACATGTCAATACGGCTTGGGCTAGAGGCTGTATTTATCAACCGATCTTCACAAAACTTCTTGGGTACCTCTCTTATCACCTTGGAACGAGAACGAGTGTTTCTGAGTGCGGTCCAAAATTCAAGATGGCTGCCAGTGGCCATTTTGTACCGAAATTAGGTGTAATCAGTTTTTTGTACACAACTTCTATATGGCTCAGGCTAGAGGCCGCATTTATGAACCGATCTTTACAAAACTTCTTGGGTACCTTTGTTATCACCGTGGGATGAGAACGAGTGTTTTGGGGTGTGGTCCGAAATTCAAGATGGCCACCAGCAACCATTTTGTACCAAAATTAGTGCAATCAGTCTTTTGTACAGAACTTCTGTATGAAAGTTCTGATTTGAATAATTTTTTGTATGAATGTTTAGTAAAATGGAATACATCACATACAGTACGGGTTTTTTTCTCGTGCAGAAATTATGCAAATTAGATGAATTTTGATTTATTTAGTGCTACTTATACACCTTAAGTGCACATGTCAATACGGCTCGGGTTAGAGGCTGTATTTATCAGCTGATCTTCACGAAACTTCTTGGGTACCTTTGTTATCACCTTGGGACGAGAACGAGTGTTTCTGAGTGCGGTCCAAAATTCAAGATGGCTGCCAGTAGCCATTTTGGTTCCGCTCCACAGTTTTCCAGGCATTTCCAAATATGACATGCCATACACTCTTTTCAAATGGAAATATTCTGTAGCTTAGTTATCTAACTCATAACATGTATTACATTTCCCAAATCCACAAAAAAACATATAACACTATCTAAGTAAAAATAAACAATCTGAATGTGGGTGGAATAATTTATTGTCAAAGGCCAGACTTCAACCTGAAAAATTGCATGAAAAAATGCCGAAACCAGTCATTTTCAGCCACCTAGCAGCCTCAAAAGCAGAATTTTCCCACCAACCTCACCTACCCACCACTGGAACAGAGCATCCCCTGTTTCTAAAATGCAAAAAGAAATTTATATGTTTCCGTCTCATTTTTTAGTTACCAGTCTGGTAACAAACCTGTGTAAAAATTACATTTTAAAAAATAGCCAATTTTTCGAAGCCACTGTTTCCCATAATTCATCTGGTAATTTACCCCTATGTATCAGACTCCAGCTTTGGGACCAAAACTTCAAATTCTCTTGTCCAACAAAAAACGTAATGTAATCATATATCTGATACTAAAAATATATCTCTATTTTACATGGCCTTAGTTTCAACATATGCCCTATGTTTAGAATTTCACCCCTGAGCAATAGTGCGAAACTGTGGAGCGGAACCTTAAAGAGAAAACAAGAGTGATCTCCCCTTGGATTTCACTCAGGCAAAAGAATCTGCAGTCTATCCTGAGTTGAATGAACAAAAACCACAAGTCTCTATTTTCAACCAGTAAAAAGATACAGCATGGCCTTTCTGATTGCCGAATAGCTTTTGCAGCCAGTTTTTGTCTGATTTTCACAACCACACCACATCAGCCCATCCATTTCTCTGAGCCACTTCAGAGAGCAATTTTTGTTATTACCACCAGCCACATTGACTAACCAGGTCCTGCCAATAGCACTGTTAAATACAATCAAAATATAAACAATAAGCAGTGAGAACCATAGCTTGGGGGGAGGGGGGGGGGGGGGGTTGCTGTCTAGATATGAAAGCGTAAACAGCTTGACGGACGGATGACACACAGACATGACACCAATGACCAAAATGAAAAAGTAGACACCATGACTGCAAATCTCTGGTCAACAATAACAACCAGGCTGTCCATAACTGCATATATTTGCCATGAATACAAGGCTTGGTGTTTAGGAAAGGCAGTGATCTACCTTAATGTTTTCGAAATCTTGACAAAAATTAAAAACAAGTGCGAAATTAGGCTACATCAATAAATTTCTCCAAATTTCCACTTATTTCCATCCAGTTGTGCTGAGATATCACTTGATGAATGTTAACTACTACTAACAATTGCACACAAACCAGAAATAATGAAAAGTTTTTTGAAAAATGGTGTATTTATAATTCAAACACAAATAAGGAACTTCCTGGTTCAAGAATTGACACCGACGGCAGAATGCTCTTTAAGGTTCCGCTCCACAGTTTTCCAGGCATTTCCAAATATGACATGCCATACACTTTCTTCAAATGGAAATATTCTGTAGCTTAGTTATCTCACTCATAACATGTATTACATTTCCCAAATCCACAAAAAACATATAACACTATCTGACTGAGTAAAAATAAACAATCTGAATGTGGGTGGAATAATTTATTGTCAAAGGCCAGACTTCAACCTGAAAAATTGCATTAAAAAATGCCGAAACCAGTCATTTTCAGCCACCTAGCAGCCTCAAAAGCAGAGTTTTCCCACCAACCTCACCTACCCACCACTGGAACAGAGCATCCCCTGTTTCTAAAATGCAAAAAGAAATTTATATGTTTCCATCTCATTTTTTAGTTACCAGTCTGGTAACAAACCCGTGTAAAAATTACATTTTAAAAAATCGCGACATTGACGCCGTAGCTGAGACGGGTGGTGCAATCTCACAAAATTCTAAGTTCATCAAGGGCCATAACTCCAAGACAAATATTTGGAACAACACATGCATTGAACAGTGGCTAGACATCAATAAGATTCACTTACATGCCAAATATAAAGTCATTCCATCAAGTATTTCAAAAGTTATTGAGTTTTGAAACTCGTTGGTCACAGACAGACCGACCGACCGACAGACAGACAGACAGACCGACATTGCCACTTATAGAGCTGCTAGTCGCAGCTAAAAATGGCCAATTTTTCGAAGCCACTGTTTCCCATAATTCATCTGGTAATTTACCCCTATGTATCAGACTCCAACTTTGGGACCATAACTTCAAATTCTCTTGTCCAACAAAAAACCTAATGTAATCATATATCTGATACTAAAAATATATCTCTATTTTACATGGCCTTAGTTTCAACATATGCCCTATGTTTAGAATTTCACCCCTGAGCAATAGTGCGAAACTGTGAAGCGGAACCTTTGTTCCGAAATTAGGTCCAATCAGTTTTTTGTCACAACTTCTATACAGCTCGTATTTATGAACTGATCTTCACGAAACTTCTTGGGTACCTTTGTTTTCACCTTGGGACAGGAATGAGTGTGTTTTGGGGTGCCTTTGTTATCACTGTGCTATGAGAATAAATATTTTGGGGTTCAGTCAGACCCACTCTGGGACTCAAAGATTTTTTTCTAGTTTAGCATCTGACTGTCACCCACCTTTACAATACTTTACCTATACATTTGTTACAGGCAACGGTCAGTATTTATGTACAGGCCGTTACAATACTTTATATGTACCTTTGTTATCAGGTCATTACCTAGATGTTTGTCATTGCTGTGGCACATACTATACATGTACATGTCTTGACAAGTTGAGCTACAGTGTCATTGACACTTTCATTTAAAATCATGTCAGGAAAGAGTCAACACCCATGCGACCAGAATTCGCACATATCAAAAATTTTAAACCTGTGTTCATGAAACAGTTTCTCTCCTCAATCGGGACCAGTCTGACCAACCATGCAGTGTCCTGCGAACAGGACACATGAAGTATTTGCAGAGGGTATGATGCCCCCTCCCCCTCAGATTTACAGCCCTCCGAGGGATGATTTCATTTATACGGGTTCAAGATCAAACTTAGTAGACAACGAAATCTGATATAGTCTTTGCTTGGCCTGCTATTGGGTTTTGTAATAGAGATCTTCAATATCAATCCTATGGACGTCACTCTGCGCAAACCATGTATTTGCGATTTGGGGCTGGATCCACTTTAAACATGGGCTATCGCAAGCTATTGCATTGTGATGCATGTGCACATAACTAAGCCCTCAGTCGATGGCCCGCCGAGAGGCATAAATAGGTGGGTGGAGCCATACCCAGTCAAGGACATTTGATGATAATCGGGGTAGGGGGGATATAGTTGGGAATATACTCTGGACAATGTATTTTTCTGGGAATTGTAACAAGTGATGTATGATCCAGAATGGGGAGATCCAAATAGGGAAGGCGGATGGGGTACCTCACCCATAGAAAGGATCAGGGAACTCTCTGTAAGACCCCTTATCACTTCTTTCAGTCCAGTCTTTGTAAGTCTTCTTACCACCTAAGGGTTGTCGGTGTGTTGCACAAGGGTAGACCTGAAGTAGTAAGGAATATTACATAGACTAGTGCATCGGGATAAAAAAATGCGGTTAATATGTCCAATAGGATGTACAGGAAACAGTAAAGTTATAGGATATGGGACAAGTGTCAGATGAAGAACAAGCCATGATATGATTGCCAGGAAAATGTTTGCGAACCGTGTAAGCAGAAATGCCCGATGATGAAGAGGGCATGGTAGTCAACCTAACAGAGGGCCATTTTGTTTTTGTTAATATTCATCAGAGGTAAATCTGATGCATTTCTATGAAATTTGATACTGAAACTTCTCATTTCTGAAACAGTGTCTTTCTGATCTTTGTGGCTATTATTAACGTTTCAAAAGTGGTATTCTACTAACAGACACTTCCCACTCTCCATCCTCACCTATACACAACAAATAGCTTTATGTGACTCTAAACATTTTTATACCCCTGTGGGAACCCGGGTAGGTAGAGCAATGCTTGTTTTCTGTGGTAAACAGGTTCTGCTTTTCTTGTATTTAATGGGATCCTTTAACCAATGTCTGTGCGAGTCCTCTAGACTAAAATGGGCAACGCAGGTGTAAACGATTGGCCGAACTTGACTTTATACTTATTTTGTGATCACGATATAGCTTTAGATGCTGAAAGTGACCTTGAACAGCAATAAATAAATAATAAATAATTAATACCATTTTATATCCCATCTCGCAAATATTTCTGGGATATAAAACAGCCTTTGCGAGACAGATATATAGTGCCCCTCACCCACCCCAGTGCTTGAGTCTCGGGTGGGAGAGAGGCAGTTTATAGCCATCTCACAGACTAGTATAGGCCTATACCTAGCTTCTTTGTCGGGGGGCATCAGCCCCCACTATCGGGGAAATTCTAGGGCCACCACTTCATTTGTGTAGGCATTGGATGATTTATTTTGCACTCTTTTGGTCAATTTTCTGCCGAGATACAAGTAATGCCAATTATACATGCAAAGTCAAGAAACATAAAATGTGACAGTTTAAAAGTAAATCATACTAATAAACATACACGTAAAATTTCAACCCGCAAACCTTCATCTCATAGCTTTACCATTACCCTGTAGGTTGTCACGTGTTTGGGTAAGTCCACCATTTTCTGGAACATTTATTCTAAGTGCATGCATATTGTGTATTATTGGCATATTCTTGAATTTCTTCCACATTGCAGTTACCATAGCAGCATTCATCACAGACACTCTACTTATTATCAGATTTTATCAATTTTTAGCTTAACTTGACAAAGTCAAGATAAGCTATTGCCATCACGTTTGTGGAAGTCTGTGAGTCTGTTCACATTTTCCTTTAGCACAGTCTACACCCTGTAGTTCTTATCTGATCGTCACAATATTTCATATGCAGGTTTGAGGTCATGTCTAGATGAGAACATCCCCTTTTTGTCGCAATCGGTCAACCGTGGTGGTTGCCCGGGCCCAAAACCCGAAAACCATTAGCATAGTCTACAGGTCGTATTAATGAAGGAATTTCATTGTAACTTGGTAGGATGCCTCTATATAATATTTAGATGAGAACGTCCCCTTTTGGTCATGATTTGTCAACCGTGATGGCTGCCCAAGCTCGAAACCCCAAAACTTTTAGCACAGTCTACAGGTCATATTTAATATGAGGGATTTCATTGTAACTTGGTAGGATGACTCCAGATGATGTCTAGATGAGAACTTCCCCTTTTGGTTGGTCAACTGTCACAGCTACAGGGGCCGAAGCCCCAAAACCTTTAGCACAGTCTACAGGTCATATTTATGAAGGGATTGGTCGCGATCTGTCAACCGTGATGCCTGCCCAAGCCCAAAACCCTAAGCACAGTCTACAGGTCGTATTTATGGAGGGATTTCATTGTAACTTGGTAGTTTGACTCCATATAATGTCTAGATGAGAACGTCCTCTTTTGGTCATGATCATGCAACTGTGACAGCTGCCCGAGCCCAAAACTCGAAAACTTTTAGCACAGTCTACAAGTCATTTTTATGAAGGGATTTCATTGTAACTTGGTAGGATGACTCCAGATAATGTCTAAATGAGAACATCCTCTTTTGGTCATGATCATACAGCTGTGACAGCTGCCCAAGCCTAAAACCCGAAAACCTTTAGCACATTCTACAGGTCATATTTATGAAGGGATTTCATTGTAACTTGGTAGGATGACTCCAGATAATGCCCAGACGAGAACATCCCCTTTTGGTCGTGATCATTCAACCATGACGGCTCCCCGAGCCCAAAACCCCCAAAACTTTAGCACAGACTACAGGTCATAATTATGAAGGGATTTCATTGTAACTTGATAGGATGATTCAGTATAATGTCTAGATGAGGACGTCCCCTTTTGGTTGCGATCGGTCGGCCCCCCCCCCCCCCCCCCCCCCCCAAAAAAAAAAAAAAGAAGAACAAAACAAAAAACCAAAGCAAAAAACACAAAAACAAACACAAAAACAGAAGAAAAAAACCCCACATTTACGGGTTTGCCACTGCCACTGTCTGGGTTTCCACGGAAAACTAAAAAAAAACTAGCATCAACTTCTATAAACAGTTTTTTATTTAATATCGATTAATAAACAGCTCGCTATTTCAAAGGTTTCCCCAATCAGTGTTAAGAAGTTTAGTATGGTAACTGTTCAAAATCTCATCCGTACAGGTTGCAACGACCACTTCCTCATTTGAGGCCATATTTCATCTGAACTTCACTTGCAAGGAACCAGATTATCGTTCCTTTGAAAAACTGTTTCTCAATCTCGATTTCCAATCCAAATTAATCTAGACTGTTGATGGAAACACACCCATAGGTTTAGGCAAGCAGAGCACTTGTCAAAGCTAAGTAAGGAGATGTTTTCTGAAAAACCTCTCTCAAGAATGGTCCAAAATAAATTTCTATTTTGTGTTTTTGACTGTATTATAATTTACGTAACATTCTTCAATCTAGCAGATGAAAACAGAAAGAAATTTTAATTTAGAATCATAGAAAAAAAGTGCATTATTATAATATTAGAAAGTTTCTTTTCATGTTCTATCGGTCGATAGGACTTGAGTTTGTGTGATTTCTGAATTAAAACCTGAAGCAGCGAATTTTAATTATTTTTTTATGCCGAACAAAAAATAACTTCCATTGTTAAGCGTTAATTGCAACATGCCATCAATCTTGTAACAACAATGTAGTGGAATCCAAAAGCATGATGTCATTTCGAACAAATGACGTCTCTTCAACAATGACTTGTCACAAGTGCCGTCTCTTTGGGAGTTTCTATATCACCAAATGCCAGTGTTTACAACTGCATCATGCTGTTCATGTTATAATTCGTTGTTAATGCTTGTGTGATAAGTGGTATAAATTAATGGAATATAAATTCATGTTTCTTGGGCGAGGACAGTTGATAGAATTAAGCGGAGTGAAACAATTTATTTTGAACTTGAGGCAGAGGCTCAGTGAGGTCGAGGAGTACTAAACTTGTGGAAATATCACTGATTGAAGTCATAACTCATATTCAGGATTTACTGAAGTGGTGAACAACACGTGAGTTTTTAATATTTCTGATTCTTTTGAATTCATTGTTTAAACAGTTTTTTATTTAATATCGATTAATAAACAGCTCGCTATTTCAAAGGTTTCCCCAATCAGTGTTAAGAAGTTTAGTATAGTAACTGTTCAAAATCTCATCCGTACAGGTTGCAACGACCACTTCCTCATTTGAGGCCATATTTCATCTGAACTTCACTTGCAAGGAACCAGATTATCGTTCCTTTGAAAAACTGTTTCTCAATCTCGATTTCCAATCCAAATTAATCTAGACTGTTGATGGAAACACACCCATAGGTTTAGGCAAGCAGAGCACTTGTCAAAGCTAAGTAAGGAGATGTTTTCTGAAAAACCTCTCTCAAGAATGGTCCAAAATAAATTTCTATTTTGTGTTTTTGACTGTATTATAATTTACGTAACATTCTTCAATCTAGCAGATGAAAACAGAAAGAAATTTTAATTTAGAATCATAGAAAAAAAGTGCATTATTATAATATTAGAAAGTTTCTTTTCATGTTCTATCGGTCGATAGGACCTGAGTTTGTGTGATTTCTGAATTAAAACCTGAAGCAGCGAATTCTAATTATTTTTTTATGCCGAACAAAAAATAACTTCCATTGTTAAGCGTTAATTGCAACATGCCATCAATCTTGTAACAACAATGTAGTGGAATCCAAAAGCATGATGTCATTTCGAACAAATGACGTCTCTTCAACAATGACTTGTCACAAGTGCCGTCTCTTTGGGAGTTTCTATATCACCAAATGCCAGTGTTTACAACTGCATCATGCTGTTCATGTTATAATTCGTTGTTAATGCTTGTGTGATAAGTGGTATAAATTAATGGAATATAAATTCATGTTTCTTGGGCGAGGACAGTTGATAGAATTAAGCGGAGTGAAACAATTTATTTTGAACTTGAGGCAGAGGCTCAGTGAGGTCGAGGAGTACTAAACTTGTGGAAATATCACTGATTGAAGTCATAACTCATATTCAGGATTTACTGAAGTGGTGAACAACACGTGAGTTTTTAATATTTCTGATTCTTTTGAATTCATTGTTTGCAGTTAAAATTGAAAACACACCCACTGAAGATGATATATTTGTTGGTAAGTTTGTGTTTGCCGGTGACGAAAAAAGTTAAATGGACACGGTGCTAGCATTTGGTGTTGAGAAATTCCAATCAGCACTGATCAATGGAAAAGTGGAGCTTACATTTTCTTCGTTCTCTTGTCTCCAGGGAAAAATGTTCCGATAGTACCCGTGTTTCGCCCCAAAACTCCAGTACTATGACTTTTAAAAGGTGTCAAAATAACCAATCATGGCTGATGTTACAAACGTGAGGCATAATAAATGTTTATAAGGGGTATACTCAAATGACCAAGACCAGGGTAGACAGTCATTTGAACATAGTGACAACTATTGACTGTCTGAAGATAGTTGAATGTCCAAATTACCTTCTTTCCTGTTTTTCCTGGTCAAACTTTTAAGAATGTGAAGAAGACATATCAATTTTTTGAGCTTTGGAAAAAATTGCTTTTCAGCTGCTTCAGCCCCCCCCCCCCCCCCCCATCCAAACCATCCTATGTGTATTGAATTTTTTTTTTATCCCCCCCCCCCCCCTTCACCACCCACCCACCTTCATCCCCAGCATTTAATGTTGTGTCACATGATATAATTAAATAATTTCTCAGTTTATCGACAATGTAGGTAAATGACCAAAATACTGTTAATTGAATAATCCTGTTCACTGAATATTTTTTATAGGCAAAGTGGATATTCATTTTGAAAGTGTTCCTCTGTCCTGCTTGCCAATGTTTTATGGCTCCTCCTATGGACTGTTGTATCTTCCATCCTGGCAAATTCCCATAGTGTGTCATCATGACTCTTGCCTGTCCCTCACTACTAGTGAACAAATAAAGAAGTTGAGAATCAGTGAGCAGAGACTTAAATTTTTAATTTTAGATGCAAAAAGCTGCAGACTTCCTACAGAATGGGAACATATGGAAGAAAATGTGGCAGTCGTCACATTACCTACTAATGGTCCAGAGTATAAAAACGTTGAGAGAGATTTTCTCCAATCACTAGGGTCAACTGCTAAAGTAAATAAGGTAAGTTCTTATATCCTTTCAATGCAAAATGACAGTATTAATCTTTATGGGCCTACTTCCATCTTTTCCGACCTCAGAACAGGTGCCCTGAACATGCCATCATGAGGAGGTCCTGCTGACAATAGACAAATTACCTAAGGAGTGGTTTCTAGATAAGTTTTGGCTGCCAGTTTTGGTGGGAATTCACGACACTTGTCCAGTCACTTATGGGTGAACCTAGAAATGTATGTAGATTTTTAATTCAAGTAAAGTAAAGTAAAGGAAGCTGAAAACTTTAGCATACCTGGTTCATGTATAGAGGATCTTTAATGAGTCATGATTTCAAATGAAATTTCTTTACCAAGTTCACTAAAAGTGATCTGAACAGAAGTTTACCAGAGCTCAGATTGATTTTACTGAATGAGGTTCAGAAATTTCATATCAAATTGTGACGACTTTGTGATCCTTTTTATCACATAAGGCCCCACAAAGTAGATCTTCTATCTCTCAGGCCATTTTTAGCTCAACTTGACAAAGTCAAGCTGAGCTATTGCCATCACTTCTTGTCCATTGGCGTATGTACGTACATACATACGCAAGTCCAGGCATACGTATGTCCACAATTTCCTTTGGCACTCCTCACAGGTCGCATTTATGATCAGATCGCTTTGAAACTTGGTATGCGTGTTTGGGGTGATCTCTAGATGGAAGTGATCGATTTTCATCAATTTCTGTCAACACATGTTGCCGCTGGCAACGTTCTTAGAACTTAGTTTAGTCAGACCTCAGTATTTCTCTTTGGCACACCCTACAGGGCACATTTATGATCAGATTGCTTTGAAACCTGGCATGCTTGTTTGAGGTGACCTCTAGATGGGAGCTATCGATTTTCTACCACTTCGAGAGCACGGTGGCTCAGTGGAAGACTGTTGGACTTCTATGCTAGAGGTCCCGAGTCCAGCCGGGACGACGCGTTGTGTCCTTGGGCAAGGCACTTTATCCCGGTTGCCTACATGGGGGCACAGTGACGCCGTGTACTAAGGGGTACTGCACGTCGATAGTGCACATGTCTTCAACCGCTCTACCTCGGCTTGAGCGGAGCTTGAACAGAGGTAGAATGTTGAGGAGCTGACAGTTGCTCATCGATGCTTGGTGGTTCTCTCCGAGTACTCCAGCTTCTTCCACCCGTAAAACTGTCACGGGCACGATTAGCCATTGTGCATAAGTATGTGACCTTAAACACCAATAAATAAATAAATTATACCACTTCCGTCAAAAAATGTTGCGGCTGGCAATGACTTTTGAACTTAGTTCAGGCATCAATATATTCCTTTGGCATGTCATACAGAGCACATTTTTGATCAAATCAGTTTGAAACTTGATATGCTTGTTTGGGGTTACCTCTAGATGGGAGCTATCGATTTTCTTCGATAACCGCCAAGAAATATTGCCGCTGGCAATGCCCTTTGATGAACTTAGTGCAGTTATGCATCAAAATTTCTCTTTGGCACACCTTGCAGGACACATTTATTATCGGATCTCTTTGAAATTTGGTATGCTTGTTTGGGGTCACCTCTAGATGGGAGCTGTCGATTTTCTTCCATTCTGTCAAAAATTGTTGCCGCTGGCAACGACCTTTGAACTTAGTTTAGTCAGGCTTCAATTTTTCCTTTTCACACACCCTTCAGGGCACATTTATGATTGGATCACTTTGAAGCTTGGTATGTGTGTTCGGGGTGACCTCTAGATGTGAGCTATTGATTTTTTTTCATTTCCATAAAAAATTATTGGCGTTATCACAAGCCTTTGAACTTATTACATTTATTCAGCAGCTTATCCCTTTTGCACTCAGCAGGGTATATTTATGAATTTCCATAAAAAAGAGAGAAAAGCAATGACTTTCAAACTTAGTGCATTTGTGCATTAACATCTTCCTTTGGCATGCCTCACAGGGCACATTCATTATCAGGTTGTTTTGAAACTTTGTATGCTTATGCAGGGTGACAAACATAGGAGCTATCGATTTTCTTTTCATTTCCATCAAAAACTGTTGCTGTTAGCAACAATCTTTGAATTTATTGCCTTTGTACATCAGTATTCTTCTTTGACATGGCCTACAGGTCACATTTATCATAGGATTGTTTTTGAACTTGGTGTGTTCATTATGCGAGACCTTTAGATAAGAGCTATTGATTAGCCTTCATTTCTGTGAAAAAAGTTGCCATTTACAATAACCTCAGAACTTACTACATTTGTGTATCAACATTCTTCCTTCAGCCAGTCTTACAGTTTACATTTAAAAATGCATGGATTACTGATGTTGTGCACACACAATGCGGTTGTGTTGAAATTTCACCAAATAACATTGGTACCAATGATCTTCAATTTTGCCATTTCACTTATAACTTACCAAGTTCAAGTTTGTCAAGTTGAGCTACAGTGTCATTGACACTTTCATTTGTAAAATTGCAGTTGGATGGGCAGGTAGTTTTTAGCTCACCTGAGCGAAGCTCAAGGGGAGCTTAACTGATCACTTTCTGTCCAGCATCTGTCCGTCATCCATCGTTAACTTTACATTATCGACTTCTTCTCCGAACTGCTGGACCAAATTCTACAAACTTTGTTGTGCATGTTCCCTATCATATGTCAATTCAAGTTTGTTCAAATCAAGTTGACCTGCCCCTCAGTAGGGCCATGACCAAAAAGTGTGCTTAAATCTTAAAAATTCTTCTTCTCATGAACCAGCAGTAGCAGAGACTTGATATTTGATGTGCAACTTCCTTTTGAGGCGTAGACTCATATTTGTTCAAGAGAAGTTCGAGGAGCTATATTTGCCTTTGTTATGGGAGGAGTAAGAATTTTCGCCAAGCCCAAAATTTCTATTTTCCAAACCGAGAGGCAGATTTGAGCCAAATTTTGTTTTGAGGGCATATTGGGTCATAAGTACTCAATTTATGCCCCAATTTTTTTCCCGTCGCCCCATGGAACTGCAGGAGCTAAAAATAGAAAAAAATTAAAACGCCCATATCTCCAAAACTACATGGCACTGAGAATTCTTATTTGGTGTGAAGCTTCCTTAGGACCAACAGAATGGAATGGTAAAAAAAAAATTGCTTTCAGCTTTATCATGGGGTACTTTTTGGGGAATTTGAAAAAGTGCTGAGTCAGCATCTTGTTATACTGTATACCAATGGCCCAGACTAGTTGGTGCTAACCCAAAAATATCTAGGGCCAAACACAAATTTTGCTCCCCAATCCCCAAAATTTGCATGCAAAACCAAAAATTAGAAGTCCTATCTGGCCCTTCATACATTTACCCTCCGCACATGTGCAGATGCCAGGAAGTCACCAAATCTGGCGCCAACATCATTCTTTGTTTGGCCCTTGTCAGATAACAACAAACTGACATTTGTGCTTTTTAAATCTCAATTAATAATGATGCCAGACACAAATCAATGGTTAAATTGGTGGATCCAAGGACACAACCAAATGAAGGAAAGAAGAAACAGTGGTTTGAAATGTTCAGGGCTGTAATTTTATAATATTTATAAAAATTAGTTCATGTTCCCTAATCCCCGTGGGAACCCCCGGGAAGTAAGCAGCACTTGTTTACTGCGGTAAACCAGTTCTGCTTTACTAGTAAAATAGGACTCAGTCACCAGTGCTTGGGGTGAAAATCCTCTAAAATGGGCAACATGTAGATCAAAGATTGACTAAACTTGACTTCATCTCCATGTTGTGTCACGATTAGCCATGGTGCATAAATATGTGACGTTAACCACCACCAACAAACAAACAAACAAACCTCATGTTCCCTAATTTTGGGACATGGGCCTGATGTCATCATTGATTGATAATGATCTGTCCACTGTTTATTTAGTATTCCTTCTCTACCTTCCCTTGATCCCCCCAGTTAAGCTCTCCAACTTTTTGGCTTGTTTTATTGAAATTTTTTTTTTGGTAAAATTTCTTGGGAGTTTAACGTACTATACAGAAGTTTATTTTGTACATCCCCAGGGTTACGTCCTCACCCTTGGGGTGTTTGGGCATTTTGGTCATGCATCATTCATCCAATGTATCGTTTTTTCTTCTGATGAAGATCTTGATTTACATCAGATAGTCTTGTTTCTGTTACTGACTTCGGGCCGTGTTACCTGGGATCTTGTGTCCGGTTTTTGTTTACATTGACAATGCTCTAAGTAGTTTCCTGTTTTTTTTAGGAATGACAGTTGTAAGTAACATTAAATATTCTGATAGTGTGATACTTAATTTTATAGCATGTTTTTATAATTTTGTCCACACTTAGGCTTTTTGGGGCCATCGTTCCCTTTGGGAACTTGGGCTCTTATACAAGAAAGATTTTTTCAAAAATGTTTTTTTGAAGGAATTTTTCTTTTGGATGTATTTATTTCATCGACTGTATTTTAATGTTATCTTATATTTATGTAGATTTGGTGGTGGTACAGTGACATATATTAGAATTTAGGTAATAATATTTATCTAATAGCAGGGCAAATAGAGGAAGCCTTTCCTCTATTTACATGGCCGTTGTCTTGAGTATTGTTGATGTACTACCACTAATTCTTGCTCATGTGTCATGTTTGATAATGTTGATGACGGGTGTCATGGTTTGTGTTAGGTGAGGTCCTATCGCGGCGAGGGGACACGGCTGGTCTTCTCGCCAAAATGTCACTGTAGTTTTTTAGTTTCTGTTTACAGAGGAACAAGAACATGGTTTGGTTTCGTGATGTCGTCAGGGAGTGTGCTTCCGTCGTTGCATTATTCTATTAGAGCTAGCGGAAAAGTGCTCAATGATATTAGACAAGGGCTAGGCTTCAAAGAGGTTTACGTCCCTAGTTTCCAGATAGCTCAACCGGCAGATCTACCATGTAGACTAGTGGTGTGACGCCGGGTATGTCCGTAGCGGTCGAGAAGAGGAATAAGGGTGTAGCGAACACTATAAAATACGAACATGCTCACTCTGCGACGACGGAAAGGAGGAAGCATGGGAAGGAGGAAGCAGACAAGTTCTGAGGTATGCTCGTCCAGGTCTTCTGTGATCGCGAGCAAGAGAGAGGCCCCTCTCTCTTATAACAACATCTGGGGTCAGAGGTTGTTGGTAGGAACTTGTGTCAGTTGGAGCTTACGTCCATGCCTTCCTGTCCGGGACGCTCCTTCCATAGGCTGCCAGGGTCGGCTAGTCTTATAGCTTCCTCTACGTTCAAAAAGCACACACGACCGCACAAGTCCGTTGTTGCCAGTTAGCTCGACCGGTGGTGTGGTTACTCAAGCCTCTGAGACCTGTGACGCCGGGTGTATCTGCTCCGGGCTAGGAGATGATATAGGGTGGAGTGAGCACAATGATATGCAACCATGCTCACCCAGCAACGACGGAAGGAGGGAACCGGCAAGTTCTGAGGTACACTCGTCCAGGTCACCCAGGACCGCGAGCAAGAGAGAGGCCTCTCTCTCTTACAGCATCATCTGGGGACAGATGTTGTTGGTAGGAACTTGCGTCAGTCGGAGTATACGTCCATGCCTCCTGTCCGGTGACGTCCTGTCTAATAGGCAGCCGGGGTCGGCTAGTCTTATGGTTTCCTCTACATAACGGACAAAGTGCTCTTTATATTGCACAGGGCTATAAACCACGATGAGTGGTTTCAGTTCCCTGATGCCGGTGAAGCGGTTAAGATTGAATATGAGGACCGTGACACCGGAAGTGTCCCATGTCCATTGTATTCAGAGCTAGCAGAACAGTGCTCAATGATATTAGACAAGGGCTAGGCTTCAAAAGAGGTTTACATCCCTTGTCTCCAGCTAGCTCATCCGGCAGATCTATCACACAGACCAGTGGTGTAATGCTGGGTATGTCCATAGCAGTCGAGAGAGAATAAGGGTGTAGCGAGCACTATCTAATCCAATCATGCTTACCCTGTGTTAATGGAAGGAAAAAGCCGGCAAGTTCTGAGGTATGCTCGGTTAGGTCTCCCCAGAGCGCGAGCAAGAGGAAGACCCCTCTCTTTCTTTTAACAACTTTTGGGGCCGGGTGTTGTTGGTAAGAACTTGCATCAGTCAGAGCTTACGTACATAGCTATTGTCTGGTACACTTAGTTCAATATATAGCCGGGGATGGCTACAGTTTGGCTTCTTTAGTGTTTACCAAGCACTCCCGACTGCACCTTGGCTTAGTGACTTAGGATATCTAGTCTGCATCGTCAAAGGGTCCATCTTTTGTGAAGAAGTCGCACCATCTAGTAGCCAAGGAGATGAGGCTTCATTCATCAGGACGTCCGCAGTAATAGCCATCTCGGACACACTGTTCCAGTAGCAGCCGATGGACAAGCAATTCATGACCGCTGCCCCTCAGGCCTACGTAATGGACTTACTGTCGCAAATTGCGCAGCTAATCGCAGAATTCCTGCTAAGGCAGAAGCACTAAACATCAGTCTCAAAACTTGAGCTGTTGAATGGTGCTTGATCTGTCCAGTCATCTGCCTGTTCAGATGCCGGTGACCATGATTCTAACTGATTTAGACAAATGATGAAAGGGATACGGAAGAGGATAACTTTCCCTTTCGGAACAACTCATGGATGCTATGGATACTATACATTATCGATTTCCTTGAACTTGTTCCAGTGAATCTTAATGCTGCGAGTAATTATGAGATACCACAAGCGTTGTTAGACACTGACTTCATCCGGACAAAGAGCAGGATAATAAGATCTCTTTCCGGTTAAGTCTACATGGGTGTCACAGGTCTTCGATTGTGTAGACGGCACCATATTTAACTTCCTGCGGGAAGAAGTAATACAGTTTCTTATCATCTTCTGTAATTTTAACTGTTTGTGTTTGTTCACATACTTTTAAAAACAACAGGAGAAGATGTGTTGAGAGTTTCTCTGCGTTGAATGAGCAGGCTAATCATCATTTAGCTGTTCGCTGGGACACAATTGAGAAGATAATTTCTTATTCAGAGTGAATTTAGACTCATGGTCTTATGTAATTCAATTTTAAGTACTGTGACGCAATGTCTATATGGAAAGGAATTTTGTGGTCGTTTGTACCTTTTAAAAATTCTTTCCAGACCTATTATATATATATCTCTGTCTTAACAAATGTTAAGTGGGAATTATTCTGAAGTGACGAAGCCTTGCATCTTCATCTTCAACATTTGACTAGGTGGAAAACTTGCTACAGGTCGCTTTAGTTTTCCAGACTCTAGTTTTTGATGGTAAGCTTTCATTAATGTAGGATTAAGCTACAAGAAAGCATCAATACTCGACTTTTTAAGTTGGGGTCTAATTGACAAACACCAGCAGAAAGAGTAGGAGAGGTTGTCCTAGACTCAGATCGTCTATAAGGACTCGGAGCGAAGGTATAGGTATACCTAAGTCTTTGATGGTAAGCTTTCATTATTGTAGGATTAAGGTACAAGAAAGCATCAATACTCGACTCTTTAAGTTGGGCTCTAATCAACCACACCAACAGAAAGAGTAGGAGAGGTTGTTCTAGACTCAGTTCGTCTATAAGGACTCATAGCGAAGTTATAGGCATCTCTCCTACATATTTCTTTAGGATTGTCTATACAGCCACTTGGATAGGGGTTTATGTCTGTTTGAGTTATTGATCAGACACCCCTGAGCCAGTGACTCGAGGCTTTTATAGAGCTCGGTCCGACCAATTTTGACTGGAACCTGATAATTAGGTTATTTATGATTATCTTTCAGTCGAAAAGCGAGCGTTCGGCAATGTAGCGAGTATAGTTCTTTAGATCACTTGTTTTGTGAACTAGATAATGTCTCATGGGATTAATGATAGGATACATGTATCCCACAATTCTTTTTCATCTGGCTGGTTCATCTGTTGTTTCTCAGAGCGAATTAGCCAGCTGTTTGGCTCGCTTTTATCTGTTATCTGACGCATTTACAGCGGAAAATTTTATGCGCCCGATGTGGTTGTGCGGAGTGGCTATGAATGTTATTTCGATGGGTCGCTTACGCACACGTCCTCTCCAGTTATTCTTAACTGGAGTGGTAGACGTTTTTCGCTCTAGACCTGTTTTGTTTTAGAGAATCTTTTAACATAAGGTCAAGTTTGGACATATATTTAACAGTTTTCTCAATTATTGCGGACTTGAGTTCATATATTTCGTTACAATCCTGAGTCCGATGGTCTCTCTATGCAGGGATCTTGGGACCTGCGGTTCTTGGAAACAACATATTCAGAAATGATGTCTCATTGTTTACGCAACATCAAGGGAAGTTTTGTTCTTCACATCATTCTCCGCTCTCAGTGGCATTACAGAGTATGTCAGACGTGAAAGAGTTTTATGGTCACTATATTATTGCTGTCTGGACCAGCAATGATTATTAATGTGGGTGAAGATGTTTCGGCATATATTCGGATTCCCCCCCACTCACACTGTTGCGTATATATATTTTAATATGTACATACTTTGCATTTGGGTCATGTTGGTTGGCGCCCTCATAGGCATATATGCAGTTCTGTTGCATTAGTCTCCGGTGTTTATCTTCTGATTTCTAATATACAGGCACTTATTTAATCATCATAATGCCTGCTATTTGATTTCATAGGTGACTGCATAACTATTTAATGGTTTTTAAATGATTACAGGCTGGATTTTTATGCACTCGCGCAATATGTGATTACGCTATCACTTTGGTGAACCTTGAAATTATTCTATATTTCAGGGGAGGTCTGTGTTGGAGCCGATTAATCATACCTACCTCCATTTCTAGATTCTGGCCTCTATTTGTCGGTTCTCAAATCGCATATTCTCACATGTTTATAGTTGAAGATACCAAATAGTACACATTGGAGAGTGTTCTTACCAGATTTAATATTACAGAGGCCTCTTGTGAATGATCTTGAAGCGTGTTTTCTCTGCAGAGATTGTTCATCGTATCTCGCTTTTGTATGTATATGTTACATTATTATTTCACTGATTTCGTCGTACCTGTATACGCCGTCTGCAGTGCATATTTTGTAGCGGATAATGTTATTTACCAAAATCATTGCTATAGCCTTGGCTTGTGAAGTGGCATTAAGCACCATTTATTATTCATGAATTAATTTTTGAGTGCCTGATCAATTTTTATTTATATCGTTTCCAGGTTCTGCTTATTGATTCCAGAGCTCTCCCCTCTTTCTTTTGAAGATATGTTCAAAAAAAGAAGGGGGGGGGGGGGGGTCATTTTGTCCACTTCTCTGGTTTTTTGGGTATGGAACTATTAAGGAAGCTGTTTTGTCCGTACTATATTCAGCGATCAGCTGTAGTATTATTGTTTGGCGTGGGTTTATGGGCAATTTTCTCTCATTCTCAATATGCCTTTCTAATTTTTAGGGCTCAGTCCAGACTAGTCTTAAAAATTGTTTATTTGTTACGTCCTAGTTAACATGATTTCATGCTTGGATTTAGGATTTACATAATTGGGATCCATATTAGGATATGTCTCTTCTATTATGGTATAAAGAGACATACATGTAAATTCTAATTGTTCTAATTTTCTTCATCATGGATTGAAGGATTTGCTCTATGTTGATCTACTATTTTGGAAGTTCTAGGCCTCCACTTTTTAACGATTCAGCTAGTCTGGGCCATTGGTATACAGTATAAAAATATGAAAAAATTTATAGTAATTTATATATTTTTTATACTTACCAATGGCCCAGACGGGAATGGCCCTCCCACGAGTGGGCACTCATACCTCCCCGCTGAATTATTATATTATAATTTTGTTACAAAGAATGATGTTGGCGCCAGATTCGGTGACTTCCTGGCATCTGCGCATACGCAGAGGGTAAATGTATGGAGGGCCAGATAGAACTTCTAATTTTCGGTTTTGCATGCAAATTTGGGGGATTGGGGCTGATTGGGGGGCAAAATTTGTGTTTGGCCCTAGATATTTTTGGGTTAGCACCAGCTAGTCTGGGCCATTGGTAAGTATAAAAAATATATAAATTACTATAATTTTTTTCATTTTTTAACACTGTGGGTAATGGGAAAAACATTTAACACTACTTTTCTCCCAAACCACTGCTCCAAAAGCTTTCAGATTTCACATATACCATCTTTGGAAGATTGTTTCAGAGGTTTATTGAAATCAATTCTCTGGGTCCATATTTGGGCTCTCTATGGGAGCCCAAATGTTTAAATTGGTGGAGTATGAGGAATATTCTTTAAAAATCTTCTTCAGATCTACCAATAGGAATCTTTTGATATTTGGTATGCAGCATACTTAGGGAGGTGAGATTCAAGTCTGTTCAAGCTAAATCCCTGGGTTCATATTTGGGCAGAAAATTTGGGGTCTCGGTCCGGACTTAGAAATTTTGGACCAAAATCCAGAAATTACTTTTTGGATTTTTTATGCATTTTGGTCAATTTTAAGACAAATTTTTTTTTTTTTTATACTGAGAATTTGGGGTCCGGAGGGGACTTTGAAAATTTTGGACCAGAATCCGGAGATTAGTTTTTTGGTTTGTGTTTTGGTCAATTTGAAGACAAAAAAATTTTTTTTCTTTTTTTACACTGAAAATTTGGGGTTCGGGTTTTTGACCAAAAGCTGGAAAATGTGTTTTTTGTTTTTATGCATTTTGGTCAATTTTAAGACAAAAAAAAAATTTTTTTTTACACTGAAAATTGGGGGCCGGGTGGGACTTACAAAATTTTGGACCAAAATCCCTGGGGCCTCTTGTTTATTTTATTTTTAGCTTAACTTGACATAGTCAAGATAAGCTATTGCCATCATGCATGCTGAAGTCTGTGAGCCTGTTCACATTTTCCTTTAGCACAGGCTACACCCTGCAGTTCTTGTCTGATCGTCATGAAATTTCATATGCCGGTTTGGGGTCATGTCTAGATGAGAACGTCTCCTTTTGGTCGCGATTGGTTCACTGGTATGGCTGCCCGAGCCCCAAACCCAAAAACCATTAGCAAAGTCTACAGTTCGTATTTATGAAGGGATTTCATTGTAACTTGGTAGGATGCCACTGTATATTTCCCAGATGAGAACGTCCCCTTTTGGGCATGATCTATCAACCGTGATGGCTGCCCAAGCCCGAAACCCCAAAACTTTTAGCACAGTCTGCATGTCATGTTTTATATGGAGGGATTTCATTGTAACTTGGTAGGATGACTCCTTATGATGTCTAGATGAGAATTTCCCCATTTGGGCATGATCTGCCAACCGTGACGACTGCCCGAGCCCAAAACCCAAAAACCTTTAGCACAGTCTACAGGTCATATTTATTGAGGAATTTCATTGTAGCTTGGTGGGTTGACTTCATACAATGTCTAGATGAGAAAGTCCCCTTTTGGTCCTGATTGGGCAACTGTGACGGCTACAGGGGCCCGAAGCCCAAAAACATTTAGCACAGTCTACAGGTCATATTTGTGAAGAGATTTCATTGTAACTTGGTAGGATGACTCCAAATAATGTCTAGATGGGAACGTCCCATTTTGATCGCGATCATTCAGCCTTGATGGGTGTCCGAGCCCAAAAACCTTTAGCATAGGCAAAAGGTCATATTTATGGAATGATTTCATTGTAACCTCTTAGGTTGACTCCATATAATGCCTAGATGATGACATCCCCTTTTGGCTGTGATTGGTCAACTGTGATGGCTACAGGTGCCTGAAGCCCAAAAACCTTGAGCACAGTCTACAGGTCATATTTATAAAGGGATTTCAGTGTAACTTCGTTGGATCACTCCAGATGATGCCCAGATGAGATTGTCCCCTTTGGTTGTGATCATTCAACCATGATGGCTGCCCGAGCCCGAAGCCCAAAAACCTTTAGCACAGTCTACTGGTCATATTTATGAAGGGATTTCATTGTATCTTGGTAGGTTGACTTCATATAATGTCTAGATGAGAACATCCCCTTTTGGACATGATTGGGCAACTGTGACGACTACAGGGGAACATCCCCTTTTGGTCATGATCATTCAGCCTTTATGGCTGCCCGAGCCCAAAGACCTTTAGCATTGTCTATAGGTCGTATTTATGGAAGGATTTCATTGTAACTTGTTAGCTTGACTCCATATAATGCCTAGATGATGACATCCCCTTTTTGTTGTGATTGGTCAACTGTGATGGCTACAGGTGCCCAAAGCCCAAAAATCGTGAGCACAGTCTGCAGGTCATATTCATGAAGGGATTTCATTGTAACTTCGTAGGATCACTCCAGATAATGCCCAGATGAGAATGTCCCTTTTTGGTTGCGATCATTCAACCATTATGGCTGCCTAAGTCTGAAGCCCAAAAACCTTTTGCACAGTCTACAGGTCATATTTATGAAGGGATTTCATTGTATCTTGGTAGGTTGACTTTATATAATGTCTAGATGAGAACGTCCCCTTTTGGACACGATTGGGCAAATGTGACGGCTATAGGGGCCCGAAGCCCAAAAACCTTTAGAACAGTCTACAGGTCATAATTATGAAGGGATTTCATTGTAGCTTGGTAGGATGACTCCAAATAATGTCTAGATGAGAACATCCCCTTTTGGTCACATTCATTCAGCCTTGATGGCTGACTGAGCCCAAAAACCTTTAGCATAGTCTATAGGTCGTATTTATGGAAGGATTTCATTGTAACTTGTTAGGTTGACTCCATATAATGCCTAGATGATGACATCCCCTTTTGGTCATGATTGGTCAGCTTTGATGGCTACAGGTGCCCAAAGCCTGAAAATTTTGAGCACAGTCTACAGGCCATATTTATGAAGGGATTTCGGAAACTTCGTAGGATCACTCCACATGATGCTCAGATGAGAATGTCCCCTTTTGGTTGCGATCATTCGACCATTATGGCTGCCCGAGCCCGAAGCCCGAAAACTTTTAGCACAGTCTTCAGTTCATATTTATGAAGGGATTTCATTGTAACTTGGTAGGTTGACTTCATATTATGTCTAGATGAGAACAGCCCCTTTTGGACACTATTAGGCAACTGTGACTACAGGGGCCTGAAGCCTGAAAACCTTTAGCACATTCTACAGGTGATATTTATGAAGGGATTTCATTGTACCTTGGTAGGATGACTCGAAATAATGTCTAGATGAGAACGTCCCCTTTTGGTCGCGATCATTCATCATTGATGGCTGCCCGAGCCCAAAACCCCCAAACCTTTAGCATAGTCTATAGGTCATATTTATGGAAGGATTTCATTGTAACCTGTTAGATAGTTTGACTCCATATAATGCCTAGATGATGACATCCTCTTTTGGTTGTGATTGGTCAACTGTGACGGCTTCAGGGGCCCGAAGCCTGAAAACCTTGAGCACAGTCTACAGGTCATATTTATGAAGGGATTTCTTTGTAACTTCGTAGGATCACTCCAGATCATGCCAAGATGAGAATGTCCCCTTTTGGTTGCAACCATTTAAACATGATGGCTGTCAGAGCCCAAAGCCCAGGGTCATATTTATGAAGGGATTTCATTGTAACTTGGTAGGTTGACTTCATATAATGTCTAGATGAGAACGTCCCCTTTGGACGCAATTGGGAAACTGACGGCTACAGGGGCCCGAAGCCCGAAAACCTTTAGCACAGTCTACAGGCCATATTTATGAAGGGATTTCAATGTAACTTGATAGGATGACTCGTTTTTGAATAATTTCACTGTAACTTGGTAACTTTTGTTGATATACGTTAACTGTGAGGGTCATATTAACCCACCCTCAGCTCTTTAGTACATTGTACACCTCATATTATTTTTATCAAAAACATAGCATACAGGGAACAGAAATGAACATATTCCCAATTATCACAATTCTTGTCTTATTTCATAATCCTTTCATAAACATTGAACATTATCCTTTTCATCAAACACAACACACAAGTTAAGCTACAGTGTCATTGACACTTTCATTTTAAAATATGCTTCTCATGAACCATTGGGTACATGACATGATATTTGGTACTGAGCTTCCTTTTGAGGTGCAGAATCAGATTTGTTCAAAAGTAGTTCCTTGGGCAATATTTGCCTTTACAATGAGAGGGGCAAAGTTTTTGTCCCTGCCCAAAATTTCTGTTTTGTGAGCCTCTGCACTGATTTCATCCAAATTTGGTATTGTGGTATTGTTGAGTCATAAGTACTTGATCTCTGAAAAAAAAAAAATTCCTGTATCCCTTTGGGAACACCAGGAGTTAAAAATTGATATATTTTCAAACTCCCATTTTTCCCAAACCACATGGAGCAAAGAACAGAGTCATTTGGTATGAAGCCTTTTTTGACCAGTAGAATGGAATGATAAAAAAAATTGCCATCGGTTGTGTCAGGGTGTTCTGTAGGGGTGGGGGTGGATCAAAAAAATGCTGAATAATTACAAATTAAAAAAAATATTTCTCCACCAGAACCACTGATCAGAATCTTTTGATATTGGGTATACAGCATCCATGGAGGGAGGGTGGTGGGGGGGGGGGGGGGGGGGGTACAAGTTTGTAAAACGTAAGCCCCTCAGTTCATATTTGAGCCCAATACAGTAGACCAAATATAATTTTAACTTGGTGCAAGCAATTCTTGAATAACTAAGTGAATGAAGATGGGCTGAACATTCTCGGTGTAATTCTCTTTAAAGAATCTTCTTCGGTAAAATCTTTTTCCGCTCTCTCAGTCAGAATCTTTTGATATTTGATATTTATGTTAAAGCATCCTTAGGGGGATGCAATCTAAGTTTATTCAAACCAACCCCCTGTGTTAATATTTGGGTGCCATATTGGAGCCTGAATTTTAACTTAGTCCAATATGAGGAATAATCTTTAAAACTCTTCTTCTCCAGAACAACTAGTCAGAATATTTGGGCTCCCTGTGAGGGCCGAATTTTAACTTAGCGCAATATGAGGAATAGTCATAATAGTACACAGCATCCTTATGGAGGGCCGATCAAAGTCTGTTCAAACCAAGTCCCTGGGTAAATATTTGGGCTTCCTACTGGAGCCCAAATTTTCATTTAGTCCAATATGAGGAATAATCTTTGAAATATTCTTCTCCAGAACCATTAGTCAGAATATTTTAATATATGGTATACATCATCCTTACAAGGGGTTTGATCCAAGTTTGTGCAAATCAAATCCTTTGATTAATATTTGGGCTCCCTATTCAAGTCTGAATATTTCCTTGGTGCAATATGAGGAATATTCTTCTAATAAAAATCTTCTTTTTACGAACCCCTAGTTGGAATCTTTTGATACATGGTATTAACATCCTTAAAGGAATCCAAATCAAGTTTGTTAAAATCAAGTCTCTGGGTTAATATTTTTGGGCTCCCTGTTGGGGTGGGGGGGGGAGGTGTTTGGCAATTTTAAGGGGTTTTTTTCCAATTAAGTCTCTGGGTTAATATATTGGCTCCCTATTGAGCCCTAATTTGAACTTGTTGCAAAAGATAATTATTCTAAGAAATCTTCTTGAGAACTTCTATTCAGAATGTTTTGGTACTTGGTATACAATACCCGTTGCCGAGCTCAGATTCAAGTGTGTTCAAATTACGTCCTTGGATTCATATTTGAGCTCCCTAAGGGGGCCCAAATTTTAACTTAGTGTAATATGACAATTAATCTTTAAAAAATCTCCTTCTTCAGATCCAACAGTTAGAATATGTTAATATTTGTATCCAGCATACTGAGGGTGAAGTGGGAGGGATCAGATTCAGGTTTGTTCCACATTAAGTCCCTAGGTTGATATATGGACTCCCTAGTGTTGCGTTAGTGGAAATCTGGGCATTATATCTGTAATAGCATCCCATTACTAGCAAAAATCTGTCATAAACAACAGAGTTATAAATAATTAAATAACTTCATTCCTCTGTAGTGTTAACTAACCATAGATGCTAATTATATTCTTCTTTAAACTTTGGTCAGGTGAGCACCTGAGGCCCCATGGGACCTCTTGTTTTATTGGTAGGAATTGAAGAGAATATGAATGAAATTTAATTTAGACTGAAACTTATTATAAGCTTCTAAACAGCAGATCAAGAAGAGCATTTTGCAGAGAATTTGCATGTTTTGGGGTGGAAATGCACAAGAGAATATATGATGCTGCAGACAGACTTTTAACCCATCTTTCTCAAACCCGATGCCCCAAATGATACCATCTTAACCCCTTGCATGGGCTAGCAGATATTCCCATCTAAGACAGGATTTCTCTTACCACTGAAATAAGGATAAAATTTGGGCACCTTTAATCAACTTTTCTCCCAGTAAATTGAATGGATTTCCCCCACTGATTTCTTGCGTTAAATTTAAATGAATTTGTCATCAAATCTAGTCATGGCTGCTTCACAATTAACTACAGTGAAATGGGCAAGTCTGTTTGTATTTTGGGGAAGGGAGGGAGGAGGCTTTGTACTTGTTATACTCCCTGCAATGAGTTGTGGGGTGGGGGGGGGGGGGTATACTGGAATCATCTTATCTTGTCTGTCTGTCTGTTCATAGATATAATTTTGTCCAGAGATTTTCTCAGATGTTTATGGGCCAATCTGATCGAAACTTGTATGGATGTTCACCACCATGAACCTGTGCACCTGCGATTATAGTCAGATTATTTTTGCCAGAATTATGTCCCTTTTTGACTTGAAATAGCAGCCACATAGGCCTAAATTTTGTCCGGAGATTTTCTCAGATGTCTATGGGTTGATTTTGTTGAAACTTGGTATATGGAAGTTCACTACCATTGTAACCTGTACCCCTCAATTATAGTTTTGATCGGACCTTTTTTGCCAGAGTTATGACCCCTTTTGTCTTTGAATAATCATGGCAGCAGGGGCTATCGACATGCCAATCTGGGACAGCCACACCTCTAGTTTAATCCTACAGCCCTATAGGATTAAATTATCACTGATTCTCCTGTCCATTTAAATGTTTATTGTGTTGTCTACTCACAGAATGTCGATTTTTGATTAATACAATACAAACATTTTCGAATACCAGGTTGAATGAGTTAAATAGGAAAAAGAAGAGAGAAGATAGATGGTGCTGCTGAAATGATGAAGAGAGTTTTATGCAGAGTTGCTATGAATTTTCGGTAGTTTTTCACTTTTTTACTTTGAAGACATTTTTCAGTTTGCTAAGTGTTGGAAGATTGTCTTTTTGTTTTAAGGGAACACCAAAACAGAACATGTCTCCTGAACATAATGGTGAGTATATTTATTCAGAGTTAGCTTGATACAGTACAGTCACTGTGGACTGGTCGTAATCAATGCCAGGGCAGTGATGATCTCACATGCATTTACCAGGTAATAAAAATCATCAGAAAAATTTTAATTAATGAAGCACCGGATTGTACCTGGTGCTTCATTAATTGAATTTTTAGCTCAACTTGACAAAGTCAAGCTGAGCTATTGCCATCCCTTCTCGTACGTACGTACACAATTTCTTTTGGCACACCTCACAGGTCGCATGTATGATCAGATTGCTTTGAAACTTGGTATGCTTGTTTGGGGTGACCTCTAGATGGGAGCTATTAATTTTCTCCAATTTCCATCAAAAAATATTGCCTCGGCCAAAGTTCTTAGAACTTAGTTTAGTCAGACATCAATATTTCCCTTTGGCACACCCTGCAGGGCACATTTATGATCGGATTGCTTTGAAATCTGGCATGCTTGTTTGGAGTGACCTCTAGCTGGAGCTATTTATTTTCTTTCATTTCCATCAAAACATGTTGCCGCTGGCAATTATGCTTGCCACGATTATGAAATTTCAAAGTCGATTAATCAGAGCCCAAAATCAACGATTAGTCAACTTTTTTTAAGTACAATTTTTGAACAAAGGGTCGACTAAAACGAGATGGCTGAATGGTCCTAAAGGTAGGTATAACCGGGTGTGTGGCCGTGTACATTTCAAATAACATGGTGACATAGTCAACGATCCATCATTCCCACATTATAAGGCTTGGTGAACGTCGGAATGAACGTTTCATTGACCATATTCTGTTAAGTTGGTCGATCGTCTGCCATACCGTTAAACAGTAATACACCCTGATGCCCGAAATTCAGCTGAAACATAACAATGAGCAGCCAGAAGGAACTAGGTCTGATCCGAGGGAGAGGGATTTTACAACTTACAAGGACTATTCTGCTGGACCCTGTAAGGGCACTAAGGATGTAAAAAGTCACACACACTCACAATAATATATCAATGGTGGGAAATATTGTGATTTTCAGATTCCAACACGAAAGAGTGACCCACGGGAGCTAACTCTAGTTTTGTGATGCAACATACTGAAATTTCATCAAATGCAGCGAGTTTAATTTCGTGTTGTTCAAAATAAAAGATTTATGAGCAAAGAATGGTTATTGGAAACGATGTTGTTTAAAATACGGACATGTTGTTGACTAGAGCAGTAATACTTGAAAATAACTTTCATATTTTCCAAAAAAAAATCATTAAAGTGGGAGATAATTACCGCAAACATTTCCGAATCGGACTTAAAAAAATGACGATTTATTTGGGGGGGGGGGGGCTGAGCCCACCCTCCTTTACCTCTATATGGTCTACCACTGTTGTTTATAAATCCAGAAAAGTTCCCATCATGTATATACAGCGTGATCACGTTCTGGCATGGCGGTGGTGTCCTTATACATGCGGGGGTAAAAAAAGTCGACTTTCAAATTTAAAGTCCATCTATCGGCATGACCGACAATTAGTCGACTTTTTGCATAATCATGGCAAGCCTTCTGGCAATGACCTATGAACTTAGTTTAGTCAAGTATCAATATATTCCTTTGGCATGCCCTACAGGGCACATTTATGATCAGAAACTTTGTATGCTTGTTTGGGGTTACCTCTAGATGGGCGCTATCGATTTTCTCCAATTTCCATCGAAAAATGTTGCTGCAGCCAACATCTTAGGACTTAGTTTAGGCAGACCTCAATATTTCCCTTTGGCACACCCTACAGGACACATTTATGATCGGATTGCTTTGAAATCTGGCATGCTTGTTTGGAGTAATCTCTAGCTGGGAGCTATTTATTTTCTTCCATTTCCATCAAAACATGTTGCCGCTGGCAACGACCTTTGAACTTAGTTTAGTCAAGTATCAATATATTCCTTTGGCATGCCCAACAGGCACATTTATGATCAGATTTCGGTTTGAAACTTTGTATGCTTGTTTGGGGTTACGTCTAGATGGGAGCTATCGATTTTCTTCGATTACCGCCAAAAAATGTTGCCACTGGCAATGGCCTTCGATAAACTTAGTGCAGTTATGCATCAATATTTCGATTTTGGCAGACCCTGCAGTGCACAGTTTTGACCAGATCACTTTGAAAATAACATTGCTACCAATGATCTTCAATTTTGCCATTTCATTTATAACTTACCAAGTTCAAGTTTGTCAAGTTGAGCTACAGTGTCATTGACACTTACATTGATAATTAGGAAACTTTATTCCTATAATTAGTGTTTGGAATCTAATGTTATTGCGTGCATGGAAATATTGCCCACTCATGGAAAATGACCAATCCACGATGACTGTACTGTATATTCTATGCTTTCAGGCTCATTCTCATATTTAAAACAATGTTTGGCCCTGGTGTTTGTGTTATAGATTTGTTAGGCTCTAAACATGGATATAAGCCAAATTTTATTTACATAGGACTTTATAAGATTGTGGTAATCTCCATTGCCTCATCGTCTATCAGGCATGTGCATCTCTTACACTAATCTCGATTCAACTTGATTGCTGAAATGCTATTTGTTCATACTCAAGAAAAGTAAAGCACCTTTCGAAAACTTGAATTTCCATGTTTTATGGTGTCGGGATGATAACTCCAGCCACACTCTTTAAAGCCAATCAGTTTTTGGTTTACAACCTTCCTCAAGTAAAAAGTAGATCAAGATTGAGTTTTATGTTTGGACTTTCTTCACTTGAATTTTTGCACTTCATTTGAACTCGCATATTGATTTCAAATTTCTTATTTTTGTGATAGGCTTTTTACTGCAGTAGAACTCTGCTAATTGAATAGCTACTTTAGGTGTGCCTTCGAACCTCCACCAATTAAAAATATTAACCCCTTACCCGATGCAGGTGATACCAAAATTTATTATTTGAAATATTTTTTCAAATGTTCAAAACATTTCAGCACATACATATCATGTGACCCCTCATTGGAACGAGCTCAACGAGGTCTTGTAGAAAAGGTTTTTTTCAACTTTTGATTTTGCATTTTACGTTGACGGATGTGGCCGATTCGTTAGGTAAAGGAATAGGAATATTCAGTTAGCAGGGTTTGGGTCTGTTTCCCATATTCTGCAAATAGAATAATCCTTTATATTGGGTCTTTTTTGTTAGTGCAAGTGTAGGAGGATGAACTGACTTAGTGGTTATTTTTTGTTATGGCAGGGTGAAGGTTCGAAGACCCAACTAGAGAGTTTTCTTTGGCACCAACCACCTAGCAAAACTATAGAACCACGCACACCACTCGGCCACCGACAGACCCCAAATGTTTTTTGCAGAATTTTATTTCTGTATAAATTACACATGTTAACATGGGGTTTTTTTAGCTTCAGTGATTTATTTACTTCTGATAACATTACATGGAGCAATCCTGCTTGGGATTTGTCAGTGGCTGAGTGGTGTACACGGTACAGTATATTTTTGAAAGGTGGTTGGTGCTGAAGGAAACTCTCTTTGTGTGGGTTCGAACACCTGCCATGCCATTGTAAATAAAACCAGTGTCCTTTCTTTATTCTATGGCACATGGGAAATTTGAAAAAGACACGCTCTCTCCACACATTCACTTACCAGCTATTGGCTTTATGAATTAAGGTTTTTTCGGGTTAAAAGAGTTAAAGTTTTACCTCTTTTATGCCCCTGCGACGAATAGTCGGAGGGCATATTGTTTTACTCTCTCCACCCACCCATCCATCCATCCATCTGCCCATCCATCCACATATAGGGTATATTGTTTGTCCTGCTAACCCCTCTCACAGTTTTCTAGCTAGAACCTTTTTTATTTCACAGGATGTTTATACATATACCAGAGGTGTGCATATTGCCAGGATTTTGATTTCCTGGAGTTTTTGACAAATTTACAGGCTGTTGAACTTGGTTAATTTTTGTAGAATTTCACCTGTATTGTGCGTGGTTTATGTGAGGTAGACTTTGTGAGTGCATCATATGTATCCTACAAACACAGCTCATGTATGAGTAACAAATCACAGTTTAACTTTCAACCTCCTGTGTCCATGTGCTGTAAGGGGGCATGCTTCAATATAGTTTATGTATATTCATTTGCATGTGTTCTCAACAAAGCATGATTATAATGCAGTGTCTTTATTTGTTTTGTGGACATCTAGTTAGCTCTGTTCTGCAGAATATGACTGAAATATTATGTGGATGTATTTATGTTTCAAAAGAGGCAAATAAATATAAGAATTGAAAAAATAAAACTAGAAGCCTCCCTCCCTCATTGATTTGAAAAATTAAATGCCTGTGAACCAAATGGATTGTTTTGTTTGGTCTAATAGGATTATACAATCAACAGCAAATGAGTCATTTTCCAGTCTTCTACAGTATGGCTGTCATGGACTGGTCGCTTTACATGGGTGATCAATTTTCAATGGACGCATTATTACATTTTAAACCCTAATTATAGGATAATCATCAAAAATTGTAATTACTAAAGCATCTGGTATAACCTGGTGTTTCATTAATTAAAATTTTCTAATGAGGATTTTTTGAATGAAGGTCCTCACCTGACTGATGTCGCATGTAATAGCCTTCCATTGCACACAGCCCAGGGTGACTACTTCGGCATATCTGGATGTTATCCTTTAGAGGCACTCCAATGCTGCTCTCCTGGATTCCGATGTCGACACACAGTTGAGCCTGCTTTCATCCCTATAGTTTAGAGTCAACAAGGAGAAGTCGGACCTGGTCTCTTCTCAGTGGGGATGGACTTCCGTACTCAGCTGAATACGTTTGTGGTTCCTCAGGTGAGGGCAGTGATTATCTTGGCTTTTGCCCTGGCTCTGACCCAGTCCACATCCGTGACAGCTCATAGTATTCTCCGGTTGGTTGGTCTGCTTGTGAAGGATCTCATTCCTTCAGATCAGCTGCATGTCAGACCTCTCCAACACTTTCTGCTCAGTCATTGGAGGCTGAATGTCGATCCTCTGGATCTGGTGCTTCAGTTACAAGCACCTCTCAGACCTTCTTCCCTTGACGGATGTTCAGTGGATTATGCAGAGAGTTCCATTGGACTTGCCCACATCTGATTGTTTCTGATGGCAGATGTCGCGATGTCAAATGGGGCACAGCATTGGATCCTCTAGGTCTTTCTCTTCACGGTGTTTGGGACCAGAATCAGGCAGCTCTTCATATCAACCATAAGGAGCTTCTTGCTCTTCTTCTGAGTTTCTGGGAGTGGATCGCCCACCCTTTCGACTTGTCAGGTCCTTTTGTTGTCCGACAATTTGTCAGTGGTTGCTTACATTCAGAACCAGGGTGGCATGCACTCATTTCCCCTGTACGAATTGGCACGGCATCTTCTACTGCTCACTCATGACATCAGCTCCAGGGTGGTGGTTCATCACATTCCTGGTCATCTGAATGTCCTAGCCGATTCCCTGTCCCGACAGGTCAGGATCATTACTACTGAGTGGATGCTTCACAGAGTTGTGTTCCAGCTGCTTTGCAATCTCTAGGGTCGTCTCCTCATCGATCTGTTTGTTGCCTGTTGGAACCATCAGGTGGACACATTCGTGTCCCCATGTCCAGATCCTCTGGCTCTTCCCATGGACGCTCTGTCACTTGATTAGAACAGTCTAGTCGGCTACTCCTTCCTGTCGGTTCCGATTCTACCTCAGGTTCTATCCAAGATTCGAACCTGCAGTTGTCAAATCATCTTGTTTGCTCCCCTGTCGCCACAGCAGGTGTGGATCAATCAGCTTCGCTCTCTATTGGTGGCGGTTCTGGTACATCTCCCTCTAGGCTGTGACCTTCTTTGTAAAAGTTCACCCAAGGAGGTTTCACGTTGGCCTGACTCCATTGTGCCTTCACGCAGATCTTTTGTCCAGTCCTGTCTGCTCCTTATAGGTTTTTTTCGAGACGAGCAGTGGGATGCATTTCTTCTTCAAGGTGGCACTCCACTGGTTTAGCCTATGTGGCTAAGTGGAAGGTCTTCTGTCGATGGTGTGCTGATAACTCTGCTGATCCTTCAATTACACAGACTGCAGAGTTTCTGGTATAGCTGTTTGATTCTCAGGGTCTTCAACCTGTTACCATCAAGGGGTACAGGTCTGTGCTTTTGGGGACCTTTTCGTATGTGGGAAAGTGTTGTATCGGCACTAATCCATGCCTCTCCAAGCTTATTTGGAACTTTTTTTTGAAAAGGCCTAGAGTTTTGTAGCTGACCCAAAGAAGGAATGGTGCTGCTTTGATGGGGGGAGAGGGGGGGGGCATTCAAACCATTATCCCAGGTGCATATGCATTTTCTCACATACAAGACAGCTTTTGCGTCAGCCAGAAGGGTTAATGAGCTTTGCACCCACTCTGTTGATCCGGCCTTTTTCAGGAGCTCCGCCAACAGTGTTACTTTTACCACCGAACGCCACCAATTGCTTGAAGTGATGCTTTGAAAGCCACCATTTTGATTGACACCATGAAAGTGAAAATTTCTATAGCTTTACAGTGGGGGATTTGATTTCTATCTTTCCCCAATTTCTTTGATAATCTATCGTTTAGCATAGAATATATGTATATAGGCAGCCAAGATTTATCTGGAAACAACTGTTAAGCCACCCACAGGATGTACTTTAATTTTATTTTTCTTTCTTTTTCGTCAGACCAAAATTTAAGGTACTTTCTCTTAACCACACTTACAAAGTTTGGCTCGCAGATAAGAAACCTGAAATACTCAGATGACCACTCACTTCCCATACTTCTATCCACATTGAGAACTATGCAGATTTTAAATTTTAAAAGAGTTTTATATTTTACGTGGCTGTTTCAACCCACTTATAAGAAAAACTGAAATCATGTTTGCAGAGAGGGAAAGGTTTCAAAATCAAATTTTTTTTTGTCCCAATATAACTAATATCCTGTAGAAATAGACAGAATGCGATGTGTGTTTGAATCGGTGGGTGTTTTACATAAGTAATGGCGTAGTCATATTTCTCGAGAGCCATCCCATGCATTAAAATTCAGTCAAATAAACAAATTTTAATTGTAATGTTTAAGCCCAAAGGTGAAGAGTCCATTTGTTTTGCTTGAAGCTGTATGATCAAATGGGTTGGTAAAAATCAAAACAACCTTGTTTTGGGAACAGACTAAATTACATTTTTGTTAAATATTTTAATTTTGAGCTACTTTTTAAATGCATCTTTCTGAAATTTTTGGAAATATAATCTCCAATGAAAACCACATCTAAAAATCTGTTTCAATACTAGGAAATTCCCAGTCTTAACGGCTGAACTCTGTGATGATGTTATAGGGCCAAAAATTAAAATTGCTTGGATTATTTGTAAAATCCTACCATATTGTTGGATTGGAAATTATAACTTGTTGGATTTTTGCATACTATAGAGCTACAAAAATTAGTAGGAGATGTCTGTTTTTCAGTGTTTTAATATAATGCCATTTTGGACGTTTTTATTTTTCTTTGAATTTTTGGCAGTGTCGGCCCTTTATCATTAACTGGTAGAGTGCTGGAAGTCCATATTTAGGCTTTATTCAGAAGTTCAGTTACTGCAACCTAAAGGGTTTAACCCTTTGATATTTCTGTATGTCTTATGACGTACGAAATCAAACAGCGTATTGGCACTTTGTGATCATTTGTTTTGTTATTATTTTTCATTTTTTTAAAGTTTTAACCTCAATTCCTATTTTCTCCCGAATAGTGCTCAGTGACAACTGTTGAGCCAAATGTTATTGCAGCTTAAAATACTAATATAATCCTGCTGTCAAGACTTCTTAACTGGTTGAAAGCCACTATCAGGGCTTTCAAAAAATGAGGATACTAGAGCAAAAGCCAACACTTTGCTTGCTTGTATTTCATATTCAGTCAAACGCGAATAATATTTTGTTTATATAAATTTGTTTTATTACAAATTATTGGAGAGTGCCTGTCGTCAGTCTCCAATAATTTTGTAATAAAACAAGTTTTGAATAACAAATTCAGACCACCAAAAATAATCTAGCCCCCAACCAGATAATCACTAATGTGAAAAATATTCTGTTATTTGTACTTTCCAATGTTTGACGTCGCATTTTGAAAAAAACGTTGAAGAAACTGTATTCCCGGTGAGGTTTGAATGTCAGGAAAGTCTCAAAGGGTTAAATTCAGTTGCTGTGCGTCATATTGTCTTTGAAGTGATATTATTTAGTCTGCAAGGATTTGCCTCATTACAATTTATAGGAGAGTGACCACAGGCACTCTTCTATAAATTGTAACAAGGCAAAGACGTGTGAGTAAATTTTGCTGGCCAAAAATAATTTAGAACTGTACCAGTTAAAAACGCTAACTTTGTGACAAGCACCCCTCCTTATAACTGTGAAAGATGCTCCTATGCATCCTGTTTTCACTTTTTAAAAATTCTTTCCATGATTGGAAGGAGCCAGATTTTAAGGGTTTTCATATAGATTTTTATTTTGAGTTCAGCTTTAAATGTATTGGAAATATAATCTGCAATAAAAACCATATCTAAAGATGTGTTGTAATAAAAGAAAATTCCCAACCATTATTGGCTAAACTCTGAGATGATGTCTGAGAGTAATCAAGTCCAAAATTAAATTGTGTTGTATATTTTTTTAAATATTAGTATGTTGCAGAGCTAAAAAATTTAGGAGCTACCTTTTCTAAATTTTTTCTCAGTTTGCACAACCATTATGTCTAGTTTGTTTTCAATATGCCAAGTGAAATTTTAATAAGAGAGTGGAAATGAACTCTGTAAAGATTTCAAGTTCAAAGTTACTTTATGACCGTGATCTCTAGCACAATGACCCCAAAATAAATAAATAAATAGGGTTTCTTTTTCTCATCATGCCCAAACCTCATGTCAAGTTTGATTTTTAGCTCAACCTGACAAAGTCAAGCTGAGCTATTGCCATCACTTCTCATCCGTCGATGTACGTACATACGTTAGTACGTACGTCCACAATTTCATTTGGCACACCTCACAGGTCGCATTTATGACCAGATTGCTTTGAAACTTGGTGTGCTTGTTTGGGGTGACCTCTAGATGGGAGCTATCAATTTTCTTCACTTTCCATCAAAAAATGTTGCCACGGCCACCGTTCTTAGAACTTAGTTTAGTCAGACCTCAATATTTCCCTTTGGCACACCCTACAGGGCACATTTATGATCAGATTGCTTTGAAACCTGGCATGCTTATTTGGGGTGACCTCTAGATAGGAGCTATCGATTTTCTTCCATTTCCATCAAAAAATGTTGCCACGGCCAACCTTCTTAGAACTTAGTTTAGTCAGACCTCAATATTTCCCTTTGGCACACCCTACGGGGCACATTTATGATCGGATTGCTTTGAAACCTGGCATGCTTGTTTGGGGTGACCTCTAGATTGGAACTATCGATTTTCTTCAATTTCCGTCAAAAAATGTTGCCGCGGCCAACGTTCTTAGAACTTAGTTTAGTCAGACCACAATATTTCCCTTTGGCACACCTTACAGGGCACATTTATGATTGGATTGCTTTGATACCTGGTATGCTTGTTTGGGGTGACCTCTAGATGGGAGCTATCGATTTTTTTCCATTTTCATCAAAAAATGTTGCCGTGGCCAACGTTCTTAGAACTTAGTTTAGTCAGACCTCAATATTTCCCTTTGGCACATTTATGATCGGATTGCTTTGAAACCTGGCATGCTTGTTTAGGGTGACCTCTAGATGGGAACTACCGATTTTCTTTCAATTCTGTCCATCAAAAAATGTTGCCACTGCCAACGATCTTTGAACTAAGTTTAGTCAGGCATCAGTATATTCCTTTGGCATACCCTACGGGACACATTTATGATCAGATCGGTTTGAAACTTTGTTTGCTTATTTGGGGTTACCTCTACCTTGCTTTGAAACCTGGCATGCTTGTTTGGGGTGACCTCTAGATTGGAGCTGTCGATTTTCTTCCAATTCTGTCCATCAAAAAATGTTGCCACTGGCAACGATCTTTGAACTAAGTTTAGTCAGGCATCAATATATTCGATTTTCTTCCAATTCTGTCCATCAAAAAATGTTGCCACTGGCAACGATCTTTGAACTAAGTTTAGTCAGGCATCAATATATTCCTTTGGCATACTCTACGGGGCACATTTATGATCAGATAGGTTTGAAACTTTGTTTGCTTATTTGGGGTTACCTCTAGATGGGAGCTATTGATTTTCTTCGATTTCCGTCAAAAAATGTTGCCACTGGCAATGACCTTCGATGAACTTAGTAAAAACTTAGTGCAGTTAAGCATCAATATTTCCATTTGACACACCCTGCAGGGCACATTTAATATTAGATCACTTGCAAACTTGGTGTGCTTGTGTGGGTTGACATCTATATGGGAGCTGTCGATTTTCTTCCATTTCTGTCAAAAAATGTTGCCGCTGACCTTTGAACTTAGTTTAGTCAGACCTCAATATTTAACTTTAACACACCCTTCAGGGCACATTTATGATCGGATCACTTTGAAACTTGGTATGTGTGTTTGGGGTGACCTCAAGATCTAAGCTATTTTTTCATTTCCATAAAAAGTTATTGTCGTTATCACCAGCCTTTGAACTTACTGCATTTGTGCATCAACTTATCCCTTTTGCCCTCTCTGTAGGGTATATTTATGAATTTCCATAAAAAACCCCCAAAAACCATTGCCACAAAGCAATGACCTTCTACTTAGTGCATTTGTGTATTAACATCTTCCTTTGGCATGCCTCAGAGGGAACATTCATTATCAGGTTGTTTTGAAACTTTGTATGCTTATGCAGGGTGACAAAGATAGGAGCTATTGATTTTCTTTTCATTTTTATCAAAAACTGTTGCTGTTAGCAACAATCTTTGAATTTATTGCATTTGTGCATCAACATTCTTTGACATGGCCTACAGGCCACATTTATCATAGGATTGTTTTTGAACTTGGTGTGCTCATTAGTCAAGAACTTTAGATAAGAGCTGTTGATTAGCATTCATTTCTGTGAAAAAAGTTGCCATTTACATTAACCTCTGAACATACTGCATTTGTGTATCAACATTCTTCCTTTAGCCAGTCTTACAGTTTACATTTAAAAATGCATGGATTACTCTGACGTTGTGCACACACAATGCTGTTATGTTGAAATTTCATCAAATAACATTAGTACCAATGATCTTCAATTTTGCCATTTCATTTATAACTTACCAAGTTCAGATTTGTCAAGTTGAGCTACAGTGTCATTGACACTTTCATTTATTGGTCAAGCGGAATTTAATTTGAGTGTGGAAACTTACTCTGCCTACGGAAGGACAGGCATCACCATGACTGTAAAAAATTTCAGGGAGATAAAAACTTCCGAAAGATTTGAATGTTATAGGATGGTACCAGAAATGCTGTACCTGCCTTTAAACTTTGAAGTTTTCTTTGTTTTTGAGGCTGTTGTTGGTATTAATGCCCCATGTAATGAACCAAAAGGAGAGAGATTTGAGAATAAGTCTTGCTCTGAAAATATGGCTATGGTTTTGAAAAAGAATAAGAACAAATCAAAAAAGTGTCATAAAATCTTTCATATTTCAAACAGTTGAAGCATCTTTTGAAAACCCTGGAAATGAAAATAGCACAAAATAATGTGGGTCCAGTTATGAATCGAAAAGTTGTTAAAAATGAAATGATTCAAGTGCAGAGGTGACCGGTTGGTTGGGAAAGTTGGAAGAGACAGTGGTCGGAGCTGGCCATATAGTTTTTAAAAACATATGTAAATCCCAACATTTGGAAGTGGGCCATGCTTATATTTCAGACATGATATGACTCAACTTGGATACTAATGCAACATAAGCCCAAACTCATTTGAGGTTAAAATTATGAGTCAAGGTCACTGGAGTCATTGAGCCCATTTTTTTTTAGGCGTGGCACTGTCATTCCGTTTGACCATCTATAGATGGCATTGGTTTCTGCTCGCTAATTATAGTTCTGCTTGGCTGATCAAAACCAAACTTGACATGTGGGTTTGGCATGATAAGAAGAAGAACCCTATTTATGTTTTGGGGTCATTGTGCCCAAAATGAAGGTCAGAGTGACCTTGAAATTAAAATTTTTCCAGGAGTTTGTTTCTGTTTTCCATTTAACATTCTGCTGGATCGCTTGAAAGAGAACTTGACATATGGGTAGGGTATGATGGGAGGACGAATCATATATATTCTGGGGTGCCTGTTCCAGAAGTCAAGGACTCTGACTTTGAAATTGATATTTTTTTAGGAGTTGGTTTCCACTCTTAAATTAAAATTTTGCTTAGCCACTTCAAACAGAGCTTGACCCATCAGTTGGGTATGATGAGCAAAAGAACTCTATGTATTTTGGACTCCCTATGGCAAAGCTCAATAACTCTGTGACCTTTAACTTAGAAATTTTCCTGGTTTCCGCTCTCTCTTTAAAGTTCCACTTAGGCAGTAAAAACCAAATTTGACGTGTGGGTCCAGACCGATGAAAGGAAGAGCCCCATATATTTTGGGTTCATTGTGCCAAAGGTCATGGTCACAGTGACTCTTACTTGAAATTGGTTTCTGTTCCTCAACTTTAGATATTGGCATGGTTTCTGTATCCGGGCCAATATTTACGGGGGATGAACCACTCTCAGTGAACCTGTAGTTTAAAAACTCTAGCAAATAACGTTTTGAAATGTTCCAGTGCATTCTTGGGCTTATACAGGGTTTCTGCTAGGGGAAAATATGTGGGTCCGGTAGTTTAAAGCAAGTGAAACTCAGACCCCGAAGGCGTCTGTCGCATGTGTCAAAGGCACATGCGTATAGAGGGAGGTTTGGGGTTCTTCCCCCCCAAGAAAATTTTGATTTTTAGGTGCTCTCTGGGGGCATTCTGGTCGCTCAAATGCTGAATAATTGATGTGGAAAATATGTATTTTTTCCTCCTACAATTCTCTAAATTCCCAGGGGACACACAATACTACATCTGGTCGGAGGTTTCATAAAAATACAAACCCAAAACAACACAAAATCCACGAACAGTGACTGAGCTTTGTTTACAACGGCTTGTGGTAATATTCAAAAAGAACCATGAAGCGGACGTGTGACGTCATGCACATGCAATTACCGTACTGACTCAGGTAGAAGCCCAGGGGTGCTTTGTAAGCATGTTAATCAGCACTGCAACCACCCCCTTGAAAACAGACAAACATAGTCTGTTTAAAAATAGCTGTTTTTTTAAATATGTACATTTTTTACGAATAAAACAAAATATAGCTTCACACAAACTCAATAAAAACATTCATAATATGAAGACCAGATGAAATTTAAACAGCAAAATATGAATAACAATATAGTTGCCTCCCTTGGCAACATTCGAAAAATGTATTTTACACTGAAGGTCATAACTTCACATCTTGCAGGGCACAATGAGTTGTGCATGCTCGAAAGTGGCAGTGTTCTTTCACAATGAATTGTGCACTGCTCGAAAGTGGCAGTGTTCAATCAGTATTTTTCTAATGATATTGAACCACTGTGAAAACTTTGAAAACTATATGTTGTGGGCGTGTTTCAGACAACTACTGACAACAGCCTGCACACTCATTTGAAACAAGTGACAGCTTCCAAAACAAGTACATCATTTATCGCTCAAAATAAAAGCCAGCGATTTCCGACCAAACACAACAATTTGAGTCCAAAATTTTATAGGCGACGTTTACGATTTGAACTTTCTTTCCCCCTCTCGTCTGGGGGTTATAAGGTATCAGGTTGTCGTCAGTAATAGTAGGCATAGTATACAACATACTTATGCCTATATTACGTGGAAACAAAGGATCCCGAGTGTCATTACGATACAGCATTGTACTCAACATTTTAACCACCAGCTTTTCTGACTGATCATAGTATGATCGACGGGGGGAATGGGTCCGGTCGACAGACCTGCTGCCGGTCTAGCGGAAACTTTGGCTTATATGATTTTTAGTATTAAAAATTGTGTGCAATGAAAAAGAATTTTGTAAGGGGATACTTTCATATATGTGTCAAGGTCACTGGACACCCATGGGCCATTGAATTAAATTTTTTTTTGAATTCTGAGAAACCCTGTTGGCTTTCTGAATGAATATTACTCATCAAAAAACTGTGCAAAGACAAAATTTGAAAGTGGATCTGGCTTGTACCTCAGACGTTAAAAGTCAGTGGAGATTAAAAATGTGAGTCAAGATCACTGTAATCGCCCAAGAGTCATTGTGTGCATTTTAAAATTATTCTGGATATTGTGTTTAGTGATCACTTTCCATCCATCAGTTGTCTGTCCATCTGGCATAAACTTTACATTATC
Source organism: Pictodentalium vernedei (assembly GCA_031216915.1). NCBI lineage: Eukaryota > Metazoa > Mollusca > Scaphopoda > Dentaliida > Dentaliidae > Pictodentalium > Pictodentalium vernedei. The sequence goes on along the minus strand of CM062295.1, from coordinate 605,876,629 downwards.
AACTTCTGAGAAACTACTTGGCCAAATTGAACCAAATTTGATATGCATGTTCCTTATCATATGCCAACTGAAAGTATGGGAAACCAAATTCTTATCAGCCTACCTCACAATTGTTTACTACAGGCTTGCACTACAGTGGAAGTCCCTAACTCGGAAAATATACTCTCTATTTTGATCTTTCCCAAACTATTTGGGAAAGAAAAGTGGTGCAAAAGCACCAAGAAAAAATAAGCCAAAACTGGGTCGAGTGCTACCGGCGCACTCCCTGTAGGGGACGCTCTTCTCCTAGTACAGATCTACGGCTTCCGGTACCAGTGAGCAGACATGTAACCAATGACTCATTCTTTTTTCTTCTGCCATCTTTGGAAGATGTGCATTCATTTGCATTAAGAAACAGTGATAATTCAACTTGTTGATAATGGTTACCTGTGACTAGAATTATGGATCTGATGATTGTATTATAACTGGACTGTGTTTTATATATTCTCGTTATTAAATTCAACCACATTTTAATTATTTCTTTATATGCCCGTCATTTTTTGACAGACGTATTATGTTATGGTGTTGTCTGTCTGTCTGTCTGTAAATAATTTTGTGTCACCTTCTCCTCCAAAGGTTTACATGCTATATTGTTCAAACTTCACAAACATGTTGATCAGTAATTGTCGTTGTGCATGTGTTAAGAGCAGGTAACTCCTGTTTTGTATTTCCAGAGTTGTGCCCCACTTTTAGTACTTGAAACATCACAGTATTGTGTTGCCTACTCCCTCAACATTTTACATGCTATATTGTTCAAACTTTGCACACATGGTGATCACCATTTGCTGTTGTCATGTGACAAGATCAGGTAACTCCATTTGTATTTCCCGAGTTATGACCCTTTTAGTACTTAAAACATTACAGTATTGAGTCGCCTTCTCCTTCAGCATTTTACATGCTATATTGTTCAAACTTTGCACACATGTTGGTCACCAATTGCCGTTGTGCATGTGACAAGAGCAGGTAACTGTTTTGTATTTTCAGAGTTACGCCCCCTTTTAGTACTTGAAACATTACACTATTGTGTTGCCTACTCCTTCAACATTTTACTTGCTTTATTGTTCAAACTTTGCACCCATGTTGATCATCAATTGTCATTGTGCATGTGACAGGAGCAGATAACTCCATTTTATTTTTAAACGATGAGAATCCTCACCCTTTATAGCTGTTATGATCCTCAAAATGTCCTTTTCCTTGATGCCACCTATCGTCAATCGTTATCAATGAAGTTAACCTGTCATTGAATGGACGCTACCATTGTAAACGGCATGGAGAATCTTCTGCACCTAAAAATTGTTTGCATTTCCATTCTGCATACTAAAATTGCACAAAAACAATATGAAATGTGTGCACACAAGCATACAATTTGAAACCCTTTACCCGAGACAAGGCAGGGGAATGGGCAATGATTGGAGGAGGGACAGACATAATCGAGTCAACAAAACTTTCAAACTTTACCCCAGAGAAACTTGTGCATTTTCCAATTTTGACGGGCGTATCTTGCCCCGCTAGGCTGTGCTCTTGTATATTCTCCGTGTTTGCGCGTGACTTTCGTGTACCGTATGGTTTAGACATTATTGATTCGTTGATAAATTTATGTTATCCTTTTGGATATTATTATTATTGGAGTTAGGTGTGAGTGGGGGGGGGGGGGGGGCTGTAAGGGCAGGATTTCTGTTTTTTGAGTCCCTGTCGGGTGTCAGGGTTCAGTTGTGTAACCACCGGTGCTTTAATTTCTGCCACCTTTCTCTCATAGTTGAGAGTTTTCTACTTCTTTCAAGATCTGTTGAGTTCACATTTTCTTCTACTGCTCTCACCTCTGTTATGCCCAGGACTTCCTTGTGGGCAAAGCCTTTTGCTCATGCATGTGGACGATTCCCATGCTTCTTGTTCCACTTGTAATGAGTGTTGTTCAGATAAACCCTGTGGGCTCTTGAGAGTCTTGGTCATCCACATTTTGGGCTTCTGTGAACTGTGTTGTGCGTTCTCAGGGTCATTCCTCCTGCACCTGTGGGAAAGGGGAACACTGTCGTTCAGAGCCTCCCAACACGACCATGTCTGGTGAGAGTTATACTCCCTCCGTGGGGTGGTGGATGTGCAATCTTTCCCTGTTGTGGATACTGCCGGAGCTGTTGAGTTGTCTGGTGAAGAGATGTCTGGTTCCGGGACTGTGGTCCCCCTCATCTGAGAGTGTCACTAGGGTTGTGACTCCTCCTTTGGAGCCAAGCTTGGTTGCTCTCTCCACCTTTCCACCGGTTTCAACAGCAGCTCCCAACATATCTGCTGCCACTGCTGTTCCATCTGCAACATCTTTGGTCACCAGTTCAGCCGGCCTCGGCTTATCCCTGCAGGGGTCTGTAGAGATGTCTGGTAGTATGGACGTGGGATATCGGCCTCAGCCTTTCCTGACATCAAATCGGCAAAGTTAGAAGGAACTGCCAGCCGAACCCTCTGTTGTGGTCTCTCAGCCGTCGAGCCCACAGGTTTTTCATTGGATTCAGATGTTCATGGTGGGATCACCATGGACTCTGTTGCGTTTCCGTCCATGCAGTCTGGTCCTACGGCCAGTTTTGCGGGACCAACAGCCTGGAGCCTGGACCTTCTGTCCCTCAGAGGTCCACGGCAACTTTCCGGAGTTCCTGCACTTCAGATCTCATACCCCTCTATGGGTATCGATTCAGATGTTTCTGCTGCCGCCCGTCACCCTGCATCGGGTGTTCTAGAGGATCGTGACCCTTCACTGGTTGAAAGTGTCAGGAGTGAAGCCACTTTGCCGGGTCGTTCCCAGGTCGAACCAGCTGACACGGACTGTGAGCTTAAAGAGGCCCTCTCCTTGCTCACGCAGGTTCTTTCTGAGAGCCTTCCTGTTGCCCCCAGCGAGGCTACTAGTGGTTTTTAGGACCCCCTGCGGTGCCACCTCGCGGGATTGGAAACAGGCCACTTTCTGATCCCCCCTGGTTTGCCTACACCATGGGAGGCATCGGCTGGTTTGCCTGTGATGGGCTATGTGTCTTCCGACATGGGTCAGACATACCTGACATCGAGAGCCAACAGTCTTCTGACTTGGGGGCAGCTCTTGACTTTGTGCTTGAGTTCCTTCCGGATCTCAAACCATCAGACCTCCCGATGGTGTCAGCCAGGCCACGGTCCTTGGTTGCGTGCCTACAGCCTGTGGAGCAATCTTCTTCTGGGCACCTTTGACCATGCCAGTCAGTACAGGTGGTTGAAGCATTTGCAGCTTTGGACTCGAAGCTGAGTTCCAAGACCATGAAGACTTCGTTCATCACCAGGGCTGATACCTTTTTGCCTCCAGTGCGTTATCATTCCTATGATTCCGCCAATCCGTCAGTCTGCTAGACTTTGACGGTTTTGGACCAGGACTCCGCCTCCCTCGGGCTTTCCAGCCCAAGTCCACCATTATTCCTATGACAACTCTGGAGTCCCAACATTCCTGTTGGGCTTAACGTGAGAGATGCTGGGCATGCTTTCTTTCTCAGATCACGTCATCTTGACTTTGGCTGCTTATCTGCCTCCAGGTAAGTTTGACGACGTACAGTCTCCTTTGCTTGTGATTTCCAAGGTGCTTATGCATCTTACTCACATGCATGCCTGTAACAAGGCTAACTTGGAATTAGTTCATTGGGACGCTCCCTTCCTGGGGGCAGCGTGCTGCTCTTCGATCTGCTTCTTTGGCGGGTCTGCGACTATTCCCTGGTTCCGTGGCGACAGTCCGGGATGACATCCTGCATCATTTGAAAGATCAGCTGCTGCTTCGCCAGCTTGATCAGCCTTCTGTTGGAGGCCAGGGCCATTCAAAACCTAACAAACGCCCTTCTGCTTCCTCTGTGAAGCCAAGGGCTGATCCTCCTGCCGCCACTTTTACTTCTTACTCACGTGGTAAGGGTAAGCGTCGGCAGACTAGAGGGAGGATCCTTCATCTAATAGAGGAGGTGGTTTCTTGCCATGGCTCGAAATGAAGGTCCTCACCTCGATTCATCCCAGGTTGGAGGAAGGATATCAGAGTTTGCATACCATTGGTCCACAATCACATCCGATCCTTGGGTGTTAGATGTTGTTCGGTCTGGGCTGCAAATATCCTTCCCGGAGACACACCTCTTCAACACAAGTTCCTTCAGACCTTTCACGTCAGGAACTTCTGATCATGGAGATAGACAATCTCCTGTCAAACGGGGGGCGGGGGGGGGGGGGGGGGGGGGGGGGGGGGGGGTAGTCAAGAACATTCATTCAGTGGGATTTTATTCCCGCCTGTTCTTGGTGCTGAAGAAGGATGGCCGACTCCAACCGGTTATCAGTCTGAATATCCAGAACCAGTCTATCATTGCCCCCAAGTTCAGCATGGAGACTTGCAGGTCGGTTCGCCACTCCATTCACCAGGAAGATTTCGCTTCCAGCATTGACCTGCGAGACGCTTACTTTCATGTTCCCATTTATCGGACATTGCGAAAGTATCTCAGGATCACTTTTCCGGGGCAAGTTTACCAGTTCAAGGCCATGCCTTTCTGCCTCAACATGGCTCCTTGGGCCGTCACCCAACTGATGTCGCATGTGATAGCCTTCCATCGCACACAGTCCAGGGTGACTACTTTGGCGTATCTGGATGACATCCTCCAGTGACACTTCTGGAGTCAGATGTCAGCACACTGTTGAGCCTGCTCACATCACTAGGGTTCAGAGTCAATGATGAGAAGTTGGATCTGGTCCCTTCTCAGTTGTTTTGTCATCTGGGGATGGACTTCTGTACTCAGCTGAATACGGTGGTGGTTCCCCAGCCGAGGGCTGTGATTCTCTCTGCTTTCACCCTGACTCTGTCCCAGTCCACATCCTTGACAGCTCAGAGTATTCTCCGGCTGCTCGGTCTCTGCAGTTTGGTGATGGATCTCATTCCTCTAGGTTGGCTGCATGTCAGACCTCTCCAACCCTTTCTGCTCAGTTGTTGTGGAGTCCGAATGTCAATCCTCTGGATCTGGTGCTTCAGTTACCAGACTCTCTTCATCGTCACCTTCTACCCTGGGCGGATGTTCAGTGGATTATGCAGGGAGTTCCATTGGACTTGCCCACGTCTGATCATGTTCTGACAGCAGATGACAGCGATCTCGGATGGGGTGCAATGTCGGATCCTCTAGCTCTTTCCCTTTATGCATTATAGGGACCGGGATCAAGCAGCTCTCCACATCAACCAGAAGGAGCTTCTTGCTCTTCTTCTGAGTTTCCAGCAGTGGATCCCCAACTAATCATCAGGTCCTTCTGTTGTCTGACAATTCGACAGTGGTCGCTTACATTCGGAACCAAGGCGGAACGCACTCGGGGCCCCCATGTATGAATTGGCTCGGAATCTTCTACTGCTACTGCTAGCTCAGGATGTCGACGCCAGAGTGGTGGTTCATCACATTCCGAGTCGTCTGAACGTCTTAGCCGACTCCCTGTCCTGACGGGGCAAGGTCATTTCCACCGTGTGGATGCTTCACAGGGCAGTGTTCCAGTTGCTTTGCGATCTCTGGGATCGTCCCCACATCAATCTTTTTGTGACCTGTTGGAACCATCATGTGGACACTCTCATGCCCTGTGTCCAGATCCTCTGGCTTTCACCGTGGACACTCTGTCACTCGATTGGAATGGTCTAGTTGGCTACACCTTCCTGCCGATTCTGATTCTGCCTCAGGTTCTAGCCAAGATACGAACCTGCAGTTGTCAAACCATTCTGATCGCACCCCTGTCACTTCAATGGGTGTGGATCAAGCAGCTCCGCTCTCTGTTGACAGCGGTTCCGGCATGTCTCCCTCTACGTCGCAACCTTCTTTGCCAAGGTCACTTGAGGAGGTTTCACGTCAAACCCGACTTCATTGTGCCTTCATGCATATCTTTAGTCAGGTCCTGTCTCCTCTGTAGAGGTTTTTCGAGATGATCAGTGGAATGCATTTCTTCTTCAAGGTGGCAATCCACTCGTTCAGATTCAAGTTTGTTCAAATCAGGTCCCTGGTTTCATATTTGGGCTCTCTATTGGAACCCAAAGATTAACTTCATACAATAGGAGGAGATTTCTTCAAAAGTCATCTTCTTCAGATCCACCAGTCACAATTCATTTATATTTGTATTTGGTATGTAACATCTCTAGGGGGATCAGATTCAGAATTGTTCAATTTGACAATTCGAGTCCCTGGTTTAGAATTGTGGCTCTCTGTCTATGGTGTGTGTGTTTGTGGGGTGGGGGTGGGGGGAGGGGGTATAGGTGTTAGGTTCAAGTTTGTTCAAATCCGTTCCTTAGTGTTTCTCCATAAAATTTCCCTTTCAAACAACCCTTGGAAGTTTGGCAGTGCTTGTCTGCAGCTCATAGAATTCAAAGCCATCTTGACAAAGACCTATGATAACTATGATAATAATCATCTGACATGGACAGCAGAGTTATGAATAATTTCCTGACTTCATTCCTCTGTAGTGTTGATGACTAACTTAATATGACCCAAAATACTTCTTTGAACCACTCTTGTTTAAATGACTTCTTCAGATCCGTCAGTTTGAATCTATTGATATTTGGTATGCAGCATCCTTAGTGAGGTGAGATACATGGTTTGTTTGGTTCAAATTTAGACTCACTATGGAAACTCGAATTTCCAATTTGAGGGAAAAATTTATAAAATCTTCTTCTTCAGATCCACCAGTCAGATGGATTTGATGATTGGTATATAGCAGCCTTAATTGGTTAAGATTCAAGTTTGTTCAAATAAAGTCCCTGGGGTCATATTTGGGCTCTATGTGGAAATTTGTACTTTAACTTAGTGCAATATGAGGAAATATTCTTTAAAATCTTCTCAGTCAGAATCTTTTTATATTTTAATTGTAGTATCTTTAGTTCAAATCAAGTCCATGGGTTCATATTTAGGCTCCCTATGGCAACCTAACTTTTAACTTAATGTAATATGGGGAAATTCCTGTGAAAATCTTCTGCACATCCACTAGTCAGAATCTTTTGTTATTTTATACGCAGCAACCTTAAGAGGTTCATATTCATGTTTGTTCAAAGCAAGTCCATTGGGTCATATTTGTGGCTGCCTGAGAGAGCCTGAATTTTAACTTTGTGCTGTATGAGGAATATTCTTCAGGCCCACCAGGTGGAATCTTTTTGATATTTGGTTTATATCAGGCCTGCACAAATGGAAAATTAAGGCAACCTATTTATGGGTTACCCTAATTTATTTTTATATGCCCGTTTTGAAAAAACGGGTCGTATTATGGTATACCGCTGTCCATCTGTCCGTCCGGTCACATGTCGTTCGATAACTCAAGAATGCTATGAGAGATTTTCGTGATTGTTGGGTAGGTGGAGTATATCGATGGAGGGAAGCTCCCTTTCATTTAGTGTCGCTGTTCAATTAGTCATTCCAGAGTTATGGGACTTTATTACTTAGAAAATTGTTGATTTTTTACACGTACGATAACTCGAGAACGCTTTGAGAGATTTTCGTGATTTTTGGGTAGGTGGTGTATATCGATAAAGGGAAGCTCCCTTTCGTTTAGTGTTGCCGTTTGATTAGTCATTCCAGAGTTATGGGACTTTATTACTTAGAAAATTGTTGATTTTTTACACGTCGTATGATAACTCGAGAACGCTTCGAGAGATTTTCACGATTTTTTGGTAGGTGGTTTATGTTGATGGAAGAAAGCTCCCTTTTGGTTGGTGTCGCGGTTCGATTAGTCATTCCAGAGTTATGGGACTTTATTTTTTTTCACATGTCGAACAATAACTTGAAAATGCTTAGAGCAATTTTCAGGATTTTTTGGTTGCAAGTATATACTGATAGGAGGAATCTCCCTTTTGATTTGTGTCGCTGTCTGATTTGTCATTCCAGAGTTATGGGACTTTATTCATCAAAATATAGGCAATTTTCCACATGTTGGACTTTGAGCAATTTTCATGATTTTTGGTGGCAAGTATATGTAACCTGACAAGTACACATGTATATTCATATTGTGTGGTTCCCTCTTGCAATTAATAAGGGGCATATCATGCGCTCATGGTGCAGCTGTTTATTACCCTTTACCCAATGAATCGGCTGCATCTGCCCGTGTAATGTGCAAATTCAGCAGTTGAAAAAATATTATATTTTTATACTGTACCAATGACCCAGACATAGCTGGTGCTAACTCTTAAAAATATAGGGCCAAACACAAATTTTGCCCCCCAATCCCCAAAATTTGCATCTAAAACCAAAGAAATCATGTCCTGAATGGCCCTCCATACTTCACCTCTACTGCGCATGCGCAGTGTCAAGGACGTCCCGAAATTGGCGCCATTAATCATTCTTTGTTTGGCCCTTCATCAGTTAACATCTGACTGATCTTTGTGCTTGTAAATCTCAGTTTAAATGATGCCAGACACATAAATATTAGTGAAATGGTGATTCTAAGGAGGATATAGAAGGAGGAGAGGAAAAATGAGTGACAGAAAATAATCAGGGCTGTAACTTGAAATTTTTTAATGAAATTATGTTAAGTTACCTATTTTCGAGGCAACAGCCTGTTGTGGTCATTCTTGTTATCAAGTTACAATGCTTGTTCAGTGTTTTCCTCTCTCCCTTTCCTTTAAGTCCCCTCTGGCTATTCTCCCATGCTTTTGGCATATTTTCTGTAATATTATTACTAAAATTTCTTGGGAGTTTTAGCTGGATAACAGAATGTATTCTGTTCTTTTCCCCATGTATACGTCTTCACTTATGGGTGGTTAGGCGTAGTGTTCTGCATCTACCATCTGATGTTCTGCAGTTTCTTCCCTGGAAGTCTCTGTTTTGCATCAGATAGTGTATTATTGGTAACTGATTTCGGGCCAGGGTTCCTGGAGTCTTGATCTGGTGTTTTTACACTTATTGTTTACATTTCCAACAGCCCTCTGTGTGAGGGGGGATTTCTTGAAAATAATATCTTGATGTTATTTTAATCATAACTAGATACATTATTATTGTTCGTAAGTGTTGCATAAATTGTTTAAAATATTTTTAGAATTTTTGTCCACACTTAGGCTTGGGATCCATTGGGGCTCAATGTTACTTTTCAGAAACTTGGGCTGTTCTGAAAAAATATTTTTTCAAAATTTTTTGATTTCAATTATTTTTTCTATGTTAATGGATCATGTTATTATGTATTTTGATTGTCAGGGGTTGGTGCGAGTACTAGGACTTTGTTTTCTTTTCACGTTGAAAGGATATTGTTCAATTGTAATAAGAGGAAATCTTTCTCTGACTTTCATAATCATTGTATAATGTAGTCAGTGTACTCGCACTAACTCCGGTTCTCTATGTGTTAATTTCGATGACAACATGGGAAGAGTGTGTCACGGTATGTTAGTGGGGAATTGGCCATTCCGGTCCTTTCCCCGCAGGGTCACTCTATTTTATCAATCTCTATTTCAGACGATCATGATCAGGGTGATGTATCCGTGATGTCTTCCAAAAGTGTGCCTCCGTCGTCACAATCAATGAAGAGCTAGCGGAAAAGTGCTCATGTAAATACGTCAATTGCCTAAGAGGACCCTAGTAGGTTCGACGGCCTTTGACGTCCGCTAGCTCGCCCGGTGTAGCGTCCATTCATCGAATGGTTCGGCAGCCGGGTTCGTCCGTTGCGGTCTAGAAAGGAGTTTTGGGTGATGCGAGCACTATAAAACAACCAAGTGCACACCCAGTGACGGCAGATTAGAGGGGAGTACGGAGGAAGCCTTTTAGTCCGGTTCATAGCTCGTCCAGGCCCATCCGGGCTGCGAGCGAGAGAGGCCCCTCTCTCATACATCAACATCTGGTCCCAGATGTTGTGGTACAAAATGTTTCGCATTCGGAGCATACGTCCGCCGCTCGGGACGCTCCGTTATATAGATAGTCCGGAGAGACTGTCAATAAGGCTTCCTCATTCTCATGGCAGCGCACACGACCGCACCTTGGCTACGTGACCTCCGATATCCAGTCAACTTCGCCAATCAGAGAATCCTCGGCGACTAGGTCACGCCATCCGATAGCCAGGGACACTAGGCCTGGAGACTCCGGACGTTCGCATAAGAAAGTATGCGGGAGTCAACGTGCACGGAGCTTCCAGCGGCAAAGCATCGTAAGACCGCTTCTGCACAGGCCTCGGTGACGGACGTGCTATCCCAAATAGCACAGCTTATCGCAGCATCCCAGCAACGACAGAATCTCTGTCGCATCGTGTAATATCCGACAACGCTGGGTCGGGACGCTCCGCGGAAGCATCAGGTGCGGACGTCCGAAAATTTCATACGGTCCAACAGGATGACGAAAGGGATTCAGAGGATTTCGAGCTTTCCCTTTCGGAACAACATAAGCTGTTGTATATGTCATCCGACTTCATCTTCTAGAGGTTCTTCGTCGGACCAGAAAGCTGCGATACCGGATAAGAAACTGATAGCGTCGGTGGACATAGAAATTTTTGGTTCGGTTCAGGGACATCGTCCCTCAGTTCCGACACAGTCCAATAATGTCTCAGATACTTTCGATTTATTGAATGACGCTATATATATTTTTATATGCTTGCTATTTACAAGCATGTCTGGTTTCTTGTTCGCAAAATTTCTGAGATGTCTTTCAAAAGTGTGCCTCTGTCGTCATAGTTAATGAAGAGCTAGTGGCAATTAGTGCTCATGGATTACGTCAATCGCCTAAGAGGTCCCTAGTAGGATCGACGGAGTTGACATTCGCTAGCTCACCCGGTGTAGCGTCCATTCATCGAATGGTTCGGCAGTCGGGTTCGACCGTTGCGGTCTAGGAAGGAGATTTGGGTGATGCGAGCACTATAATAGACTTTAGTACACACCCAGTGACGACGGATTAGAGGAGAGATCAGAGGAAGCCTGTTAGTCTGGTTCCTAGCTCGTCCGGTCCGTCCGGGCGGCGAGCGAGAGAGGTCCCTCTCTCGTGCAACAACATATGGGACCGGATGTTGTGGTACAGACATTTCACATTCGGAGCGTATGTCCGCCGCTCGGGACGCTCCGTTATATAGACAGTCCGAGTGACTGTCGATAATGCTTCCTCATCCTCACAACAGCGCACACGACCGCACATTGGCTACGTGACCTCGAGTATCCGGCCAGCTTCGTCATTCAGTGATTCCACGGCGAACAGGTCACGCCATCCGGTAGCCAAGGGACATGAGGCCTGCACACTCCGGTCGCTCGCATTATAGAAGTATGCACGGGGTAACGAACACGGAGCTTCCAGCGGCAATGCATCGTAAGACCGCTTCTCCACAGGCCTCAGTGACGGACGTGCTATCCAAAATAGCACAGCTTATCGTAGCATCCCAGCAAACGACAGATTCTCGTTCGGATCAGGAATAATCCGACGGCGCTGGGTCGGTGCGTTCCGCTGTTGCATCAGGTACGGACGACCGAACACTTCATAGGGTCCGACAGGATGGCGAAAGGGATTCGGACGATTTCGAGCTTTCCCTTTCGGAACAACAGAAGCTTCCATACATTCTTCCGGCATTATCTTCCAGAGGTTGTTCCGTCGGACTACATTGCTGCGATGCTGGATAAGAGACTAATAGCGTCATTGGACACGGAGTTTTGGATCGGTTCAGGGACATTGTCCCTGAGTTGCCGACACAGTCCAATAATGTTAGAACATTCGAATTATTGAACGACGCTATATATAAGCTTGCTACCAACATGCTAGTCTAGTTTCTTGTCCGCAATGCTCTATTCTGCCTTTCGTGAATTCTAGGAAAATTATTTTTTTATTGGCAGAACTGGGCATACCGAGAGTTCCTTTGCGTCTAAGACGGCGAGGCTGAAGACTGGGAATTATCTTTTTCGCCGTCTATGTCAATTCCAACCACGATGTTGGAAACGACAATGATGTATAATAGACTTAACTTAGACGCATTATCATACGTACACCACCTTACTGAGGCGTTATCATTACGTCTTCAAGAGAAAGAATTCCAGGGTATGATCCTCAATGAGATTTCTTTCAGGGGCAGTAGTTTTTCCACGTATAACTCCGCCCTTCAGTGGCAACCTGGAGTTGGTTAGACGTGACGCAGCCCTAGCTACATCCACGCGCGTGGATAGTAAGGTGATGGACTCTCTCAGAGTCGCTTCGGTCTCGGAGAAGCTTCTCTTCGACGGCAACCTTTCAGCAATCTTGAATTGCTCGATATACACGTTCTCTTGTCAATGAAGTGTAACAAGAGATTCAGACGTGGGCAAACATTCGGTGGTTGACTCAGAGAGTTCCACTGTAGTTGCCGGATCCGAGTTTTTTCGATTATGACGGATGCCAGTCAAACAGGTTGGGACACAATTTTGATCCCAACGGATTCGAAGTGCCAGGGTCTTTGGGTTCCGCAGTTTTTAGGCAAGCACTTAACTTCCAAGGAAGAATATTATTTTGGCTTGCACTACGTCATTGGATGAATTTTATTCAGAAACGCATGTTCAAATCCTGTCCGATAATACGACAGTAGTTGCGTATATCCCGAACCAGGGAGGCACTCATTCGGTTCCGTTATAGATTTTAACGGAAAGAATCCTTCTGTTTGTTATAGGACACCAAGTTCTGTTTCGGTTCGTCATATTCTCGGTCGTCGGATCGTATTAGCAGACTCCCTTTCACGTAAGGGTCGTTTGTTGCCGTCGGGATGGACTCTCAACAAACAGGTATTCAATCAGATTTGCTATCAATGGGAGCGCCCAGTGATAATTTATTTGCGACACAACTCTCCAATCAATTGTAGACGTATGTGTCACCGTGTCCGGATCCCCGAGCATATATAGTTAACGCTCTATCGATCTAGTAGGACGCGATGTTAGGATATGCGTATCCTCTAGCGCTGTTGATTCAGCAAGTATTGCTAGGATTATTCTTTCACAATACAATTCTGTTGGTAGCATCTCTGTCTCCACAGAGACGGTGAATAAATTTACTTAGATGTCGCCTGTGGGACTTTCCGCGGAAACTTCCACCATGAGAGGATCTTCTTTCGCTGGGGAAAATCGTGTCATCTTCATCACAACCCGCGAGGTCTCAACCTTCACGTATTCCGTTGTGCGGTCCTTCTTGCGTGGCAAGCTTTGTACAGGACGAGCAGTGGACGCGATTCCTAACTGTAGAAGGACCTCCTCTTCGCTATACTATGCGGCTAAAGTGGAGGGTCTTCCGTCGTTGGTGTAGGGATCTTTATGTTGATATTTTTTATCCCTCCATACCAGACATTGCAAACTTTCTAGTATACTTGTTTAACGAGATCATCTGCAGCCAGTTACTTTTAAAGGTTATAGGTCTATGTTATCTGATACCTATGCACACCATGATAGTTTACAATTGAGCCTAATGTCTCTTTATCTAAGTTAGTTTGAAACTTTTTGATAAGAGACCTAGAATCGTTAGATTAATTCCTATTCGGAATTCAGCTTGGGTTCTTATTAACTAATGCAACCGTTTGAACCCCTTTAGACAGTAGTTTCAAATTCTGGCCTTTGAAGGCAGCAATTCTCTTAGTCTTCTCTTCTGCTGAAGAGTCAGTGAGCTTCATGCACTGTCGGTGGACAATTCTCACTTTCGTAGTATCGGAAACTCTATTCCCTTTACTACTAATGTTGTATTTTTGATTAAGAATCAGGCTCCTAATAATATCCGGATCCTATTGTTTTTAAGGTCCTTCCGTCTTCGAGCGGGCATAGGCCTTTACTCTGTCCGGATAGACCTTTATCTATTTATTAACAGATCTCAGTTTATCAGTAGGACGTAAAGCTTCTTCTGGCTCTGATGCCTAATAGAAAGGTCATTACGGTCCATTCTATTACTTAATGCATTCAGTTAACTATCGGTACTGCTTAGGATAATCTATCCTTAACTCAGCAGTCTGTGCTTAAGATTTCGGCTCATGAAGTAAGAGCTTTTCTACATCTTGGGCTTACGTAAATAGTATTGCTATTATAGATTAAGTAGGCTGCATATTGGTCTCAGCCATCCACATTCACGAATTTTTATCTCAGAAATATTGAATCCATTTCTGGAGACCTGCATTATTTAGGTCCATTATCAGCTGCTCAGAATGTCGATCACTTAACAATTGCAAGTATAGCTATGTAGGCTTTATGTTCCGGCAGTGACTCCGTCCTGCTGCCCTCTTTGCTCTGGGCTATTTGACCCAGGGCAAGAAAAAGGGGGGGTGGGGGGAGGGTGTTCTCTTGGGTCACCTGTTTTATTATGAAAACAAGGGGATACCTCCTCCGGAGTCAGTAATTCTGAGCTGTTACTGGGATGGTTTCTTAAGTGAAGTTATGTTTTTAAAATTCATTCATGTCATAGTTTTAAAGTATAGCATTTGAATATGTCACGTGTCAAATGGGTGTTATTATACTATCCTCGGACACTTTTAAAAGAGTATAAAGAGTCTCAATTCTCTGGACTAACTTTATTTATTGGCTTACTTTAAAAATAATTAGTATAAGAATTATACCGGATATTAATAGAGAATATGGATGTTATGATGCTCAATTATAGAAGGTATTGTGTCTTTCTAATTTATCATAAATAAGAAAGATACACGTGAAGCCTATTTCTCCTTTTCTCCTCCAGGAGATGACTCTATTTTATATAGTTGAGCTTATTGGATTTTCCTCTATGTCCTGGGCCCTCCAGCCTTTTTACTATTCAGCTATGTCTGGGTCATTGGTACAGTATAAAAATCTTAAAAAATTTATAGTAATTTATATATTTTTTATACTTACCAATGACCCAGACGGGGATGGCCCTCCCAGGAGTTGGGAACTCATACCTCCCCGCTGAGGACATAGCGCTTACCAGGCACTGGTGGTATGAATGATTAATGGCGCCAATTTCGGGACGTCCTTGACACTGCGCATGCGCAGTAGAGGTGAAGTATGGAGGACCATTCAGGACATGATTTCTTTGGTTTTAGATGCAAATTTTGGGGATTGGGGGGCAAAATTTGTGTTTGGCCCTATATTTTTAAGAGTTAGCACCAGCTATGTCTGGGTCATTGGTAAGTATAAAAAATATATAAATTACTATAAATTTTTTAAGTTTTCAACATATTTCGACAAAACCATATCATGTGACCCTCGTTGGAATGAGCTTGTCAAGCTCGTTCCAACGAGGGGTCACATGATATGATTTTGTTGAAATTTTTGGAAAAATTTTAAAAAATTATATTTAAATAATAAATTTTGATATCATCTGCATTGGGTAAAAAGTTAAGGTAACCCTTTTGAATTATGGTAACTCTATATATTAGGCACTGCAAATTGGTCAGCTTTCCATCCACATCAACCTCATTGCTGAAATCACTCGCGTTTGGCCATTTTTTTAAAGCTTTTTTCACTGAGACTCAGTCACTTGATTTACTTTGGGTTTGCTAAACATGGTTTATATTAACAATTTTAAAAAGAAAGGGGTTGATTTAAGATCGCATCAGTATACATGTGCTAACTTCAGTCAGCTGTTTTCCTGTTCAGTTTGTTTACAGACCTAAAGCGCCACCACAAGATGATTTCCTCATGACTGATACTGCACCATTTGATACCTTGAAAATTTGAGGACTGCGACTGAGTGCAGCATGAAAAGTTGTTTTTTTTTTTCAGCTGGAAGTAATTATTCTTTTAAATAAATATATTTACAGCATGGCTTCAGTAACCGGAAATCATCACTTGCACCTATTTATACAGACTCTCATATGAGCAGGACGTACTGTGGTGTGGCAATGTCCGTCCGTCTGTCAGTCCGTCTGTTAACTTTTGTTTGTCCATGCAATAACTTGAAAACAATACATCAAACAGATACTGTTTCTTTATGGTTGATTAGTCATGACTAGAGGATGGTTCCTTTTGAAAACCAGCATTCTGGCATTTCCAATATGGCCACTACGGCAGCGATCTTGGATTGTCAGAGACTTTTGATTGTCCATGCGACAACTTGAAAACTATAATCCAACAGATACTGCTTTTTTATGTTGATTAAACATAACTAAAGGATGGTTCCTTTCGATAACTGCCATTCTGGCATATCCCATATGGCTGCCTTCTTGGATTTTCAGGGACTTTTGATTTTCCATGTGATAATCCAACAGATACTGTTTTTTTTATGGTTGATTATTCATGACCAGAGGATGGTTCCTTTCGATAACCAGCATCAATGTCTGCCTGAAGCCTGCCCACTCGCCCGTCCGTCCATCCACCATGGCAGCCATCTTGGATTTTCAGGGACTTTTCATTGTCCATGCGATAACTTGAAAACTATAGATTCAACAGATATTGCTTTTTAGCCCACCGAAGGGAGCTCAACTTATCATTTGCCGTCCGTCGTTGTGAACATTTTTCAAACGACTTCTCCTCTGAAACAACTGGTCCGATTTTCACAAAACTTCATGTGGATGTTCATTACTATATGGCAATTCATGTTTGTTCAAATGCAATGGCCATGCCCCTTGGGGGCTCTGTATGGGGCATAACTCTGATAGCACCGTATGAATTATAGAAAAATTATTAAAAAAATCTTCTTCTCCAGAACCATCTTTTGATACTTGGTATACAGCATCTTGGCATGGGTCTGATTCAAGTTTGTTCAAATCGAGTCACTCAACCAATACTGGGGCTCACTATGGGGGTGTGAATTTTTACTTAGTGCCATTTAAGAAAAATTCTTTAAAAATCTTCTTCTCCAGAACCAATGGGCAGAATCTTTTGATATTTGGTATGCAGCATCTTGGTATGGGTCTGATTCAAGTTTGTTCAAATCAAGTCCCTTGATCAATATTGGGGCTCCCTATAGGGGCATGAATTTTTCCTTAGTGCAATTTAAGGAAAAATCTTCTTCTCCAGAACCAATGGGCAGGATCTTTTGATATTTTGTATACAGCATCTTGGTATGGGTCTGATTGAAGTTTGTTCAAATTGAGTCCCTCGATTAATATTGGGGCTCACTAAAGGGGTGTGAATTTTTACTCAGTGCAATTTAAGAAAATGTCTTTAAAAATCTTCTTTTCTGGAACCAATGGGCAGAATCTTTTGTGATATTTGGTATACAGCATCTTGGTATGGGTTGGATTCATGTTTGTTCAAATTGAGTCTTTTGATCCATATTAGGGCTCACTATGGGGGCGTGGATTTTTACTTAATACAGTTTTGGTGTGCAGGATGGTAGTATGGGTCTGATTCAAGTTGGTTTAAATTGAGTCCCCCCCCCCCCCCCCCCCTTCCAATTAATATTTGGGCTCAATATGGGGGCATGAATTTTTATTTTGTGCAATTCAAGTCTAATTCTTTAAAAATCTTCTTCTCCAGAACCAGCATGCAGAGTCTTTTGCTATTCGGTATACAGCATTCTAGTATGGGCTTGATTCAAGTTTGTACAAATTGAGTCCCTTTGTTCATATTAAGGCTCATTATGGGAATTTGAATTTCAACTTGGTGCAATTTACAATTTTTCAAACGACTTCTCCTCTGAAACCACTGGTCCAATTTTCACGAAACTTCATGTGGATGTCCATTACTATATGGCAATTCAGGTTTGTTCAAACAAAATGTCCACGTCCCTTGGGGCTCTGTATGGGGTATAACACTAATAGCACCATATGAATTATAGAAAAATTATTAAAAAATATTCTTCTCTAGAACCAGTGGGCAGAATCTTTTGATACTTGGTATGCAGCATACCAGCAGTATGGGTCTGATTCAAGTTTGTTCAAATCGAGTCCCTCAACCAATATTGGGGCTCACTATGGGGGGGGGGGGGGGGGTGAGGGGCGTGAGTTTTTACTTGGTGCAATTTAAGAAAAATTCTTAAAAACCTTCTTCTCCAGAACCAATGGGCAGAATCTTTTGATATTTGGTAGGCAGCATCTTGGTATGGGTCTGATTCAAGTTTGTTCAGATCGAGTCCCTCAACCAATATTGGGGCTCACTATGGGGGTGTGAATTTTTACTTAGTGCAATTTAAGAAAATTTTTTTAAAATCTTCTCCAGAACCAATGGGCAGAATCTTTTGTATGCAGCATCTTGGAGTGGGTCTGATTCAAGTTTGTTCAAATCGAGTCCCTTGATCATTATTGGGGCTCCCTATAGGGGCATGAATTTTTCCTTAGTACAATTTAAGGAAAAATCTTCTTCACTAGAACCAGTGAGCAGAATCTTTTGATATTTGGTATATAGCATCTTGGTATGGGTCTGATTCAAGTTTGTTCAAATCGAGTCCCTCGATCAATATTGGGGCTCCCTATGGGGGTCGTGCATTTTCACTTAGTGCAATTTAAGAAAAAATTCTTTAAAAATCTTCTTCTCCAGATTGAGTCCCTCAATCAATATTGGGGCTCCCTATTGGGGCGTGA
This sequence comes from Pictodentalium vernedei, assembly GCA_031216915.1. Lineage (NCBI taxonomy): Eukaryota > Metazoa > Mollusca > Scaphopoda > Dentaliida > Dentaliidae > Pictodentalium > Pictodentalium vernedei. The sequence goes on along the minus strand of CM062295.1, from coordinate 605,858,218 downwards.
ATTTTTACTTGGTACAATTTAAGAAAAATTATTCAAAAATTTTCTTCTCCAGAACCAATGGGCAGAATCTTTCGATATTTGGTATGCAGCAACTTGGTATGAGTCTGATTCAAGTTTGTTCAAATCGAGATCCTTGATCAATGTTGGGGCTACCTATGGGGGCGTGAATTTTTACTTGGTGCAATTTAATAAAAAATCTTCAAAAATTTTCTTCTCTCGAACCAGTGGTCAGAATCTTTTGATATGTGGTATGCAGCATCTTGGTATGAGTCTGATTCACATTTGTTCAAATCAAGTCCCTCGATCAATATTGGGGCTCCCTATGGGCCGCGAATTTTCACTTAGTGCAATTTAAGAAAAAATTCTTTAAAAATCTTCTTCTCCCGAACCAGTGGGCAAAATCTTTTGATATTTGGTATGTAGCATCTTATTAAGGTTCTGATTCAAGTTTCTTCAAATTGAGTCCCTTAATCAATATTGGGCCTCACTATAGGGGCGTGAATGTTTACTTTTTGCAATTCACGGAAAATTCTTTAAAAATCTTCTTCAGAACCATCATGCAGAATCTTTTGACATTTGATCAGCAGCATTGTCCCATTCAGTCCTGTTGATGTTTTAGCTCCACAGAGAGTACAGATTTACTCTGTAGAACCTTTAGAATAGCTTTTGATAAAATTTGTGTCTTAATAGTATGGAACATTAGGTGAGGGCCTAAGGCCCCCTGGGGCCTCTTGTTTATTAGCTCACCTGGCTTTCAGTCAGGAGAGCTATAGTGATCACTCACCGTCCGTCGTCCATCGTCGTCGTCGTCGTCGTCCATGAACATGGTGTTTGCATCTTCTCCTCCCAAACCGCTGAACCAATTTAATTGATATTTGAGATAATAGTTTGTTATGACATCGCAATTTGATTTTGTTCACATCAAGTTGCCTCGCCCGTGGGTAGGGTCACACCCAAAAAGTGTGCTGAAATCTTAAAAAATCTTCTTCTCATGAACCAGCAGTAGCAGAGACTTGATATTTGGTGTGCAGCTTCCTTTTGAGGTGTAAACTCAGATTTGTTCAAGAGAAGTTGGTGGGGCTATACTTGGCGTCGTAATGGGAGGGGAAAGAATATTTCCCCCTCCCAAATTTTCTATTTTCCAAACCGAGAGGCAAATTTTGACCAAATTTGATATGAGGGCTTATTGGGTCATAAGTACTTAATTTATGCCAAAAAATTTTTTCTCGTCGCCCCATGGGGACCGTAGGAGCTAAAAATAGAAAAAAATTAAAACGCCCATATCTCCAAAACTACACGGCACTGAGAATTCTTATTTGTTGTGAAGCCTCCTTAGGACCAACAGAATGGAATGGTAAAAAAAATTGCCATCGGTTTTATCATGGGGTACTTTTGGGAGACTTTGAAAAAGTGCTGAGTCAGCATTTTTTAACACTGTGGGTAATGGGAAAAACATATAAGACTACTTTTCTCCCAAACCACTGCTCCAAAAGATTTCAAATTTCCCATGTAACATCTTTGGAAGATTGTTTCACATGTTTATTGAAATGAATTGCCTGGGTCGATATTTGGAGCCCAAATGTTTAAATTAGTGCAGTATTAGGAGTATTTTTTAAAAATCTTCTTCAGATCTACCAATAAGAATCTTTTGATATTTGGTATGCAGCATCCTTAGAGGGGTGAGATTCAAGTTTGTTTTTTTTTACACTGAAAATTTGGGGTCCAGGTGGGACTTAGAAAGTTTTGGACCCAAATCCTGAGGTTTTTTTTGTTTTTTTATGCGTTTTGGTCAATTTTAAGAGAAAAAATTTTTTTTTTTTTTTGCACTGAAAATTTTGGATCCGGGTGGGACCTAGAAAATTTTGGACCAAAATCCTGAAAATTTTTTTTTTGTTTTTTTTGTTTTTTATGCGTTTCGGTCAATTTTAAGAGAAAAAAAAAAAAATTTTTTACACTGAAAATTTGGGGTCTGGGCGGGACCAAAATTTTGGACCAAAATCCGAAAAAATTTTTTGGGTTTTTTATGCGTTTCGGTCAATTTTAAGAGAAATTTTTTTTTCTTTTTTTTACACTGAAAATTTGGGGTCCGGGTGGGACTTAGAAAATTTTGGACCAAAATCCTGAATTTTTAGCTCAACTTTGACGAAGTCAAATTTGAGCTATTGTCATGGCCCGTCGTCCGTCGTCCATCTGTCCGTCTGGCCGTCTGTCCATCTGTCCGTACGTCAACAATTGGCTATGGCTCGGGCTAGAGGTCGTATTTATGAACCGATCTTTACGAAACTTCTTGTGTACCTTTGTTATGACCCTGGGACGGGAACGAGTGTTTTTAGGTGTGGTCCGAAATTCAAGATGGCTGCCAGTGGCCATTTTGTACCGATGATGCAAAAATCAGTTTTTTGTACAGAACTTCTGTATGAAAGTTCTGATTTGAATAAAGTTTTGTATAAATGTTTAGTACCATGGGATACATCACATATAATACGGGTTTTTTTCTCGTGCGTAAATTATGCAAATTAGACTGACTTTGATTTATTTAGTGTTACTTTCAGAGCTGTAAGTGCCAAGCTGCTATGGCTCGGGCCAGAGGCCATATTTATGAACCGATCTTTACGAAACTTCTTGGGTACCTTTGTTATGACCGTGGGACGAGAACGAGTGTTTTTGGGTGCGGTCCAAAATTCAAGATGGCTGCCAGCTGCCATTTTGTACCGACGATGCAGAAATCTGTTTTTTGTACAGAACTTCCATATGAAAGCTCTGATTTGAATAATTTTTTGTATGAATGTTTAGTACCATGGGATACATCACATATAATACGGGTTTTTTTCTCGTACGTAAATTGTGCAAATTAGACTAATTTTGATGTTTTTTGGGGTTACTTTCAGCACTGTAAGTGCAAATGCCAATATGGCTCGGGCTAGAGGCCGTATTTATGAACCAATCTTTACGAAACTTCTTGGGTACCTTTGGTATCACCGTGGGACGAGAACGAGTGTTTTTGGGTCCGGTCCGAAATTCAAGATGGTCGATGGCAGCCATTTTGTACAAAATTAGGTGCAATCAGATTTTTGCACAGAACTTCCATATGAAAGCCCTGATTTGAATAATTTTTTTGTGTGAATGTTTAGTACCATGGGATGCATCACATATAATACGGGTTTTTTTCTCGTGCAGAAATTATGCAAATTAGATGAACTTTGATTTTTTCAGTGCGACTTACACACAGTAAGTACACATGTCAATACGGCTCAGACTAGAGTCTGTATTTATGAACTGATCTTTACGAAATGTCTTGGGTACCTTTGTTATCACCTTGGGACGAGAACGAGTGTTTCTGGGTGCGGTCTAAAATTCAAGATGGCTGCCAGTGGCCATTTTGTACCGAAATTAGGTCTAATCAGTTTTTGTACACAACTTCTATACAGCTCAGACTAGAGGCCATATTTATGAACCAATCTTTACGAAACTTCTTGGGTACCTTTGTTATCACCGTGGGATGAGAGCGAGTGTTTTTGGGTGTGGTCCGAAATTCAAGATGGCCACCAGCAGCCATTTAGTACCAAAATTAGTGCAATCAGTCTTTTGTATAGAACTTCTGTATGAAAGTTCTGATTTTAATAAATTTTTGTATGAATGTTTAGTAACATGGAATACATCACATATTGTAAGGGGTTTTTTTTCGTGCAGAAATTATGCAAATTAGATGAACTTTGATTTATTCAGTGCAACTTACACAATGTAAGCACACATGTCAATACGGCTCAGGGTAGAGGCTGTATTTATGAACCGATCTTCACAAAACTTCTTGGGTACCTTTGTTATCTCCTTGGGATGAGAATGAGTGTTTCTGGGTATGGTCCAAAATTCAAGATGGCTGCCAGTGGCCATTTTGTACCGAAATTAGGTCCAATCAGTTTTTTGTCACAAGTTCTATACAGCTCGTATTTATGAACTGATCTTCACAAAACTTCTTGAGTACTTTTGTTTTCAAATTGGGACAGGAACGAGTGTGTTTTGGGGTGCCTTTGTTATCACTGTGCTATGAGAACAAATATTTTGGGGTTCAGTCAGACCCACTCTGGGACTCAAAGATTTTTTCTAGTTCAGCATCTGACTGTCACCCACCTTTACAATACTTTACCTATACATTTGTTACAGGCAACGGTCAGTATTTATGTACAGACCGTTACAATACTTTATATGTACCTTTGTTATCAGGTCATTACCTAGATGTTTGTCATTGCTGTGTCACATACTATACATGTACATGTCTTTGTCTTGACAAGTTGAGCTACAGTGTCATTGACACTTTCATTTTGTGTTTTTTTATGCGTTTCGGTCAATTTTAAGAGAAAGAAAAATTTTTTTTTTTTGCACTGAAAATTTGGGGTCCGGGTGGGACCTAGAAAATTTTGGACCAAAATCCGAAAAAAAATTTGGGGGTTTTTTATGCGTTTTGGTCAATTTTTAGAAAAAAAAAAAAAAAATTTTACACTGAAAATTTGGGGTCCGGGTGGGACCTAGAAAATTTTGGACCAAAATCCGAAAAAAAAAAATTTTTTTTGTTTTTTATGTGTTTCGGTCAATTTTGAGAGAAAAAAATTTTTTTTTTTTTACACTGAAAATTTGGGGTCCGGGTGGGACTTAAAAATTTTGGACCAAAATCCTGAATTTTTTTTTTGTTTTTTATGCGTTTTGGTCAATTTTAACAGAAAAAAAAATTTTTTTTTTTGCACTGAAAATTTGGGGTCCGGGTGGGACCTAGAAAATTTTTTTGTTTGTTTTTTATGCATTTCAATCAATTTTAAGAGAGAAAAAACAAAAATTTTTTACACTGAAAATTTGGGGTCCGGGTGGGACTTTGAAAATTTTGGACCAAAATCCTGAAATTTGTTTTTGTTTTTTATGCGTTTCGGTCAATTTTAAGAGAAAATTTTTTTTTTTTTTCACGCTGACAATTTGGGGTTCGGGTGGGACTTAGAAAATTTTGGACCAAAATCCGAAATTTTTTTTTTTGTTTTTTATACGTTTCGGTCAATTTTATGAGAAAAAAAAATTTTTTTTTTACACTGAAAAAAAATCTGAAAATGAGTTTTTTATGCGTTTTAAGAAGAAAAAAAAATTTAGGCTGAAAATATTTTGTTTGGGGAAAAAATTCTGTTTTTATGCGTTTATCTCAATTTTGTGACTAAAAGTGCAGGAACTGAAAATAGAAGGAAAATCCTGTGTATTGTGTGGGCACAATTGCTTCATCTAGTTGGTATATGCTTTTCTTACGAGGGGCGTATGCAGCTTATTCATGTCCCTGGTTTGATATTTAGACTACCATGTCAGGTGGGCGCCCACAGGCACCCTGGGGCCTCTTGTTGTTGATTAATCATGACTGGAGGATGGTTCTTTTCGATAATCAGCATTCTGGCATGTCCAATATGGCCGCAATGACAACCATCTGGGAGTTTGGGTGACTTTTGATTCTCCATGCAATAACTTGAAAACAATATATTCAACTTTAATGGGTTGTAAGACAGGAATGTACAATTATTTTTCAAGGAATTATTGACCTTTTGTTCAACTAAAAATTTCTTCACAAGTGCAATTTCTTCATAGGCAGCCATATCTTGATCCACTGCCTGGCAGTGCACTTGTTATTTTGATAACTTTATCAATTAGTTTGACCCACTCATTGTCATCATGTGTGATCATATGGAGAACTGGAAGGTCAAGGTAAGTCGCAACAAAAATAAAACATTCAATGATGAATGCACAGTCACTACAGTTATTCATTATACAAGTAGTAAGCTCTATCAATAGTAAATACGTCACACATATGATCTCAAACATTTGCTGGGGATTTCCACACATGTACAACCATATTTTCGCAAGTAATTAAAATAGCTTTGATCGCTCTCCATTGTATTAGAAGCCGACTGGCTTTCAAGTTTTGTCTTCAGTCGGATATGCCAGAAACACATCTGAAAATATGGATGAATGGGAAACAGCTCGCTATAAAAAAAAATTAGGGCAACTTTCAGGCGAACAAAATGATCGTTCACCCAGTTTGTGCAGGCCTGTATATCATTACTATGACTCCCAGATTAAAGTTTGTTCAAAGTGTTATGCTTGACTGATTCTTTGGGACACCAGGGGTGTTTGAAATTTAATAGAGAACTCTGTGGAGAATTTACTCTTTGTTTAACCCTTTACACTACATAATGGCTCAAACCGTCCAGTGCTATTCTAAAAAATCACCCATTTTAATTATTTTTTCATTTTTTGTCTCAAAAACATACGTTATGACCCCTCATTCGAACAAGCTCATAAAGCTTGTTCGAATGAGGGGTCATAACCTGTGTTTTTGAGACAAAAAATGAAAGAAATTAGTAATTCAAAAAAATTATTTCTGCAAGTGTTGTCTGCTTTTCACGTTAGGTAAAGGGTTAAATGAATTGTGTCCATGTGTGGTGGAACTGATTGTGGTAAACTTTAGTTGGTTGTAATGTGAGTACATATACATAAGATTAAAATTTGTTCAAATGGGGACCAGCAAGTCCCTTGAGGCTCTGTCTGTGTGTGTGTGGGGGGGGGGGGGGGGGGGTCCTTTGGGCAAAAATTATATTTTTAACTTGAAAAGAAGTTGTGGAGGATTTTATACAGAAAATTAACTTTCACCCAGTTGGGGAGGGGAGGGGTCCACTGGGTGATTTATTTCCTCTTTGCTTCAAGATGTGTTTTGAAGGAGTTTTTTGAGTGGTTTTACACAATAAAAGAAAATTCACCCAACATACCCTTCTTTCCCCCATCCCCACTCCCATAGGTAAATCAGATTAACTATATTAACATATAGATTCTGAATGTGTCTTTAAATCCTTCTTTAACCCTTTACCCAATGCAGACAATATCAAAATTTATTATTTTAAATACCATTTTTTTAAATTTTTCAAACAATTTCAACAGAACCATATTATGTGACCCGTTGTTGGAACGAGCTCAACCAGCTCGTTCCAACAAGGAGTCACATGGTATGGTTTTGTTGAAATTATTTGAAAAGTAATATTTTTTCAACTGCTGAATTTGCATATTACGCGGGCGGATGCAGGCGATTCGTTGGGTAAAGGGTTAAACAATATTATCAGGTGAGTGATTACGGCTCTTAGGAACTCTTGTTTACTTTTTGTTCTGAAAAAAAAAAAAACATTTCATAAGTGGGTCACACTAATCATGATGTATGGTATGACATATTAACTTTGGATCAACACCAAATACAAGTTAACCCAATGGAGGTGCAAAATGTGAGTCACCTTCTGGGACCACCCAGGGTAACCCAATGTTTTTTTTAATAGAAATCCTGGAAATCCTATTTTAAGACCTTCTAATGTTTTCAGAAGCCTCATTAATAAAATGTAGTCCACAGAAATGAGCAAAAGTTTCTTTTTTGATCAATTAATGCTTATCAGTCAGACATTGTTGTGTGAGCATGTTTCAAAGGAACCCAGCACACTATTGGAAGATGAAGAACATAACAACTTGAGACAACACCAAATTTGTTGAATGCGATGGAGGTCAGCAGGGTTACCTGTGCACTTTAAGAAATCCTGCTAAGTGCAAATTGCATTGCAAGACTGTCTAATACATCTGAACGTCATTTATGAATTTTAGTGCTAAAAATATTGACCAGAGTCAAGAATTCTGTAAGTTGCTCACTCTTTTAGCTCACCTGACTGAAAGTCAAGGTGAGCTTTAGTAATCACTCACTGTCTGTCGTACGTCATCTGAGAACATGGTATTCACAACTTGTCCAAAACTGCTGGACTGATTTCAGTTAAATTTGAGATGATTGTTTGTTCTGAAATCACATTTTGATTTTGTTCAAATCAACTAACCCTACCCTATAGGGAAGGAGTGGGGGAAAATGCTCCCAAATTTTAACAAAATCTTATGAACCAATGGGTACACTACCTTGATATTTGATACTGAGCATCTTTTTGGGGTATACAATCAAGTTTGTTCCAATGAGGTATGCAGAGCAGTATTTATAATGGGAGAGACATGATCTTTTGCCCCACCTGAAATTTCTACATTCTGAACCAATGAGCTGATTGGAACCAATTTTGGTATGTGGTGTTCCTGAGTCATAAGTACTTGATTCATACAAAAAAAAGCAAAAAATTGTTTTTCCCCCAACTAATGGTCTGGAGCTAAAAATATAAATGCCCAGAACAGAGAACAATTACTTGGTATGAAACATCCTTAGGACCAGTAGAATGAAATGGCCATATTTTGTGCCATATTGTACTGAGGGGATGGGGTGGTGTGGGGTACGTGGGGGGAAATTGAATCAATATTTTTGCAAATTATTTTTTAAATCTCCAGAACCATCAATCTGAATCTTTTGATATTTGCTATACAGTATCCATAGGGGGGTTAGATACAAGTTTGTTAAAATTAAGTCCCTTGGTTCATATTTGAGCTCATTTCAGCAGCCCAAATTTTAACTTTGTGCAATATGAGGAGTACTCTTTAAAGAATCTTCTTCTCCAGGACCATCAGTCAAAATCTTTTGATATTTGCTATACAACATTGTTACAGAGGTCAGATTCAAGTTTGTTCAAATCCAGTCCCTAAGTTAATTTTTGAGAGGGAGAATTTTAATTTATTGCAACATGAAGAATAATCTTTTAAATTTTCAATCCACCAGTCAGAATCGTGGTTGGTTTTTAGGTTGCCAGACTTTCAGTCAGGTGAGCTATAGTGAGCACTCACCATCCAGGGGGGAGGGGGCAAGAATTTTTGCCCCACCGAAAATCTCTATGGGAGCCCAAATGTTTAAATTAGAACAGTATAGGAATATTCTTTAAAAATCTTCTTCAGATGCACCAATCAGAATCTTTTGATATTTGGTATGCAGCATCCTTAGGGGGTGAGATTCAAGTTTGTTCAAGCCAAGTCCCTGGGTTCATATTTGAGCTCACTGTGGGAGCTCGAATTGCAACTTAGTTCAAAATGAGGAATTGTCTTTAAAAATCTTTTTCTTCAGATCCAGCAGTCGGAATGTTTTGATATTTGGTCCTTAGGGAGTGGGATTCAAGTTTGTTCAAGCCAAGTCCCTGGGTTGATATTTGGGCTCCCTATAGGAGCCTGAATTATAACTTAGTTCAATATGAGGAATATTCTTCAAAAATTGTTTTTTTAGATCCACTGGTCAGAATCTTTGCATATTTGGTTTAAGCTTTTCTTGGTAGGGGCAGATGCAACTTGTTCAAATCAATTCCCTGGGTTGATATTTAGGCTGCCATTTTAGGTGAGCTCCCTCAGGCCCTCTGGGGCCTCTTGTTTAATTATTTAATGTATTCAATAAATAAATATGGTACTTTGAAAGTATTTTTGGTACTTAAATTCTCTTATTTTGTTTAATTCAAATTTTGAAAATTAAAGCAACCCCCATGGGACCCAGGAAGTGAAACAGTGTTTTTTATTGTGGTAAACAAGTTCTGTTTTACTGGTAAAATACTCTTATATTTTTGCAGTGTGGTTGAGGTGTGGATAGGGTACTCTTAGGGTGTGGGCAACAAAATTGGTTGAGGTGTGACACCCTGACTGAGGTGTGGATCAATATTTTCACAAAAAAGATAGTTGAGGTATGCTTAAGGTATGGTTGAGGTATGGTTAGGGTGTGGAACCAAAAATGTAAATGAGCCCAGAGGTGTGATTAAGGAACCTAATATGAGGTTTGATTGGGGTATGTCAGGGATGTGCTTAAGGTACTGCCATAAGGTGTGCCTGGGGTATGGTTAGAGTACCACCATTAGGCCATTCCAAGGGTGTGGTTGGGTATGCCTGGGGTATGCTTAGGGTAGCCCCATGAGGTGTTTTGTTGGTATGTTTGAGGTGTGCTTAGGGTACCACTTGAAGGTATGTCAAGGGTGTGGTTGGGGCATGCTTTGGATAACACCATTGGGGTGTGGTTAGGGCATGTGTAGGGTATGCTTGGGGCACCTCCACATGGTTTGCCATGGGAATTTATGTATTTAAATATAGCAAACCTTACACTTACTGGTTTGGAATCTGCTGTATGGTTAACAATAAACATATGATTTATTTATCAGATTATCCATATAGTGTCAAAATGTAAAACTAGAGATGGTCGCTGGGAGGGGGCTGATCCCCCAGCATTTTAGTACAGTAACCACACATACCTTTATCTCTGGTGCATTGGCCCAAAACTAAAAAGTCCAACTGGGAAAAGTAGGTGACATGATTGTTTGTTGGTTGTCATTTATTCATCCACTCATCGTGTGGGCCGGTGCTGCAGGTTGCATCTTACATCTGTTTTGTACCAGTCGATACATGATCAATGCACTTCACCATCTTGATAAACATGGAAATTCAAATATACTATTCAAAAAAGTAGGGGATATTTGATAAAAGTGAGATATATGAAGAAATATATTTATATTCTAATCAAAAAGACAGTTGAGGCATTGCACTGTGACATCTGATGAATGATTTCAGTGATAGTTGGGTATATCAGTTAACCATTTTTTCAAGAAAGTTTTCTTTTTTTAAAATAAACTCAATTCCACTCCATTCAGATATCATTGTCAAAAGAACGTGCACATTACTGTACAAGTCAAAGATAGTTGTAACATAACTACAATAAACTAAATATACTGCTGCTTGTGCACTGATAAGACCAGAATCTGACATTGTTTACTCAAAAGCTCTCTATCAGTGTAGAATGAGAAAGATACATAGTTTATTGTGGTTATTCTACAACTTTATTTTGACTTGTTCTGTATGCCAATTCAAGTGACATCCATATGTGTGTGGTTGTATTGAGAAAGTTCCATACAGATTATCATGATAATGCGCATGTCCTGTGATTTGTATCAGATTCTCAGTGGTGTCCAGAATGGTTCTCAACAAGCCAGCTTTGCCGGCGAGTTGTGATCCCATTCTGGACACCACCGAGAATCTGATGCAAATCACAGGACATGCACATTATCATGATAACTCATTTATCTAACAATTCCATCACATACACAGATTAAATCTTAAATTATTAATACAGTTTTGGGACATAATGTTGGGTGAGAAAAAGTTTTTAAAAACCCATTTTTTATGGAACAATATTGTTGTGCACTTTAAGAAACAATAAGTAATGTGGTCACCACAAATTTTTAATGTTGTGTTGTAAAATTATTCACTCTCAGTGTCACTTCCTATGATGATAAAAGCTTGAATTTACAAATGTGTAATATTTTATTGTGCAATTTCTATTTATTGTGTGTGGGGGAGGGGGGGGGGGGGGGCATTGACTATTAATAGTTCTGTTGATAATTGTAAGGAATTCTGTTTTATTTTGTAAGTGATCAGCTGAGTCGATCAATGAAACATCCATAGAATGTATTCATGCACCTGTTATGATAGACTGTTGCATTCCCGGAAACCAGTCATCTATATGATACGGAATCAGAATGAGTCATCTATATGATACGGAATCGGAACACATTATGTAATACGTATGGTTTCTCGTGGTTTTCAAGCCAAAATGTATATGATTGTTAGATAAAACATATTAGTGGCTGTATGGACTTTATGGAACAAAGTCTATATGGTTTTTGGCTGCTATTGTTCAAATGTATTTTATTAAATTTGAAACCTTATTGATGATTGTGACCACCAAATTCATCACAAAAATATTTATTCCAGTATTATTAAGTCACTTCTTTAACCCTTTAAATACATGAAAAGCAGACGACACTTGCAAACAAAATTCTTGATTAACTAATTTTTCTCATTTTTTGTTTCAAAAATGTAGGCTATGACTCCCTCATTGGAACGAGATTGACGAACTGGTTCCAAAGAGGGGTCATAACCTGTGTTTTTGAGACAAAAAATGAAAATACATTAAAAATTAATTGGCAATTTTTTTTGTGACTAGTGCTGGCCAGTTTTGAACATTACATTGGGTAAAGGGTTAAAGAAATACTGTCTGCTGGTCATGTGAGGCAAAAGTTTACATTAAATTTCATTTCTGTTTCAGATTTTATTGACCTTTCTGGAATGATGAGAACCCCTTACAATAAGAGAAAATTGTATAATTGTAATGATTACAGTTCAGTGAGAGAAACATGGAATAACTCTGATCACAGATCAAAGTTTTCACACTCTACAAAGAAAAATTCTTTTGATCCAAAACCCAGTTTTAAAAATTACTTTAGAGAGACTCAACGTTTTCTCAATTTTGCAAAAAAGAATACTTCAGCTTCAGACACTCAGAAAAATGACAACTTTTCTTCTGTCACAATCAAATTGGAATGGGCAGAGATAATTCGACAGAGGAAACAAGCTCGAAGATATGCCTCTGAGAGTAGTAATGAACATGACAAAGAAAATTTTCTTCCTGTACATTTATTTGGTACTGAAGATACGCAAGATGGATCTGTAAACTCTTCCATTTCTTTTGATGCTTACGGAGCATTAAAACAAACAGCAAACTTCCATAATCTTTTAATTCAAGATGTTAAAGCAGATGGTAACTGTATGTTTCATGCATTTGTGGATCAGTTGAATATGTATTCAGATGACAGGTTTGATGTCCTTGGACTAAGATTATCAGCAGTTGATTACCTTGAACAAAACCCCCATAGTCCTGATGGAACACATTTGAGGTTATTTCTCGATGACAGTATAGATTATACATGGGAGGCATATCTCCAACGGATGAGAAATGATTCCCAATGGGGTGACTATATGATCCTTCTAGCCCTGTCTGCTGTTGTTGGACGGGAAATTGATGTGTACAGTAGTGTAAATGCAGAGGTTGTAACAATAAAACCTCCCAGAAATGTTCAGATAAAAGGCCCAAAGTTAAAGATTGGTCACATAGCAGAACTCCACTATGTTAGTCTGAGACCTAGCAACAGAATTAGTGTATAGTTGAGCCCAAGCCTGAAAATAAGTAATCTCTCATTTGCAAAATGAGGTCCCCAGAGTGTGAATTTGCTGATGCTATCCCATACAGTGGGCCAATTTATCCTTTGGGTACCTCTCTGTTTACGTTTGAGACTTTGATTCAGATTAAGGTTTCACAATTATTCAATTAACAAGACTTCCCCTTGGAAACCCCGGGAAGTGAGGCAGTGTTTATTTACTATCGCAAACAAGTTTTGTTTTATCAGTAAAATAGGACACCGTAACCAATGCTTGGGGTGGAAGTCTAATGGGCAACATGGGTATAAACGATTGGCTAAACTGGACTTTATCTATGTGTTGCCATCACGATTAGCCTTTGTGCAGACACATGTGACCTTAAACAACAATAAATGGATAAATAATAAAGAGTAGGGGCCTGCAAAGCTTCCAAGATTCGATTCGATTTTGAATCTTAAGTTGATATTCTGTTTGATTTGAAATTGGCTTTCCGATTTGTTTCTCCTAAAATCTTTTTCACAGGAATATATACTGAGTTAAAAAAGAAAGTATAATAAAGTTTGAGGAGCAATTTCTTTTAATATTATCGACTTTAATCCCAAACAAATTATTGTAAAGTCTAGCTGTATGAATTTGCATAATTTCATGTTCTTACTGTTGCCAGCATCATGTCAGGATGTCGCAATTCAGACATGGGGTGAAATGAAAAGTTCACACCTGCAGTCAATAGCATGTATGTCCACCATTTGTCGCCTCTTAGATGACAAAACATCGACGGCGCATGGACCTGATAAGTCTCTGGATGTCACCCTGTGGTATTGCGTTCCACCCATGCCTTAGAACATTATGTAAATCACCTAATGTCTGAAGATCATGAAGTCATACCCGACGGTCCAATTAATCCAAAAGATGCTCGATTGGCGACAAAAGTGGGGGCCAGGGAAGAAGTTTTATACTCTGCTCTTCAACAAAGTCATGACAGATATGTGCCACGTGACATCAGGCATCGTCTTGCTGGAATAACAGCAATCCAATCCACTGTTAGCGTTGAACAACGGGATAACAACAGCGTTAAGAATTTCGTCCCTATATCGCTGTCCATTCAGATTACCATCGATGAAGATCACCTACGTTCAATGGTGCAAGGAAATTCCTGCCCAAACCATTACACTACCCCTGCCGAAGCGGTCGCATTCCCACATGCAAGCATCAGAAAACTGTTTTCCTCGTCGGCGATACACTTTTGCCCTACCATTAGCGTGCTGTAGACAAAATCGTGATTCATCACTAAAAAGAACTGTGCTCCAATGCTGCTGATTCCACTGAACATGCTGACATACCCATTCCATTCTGATGGTACAATGCCGTTGGGTAATGATTGATCCATGGTATGGACGCCTACTTCGAATGCCGTATTCAGCAAGTCTTTTGCAGACAGTTTGTACACTGATTCTATTGTTAGTTCTACCAGGAGTAATTGCTGCTGTCCTTGTCGCCGGAAGGAAGCGATCCCGCAAATAACATGTCCTGATGTGTCGGTCTTGTGCAGGGGCCGAAACTCTTGGTCAACCTGAACATGATCGGTCAGCAGTAGATCCAGTGGTTCTATACCTTCCAATGAGATGGTAAATAGTGACCACAGTGACTCCATACTCATCAGTGAGCTCATCTGGAGGTATCCCAGGCTCATGCATACCAAGCGCATGCAACCTCTGATTTTCGGTTAACCATGGCATTTTTTAAAATGTCGGAAGACAAAACTAGCATGTTTTCTCAATAACCCAGGCTCTCTAGCACAACATAACACAAAGAAAATCGTCCGTCACCCATTGAATTTGACATTCTCGGGTAGCACATGCTATTTTGAAATCCGTAGCAAAATTGTATACGGTTGGATGGACAACATGTCATTGAACTCTTTGCACGACTTCTTGTCCACAAACATGTAACATTAGAACTATTATATTTCATCCTTTATGTCATTTTTTCACATTTGTTTCTATTATACTTTCTTTTTTGACTTAGTATAGCTTCGTATCAGTCAGCTTCATTGTCTCATAGAATGTATTGGAAATCGTACATAAATATTGTTGAAATAAAAAAGCTAAAAGTAACTACATTAGCATAAATAACACCTGAACTGGCGCCACCAGTCATGATAATTTCAACATCACTAATCCCTACCTCTGTTAAATGCAAATTTGGAGGCGCGGTCTCTCAGTTGGTAGAGGTGCCGGCTGCAAGTCGAGAGGTCCTCGGTTCGAATCCCACCGGCGGCAACCGCGTTGTGTCCTTGGGCAAGACACTTCACCCCATTGCCCACGTGGGGGGACGGTGGTGTTGTGTACTAAGGCATGCTGCATGTTGATGGTGCATCTGCCTTCAACCAGTGCTAACCCTGCTTGTGTGGAGTTAGTATGTTGCGGAGCTGACAGTTGCTCACCGCTGCTCGGTGGTTCTCTCCGGGTATTCCGTCTTCCTCCTCCCGTAAAACTGTCTTGGTCATGATTAGCCATTGTACAGAAATATGTGACTTTAAACACCAATAAATAAATAAATTCGAATTTAAAGTTTCCAAGCAGTGTCAACGATGAACTATAATCCTTTCAGGATAATATTCCAACTATATCATGAAGGCATGCCTTCTATGAAGGCATGACATGATAATGTAGTTGGGATAATTTTATCAGTCAATCTTAGTGATGGGGTTTATGAATTTTGAATAAAATAGGATGAATTAGGCATCTTATTCTTTGCAACTTGTTAATACTGGAACTCTGTTAATGTGCCATTCCCATGGGAACCCCGGGAAGTAGAGTAGTGCTTGTTTACTGCAGTGGAATAGTGACCAATGGAACCAATGCCTAGAGTGGATGTCCTCGAAACTGGGCAGGATAGGTATAAATGATTGGCTAAACTTCATTTTATTCCTGAGATAGCCAAAAATGCCAAAAGTGACCTTAAACACTCTTAAACTTAAACACTATTGAAAATAAAATAAATAAATGTATGATATATGGTGGAGTGCTAAATTACTTTTCAGTGGTCATTTGTAATGCGAGTATTTTTTTTCAAAGATATCACACTGGCTAAAAGGAGCCTTATTTTAGCAGTGTATGTGGGAGAGAGTGGTCTGTAACCAATGCTGTGTTTTCAAAACCAACAGTAAATATACTACTCAAAGTTTGCTAAGCACCACATATCTGACACATCGTTGTGAAATTTTCTTTGACACATTTGTGATATTTTTGGTGGATATGATTGAGGAATGTATTGAGATGGTCCCCAGTGTTTACATTAGCTCTCTGGACAGGCATACGTTTCGTGACTGCCATGGAAAGCATATACCCCTTGATTTTCATGATGTTTTTGTGTACTGTCTACATGTACATGAGATGTGTAGGGTATTCAGCCTTCATTTCAACACAAACCCTTGTGATTTAACGATTGAGTATGGCAAATGCAAATGTAAGAAGACATTTGTCTGAAGCAGAAATGTGGCGGGCTGTAGGGATGGTGGAGCAAGGGGCCACCCATCGTTAGGTTGGTGAAGCCCTTGGTGTGCAGCATACGGTGATCACCAGAGCCTGGGCAAGATTTCAGCAGTATGGCACACCAGTCAGACGACATGGTGGTGGCAGAGACAGGGCAACATCTGCAGCTGAAGACTGGTTTTTGATCATTCAGGCCCGTAGCAAACATTTCCTTACAATTATAAGTAGTCAAACACATGATGGAAACAAATAATATAACTACCTTGAAACTTGTCCTTAAATGAAGCCATTATAAGGAGGGAGCAATAAGATATTTTCAGAAAAGACACTCAAGAGCAATGATTGTATCAAATGGGTCAAGTTGGTTATTCAGCATGACTGACAGTTAACTGGTAGAGTGCTAAATTATTTTTGGTCAACAAAATTTGTTCATATGACTTTGTCTTGTTAATTTATGGGAGAGTGCCTAGATAACTAACCTGCACATGCAAGATAGTAACTTGCAGGTGCAAGATAGCTAACCTGCACGCGCAAGATAGAAATAATACGTAACTGGCGCCTCAACGCTTCCGTATTATCTAAATTAAATTTGTGCCTCCTCAGTAAGTCTAAGCGAGACCAGGCTTTAGAGCAAATATGGTCGATATGATCGTTCCATGTGCAGGTGTTGTTCAGTATGACCCCTAAGTGTTGGAGGGCAGAGACTTCAGATACCTGAGTACCGCCTAAGAATAGGGGTGGATGGTAGACTATCCGGGCAAGGTTGAATGAAGGTGGTCTCCGATCGAGAAGACCATGTATTCACATTCAGCTCTCCCAGAACCACCGCCAGGCACGATATGAATGGGCCATGGATCACGTTGGATGGACCAGAGAAGATTGGCGACCTGTCATTTTTACAGATGAGCCAGGGTACTGCCTAGACAACACAAATAGGCATTCTAGGGTATGGAGAGCGATTCCATGCAGCCAACATTGCTGAGCATGACCGCTATTGTGGAGGGTCAGTAATGGTCTGGGGCGGCATCAGCTGGGATGGACATACAGAGCTCTGTGTCCTTGACCATGGTACATTGACTGCACAGCAGTATATTGATGAGATCCTGGATGGCCAAGTCAGGTTGTATGCAGGTGCAGTGGGTAATAGATTCATTCTGGTGGACGATAATGACCATCCTCATGTTGCCCATGCTGTCCTGGAGTACTGACAGAGGGAGGGTTTGAGCGTATGGACTGGCCAGCAAGATCCCCTGACCTCAATCCAATTGAACATGTTTGGAATGAGTTGCAGCGTGCAATTTCAGTCCGTCCAGTCCAACCAAGAAGTGTCCAGGAGCTTGGTGCCATGCTGGGCCAAGAATGGAACAACATCCCACAAAGGACCATCTGGAACCTCATTGAGAGCATGAGAAGGCGTTGTCAACCTGTAATTAACAATAATGGGTCTCATACTTGATATTGAACCCATATCAATTCGCTCTTGTCAACTTTTTGGCAAATTTGAAAAATTTCCTCTTTTACCAATAATGTCCTTTTTCCATGGTTATCGTATTCAAAAGCTAAAAAATAATGTCAGACACAAACAAAATCTTAATTTCTGCACTTAATCTTAAGTCATTAAAGATATAATTAAATAAAAAAATATATACTCTTTTCATAACAATATTTCAACTAAAACTAAAAGGTAGTTGGATATACTTGGTGCTTAGCAAACTTTGAGTAGTATATAAACCCGGTGAATTTTAAGCTATTACTTTGTTTTCGGTCTCATATTTATCTGGCAGAGTGCTAAATTATTTTTCAAAGATGATTTGAAACCTGAGTATTTTTAGTCAAGTTTTCAAAAAAAACTACGACTATTGGTATGGCAAGGATCCGTCGCTGGGTGGGCAGTCGGGTTGGGTGGATGGTCATCCCTTTTTGCTTATAACTTAGATGATTTTGGACGGATTTTGATAATATTTGGTTTCTAACTTGATAAGCATGTTCAACACCCGATGATGTGAAATAGGATGTGTCCATGCTTTTCCACCGGAGTTGTGGCCCTTTTTTAAAATCAACTAATTTTGAGCTTGATAGTGTGATAACTTGAACAAACATCAACCGATTTGACTGATATTTGGCACATGGTTTCAAGGAACAATGTCTTTATCGAGTTCGAAAATGGGCACAGCCCGATGTATGTCAGCAGAATTATTGGGCTGACTTGATCATTTTTTTTCAAATTTTGTGCTTGACAGTGCGATAACTTAAACAAACGTCAGTCGATTTGATTCATTTTCGTTGAAGGGTTTTCTAGGAAGGTTATCTCAATCAAGTTCGAAAATGATCTTGGTCCAATATATGGCAGCAAAATTATTGAGCTGACTTAGTCATTTTTTTGCATATTTTGTGCTTGATATCGTAATAACTTGAACAAATGTCAATTGATTCAGTCCATTTTTGTTATATGGGTTTCCAGGAACATTTTCTTGCTCGAGTTCTAAAATGGATGTAGTCCGATGTATAGGGCAGCAGAATTATTGGGCTGACTTTGTCAGTTTTTGCAAATTTTGTGCTTGATAGCGCCATAACTTGAACAAATGTTAACTGATTTGATTCTGTTTTTATTATATGGGTTTCCAGGAAAATTGTCTCAATCGGGTTTGAAAATAGGCTCGATCAGATTTACGGCAGCAGAATTTTTAGGCTGACTTTGTCATTTTTTGCAAATTAGTTTAATTTAGATACTCTGATGCATTTTAGTTCATAGTCACCGTTACATAAGCGATGAAAACTCGACCCTGCATCAGCAATGCGAAACTCTTGTTTCCTAGATTCAATGTAGTGTATATACTGTGGCTTTTAGCACCCAACCTGTAATGGTGCCATCCAGCAAAACATGTGCTTTGGAATTCTAAATTTCACATTTTGATGAAAGAAAAAGGAATTCAAATGTTTTTTTTGTTTGTTTTTTATTCTTCTCTTTTTCTCTTTTTCTATTCTAGAAACAAACTGGGCATTTATTTCATGTCTTGTTTGACAGAGCTCATGGTGCTTTGTCAAACATGATATAATAGATTAAATGCCTGTATTGGATGTACTGAGGCCACATAGATCTATAAACAAGGGGAATTTGTTGATTGTCAGTGTCATTTCTCGGCATACTACCAGATTTTTTATTCAATTAACAGGAGGTGACTCTAAAACCTATACACTAGTTACTAGGTTAAATTTGTACTGCAGGCATGGTCAATGTTTTTATGTTTGGAAGTTATATTCAGTTAACAGGCTTATTGACTTAACTGGTTGAGTTCTAGAAGTCGCTATCAGGGCTTTCAGAAAAATGAGGGTACCAGAGGAAAAGTCAATATTTTCCTTCTTCATGTTTCATATTCATTCAAACGTAAATAATATTTTATTTATATAATTTGTGCTATTACAAATCATTGGAGAGTGCCTGTGGGCACTCTCCAATAATTTGTGATAAAACAAATTTTGAGTAACAAATTCAGACCACCAAAAATAATCTAGCCCTCAACCAGTTAAGAGATATCCAATTAAGTGATCTCCACTGTGGTGTGAAAACTTTTACAAACAATGCAATCATGTTATAAAGAAAGTTAAGAAATAATCTGATATCTTCATTCTGGACCAATCCACTTGAGCGTGGCATCAGCACATTTTAATATGAGTACTTATTTTATTGCTCAGTCTTCCAACAATGGCACTGTTTTTTTCAGTTTAGAAGGTTTATAATGTTGTATACTTCTAATTATGGTTTTGTTATTTATATATCGCACTCAAACATTTAAAATAAGATTATTTGATAAGGCCTAAAAAAAAAGTTAATCTGTTTCTCAGGCCCTCCTGCATGATCCTTTTGGCTGCAGCATGATCTCTTTTTATAACCATGCAAACTTAAAAAAATAAAAATAAAATGTTTTATGTCTGATATTTTACCCAAGTCAATAAAATTGAAAAATTTGTCCCTTGAGTGCAACAAGGCTTTGCATTGTCTTTTTCAATGCAAAGCCTTCTTGCACTCAGGGGACGAAATACACCGCCACCCATGCTATTCTGTTGATTATGAGGCCTAAAGCATAAAACAAACCAAGAGCATGAACTTTTAACTGGTTGAGTGCTAGAAGCCACTATGAGGGCTTTCAAAAAATGAGAGTACCAGAAGAAAAGCCATCATTTTCCTTGCTCATTTTTCATATTCAGTCAAACGCAAAAAAATACTTTATTTATAGAAATTTGTTTTATCACAAATTATTGAAGAGTGCCTACTGGCACTCTTCAATAATTTGTAATAAAATAAATTTTGATGAACAAATTCAGACCACCAAAAAAATGTATCCCTTAACCAGTTAATGGACAAGAAATAATTACAAAAAAAAAAAAAAATGACTGCCTCATGCAATTTTACAAAAAATGGTCTTAGAAACAGAAGATCTACTTTGTGGAGCCTAACCATGTAATAACTATTGTATTGCTACTTATCATAACATATTGTGTTTTAGTGCAATGAAAATATGCACACTGACATGTCAGTTATCCCAGAATGATTTTACCCCAAAGTTCCTGTTTTTCCGTAAGTGATGAGTTTAGATTCAAATCCCAGAGATTATACCACAATTGTAATGAGTAATCATCAGTACCCAATAGAATGCAGGCATTAATCAATGTATTTGGGGAACCATGCATGAAATCTAAACTTCTGCATATAAAGTTGCATCTGATTGGTAGTGATGCATCACTGGTTTCCCCGTGGGAACCCCCGGGAAGTAAGCAGTACTTGTTTACTGTGGTAAACCAGTTCTGCTTTACTAGTAAAATAGGACCCAGTCACCCATGCTTGGGATGAAAGTCCTCTAAAATGGGCAACATGTAGATCAACGATTGACTAAACTTGACTTCATCTCCATGTTGTGTCACGATTAGCCATGGTGCATAAATATGTGACGTTAACCACCAACAAACAAACAAACATCACTGGTTATCCTCACTGATGACTCAGGGATTTTGCATTTAACCCCCTGCACACTGATGTCGAAATATCTAAAGTTTAGGGTGTGATTATTTCCTATAATGCAACTAGAAATTTAACCAATTCAATTTTGTTTGAAAGAGCTCAATGAGCTCTGTCAAACGAGATTGAATTGGTTAAATTCCCAGTTAAAATGGCTACTTCAAATCTGTATATTTTGACATCAGTGTGCAGGGGGGTTAAGCTAGTGAAATGCTTTTGGCACAAAACAACACTGCCGTGCAAGAAAATAAACAGACCACCAAAGGTGATATTTGTCTTTAAAAAGCTTCCTTCACTTTACCCTTAAAGGCCCATTTCCGACTTTTACATCCTTAGAACAGGTACTCCTTACAATTATGAAGAGATCCTGCCGAAAATAGACATATTCCCTCGGCAGTGGTTTCTAGTCAAGTCTTGTCTGTCTAAATGGAATATAAACACACAAAATGAATTGCTATCAAGCCTCAAAAAAAGCCTTATAAATAGCAAATGTAGGAAAATTTGAAAATACAGATGGTTTCGGTATTCAATGATTGGTTTGGTTCGGTATCCCCTTGATAGAGTAGAATCCTCTTAATTGAATATCCATTTTGCCAGTGAAAATTATTCAATTAACGGGAGTATACAATTAACAGGGATTTGGTCAGTTTCCTGTGTTCTGGAGGTAAACTGAGCATTTATTCTATTATATCATAGAGCTCTGTCAAACAAGATATAATAGAATAAATCCTGTATTGGATGTAGTGAGGCCAAAAAGGTTGATAAATAAGGGGAATTTGGTGCGTGTCCCAGTAATTTTTTCGACATATTACAAAAATTTTTATCTGATAACCATAGAGTATAACAACCGTTGTATATACTTGAAGTATATACAACGGGTGTTGTATATAATTATAATTTATGCAAACGACCTTTGACC
Organism: Pictodentalium vernedei; assembly: GCA_031216915.1. Taxonomy (NCBI): domain Eukaryota; kingdom Metazoa; phylum Mollusca; class Scaphopoda; order Dentaliida; family Dentaliidae; genus Pictodentalium; species Pictodentalium vernedei. Next base: position 605,835,855 of record CM062295.1, on the reverse strand, counting down.
TCTTTCAATTCCATTTTCATTCATTCATTCATGAAACATCGTTATATCACAGGGCAGGTTTTAATTGTACGCTTATTGCACTTTGTCAAAATCCTCTGATGGTGTCATTTCTTATTTATTTTGCTTCAATAAAGGCAACCTAAAATTTTGCTTCAAAACATTGTAGAAATTACTTGAATGTTAATAGTAATTAGTATGCGGCGACTGCGAACTATTTATAGTCACGGCCTCGATCAAAAGTACTCGCGGAACTGCGCTAATTAAAAGTTCGTCTGCTGTACCTGAAAAAAAAACACTTCGTAAAAATTGTAAACAAATGCAAAATTATTTGTTATATTGGGACTACAGCATAAAACACGGAAGAAAACTGGAACTATGTCAAAAAAAGAATAACTCTACTGAAACACCATTTTGTTACTGTTAATAAAATAGTTGAAATTTATTTTGTTCCAGCGCAGTTACATGATGCAAGAAGTGCAATTGCACTTTACAATTGCCGTCATTGATTTTGTAATGTAAGGGACACAACTCTATGCGTCTTGTCCTATTTCTTTTGTCTTGTAGACTGGTTTTCTTTGGAGGCCCGTGGGAAGCATATATAAGTCGGGTAGACGCACGAGATGGGTGTCTGTTTGTTATCAGATAAAAACAATAAACATATAGTGTGTTTTTATATCTGTGTTATACAGCTCGTTGAAATATGGTTTATTTTTTCTCGGCGAAGCCTCGAAAAAATAAACCATATTTCAACTCGTTGTATAACACAGATATAAAAACACACTATATGTTTATTGTCTATATATACAATTAACAGGAGTTTACCCTGCAACCCATATGCAATTAACAGATCAAATTTGTACTGGAGGTATGGTAAATGGTTTTGTGTTTGAAAATTATATTCAATTAACAGGGATATACAATTAAGAGATATCCAATCACGTGGGCTCCACTGTATCAGTATAAGTTCAGTTTTCAGTATTTTACTTATCTCTAGATTCTTATAAATAATAGTTTGCCAGTGGCCGGGGGATGTGAATATTTTGAATCCCACTTGAATCACTTTTTTTGGCCTCCGAAACATAGCTCAGTGATCTTGTTCCAGTGAGAAGTCATAAGCTGTGTTTTTGAGACAAAAATATTAAAATTTGAACAGCGATTTTTGTGAATAGTGTTGATTGGATTGGGCTGTTAATTTTAGGTGAAGCATCAATTTTTATATGCCCGTTTTGAAAAAAAACCGGGTTGTTTTATGGTATACCGCTGTCCGTCTGTCCATCTGTCCATCCGTCCATCTGTCTGTCCAGTCACACGTCGTACGATAACTCAAGAACCCTTTGAGAGATTTTCATGATTTTTGGGTAGGTGGTGTATATCGATGGAGGGAAGCTCCCTTTCGTTTAGTGTCGCCGTTCGATTAGTCATTCCAGAGTTATGGGACTTTATTACATAGAAAATTGTTGATTTTTTACACGTCGTACGATAACTCGAGAATGCTTCGAGAGATTTTCACGATTTTTTGGTAGGTGGTTTATGTTGATGGAAGGAAGCTCCCTTTCAGTTGGTGTCGCCATTCAATTAGTCATTCCAGAGTTATGGGACTTTATTACTTAGAAAATCGTTGATTTTTTCTTGAAGTTATGATCTCTATAGACATAAGATACATACATGAAATTCAAATAATTTTATATTGAAATTATTGAACACAGTATGTTGTTGGTTATGATTATTGTACAAGAATATAAAAAAAAACCTGAAAAGTACACATGTATACTCATATTGTGTGCTTCCCTCTTGTAATTAATAACGGGCGTATCATGCACTCATGGCGCAGCTGTTTATTATTGCATAAATTTGTGACAAAAATATTGTTAGCTCAACTTGACAACCTAAAGCATGAGCTATTGAGCCATTGTCTGCCCATCTGTCTGTCCATCCATCCATCTTCATCTGTCCATCTGTCCACCCACCCAACTGTCCATCCATCCGTCCACCAACCCATCTGTCCATCCAGGCGTAGCAGAGGTACATTGTGGGGTTTACAATTTAGGGTCAATGGTAGTTGTGGGGTTGGGTTAGTACACTGGCCACTTGTGGGGGTATTTTTTGCACTGTGGGGTTAATTTTTTGACCTTGTGGGGTTAAGAGTTTAAAATGGGGAAAAACCCCACAAGTAAGAATGTGTAAGATCCATCTATTCCTCTGTCCAGCCACAATTCCTTTAACTCACCCTGCAGGCCACATTTCTCACCTGACCTTTTTTCAAATTTCATATGTAGCTTTGGTGTCATATCAAGATAGGAACTATCAAATTTTTCTGAATTTCCTAGAAAAACATGGCTGCCAGTTGCCATCTTAGATTTGGCATATAAATTGTAGAAAATTCCATTAGTACACCCTACAGGCTGTATCCCTCACTAGAACTTTTTCAGATTTCATATGTAGGTTTGATGTGATGTCTTTTCTGCAGACACTTGATTAAATGACTTGGCATTTTTGGAGCTTTCTATTTAGTTCTGTCCCTTCATTGACAAGTTAAGCTGCAGTGTCATTGATACTTTCATTTTGAGATGGTATCATAATTATGTCTCCCCTTCACCAAAGGGAGACATATTGTTTTACCCTGAATTCTTCTCCTTCTTTTTGTTCTTGTTGTTGTTAGCTCACCTGAGCAAAGCTCGAGGGGAGAGTTACTAATCACTTTCCGTCCGTCCGCCGTTAACTTTACATTATCGACTTCTTCTTACAAACTACTCAACCAAATTGAACCAAATCTGGTGTGCATGTTCCCTATCACATGCCAATTCAAATTTGTTCAAATCAAGTTGACCCGCCCCTCGGTTGGGCCACGCCCAAAAAGTGTGCTTAAATCTTAAAAAATCTTCTTCATGAACCAGCAGTAGCAGAGACTTAATATTTGGTGTGCAGCTTCCTTTTGAGGTGTAGACTCAGATTTGATCAAGAGAAGTTTGAGGAGCTATATTTGCCTTCGTTATGGAAGGGACAAGAATTTTTGCCGCGCCCAAAATTTCTATTTTCCAAACCGAGAGGCAGATTTGAACCAAATTTGATATGAGGGCTTATTGGGTCATAAGTACTTAATTTGTGCCAAAATCTTTTTTCCCGTCACCCCATGGGAACTGCAGTAGCTAAAAATAGAAAAAATTAAAACGCTGATATCTCCAAAACTACACAGCACTGAGAATTCTTATTTGGTGTGAAGGACCAACAGAATGGAACGGTAAAAAAAAATTGCTATCGGTTTTATCGTAGGGTACTTTTTTGTACTGATGAACCGATTATCAAAACCTGCTATCAACTGATTACCGGTTATTTCTCTGCCGATTATGCCGATTCCGATGACGATTCCAATGGATGAAGTAAGTACACTGCAGAAAATCTGTTGGTGCCTGTTATGCTACAGAAATTTTGTTGATAAATCATCAATTACGAAAGCGTAATACCACATAAGTTCTCAGAGTATGCATATTTAGTGCTGGGCAATATTAGCGGAAATAATATTTGCATTTTGGTTGGGGTGTGGGGAAAAGATTGTTATTAACGATACAATCACACGATATTGTTCTCGTGAAGATTGTGTTTTATTCTGGTAAATAGTGTTAATACGGTTTTGTGTAAGAATATAATACACTTGGCTGTATTTACCAGGAATATACTGAGCACACATACTTTGTGTCTTAAATGAATAATAATTTTGATGTTAATGTGTGTTGTGAAGTCGTATGACGTATGGTTTACAGGTTTTTCCGAACGTATTATTCACTGTTCTTTTTTCATCGTGTTCCTCCCTTGATGTGTTTCTCTAATGTTTACATGAACTCTACTATCTGCGGGAAATGGTGGCGATCTCGTACCAATTGCAGTTGGTAAATTCCGTAATATCTCTGCTCTGCAATTCCCCAAATTTTATGCTATTCACAACACATGTTTTTGATGGGGAAACTTTATTGAAATGGCCAGATATCAAAGGGATTTTTAATAGTAAGTATTAAATATAGAATAACAGGAAACTGCCGTTTGTCATAATCGGCCGATGCCCCATAACCGGCCGGTTCTGATTGCCGATTCTGATTATCGGTTTATCACTACTTTTTGGGGACTTTGAAAAAGTGCTGAGTCAGCATTTTTTAACACTGTGGGTAATGGGAAAAATATTTAACACTACTTTTCTCCCAAAACACTGCTCCAAAAGCTTTCAAATTTCACATCTTTGGAAGATTGTTTCACATGTTTATTGAAATCAATTCCCTGGGTCCAGATTTGGGCTCTCTATGGGCGCCCAAATGTTTAAATTAGTGCAGTATGAGGAATATTCTTTAAAATCTTCTTCTTCTTCAGATCTACCAATAAGAATCTTTTGATATTGGGTATGCAGCATGCTTAGGGGGGTGAGATTCAAGTTTGGCTCACTGTGGGAGCTCGAATTATCACTTAGTTCAAAATGAGGAATTTTCTTGGGGGGGGGGGGGATTCAAGTTTGTTAAACCCAAGTCCCTGGTCTCATATTTGGGCTCCCTGTGGGAGCCCAAATTATAACTTAGTTCAATATGAGGAATTTTTCTTTAAAAATCTTCTTTCAGATTCAGCAGTTGGAATGTTTTGATATTTGGCATGCAGCATCCTTAGTGGGGTGAAATTCAAGTTTGTTCAAGCCATGTCCCTAGGTTCATATTTGGGCTCACTGTGGGATCTCGAATTGTAACTTAGTTCAATATGAGGAATTTTCTTTAAAAATCTTCTTCTTCAGATCCAGCAGTCGGAATATTTTGATATTTGGTATGCAGCATCCTTAGTGGGGTGAGATTCAAGTTTGTTGAAGCCAAGTCCCTGGGTTCATATTTGGGCTCCCTGTGGGAGCCCGAATTATAACTTAGTTCAATATGAGGAATTTTTCTTTTAAGAATCTTCTTCAGATTCAGCGGTCGGAATGTTTTGATATTTGGTGTGCAGCATCCTTAGTGGGGTGAGATTCAAGTTTGTTAAAGCTAAGTCCCTGGGTTCATATATGGGCTCCCTGTGGGAGCCCAAATTATAACTTAGTTCAATATGAGGAATATTCTTTAAAAATCCTTTTTTAGCTCAATTTTGGCAAAGCCAAATTTGAGCTTATGCCATGGCCAGTCGTCTGTCTGGCCATCTGTCCGTCAACAATTCAATACGGCTCGGGCTAGAGGCCGTATTTATGAACCGATCTTTATGAAACTTCTTGGGTATCTTTGTTATGACCGTGGGGCGAGAACAAGTGTTTTGGGGTCCGATCCGAATTTCAAGTTGTCCACTGGCAACCATTTTGTACAAAATTAGATGCAATCAGATTTTTGCACAGAACTTCCATATGAAAGTGCTGATTTGAATAATTTTTTGTGTGAATGTTTATAAGTACCATAGGATACATCACATATAATACAGGTTTTTTTCTCGTGCGTAAATTATGCAAATTAGACTAACTTTGATGGTTTTTTTTTGTTACTTTCAGCACTGTAAGTGCAAATGCCAATACGGCTTGGGCTAGAGGCCGTATTTATGAACCGATCTTTACGAAACTTCTTGGGTACCTTTGGTATCACCGTGGGACGAGAATGAGTGTTTTGGGGTTTGGTCCGAAATTCAAGATGGCCGATGGCAGCCATTTTGTACAAAATTAGGTGCAATCAGATTTTTGCACAGAACTTCCATATGAAAGCGCTGATTTGAATAATTTTTTGTGTGAATGTTTAGTACCATGGGATACATCACATATAATACGTGTTTTTTTTTCTCATGCAGAAATTATGCAAATTAGATGAACTTTGATTTTTTCAGTGCTGCTTACACACAGTAAGTACACATGTCAATACGGCTCGGGCTAAAGTCTGTATTTATGAACCGATCTTCACGAAATGTCTTGGGTACCTTTGTTATCACCTTGGGATGAGAACAAGTGTTTCTGGGTGAGGTCTTAAATTTCAAGATGGCTGCCAGTGGCCATTTTGTACCGAAGTTAGGTCTAATCAGAAGTTAGGTCTAATCAGTTTTTTGTACACAACTTCTATATGGCTCAGACTAGAGGCTGTATTTATGAACCGATCTTTACGAAACTTCTTGGGTTCCTTTGTTATCACCGTGGGATGAGAACGTGTGGTTTTTGGGTGTGGTCCGAAATTCAAGATAGCCACCAGCAGCCATTTTGTACCAAAATCAGTGCAATCAGTCTTTTGTACAGAACTTCTGTATGAAAGTTCCGATTTGAATAAATTTTTGTATGAATGTTTAGTAACATGGAATACATACCTTTGTTTTCACCGTGGGACAGGAACGAGTGTGTTTTGGGGTGCCTTTTATTATCACTGTGCTATGAGAACAAATATTTTTGGGTTCAGTCAGACCCACTCTGGGACTCAAAGATTTCTTTTCTAGTTTAGCATCTGACTGTCACCCATCTTTACAATACTTTACCTATACATTTGTTACAGGCTATGGTCAGTATTTATGTACAGACTGTTACAATACTTTAATGTACCTTTGTTGTCAGGTCATTACCTAGATGTTTGTCATTGCTGTGTCACATACTATACATGTACATGTCTTAACAAGTTGAGCTACAGTGTCATTGACACTTTCATTTTTAGATCCACTGGTCAGAATCTTTGGATATTTGGTATAAGCTTTTCTTAGGAGGAGCAGATACAACTTGTTAAAATCAATTCTCTGGGTTGATATTTAGGCTACCATGTCAGGTGAGTGCCCTCAGGGCCCTCTGGGGCCTCTTGTTTTAAGTCAGAATGTTGAATGAACTCATCAAGTTTATCTGGCAATCAGAAAGTTCAAGGCAGCTGCTAGAGATGGGCAATTTACTGAAAAACAGAACCGATACCAATATCATGGAGATATCGAAAAACCAAATCAAACCAGTCGTTGAATACCAATACCATCGGAATTATCAAATTTTCCAACATTTGTTATTTATAAGTCCCTATTGAGGCTTGATAACAGTTAAAACGTTCATTTTCATGAAAGAAGAAGTGAATGATTTTCTGTTCCGTTTTGTTAACCCTCAATGGAAGGTGCAACTGTCCTGAATTCCCACCAGACTGCAACCTTACAGAAAAAGCCAATAATTGAAAATAGAATATGTTTTCATCCTTGGAGTGCACTTTATAAATATTTCTCCAATCTAGTATAAGTATTTCTATTAGTTCCTTGAAACCTGCACATTATTTTAGGCCACACAAAATAGATCTTCTGTTTCTCAGGCCATTATTTGTGAAATTGCATGCGGGCGAGCGGTTTTTTATTTTATTTTTTATTTCAGTAATTTCTTCTTTGCCATCAAAAGTTCATGTTCTTGGTTCAAGTTTTAGGCCTCATAATCTGCAGAATAGCATGGGTGGTGATGTATTTCATCCCTTGAGTGCAAGAAGGCTTTGCAATACTACAGCATTGCAAAGCCTTCTTGCACTCAAGGGACAAATTCATCAATTTTTTTAACTTGGGTAAAATATCAGACATAAACCATTTAATTTTTATTTTTTTAAAGTTTAAATTGGTAATAAAAACAGAGCATGCGGCAGCCCAAAGGACCATGCGGGAGGGCCTGAGAAACAGATTTTTAATTTTTTTAGGCCCTACAACATGTAACTAACACTGTGCATTTTTACAGCCTCAGCCAGTGTATATTTTCATTTAGTGTGCGATATAGCAGTTACCAACCTTTTTATAACCAGAAAGTGTGACTAACCCTTTGCATTGTTTTTAACTAGTAACTAACCCTGTGCACTGTACAGCCTTAGTGTAAATCTCATCTATATCAACTCTTTATCAAATGTAACAGCTAAAACCAGCCAGTAATATTCAAATTCAGTTTAAGACCCCTCACTGTTTTTGTTTTTTTTTGTGAATTCCAAAAATGAAAACATATTCTATTTTCAATTGAAAACATATTCTATTTTCAATTAATAGCTTGTTAACCCTTTACCCAACGCAGACGATATCAAAATTTATTATTTTAAATATCATTTTTTCAAATTTTTCAAAAAATTTCAACAAAACCATATCATGTGACCCCTCGTTGGAACGAGCACGACGAGCTCGTTCCAACGAGGGGTCACATGATATGGTTTTGTTGAAAAAATTTGAAAAATAATATTTTTTCAACTGCTGAATTTGCATATTACGCGGGCGGATGCGGCCGATTCGTTGGGTAAAGGGTTAATATCCAATTGCTTAGCGGTGATTTCTAGTCAGGTCTTATCCCCTCATGTGTCGCGCAGATTATTTCACTCTGCTAGCGAGTCATGAAATAATCCTCTGTGTGCCCCAATCGAGGATAAAAATCATACTCAAATCCAAGCAATGAACTATTGTGTATTTATTGGAGTTCAGTATAATGCATGATATCCAACTTCAATGGAGAGATCATAAGTCAATCAGATGATTCTCCATGGAATACATGAGTAAAAACACTGTGTGTAGCACTAAAGTGGAGTCCACTGAATTGGATATCTCTTAACTTAATAACCCTGTTAATTGAATATAATTTCCCAACACAAAACCATTTACCATATCTCCAGTACAAATTTGACCTGTTAATTGAATATAGGTTATAGAGTAAACTCCTGTTAAATGAATAAAAAATCTTGTAACCTGTCAAGAAATTACCCTGACACTTCCCAGTTTTCCTTTGTATTTTGACCTGTTTGGCCTCATCAGTACATCCAATACAGACATTTAATCTGTTATATCTTGTTTGACAGAGCTCATAGAGCTCTGTCAAACAAGATATAATACAATAAATGCTAAGTTTATCTCTAAAATACAGAAAATTGACACAATCCCTGTTAATTGAATATTCCTGTTAAATGAATAATTTTTATCCCCCTGAAAAAAAATTTCGGGGGATATAGTCGTCACGTGTTTTTTTTTGTCCGTCCGTCCGTCCGTCCGTCCGTCCGTCCGTCCGTACATCCGTCCGTTTACATTTCGTTTCCAGATGATAACTTCCCTTGAAATAGTTTGATTGTAACCAAACTTGATATGTGGCTTAAACATATAAAAATACAGGTCAAGTTCGAATCCGGGTTCATCCTGATTAATATTACCAGAGTTATGCCCCTTTTTAATTTAGAAAATCTTATGATTTTTGGTTTCCGGATGGACCACACTTTTTTCGGGGGGATCAGCTGCCCCGTGGATGTGGCGGCCCTCTAGTTAGTCAAGTTTCGACGTCAAACTCGACTTATAGTTTGATGAAGTGGCGGGCGGGCGTAAACAATTGGTTTCCGGGCAATAACTTTAGTTTTATTTGATGCACATTTACCAAAATTATACCAGAGGTTACCCTATAGGAAAGGAAGACACCTATCGATTTCAGAGTCTCGCGCCCAAGGTCAAGGTCACTGTTACTATAAATAGAATATTTTATGACAAATTGGTTTCCGGGCAATAACTTTAGTTTTATTTGACGCACATTTACCAAACTTATACCAAAGGTTACCTTATAGGAAGGGAAGACACCTATTGATTTCAGAGTCTGGAACTCCAATGTCAAGGTCACTGTTGCTACAAATAGCTTATTTCTTCAGAATTTAATGTCAAAACTCGACTTCTGGATCTGTGATCCTCTTGCTGGATTTTTTTTAATTCGCAAAGTGGCTGTTTAATTAACAGGGTTCCACTGTACTAAATTCTCAGAAAGTGAAGTTGATGAGGTGGAAGTCTTGGAATGCTACAGCTTATAATTCATGGTGTATTGTTCACGTTTTTGTGCACATATTGTATTATTTGGCCTATTTGAATATATTTCAACCCTTTACAGTCACTATTGGAAACCAGGGAAGTGAAGCCGTGCTTATTTACTGTGGTAAACAACAAACAAACAAGCTCTGTTTTTTAAAATAGGACCCAGTCACCAGTGCTTTGAGTAGAAGTCCTCTAAAATGGGCAACATGGGTATAAACGATTGGTTGAACTTTACTTTATCTGCATGTTGCAGTCACGATTAGCCATTGTGCAGAAGTATGTTACCTTACACACCAATAAATAAATAAATATAACCCTTCACAGAGGAAGCGTAGTGGCTCAGTGATTATGGCACTGGACTTCAAATTTGAATGGAAAGGTCCGTGGTTTTATCACCGCCAGGGTTAATTGTGTTGTGTCCTTGGGCAAGACACTTAATCCTGATTGTCCAGTTGGGGGCATGGTTGTGCCGTGTGTGTGCTAAGGTGTACTGCACATTGATGGCGTACTTGTCTTCAACCAATGCTAATCCTGCTTGTGTTGAGTTAGAATGTTGCTGCTCTGGGTACTTTGGCTTCCTCCTCCTCCACCTGTAAAACTGTCTGGCACGTGCTGACTCTGGCTGTTTATTAAACCCCAATAAATAAATAAATAATCCTTTACAGAAAACACATATTAAAATTTTTGTTTCAATTTTTTCCCTAAAATTCAACAAAATCATATCAACCTCCCATCAAAGCCCCAGCTGAAGTTGAAATTCATTAGTCAATTAAATGCAACTAAATTTGTTTACATGTGCAGAAAATATATTACAAAAACATCTGTATGTTGACACATCTTCTTGCATTCAAATTTTCAGATATATTGTGTATTTATGTAACACGTCTGTGGAAAAATGTATGTTGGAGGGGTACAGGTCTACCCAATGTTGTGTTTCCAAAACCAACATCAAATATAAACCCGGTGAATTTTAAGTTGTTATGTTGTTTTCAGTGTCATCTTCAACTGGTAGAGTGCTAAATTATTTTTGAAAGGTGATTTGAAACATGAGTATATTTTTTCCAAGATTCAGTGCTACCAGCAAGGGTAGCCTTAATTCATTATAAATAATTGCTTGTTACTATTTATTGGAGAGTACCTATTGGCACTCTCCAATAAATGGTACCATATCAATTTTATATCTTACCTCCTACAAGAATCAGGGAATTTCATTGGTTCAAAGACGTCACGTGCAGACTGCATATAAAACCATATACTGCCTGTCAACATCAATATATGCTGACAGCTATGGGTAATCTCCCCTTTGTTCATTGATGATTCAAAATGGCGGCAGCCGATAAACACTTAAGTTGAAAGATTGAGTGTTGAAAGCCCATATTTGGTCTGAAGTGCAAGTTAAGCAACTTAAAAGGCTTCATATTCTGTGGATGTGTGTCATGTTACCTTCAAAATGAAACTGTTTGGTATGTATGAATTTGCCTTGTTACAATTTATGGGAGAGTGCCTGCAGGGACTCTCCCATAAATTGTAACAAGACAGACACGTGAACACATTGTGAGAATTCTCTCCTTTAATTTTGATCGCTGTTGTTATTAGTTCTGTGCATCGATGCAGCAGTCGGTAATATATATTCGTTACACAGTTTGTTGGTGGCTTAATATGGTATATATGGTGTCAGTTAATTCCATATTCATATTTGGGCTCACTATAGAAGCTCAAATTCGAACTTAGTGCATTTCAGGCAAATTTCTTCAAAAATCTTCTTCTCTAGATCCAGCAGGCAGAATCTTTTGATATTTGGTATGCAACATTGTGGGGTAGATCGGATTCAAATTTGTTCAAATCGTCCCCCTTGATTCATATTTGGGCTCACTATAGAAGCCCGAATTCGAACTTAGTGCATTTCAGGCAAATTTCTTAAAAAATCTTCTTCTCCAGATCCAGCAGGCAGAATCTTTTGATATTTGGTATGCAACATTGTGCAGCTGGATCTGATTCAAGTTTGATCAAATCGGCCCTCTGGGTTTATATTTGGGCTCAGTATAGGAGCCCAAATTTGAACTTAGTGCATTTCAGGCAAATTTCTTTCTTCTCAAGATCCAGCAGGCAGAATGTTTTTTTTCACCATATATACCATATTAGGCCATCAACAAACTGTGTAACAAATAATATGAATAGTTTTTTCCTACTTCACAATAATAAGGTTATGAATATAGGGTAAAGCCACTATATTGGCTATCAGCACTTTTCAGCAGAGCTACGATAGTGACTTCTGGCATTCAACCAGTTAAGCATTTGCAGTGATAAGAATTTAGTTATTGCTCACCTTTTCTTCTTATTCAGTTTTTTAGGGATACCTTTACATATCCCAAATTTCAGCAATTATTGTTTTAACATGACAGTCTGTGACACATCCAGTGCTTTTTTGAAAAAAAACCCAACTTTTTGTAAATATTGTTTTATCATCATGGTTCATAACATATGCAATCTTTTGAATTGATGAAATCTTTGTTTTGCACTTGATTATGTAAATATGCCAAAACATTTGCAAGTTATGCATTGCACAAACACGACAATGCCCAGTGTTCTGGGCTTTGCAAAGGTGTGACAGAACTGATGCATAATATCCACATGTCACTTAAGTTGTATGTACACATTTTTATGATTTTATTAGCTCAACTTGACAAAGACATGTGTAAGCTATTGGGGCAGGTTGCAATCTGTCGTTCACAGCTCTCACCCGATCAGTTCAAAATTTCGTACATGGCTTTGTGACAATGTCTAGATTGGAGCTATCCATTTTTAGTCGAGTTGTGACGAAGTCAAACTCGACTTATAGTTTGGTGAATGGCGGGCGGGCGTCCGGGCGGGCGTCCGGGCGGGCAGGCGGGCGTAAACAATTGGTTTCCGGATGATAACTTGATAGTGTTTCAACTCACATTCATTAAACATTGATTTTGGACATGCTACGTCGAAGGTCAAGGTCACAGTGACCTTGAACATAGTAAATCTTAAACAATTGGTTTCCGGATGATATTGATAATGGTTCAACTCACATTCATGAAACTTCATAGGTAGATTGGCCTTGGTGAGGGGAAGAACCCTATTGATTTTGGACTCGCTACGTCAAAGGTCAAGGTCAATGTGACCTTGAACATAGTAAATCGCAACAATTCCTTTCCGGATGATAACTTGATACTAGTTCAACCTACATTCATGAAACTTCATAGGTGGGTTGGCCTTGGTGCGAGGAATAACTCTATTGATCTTGGACTCACCAGGTCAAGGTCACAGTGACCTTTAACATAGTATATCGCAACAATTGGTTTCCGGATGATAACTTGATAGTGGTTCAACCTAGAGTCATGAAACTTCATAGGTGTGTTGGCCTTGGTGCGAGGAAGAACCCTATTGATCTTGGACTCACCAGGTCAAAGGTCAAGGTCACAGTGACCTTGAACATAGTATATCGCAACAATTGGTTTCCGGATGATAACTTGATAGTGGTTCAACCTAGAGTCATGAAACTTTACAGGCGTGTTGGCCTTGGTGCGAGGAAGAACCCTATTGATGTTGGACTCACCAGGTCAAAGGTCAAGGTCACAGTGACCTTGAACATAGTATATCGCAACAATTGGTTTCCGGATGAGAACTTGATAGTGGTTCAACCTAGAGTCATGAAACTTCATAGGTGTGTTGGCCTTGGTGCGAGGAAGAACCCTATTGACCTTGGACTCGCCAGGTCAAAGGTCAAGGTCACAGTGACCAAATTGCAACAATTGGTTTCCAGACAATAACTTGACAGTGGTTCAGCCTATAGTCATGAAACTTAATAGCTGCATTGGCCTTGCTGTGAGGAAGAACCCTACTGATCTTGAACTCGCCAGGTCAAAGGTCAAGGTCACAGTGACCTTGAACATAGTAAATCGCAACAATTGGTTTGTGGACGATAAATTCATAGTGTCTTAACCTACATTCATGAAGCTCCATAGGTGGGTTGACTTCTTGCAAGGAAAAACCCTATTGATATTGGACTCGCCAGGTCACAGACCCAGCACACACTCAATAATTCATTTGCAGACAATAACTTCATAATGATCAAACCCACCTTTTCTGTTGTCACAACTCGACATTGGATCGGTGATCCTGAGCGGCATTTTTCCCGAATTTCATTGAAAAACATGGCTGCCAATTACCATCTTGGATTTGGATATATATTGTTCAACAATTCCTTTAGCACACCCTACAGGCCACATCTCTCACCCCATCAATCCCAAATATGTTTTTGACTGTAGGGCAATGTCTAGATGGGAGCTATTGAATTATTCCGAATTTCGTTGAAAGACATGGTCGCCAGTGGTCACTTTAGATTTGGCATATAAATGTCAATAATTCCATATAACACCCTACAGGCCGCAGCTTTCACCCGATCTTTTTCAGATTTCATATGTAGCTTTGGTGTGATGGCTAGATGGACGCTATCTCATATTACTTAATTTTGTTGAAAAGCATGGTCACCAGCAGCCATCTTTGATTTGACATAATGAATTGTCAACAATTCTATTGGCACAACCTACAGGCAGCATCTCTCACCCAGTCTTTTTCAAATTTCATATGTAGCTTTGGGTTGATGTCTAGATGGGAGCTATCAAGTTTTTCTGAAGTTCGTTGAAAAACATGGCCACTAGTGGCCATCTGGGATTTGACATATAAATTGTCAACAATCCCATTAGCACACCCTACAGGTTGCATCTCTCACCCCATCTTTTTCAAATTTCATATGTAGCCTTATTATGATGTTGGATGGGTCGCTACCGCCCAGCTTGGATTTTTGGATGCAATTGTGTTGGATTTTGTAGGAGTTATGCCACTTTTTATTGGACTTGGTGTTTGTCTGATAATAACATGTGAATGTGATAACTTTAACAAATGTAATCATATTTTTATGAAAGTTGCTGCAGGCATACATTGTGAGAAGAACTTGGTAAATTCGAGATTCACCAGATTTTCTCAGCTTTCGTAGGACTTATGCCTCTTTTTGTTGAAAACTTGGTGTTTGCCTGTTAATGACTTTGTGAATGTGTTAACTAAAAAAATGTAATCAAATTTTTTTTGGCATACACGGAGATGCTCTTGTTTTTACCTTAACTTGACAAAGTCAAGATAAGCTATTGCCATCATGTGTGCGGATGTCTGTTAGTCTGTGAGTCTGTTCACATTTTCCTTAACCCAGGCTATACCCTTTAGTTCTTGTCTGATCATCACAAAGTTTTATGTGCAGGTTCAGGTCATTTCTAGACAAGAACTTCCCATTTTGGTCATGATCTGCCAGTCACGATGGTTGCATGAGCCCAAAACCTGAAAACCTTTAGCACAGTCTACAGGTCACATTTATGAAGGCATTTCATTGTACTCTAGCTTCCTCCACCCGTATAACTGTCACAGTCATGGTTGGCCATTGTGCATCGGTATGTGACCTCAAACACCAATAAATAAATAATAAATAAATTAGATATAGTGGGATATGTCTAACACATACATTTTGATACCTAACTTCACAACAGATATAAGAAAATATCTCGCTGGAAGTGATGCTCATTACGTAATAAGTTCAGTTCAGCATTACTATGTGTTTTTGGTACTTTGTTTTAATTGCAATTAAAACATCTTTAATTGCATTTAAAGCATCACAACACATTGGATTGCTAGTGGCTAGAGTATAGGACTTCAAACTGAAAGGTCCACAGTTAAGTCCTGACCAGCATTAACTGTGTTGTGTCATCGGACAAGACACTTAACTCCTAGCTTGCATGCTGCTGGCGGTTGGTTATTCCTGCTCAGGATAAGATTTTGCTTGTCACCAAAATACATATGATTTGGCATATTTATTCAAACCTTCCCCTTGTAAATTGAACAGATTTTTTCTCCAAAGATTTCTTGAGTTAAATTTGGATGAATTTTTCATCAAATCCAGTCATGGCTGCTGTCAGGAAGCCATGACTAGATTTGATGAAAAATATCTTGAAAAGACTCAGCAGGTAAAGTGTTAATCCTGATTGCCCATGTGGGGGGGCATGGCCTGGTTGCACAGTGTACTAAGGCTTCCTCCCTCCATAAAACTCTGACGTGATGTGACCTGGGTGTTGAAAATGACTTTAAAACTTTAATACCTCAAAGAGACAAACAAACAATCGCAACACATAGTACAATGGATACCGACTGTTTTTTACTAGGTATCAGAATTGTTTCTCATTTATGAGTGCTAAGAAATCTAAGATTTTACCTGTGTCTTTCAAAAACAGTATGTCTCCTGATCCTTTATTTACATGTACTTAAACATCAATAAATTTACTCTGTGATATTTTTATTGTGAATTGCTCTCGGTGTACATAATTTTTTTACAGTGCTGTTTCTTTTCACCAATGTGTATGGTATATAAAGAAAGGATTTTCAGTACAACACTAGTGGGTTGAATTGTTACCTCCCCCCCCCCCCCCACACACACACCCAGAAACTCATTCTGTGTAGAAGAACAAGAAATCAAAGGAATGTATACAGCAAAAGTGGACCAGCCATAAACTACAACATGGAAGTCCATGGACTGAAACTTTTCTTTGTTTTGCAGCCATTTTTGTAGGACAAAAGATATTACTTGGTTGAAAAATCCACTCCATGGGTGTTTTGGTAATAATCCACTCTTCTTCAATGATCTCTGCAACAGGATTGCCGGAATTTCGGTGAAAAATGTTGCAACTCTATCTGCCCCCATCCCCCATCAGATGAATCAATGTGTGTAATTCCCTTGTCTGGTGCAGTGATTAGAGCATTGACCTTCAAATCAAAAGGTTTACAGTTTTGATCCTGACAAGTGGTAACTATGTTGTGTCCTTGGGCAAGGCATTTGATCCCGATTCTCCACTTGGGGGTACAGTGGTGCTGTGTACTTAGGTGTGTGTCATGTTGATGATGCACTTGTCCTCAACCAAAGCTAACCCTGCTTTGGCTAAGTTGTGTGTGTGTGTGTGTGAGGGGGGGGGGGGGGGTCTCACAGTTCCTTGCTGCTGCTCAGTGGTTCTCTCCAGGTAGTTTGGGTTCCTTCACCTGTTAAACCTTTACCCAAATGCAGACGATGTCAAATTTTTTTATTTTAAATATCATTTTTTAAAATTTTTCAAAAAATTTCAACAGAACCATATCATGTGAACCCTCGTTGGAATGAGCTCAACGAGCTCGTTCCAACGAGGGGTCACATGTTATGGTGTTGTTGAAAATTTTGGAATAATATTTTTTCAAGTACTGAATTTGCATATTACACTGGCGGATGCGGGCGATTCGTTGGTGGGTAAAGGGTTAAACTGTGTGATATGACATGACCCTCGCTGTTGAAAGTGTTGTTACAGCCCAATAAATAAATAGATAAATACAGATTATCATGATAATGTGCATGTCCTGTGATTTGTATCAGATTCGAGGTGGTGTCCAGAATGGGATCTCAACGAGCCGGCTTTGCTGGCGAGTTGTGATCCCATTTTTGGACACCACCGAGAATCTGGTACAAATCACAGGACATGCACATTATCATGATAATTCATTTAGCTAACAATTCTGTCACATAAACCGATTAAATCTTAACCCTTTACCCTTTTCCATTATTTTTTCATTTTTTGTCTCAAAAACATAGGTTATGACTCCTCGTTGGAACGAGCTCGTCGAGCTCGTTCCAATGAGTGGTCATAACCTATGTTTTTGAGACAAAAAATTAGTTGTTCAAGAATTTCTTTTGCAAATGTCGTCCGCTTTTCATGTTAGGTAAAGGGTTAAATTATTTTAAAACATTTTTGGGACATAATGTTCGGTTGATCACTGAAACGCACATAGAATGTATCCATGTGCCTGTTATGATAGCCCGTAGCTCTACCGAGTCATCTATATGATACGGAATCAGAATGAGTCGTCTATATGATACGGAATCGGAACACATTATGTGATACGTACCGTTTCTCGTGGTTTTCAGGCCAAAATCTATGTGATTGTTAGATAAATGTAAATAATTCCTCCCATATCAGTGATGTTTGATGATGAGAAAGTTGTTATGCTGTGACTGTTGTCAAAGCATAACTGCTATCATATCATCAACCATCAAATGAAAGCGTAGCAGGAAAACTAATAAATTAATAATAACTCAGTACTTGTTTTTATCAATAATAACTAAATTAAAATGTGTTATAAATATTCACTCTGCGCATCATCAGCATATTTGTTTTCAACCTGCTCACAATTGTTTACAATTGTCTGTAATGTAAATGCATGCCCTACTTCAGAACTTAACTTAAGGTAATAATTTTTTCCAAATGCATTTGGAAAAGTAGAAGAGTACAAAAGCACTATAAAAAGATGAAAAAGGGTCGATCAAGACTGGCACTTGACATTACAGGTACTCTCCCTGCATGCCTCTTGCATTACCGAATGCATGCACAACAACCATGGCATCAATTCCTTTTTTTTCCACCATCTTGCATGGTTGGATTTTTGTGACTTATGTGCTTGTTACCCTCGTTTTCATTGTGAACTACTTGTGATCACTTGAGATATTATTACAGTGCATTTCTGGATATTGTATCCTTTGACTCAAGCTCCAAATTATTATTATTCTTTTCCATAAAGCCTTCCGGCTTTGTCGGATGTAACAATGGCATATTGTCTCGAATGAGATAGTCATTCCACCTCATATCAAAGAAACAAAAGAACAAAGGAGACATACACTAACTGTACAATAAACAAAATTACGGTGTGATCCGGATGTGTTTTTGCAAGCAAAAGTAACCGGTGGTACTAAAATGACCGATCCTAAAATCTGTTCTGTCCGGAGCTCCTAAAAACATCAAAATGAACATGAAAAAGGCAAGTGTCATAAAAAGTAAAACTTTTCTTGACCATTTCGGATCTCATTCAGAGCTCTCTCTAGGTGATGCTTGTAATAATTACACACACCACACACAGTCTAATGGGGCTTGTTCCGACGTTGATGATGATGATGATTTCTTTGCACTTCTCAAACTTTTTTGATGATGAAACCAATTTAGGCACAGCCATAAATGAAGAGATTGCTGACTTTGCAAATAGATCTGTCACTGCCTAAAATTGATCTTTCGGAAATCACCTAGAAGTTGTCCACTTGTTTTTGCTCCTAGAGTAAGTCCAGAATTTTGGACCCATCTTGACTCCTGTTGTAAAAAACGTGATGGTCAGTTTCAGGACACTCAGAAACTTCATGGGCATGTATTAACTCCCTTTTTACAAATTCTTAACAATGTCAAAGAAATGAAAAGTGTTATGCATGAGGATCTAACCTACAAAGCCAGTCTTCTTTAAAGCACCAAAATGAAAGATTTCATAATTCACCAGAAACCACAGAAACTTAACTTGTGGATGGGGTTACTGTACTAGGGTCAACTGTGTGTGACCTCTCTATTAAGCATCAGTATCTGATTAAACCTACTTCAATGCCAAATGCAATTCTCTTTGTGCTGTGGATTGACCTTTCTCCCAGCACCTTTTTGGAGACGTCTCCAAAGATATTTAAAAGGCAGAAGTAACTAAGGTTACAATTGTGAATAGACCTAAGTCTTTCACAATCAAAAAATTTCAGCCTTTTTTGGGCAGGTGTCAGAATTTTACAATTACTGACAGAACTGATACAATACTGGCTGCAGTCAAGAAAAGCAATGGTTAGGCTTCAAGAAACCTTATCAAGGCCATCAATAGTTCAACACTTACCAAACCAAGACATAACCGTTTGTGATTTTCCTGAAACTGGTAGAATCAAACCTTTCTATCCAATTGAAAAAACTTAATCAGTGACCAATATATCCTCCAAAAGGTTACCGTTTATAGGACTGAATTTGTATCTTCATCAGTGCAGCACAATATTCCTCCGCCAATTAACTTCTCTCCTTCTGAATCACAGTTTGGTCAGGCAGGTGACTTGGATCTGCTGGATAAAGGTGCCATTGTTCTTTGCCATCATGATCCAGGGCAGTTTATTATACCCCCGCTTCGAAGAAGTGGGGGCTATATAGGAATCGCCCTGTACGTCCGTCCGTCCGTACGTCCGTCCGTCCGTACGTCCGTCCGTACGTACGTCTTTCCGGACATGAAATTCTTGTGTGCGCAACTCCTCCTACATTTATCAATCAATTTGGACAAAACTTTTCAGACATCATCACTACTAAGTGAACATGCGCATATTCCAAGATTTTTGATCTGCGACAATTTTAACCAGGTTATCTCCTTTTGACTTAGATTTATTATGTCTTTCCGTTCGAACAAATTCTTGTGTGCGCAACTCCTCCTACATTAATGAACCGATTTTGATGAAACCTTTCAAACATCATCTCTACTAAGTGAACATGTGCATATTCCAAACGTTTTGATCTGCGACAATTTTAACCAGGTTATCTCTCTTGAACTTTGATTTAATATGGGTTTCTGCATGAAATTCTTGTGTGCGCAACTCCTCCTACATTTATCAATCAATTTGGACGAAAGTTTACAGACATCATCACTACTAAGTGAACATGCGCATATTCCAAAATTTTTGAGCTGTGGCAATTTTAACTAGGTTATCTCCCTTTAACTTAGATTTATTATGGGTTTCTACATGAAATTCTTGTGTGTGCAACTCCTCCTACATTTATCAATCAATTTGGACAAAACTTTTCAGACATCATCACTACTAAGTGAACATGCGCATATTCCAAGATTTTTGATCGGCGACAATTTTAACCAGGTTATCTCCCTTTGACTTAGATTTATTATGTCTTTCCGTTCGAACAAATTCTTGTGTGCGCAACTCCTCCTACATTAATGAACCGATTTTGATGAAACCTTTCAAACATCATCTCTACTAAGTGAACATGTGCATATTCCAAACTTTTTGATCTGCGACAATTTTAACCAGGTTATCTCTCTTGAACTTCGATTTAATATGGGTTTCTGCATGAAATTCTTGTGTGCGCAACTCCTCCTACATTTATCAATCAATTTGGACGAAAGTTTACAGACATCATCACTACTAAGTGAACATGTGCATATTCCAAAATTTTTTAGCTGTGGCTATTTTAACTAGGTTATCTCCCTTTAACTTAGATTTATTATGGGTTTCTACATGAAATTCTTGTGCGTGCAACTCCTCCTACATTTATCAATCAATTTTGACGAAACCTTTCAAACATTATCACAACTAAGTGAACATACGCATATTCCCAAATTTTTGATCTGCGACAATTTTAACCAGGTTATCTCCCTTTAACTTGGATTTATTATGGGTTTTCAAATGGGATTCTTGTGTGTGCAACTCCTCCTACATTAATGAACCGATTTTGAATACATGTTGCACATTGTAAATGTGTTTTTCCAAATATAAACCATATATGTGTGGGCTTTTTAAGTATTCAGTGCTGTTCTGTGGAAGGCCACATGCAAATACAAATTTCAACAACAAAAAATGATCTTTATGTATACATTTCCTTATGGCCTTCGCCTACATGATCAGAAGTGCATTCCTCTAAAAACCCAAAGCGGGGGTATTAATCACCTTCAGTGATAGTTCTAGTTTCAAATCTCTTATGTGAAAAGAAAAATGGCACCATGTGCGCACTTATCAATTTGAAGTCCTTGAACAAATACATGGAATATTCCCATTTCGAGATGGATACTTTGTCTCTTGTATTGCCATTGATTCAGAAAGGTGATTTTTTCACATCTATTGACTTGACAGTGTATTTTTCAGCATTTCCATCTGTGATCTTTATCAAAAATATTTGAAATTTCTTAGGCATGGAATTCTCTACAAATTTAGATGTTTACTTTTCGGTTTATCATCTGCTTTCTGCCTGTTCACCAACATCATGCAACCTGTGTTTGCCTTTTTTCACTACAAAGATATCCGATGTATACATTATATAGATGCTTCTCTAAGTTTGAACAACTCTCGGCAGAAACTTGTAGAGACAAATTCATTGACACACACACTAAGCAATTTGTGAATTGTTATCAGCTGTAAGAAATCAGTGCTTGAACCTCAACAATAAATTCATTATCTGTGTCATTTGATAGACTCCCAACAATTCCTTCTGTGATTATCACCTGATTCAATAAATCAGATTCTGGATTTCTCTTAACAAATTTGTCAGATGACAAGCCAACCATATGACCTATTGAACCGTTAATTGGGATGTATGTTTCAACATTTGTGGGTATTACGATTGGGCATTTCTTATCAACCTACCTTACAATTGTTTACTACAGGCTTGCACTAAAGTGAAAGAAACAAAAAATAAGCCAAAACTGGGTCGAGCACCACGTGCGCACACCCAGTAAGGGACGCTCTTCTCTTAGTACAATTCCACGACTTCCGTTGACCAGTGTGCAAACAGTAATCAAAACCATTCTTCTTTTATCCGTGCAACATGGTTGACATGTTGTGCCATCTTTGCATTATGATACAGTGATAATTCAACTCGTTGATAATGGTTTTCCTGTGACTGGATTATGGATCTGAAGATCGTATAATAACAGGACTGTGTTTTATATATTCTCGTTAATATTTTCAACCACATTCTCATTGTATATTATTTATTATTCCATTTTCGCGAATGTTTTTTTCGACATCGTGTCAACACAGTTCGACAATGAAATTTTTCGGTTCATAAATTTAAATTGTTATTGGAGTTAGGTGTCAATGAGGGACTGTCTGGACAGGATTTCTTCATTCTGTTGAGGGCTGAATTTCTGTTTTTTCGGTCCCTGTCGGCCGTCTGAGTTCTGTCGTGTACCCACCGTTTTTTTTTCTGCCACCTTCTCTCATAGTTGAGGGTGTTCTTCTGCTTTCTGTATCTGTTGAGTTCACCTTTTTCTTCTACAGCTCTCACCTCTGTTATTTTCAGTTCATTTCCTTTAGGGCAATTCCTTTTGCCCTCGCCTTGGTGCGTTCTCGTGGCTGTTTCTACCGCACCCGCGGGTGGTGTGGAACGCAGTCGTTTCGGGGCCTCCCGATTCGACCACGTCTGGTGTGAGTTATACCCCCTCCGTGGGGGATGTGCAGCTCCTCCCACACCCGCTGGGGTGGGGAACGCTGTCGTTTCTGGGCCTCCCGACTTGACCACGTCTGGTGAGAATTACTCCCCTCTGTGGGGGGTCCGCAGCTCCTCCTGCACCAGTGGGGGGGGGGAGGGGTAACACTGCCATTTCGGCATCCCCTGACTCGACCATTGGTGGTATGAGTTATACCCCCTCTGTGGGGGATGTGCAGCTTCTCCCGCTCCTGCGAGGGTGGGGAACGCTGTCATTTCTGGGCCTCCCGACTCGACCACGTCTGGTGAGAATTACTCCCTCTCCATGGGGGATGTGCAGCTCCTCTCGCACCAGCGGGGGGGTGGGGAACGCTGTCTTTTCGGGCCTCCCGACTCGACCACATCTGGTGATAGTTATTCCCCTTCCATGGGGGATGTGCAGTTTTTTTTTACTGTGGTGGATACTGCGGGAGCTGTTGGATTACTGGTGAGGAGATGCCTGGTTCCGGGACTATGCGCCCTCTCCATTCCACATCTGACGCTGTCACTAGAGTTGTGACTCCTCCTTTGGAGGCGGAGCTAGGTAGCTCTCTCCCCTTTTTCGCCAGTTCCAACAGCTCCCGCCGTATCTGCTGCTACTGCTGTTCCGTCTACAATGTCACCGGGCACCGTTTTTAGCTGGCCTCGGCTTATCCCTGCAAGGGTCTGCAGGGGTGTCTGTAATGTGGTTGTGGGGTATCGGTTTCAGCCTTCCCCGACTTCAACTCGACGAAGTCGGAAGTGGCTGCCGATGAACCCCATTCTGTGTCCTCTAAGCCATTGAGCACAGCAGTTTTATCCCTGCAGTGGTCTGCAGCTATGTCTGGTAGTGTAGACGTGGGGGTATCGGCCTCAGCCTTCCCTGACTTCAACTCGGCGAAGTAGGAAGTGGCTGCCGGCCGGACCCTCCACTATGGTCTCTGTGCCGTCGAGTACCACAGTTTTGTCATTGGCGTTTTCCGTCCACTCATTCTGGTCACACGGCCAGTTTTGTGGGACCAACGCCTTCTGTGCAGCCTGGACCTTCTGCCCCGCAGAGGTCCACGGCAACTCTCCTGAGTTCCCGCTATGTTGATCCTCGGGGTGTGTCATACCCCTATACACATTTGCCCTCTGATGTTTCGGCTGCCGCCCGTCGCCCTGCTTCGAGTGTATTGGAGGAGCGTGACCCTTCGCTGGTTAAGAGGGTCAGGTGTGAAGCCACTTTGCTGGTTCGTCCCCATGTCGACTGGTACGGGCCGTGAGCTTAGGGAGGCCCTCTCCTTACTCATTCAGGTTCTGTCCAAGAGCCTTCCCGTTGCTTCCAGCGAGGCAGCGAGTGGTTTCCAGGCACCCCCTATGGTGCCGCCTCCCGGGATTGGAAACAGGCCGCTTTCTGATCCCCCTGGTGCCTACACCATGGGAGGCATTGGCTGGTTTGCCCACGATGGGCTATGTGTCTTCTGACTCCGAGGAGGAGTCAGACATCCTTGATGTCGAGAGCCAGCAGTCTTCTGACTTGGGGGCAGCTCTTGCCTTTGTGTTTGGCTTCCTTCCAGATCTCAAACCATCAAACCAGCTGACAGTGTCAGCCAGGCCGCGATCATCGGTCACGTGCCTACAGCCTATGGTGCAACCTGTTTCTGGGCGTCTTCAACCGTGCCAGTCAGTACAGGTGGTTGAAGCATTTTCAGCCTTGGCCTCTAAGCTGAGTTCCAAGGCTATGAAGGCTCCATTCTTCACCAGGGTTGACACCTTTTTGCCTCCGGTGCATTATCATTACTACGATTTCGCCAATCTGTCAGTCTGCCAGACTTTGACCATTTTGGATCAGGACTCCAATTCCCTTGGGCTTTCCAAGCCCAAGTCTACTGTCATTCCTGTGATGAGTCTGGAGTCCATGTTGGGCTTATCGAGAGAAATGCTGGGTATGCTTTTCTCTCTCCGATCACGTCGTCTCTGCCTTAGCTGCCTATCTTCCTCCAGATAGGTTTGATGATGTACAGGCTCCTTTGCGTGTGCTGTCCAAGGCGCTCATGCATCTTACTCACACGCATGCCTGTGACATGGCTATTTTGGAACTAGTTACAAGGGACTCTGTGCTGGACACAGGCCGATCCCTTCCTGGGGGCAGCGCGCTGCTCTTCGATCTGCTTCTTTGGCAGGTCTGCTACTGTTCCAAGGGTTCCGTGTTGACGGTCCGTGATGATGTCCTGCGTCATTCCAAAGATCAGCTGCTGCTTCGTCAGCTTGATCAGCCTTCTAGGGGAGGCAGGGACCATTCAAAGCCTAACAAGTACCCTTCTGCTTCCTCTGCGAAGGAAGGGCCAATCCTTCTGCCACCGCTTCTACTTCTTACTCACGGGGTAAGGGTAAGCGTCGGCAGGCTAGAGGGAAGTCTCAGGATTCTTCATTCAGTAGAGGAGGTGGTTTCTCCTCTTGCGGGCCTCGTCGGGGCTCGAAATGAAGGTCCTCGCCTCGATTCGTCCAGGGTGGAGGAAGGATAGCAGAGTTCGCAGACCGTTGGGCCACCATCACATCCGATCCTTGGGTGTTAGATGTTGTACGGTCCGGGCTGCGAATATCCTTCGAGGCACCCCCCTCTGTCCAGAGTGCCTCTTCCAACCACTGTTCCTTCAGACGTTTTAACGTCGTCAAGAACATTCAGTCAGTGGGGCTTTATTCCTGCCTGTTCTTGGTGCCGAAGAAGGACGGCCGACTCTGACTGGTTATCGATCTGAGTATCCTGAACCAGACTATCGTTGCTCCCAAGTGCAGCATGGAGACTTTCAGGTCGGTCCGCCGTTCCATTCACCAGGGAGATTTCGCTTCCAGCATTGACCTGTGAGACGCTTACTTTCACATTCTGATTCATTGGGTGTCGCAGAAGTATCTCAGGTTCGCTTTTCTGGGGTGAGTTTACCAGTTGAAGGCCATGCCTTTTGGCCTCAACCTGGCTCCTTGGGCCTTCACTCGACTGATGTCGCATGTGATTGCCTTCCATCGCACACAGTCCAGGGTGACTACTTCGGCATATCTAGATGATATCCTCCAGAGGCATTCCAATGCTGCCTTACTGGAGTTGGATGTCGACACTCTGTTGAGCTTGCTCATGTCACTAGGATTCAGAGTCAACGAGGAGAAGTCGGATCTGGTCCCTTCTCAGTCGTTTTGTCATCTGGGGATGGCCTTCCGCACTCAGTTCAATACGGTGGCAGTTCCCCAGGCCAGGGCTGTGATTCTCTCAGCTTTTGCTCTGATTCTGTTTCCAGTCCACATCCGCGACAGCATGGGGTATTCTCCGGCTGCTCTGTCTCTGCGGTTCGGTGACGGATCTCATTCCTCTAGGTCGGCTGCATGTCAGACCTCTCCAACACTTTCTGCTCAATCATTGGAGGCCGAATGTCGATTCTCTGGATCTGGTGCTTCAGTTACCAGAATCTCTTATCCTCACCTTCTCCACTGGACGAATGTTCAGTGGATCACGCAGAGTGCCCCGTTGGACTTACCCACATCCGATCACGTTCTAACGGCAGATGTCAGCGATCTCGGATGGGGTGCCATGTTGGATCTTCTAGGTCTTTCCCTTCACGGGATGTGGGACCAGGATCGGGCATCTCTACACATCAACCAGAAGGAGCTTCTTGCTCTTCTATTGAGTTTCAGGCAGTGGATCCCTCACCTGTCGAATCATCAGGTCCTTCTGTTGTTTGACAATGCGACAATGGTTGCTTACATTCGAAACCAGGGCGGCACGCACTCGGTTCCAATATACGAATTGGCTCAGGATCTTCTACTGCTCACTCAGGATGTCAACGCGGGGGTGGTTGTTTGTCACATTTCCGGTCGTCTGAACGTCCTAGCCGATTCCCTGTCCTGATGGGGCAGGTTCTTTTCCACCGAGTGGATGCTCCACATGGCGGTGTTCCATCGATCTCTTTGCGACTCGTTGGAACCATCAGGTGGACACTTTTGTGTCCAGATGCTCTAGCTTTCCGCCGTGGACGCTCTGGCCCTCCTTTGGGACAGTCTTGTCAGCTACGCCTTCCTGCCGTTTCCATTTCCACTTCAGGTTCTAGCCCAGATATGAACCTGCAGTTGTCGAATCCTTTCGATCACACCCCTGTCGCCTCGGTGGGTGTGGATCAATCTGCTCCGCTCTCTGTTAGCGGCGGTTTCGGCATGTCTCCCTCTATGTCGCGACTTTCTTTGCCAAAGTCCCCTAGGAGGTTTCAAGTTGACCCGACTTCATTGTGCCTTCGCGCATGTCTTTTATCGGGTCCTGTCTCCTCCGTAGTTGTTTTTTAGAGACAAGCAGTGGAGTTGCTTTTCTTCTTCAAGGAGGCACTCACTCCACTGGTTTAGCCTCTATGGCTAAGTAGAAGGTTCTTCTGTCGATGGTGTGCGATTACTCTTTTGCTTCTGTCACTCCTTCGATCACACCGCTTGCGGAGTTTCAGGTATATGTTTGTTTTAGGGGGTCTCCAGCGATGGGTACAAGTCCATGCTTCAGAGACCTTTTTCATATGTGGTACCGCATTGTTTCGACACTCATCCTTGACTCTCCAAGCTTGTTCAGCTCTTTTCCTTAAAAAGGCCTAGGACTTTGCAGTTTACTCCAAGATGGACACTTTCTTGGACGCTGCTCTGATGGGGGGGGGGGGGGGGTGGGGAGGCATTCGTGCCTTTATCCTGGATAGATATGCCAGTTCTCTCCTGCATCCATTTCTCAATGGATCTGTATTGCTATTCGTGCAGCTTCCGCTCGTCTAGCTACTGGTGATTGTATTACCAATTGTTTTATCTGCCACGAGGTGTGTGCATTGTCTTCCTCTTGGGGCTTTTACTAACTCTGCCATGTTGGCGTATGTTACACTGGCAGCCTTCTGGAGAAATGCTACCTTCTCCATTTATCTGCGACAGTTGCAAGAGCCGACCTTTGTCCTACTGGCCCTTTTTCTTTGGCTCAGGCTGTTGTCTATCCCAGCCATTCAGCTTTTTACAGGGTCAGTTCCAGCTCCGTGCTGTTACTGCTCTTTCTGTCTGTGCATCACACTTCACCATATGCCTCATCTTTCATTGTCTTTTACTAATGTTTGTGATGCTATGGTTTGATAGGCCTAGGGATCTCTTCTTCTGTCCACGGTTCCAGTGCAATTGAGTTATGTGTGGGTTGGTTATGTGATTCCCTCCATCCTATTGTCTATTCAGCCTGTAGTAAACAATTTTAAGGTAGGTTGATAAGAAATATAAATTTTATAGTAAATTTCCTTTCTTATTATACTAACTACAATTGTTTACATGGAGGCCCTCCCGTCTTCTTATTCGAGTAAGAATCCTTCCTCCCCGCTGATCACATATCTCCTTTGTTGGCAGACTCTGAAGATTGGTTTTGATTACTGCTTGTGCACTGGTTAACGGAAGTCGTGGAATTGTACTAAGAGAAGAGCGTCCCTTACTGGGTGTGCACAGGTGGCACTCGACACAGTTTTGGCTTATTTTTTTCGTGGTGTTTTTACACCACTTTTCTTTCCCAAATCTCTTGGGAAAGATTAAAATAGAGAGTATTTTATCCGTGTTAGGTTCTTCCACTTTAGTGCAACAATTGCGGTAGGTATAATAAGAAAGGAAATTTACTATAAAATTTATATTTCTTTTATAGATCACTGGACAGAGATAAAACTAAAGCTCTCCAAATATATAAATCCCACTCGCATACCATGAAATTATCATCGTCAAGTAGTATGAAGTCTTATGATGGGTAACCCATCTTTCATTAATGAAAAGTTGCCTTCTATTTTCCCTGAAACTGACCATATTTTTATGACAGACTTCTCTTCTTATAGCTGGGGAGGATATCTAGGTAATCTATGGACTAATGGTTTGTGACAGTCAAGTTAAAAACTAAAACACATCAAATGTCTGGATCTTCAAGCCATCAAGAGGTCTTTACTGAATTTAGCTGATAATCCCAGCCCTTGTCATATTTGTATTCAAACTAATCATACCACTGCTGTATCGATCTTATCTCAATAATTATGGCAGCAAGAAGACTTCTCTTTTCAAAATTTCTCACGATATTTGGTGTTTTGCCAAAAACGTACTCATTTCAGCTGTTCATATTCCAGGTCAAACAATCACTCTTGCTATCTCTCAATGGCATTTCAAAAGTTCTGCATAATGAAAATTACAACCAGTGTCTTCTGTCAAATATGTCATCATTTTTACCAGCCTACTATTGACATTTTTGCTTCTAAGGTCACTCATCAGTTGCCTGTATATTGTAGTTGATTTCCCGATAGTTCTGCATCCATTATTGATAATTCATCAGGATGATTTTGCAGCCAGTAACGACCTGAAGGATGCCTATTTCCATATGCCCATTCACCTGGCGTCACGGAAATACCTTCGGTTCTCGTTTCGTGATCGTGTCTTTCATTTTAAATCTGTGCCTTTCATTTTGAACCAGGTTCCTTGAGCCTTCATCCGACTGATGTCACATGTGCTTACTTTTCACCATACTCAGTCGGCTGTGACTTCAGCAGCCTATTCCAGCGGCACCCCAATGCTGTTGTTCTGGAATCCGATGTCCGATGGTTGCTTGGCCTGCTAGCATCGCTGGATTTCAGAATCAACTGTGAGAAGTCAGATCTAATTACTTCTCCGCAATTTTGGCATGGATTTCAACACTTTTCACAATGTGGTGTCTGTTCTCAAGGCTTGGGCATTGATCCATTCCACCTTGACTCGGGACCTGCTCTGATCATCTTCTGTCTCAGCCACAACTTTCCTTCGGTTGCAGAGCCTTTGCGGTTCGGTGACGGATCTCATTCCACTGGGTTGCTTGTTTGTCCGATCTCTCCAGCACTTCCTGTTGGATCATTGGCATCTGAATGTAGAGACCTCTGGACCTGGAACTCATTATTCCTCGGTCCTTGCATTGTCACCTCCGCCCTTCAACCAATGACTCCGGGTGTTCCATTGAATCTTCCTCTGGCCGATCACATCCTAACAGCAGATGTCAGCGATCGGGGCTGGGGTATGACATTAGATCCTCTCAGTCCATCTACTCATGGCAAGTGGGACCGAGAGCAGATAACCCTTCATATCAACCAGAAGGTGCTTCTTGCTCTTCTGTTGAGTTTTCAGCAATCAATCTCTCACCTGTCAAATCACACAGTCCTGCTTCTTTCAGACATTTCGACAGTGGTGGCCTATATCCAGAATCAAGGAGGGTTCATATTCAATTCCCATGTATCAGCTTGGTATCTCGGGATTTTCTGCTGTTAGCGTGGGATGTACACGCTTGTGTGGCCATGCAGTAATTCCCCGGCATCTCAATGTCGGAGCTGATGAGACAGTGTCCACACCGAATGGATGCTGCATCGTTCGGTGTTTCTGACGATTTGCGAACGCTGGAATCATCAGTAGAGACCTTTGTCTCCCCTTGTCCAGATCCACTAGCATTTGCTCCACAGAGGGTGTGGATCAATCAGCTGCGGCCTCTGTTAGCAGATTGACCAATTTGTCTTCCTCTACACCACGATTTTCTTTCTCAGTCACGGCCCACGAAGTACCACAATAACCTGGCGAGCCTGTCCCTTCACACCTGCCTTTTATCAGGTCCAGTCTCCGACGTAGAGGTTTTTCGAGATTAACAGTAGAGAGCATATCTGCATCACAGTGACATTCAACTGGCATGACTTATGCTGCGAAGTGGAAAGTTTTCTGTAGCTGGTGTGCAGATCAACATGTGGATTACCGAAATCCCTCAGTCGCTCAAAATGCATATTTTCTTGTATACCTTTTTGACTCCCAAGGACCTCCAGCCTATTACCATTAAGGGCTATAGGTCTATACTGTCAGAAGCTCTCTCATATGTGGGAAAGCTGTGCATAGGTCATAATCTTTTTCTCTACAAACTGATTCAGGCCATCATTCGGCACTTTTCTCTGAAGAGGCCTCGAGTTATGCGTCTTAGACCCAAATGGAATTGTCATGAGTGTTGCATTGTTTGGAGGGGGTGGCGTTCGAGCCTTTATCTGAGACTGTTTTCTCACATATAAGACTGCTTTCCTTCCAGCATTTACTTCTGCCAGACATGTCAGTAAACTTCATGTGCTTTCTGTTGATTCAGCTTTCTTCAGAAATTAGGCTAACAGTGTAATCTTCACTACTGATTGCTCTTTTCTGGCCAAGAAACAACTTCCTGATTTGGTACCTCCTGCCATCTGCATTTGGGCACTTCCTTAGGCCTCTTCTTTGTCTGTATTAATCAAGTTCCATTCATTCGGAGGGGCCGGAAGAGATTTTTTCTGTCTCTCATTCCTGGCAGGCAGTCTATCTCTTCCCATTCCATTTCCATGTGGATTTGTCTCAAGCCAGTTTATTCCAGTTTGCCTGCTCACGAGGTTTGTGCCATTTCTACATCCTGGGCATTCTCCAGTTCTGTTTCTCTCAGGGATGCTATGAATGCGGCTTACTGGAGGAATGCTACTACTTTGTCCTCCTTTTATCTCTACCACCTACAGCAGCAATCTGAGGACCTTTTTTGTGTCGCCGCCCCATGAAGTGGGGAGCGACATATAGGGATTACTTTTGTCGTCTTGCGTCGTCCGCGTCGTCGTCCGCATCACACTTTCTCTTATCCGCCACTCCTCTTTAACCTATGAATGGATTTTGATGAAACTTTCAGTGATTCTTTATCACATCATGGCATTGTGCACCTCCTATTTTATATTTTGATCCGCTGTATTTTTTCCAGAGTTATGCCCCTTTTCCACTTAGAATTCTGTCTGAAACGCCAGGCTTCTCTTATCCGCCATTCCTCTTTAACCTATGAATGGATTTTGATGAAACTTCCAGTGATTCTTTATCACATCATGGCATTGTGCACCTCCTATTTTATTTTTTGATCCGCTGTATTTGTTCCAGAGTTATGCCCCTTTTCCACTTAGAATTCTGTCTGAAACGCCAGTCTTCTCTTATCCACCACTCCTCTTTAACCTATGAATGGATTTTGATGAAACTTTCAGTGATTCTTTATCACATCATGGCATTGTGCACCTCCTATTTTATTTTTTGATCCCTTGCATTTTTTCCAGAGTTATGCCCCTTTACCACTTAGAATTCTGTCTGAAATGCCAGGCGACGCACATCTTCCATGGAAGACTCACATCTAAGTTTCTTTAGGCCCTCTTGTTGCTGCTCAGGCTGTTGTGCCCCCACATTAATTATGTATTTTCAGGTTTGTGCATTTTTATCGTGCAACCTTGTTATTTCAGGTGCTTCATGCGGCATCTTTTCTTCTTTTCAGGATGCTTTTCAGCACTGTGGGCTTGTGTTTTAGCTTCTGTTCTTTCAGCTAGTTCCTGCTCTTTCAGCTTTTACTGGTTTTGCTGTCGTTCCCTGCCCTCCTTGCATTTCTTTCAGCTGTACTTTTGATGGTATTGGTTATGTGATTCACCTTCTCCTATTGTTTATTCAGCAAGTTGTAAACAATTGTGCATAGGTTGAAAAGAAATTAATTTTTTTTTAGTAAATTTGGTTTCTTTACATACCTACCACAATTGTTAACTGGAGGCCTACCCTCCAAGGGGATATCTTTGACATGTTTGCCTCTCCGCTAAATCATAAAACTTCTCGTTGGCAGAAATTCGAAATTGACGGAAATTGACGGAATCGTCACAGTAATTGCGCATGCACTCTGTAAAGCAAGATGTGTGAAGGGAGAGTACCTGTAATGTCAAGTGCCAGTCTTGCTTGACCCTTTTTGATCGCTTTATAGTGCTTTTGCACTCTTCTACTTTTCCAAATTTGTTTGGAAAAGTTATAAGCTTGAGTTTATTTCCGTAGTTGGGCTTGCACTTATGTTACAGCCAATAACAAAAATCACTAACTAATTAATTTAATTTTTAATTTTTTGCAGTCAACAAGGTATATTCTTTAAAAAAGCAATCAGTGGTTTTGAGATGATGGAAAATTGAAAAATTTTTAGAAAAATTTTCGTTGTTGAGTATTTACTACATGTATTTACAACAGCAATTACCCCCTCCTAACATGGCAGCAGGTGAGTCACTTTTCTGAATGTGACCAATAATTGTTAACAGGGGTACCAGCAATCTAGTTGTTTAGAGACTGCTTCCCACATACTACTGACTAGGGTTTAATCCTGGGAATGGGAATTCCAAGGTTCCCAGGTCTGAAAGCCAGTCACGATATACAGGAAATCTATCGCTCGGAACCAGGAATCATGCATGGCAGTGTTTGTGTTGAACTGAAGTTTTGAAAATTGAAAAACTGCCTCAGCATAACTTTGTAAGATTTCGTAAGCCCTTCCATGCCTGTACTTTTTAGCTCATCTGACTGAAAGTCAGGGTGAGCTTTTCTTATCACTCTGTCGTCCGTCGTCTGCGTGAAGGTGGTGTTTGAGCCTCTTTCTCCTAAACCACTGGCCACATTTTAATTAAATTTCATGTAAGTAGTGGTTATATATGGGCATTTTGATTTTTATCCAAATTAGGTTTCGGCTCATATTGAGCAGAGGTGTGGGGAAAAAATGGCCAAATTTTTTGAAAATCTTCTAATGAACCACCAGTAGAAGAGACTTGATATGTGGTATACAGAGTCCTTTTGAGGTTTAGAATCAAATTTGTTCAAGAGAAGTTTGTCGGGCATTATTTGCCTTCGTTATGGGAGGGGCAAAAATTTTGGCCACGCCTAAAATTTCTATTTTCAGAACCGTGAGGTCGATTTGAACCAAATTTGATATGAGATGATAATGGGTCATAAGTAGTTGATTGATGCAAAAAAAAATATTATCATTGCCCCGTGTGAACCTCGGGGGCTAAAAATAGGAAAAACCTTAAAACTGCCATATCTCCAAAACTACACAGCACAGAGAATTCTTATTTTGTATAACGCTTACTTTTATCCAGTAGAATAGAATGGTTAAAAAAA
The DNA here is from genome assembly GCA_031216915.1 of Pictodentalium vernedei. Lineage (NCBI taxonomy): Eukaryota > Metazoa > Mollusca > Scaphopoda > Dentaliida > Dentaliidae > Pictodentalium > Pictodentalium vernedei. The sequence goes on along the minus strand of CM062295.1, from coordinate 605,802,070 downwards.
ATCCCTATTGGTTTGATCACAAGGTACTTCGTTCAGGACTTTTGAAAAAGTGCTGAGTCAGCACTTTTTAACACTGTAGGCAATGGGAAAAAGATTAAAAAATCTTCTTCTCCAGATCCAGCAGGCAGAATCTTTTGATATTTGGTATGCAACATTGTAGGGTGGATCTGATTCAAGTTTGTTCAAATCGGCCCCCCTGGGTTCATATTTGGGCTCCGTATAGGAGCCCAATTTCGAACTTAGTGCATTTCAGGCAAATTTCTTCAAAAATCTTCTTCTCCAAATCCAGCAGGCAGAATCTTTTGATATTTGGTATGCAACATTGTGGGGTGGATTTGATTCAAGTTTGTCCAAATTGGCCCCCTGGATTCATATTTGGGCTCACTATAGAAGCCTGAATTCGAACTTAGTGTGTTTCAGGCAAATTTCTTTAAAAATCTTCTTCTCCAGATCCAGCAGGCAGAATCTTTTGATATTTGGTATCCAACATTGTGGGGGTGGATCTGATTCAAGTTTGTTCAAATCGGCCCCCTGGGTGTATATTTGGGCTCAGTATAGAAGCTCGAATTCAAACTTAGTGCATTTCAGACAAATTTCTTAAAAAATCTTCTTCTCCAGATCCAGCAGGCAGAATCTTTTGATATTTGGTATGCAACATTGTGGGGTGGATCTGATTCAAGTTTGTTCACATTGGCCCCCTTGATTCATATTTGGGTTCACTATAGAAGCCCAAATTCGAACTTAGTTCATTTCAGGCAAATTTCTTAAAAAATCTTCTTCTCCAGATCCAGCAGGCAGAATCTTTTTATAGTTGGTATGCAACATTGTGGGGTGGATCTGATTCAAGTTTGTTCAAATCGGCCCCTGGATTCATATTTGGGCTCACTATACAAGCCCGAATTTGAACTTAGTGCATTTCAGGCAAATTTCTTCAAAAATCTTCTTCAGATCCAGCAGGCAAAATTTTTTGATATTTGGTATGCAACATTGTGAGGTGGATCTGATTCAAGTTTGTTCAAATCGGCTCCTAGATTCATATTTGGGCTCACTATAGAAGCTCGAATTCGAACTTAGTGCATTTCAGGTAAATTTCTTTGAAAATCTTCTTATCAAGATCCAGCTGGCAGAATCTTTTGATATTGGGTATGCACCATGATTAGTGGGGTGAGATTCAAGTTTGTTCAAGCCAAGTCCCTGGGTTCATATTTGGGCTCACTGTGGTAGCCCTAATTATAACTTAGTTCAAAATGAGGAATTTTCTTTAAAAATCTTCTTCAGATCCAGCATTCGGAATGTTTTGATATTTGGTATGCAGCATCCTTAGGGGGGTGAGATTCAAGTTTGTTCAAGCCATGTCCCTAGGTCCATATTTGGACTCACTGTGGGAGCCCGAATGATAACTTAGTTCAAAATGAGGAATTTTCTTTAAAAATCTTCTTCAGATCCAACAGTCGGAATGTTTTGATATTTGGTATGCAGCATCCTTAGGGGGGTGAGATTCAAGTTTGTTCAAGCCATGTCCCTAGGTCCATATTTGGACTCACTGCGGGAGCTTGAATTGTAACTTAGTTCAAAATGAGGAATTTTCTTTAAAAATCTTCTTCTTCAGATCCAGCAGTCGGAATATTTTGATATTTGGTGTGCAGCATTCTTAGGGGGGTGAGATTCAAGTTGTTAAAGCCAAGTCCCTGGGTTCATATATGGGCTCCCTGTGGGAGCCCGAATTATAACTTAGTTCAATATGAGGAATATTCTTTAAAAATCTTCTGGTTTTTTTTAGATCCACTGGTCAGAATCTTTGGATATTTGGTATAAGCTTTTCTTAGGAGGAGCAGATGCATCTTGTTGAAATCAATTCTCTGGGTTGATATTTAGGCTACCATGTCAGGTGAGCACCCTCAAGCCCCTTGGGGCCTTTTGTTTACAATCCTGCTTCCAGAACAACCTTTTTCTCCAAATTACTGTAGCTCTCAATCAGTTCCAGAGGTCTACTGTCTTCAACAGCAAAATCTTCACACACTTCAAAGTTCAAACACCTCTTCATTTTCAGAATCACTGGTGTCACTCACTATTCACTATCTCTTTCAACATCAACTCCTTCTTCACTGCCATCACCAGTCTTCTCTGCTTGATGTAGAGGAGGAAGTGGTGATAAAACTAGCGATTCTGAAAATGGAGACAAGTTGGGAGCGGGTTTGGGTTTTCACACTTCTCTTTGAAAAAGAACTTTTCTGTATGGAGATGGCAGATTGCCAATAAAATATGTTCATTGTTTTCTATCTACCTTGTTTTATTTTCTCACGTGCTTCATTTTTTCATAGTTCATGTTTTTCATTAAATTTTATTTAACTGAAAAGGATCCTTGTTTTCTTTTGTTAGTAGTTCCATTATAAACACAATGTGCTTCAAACAGGAAATAAATGTAACCTCTTGTCTAACAATTTCTGAAATCCCCAAACTATATATTTAAAAAAATTCTTTATTGTAAAATATCACTTTCAAAATATTGTTTATGACATCTTCATTGAAACAAACTTGACAAGCTCAGGGATTGTTTTTGGAATCTACAGGGGCCATTTATGGGAATCTTTCCCATTGACATTTGGGAATGATTTTTCTCAATTCTTAATCTTAAATAAATTTCCCAATTTTAGTTCACACTTGGACAAAAATTTAATGCATAACTATTAGTTTCTTGAGGCTTTATGACCACCCAATTCAGGACACGAAGTGTATATTAAATATATATTACTTGCCTAATGAAGTCTCGTAATTCAAAGGCAAAAGAGAAGCTCATGCGAATGTGAAATGTCTTAATTTCTATGTTTTTTTTCTCCTCCAAAATTCCCAATTTGAGCCCCCAGGACACAAATTTTCCCAATGGGATGGGACCTGGCCCCTTTCCCAAAGAGGTCAGAAAAATCCCTGTCAGCCTGTTGCAGCGAGGGGTTGCAAGGTATCTTCTGGAAACAGAAATATATGTTCTTTAGTTGATTGTTTAGCCCAGCGGTTCAAGGTAAAGTGAGCACTGAGTTTTATTAGCCTTGTACCCAATAGAATATGGGCCATGTTGTGACAAAAGTGGCCTTACAGGATATCCAATGAAATTGAAGAAAATGTCAAAAAAGAACGAAGTGAAAATTTTGGGTGTGATGAAATAAATTTTACAAACACACACGTTTTTTTCCATTTTATATTACTTTGCATCAGCAACTACCCGATTTGCAGTTATTTAAAAAAAATATCACAGGTTACTAATGCAAATTTGGAGTTTTATGTTAACCCTTTACCTAACATGAAAAGCAGACGACACTTGTAAAAAAAATTCTTGAATAACTAATTTTTTGTCTCAAAAACATAACTTATGACCCCTCATGAGGTGTCATAACTTATGTTTTTGAGACAAAAAATGAAAAAATAATGAAAATTAATTGGTGATTTTTTAGATTAGTGCGGGCCGGTTTTGGCCATTACGTTGGGTAAATGGTTAAAGAAAGAATCACACAACTAAAATAAACATAAACTCTCATGATTTAGTCTGCTGTTTGGAGGTGAAAACGCTGAAGCGGGTATACACTAATTGTTCTTGACATTCAGTAACTGTTGTTTACATTGTAGCAAACATATCGAGGTATTTCACATTTTTGGGTGCTTTCTTTGGGCTTTACCAGCTCCCTATTAAACTGTGTAACTGTGATGCGCACAACATTTCTGGATGAAATGAATATACTCTGAAAATATATCGGCGTGAATAATATAATTTTATGGCTTCACAAACGAGCTTCCTATCAACCTACCCTACAATTGTTTACTACAGGCTTGCACTACAGTGGAAGTCCCTAACTCTGAAAATGTACTCTCTATTTTGATCTTTCCCAAGTGATTGGGGAAAGTAAAGTGGTGCAAAAGCAACAAGAAAAATTAAGCCAAAACTGGATCGAGTGCTACCGGCGCACACCCAGCAGGGGATGCTCTTCTCCTAGTACAGATCCACGGCTTCCGTAACCAGTGCGCAGTTATGTAACTAATGAATAATTCTTTTTTTTTTCCTCAGTCCTGGAAAGACGTGCGGCCATTTTTATTACGAAACAGTAATAATTCAGCTCATTGATAATGGTTACCTGTGACTAGAATTATGGATCTGAGTATCGTATAATACTGTGTTTTATATATTCTTGTTATTAATTTCAACCACATTTTCATTGTATTTTGTATATTCTCTGTGTTCACACGTGACTTTCGCGTACTGTGCGGTTCGGACATATAATTTTTTGGTTGAAAAATTTATGTTATACTTAGGATATTATTATTTTTATTGGAGTTAGGTGTCAGTGGGGGCGGGGGCCTGTATGGACAGGATTTCTCCTCTCTGTTGAGGGCAGAATTTCTGTTTTTTGGGTACCTGTTGGCCATCTGGGTTCAGTTGTGTTCCCACTGGTTCTTTATTTTCTACCACCCTTTTCTCATAGTTGGGGGTGTTCTATTTCCACATCTGTGGAGTTCACCTTTTCTTCTACTGCTCTCACCTCTGTTGTGCTCAGGACTGTTCCTTGAGGGCAATGCCTGTTGCCCAAGCATGTGGACGATTCCCATGCTTCTTGTGCCACTTGTAATGGGTGTTCTTCAGATCGACCCTGTGGGCTCTGAAGGTCTTGGTCATCCACTTTTTGGGCTTCTGTGAACCGTGTGGTGGCCATTCCTCCCACACCCGCGGGAAAGGGGAATGCTGTCGTTTGGGGCCTCCTGACACGACCACGTCTGGTGAGAGTTATACCCTGTCCGTGGGAGATGTGCAGTCTTTTCCTGTAGTGGATACTGCAGGAGCTGTTGAGTTGTCTGGTGAAGAGATGCCTGGTTCCGGGACTGTGGTCCCTCTCCAGTCAACATCTGAGGCTGTCACTAGGGTTGTGACTCCTCCTTGGAGCCGTGCTCGGTTGCTCTCTCCAGTTTTCCGGCAGTTTCAACAGCTCCCGTCATATCTGCTGCTACTGCTGTTCCGTCTACAACGTCATCGGTCACCATTTCAGCAGGCCTCGGCTTCTCTCTGCAAGGGTCTGCAGAGATGTCTGGTAGTGTAGATGTGGGATATCAGCCTCAGCTTTCCCTGACTTAACTTGGCAAAGTCGGAAGGGGCTGCCGGCCGAACCCTCTGCTGTGGTCTCTCAGTCATCGAGCTCAGCAGCCTTCTCTTTGGATTCGGATGTTCCTGGTGGGGTCACCATGGACTCTGTTGCATTTCCGTCCACACACTCTGATCCGACTGCCAGTTATGCGGGGCCAACACTTTTTGTGCAGCCTGGACCTTCTGTCCCTCAGAGGTCCACAGTGATTCTCCCGAGTTCCCGCACTGGTGATCCGCAGGGTCTGGTATACCCCTATCATCATCTGCCTGCTCATGTTTCGGCTGCCACCCGTTGTCTCCTGTCTGGTGTTCCAGAGGATCATGACCCTTCACTGGTTAAGAGGGTCAGGAGTGAAGCCACTTTGCTGGTTCATTCCCATGTCAAACCTGCTGCCACAGGCTGTGAGCTTAGGGAGGCCCTCTCCTTGCTCACTCAGCTTCTTTCCAAGAGCCTTCCCGTTGCTTCCAGCAAGGCTACTAGTGGTTTCCAGGCACCCCCTGTGGCGCCACCTCCCAAGATTGGAAGCAGGCCACTTTCTGGTCCCCCTGGTGTGCCTACACCATGGGAGGCATCGGCTGGTTTGCCCGTGATGGGCTATGTGTCTTCCGATTCAGAGGATGGGTCAGACATACCTGACGTTGAGGGCCAACAATCTTCTGACTTGGGGGCAGCTCTTGACTTTGTGTTTGAGTTCCTTCCGGATCTCAAACTGTCAGACCAGCTGTTGGTGTCGGGCGCCTCCAGCCTGTGGTGCAACCTGCTTCTGGGCGCCGTCGACCATGCCAGTCAGTACAGGTGGTTGAAGCATTTGCAGCTTTGGAATCTGAGCTGAGTCACCAGGGCTGGCACCTTTTTTGCCTCCAGTGCGTTATCGGCCCTGCGGTGCCGCCAATCCGTCAATTTGCCAGACTTTGACAGTTTTGGATCAGGACTACACCTCCCTCTGGCTTTCCTAGCCCAAGTCAGCCGCTATTCCTATGGTGACTCTGGAGTCCCAGTTGGGCTTATGGAGAGAGATGCTTTCTCTCTCAGATCACGTCATCTCTGCTTTGGCTGCTTATCTGCCTCCAGATAGGTTTGACAATGTACAGGCTCCTTTGCGTGTGATTTCCAAGGCACTCGTGCATCTTACCCACACGCATGCCTGTAACATGGCTGACGTGGAATTAGTTTGCCAGGACACAAGTCGTTCCCTTCGTTAGGGGCAGCACGCTGCCCTTCGATCCGCTTCTTTGGTGGGTCTGCCACTTTTCCATGGTTCTGTGGTAATGGTCCAGGATGATGTCTTGCGTCATTCCCAAGATCAGCTGCTGCTTCGCCAGCTTGATCAGCCTTTTTGTTGGAGGCAGGGCCCATCCTAAGCCAAGGGCTGATCTTCCTCCCGCTGCTTCTACTTCTTACTGATGTAATAAGGGTAAGCATCGGCTGACCAGAGGAGGACTCAGGAGGACTCAGGATCATTCATCTAATAGAGGAGGTGATTTCTCCTCTCGCGGGCCTCACTGGGGCTCAAGATGAAGATCCTCACCTCGATTCGTCCCAGGTTGGAGGTTGGAGGAAGGATATCTGGGTTCGCAGACCATTGGGCCACAATCACATCCGATCCTTGGGTGTTAGATGTTGTTCGGGCCGGGCTGCGAATATCCTTCTGTAGGCACCCCACTCTGTAGAGAGTGCCTCTTCCAACACAAGTTCCTTCAAACATTTCACGTGGGGAGCTTTTGATCAGGGAGATAGACAATCTCCTGTTAAAGTGGGCATTCGAGGTCGTCAAGAACATTCATTCATTGGGATTTTATTCCAGACTGTTCTTTGTGCCGACAAAAGATGGCCGACTCCGACCGGTTATCGATCTGAGTATCCTGAATCAGTCTATCATTGCTCCCAAGTTCAGCATGGAGACTTTCAGGTCGGTTCGCCGCTCCATTCACCAGGGAGATTGCACTTACTTTCACATTCTGATTCATCGGACATTGCGAAAGTATCTCAGGTTCGCTTTTCTGGGGCGAGTTTACCAGTTCAAGGCCATGCCTTTCGGCCTCAACGTGGCTCCATGGGCATTCACCCAACTGATGTCGCATGTGTTAGACTTCCATCGCACACAGTCCAGGGTGACTACTTCGGCATATCTGGACGATATCCTCCAATGCTTCTCTTCTGGAGTCAGATGTCGATACATTGTTGAGCTTGCTCAAGTTGCTAGGGTTCAGTGTCAATGAGGAGAAGTCAGACCTGGTCCCTTCTCAGTCGTTTTGTCATCTGGGTATGGACTTCTATACTCAGCTGAATATGGTGGCGGTTCCCCAGGCAAGGGCTGTAATTCTCTCAGCTTTTGCCCTGACTCTGTTCCAGTCCAAGTCCATGACGACTCGGAGTATTCTCCGGCTGCTCGGTCTCTGTGGTTCGGTGACAAATCTCATTCCTCTCAGCCGGGTGCATGTCAGACCTCTCCAACACTTTCTGCTCAGTCGTTGGAGACCGAATGTCGATCCTCTGGATCTGGTGCTTCACTTACCAGACTCTCTTTATTATCACCTTCTTCCCTGGATGGATGTTCAGTGGATTATGCAGGGAGTTCTGTTGGACTTGCCCACGTCCGATCGTGTTCAGACGGCAGATGCCAGCGATCTTGGATGGGGTGCAACATTGGATCCTCTCAGTCTTTCCTTTCACGGTGTATGGGACCAGGATCAAGCAGCTCTTTGCATCAACCAGAAGGAGCTTCTTGCTCTTCTTCTGCATTTCCGGCAGTGGATCTTTCACCTTTTGAATCGTCAGGTCCTTCTGTTGTCCGACAATTTGACAGTGGTCACTTACATTCGGAACCAGGGCGGCACGTACTCGGTTCCCATGTATGAATTGGCTTGAGATCTTCTACTGCTAGCTCAGGATGTCAACACTGGAGTGGTTGTTCATCACATTCCCGGTCAACTAAACTTCCTAGCCAACTCGCAGCAGGGTCATTTCCACTGAGTGGATGCTTCACAGGGCAGTGTTCCAGTTGCTTTGCGATCTCTGAGGTCGTCCTCACATTGATCTCTTTGCGACCCATTGGAATCATCAGGTGGTCACTTTCGTGTTCCCATGTCGAGATCCTCTGGCTTTCACTGTGGACACTCTGTCACTCGATTGGAATGGTCTAGTCGGCTACGCCTTCCCACCAGTTCTGATTCTGCCTCAGGTTCTGGCCAAGATCAGAACCTGCAGTTGTTGAATCATTCTGGTCGCTGCCCTGTCGCCTCAACAGGTGTGGATCAATCAGCTCTGCTCTCTGTTAGCGGTGGTTCCAGCACGTCACCCTCTATGTCACAACCTTCTTTGCCTAGGTCACTGAGATTTCATGTCAACCCGACTTCATTGTGTCTTCATGCATATCTTTTGTCAAGTCCTGTCTCCTCCGTAGAGGTTTTCGAGATGAGCAGAGGGATGCATTTCTTCTTCAAGGCGGCACTCCACTGGTTTAGCCTATGTGGCTAAGTGGAAGGTCTTCTGTCGATGATGTGCTGATCACTCTGTTGATTATGCCAATCCTTCGATAACACAGATTGCGAAGTTTCAAGTATATCTGTTTGATTCTTGGGGTCTCCAGCCTGTTACCATCAAAGGGTACAGGTCCATGCTTTTGGAGACCTTTTTGTATGTGGGAGAGCTTCATATCGGCACTAATTCACACCTCTCCAAGCTTATTCGGCCTAGGATTTTGCAGCTTACCCCAAGATGGAATCTTTCTTGGGTGCTGCTTTGCTGGGGGGGGGGGGGGGGGGGGGGGGCATTCAATCCTTTATACCAGGTGTACATGCATTTTCTCACATACAAGATGGCTTTTCTGATGGCTTTTGACTCAGCCAGATGGGTTAGTGGGCTTCACGCCCTCTCTATCGATCCGGCCTCTTTCAGGAGCTCTGCCAACAGTGTTACTTTTACCACTGATTGCTCCTTTCTGGCCAAGAATCAGATACCAGAAATAACTCCACCTCCTATCAGTATCAGGGCTCTTCCTTCAGCTGAGGGTAATTGCCCCTTGCTCTGTCCAGTTCGTGCACTTTGCATTTATCTCAACTGGATGCAGTTCATTAGGAAGGGCAGGAAACGATTTTTTCTGTCTCTTATTCCTGGTCGACAGAAGATCTCTCCTCAATCCATTTCTCGATGGATTTGTCTTGCTATTCACATGGCTTATGCTCATCTAGTGACTGACGATTGTAATGCCAATCGTATTTCTGCCCGCGAGGTGCGTGCCTGGTCAACCTCCTGGGCTTATGCTAACTCCGTCAAGTTGTCGGATGTTATGCAGGCAGCCTACTGGAGAAATGCTTCTACTTTCTCCACCGTCTATCTGCGTCAGTTGCAGGAGCAGTCTGAGGACCTTTTTTCTTTGGGCCCGCTTTCTTCTGCTCAGGCTGTTGTCTACCCTAGCCATTAGGCTTCAAGGTCAGTTCCAGCCCTGTGCTGTTTTACTGTCCTTTCTGTCAGTGCTTCACGCAGTGCCATATGCCTCATCTCTCATTGTCATTTACTAATATTTGTGATGCTAGGGTTTGATTGGCCTTGGGAACTCTTCTTCTGTCCACGATTCCAGTGCAGTCGGGTTATGTGGTTCCCTCCTCCTATTGTCTATTCAGCCTGTAGTAAACAATTGTAGGGTAGGTTGATAAGAAATCTAAATTTTGAAGTAAATTTCCTTTCTTATTATACCTACCACATTTGTTTACAATTTATAAAACTGGGGGTTATGGAACAAATAAGAGAGAAAAATTAACAGGAAGGTAGCTACTGCTCACAGACACATTTTGTTGGGGGAGTGGGGAATTCCATCAAAACACTATAACAATCAATTTTATTTTTTAGGCCTCAAAACTCATCTAATCCCTCCTTTTTTTCTCTTGAATATTCAGCAATGATGCCAGATTTCAGTACAATGCTTCAGAGGGTCTTTAACCCTTAATGGCCTAATTCTGACTTTGATAACTTTTTAATGCAAAGGAACATGTGTCCCAACATGCATTTTTGGAGTAAACTCGAAACTTGTTTTCTGAGTACTTTGTCAGTTGTTTCTAAGTAAGTCTTGGCTGCCTTTAAAGGCAGCCAAGACTTCACTAGAAACAACACAAGGCCACAAGTGGTAGACTTTCAAAGAGTAGCAAAAATGTATAAAAATTTACAGGTCCTTAAAGGTTGGTTGAAAAATATTTACAGAAATTGCATCATTTCCAGGAGCAATTTTTCAAAAAAGGTAACTCAAATTGTCCCCCGAAAATTTTTTCGGGGGGCTATAGAAATCAGCAGTGTCTGTCCGTCCGTCTGTGCATCCGTCCCACTTGGTGTCCCCATGATCACTCCAGTTTGGATCATTTGATTGAAACCAATTTTGGTATGTGACCTTCTTAGCCCAAACCACAGGTCAAGTTCGAATATGGGTCCGGCCAGATTATTTTTGTTAGAGTTATACCCCTTTTTCGACTTAGAAATATCAAGATTTGCGGTGTCCGGGATTACTTGATCGGAAAGAATTTTGGTATATGACTTTCTGTGGTAATAATACAGGTCAAGTTCGAATATGGGTTCGGACCGATCATTTTTATTAGAGTTATGCCCCTTTTTTTGACTTGTTTTTTTGGGGGGACATGTGGCTGAGCGGCCTTTTATTCAGATATTAAATATTTAGTACTGTCATACTTAATACACAATCAAAAGAGTTACCTGATACATGTATGTACAAATATTTCAGTCAGTTAGGGTGTTCCTTATTAAGTTTCAAGTAGTATATTTATCGACAAATTGTCTATTACAAGATACAGGCAGCTGTGCATATCATTTGTAACAATCTGAATCTTCCTGCATACAGAATCATCCCATAATCACCTATTTTATACCACAATTGCCATACATATTCAGAATTACATGATACAATGGAGACATTGGGAAATGTGGAAGATGCACCACTTGTGGAATTTGGATCATGCAAACAACATAATTTAAAACTGCACCTGATTGGTTGCGATGCACCTGAGTTAAGTAATAACATGAATGAAATACTTCAACACAAAAGAGTGTCAAGAAAGAACGTTATTAGACTGCTGAAGGTGATATTATTTTTTTTAAGTGGTACAGTGCTAAATTATTTTTTGTCATCAAAGTTTGTTTACATGTCTTTGCCTTGATACAATTTATGGGAGAGTGCCCAAAGTCACTCTCCCATAAATTGTAACAAGACAAATCCCAACAAGTTAAATAATTTAATTGAAAGGATAGTATGAATAACGTCCACAGAATATGAAGCCTTCAAATCACAGTACCTGTTTTACACTAATTGGTTGACAGAAAATAAAAACAGTTTTACTTATCCAAGGGCAGATCCAGAGGGGGGACTAGAGGGACTAGTCCCCACCCCCCCCCCCCTCCCTGAGCCCTCTAAAAAAAGTCATGCTCTTATTCCACACAGTCTTGTCTTATAACACCCCTCCTTAACTAATGACATCACGTTGCCAAATAAGGGACATGATCCTCTTATAGAATTCGCAGAATATTGGTTATTTACAGAACTGATGACAGTCACGTCTGCAAGTATCCACTGTCTGCAAAATCGATAGTCAAAAGCGGGACGCAATGAAGCGAAGTATAAAAGAATATTTTGTCGCCACAAGGCTGAAGAAATGGTATGTTCCTGGTATCATTATTTTTACATCGCATACCCCAAACTTGAAGTTAATGTTAATAGGGAGCCAATATTTCGAGTCGCGTATGTTTCCCAGTTCTAATTTTATTGAGGGCTTCTGGCATTCGCCAGGTCAACTCAACTGGCCATTCGCCAGAATCTGCGATAGGCCAGTTGAGTTGACCGGTCGAGTTCTCATTGTGGCACACCGCAGTGCCTACAACAATCTTTAAACTTATTATACCCCCACTTTCTGAAAAAGTGAGGTATACTGGATTGCATCTGTCCATCGATCTGACGCTCACACATTTACTTGAAATATACCAAAAATCTGATATAAATTATTATCCCTTGGGTTCCTTTTCAAATTATGTCATGGCTGCTTCTCAGCAGTCGTGACATAATTTGTCAAAGAATTTAAAATGATTTAACCGATCTGAAAATCAGCACCAACAGAGTCAATCTGAAAAGAGTCCCTGAATTCTGTGGATGAAGTTTTAAATAGTGTTACAGTTCTGGTAGTTGGGGTGTGGGAGTTGCAGAAAGAATTAAAGTTGTTTCCATATATTTATTAATAGTAAATCCATCATATCATGAACTATACATTAGGTCATCAACATCATACAACATGCTCCTGAAATAAAAGAAAGGAGCCCACACTAAGTCTACAGAATGCTTACAATTCTCATTTGATATGACATGTTATACATTGTACAAAATAAACCATAAAATAATACACAGTGTAGCAGTATAATTGAAATACTTGCTGAACTCTACACCCAAAATATTTCACACTAGTTAGTATATTTGTCAGTGGGTTATTATCAGTGAAAACAACAAATTTATGACAGTACAAGTAATCATAATATTTTTCACATATTGCCCACTTTAAAGATAAAAATTCTAACTTATGTGCTGGGTAGTGACGTTCAGACTTATTTAAGCCTCTGCTAGCATAACTGATGACACATTTTAAGCCATTTTGTGTCTGATATAGAACTGCTCCCAAGCCCTTCTGGCTTGCATCTGTATGAAGTTCAAAAGGCTCGCTATAGTCTGGATATGCTAGCACTGGAGGTGTTGTCAACATTTCCTTAAGTTGTTGGAAGGCTTTTTCTTCAACGTCTGTCCTTTTCCATTTTCCCATATCTTGTAATTTCCTCTTTCAAGTATGTTTCTTTATAGGATGAGTCAGAAGATTTGTAAGCGGGCTTGAAATCTGCAAAAAGTTCTTACAATATCTTCTGTAGTATCCTGCGAATCCAAGGAATTGTCTGACCTCATCAGGTGATGTAGGTCTTGGCCAGTTAGTTATTTTATCTGTTTTGCTGGAATCAGTTCCTATCCCATCAGCAGATATAAGGTGTCCACAAAATTTTACTTTCTTTTTAAGAAATGAACATTTTTTAGGTGGTAATTTCAAACCACTCTCACATAACCATTCAAAAATTTTCTGAAGTCTGTCCAGGTGGTCCCTAAAATTATCTGAGAAGACAATTAAGTCATCTAGATAAATAAAACAAATCCACAGGTGTAATTCCCCAAATATTTTCTCCATAAGATGCTGATACATTGCTGGCGAATTCGTTATCCGAAAGGGAGACGATTGTGCTCCCAAAACCCTAAAGGTCCAAGAGTAAAAGCCATACGATCCTTGTGTTCTTCTGATACACCAATCTGATAATATCCAGATTTCATATCCAAAACACTGAAGTACTTTGAGCCACCCAGTGAATCAAGTACTTCCTTAATCCGAGGTAATGCATAGTTGTCTTTTATAGTTGGATTGTTCAAGACTTGGTAATCTATGCACATGCACAGGGTACCATCCTTTCTCCTATCTAGAACAACAGGAGATGCATAAGGTGAGTGTGAGTTACGAATAATACCTGCTGCAAGCAATTGCCGTATGTGGTCTCTAACCTCATTATACAATGAGGGGGGTATACGTCGGTACCGTTGTTTCGTCTGTCATCTCAATTTTATGATCGACATCTGGATAATAGCCAATATCCATGCAATCTTTTGAAAATACATCTGCATAATTGGAGATCATTTTCTTAAGCTGCAGACAGTGTCCCTTCATATTGTCTTCCTGTGGCAAATCTAAATCATCCAGGAAATTATATTCATGTTTATCATGGTGTGATTGCTGGCTTGGGAATTCATTCTCGATAATCACAGGATGAATTTCACAAACCACTGCCTTAGTAGGTATAGTTACTCTTCTTGTAGTACAATTGGAAATAGAAATCTCCAATACATCTGTCCCCAAACTATCATATTTAATGATAGATGGGCAGATTTCCAAATCTTCAGTCACCGATGCCTTTTCTGAAGGCTGTAATGCAGCGAATGTATTTGGATAATTCAACCCTTTATCCAAATAACCTGTGATAACGGTCCTGGTATTTGGCAAAAGAGTTACACTCTTATTTTCAGCTGATTTTACAATACCAAGTACATTCTTTCGCCGATTCAAACATTTTTCACACTGTAGCATGCATTGAAATGATAAGCAAAATGTGTAACTTGCATCATTCTGTCCCCATATTTGTTTTTATATGAATTTAGAAATGATGTCAATAAATTTGTGCCAATGAGCAGTGGCACTGTAGAATTATAACTACTCTTGTGCACAACTTGTGCCAAACAAGATTGAACCCCCTTATCAGGAGTAGCTATTAAGGATAAATCTATTTCAATGAAACCATCGTAAGGTAACTTCATCCTATCTACACATTCTATGTTAAGAATATCATGGATAGGTTGAATTTGAGTATGGGATAAATGTTCATCATAAAACTGTCTCCTAATTGTGGTCACAGTTGATCCTGTGTCAAGTAGTGCACATGTTTGTACACCATTAACTTCAACTTCATTACTGTCACCAACTAAATTTTTGTATTCATTTTTATGTTGGGCATTAATATTCTTATAGCCTACAAATTGCCCTTGTTTATAGGCATCTAGGAGTTTAAAGGCTTCCTCTGATGATCAAGACGGACTCGACATCCAAGTTTTATGTGACCTTTTTGACCGCAATGGAAACAAATCACCTCCTTTGGATCAGATTTGTTTCTGTCAGATCTGGGATTTGTTTCGTAACGAAACTGCCGGTTTCGGCTTTGGTCTTGAAAATCTCTTACTATTAGTATTTCCTGTTTGAGAAAATTTTTTCTCTCTGTCAACTTGCCAGTCTCTATTGGAATGTTGACTACTTTTTAGCTCAACTTTGGCAAAGCCAAATTTGAGCTTTTGTCATGGCCCGTCGTCCGTCTGTCTGTACGTCAACAGTTGGATACGGCTTGGCCTAGAGGCCGTATTTATTAACCAATCTTTACGAAACGTCTTGGGTACCTTTGTTACGACTGTGGGATGAGAACGAGTGTTTTTGGGTTCGGTCCGAAATTCAAGATGGCTGCCAGCCGCCATTTTGTACCGAAGATGCAGAAATCTGTTTTTTGTACAGAACTTCCATACGAAAGCTCTGATTTGAATAATTTTTTGTATGAATGTTTAGTACCATGAGATACATCACATATCATACAGGTTTTTTTCTCGTGCTTAAATTATGCAAATTAGACTAACTTTGATTTATTTAGTGTTACTTTCAGCACTGTCAGTGCAAATGCAAATACGGCTCGGGCTAGAGGCCGCATTTATGAACCGATCTTTACAAAACTTCTTGGGTACCTTTGTTATCACCGTGGGACGAGAACGAGTGTTTTGCGGTCCGGTGCGAAATTCAAGATGGCCGCTGGCAGCCATTTTGTTCAAAATTAGGGGCAATCAGATTTTTGTGCAGAACTTCCACATGAAAGCTCTGATTTGAATAATTTTTTGTATGAATGTTTAGTACCATGGGATACATCACATATAATACAGGTTTTTTTCTTGTGCAGAAATTATGCAAATTAGATGAACTTTGATTTTTTCAGTGCTACTTACACACAGTAAGTACACATGTCAATACGGCTCGGGCTAGAGGCTGTATTTATCAATTGATCTTCACGAAACTTCTAGGATACCTCTGTTATCACCTTGGAACGAGAACGGGAGTTTCTGAGTGCGGTCTGAAATTCAATTTGGCTGCCAGTGGACATTTTGTACCGAAATTGGCTCTAATCAGTTTTTTGTACACAACTTCTATACGGCTTAGGCTAGAGGCCATTTTTATGAACCGATCTTTACGAAACTTCTTGGGTACCTTTGTTATCACTGTGGGATGAGAACGAGTGTTTTGGGGTGTGGTCCGAAATTCAAGATGGCCACCAGCAGCCATTTTGTACCAAAATTAGTGCAATCAGTCTTTTGTACAGAACTTCTGTATGAAAGTTCTGATTTGAATAAATTTTTGTACGAATGTTTAGTAACATGGAATACATCACATATAGTATGGGTTTTTTTTCTCGTGCAGAAATTATGCAAATTAGATGAATTTTGATTTATTTACTGCTACTTATACACTGTAAGTGCACATGTCAGTATGGCTCGGGCTAGAGTCAGTATTTATCAAACCAATCTTCACGAAACTTCTTGGGTACCTTTGTTATCACCTTGGGATGAGAATGAGTGTTTCTGAGTGCGGTCCAAAATTCAAGATGGCTGCCAGTGGCCATTGTGTACCGAAATTAGGTCCAATCAGTTTTTTGTCACAACTTCTATACAGCTCGTATTTATGAACTGATCTTCACGAAACTTCTTGGGTACCTTTGTTTTCACCTTGCGACAAGAATGAGTGTGTTTTGGGGTGCCTTTGTTATCACTGTGCTATGAGAACAAATATTTTGGGGTTCAGTCAGACCCACTCTGGGACTCAAAGATTTCTTTTCTAGTTTAGCATCTGACTGTCACCCACCTTTACAATACTTTACCTATACATTTGTTACAGGCTACGGCCAGTGTTTATGTACAGACCGTTACAATACTTTATTTATATGTACCTTTGTTATCAGGTCATTACCTTGATGTTGTCATTGCCGTGTTACATACTATACATGTACATGTCTTGACAAGTTGAGCTACAGTGTCATTGACACTTTCATTTCAGCTAGTTTTGCTTTGACCTCTTTCATTTCTGATGTCAGTTGAGTGACCATTCCAGTTAATTTATCAATGGATGTGTCAATACTGACAGCTGCTTTAATCTGTGTGTCTGTTTCTGTAGGTGTTTCATTCAGTTCAAATTCTAATCTTCTAATATCAACCCGAAGTTTGTCAAAATTTTTAATTTGTTCAAATTTATATCCAGCAGCCACTTTGAGACTGGGCTTAAGACCAGCATAAAAAACAGCACAAAGCATGTCATTAACACTTTCAGGCTTCACATCCCCAGCATCGACTGCTCGAGATATTAAATCTTCAAGACGCCTTGCAAAAGTTGATACATCTTCGCTTTTACTCTGTTTTGAACTGTAAAATGCTGAGAGAATAGTTTGACCTATTTCAATATATCCATAAACAGAATCAAATTTGGCAATTATCTCCTCCAGGGTTACTTGTGGACCCATGTGCAGTAATGTACAGGCAGCATTGCCCTTCAAGGATCGCCTTATGGCAAGTAATATATCAACATCACTAAGTAACTTATCAGATTTCAAACACATTACTTCATATTTACAGATGTCATAGTTGGCATCTTTGCCCTTTTCACCAGAAAAATTACACACTCTAGGAGTAGTACGCTACAGTAAAGGGTTATCAACTGGTTTATGAGAAACCTTTGGTTTAACATCTGGATTAATTGCACCCAAATTAACCGTTTCAGTCATCCAAGTTGCTAGATCTTGTGGTGAATCAAATTTCGGTTTTACACCAAGAGACTTGAAAACCTCAACTATTTTTGTTACCTCTTCTGATGTCAATTCATCAGACATGTTGTATTTATAAATATGTAAAACAATGAACATGAGTATAAGGCAATTCATCGATGTTTAAATGTTACATGAACCTGAAATTGTTTACATGTGTACCTGAAAGAAAAAATACAAGTACCTGAAATACTTTACAAATGCCAGAAAAGACAAATCAATAAAGTATACCACAATGTTTTATAATCATCTGCCCCATGTATATATATTTTTATAAGTACACATGGTTTACCTCACATGTTAAACAAATTTCTAAGTCAGATTAACTAATCTACATTTGGATATCAAGGCAACAGTGCAAAATTAGCTTCAGTATTGTTAAGTGCAAATTAAACATGACACCTAAAACAATATATTGATTTAGTATAAACAACTAAACACCTGCAGAATAATTGCTGCATTACCCAAAACATAGTACCTGCTTATTTGTTCATGCCTAATACATGATATCAACTTTGTTAGTTTTAATCCAACAGTCTGGTACCAGTATAATACAAAGGGGAATGCACAAAGACACAAAAGAAAATTGAAAAGACAAACAAATTTTTGTCAGACAGCTTTTCATTTGTGTCTTGTGTGCTAGTAGCCAATGTATGAGCACAGTTGTTTTGAACTTGCGAGGAAGCAAAACAAATGTGTTGCATCAGCAATGAGAAAAAAAAAAAATATTATGAATCCACTAAATATATTCATTGCATTAAGTCAAAATATTTGTCAATGTCACTGTTATTACTGTTGATGCGTTAAGTCCACAAATATATTTAATTTTTTTTTTCAAGTCAGTGTTCAGTAGAGTTGGTCAATTGTAATCTCATCTTGCTGGAAAGAGTACTGTGGAAAAGGTCTGGAAGTGTTAGCTCCCCTGACACATAAGTCAATTCTGAAGTTAACTTGCAAACAATGTCAAATTATCTCCCTTGATGCACAGCTCCCAAAAAAAGAAATTCTGAGCAAACATTGTTCAATTGCCTCCCTTGATGCACAATGCAATTGCAATAGAGTCTTTCAAATTTAGATGATGTTTTCAAGTAACAGGTTATAGTAGTAAGTTACCAGATCTCAGCATTGCTAGAACAGTAGCGACGAAATAATTTAGTGGAAATGTCCATCATCCACAATACATCACGTTGGGCGCCAATTCTGCAACAGTTCTGGTAGTCTGGGTGTGGGAGTTACAGAAAGAATTAAAGTTGTTTCCATATATTTATTAATAATAAATCCATCATATCATGAACTATACATTAGGTCATCAACATCATACAACATGCTCCTGAAATAAAAGAAAGGAGCCCACACTAAGTCTACAGAATGCTTACAATTCTCATTTGATATGACATGTTATACATTGTACAAAATAAACCATAAAATAATACACAGTGTAGCAGTATAATTGAAATACTTGCTGAACTCTACACCCAAAATATTTCACACAGACAGAAGGATGATTGCGGCTTAATGTCACTTTCAGCATCTATGGCTATATCATGATATGGCGAAATCATGAACACAACATAAGTATGAAGTCAAGTTGTGCCAATCATTCATACTCATGTTGCCCACTATACCAGACCTCCAAACAGGACCCCGGTTACCAGGTCCCATTTGACCAATTAAAGCTGAACTTGTTTACCACAGTAAACAAGCACCACTTTACATGTAAGGGTTCCCATGGGGAGCTTAAACTTACATCTGTTCGATGCTGATGGTTGAATGTTACTTTCAGCAACAATGGATATAATACAGTGGTAATAAATATTACATCTGATACCAAATTAACATTATAGCTCATTTGCATTTATGCACTCAAATTAAGCAGAATAGTTTCATTCGGCTTCATTTCAAATACCACTGAATAATTGTACAGCAAAATAGTGTCAATTAAATTTCACAATCTGTTTGACAATAAGTAAGAATAAAATTTACAATTTACATACCATCAGTGTGACAAAGCTCCTGATGTGATAAATTATATTCCAGAGATTATCAAATGCAACCTCAAGCAGAATTTCCTTTATAACAATTGTAATAGACAAACAGGTTTAAAAGATCTGGATGAAAATTGCAGTCAGTTAGAATTTATCCAATGAATTTACAGTAAAGGCTGCATGTTATGAGCAATCTCTTAACAGAGACAGTGATGGGTTGTAGTGCAAAGTGAGTACAACTCAACATAAGATCAAGTGATACTGGACCATCACCAAGCATGCAGTTAACTAGAAATAGTGTCAATGTTTTCAGTTGACCTGTACTGGTTACAATGCAATAAATTCCCAGTCTGTAAACTTAACACTTTCCCCAACAAAACTATTAAAATCCCACTCTGCCACAATAGTTTATCAGTCAGAAACTTCCAGAAGGGAGAAATTTCTCCAATATTTTATTTTCCATCAATTTTTGATTGGTTGATTAAAATCACCTCATTAAGCATCTAGATGATTCTCTGTCATAATTCATGTAAACAAAGATGACCTACTTAAGCAATCAAACAATCAGCAGCTATATGTACAGTGATCTAAAAATAGATTCTGTGTAACAAAATGTAAACATATTGATAGGTACATTCAAAGGCCACTCATTGCAACTGAGTGCTCCCAAGCCAGAGTCTGCTTATTTGCTTAGGACCTATCAATTTCAATTTTGATATAATAAGAGGCTATAACAACATGCTTGTCAGAATAGAGCCCAAATATGGGTTTCCAGCACTCTTATCAGTTACAAATATCAGCTTCATACACTAAACCCTTGTTCCGTGGTATAAATATAGAACACAACTCAGGTAGAGTATGGGAAACACGAATTATCTTCCATGATGGAGTTTTTTATGTATTTCATTCATGCATTTGGTGCCAGTGAAATACAGGGCCAAGGGTTATTGATTCCTGTCCTCCATACTCCACCCTCATTATCATTTTCAAATGAAATTTGCGAGGGTTGTAGCGATAGTCACCATACTTCCATCCATCCATCTGGGCTCCCATCTTTGCAACTGATTGGAGGGCGGGGAAAAATGGAACCTTTTGCTCTCTCCCCAGCAAACTTCATTTGGTGGAGACTTAGCAATAGGCTCTGTTCTTCCGTCCATCTGTCTGAGCTCATATCTTTGCAACTGATGGCTAGATTTCCATGAAACTTCATATGCATACATCGCACATTCTTCTTAGAATTTCTCATGTAAATCAGCATATGACCAAAAATTGTCTGTGTTAATTTCTTCAATTACCAATGGTTTTCAAATATTTTTGGTATGTGGACTCACAAGCTGTTTAAGTGGAACACGTTTACATATCAGCTTTTCCAATCCAGTTTCTCAGGAGTTATGTTCCTTCGACTTACAATTTTTCAAGAAAGTCAGCATATGACAAATAGTTGTCCGGGGGTTAATTTCAACATTTACCAATGGATTTTAAAAATATTTCTGGCATATGAGCTCACAAGATGTTTAAGTGGAAAGAGTTCACATAACAGCTTTGCTCACTCAATTTTATAGGAGTTATAGGGAGCTGCTCGTCGTTGCTCAGTGGTTCTCTCTGGGTACTCCAGCTTCCTCCACCCGTAAAACTGTCAAGGTCATGATTAGCTATTGTGCATAAGTATATGACCTTAAACACCAATAAATAAATATAAATAGGAGTTATTGCTCTTTTACCTTGATTTTATCAAGAAAGTTAGCATATGACCAAAAGTTGCCATGCAGTCATATTTGGGATCCCCAGGGGAGTTGAAATTTTAAGTTAGTGTAGTATGAAAAATATTCTTTGAAGTTCTTATTCTTCAGATCAGACATGTTAACTCTCCAGGAATACCTGGGAAAATCCCGGAATTTCAGTGTAGTTCCCGGCCTCCCGGAGTCAGTTTTGGACCAAAAATCCTGGAAAACAATCGTCAAATATTTCATTCCCGTTGTAACTTATGAAAAACGTTCAGAGTCAAATCACATGCATTTCAAACTCTGGCAAAAGCTCACGAAACAGTAAAATATGCATGTAAGTTTAATTTATTTAAGAAAAGGGTACTTTATGATATATATTTCAACTGTGTTCATGTTTATTTCTGGGTTTTTTCTTTGGAGATTCGTGATCAATGTGCGAGTGTCGAAGTGAAAATAGGTGACCTACTTTCAAAAAATTGAAAACTCCACCTTCATTTAAATGCTGTTTTTGGAAATTAAAATATATGAAAAGGAATTAAATAATATATATTTATTTATTCCTTCATAGAATAGCTTTAATTCTCATTCCTTTTCCAAAATCAAAACATAAACAACAACTATTTAGCACAGTTTAAAAGTAGGTTAAAGTTGCTTAGGATGCCCAAAAATAATGACTGCATATTTAAACACAATGGACTTATTTTCTAACACTACATTTATTCTGTTGTGCTGACCACAGAACTGTTAACTGTTGGCCATCTGTGCCCAGAAAATTTTGAATGGAATTAAAAAGTTTGATAAAGATACTTTCTGAGTACTAAGTAACTGAACATTAGGACATCTTTTCCTGTTAACATTTCCAGACTTGGGAAATTATTAGCTAAGCAGACTTTGATAAGAGCAAACCACAGGTGGAGGTGCTCTGTGGGACAGTGTGGGTGGGTGGTGGTGGAGGGGGCTCATGAAGAAGAGGATCAGGGTGGGGGGGGGGGGGGGGGAAATCAACAGTTATTTTATGATTTTTTGGAAGTCATTTTCTACAAAATTAGGTGCAATCAGATTTTTGCACAGAACTTCCATATGAAAGTGTTGATTTGAATAATTTTTTGTGTGTATGTTTAGTACCATGGGATACATCACATATAATACAGGGTTTTTTCTCGTGCAGAAATTATGCAAATTAGATAAACTTTGATTTTTTCGGTGCTACTTACACACAGTAAGTACACATGTCAATACGGCTCGGGCTATAGTCTGTATTTATGAACCGATCTTCACGAAACGTCTTGGGTACCTTTGTTATCACCTTGGGACGAGAACGAGTGTTTCTGGGTGCGGTCTAAAATTCAAGATGGCTGCCAATGGCCATTTTGTATCGAAATTAGGTCTAATCAGTTTTTTGTACACAACTTCTATACAGCTCAGGCTAGAGATCGTATTTATGAAACTTCTTGGGTACCTTTGTTATCAACATGGGATGAGAACGAGTGTTTTGGGGTGTGGTCCGAAATTCAAGATGGCCACCAGCAGCCATTTTGTACCAAAATTAGTGCAATCAGTCTTTTGTACAGAACTTCTGTATGAAAGTTCTGATTTGAAAAAAGTTTTGTATGAATGTTTAGTAACATGGTATACATCACATATAGTACAGGTTTTTTCTCGTGCAGAAATTATGCAAATTAGATGAAGTTTGATTTATTCAGTACTACTTATACACTGTAAGTGCATATGTCAATACGGCTCGCGCTAGAGGCTGTATTTATCAACCGATCTTCACAAAACTTCTTGGGTACCTTTGTTATCACCTTGGGACGAGAACGAGTGTTTCTGGGTGCAGTCCAAAATTCAAGATGGCTTCCAGTGGCCATTTCGTACCGAAATTAGGTCCAATCAGTTTTTTGTCACAACTTCTATACAGCTCGTATTTATGAACTGATATTCATGAAACTTCTTGGGTACCTTTGTTTTCACCTTGGGACAGGAATGAGTGTGTTTTGGGATGCCTATGTTATCACTGTGCTATGAGAACAAATATTTTGGGGTTCAGTCAGACCCATTCTGGGACTCAAAGATTTCTTTTCTAGTTTAGCATCAGACTGTCACCCACCTTTACAATACTTTACCTATACATTTGTTACAGGCTACAGTCAGTATTTATGTACAGACCATTACAATACTTTATATATACCTTTGTTATCAGGTCATTACCTAGATGTTTGTCATTGCTGTGTCACATACTATACATGTACATGTCTTAACAAGTTGAGCTACAGTGTCATTGATACTTTCATTTAACATAGCATAAGTGCATCAGCATAGTTGACAACTAGTTTTGGATATAACCTGATATTAATCGTGGTCCATGAGCTGAAAATTTACCAGTTTTTTCTTTTATTTTGACCCCGCACGAACTTTTCCCTGAAATCCATCCCATTTCCCTGAAAATCACCCTCAGGTTCCCTGAAAAATTATTCTGGAGGTTAACATGTCTGCTTCAGATCCATGCGTCAGAATATTTTGGTATTAATCTTCAGCATCTTTAGGAGGGACAGATTCAAATTGTTCAAATGAACCTGGGCTCATATTTGGGTTTCTTTTGGGTGCCCAAATTTTTCTTGGTGGAATATGAGAAAAAGAATTTTTAAAATCTTTTTTCCTAAGATCTACCAGTCAGAATCTTTGATATATGGTATATACAGCGTCCTCTGGGTAGGGTTGGGCAGGGGTATTAGATTCAAGCATGTTTAAATAAAGTGCCTGGGTTCATGTTTGGACTTCCAGTGTTAAACAGGTGAGCAATTGGGTCTGCTTGTTTCTTAATCATTTTTAGCTCAACTTTGACGAAGTCAAATTTGAGCTATTGTCATGGTCCGTCTGTCCGTACGTCAACAATTGGCTATGGCTCGGGCTAGAGGTCGTATTTATGAACCGATCTTTACGAAACGTCTTGTGTACCTTTGTTATGACCCTGGGACGGGAACGTGTGTTTTTAGGTGTGGTCCGAAATTCAAGATGGCTGCCAGCGGCCATTTTGTACCGATGATGCAAAAATCAGTTTTTTGTACAGAACTTCTGTATGAAAGTTCTGATTTGAATAAAGTTTTGTATAAATGTTTAGTACCATGGGATACATAACATATAATACGGGTTTTTTTCTCGTGCGTAAATTGTGCAAATTAGACTGACTTTGATTTATTTAGTGTTACTTTCAGAGCTGTAAGTGCCAAGCTGCTATGGCTCGGGCTAGAGGCCGTATTTATGAACCGATCTTTACGAAACTTCTTGGGTACCTTTGTTATGACCGTGGGACGAGAACGAGTGTTTTTGGGTGCGGTCTGAAATTCAAGATGGCTGCCAGCCGCCATTTTGTACCGATAATGTAGAAATCTGTTTTTTGTACAGAACTTCCATATGAAAGCTCTGATTTGAATAATATTTTGTGTGAATGTTTAGTACCATGGGATACATCACATATAATACGGGTTTTTCTCTTGTGTGTAAATTGTGCAAATTAGACTAATTTTGATGTTTTTTGGTGTTACTTTCAGCACTGTAAGTGCAAATGCCAATACGGCTCGGGCTAGAGGCCGTATTTATGAACCGATCTTTACGAAACTTCTTGGGTACCTTTGGTATCACTGTGGGACGAGAAAGAGTGTTTTGGGGTCCGGTCCAAAATTCAAGATGGCCGATGGCTGCCATTTTGTACAAAATTAGATGCAATCAGATTTTTGCACAGAACTTCCATATGATAGCGCTGATTTGAATAATTTTTTGTGTGAATGTTTGGTACCATGGGATATATCACATATAATACGGGTTTTTTTCTCGTGCAGAAATTATGCAAATTAGATGAACTTTGATTTTTTCAGTGCGACTTACACACAGTAAGTACACATGTCAATACGGCTCAGACTAGAGTCTGTATTTATGAACCGATCTTTACGAAACTTCTTGGGTACCTTTGTTATCACCGTGGGATGAGAGCGAGTGTTTTTGGGTGTGGTCCGAAATTCAAGATGGCCACCAGCAGCCATTTTGTACCAAAATTAGTGCAGTCAGTCTTTTGTACAGAACTTCTGTATGAAAGTTCTGATTTGAATAAATTTGTGTATGAATGTTTAGTAACATGGAATACATCACATATTGTAAGGGGGTTTTTTCGTGCTGAAATTATGCAAATTAGATGAACTTTGATTTATTCAGTGCTACTTACACAATGTGAGCACACATGTCAATACTGCTCAGGGTAGAAGCTGTATTTATGAACCGATCTTCACAAAACTTCTTGGGTACCTTTGTTATCACCTTGCGACGAGAATGAGTGTTTCTGGGTACGGTCCAAAATTCAAGATGGCTGCCAGTGGCCATTTTGTACCAAAATTAGGTCCAATCAGTTTTTTGTCACAAGTTCTATACAGCTCGTATTTATGAACTGATCTTCACAAAACTTCTTGGGTACCTTTGTTTTCACCTTGGGACAGGAACGAGTGTGTTTTGGGGTGCCTTTGTTATCACTGTGCTATGAGAACAAATATTTTGGGGTTCAGTCAGACCCACTCTGGGACTCAAAGTTTTCTTTTCTAGTTTAGCATCTGACTGTCACCCACCTTTACAATACTTTACCTATACATTTGTTACAGGCAACGGTCAGTATTTATGTACAGACCGTTAAAATACTTTATATATACCTTTGTTATCAGGTCATTACCTAGATGTTTGTCATTGCTGTGTCACATACTATACATGTGCATGTGTTTGTCTTGACAAGTTGAGCTACAGTGTCATTGACACTTTCATTTGTAATTTTTCATTGTTATGGCTCCCTATTGTAAATATCACAATTGATATGTCCTTAGTTAATGATTATAAACAATTAATATTTTCTAAAAAAAAATTTTTTATTAGAATAAGCAGACTCTGGGTTGTGTGATCACTTATTTGCAGTGAGTGGCCTTTGAATGTATCCATCAACATGTTTACAAATACTCTTAAACAGGATCTATTTTTAGCTTACTAATTGTTTAGTTGGGTCGCACTTTGTTCACTTGAAATCAGACAGAATCATCTAGAAACTTAATGAGGTAATTTAATTCAGCCAATTAGAATTAACAAAACTATGGCAGCATTGAGGCGTCAGCCAGAGTTATTTTTATATGCCCGTCAATTTTTGATGGACGTATTCTGTTATGGCAGTGTCCATCTGTCTGTCCATCCACCTATCCGTCCGTAAACAATTTTAGTGTTGCCTACTCCTCCAAAGGTTTACATGCTATATTGTTCAAACTTTACAAACATGTTGATCAGTAATTGCTGTTTTGCATGTGACAAGAGCAGGTAACTCCATTGTTGTAGTTATGATTTAGTAAATTGTAGTTACAGTTTGAACATTAACCAATCAGATTTAAGAATTAGAACATTAACCAATCAGATGAAGCCTAACAAAAATATAATATTCTATTGGAACGTCAAGTAATTTGTGGTTTCTGGTTGAATACCAGAATCACCCCATTCATAGCTACAAAGGAATATACCTATTCCCACTCACGATCTTGGCCTTTGTCTGTCCCTCCGTACACATATTTCTTTGATTTTGTTTGTTTGTTTGGTTTTTTTTTTACCTATAAACTCGAAAAGTCAAAGGTTTAAAGGTTAAGGTCATGCCGCACGGGCAAGCTGATCAGCCCAATGGGCCAGACTATCCCTAGGTACCAAGTTTTGTCCCGATCTGCCCAGGAGTTTTCGAGTTTACAGGTAAACAAACAAACAATAACACAAGATTGCTAAAATGTATAATAGAAGACAAGAGTATATTAGCATTAATATTTGATAATCATATTATTCATCCAGCTGTAATATGTTACACGTCCAATAATTATAATCTCTCAAAAAGATCGATATGAAACTTTATACTTTTTCAATGACACTCTCTTGTAAATTCTGCTGCTGTAAAAGCAGAGGCGTCAATATTGAATCGTCAAATTTTGGTGTACATTCATACAGCTTCTATGCATTTCTCGTGACTCATGGAATGGTCAGAATCCAGGGACAATGTACGTGGAGCCAACAACAATACAGTATATAAACTACCCGTTCAACTGAAACGGATAGAAACGTCTTGTTCGTCAAAGGTTTATGTGTACTCTTAATACGGCAGGTCAAGCCATCGCTGATTCATCCATCGGAGTCTACATAATTATGGGTAATCTATTTTCACATTTTATGAAATGTTTATAATTGCTTCACGAGCAGCCGTAATCCATGATGGCATTCATTATTTTTATTCTTAAAGGCTATATAATAGTGTATTGATACAGGCATTCACCAAAAAGAAACTCATGTTGATGTTAATTCTCGAAGTGATGATTGGAGGCTAAACAATTATTGATTTATTTTAGTTAAATTTTAACCAATGTCTCAAATGACTAGGAACAAGGCGGCTTTATCCTGACTATATCACATCTCCATCAACCCAACCCTCTCTTTGTACAGCCTCCCTTCTGAATGGAGCAAAGGTTATGCTTGAATTGCTTCATCAATTGGCTTCCATAACCATATCAGAAATTACTCCATTGTTGCATCTTGTTCCTGTGATATAATGCAAAAATATGGTAATGCACGGTTGTATGGATGGACGGACAGACAGAGGCCAAGATCACGAGTGGGAATAGGTATATTCCTATGTAGCTATGAATGGGATGATTCTGGTATTCAACCAGAAACTACAAATTACATGGTGTTCCAATAGAATATTATGTTTTTTGCTAGGCTTTATCTGATTGGTTAATATTCTAATTCTTAAATCTGATTGGTTAATGTTCAAACCGTCACTATGATTTACTAAATCATAACTACAATTTAATAAACTGTAACTTCTATTTAATAAATCGTAACTACAATTTCATAAACTGTAACTATAATTTAATAAACTGTAACTATGATTTAGTAAATCATAACTACAGTTTACTAAATGGTAACTATGATTTAGTAAATCGTAACTACAATTTACTAAATGGTAACTACAATTTAATAAATTGTAATTACAAATTACAAAACAGTATCAATATATATATACCACTTAATTAAAAGTCCTTTCTGTTCAGGCCAAATGGTTGTAGTGTTTTAAGTGTGAATATCCCAATGGACTTCACTCAATCGGCGCTGGTCCGTATTTGTAGAAGATTCCGGGTCGGAGTGTAGTACTTGTATAATACTGTAGCGAATGTCGGAAAAAGGATGATTGGGGCCATTGAAGTGAATGGCAATGGGTGTGTCCCGTATATGTCTAATGTCCGCCATATGTTCTCGGATGCGGATACTGGAGTTTCTTTTTGTTTCTCCAACATATTGTTTACCACATTGGTTGCAGTTTATTAAGTATATGCAATTCCTGGTTCGGGCGGCTACTATTTGGCCGGTAACCGTGTTAAGGTCAGTATGGACCTGTTTCAATGTGATATGTAATATTTGGCCGCTGGCCTGGATGAGGGTATCTTTTAGTCTCGTTTTGGTAATGTCATTGCGGGTGGTTCGAGAACTATGTATTGTGGGTCAAAGTCCAGTGGGTGAGAGGTTGGAGGACGCATATTTATCTAGGAAAAGGCTTGATGTTCGAGTTTCAATTGTTTAATGCATAAGTTTCTGATAGTTCTGTATATTGCCTTATTTTTCTCACTAATGAAGGTGACCGGAGCCGTGATGGTACCCGGACCCGTAAGTGGTCTCTTGGCATTCGGCTCGTCTGTGTCCGACATCCTAACGGTAGTGTTCCTAATGCTAGAGCTTAAGCTCAAGGTGCTGATCGAACTAGATACTGTGGCCGTAGATAGACTAACCATGACTATTGCAACAAGTCTAAATATATATAGCAAATAAAACAACTCAATAGAGTTCAAGGGGACCTGTGCATGGAAATCCCGTGAATGAGTCTGATAGGTACGCCTAACCGGTTTCGTTCTGATTGGAGAACTCGTCAGAGGCAAAGGTAACTACTTGTGGCTCAGCCTTATATACTATCTCTGCTCAGTGTGGCGGATGCAGAGTGATGACGTGTTTGACAAATGCTGGGGGTGTTTGTATTGGCACTTACTGATTTTGGTGAGAGGTACATCCAAAGTCGATGTATCGAATGACGTCATCCCATTGTTTCAATTGTTGAGTGGAAAAACCCAAATGTAGGGTAAAGGGAGGTAACAATAGTGGGAATAACACTCTGGAATAGATCAAAACAACCGATGATTTTAATTTTTCAGGTAGTGACAGAGAAATGTGATGTTAAGGCTCAAGTAGTTGGAGCAGAAGTAGCTGTGAATAGAGGGATAGGTACAGACAAAAAGGAAAGGAGCGATTCAGTATGTTGGGATACGGACATCAGCATTTGTGACAGAAAACTGAGGATGTGAGGTGGAGATAAAATAAAATAAACAAATATACTGACTTTGTTGTTTGGTGTTATCATTTAATTATTCCTTTAGCCTCAGTTATAAGGAGTTAAGTTCATGACACGTGGAGCGATCTTGTCAGTAAAGGTCTGGTAGTAAAGTGTGGCTTCTGTATATTTGAGTACTTTTGCAGTGTTTTACATGTCTTTGATGTTGGTGTCAGGTGGCGTGTTCCCCACATGGCTGTAGATCCGAGGGTGTGGGCTGCCAAAGTCCAGATTGATAATGTAAGTCTCGAACAACGTTGGAGATAGGATTCTGTTGTGGATGACTGCCTTATTAGTTTCCGGTGCAGGCCGGGTTTCACGGTGCGGTTCTGTGGTATTAGCTGAAGAAATAGCCGAAATCGATAAAGGCGAGGTTGGGTCAGTTAGTGCAGGTTCCATAAGGCAATTAATTGCCTTTCTGAGCTGGCTGTAGTTGGATTCTAATGAATCGGTTAGGGTCTCTATGGTTTTGGCAGTGGGTGAAGTCGGTAACGGTGAAATTTGTGTGGTTCGCACGAATCCTATCGATGCTGAAGCTGTTCTGAGCAGGCAGCTCTAGGTGTCGTTCCAGGCCTTGTCTAAATTGGTATATAAGACCACAAAACTCACATAAATAGGTGGCCATGTCACTACTGATGAAAAACGTAACCTGTCCTCCCTTGGCTAGGACTGTGGTTACGTCGCTCTTATTGTGACGTAATAGTGTCGTGCAATTTTTCCTTTAAAAATAACAATCGGGCAAGTAGCGAGTCGAACAGAAAGTGGAGAAAAGAAATCAATATATATATACCACTTAATTAAAAGTCCTTTCTGTTCAGGCCAAATGGTTGTAGTGTTTTAAGTGTGAATATCCCAATGGACTTCACTCAATCGGCGCTGGTCCGTATTTGTAGAAGATTCCGGGTCGGAGTGTAGTACTTGTCTAATATGGTAGCGAATGTCGGAAAAAGGATGATTGGGGCCATTGAAGTGAATGGCAATGGGTGTGTCCCGTATATGTCTAATGTCCGCCATATGTTCTCGGATGCGGATACTGGAGTTTCTTTTTGTTTCTCCAACATATTGTTTACCACATTGGTTGCAGTTTATTAAGTATATGCAATTCCTGGTTCGGGCGGCTACTATTTGGCCGGTAACCGTGTTAAGGTCAGTATGGACCTGTTGGACCCGCTGGCCTGGATGAGGGTATCTCGAACATCAAGCCTTTTCCTAGATAAATATGCGTCCTCCAACCTCTCACCCACTGGACTTTGACCCACAATACGTAGTTCTCGAACCACCCGCAATGACATTACCAAAACGAGACTAAAAGATACCCTCATCCAGGCCAGCGACCAAATATTACATATCACATTGAAACAGGTCCATACTGACCTTAACACGGTTACCAGCCAAATAGTAGCCGCCCGAACCAGGAATTGCATATACTTAATAAACTGCAACCAATGTGGTAAACAATATGTTGGAGAAACAAAAAGAAACTCCAGTATCCGCATCCGAGAACATATGGCGGACATTAGACATATACGGGACACACCCATTGCCATTCACTTCAATGGCCCCAATCATCCTTTTTCCGACATTCGCTACCGTATTATACAAGTACTACACTCCGACCCGGAATCTTCTACAAATACGGACCAGCGCCGATTGAGTGAAGTCCATTGGGATATTCACACTTAAAACACTACAACCATTTGGCCTGAACAGAAAGGACTTTTAATTAAGTGGTATATATATATTGATTTCTTTTCTCCACTTTCTGTTCGACTCGCTACTTGCCCGATTGTTATTTTTAAAGGATAAATTGCACGACACTATTACGTCACAATAAGAGCGACGTAACCACAGTCCTAGCCAAGGGAGGACAGGTTACATTTTTCATCAGTGGTGACATGGCCACCTATTTATGTGAGTTTTGTGGTCTTATATACCAATTTAGACAAGGCCTGGAACGACACCTAGAGCTGCCTGCTCAGAACAGCTTCAGCATCGATAGGATTCGTGCGAACCACACAAATTTCACCATTACCGATTTCACCCACTGCCAAAACTATAGAGACCCTAACCGATTCATTAGAATCCAACTACAGCCAGCTCAGAACAGCAATTAATTGCCTTATGGAACCTGCGCTAACTGACCCAACCTCGCCTTTACCGATTTCGGCTATTTCTTCAGCTAATACCACAGAACCGCACCGTGAAACTCGGCCTGCACCAGAAACTAATAAGGCAGTCATTCACAACAGAATCCTATCTCCAACGTTGTTCGAGAATTACATTATCAATCCGGACTTTGGCAGCCCACACCCTCGGATCTACAGCCATGTGGGGAACACGCCACCTGACACCAACATCAAAGACATGTAAAACACTGCAAAAGTACTCAAATATACAGAAGCCACACTTTACTACCAGACCTTCACTGACAAGATCGCTCCACGTGTCATGAACTTAACTCCTTATAACTGAGGCTAAAGGAATAATTAAATGATAACACCAAAGAACAGTCAGTATATTTGTTTATTTTATTTTATCTCCACCTCACATCCTCAGTTTTCTGTCATAAATGCTGATGTCCGTATCCCAACATACTGAATCGCTCCTTTCCTTTTTGTCTGTACCTATCCCTCTATTCACAGCTACTTCTGCTCCGACTACTTAGCCTTAACATCACATTTCTCTGTCACTACCTGAAAAATTAAAATCATCGGTTGTTTTGAACTATTCCAGAGTGTTATACCCACTATTGTTACCTCCCTTTACCCTACATTTGGGTTTTTCCACTCAACAATTGAAACAATGGGATGACGTCATTCGATACATCGACTTTGGATGTACCTCTCACCAAAATCAGTAAGTGCCAATACAAACACCCCCAGCATTTGTCAAACACGTCATCACTCTGTATCCGCCACACTGAGCCGAGATAGTATATAAGGCTGAGCCACAAGTAGTTACCTTTGCCTTTGACGAGTTCTCCAATCAGAACGAAACCGGTTAGGCGTACCTATCAGACTCATTCACAGGATTTCTATGCACAGGTCCCCTTGAACTCTATTGAGTTGTTTTATTTGCTACAAAACAGTATCTATGATTTTGTAAATCGTAACTACAATTTACTAAATGGTGACTACAATTTAGTAAATTGTAACTACAATTTAATAAATGGTAACTACAATTTAATAAACTGTAACTACAATTTAAAAAATAATTCTAGTTGGTGCCTCAACGTTGCCGTACAAAACAGTAGAATATTCGCGAAATTAATTTCTCATTCTAGAACTTTCTATTTTAAGACTAAAGTCTCTATAAACAGACTTCCAACAGCCATTCATTGAACTTTGGAGATTATTATTACAAGGCAGTGCATTACTATAGATAGCAGCTGAGTTCAATATATATTCTGCGGAATATTATTTTGTGATCTGAGGATCTTTTTTGTACTGGAAAGTGGTTCCGAACTTTGAAAAGAATTTATTCTTTTTGTGTGAACAAGGATATATCCTTGTGACAAAAAAAGATTCAAATGGCTTATTTTCAGACTAATGGAGGAGCAAATACTTGTTGGATATTAATTCAATTTGAATTTTTCTGACTGCTTTATTGGAATTTATTGGAGACTGCTGACTTTTTGAGTGAACATTTCATTACAGTTTATCAGATACTCTTTCTGCATGCACATTCTTGGACATTATAATACCAGCTGGAAAGTTTCTTCATCACTGGATTACTGGATTCTATTGAACTTTATTTTGGACTATTTAAGTATTTCTGTTTTATTTTTCCATAAATCATACAGTGTAAAAGATATTGCCTCATTTTCTTTTCATATTATATTTTTTATTAAATTTCTGTATAGTTAAATTGGAGTTGTTGTTGATTCTCAGATTTCTTTCTGTTACCATTATTGTTATTACACATTGTAACATTCATGCCGCCATTTTCTAATGACCCATGATTGTACAGTGAACAGTAAAATCTCATATTTCTGTTACCTGGATAATTTATTTCCTTTTTTAACAGATTGATCGAATACAAAATACTACATTGTTTCAACAGTACATGTCTCTAAAAGATAGAATGGAAAAACAGAACCCTGCAGGAGTTCAAAATGAACAGCGTTTATGGCATGGTACTAAAGTGGAGTCAATTCCAAGTATAAATGCATATGGATTCAACAGAAGTTACTGTGGAGGAAATGGTATGTGCATAACTACAGTACTAGTCAAAATATGTCTTGGATAACCTCTATAAAGCTGACATCATTTTCTGGAAAGCTCTCAAAGAGAGCTTTCCAGGAAATGATGTCAGATTTTGATCTTATCAGAGCAGTAGCAGCAGTATATTTTGGGTTTATTGCAGTTATGCTACAACTTATTTTGACTTGTACTGTATAATATTTTCATTGTGAAACTGTCAGTCGGCAGATGGAGTTGGTTTGTACTCTAATTAACATTCTGCATGGCTGATTAAAACTAAACCTAACCTGCGGGTTGGTTATGATAAGGGGAAGAATCCTGTTTATTTGATGTATTGTACCAAAGGTTGGTTTCCATTCTCTTATTAAATGAAACTCTGTTGGGCTGATCGAAACCAAACTTGCCATGTGGTTTGGACATGATGAGAAAAAGAAACCTATTTATTTTTGACTCATTATGTCAAAAGTAACCTTAAACTATTTTTCAGGAAAGTCTGTAGACAGAGTTTTGTTCCACTCAGTATTTCAAGTTCTGCTTGGCTGATCGGAACCGAATTTGACACATTAGATAGATGTGATGAGAGGAAGAAACTTATTCATTTTATGCTCATTGTGTCAAGGTCACTGTGACCCTGAATGCGAAAATTTCCTGTGAGTGTCTGTAGATGGTGTTGGTTTCTGCCCTCCATTTAAAGTTCTGCTTGGCCAATTAAAAGCGAACTTGACTTGCATGATATGTTTGACAAGAGGGAGAACCCTAAACTTTTCGAGGTCATTGTGCTGAATGTCTAAGTCACAGTGACCTTGTATTTTAAAAAAGTTTTTTTGGAAAGCTGGTTAAAATTAAAATTCCATTTGCCCAATGAAACCAAACTGTTGGGTAGTGCCACACTGATATTTCTTATTCCTAGGGAGGCCCTGATGACAAGATTGGAATATGCCCTAGTGCCCCCGCCTCCTCAACTTGTCACTGTGACCCATGATTGAAATGTGGCACTCCACCCCATGAATCCATGATACGCCATTGATGTTTATGGCTAGAATTTAATCTAAAGCCTTTTTGAGGCTGCATTTCTGTCCCTTTTCCAATGTGAAAATAGGCTGTAAAATTTGCAATTGAACTTACCATGACTTACCATCTACCAGCAATTCAACACAGAAAGCACTGATTCCCTGCCCTAAACCATTTTCGGTTAGGAGAAAATAAATGAGACCGTGATGGGGTGACCAAGAGCAGAAAATTTTAAATTCCATGGTCCCAAAACCCCTATTTACTTGCATCTAAGGGATATTTTGAAGTTTTTCTCAGCGATATATAAGTTGGTTTTCACATTCCGATAGCTGGTAATTGCAGGTGAATAAGGAGCAATGAGGGAAAATTCAGGTGAAAAATCATTCATATATATTACAGTAGTTGCTGACAATGGGCCCATGGATGATCCAGTTCAAAAACAATTGCATGTATGGGTTGCCGAAAAATATGTCCTGCAGAATGTAACATCACATTATGTCCTAGCATAGACACTAATTCCTATCCATGTTGCCACAGTTGATCGGTATTTTGACCATTAAACTGAGTTATAACTATATCTGCAGGTTTTACTTGCTAACATTGTTATTAATTTTCATCTGGGACGATCTTGACAAAAAAACAGTAATCAATTTTTCCAGCCACACACTTTTTGGTACTTTGCTTCTCGGCCAAGTTTTCTAAACCACTAACTCACAAGGCTGTACAATGACGGACCAAAATGTGAAGGGCCTAAAAGTCTTGTTGGTCTCGAGGTATATAGAGTGTGTTCATTCAAGCTGTTTTCAAGACATTTAACCCCCTGCACACTGATGTCAAAGTATCTAAATTTCAGGCAGAAAAACTTTTTCCATAATGCAACTAGAAATTTAACCAATTCAATCTCGTTTGACAGAGCTCATTGAAATTTTTTGACATTCCTGAAATTTTTTGACATCAGAGTGAAGGGGATTAATGACTGGAAACAATCTGAATGAACACACTCTGTGATTTCCAATGTTGGGGGCCACTTCAAGCAACGACGAGCAGCTGTCAGCTCTCCAACATCGTAACTCTGAACTCTGCACCGCAGCACAGGCAGGGTTAGATTGGTTGAAGACATGCGCACCATCGACGTGCAGTATGCCTCAGTACACAGCGTCATCGCGCCCCCATGTAGGCAATCAGGGTGAAGTGTCTTGCCCAAGGACACAACGCGGTTGCCACAGGTGGGATTCGAACCGAGGACCCCTCGGCTTGCAGCCTGCACCTCTACCAACTGAGCCACCGCGCCCCCCGTATATTATGTTGCAGTTCTTGCAAAATGTGCTTTCCAGAAAATAATTGCAAAATAATTGATGGTGGATTATTCCCAACACAAGGTGGAACGGAGGATATTTAAAAAAGACCATAATGACTCTAGATGGGACAGATTATTTCACTCGTTGGTACACTATTACTCTTAGGCAACACAATGCTTGATACAGTGTTAACTGCAGTTTAACCCTTTACCTAACATGAAAAGCAGATGACACTTGCAAAAAAAATTCTTGAATAACTATTTTTTTCATTTTTTGTCTCAAAAGCATAGGTTATGACCTTCATCAGAATGAGCTCGAGGAGCTCTTTCCAATGAGGGGGTCATAATCTATGTTTTTTAGACAAAAAACGAAAAAAATAATGAAAATTAATTGGCAGTTTTTAGACTAGTGCTGGCCGGTTTTGGCCATTATGTTGGGTAAAGGGTTAATGACATAAACAATATCTGAAAATTATTATCTATTTATTTGCATTAAAAAATGATATACAGTGGAGCCCACTTAATTAGATATCTCTTAATTGTATATCCCTGTTAATTGAAAATAATTTCCAAATGAAAGGTTTAGGAGATGAACTCCTGCATAGCGGCGAGGGGGTTGCAGTTGGTGACTTGAAGATCCCAGGGTTATTTTTTGCAGACGATATGGTGCTAGTGTTAGAAAGTGAAGAGGGGCTAGCGAAGATGCTGGGAATTGTTGGGAAATATGGGAGCAAATGGAGACTCGAACTTAATGAAAGCAAGAGCAAAGTTATACCCGTGGGCTGCAAAGTGGACCTCACTCGAAGGTGGAGAGTAGGGGAGTTCTGCACTCCGGAAGGTAGCAGTAGACTTCTTAGTGTAGGAGAGACTAGTGACTATGAGTAATTGGGGGTAAATATAAACATCATAGGAAGAGGCACCTACCGAAACCACACAAATAAATTGATTCTGAAGGGGAAGCGAATCCTTAACCAAATGAAACTTATAGGGAGAAACAGTTTCAATAAGGTTTTCGTGGGGAAAACCATTTGGGAAATGGTGGGTCTGCCAATTATAACAGAACGATGCAGGCCAATGGATAACAGGCTCGAGTAATGCCACAGCGCTAGAAGAAATCAGGGGTGAGCTTGGGTGGATGAGGATCAAGGACAGGATAGACCTATTGAAACTTGGTTATCGTAATTATTTGGTAAATCTCCCTGATAGCCGATGGTGTAAAGTAATGTTCCTGAGAACTTTCAACTCAAATATCAAGATGGGGTGGATGGTCCAAGTGAGGGAGCTAGTAGAAAACTACTCATTGGAGATCTCGGACCTTGACGTTGGGGCAAACCAGGGCAAAAAGATCGTCAGAGAAAGGGTCATGGAGGATTGTAACCGTAATTGGCGAGAGGGGGTCAAATCAAAGAGAACTTTGGGTGACCTGCGTGATAAAGAGAAGCCTGGTTTTGAAGAGTACCTTGATGGCACCTTTGGGGGGTCTCTGTTGTTCAAGCTGAGGTCGCGGTCCCTGGAGCTAAGGGGAAAAATTGGGAAAAACAGTGAAAAGGAGTGCCAGATGTGTAACGCGGGCGTGGTGGAGACCCTGGAACACTTTCTTATGTTGTGTCCTTGGGCAACACACTTATCCCCCATTGGCCACGTGGGGGCACAGTGACGCTGTGTACTAAGGCGTACTGCATGTCGACGGTGCACCTGTCTTCAACCAATGCTAACCCTGCTTGTGTGGAGTTGGTATGTTGGGGAGCTGACAGTTGCTCGCCGTTGCTCGGTGGTTCTCTCTGGGTACTCCGGCTTCCTTCACCCGTAAAACTGTCACGGTCATGGTTAGCGATTGTGCAGAAATATGTGACCTTAAACACCAATAAATAAATAAATAATAGGGGTCAAATTCAAAGCTTCCAACAATCCGAAATCCCTTTTGTGATCTGTAATGTTTTTGAACTTATCAATGATAATTTCCCATTTAGCATCATGATCTCCACTTTGCTGATCCATACTGGTCTCCGTAGTTGGTGTGACTGACTCCCCATCTGGCATCTTCAGTTTACAGTTTTCTTTTGTAAAATCCATCTTTATGGCTCATGCTTAACCCCCTCCACACTGATGTCAAAGTATCTAAATTTCAGGCAGAAAAAATTTCCCATAATGCAACTAGAAATTTAACCAATTCAATCTCGTTTGCCAGAGCTCATTGAGCTCTGTCAAACGAGATTAAATTGGTTAAATTTCTAGATGCAATATGGGAAAAAACAGCTTCCTGAAATTTTGGTATTTTGACATCAGAGTGAAGGGGGTTAAATTAAAATGATAATAATGCTGTTTGCTCCACAAATACTTTTTCACTATAATGACACAAAAATTGCCAGAAAAAGAGACATTATGTATTTCAACTTGTTCGCACTTACAATATTTTCTTTGATGCTTGTGGTCTGATTGATGTTCTGAGGTGCTCTGATCCTCGTCGACAAAGGAAAGTACATATTGTGTTCCTGTTTCTTGGTGCCTTTTCTGTAGAATGGTTGACAACACTGTCTCTGCGACTTTGGAGATAAAAAAGCTTTAGGAATCAGGTCACTGACCAGAACATTTAACCTTTATGTGCCAACATTCAAGTTTTTCTGGGAAGGAGAATGTGTCGGGCAATGGCTGCTCTGCTGGCCTAGCGAAAACCCTGCTAAACATATAACTTGCATATACGTGGGTGTTAAACTGCTATAGTATATGTTTTCACTGGAGTTAATACACTTGATGGGTTGTCAGGACTGCTTTAAAAACATTAGTTCCAGGGACCTCAAAAGATCTGTGGCGTCTGATTGCCAGACACCACTGATCTATTGGGGGTCCCTAAAACTATGGCAGAGCTTGCTCGATTTTGATAGGGTCACCACATGAATACTAATCCTGAAAAGGCCCCTTCTCAATTTCCATCGATTAAACCATTTTGCTTTCGAAAATATTCCCAGAAATCAGCAGTCTGCCATGGTCTTTGATATACAGGTAAACTTTGTCTGCTTGACCAGCACACTTTACTTGTTCTCACATAATAACCAGTACAATTTAATAGAGCTGAAATGGGTGGCTCATCTTCACAACTGTCTAAACAGACAATATCCGGTTATCCATGGCCATCATTTCACCAAATTTGCAGTCAAAACTATAGGATTGGAAAGCAGTAACTAAGCAGAAGCAGAAACTATAATGTAGTGAGTACATAAACAAACATTGCAAGTACCTGACAATGTTCACTGGTATAAATACTATAGGATAGTTTATGCGATTACTCAGTACTCAGCAAAATTGCCAATCATTAACAAAGTCTAATGTAGTGTGTACACGAACAAGTGTCGAGTTCTCGGCAACATTCATTTGTATACATACTACGAAATAGTTTCTGTGATTACTCGGTACTCATCAAAATTGGCTGTCATTAACAAAGTCTTGAATGCCAAAGTTATTTCTCAATATATACAACACAGCTTCGAGGTGTAATCTTTCCCAAAATCTGTTAGTCTGTGAGTCCCGCTCGGTCAACCATGATAGCTGTCAAGCCCAAAACCATCAAAACCTTTAGCACAGTCTACAGGTCATATTTATGAAAGGATGTCATTGTAACTTACTAGGATGACTCTGTATAATATCTAGATGAGAGTCCCCTTCTGGTCATAATCTGTCAACCATGTCGGCTGCCCAAGCCTGAAACCCCAAACCTTTTAGCACAGTCTACAGGTCATATTAATATGGAGGGATTTCATTCTAACTTGGTAAGTTAACTCCATATAATGTCTAGATGAGGATGTCCCCTTTTGGTTGGGATTGGTCAGCCATGATGGCTTCACAGGCCCGAAGCCAGAAAACCTTTAACTCAGTCTACATGCTGTATTTATGAACAGTTTTCATTGTAATTTGATAGGATGACTTGTTTTGGAATGATTTTACTGTGACTTGGTAACTTTTGTTGACATACATTAAATGTGAGGGCCGCAATAACCCACCCCTCAGTTCTTTAGTACAGTCTGCACCTCATATTATTTTTGTTGAAAACACAGCATACAGGGAACAGAAATTAACATATTCTCAATTATCACAATTCTTGTCGTATTTCATAATGCTTTCATAAACATGGAACATTATCCTTTTCATCAAAAACAATACACAGTCAAGTTAATCTACAGTGTCATTGACACTTTCATTATATTGGCATATCATGCACAAGCATGAAAAATAAAATGAAAGAAACACATAGCTGAAACGCTACCCAAAAGTTCAGCTGTTACAGCACAAGAATAACACTGAAATGCATGGGGATTATGTCATGTACAGTGCAAGCATGCCATACATAGAGAGTAATTGCTTGACTGGACTGGTTATGTGAAATAATTCATGAGAGGTGAGGCACATTGTACAAACACAAGTGCACAAATGCACACAAATGTTTTACAATATAGTCCCTCGCCTCGAATGAATTATTTCACGTAATCAGTCCAGTCAAGTGATTACTCTGTTTATTACTTTTCATTATTAATGATAATAATATTATTTAACCCGTTTCCTAACGTAACGGCCAAAAAATGCTCAGCACTATTCTCAAAACTCGCCAATTAATTTTCATTATTTTTTCATTTTTTGTCTCTATAACATAGGTTATGACCCCTCCTTGGAACGAGCTT
This sequence comes from Pictodentalium vernedei, assembly GCA_031216915.1. Classification (NCBI taxonomy): domain Eukaryota; kingdom Metazoa; phylum Mollusca; class Scaphopoda; order Dentaliida; family Dentaliidae; genus Pictodentalium; species Pictodentalium vernedei. The sequence goes on along the minus strand of CM062295.1, from coordinate 605,761,162 downwards.
GTTCCAATGAAGGGGTCATAACCTATGTTTCTGAGACAGAAAATGAAAATAATAGTTATCCAAGAATTTTTTTTGCAAGTGTCGTCTGCTTTTCATGTTAGGTAAAGGGTTAAAAAAAAGCACAAAAAAACCCCAATGAAGTCCCAATTACAACCACGGCAAAGCGTCTTCATTTGCGCGCATGGATACATGACACAATTGTTGATTGCATAATTCACTTGTGAAGTTATCGTTTATAATCAAACCCAGAAATCCCAGTAAATCACACTTTGGAAAGTAATAACATGACATCACAATCTTCATTCATAAAAAATCAATTCCTAGATGCTGAATGATTGTCAAAACAGATGCCATTAAAAACTGTACTCAATCCCTTCATTATGCAAAGAAGTCAAGAAAGGGAGAATATTTGAAGATAAATTTGTTAGTACCACCATGTGGGTTTCTGAGATAGTGTAGTGAAGCCCTGACATCGACTGTGGGTCATATATCATTTATATATGCCTAGAGAAAAGGGCCTAACATCTGCCCACATAATTTACAAATTCAGCAGCTGAAAAAACTCATTTTTACAAACATTTCAACAAAACCATATCATGTGAGCCCTCACTGGTTTGGTTTCATTGAAATGTTTTGAAAAATTTTTAAAAAAATTAAAATAACAGATTTTGATATAGTGTTTGTTTGGTAAATGATTAACACCAAAGACAGCTTGAGTTGACAGAGGTGAGAAAATGTTTCGGAAGGGAATGGTGGGTGGGAGGGAGTGGGGGAGAGGTGAAAGCTGTTCACTAGTTTGGACAGGGTGTGTGTATAATGCCACATGTGCATTCTCCTTCAAATCATTATTGTACTTGCATTATCTTGTACAGGAACATACAATAAATTTGTTTTCTCAATATATTTACAGCTGGTCACTGGTTTGGACAGGGTGTTTATTTTGCACTGAAGTCATCATACCCGAAGGATGATAATTATACACCAAAAGATGCCAAAGGACAGAAGCATATGTATCAAGTACGAGTGCTAACAGGAGAGTACACAAAAGGAGCATCTGACATGAGAGTACCCCCAGTAAAATGTCAGAAGAATGGAGTTGATGTCAAATATGATACATTGGTGAATGATGTTACAAATCCCATCGAGTTTGTTTGTTTTCATGATTGTCAAGCTTACCCTGAGTACTTAATTGCTTTTGTCATCTGATGCAGGTTTCTGGTTTCCGAAAGTAAGGCAAGAAAGGACATATGTTTCTCTTGTTACATTGGAAAAGTTGTAGGCCTAATTTTTTTCTAGTATTAGAAATGAATATTTTCTTGAATCATCTTAGTACTAACGTCAATATGATTGGCTGAGACTTTGTTATTTTATTTCCATAAATTTTTATTTTGTTATATTCAGATGAAGATGTTCTGCAAGCTCTGAAGCCAACAGTCTAACCCTTAACTGGTTAAGTGCTAGAAGCCACTATCATGGCTTTATTGAAAAATGGTTTACACTTGATGAATTAGCATGTTGTTTGCTCAAGAGTAGAAGAAAAAGAAAGATATATAAAATTGTTTGGTTACAATTTATTGGAGAGTTCCTATTGGCACTCTCCAATAAATAATAACGTAACTATCATTCATGAAGAAAATCTTGCTGAACTAAGTCTACTCTTGCTGGTAGCTTGGTATCTTTGGAAAAATGACCTTGACTAGGTCTCTCTTAGCTATTGTGCAGAAATATGTGACCTTAAACACCAATAAATAAATTAATAATGACCTTGACCAAGGTTGTATCTCCCAAGGTCAAAGCCATAAACAATTCGTTTTATTTGTTCTTCCATTCTAACTTTGTCCCATTCATAAAAAATTATTTTGGGTGCCGATCTTGTTCATACTTCAAACGTTGATGCTAATGACTTAGTGGCATGTAATAATCTTGACTCAAGGTCATAGCTTCAAGGTTATGGTCACAGGCTATTCAAATGTTCTAACTTTTTGAAAAATTTTAACAGTATAATTTTTAATGGTCTTAAATGTGATCCTCCTGACTGTATATTATAATACCAGCCAGTATTTGCTTGTAATTTTGCATTTTCATGATATGGCAAATATTGAAATGGTGCATCAGCAGAAGAAATACGTGTCTTTTTAACTTGAAAGAGTTCAAAAATTTTCAAAGGCGATTTGTGACATGAGTATTTTTTTTCAACGATCCCATGCTACCAGCAAGGGGAACCCTTGTTTATCATGATTTTGTTCCTAAATAATTATTTGTTACAATTTATTGGGGAGTTACTGCTAGCAATAGATTAATTGTAAGTAACTAACTGTTTTATGTAACAGATATAACAATTTTATATAAACATGTTCATTCTCGTGCTGAGCAAACCACAAGGTAATGCATATATTGTAAAGCCACCAAAGTGGCAAGATGATGATAGTGGCTTCCAGTACTTAACCAATTGACCCTTAAGTCCTCAAAAAGGCATAAACTGGCCCTTTTGTATGGCTCTGAAAAAGTTGTTTCAAGTGTATTTTTGCATTTTTCTTGACAGTGTTGAAGCTATGTAAATGTATATATGGTAATTATTAACGTAAAATTAATCTGAGCACTTAAGGGTTACACTTTAACCCCTAACCAAAACACACTGGCATAATCTTGCCATCACCATAAATAAATATCACCATAACACAGCTTATGACCCCTCACTGAAATGAGTTCATTGAGCACATTCCATTGAAAGGGCAAAAGCTATGCTATGGGGGCTAAAAATGATAATTTTTAGTTTTTCAAAATAAATATTTTTTTAAAATGTCTTCCATTCATCTTTAGTTAAAGTATTAAATGGAAAGCCTTCTAAAGGAATAGAGAAATTAACAGGACAAAATTATATTTTTATGCTGCTAGTGCTATCCAGAATTGTACTTAATGACATGTATGATTGTTTTGTGTAATATTATATAATTATGGACTTTTGTGGTGGTGAATATGATTTGATATGAACCTAAAAAACTTATATTGATGTGGCGGAAATTTAATGACTGTGGAAATTTAATAAATGTGGGCAGTGCCTGAGAACATAGACATTTTTTGATGTGTTTTTTATGATATCTTCAACAAAGCTTGGCAACCATGTAAAAATTTAACTTTCCTCTAGTTAATAAAGAAATGTCATTTTTGTTAAATTTTATTTAGTGCGTGTGTATATTAGGGTAATAATTTCCCTGCCCTACGATTCAACCGACATAGAAAACAAACAAAAATGGAACCGTATATGTACTGGATCAACTCATATGCAGAATTTGTTATTACTGCTCGTTGTCATTTTTGCTATTATATTTCTTTTACATGAGCTGTTTCTATATTACCCAAGCATACTGAGCTGGCATAAACATTTCTGAATTTATGGCATATTTCAGTGTTTTCCAACCATGTCTGCAACACATTTTTATTTACTTTAAAAAATTGATGCAGTTTGCAGTAAATATATGTTTGTGCTCTTTAAACCCCACCCCTCCCCCCTCCCCCAGATAATTATACTGCAGCATATAGAGTTAGTGAAGACTTGTCAACAAAATTTGGCAACCATGTAAAATTTATTTTTCTACCAGTTTATAAAGAAATATCATTTGTGTTCAGTTTTATATAGCACACGTGCACATGTTTATATTGGGGTAATAATTGCCCTAGATCATGCGGTACTGAATTTTCTGGTCGATTCCGTCGACTTGGAAAAAAAAATGGAACTGAATATATATATACTAGATCCACTAATACGTGGAATTTGTTATTCTTATTTTAATTTTTAGCTCAACTTTGGAGAAGCCAAATTTGAGGAATTGCTATGGCTCTTTGTCTGTCCGTCTGTCCGTGCATCACGCCGTACACACGGCTCGGGCTAGAGGCCATATTTATGAACCAATCGTTACGAAACTTCTTATCACCGTGAGACGAGAACGAGTGTTTTTGGGTCCGGTCCGAAATTCAAAACTGCCGCTGGCAGCCATTTTGTACAAAATTAGGTGCAATCAGATTTTCTTATATATGAAAGCTCTGATTTGAATAATTTTTTGTATGAATGTTTAGTACCATGGGATACATCACATATAATAGGGTTTTTTTTCTCGTGCGTAAATTATGCAAATTAGACTAACTTTGATTTATTTAGTGTTACTTTCAGCACTGTAAGTGCAAATGCCAATACGGCTGGGGCTAGAGGCCGTATTTATGAACCAATCTTTATGAAACTTCTTGGGTACCTTTGTTATCACCGTGGGACGAGAATGAGTGGTTTTGGGTGCGGTCCAAAATTCAAGATGGCCACCAGCAGCCATTTTGTACTTTAGTTAGTGCAATCAGTTTTTTGTACAGAACTTCTGTATGAAAGTTCTGATTTGAATAAATTTTTGTATGAATGTTTAGTATCATGGAATACATCACATATAATACAGGTTTTTTTCTCGTGCAAAAATTATGCAAATTAGATGAACTTTGATTTATTCAGTGCTACTTATACACGGTAAGTGCATGTGTCAATATGGCTCGGGCAAGAGACTGCATTTATGAACCAATCTTCACAAAACTTCTTGAGTACCTTTGTTATCACCTTGGGATGAGAACAAGTGTTTCTGGGTGCGGTCCAAAATTCGAGATGGCTGCCAGTGGCCATTTTGTACCCAAATTAGGTCCAATCAGTTTTTTGTACACAACTTCTATAAGGCTCAGGCTAGAGGCCGTATTTATGAACCGATCTTTATGAAACTTCTTGGGTACCTTTGTTATCACCGTGGGACGAGAACGAGTGTTTTGGGGTGCAGTCCAAAATTCAAGATGGCCACCAGCAGCCTTTTTGTACTAAAATTAGTGCAATCAGTTTTTTGTACAGAACTTCTGTATGAAAGTTCCGATTTGAATAAATTTTTGTAGGAATGTTTTAGTAATATGGAATACATCACATACAATACAGGTTTTTTTCTCGTGCAGAAATTATGCAAATTAGATGAACTTTGATTTGTTCAGTGCAACTTAAACACAGTAAGAGCACATGTCAATACAGCTTGGGCTAGAGTCTGTATTTATGAATTGATCTTCACGAAACTTCTTGGGGTACCTTTGTTATCACCTTGTGACAGGAATGAGTGTTTTTGGGTGCCTTTGTTATCGCTGTGCTATGAGAACAAATATTTTGGGGTTCAGTCAGACCCACTCTGGGACTCAAAAGATTTCTTTTCTAGTTTAGCATCTAACTGTCAACCCACTTTTACAATACTTTACCTATATATTTGTTACAGGCTACAGTCAGCATTTATGTACAGACCGTTACAATACTTTACATGTACCTTTGTTATCAGGTCATTACCTAGATGTTTGTCATTGCTGTGTCACATACTATACATGTACATGTCTTAAACAAGTTGAGCTACAGTGTCATTGACACTTTCATTACTATTATATTCCTTTTACATAAACTGTTTCTATATTGCATACTTCAGTATTTTGCAACCATGTCTACAATACATTCCGTCCAGAAATCCCATCAACATTTTTAGAAGAAAATGCTGTGTCAGTTGGGTTGATTCCTTTTACCAACTCTTGTAAAAAATGAAGGATTCAGAGAAAGTACAGATAAAAACAGTCTACAGTACGTGGAGAGTGGACTGTAACTAAATCATCTGTGGAGTGGAGTTATCACCCAAGCTATAACTTTCAAATTTTGTTCATATTGACAAAAAACACAAGCAATGTTTCAGCCAATGGACCTCCGGGTGTAACCCGGAGGTCCATTGGCTGAAACTTTGCTGGTGCTGGTTATGCTTTGCAACAAATTTGCAATTATTGCTCGGGTGGAATCTCCATTCTGCAGGTGATTTAGTGATAATACACTCTCCACGTACTGTATTTGATGCAATAACTCTGTCCATTTGCCAAAAATTGAAATTGGCATGTTCTGCAGTGTAACCTCTGTTGTCCCGGATGATAGTGTATATTTTACAGTTTTTTTCAACATTGAACGTATGATTTCAGTTGCCAACCCATATTCACTTTAAATCTCTAAATTACATTTATGAAGAATTATAGTCTCATTTCAGTAATGAGACTTGAAACTCCATTAATTAAAAAGTAAAAACCAAATATAACTTCGGACGAACTTTGACTTTGAAAATCCAATTTTCATAATTAGGAAACTTTTTCCTTGATTATGTCAAGATATTAAATCTTGTTGGACAATAGGTTGATAGATACACCACTGGAAAAAGTCTTTGACTCCGTTACAAATTTTATTGGCCCAGCTCATTGGGATTCATTGTATTCAATGCTATCAGAATTGGTGTTGTCTTCTTATCTCACCTCTAAACTGTGAATGGAAAGTCCAGTGGCCAAGGTAATGAATGTGATGACTTAAGATTTCAAATTTCATATTTCCGCTTTAGAAGTACTTTTTAAAACCATTTTTGTTATGATACATATGATACATGCATCCTCAATTATATTAGATGAGAGGTCTGCATGAATATTTTCCCCCATTTTGCGATATGTCCGTAGCCTACATTTAAGCATTCTGCTTTGTTTTTTGTGTGTGGAGGGTATAGAAGGTAGTTTTCCAGCATTTTTTGTAATGGAGAGCCACCCCCTTATCCAATGAGAATTTTCAAGAACCACCACTGACAATACTCTGAGATGGCGCCGGAGTATTTTCTTTCAAAAAACACCTCGATGCAGCATCCCAAGTCGCATTTCATACCAGTACGATTCATCTCAAAAAACTTCTTTTTGGGGGTGGGTGGGGAGCCCTGTCAAGTGTTTTCGAATGAAGATATTAATCCCCATAATCTGGAACCCTGTCTGATGAACTTGAAATTATTTTAAAATAATCTCTTGTGAACCACCAGCCACAATGCTTTGAGATGTTGTATTCATCTTCTTTTAGTCAGAGAGATTTGAGTTTGTTCACAAAATGTTTGTTTTTAGCTCACTGAAGGGAGCTTAACTTATCACCGGCCGGCCGTCATCGTGAACATTTTTCAAACGACTTCTCCTCTGAAACCACTGGTCCAATTTTCACGAAACTTCATGTGGATGTTCATTACTATATGGCAATTCAGGTTTGTTCAAATGAAATGGCCACATCCCATGGGGCTCTGTATGGGGCATAAATCTGATAGCACCATATGAATTATAGAAAAATTATTAAAAAATCTTCTTCTCCAGAACCAGTGGGCAGAATCTTTTGATACTTGGTATGCAGCATCTTGGTATGGGTCTGAATCAAGTTTGTTCAAATCGGCCCCCTAGATTCATATTTGGGCTCACTATAGAAGCCCAAATGCGAACTTAGTGCATTTCAGGCAAATTTCTTAAAAAATCTTCTTCTCCAGATCCAGCAGGCAGAATCTTTTGATATTTGGTAATCAAAATTGTGGGGTGGGTCTGATTCAAGTTTGTTCAAATCGGCCCCCTGGATTCACATTTGGGCTCAGTATAGAAGCCCAAATTCGAACTTAGTGCATTTCAGGCAAATTTCTTTAAAAATCTTCTTCTCCAGATCCAGCAGGCAGAATCTTTTGATATTTGGTATGCAACATTGTGGGGTAGATCTGATTCAAGTTTGTTCAAATCGGCCCCCTGGATATATATTTGGGCTCAGGATAGAAGCCTGAATTCGAACTTAGTGCATTTCAGGCAAATTTCTTAAAAATCTTCTTCTCAAGATCCAGCAGGCAGAATCTTTTGATATTTGGTATGCAACATTGTGGGGTGGATATGATTCAAGTTTGTTCAAATTGGCCCCCTGGATTCATATTTGGGCTCACTATAAAAGCTTGAATTCGAACTTAGTGCATTTCAGGCTAATTTCTTCAAAAATCTTCTTCTCCAGATCCAGCAGGCAGAATCTTTTGATATTTTGTATGCAACATTGTGGGGTGGATCTGATTCAAGTTTGTTCAAATCGGTCCCCTGGGTTCATATTTGGGCTCAGTATAGGAGTCCAAATTTGAACTTAGTGCATTTCAGGCAAATTTCTTTAAAAATCTTCTTCTCAAGATCGAGCAGGCAGAATCTTTTGATATTGGGTATGCAGCATGCTTAGGGGGTTGAGATTCAAGTTTGTTCAAGCCAAGTCCCTGGGTTCATATTTGGGCTCACTGTGGTAGCCTGAATTATAACTTAGTTCAAAATGAGGAATTTTCTTTAAAAATCTTCTTCTTCAGATCCAGCAGTCAGAAGTTTTGATATTTGGTATGCAGCATCTTTTGGGAGGTGAGATTCAAGTTTGTTCAAACAATGTCCCTAGGTCCATATTTGGGCTCACTCAAGTTTGTTCAAACCATATCCCTAGCTCCATATTTGGGCTCACTGTGGGAGCTTGAATTGTAACTTAGTTCGAAATGAGGAATTTTCTTTAAAAATCTTCTTCTTCAGATCCAGCAGTCGGAATGTTTTGTGGGGTGGGTCCCTGTGGGAGCCCAAATTATAACTTAGTCAATATGAGGAATTTTTCTTTAAAAGTCTTCTTCAGATTTAGCAGTCAGAATGTTTTGATATTTGGCATGCAGCATCCTTTGGGGGTGAGATTCAAGTTTGTTCAAGCCAAGTCCCTGGGTTCATATTTGGGCTCACTGTGGGAGCCCGAATGATAACTTAGTTCAAAATGAGGAATTTTCTTTAAAAATCTTCTTCAGATCCAGCAGATGAATGCTTTTGATATTTGGTATGCATAATCCTTAGGGGGGTAAGATTCAAGTTTGTTCAAGCCATGTCCCAAGTTCCATAAACTTTGTCTCTCATGACTTCATTTCTTTTTAGTGTTGATGAACCCTGTCTAACTGAATGTGACCCCAAATACTTCTTTGAACCACTTTGTTTGAATCACTTTGCCCAGTGAGCGATTAAGGCCCCTTGGGGCCTCTTGTTTTATTTTCTAATTAAATAAGAGTGTTTAAAGGGCATGTTCCAGTGAACTTGTGCTTGCACAAAACGTTTTATTGTATATTATTCAGCCTGGAAATAAGCAATCTGTCATTTGAAGAATGAGGTCCCCAAAGGTCCAATTTGATGATGATGTCCCATACAGTGGTCCAATTTATCCTCCAGGTACCTCTTTCTGTGTTGGCTTGAGACCTTGGTTTAGATTGAGGTCCCTAGAGGGTAAATTTAGTGATACTACCCTGTTGTGCAAGGTAGCATCACCAAATTCACCCTCTAGGGACCTCATTTTGCAGATGACAGTCTGCTTATTTCCAGGCTTGTATCATGCACCTTATTTCAAAAATGAATACCATTCACATAATATTTGAGTTATTTTCTGCAGAACCAAGCAAACTGAATGTCTACAAAACATTTATAATGAGCAGATCCCGTCTTTTAATCATGCTTTGTGGGGGCGTGGTGGCTTAGTAGGTAGAGGTGCAGGCTGCAAGCTGAGAGGTCCTCGGTTCGAATCCCACCTGCGGCAACCGCGTTGTATCCTTGGGCAAGACACTTCACCCCCCCATTGCCCATGTGGGGCCACGGCGACATCGTGTACTAAGGCGTACTGCACGTCGATGGTGCACTTGTCTTCAACCAATGCTAACCCTGCTTGTGTGGAGTTGGTATGTTGGGGAGCTGACAGTTGCTCGCCGTTGCTCGGTGGTTCTCTCAGGGTATTCCGGCTTCCTCCACCCATAAAACTGTTGCGGTCATGGTTAGCCATTTTGCAGAAATATGTGACCTTACACCCCAATAAATAAATAATCATGCTTGGTTGCAAAAATGGGCAAATGGTTATATGTGTTAATCCAAGAAAGTAAAATTTTAAAGTTCCACAATTTATTCCAGGTTTGGAAGATGTTGCTAGCGAGTAAAAAGTTCATAGAAGGGATTTAAGTTCAATGAATGATTCCCTAAGAACCAAAATCTGACTTTTTGACCCCTTATTAGAATAATCGTATTGTGAGATAATTCCAGTGAGTGGTCATAAGCTTTGTTTTGATAGCAAACATTGAAATTACATGTATTTAATTTTTCACCACAAAATCGTGTCATCAAAATGGTTATGAAAAACAAAAATTAAGTGCTTATTGCATGCATTTTTCAATTCATTTGAAAACTGCATTTCAAGCCCACACATTCCACTCCTTACCATAATTTTTTTCGGTTTTATTAATTTGATATGCATGTTCCTTATCATTTGTCAATTCAATTTTGTTCAAATAAAGTTACCACGCCCACAGGGGGCAGCAAACTTGGCATAATTCTATTACCACTTCACAAAATTTTCTTAACAATTAAAACATTTTCTTCTCCAGAACAACCAATCAGAATCTTTTGATACTTGTTACGCAGCATCCTTAAAGCGGTCAGATTCAGGTTTGTTCAATACAAGTCCCTTGGTTCATATTTGGGCTCCCTGTCAGAATTTTAACTTGGTGCAATATAAAGAAATGTATTTAAAAATCTTTTTCTGCTGATCTACAAGTCAAAAGCTCTTGAAATTTGGTATACTTCATCTTGGGGGGGGGGGGGGGGGGGGGGGGAGGGGGAAGCTTGAAGCTTGAAATATTTTCAAATCAAATCCCTGGAGTGACATTTGAGTTCCCTGTGGGAGCCTGAATTTTAATGGCGTAATAGGAGAAAAAAGGTTTTAAAATCATCTTCAGATCCACCTGTCATAATCTTTTTAAGACTGGTATAGAGCAACCTTAGAGGCTTAGATTCAAATTTGTTCAATTCAAGTCCTCAGGGGCATATTTGGGCTCTCTATGGAAACTCAGAACTTTAACTTAGTGCAATATGAGGAATATTTACTTATTGCAATATGAGGAATTTTCTTTAAAATCTTTTGATGATTGATATAGAGCAACCTTAGAGGCTTAGATTCAAATTGTTCAATTCAAGTCCTTGGGGGCATATTTGGGCTCTCTATGGAAACTCCAAACTTTAACTTAGTGCAATAAGAGGAATATTAACTTATTGCAATATGAGGAATTTTCTTTAAAAATCTTCTTCTTCAGATCTACCAGTCAGAATCTTTTAACATTTGATTAAAGTTTCAGATTAAAGTTTTGCTTTTCAAGGTTGTACCTTTCATTCTTCAAACACTGTGTTACAACGTCATTGTTTTTCACTTGGGGCAAGGTCTACTGAACCTGTATACAGTGGTTTCAAATAATATCAGCATTAATTTAACCCTTTTCAAAATGGTTTTTGAACTTAGTTTCTCTATATTTGAAATTAGGCTTCTACCACATACTTTGTTACTTTTTAAACCCCCCACAAGGGAGGGATATAGCATAGAGCTCCATCTGTCTGTCTGTCTGTCTGTCTGTCTGTTGGTCCATCCGTTCATCCATCTGTCCATCCATCTGTCCCAACTTTATTTATGGCATAACTTGAACAATAGATAACAGATTACATTTTTTTTTCTTTTTAATTAATATTAATTACTATCGATTGTATCATTCTCATTATGTTTTATGTTATTTTGGGACATATTTAGCCATTTTTGCAGTCAGTTTAACTTAGAACTTCAAAGGTTAAAGTTTTTGGTTAAAGTTTTTAGCTCATCTTGACAAAGTCAAGCTGAGCTAATCTCTCCGTCCGTTCATCCATCATCCATCAACACCATTTTTTGGTCTTCTCCTCCAAAACCATTGGGCCAATTCAAGTGAAAGTTTGTGGGAGTGATGGTCCCGAAGGGGCATTGCATTTTTGTTCAACTCATCATGCCCAGCCCCATAGGAAGGGAGTGGGGGAAAATGCTCCAAAATATTTTTAAAATCTTCTTCTCATGAACCAGTGAGTACAATGACTTGATATTTGTTATGGAACTTCCTTTTGAGGTGTAGAATCAAATTTGTTCAAAGGAAGTTCGGGAAGCAAAATTTGGTTTTGTAATGGGAGGGGTAAGATTTATGGCCCTGCCCAAAATTTCTATTTTCTGAACCAATGGTCCAGTTTGAATCAAATTTGGTATGTGGTATTATTGGGTCCTAAGTACTTGACTCATTCAAAAAAAAAATTCCTTCATCCCCATGGGAACCCTGGGGGCTAAAAATAGAAATCTTTTCAAATGCTCATATTTCCCAAACCACACAGAACAGAGAGCTGTTATTGGGTATGAAGCATCCTTAGAACAAGTAGAATTGAATGGTAAAAAAAAAAATTGCCATCAGTTATGTTAGGGTGTTCTATAATGGGCATTGGGCATAAAAAAAATGCTGAGTCAGCATATTTGCGAAAATGTTAAAAAATCTTTTCTCCAGAACCAATCATCAGAATCTTTTGATATTCAGTATACAGCATTCATAGGGGGGAGGGGGGGGGGGGGGGGGGCACATGCAAGTTTGTTAAAATAAAGCCCATTGGTTCATATTTGGGCTCAATACAGGAGCCCAAATTTTTAACTTATGGTAATATGGGGAATATTCTTTAAAAATCTTCTTATTCAGAACCACCAGTCGGAATCTTTTAATGTATGGTATACATCATTGTTATGAGGGCCAGATTCAGATTTGTTCAAACCAAGTCCCTAGGTTAATATTTGGGCTTAGTACGGAAGTCCAAATTTTAACTTTGTTCAATGTGGGGGTAATTTTTAAAAGTTTTCTTTTTCAGATCCACCAGTCAGAATGCTTTCATATTTGGTATGCAACATCTCTGGGAGGTCAAATTCAAGTTTGTTCAAATCGGATCCCTAGGTATATATTTGGGCTCACTTTAGTAGTCCAAAGTTTTACTAAGTGCGATATGAGGAAATTTCTTTAAAAATCTTCTTCTTCAGATCCACCACTCGGAATGCTTTCATATTTGGTATACAACGTCTCCAGGGGGTCAGATTCAAGTTTGTTCAATTTGAATGCCTGGGTTAATATTTGGGCTCCATATGGGAATCTGAAATTTAACTTTTAGTACAATATGAGAGAATTTCTTCAAAAATCTTCTTCTTCAGATCCACTAGTCAGAATGCTTTCATATTTGGTATTCAACATCTCAAAGGGATCAGATTCAAGTTTGTTCAAATCGGAACCATAGGTTAATGTTTGGACTCACTATGGTAGCCCAAATTTTAACTTAGTGCAAAATAAAGAAATTTCTTTAAAATTTCTCTTCTTCAGATCCAACAGTCAGAATGCTTTCATATTTGGTACACAACCTCTCTAGGGAAGTCAAGTTCAAATCGAGAGCCTGGGTTAATATTTGGGCTCCTTTTGGGAGGCAAAATTGGGTATGTTGCTGAAGAATTAAAAATTTTGTATGCAAGAACCCTCTAGAGGTGCATAACTAAGATTAATCCACATAGGCTGTATCAAGGGACTTCATAGGGGAGCTCTACATTTTAAATTATGATCGACTGAAGAAAAGGCATTATGCCCAGATTATTTTTGTCACTCCTGAGGGACTCAAGGATTGACAATGTATCCTATGGAGATGGATTGCTCAAGGTAGACTCATTCTTAGACTCTGTTTATATTGTGTTCTGTTCAACATGAGCGCTTCAGGCCCCATGGGGCCTCTTGTTTATTTTACAGAGTTACACCTTTAATTCTTCTTCAAGCTTGTTCCATCAATAGGTCATGAGATATGTTTTGGGGGTAGAGAAATGAAAAAATAAAATTTGAATAGCAATTTTTGTATATCATAAGGGCAGATATGGCAAATTCGTTAGGTAAACGGTTAACAAAAAATGGCTCAGACTATTTACATACCATTGCTGGGACAGTCGGGCTGCATGCGAGCCATCACTCTAGTTTTCTTTTTGCTTCATAATGAGTTTTGAAGGGGTTTGAGTGCTTTTATGTAAAAAAAAGATTAAAAAAAACAAACAATTCACTCAACAGACCCTTTTCCTGCCCCACTCCCCTAGCTAAATTAGATTTACTATGTTAACATGTAGACGTCGGATGTGACCATAAATCCTTCTTTACACAATTTTATCAGGTGAGTGTTTAAGGCCCCTTCGGGCCTCTTGTTTATATACTAGCAGAAAAAAGAAATGAAAGTTTTTTCTGTGGTAAATATTCAAATGTGTTATGGATGATTATTTCATTGTTTGAATTTTGGTGTTATTTCTTCATTGCTGATTAAATTTTGACGAGTTTTGTTGTCTTAACACAGACGGTGTTTGTATGAATACCATTGACCTCAGCAAGTTCTTTATGGTCCTTTGTGCGATGTAATTCCACTCCTGAAGAAGGGTCTGCATGAGCTGAGCAACATTGTTTGGGACATTGCCCTACTTCTTACGCACATGTCAGAATATGGCTCACCTCAACTTTGATAGCAATGTTGTCATCCATCTGACCTGTAAAGCGTGAACTGAGACTCGTCACTGAATAACACACGTCTCCAGTGGGCCAAGCGAAACCGATTTGGTGCACATTCTCACAGTCATTGCAATCAACATTGACGTCACCTGGGTGTAAGTTGCGGGCCAACGTAGGGATGTTGCGGCCTTAAATCCAACTCCCGCAACCGATTCCTAAATATTCTTGGACACATTTGGCTACATGAGTGTCTACAATCTGACTCAGCATCTCCGTCGCCGTCTGAAGTCGGTAAAAGAGGTGTGAGAGACATATGCCTCAATCTTGACTTGGCGACGTAACACACGGACATTTCTCATGGGATGATCGGCTAATCTTCCTGTGGCTCTGAGACACCAAACTAAATGAGCTATCATTGACTCATGGACCCCAATTTGCTGGGTGACAAGACTTTGCGATTGGCCCTGCATAATTAGAGCAATAGCTCTATCCCTGTCAATTTTGGACATTCGTGGCATTTTGCTTTTCAATTGAGTTGAAATGAAATGTTGTGCAATCGATATGTATTGTTCAAAACTTCAGTATGGCATGGTTTTCAAGCCCATAGCTCTTGGGAATACCCAAGATACACGCTTTGTCGGAAAATCTGTTGAAAGCATGCATTGTCGCACGTGGTCATGGTTGAATGAATTTTAACCAAAGATTCTTTAGACAAAACACTGAGGTAGCTTTGTGCCAGATTTTACTATATTTGCATGGTGTACGGATAAAAATAATTTATATTACCAAAACTGGACTACTTGCGTGTCTTTTTTCCATGCATATATTAGTATTGGTAAGTAGCTCTGTCAAACAAGATTGTATTTGTTAATTCCCAGTTGTATTGTGGGAAAAAAGTATTTTCAAGATATTTTTCATCAAATTTAGTCATGGCTGCCATGAACCAGCCATGACTAAATTTGATGAAAAAATCATCTAAATTTAACACAAGAAATCATTGGTGAAAAATTCCATTTAATTTAAAGGGAGATAATTTGATTAATTATGTAATATTATACATATGTCAGTGGCAAAAAATCCTATCCTCGGCAGGAATATCTGCTAGCAGCATGCAAGAAGTTAGTGTTTCAAAAGTTTGAATTCATTGTGATTTTGTTGAAATTTTAAAAAATTTATAAGATTTGTTTTGCTCAGCAGAAACTTGTATTTTGCCACCTTCACAATCAGTTTAATGTTGCGATTTCAACATTTTTTTTTACTAAATGCAGTACTTATCTTTTGTTGTCAGCTTGCCGAAGAAACATTTTGTAGCTAATTGTATATTATTCTTTTTTGTAACAGTTTTTTGTAAATACACTTTCAGATGCTCCATTGTGTCTCATGAAATGAGTTTTTGGTGCAGTTTTAACCTGCATAGTACGTGGTTTTATATAATAGAGATGGAGGTATATAATGTATTTTTTCGTATTTTCTATTGAACAGAAAGTTGGGTCAGTTATACTGTTTTTAGCTCACCTGACTGAAAGTCAGGATGAGCTATAGTGATCATGTACAGTCTATCGTCCATGAACATGGTGTCTGCACCCACCCCTCCTAAACCGCTGAACCAGTTTTAGTTATATTTGAGGTGATTGGTTGTTCTGACATCGCATTTTGTTTTTTCTCAAATCAACTTGGCCCAGTCTCATAGGGAGGGAGTGGGGAAAATCCACCAAAATTCTTAAAAAATCTTCTCATCAACCAATGGGTAGAATGACTTGATATTTGGAACTGACCTTCCATTTGAGGTGTAGAATCAAGTTTGTTCAAACAAAGTTTATGGATCAATATTTGCCTTTGTAATGGGAGGGGCAAGATTTTTGGCCCCAACCAAAATTTCTATTTTCTGAACGGATGGTCTGATTGGAACCAAATTTGGTATGTGGTATTACTGAGTCATAAGTACTTGATTCACGTAAAAAAATATTTTCTTGAGTCTCTGTGTGAAACCCAGGAGCTGAAATACAAATATTTTCAAATGCCCATATTTATATCCTATTTCATGTTCTTTGGTATGAAGCATCTTTAGGTCCAGTAGAGGAGGTCACATACAAGTGTATTAAAATGAAGCCCCTTGGTTCATATTTGAGCTTAATACAGGAGCCCTAATTTTTAAGATAGGGCAATATGGGGAATGATCTTTAAAAATCTTCTTCTTCAGATCCACCAGTCAGAATGCTTTCATATTTGGTATACAACATCTCTAAGGGGTGAGCTTCAAGTTTGTTCAAATAAAGTGCCTGGGCTAATATTTGGGCTCCCTATGGTAGCTCAAAATTTAACTTAGTGCAGTATGAGGGAATTTCTTTAAAAGTCTTCTCCAGAACCATCTCTTAGAATGTTTTGATATTTGGTATAAACATCTCTAGGGAGGTCAGATTCCACTGTGTTCAAATCGAGTCCCTGAGTTAATATTTGGGCTTTTTATGGGAGCCTGTATTTAACCTAGTTGCAGTACGAGGGAATTTGTTGAAAAATCATTTTCTCCCGATCCACGTCAGAATGCTTCTGTATTTGGTATCCCTATGGGAGCCCGAATTTTAACTTCTTGCAATAGGAGGAAATTTCTTTAAAATCTTCTTCTTCAGAACCACTGGTCAGAATGCTTTCATATTTGGTATACAAATCAAGTTTGTTCGAATTGAGTGCCTGGGTTGATATTTGTGCTCCCTGTGGGAGCCCAAATTTTAACTTAGTGCAATATGAGGGAATTTCTTAAAAAATCATCTTTTCCTGATCCACCAGTCAGAATGCTTTTGTATTTGGTATACAACATCACTAGGCATGTCACATTTTAATTTGTTAAAATCGAGTCCCTGGATTCATATTTGGGCTTCTGATGTGAGCCCAAATTTTTAACTTGTTGCAATATGAGGGAATTTCTTTAAAAATATTCTTCTTCAGATTCATCAATTAGAATCCTTTCATATTTCGTATACAACATCTCTAGGTGGGTCAGATTTAAATTTGTTCAAATTGGGTCCCTGGGTTAATATATGGGCTCTCTTTGGGAGCCCAAATTTTAACTTAGTGCAATATGAGGGAATTTCTTTAAAAGTTGTCTTTTCCAGAACCATCTCTTAGAATGTTTTGATGTGTGGTATACAACATATCTAGGGGGGTCAGATTTCACTTTGTTCAAATCGAGTTCCTGAGTTAATATTTGGGCTTTGTATGGGAGCCTATATTTTAACCAAGTTGCAATATGAGGGAATTTCTTTAAAAATCATCTTCTCCCGATCCACCAGTCAGAATGCTTTTGTATATTTGGTATACAACATCTCGGGAGGGGGGTGGGGGGGGGGGGGGGAGATTTAAGTTTGTTCAAATTGAGTCCCTGGCTTAATATTTGGGCCCCCTATGGTAGACTAAATTTCAACTTATTGCCATATCAGGAAATAACTTTATAAATCTTCTCCTTCAGATCCCACAGTCAGACTGCTTTCACATTTGGTCTACAGTATCCTGGTGGTGGAAGGGAATGACAAGTTCCTAGGCTGATGTTTGGTCTCCAAGTTTTGCATTCCTGGAAATCAGGGCATTATTTCTGTGGTAGCATCCCAGTATTAAACTTCATTCCTCTGTAGTGTTAACTGGCTACTCTTGTTTGTTATATGAACATCATTTTAGAGCTGTGTGCTTTATTAATTTGAGAATCTGTGTCATAGTTTTTAAAATAAAACGAAAAAAGACTGAAAGCTCCTAAAATCATGTTTTCCGACTTACAGTACAGTTGCTGTGTAGTGGCACTTCTCACAGGTGGGCAGCATTTCCACAGACACAATAATATTCAATTCCAGACGCCAATTATAGCAATAATCATCAAATATTTCATTAATGAAGCACCGGGTACGACTCTGTGCTTCGTTGATTAAAATTTTACTGATGATGGTTTTTATTACCTGATAAATGCATGCGTGGACATTACTCCCCATGTGTGGATTATGACCTCGACATGGTAGCTATATTGTATGAACTAGTTTTTACCTCAGTTATGCTTGGATATGTAAAACTTCAATAGAATTATTTGCAAAACTAATACACGTCTAATTTGTATTATCCCATCGAGAACAACATAAATACATTTGCACTTATTATACCCAGCCACATAGACGGAGAGGGATATAGGAATGGGCTCCTTCCATCCATCTGTCCATGCTTTCATACCGCCAGCCTGCCCTATTTGTTTTCATCACATTTTAAAGAAAACCATTCAAAATTAATATATATAGCATTTTGGTGATAATATCATAAATGGGATTGCAAACCAGTAGAGTCCAAGAATTTCTTCAAGATTTATTGCCCTTTTTGGCTCACCAACGTTAGTTGTGTGAGCCTATGGCATAGCCCTCATGTCGGCGTCGGCGTCCGCTCTCAAATATTTTGAACTTTTGTGTACAGGTTTTGATTTTTTGGCTTTTCAAATTTTTTTTTAGTTTCAGCATATTGCTATAGTGGTTCACTATAACATTTAACTCTTTTCCAGGGTATTTTGTCGTAATTTTAACCCTTTGAATCAAATTTTAGACTTATTTTGATGTTTGCGTGCAGGTTTTGATGTTTTTTTTTTCCTTTCTTTCAAGTGGAGATTTACCTTGCAGCATATGTCCATGCTTTCTATTGTATGTAAACATGCATCTTAGGGCTATGTTTGTATTATTTAACCCTTTTCCTGCTGAATTACTTCAATTTTGGACTTTTATGTACAGCTTTCGGACTTAGGCTTACAGCTTCTTACTTTTATGTACAGGTTGCGATAAAAAAAAACAATTTCAAGTGAGGTTGACCTCACTGCATATTGCAGTGGTGGTTATTATAACATTGATATCTTTCCAGTGCATTTTTAAAAATTTTTTAACCCCTTGAATAGATTTTTAGACTTATTTTGACGTTTGCGTGCAGGTTTTCATGGGTTTTTTTTTTTTCCTTTCTTCCAAGTGTAGAGTTTCTGCATATTGCCATGGTGGTTCACTATAGCATTTAACTCTTTTCCAGGGTATTTTGTCGTAATTTTAACCCTTTGAATCAAATTTTAGACTTATTTTGATGTTTGCGTGCAGGTTTTGATGGTTTTTTTTTCCTTTCTCCCAAGTGGAGATTTACCTTGCAGCATATGTCCATGCTTTCTATTGTATGTATACATGCATCTTAGGGCTATGTTTGTATTATTTAACCCTTTTCCTGCTGAATTACTTCAATTTTATGTACAGCTTTTGGACTTAGGCTTACAGCTTCTTACTTTTATGTACAGGTTGTGATAAAAAAAAAACAATTTCAAGTGATGTTGACCTCACTGCATATTGCAGTGGTGGTTATTATAACATTGATATCTTTCCAGTGCATTTTAAAAATTTTTTTAACCCTATGAATAGATTTTTAGACTTATTTTGACGTTTGTGTGCAGGTTTTCATGGGTTTTTTTTTTTTCCTTTCTTCCAAGTGTAGAGTTTCTGCATATTGCTATGGTGGTTCACTATAACATTTAACTCTTTTCCAGGGTATTTTGTCTTAATTTTAACCCTTTGAATCAAATTTTAGACTTATTTTGATGTTTGCGTGCAGGTTTTGATGGTTTTTTTTCCTTTCTTCCAAGTGGAAATTTACCTTGCAGCATATGTCCATGCTTTCTATTGTTTGTAAACATGCATCTTAGGGCTATGTTTGTATTATTTAACCCTTTTAGATTTTTAGACTTATTTTGACGTTTGTGTGCAGGTTTTCATGGGTTTTTTTTTTTCCTTTCTTCCAAGTGTAGAGTTTCTGCATATTGCTATGGTGGTTCACTATAACATTTAACTCTTTTCCAGGGTATTTTGTCTTAATTTTAACCCTTTGAATCAAATTTTAGACTTATTTTGATGTTTGCGTGCAGGTTTTGATGGGGTTTTTTTCCTTTCTCCCAAGTGGAGATTTACCTTGCAGCATATCTCCATGCTTCTTAGGGGTTATTATTATATTATTTAACCCTTTAGCTGCTTATTTTCTTTAATTTTGGACTTTTGTGTGCAGGTTTTGAACTTTTTTTTTTACTCCAGCCACCCGTTTACATTGGTCACCTGTTGGTGAGCCACGGGGTACTGATACCCCCTCTAGTTGGACTTTCTTGTCCTCAAATTTACATCTTATCACATTTCAAAAGAAAACTGTTCAAGATTTTCATTTCCAAATTTCCTATAAACAGTTTACCATTTCTTTCATCACATTTCAAAGAAAACCATTCAAGATTTTTTTTTCAACATAAAATTTAGCATTTTTGGTGATAATATCATGAATGGGATTGTGTCCAAGGATTTCTTCAAGACTTATTGTCATTTTTGGACTTTCTTGCCTTCAGCTTAACATCTTGTTCTCACATTTAAAAAAAAAATGTTAAAGATTTTCATTTTCAGATTTAATAAATAGCCTTTTGGTGATAATATCATGAACGGGAAAGCAAATCAGCTTGCATTCAAATATTTCTTTAAAAGTTATTGGACATGTTGGACTAAGAATGTCCTGTAATCACATTACCATTTTCTTGTCAGGTCAGCACATTTCAAAGAGAAATGTTTATGATTTTTTTTCCTAATTTAATGTATAGAGCCATTTGGAGATAATATTGTGAATGGGATTGTGAACCAGCTGTGTAAAAACACAGTGATAAGAGTGAAAGGTATCTAAATTATCTGAAATAAGCTGAAACCCTTGCGATTTAACCTGAAAAATTGTGGAAATGGTGTTTTTTCATAAAGGAGACCATTTTCATGTCAAGGTTTTAGAAACTAACATTTCAGCAATTTGATATTAAATTAAATCCTTGATCTCTCTTTTCCCTGAATATAAACAAAAACAGTACCAAGAATTCTTTTGCCGTCTTTTGGAAAGGGTCTGGGTCCCATTGGAAAATTTGCGTCATGAAGCTCCAATTGGAAATTTGTTTTGATGGGGAAGAAATACATGCAGACAAAGACTAAGAAACTCTACATTCGAATTGAACAAAGAACATTATAAGTTATCTCGGGCAACATCCAGGGTGCAGGGAGATTTAATACCTGGATGTCAGTTTTCAACCATGAGGCACAAACCGAATGGTTGAAAAGGAGACATCCAGGTATTAAATTT
The DNA here is from genome assembly GCA_031216915.1 of Pictodentalium vernedei. Taxonomy (NCBI): domain Eukaryota; kingdom Metazoa; phylum Mollusca; class Scaphopoda; order Dentaliida; family Dentaliidae; genus Pictodentalium; species Pictodentalium vernedei. The sequence continues at coordinate 605,739,788 of CM062295.1, read as the reverse complement.
CTATGTACCCTGGGTGTTGCCCGAGATAACGATTTTGTCCCGCCTCCTAACACGGAAATAATGCCGAGATGTAAAAAATGATCCTACATTAAGACTCAGGCGCATTTAAACCCCACACTGACCCTCAGGTTTTGCACCAAACAGCAAAACAAACGTCACAGCAAAACTATAAATAGACCGAGTCTATTCATACATGGAGAAGTTTTTCACTTTGGTGAATTTGAATTCGTTGAAAAAGTTTTAAAACCGTGTAAATTCAGCCTTCCAGATTGTATTGTATTTCTATGGAACAAGCTTCAGCATGTTAGATGTGTTGTGTTGTGTGTTTTATTCATGTCTTTGGGAGAATAGCTTAAATATTCACATAAAACGACGCTGGACATGGAACATGGAAGGTGACATTTTGAATTTTGGGAACGATGTCTCACAATTTCGGACTCCACTTAGGTTTAAACTTGAAGATTTTGAATTGAGCCGCAGTCATTGAATTTTGTAAGAGGTAGGTGGAATTAATAGCATACATTTCTACGCTGACCATCGGAAACCACAAAATAAATTGAACTGCGCCAAGATTTAATGCCCTGGTAATGTTAATTTGTTGTTGACACCAAGTCTTACACTGACTGTGCCCGTATTTTTGTCCGCCATCGATTTCCTACTTTTACCTCAATTTGGCTCCAAAACCCTCACTGAAATTGTGACCCCTCATTGAAAAAATACTTTATGGCCGGGATTTACCCCATTACAATTTAATTAACAGTTCTAATAGGAGTTTCTGCAACCGATGTGACCCAGTCGGGCTCAAAGGTTATTTTTATCACCTGGATGTTTCTCGAGTGACAAACGGGGAACAACGGTGCACGCTCTTATCACCCGCATGTTTGAAGATAGCTGATTGATACCATGGCTATTTGTTTTGGTCACGTTGACCAATCAGAAGCCCCAATGCATACTGATACAGGGACAATAAGACTTGTCCCTATATCGCTATAAATTCTGTCTTTTGATTGGTCAGAACGTCCTGACCAAATAGCCATGGCAAAGGGTGCACCCATCATCCAAGATATATGAGTGCGTGCAACATCCAGGGTATATGGGCACACAAAACATCGGGGGGTATATGGTTTGAATGAAACTATACTTTTTGCATTCACTCCCCTCGGTATAAAAATCGAACCAAAAAACCTGAAAATAGTCACAAATATCATCAGATTTCCGACAATTCGATCAAATTTTGTCGCTATAAATTAAATAGTCGAATAATTAAAATGAAACAACTGGAGAAAAATAAAATAAGAGCAAACAAATAATTCATACCCTGAGTACCAATGTGTTCTATATGCTGGTAGGCACATAGAACACATTGGAACTCAAGGGACGATATATCAACAAACTACTGTTTACTCGTTTCCTTAATGACCCAAGGGATGTAACTGTTGTCTTCTGCATTTGTGAAAACAAAACAGCTGCGGAGCGTGAGAAAGGCATCCGCAAATTTACTTCCACTATGTTTCTATTGTGTTTCAAATGGACAAAAACCTTATCTCTGTTAACATGTATGGTATATTGAGATTTAATACCTGGATGTCTCATTTAAACACCTTGCCTGCAGCTCGGTGTTTAAAAACTGACATCCAGGTATTAAATTTCCATACACCATACATGTTGACGGAAATAAATTATATTATACCTAAACAACTGCATGTATATTTTATAACAAATAGCCACATGGAATAATGTTCACTCCAGTGTCTGGGAGAGATGGGCTGTATTAAAATTTTGAGTTCAGTATTGGTTTTGTTTTTTTTTGGGTGTATACCACGATATTGGTTTGGTATTCTGTATCTGACTTGACTGAGATTTGCACCAAAGAGGAATTCATATCAGAGAAAAACAGAATCAGTTGTTGTAATATGATTCTACCGCAATGTTATAAATGGCACTGCCAATGAGTTCAACAGTGGTATTCTTTTACAACCACAAATCATATCTACATTAATTTTGTGGCTTGTTCTGAATGCACCTTAATGTTTAAAGACCAATTTCAGGCTTTTATGATCTCTCTCTGAGCAAGTGTAATGCCCATGCCATCTTTAGGTGGTCCTGCTGACAGCAGACGGAACATCTTTGCAGTGATTTCTGGTGAGGTCAGCCATGACTTGACTAGAAATCACTGCTAAGCAACTGCACATGTACATGTTGCAGTCTAATGGGAATTCAAGACAGTTGCCCAGTCTATTGAGGGTTAACAAAACTGAAAAGAAAATTATTCACTTCTTTCATGAAACTGAACCTTTCAACTGTTATCAAGTCACAACAGGGACTTATAAATAACAAATGTAGGAACATTTGAAAATTCTGACAGTTTCAATATTCAGTGATAGGATCGGTTCAGTTTTTCATCATCAACCATAATACTGGTATCGGTTCAGTTTCTTGGTGTTTTGCCCATCTTTAGTCTCTGTAGTCTCTATTGAACTGTTCGTAAACTATTAACCCTTTACCCAACGTAACGGCCAAAACTGGCCAGCGCAATTCTCAAAAATCGTCAGTTAATTTTCATTATTTTTTCATTTTTTTGTCTCAAAGACATAGGTTATGACCCCTCATTGGAACGAGCTCGTCGAGCTCGTTCCAATGAGGGGTCATAACCTATGTTTTTGAGACAAAAAATGAAAAAAATTAGTTGTTCAAGAATTTTTTTTGCAAGTGTCGTCTGCTTTTCATGTTAGGTAAAGGGCTAAAGAAGAGCATGTTACTTGCCTTTGAATTCAGACACTTTCTAACCTTCAGTAGGTAAACAATTTAAATTTCTTGCACAATTGAACCAATGGTTTTCTGAGGACTTATTACCACCCAGTTCAGAACACTGTTTGTGCGTGAAATGTTTGTTTGAGTGGGGATTGTGATTGGGAAATTTCGGGATTGAGAATTCATAAAAATTGTGGTTAAATGTCATTTGGAAAGGGTCCCATTATCGACCCCTGAAAACACCCGAAAGAATCCCGGCAGTACTGACAGTCATGATGGAGCCATAGTTTATGAAAGTGACTATAATTGCACTGATGTTCAAAAATGAAACATACATTTGTTAACTCGTAACTTGCAGAGTACTCTTTAAAAATAGTTTTTAATCAATTTCAATCATGGCTGCAGCTATGAACAAATTTCACAAAAAAATTCATGACAATTTAACTTGAAAAACAGGGTTGGTAAGTTGATTCAATTTAAAGAGGGAAAATTTAGTTAAAAATGCATTTGCATGTATTTGCCTTAACTAGCAATACTGGTATGAATATCTCACCCTCTTATGCTTTCTTAACCTCGGCAGTTATATGAAACAAAGACAGTAAAAAGGGGAAAGATATGGTTGTGGTAATTATTGAATAGCTATATACAGTGTGTATCAGAGTAAATCAAAACGTAAATAGAATTATATAGAACTGTCTTTATTAGTCCCCTACGGGAACCGTAAGGGGACTATAGGATTGCACTCCGTCTGTCTGTCCATCCATCTGTCTGTCTGTCTGTCTGTTTTTTATGTTACCACCTCTCCCTCCAACATGCTTCAAGCTACACCTTTCATATTTGGTACATGGATAAATGGTTCTGAGGGGATGATGCACGCTCAAAATTTTTTTTTCAGAATCCAAGATGGCGGAATGGCGGCCATTTTTGTTGTGTTTTTATATGCTCGTTTTGAAAAAACGGGTCGTATTATGGTATACCGCTGTCCGTCTGTCTGTCCGGTCACATGTCGTATGATAACTCAAGAACGCTTTGAGAGATTTTTGTGATTTTTGGGTAGGTGGTGTATATCGATGGAGGGAAGCTTCCTTTCGTTTAGTGTCGCCGTTCGATTAGGCATTCCAGAGTTATGGGACTTTATTACTTAGAAAATTGTTGATTTTATACACGTCTTACGATAACTCGAGAACGCTTTGAGAGATTTTCGTGATTTTTTGGTAGGTTTGTGTATATCGATGGAGGGAAGCTCCCTTTCGTTTAGTGTCGCCGTTCAATTAGCCATTCCAGAGTTATGGGACTTTATTACTTAGAAAATTGTTGATTTTTTACACGTCATACGATAACTTGAGAACACTTCTAGAGATTTTCACGATTTTTTGGTAGGTGGTTTATGTTGATGGAAGGAAGCTCCCTTTCGGTTGGTGTCGCCATTTGATTTGTCATTCCAGATTTATGGGACTTTATTTTTCACATGTCAAACAATAACTTGAAAATGCTTAGATCAATTTTCAGGATTTTTGGGTTGCAAGTATATGTTGATAGAAGGAATCTCCCTTTCGATTTGTGTCGCTGTCCAATTTGTCATTCCAGAGTTATGGGACTTTATTTATCAAAATATAGGCAATTTTCCACATGTTGGACTTTGAGCAATTTTTATGATTTTTTGGTGGCAAGTATATGTAACCTGACAAGTACACATGTATACTCATATTGTGTGGTTCCCTCTTGTAATTAATAACGGGCGTATCATGCGCTCATGGCGCACATGTTTATTTAAGCTTTTTTTCTCTATTTTCATGTTACCACCCCTCCCACCTACATGGTTCAAGCTACACTTTGCATATTTGGCACATGGATAGAGGGTTGGGAGGGGATGATGCACGTTCAATATTTTTTCTTCAAAATCCAAGATGGCGGCATGGCGGCCATTTTTGTTGTGTTTTTTTAAGCTTTTTTCTCTATTTTATGTTACCACCCCTCACTCCAACATGGTTCAAGCTACACTTTTTGTATCTGGCACATGGATAGAGGGTTGTAATGGGATGTTGCACGTTCAATATTTTTTTTCAAAATTCAAGATGGCGCCATGGCAACCATTTCTGTTGTGTTTTTTAAGCTTTTTTCTCTATTTTATGTTACCACTGCTCCCTCCAACATGGTTCAAGCTACACTTTTCATATATGGATAAAGGGGTTGTGAGGGGATTATGCACGCTCAAAATTTTTTTTCAAAATCTAACATCTGTCTGTCTGTCTGTCTGTCTGTCTGTCTGTCTGTCTGTTTTTATGTTACCACCACTCCCTCCAACATGCTTCAAGCTACACCTTTCATATTTGGTACATGGATAAATGGTTCTGAGGGGATGATGCACAGTCAATATTTATTTTTCAAAATCCAAGATGGCAGAATGGCAGCCATTTTTGTTGTGTTTTTTAAGCTTTTTCTCTATTTTATGTTACCACCCCTCCCTCCAATATGGTTCAAGCTACGCCTTTCATATATGGTACATGGATAAAGGGTTGTGAGGGGATTATGCACACTCAATATTTTTTTTTCAAAATCCAAGATGCTTATATACTCTAGTGTCTTCTATGACAAAAACACCTTATGTCACAAAAGTGCCATAGGGGACTAATACCACCTCGGTGGTCAAACACTAGTTTCCAAATGAAACAAAATGCAGCATTTTGATTGGCTGAGAGGTACAGTGTAACTTGCAATCCACAGTAGCTTTTTTTTACACTGTGGTTAACCACGGTGTCAAAACAAGAATATACAATAGCAGACTCTATGGCTAAAAAACAGTACCCATTTCAATTGCTAATTCATATCTTCTGCTTGGTTATGTTAGAACAAAAATAAAAATACAGGAAATTTAATATTTATGTGCAATAAAATATTACAGATATGGATGTCATTGGAACTGGCTCATTGAGTCATTCCAATGACATCCATATTTGTCTGGTTTTATTCATTAAAAAACTTACAAAGTACAAATTTCTGTCAGTTTTTGTCCACAATGTAAGTTAAAGTATTAATTAAGACACCAAAATTCTTGGAAATAAATCCGTTATCCTTGTGTTTTGCAGGGTGTATGGAAATTTACACTGGTTTGGGAACTCATATACCCTTCAGCTTCGCCTCAGTATATGAATTCCTGACCCGGGTTAAATTCCCATACACCCTGCAAAACACGAGGGTAACTAATAGTATTCAGCAGATCTTGGCAGGAAGGATAAGTTACACTTTTATCGTTCACCATGCTCAACCCCCAACCCCCATTCTATAATTTCTACGCTGCTTCTTGGTTAGCTACAGTCTGTATCCAGTGTTTTTGAACACTGTTTCTCTGGGAGATGGCAGGTAGACAGCCAATCTGGCTATACCATTTCTCTGCTGTGTACATTTTGCATTATCTTATTGAAATTGTTATGCAGTTAATGTAATGTAATGAAGGAGTTTGTATACGTATACAGCTGAATAAAAATTATCTATCTATCTATCTTTCTTTATGCTAGAAGCAAGAGATTTGCCGCAATGGGCAGAAGTAGCCACAAGCTGCATGCATGGTGTTACAATTTTTAAAACTCAAACTTTTGAATGCCTATTGTTATCAATAGTTGACTACTTCTTCAGCTGCTTTAGTCTGCAGGCATGTTGTTTTCAAAAATGTGCGTAAGCCATTAATCGTTAACCTGGTCTGAGCTTTGGTAATTATCATTTGTTCCCCTGTACTCAATTCAGGTAACCCATTAGGTAACCTAAATATATATGTATCGCTGCTATGCCAATATATGAACTGATGTATCATATAAGCCAAGTTCTTTATCCTATTGGCAATATCTAGATACATAGAGATGAATCTTTAGGAACAATAATGAGGCTGTGTTGCAGCAATTCAGATACAATTAGTGCAGTTATAGCATAATCTTTGAATCGGCTAGCATGCTGCAGAAGAGTATGGCATCCTTAACCACTATCTGTGGCAGTTATACGAATTATTAGCCGTTTCCTGATTTTGTATCTATGCTAAATCTTAGGATGTTCAACTGTTTAAAATGAAGTTGAGCATCAACCAATCATCAGCATAGGTATTTGCATCTGCCTGAAGTATAGCTGCTCTGTTGGCCAACAATTGGTCAACAGAGCAGCTATATCTTAGGCAGATGCAAACACCTATGCAGCTGATGATTGGTTGATGCTCAACATCATTCCACCATTCATTTGTACTAAATCATTCAACTTGGCGAAAATTTTGCGTGACCCAGCAACGATTTTGCATGCCACATTTGTCGTTTGCGTGTTTTTCATTTTTGGTAACCTACACGTGACCCAAACGGTCATTCATCTCAAATCGACAGGCCTACTCACTACTGGTTGTCTGTTTCAGCACTATAAAACCTGGTTAATAGAATTACTAATTTGCTAGTGAAATATATTCAGTAAACAGGGATATTCAATTTTGTTTATTGGGTTTTAATGACACTTTCATCTGCTAGGGTCACCTTGTATTATACAGATTACGGGTGGAGGAAGCCAGAGAACCCAGAGAGAGCCTCTGAGCAACAGCGAGCAACTGTTATACTCCCCGGTGTACCAACACGGTGCAGGCAGGGTTAGCATTGGTTGAAGACAAGTCCACTATCGATGTGCAATATTCCTTAATACACTGCCACCGTGCCCATGTGAACAGTCGGGGGATATTCAGTTATTCAAAATATGTGCATTTCCGTCCATTATGGTGATAAAATTGGTATTTTGGTGATAAATTGAGTTTTTATTCTTTCCATCTTGTTTAAAAGGTCTCGTCGAGCTCTGTCAAGACATGATAGGATAAATCCAAATATCGGCGGTACCTAGGTTAAAAATGAATTTGGGTTTGTCCGAAAAAAAATTTCAATGAGTAATAATATTTTCCTTCAAATAATAGGTATTTATTTCATAGCTTATATGGAATTAACCCCTTTTCTAGTGAAATGGGGGCATGGTGGTTCAGTAGGTAGAGGCACAGGCTGCAGGGGTTCTCGGTTTGAATTCCACTTACAGAAAGCACTGCTGCACCCTCTACCATCGATCCGCATTTAATGTTGATCGGGTTGCAAACATAGCTGCAATTGTGGCTTATAGTTACTATAGAAACCCTATGGGAAATCACATTTTCATCTTCTCTGGAACTACTGAGCTGACGTGAACCAAACTTCGCAGGAATGGTCTATGAGAGGATGGAAATATGTGGCCTCCAGAGTCTACATTCTAATGCTTAACCCTCTCCTGTCTGCACGAAGATCTTTACCGTCAGCAAAATGCTTGTGTTTTGAGAATCTGGTAAGGGTTTTCTCCACTGACATCTGGGGAAAAAACCAAAATATTGTGTATACAGTACAAGTCAAAATAAGTTGTAGTATAACTGCAATAAACTAAGTAAATTACTGCTCCTGCAATGACAAGATCAGAATTTGACATTTTCTGGAAAGCTATCAGTGAGACCTTTCCAGACAATGATGTCAGCTTCTGGTCTTATCATTGTAGGAAGAGAAAAGATACATAGTTTATAGGATTATCCAACAACTTATTTTGACTACTACTGTCAACAAGTCCAGCTGTAATTATGTTAATACATGTATTAATATCAAGTTACTTATGTGAAATACTGATTGATGACAGGTGTTTGGAAAAAGCTTGGAAGTTTTGTTTATGTTCTTTTCCCAGGAGCTGTCCAATAATTTAAGATATGACAGAATTGGAGTAAATGTGTTTCTGTAACCCTTTACCTATCTATAAAGAGAATGCTGTCTGAAAAAAAATGTAATTTTCAAAATATTTAACCTTCTTTTACTGATGTTTTTTGTTGGAACAGAATTCATTTTCAACAAATCTTCTTGGATTTAGTGTAATATGAGAGAAATTCTCCAGAACCATCTTTTAGGATCTTTTGATGTTTGGTATACATCATCTTTGGGGGGGGGGGGGGGGGGGGGGGGCTCAGAATCAAGTTTCTTCAAATCGGGTCCCTAGGTTAATATTTGGGCCCTCTATTGTGTGTGGGGGCGATTGCAGTGACAAAACAATCTTTGGATGTTTGGCAGCGCTTGTCTACAGCTAACAGAATCGGAAGCAGTCGGGAAGACCTGTGATAATAACCATCTGGCATGGACACCAGAGTTATGAATAATTTCATGACTTCATTTCTCAGTAGTTTTGATGAACTATGACTAACTGAATATGACCCAAAATACTTCTTTGAACCTGTTTGTCAGTTGGGCGATTAAGGCCCCTTGGGGCCTCTTGTTTTAAAAATAGTATTTTGTCATTAATTGCATGCGACAAGTTATGTAGGATATGCAGAGAAATAACAAGAATCTTAGATTTTAGAGGTGTCAAAGAATATACGCTCAAGTTCGCAAATAACTTATCCTTTTGAGATCAAGAACCTCTGGGTTTTGATCTCAGGAAAACTCAAGTGGAGGTTTAGGTTGCAAAATACAACCTACAGTGGCAAATTTTATGATGGTAAAGTGTTAAAGCCTCGTTAGAGCCTACAATAAACTCAAACAAAATATAAGCACTTGAAAGTACTCGGTAGGCAGAATATACTCGTGTAGAATAGGGAAGTATTAAGTTACGTTGTTTTATGAAACAGGAGATCTTGTGCGAATTGCAAGCTATGCTATTATTACCTGTCAATCAAACTTAAAAGGGCACCTAGTTACCTAAACAAGGCATACATAAAACTAGAACTTCTCTAATAAATTAATTTTAAACAGTCATAGCACTAACACAGTTAACAGTACAGTCAACTATGTCAGTATTGCATCTTTTACCGGCATCCTGACAGTATTGTGATAGGTTTCAATAACAAATCTTCAGTGTAGTTTTACAATTACATGTACACTGGAATTCTTCATGATCAAGTTGTTTGTTTTTATATTAACTTGGTTTGGGAATTAATTCTGTACAATGAGATTAAATAAACAGATCGTGTTATTGTATGTGACAGTCACAGCTTACTCCCTAACTGCTTTTTGTGAAATTCTTTCATGGAGAAAATATTCATACAAGAATCAGAACAATTTTTCTGAGAAACCCGAAAAGGCATATATGTGCACACCATTTATAGGGTTCGATCAAGCAATCAGAAATTGACATTACTGCCGTTGTCATTTGAATGATGAGATACATGTATAATCTTCAGAATTGCATTAATTGGAATAAAATGAAATTCCTAATAGGTCTCAAGAAATATGCATTTAATGACCTCTCTTGACCGCATAGAGGTGAACCACATTTTGAACCTCCAGCAAGTTTCAACTCATTTGGTGTAGGTACTATTTCTGTAGGTCACACCAAGCCTGAAGTATGAGCAAAAACTACTTTTATAACTACAGAAACCGCCTATGGTGTGTGGCACATCCTCCCATGGTCCCTTATAATTGTCTGAAGTTTGATGACTGTGGCCCTAGCAGTCTTCGAGTTATTGGCTCGGGCACACACACATGGACACACACACGGACGGACACACGCACACTTCAATCACTATACGCCACCCGACTTTAGTCGGGGGGGGGGGGGGGGGGGGGGGGGGGGCGGGGGGAAACATGAAAAGAAATCTTTGAGTCCCAGATTGGGTCTGACTGAACCCAAAAAATATTTGTTCTCATAGCACAGCGATAACAAAGGCACCCAAATACACTCATTCCTGTCACAAGGTGATAACAAAGGTACCCTAAGAAGTTTTGTGAAGATCGGTTCATAAATACAGCCTCTAGCCCGAGCCGTATTAACATATGCGCTTACTGTGTATAAGTAACACTGAACAAATCAAAGTTCATCTAATATGCATCATTTCAGCACGAGAAAAAAAACCCGCATTATATGTGATGTATTCCATGTAACTAAACATTCCTACAAAAATTTATTCAAATCAGAACTTTCACACAGAAGTTCTGTACAAAAAACTGATTGCAATAACTTTGGTACAAAATGGCCGCTGGCGGCTATCTTGAATTATGGACGGCACCCCAAAACACTCGTTCTCATACCACGGTGATAACAAAAGGCACCCAAGAAGTTTCGTAAAGATCGGTTCATGAATACAGCCTCTATCCTGTGCCGTATAGAAGTTGTGTACAAACAAAACCTGATTGGACCTAATTTCGGTACAAAATGGCCACTGGCAGCCATCTTGAATTTTGGACCGCACCCAGAAACACTTGTTCTCGTCCCAAGGTGATAACAAAGGTAGCCAAGACGTTTTGTGAAGATCGGTTCATAAATACAGCCTCCAGCCAGAGTCGTATTGGCACGTGCACTTACTGTATATTAGTAGCACCGAATAAATCAAAAGTTCATCTAATTTGCAAAATTTCTGCTCGAGAAAAAAAACCCGTACTATATGTGATGTATCCCATGGTACTAAACATTCATACAAAAATTTATTCAAATCAGAAATTTCATACATAAGTTCTGTACAAAAAACTGATGCACTAACTAAAATACAAAATGGCTGCTGGTGTCCATCTTGAATTTCGGACTGCACCCAAAACCACTCCTTCTCGTCCCACGGTGATAAAAAGGTTCCCAAGAAGTTTCGTGAAGATCGGTTGATAAATACAGCCTCTAGCCCGAGCCGTATTGACATGTGCACTTACAGTGTGTAAGCAGCACTAAATAAATCAAAATTCATCTAATTTGCATAATTTCTGCACGAGAAAAAAAAACCCGTATTATATGTGATGTATCCTACGGTACTAAACATTCACACAAAAAATTATTCAAATCAGCACTTCCATATGGAAGTTCTGCGCAAAAATCTGATTGGACCTACTTTTGTACAAAATGGCTGCCAGCGGCCATCTTGAATTTCAGAACGGACCCCAAAACACTCGTTCTCGTCCCAAGGTGATAACAAAGGTACCCAAGAAGTTTCGTAAAGATCGATTCATAAATACGACCTCTAGCCCTAGCCGTATTGGTATTTGCACTTACAGTGCTGAAAGTAACACTAATTAAATCAAAAGTTAGTCTAATTTGCATAATTTACGTACGAGAAAAAAAAACCCCGTGTTATATGTGATGTATTCCTTGGTACTAAACATTCATACAAAAAAATATCCAAATCAGAGCTTTCATATGGAAGTTCTGCGCCAAAAAATTATGATTGCACCTAATTTTGTACAGAATGGCTGCCAGTGGCCATCCTGAATTTCGGACCGGGCCCAAAAACACTTGTTCTCGTCTCACAGTGACAACAAAGGTACCTAAGAAGTTTCGTTTCATAAATACGGCCTCTAGCCCGAGCCATGTGTACGGCGCGACAGGCGGACAGACAGAAGACGCGCCATGACAATACCTCGAATTTGGCTTCGCCAAAGTTAAGCTAAAAATGGACTAAGTTTAACAACCAGTAGTTTTGTAAAATATTGAGGCAAGTCAAAATTCTGACAATATGCACGCACACATCTGAAAAATGTAGAAACATCCTGTGAAATAAAAAGGTAATACCTTGAAAATTACAAGAGGCCTCACGGGGCCTGAAGCACTCATCTTGAACAGAACACAATTTAAACAGAGTCCAAGAATGAGTACATTAAGCAAGCCATCTCCATAGGCTACTCTCTCAATTAGTCCCTCAGGAGTGACAAAAATAATACGGGCATCATGCCTTTTTTTCAGTTGATCATAAAGTAAAATGTTGAGCTCTCCAATGAAGCCCTTTGATACAACCTTTGTGGATTAATCTTAGTTACATACCTCTAGAGAGTACTGAATACAAATTTTTTAATTCTTCAGCAAAATGTCCAATTTCGGCTACATCGGGAGCCCAAATATTAACCCAAGCTCTCGATTTGAACGCAGTTGAATCTGACTTCCCTAGAGATGTTGTGTACCAAATATGAAAGCATTCGGACTGTTGGATCTGAAGAAGAGAAATTTCTTCATATTGCATCAAGTTAAAATTTGGGCTACCATAGCGAGCCCAAATATTGACCTATGGATCCGATTTGAACAAACTTGAATCTGATCCTCCCCCCCCCCCCCCCCCCCCCCCTGAGATGTTGTATACCACATATGAAAGCATTCCGACTGGTGGATCTGAAGAAGAAGATTTTTTAAAGTTACCCCCCCCCCCCCCCCCCATATTGAACAAAGTAAAAAAAATTGGGCTTTTGTAGGAAGCTCAAATATCAACCTGGGGACTTGGTTTGAACAATCTTGAATCTGACCCTTGTAACAATGATGCATACCAAACATTAAGAGATTCTGACTGGTGGTTCTGAAGAAGAAGATTTTTAAAGAACATTCCCCAAATAAATCTATGTTAAAAATTCGGGCTCCTATAGTGAGCCCAAATATGAACCAATGAGCTTTTTTATTTCAAAAAATTGCATCTGAACCCCCTATGAATGTGGTATACCAAATATCAAAAGATTCTGATGACTGGTTCTGGAAAAAAAAATTTTTTTTAATTTTTTGCAAATATGCTGACTCAGCACTTTTTTCGATGCCCATTACACAACACCCTACCATAACTGATGGCAAGTGTTTAATCATTAAATTCTACTGGTCCTAAGGATACTTCATACCAAATAACAGCTCTCTGTTCCGTGTGGTTTGGGAAATATGGGCGTTTGAAAATATTTCTATTTTTAGCTCCCATGGTTCCCATGGGGATGCGGGAATTTTTTTTTTTTTGCATGGGTCAAGTACTTGTGACTCAATAATACCACATACCAAATTTGGTTCATACCGGACCATCGGTTCAGAAAATAGAAATTTTGGGCGGGGTCAAAAATCTTACCCCTCCCATTACAAAGCCAAATATTGCTTCACGAACTTCGTTTGAAAAAAGTGGATTCTACTCCCCAAAAGGAAGTTCCATAGCAAATGTAAAGTCATTGTACACACTGGTTCTTGAGAAGAAGATTTTAAAAATATTTTGGAGCATTTTCCCCACTCCCTTCCTATGGGACTGGGCATGTTGAGTTGAACAAAAATGCAATGCCTCTTTGGAATCATCACTCACACAAACTTTCACTTGAATTGGCCCAGTGGCTTTGGAGGAGAAGACCAAAAAATGGTGTTGACGCACGGCGGGCGACGGATGGAGAGCGATGAGATTAGCTCAGCTTGACTTTGTCAAGATGAGCTAAAAAGAGAGGTTAGACAGATAAACAACGTACCCTATATGCAGAAAGATAGAGGGAAAGACAGGGGTAAAACAAAATGCCCCCTGACTATTCGTTGTGGGCATAACAAGGACATACGCCAATTGTAACCAGACCGTCCAAGGCAGCCACTTGAAATTCTGAGAATGTGTTCTACTATCCCCGCTCGACAGTTTAGTATCTTTATTGAGTCCTGTGACCGGGTGAAAACACTGTGGATGTACCCATAAGAGAAGTCTAAAATCTGCCAAGGGTTAAACGTTTATTAATAACATGATATAAAACTAGAAGGGTGGTTGGCACTACCGGCAGGTCATAAAAAGTATACACTCCGTTACATGTACAGTAGATTGTGAGAGAGGTTTTGGAGTAGCGACTCGAAATTTTCAACGTTTATTCTAGAAGCTCTGCCCAACTCGACCTGTGCGTTTTTGAAGAGAGGACGTAATTTTCTGAATTTGGTCTTTTTCAAGTCGGAGCGAAAGAAGAGGGTGGGAATGTGCACAGTCTCTCCTGGTGGCCCTCTCTGGGGTAGGCCCACTTAAAAGTTACAATAGAGCGTGACTGACGCAGAGATGGCTGTAAATCAAAGTAGTTTCTTTAAGAACAGCACCCAGGGATCCCATCGCAACCTTGAAACCTTTGAGAATCGTCAGAAGTTAAAAGCGAAAAGAAAACGGCGGTGAGAAGGTTTTGGTGGGAAAAGATTAATGCGAATTTGCATATAAGACATTAAAATAGCACTTCAGACATACACGAACTGTGTCCAGACCGCTGAAGGCAGCGACTTGCAATTTTCAGAACTTGTTCTACGAAGCCTGGCCGACATTTGGGCATGCAGTCGAGTGTTCTGACCGCGTGGAAAACACCACACCTCGCGTGAAAACCGTGGGAACGGTTCGTTGCCACTTTATTTTCAATGCAATCAAATTTCCATTCATTATTTACTTGTCAGCGGCAGAGTTTGGCATTATTTTTGTGTGGTGAATTGTTCAACTTTAACTATTTGCACCTTCATATAGGACCGAAAGATCACTGCATGCTTACCAATATTCAGGTACTGATTTCATGAAAATAACAATTATTTCAACAGTACCCACTTGGGAACTCTCAAATCTGCCAAGGATTAAACTTTTAATAATAATATTTAAAACAAAAGTTGTCATACTGTTGTAGGGTGACTCGGTGTAAGATATGTAAAAATAGAAAGTGTTTTATTTCTTTTAATTTTGGGTTACGGTGCACAGAAATGTTACGAAAACATGATATTAATCACCACATTGAATTGCATATAGTTTATTATTGCGAATCTGTAAGTCCTATGGTTTTATCCATAATACGTTAATCTCCATTTGTTGTCAGCAGCGTATTATAGCTATATTAATTGTTCGCAATCACATTGTAGAGTTGGGTTTAAATGAATACTTTCTAATGCGGGTCTTGGTTAGTATTAATGGCGTATTAGATATAAAGGAATTGTTTTTAAGGCTATTGATATGTTCGAACAGGTGTTCACCGGCTCCAAACAATAGCTGGTTAAATTGTCCGTGTTGTCAATGGAACACCTAGGTGATGGAGAGTCAGTCGCGAAGTCTTCTATAAATTTGTGTGCATAGCTGGGAAGCGACATTCCAGTTATGTGATTAAAAATTTATAGGAAGTATTTCGTCTCTCTCCAGGTGAGAGCATATTTTGAGTTATTTTCAGTGTTTAGTAACGGCATTTTATTAGTTTAAATAAGCATAATTTCTGTACTATATAGCGTTCTCAATATTCTGCTGTTGGTGGAAAGGGCATATTGTGCCTGTCCGGGAACAGTAGAATGTTGCGATTCGCGTGATAAAAAGGAATGCCATGACGATGTTATTTTGAGTATCTATGATGGCGCGTAATAGTCAACTCTTGTAAAGAGCTCAAGAGCTAAGTGGTATATCAGATTAAAATAAATATTATCGAGTTATTACTTTGAGGTTATGTTATGTGGTTAACGGCGTGCATCTTATGACATTTTACAAGTTGTTGGAAAGAGCTAGCCAGCTCATTCCAACAACTGTAAAATGTCAGAACGGAAAATAATAAATCTATATATTAGAATCATTTTGATTTAAATATTATTGTCCAGAAAATACAGTATTAAGATTATAGGTTATTATTATTTTGGAAGCAGTGTAAATATCAGTGCATGGTTTCACTATTTTACAAGCTGTTGGAATGAGTTAAATAAGCCCATTCCAAGAACTGTAAAATAACGAAGCATGCAAGGCAGGATGTGTAATTTGTGGCCAAATTAATTTGACAGTAGGTTATGAGAGAGTTATGTTTGTATCTGAGGCATTTATGTAAATTGGTGACGATTGTATAAATACCCACCCCTAATATATAACACCACAGCAATCGTTTTGCGTTACCTTAACCAGTCGTGCGGTACGATTGTCAGTCTGTTGATCGCGACAACAGGCGTGTAGGTGATACATCATAACCATGTCCAGAGTTAAATCGAAAAATAATAAAATTATTAAGGGTTCATCTTTGTAGAGAAGTTAGTGTATCAGATAGATTGTTCAAAATGTAAAATATATAATGATCTTTTGTTAACCCTTTACCCAACACAGACGATATCAAAATTTATTATTTTAAATATCATTTTTTTAAATTTTTCAAAGAATTTCAACAAAACCATATCATGTGACCCCTCATTGGAACGAGCTCGACGACCTCGTTCCAACGAGGGGTCACATGATATGGTTTTGTTGAAATTTTTTGAAAAATAATATTTTTTCAACTGCTGAATTTGCATATTACGCGGACGGATGCGTCCGATTCGTTGGGTAAAGGGTTAAGTAATCACCATCGATGTTTGTAAATATTGTTTTGTATATGATATTCCAGTTATGTGATTAAAAATTTATAGGAAGTATTTCGTCTCTCTCCAGGTCAACCACCAGTCCACGGATGCCCCATTCAGAAGCCAAGCATGAGAGCTAATTCCCCAGTGTCACAATAAAGGCGAAATTCGCGTTGTGTGATGTTTCGGGCACTAAGTCTCACCATTCCCCGTGGTAGAATCTAAAGGAAAAAAAAATATCGACCAAGACACAGTATAACAATACTTTGCTAGCCGCATGCACCCATTGACAACATTCAGCACTCAATCAATTAGGAATGGAGTAAATTGTGACTTAAACTTACCAAATTCTGAAAAATGGAGTTATTTTCGGCGGCACCTATCTTTATGCAACCGAAACAGGGATTGGGTTAAACTTTGCAACTACCTTATCAAGGAAAATCTTCTTGGACTTGAACTGTAAATCTGAATGTCAACAGAATTTTCAGATATTACGAAAATCACAATTATTCAGACAGTACCCACATGGGAGTCTCAAATCTGCTAAGGGTTAAACTTTTAATACTCGCATATAAAACAAAAGTTTTCATACTATGACTGCTGCATGCAGCTATTGAAAACATTCAGCATTCAATCAATTAGGAATGGAGTAAATTGTCACTTAATCGTACCAAATTCTGAAAAAAGCGTGAGTTTTTTGGACAGCATCTATCTTTATGCAAACCGAATGGCCATATGGTTAAACTTTACAACCAAACGTACAACAGAAAATATGCTCGATAGGTAAATCATTTTTCGATATACCATTCGTAAATGGAAGAGAAATGAACTAAAAATGAGCCAAATTTATGAAGAAGTTTAGGGTACTCGAATTAAGGCCCGAAAACGGGGTGAAGGTTAAAACTTTGAATAAAATATATAACAGCCAAATTATGCTTGGATGCATGCTCAGACTTCTCATGGAAAACGTTTTGAAAAATGTGGCCGCAGTGCTGAGAAATCACATGTGAAAATTGGCCAGTTTTTCCAAAATTGCACTTTGCTTGGAATTTTGAGGTCAAAAGGGAGCAACGTGGGTAATACAGCTTATGTAGTCAGATGTAGTAAGTCATGCTACAAATATTACGAAAGCTCCAGCCAAATCGTCCAGGGTCTTGTTTGAGAATTGTGACAAAATGTAACATTGTGCCAACATTTTGCAAGGTTTTGGCAGAAATCGAAAAACTTCAGATATGCCATGATCCAGGTGAGAAACTTCCAATGAAGCTCTACATAAGTAGTATGTCATGTACTCGGACGGGCCTTAGTTGGGGGACCCCGGTGGGGGACCCCGGAAGTGACGTCATGTCACGTGACGTAGTGGCGCCATGTTGTGTTGTCATGGTAACCCGCGTGAGCGGCCATCTTGTGACGTCATCTCCATAGTGATACGTGGTGTGAGTGCGCAGCGCGTGTTGTTAGGGTGATACGTGTTTCCGTCGTCCATTTTGTATACTGGCGGCCGCCATCTTGGTTTCTATGGTAGCGCGTGATTGCTATGTTACCTAAGGCCTACAATAGGAAAGGGGTATGTTCGGTGGGTGTGTTCGAATGTAGAAGAGTAAATCTAATTACCACAAACAACCCGACAATCCTTCCAAATCACCAAAATCCACCCAAACTTTTACTATTTCGAATTCTTTCAGAATTCTCTGCTTCTATCTATGTATGCAGCAGTTTACGTCAACCTAGGCATGTTCCTTTATTCTAGAGTATACTCCAGTAGCATAGAAGAGCCTATCAACTGGAACAGTTTTGCTCATTACTACTATATTTAGCTTTTCTGGTCTATTCTTGTTAGTTCTAACCCTATTCCAAGTACTCTTGTTGTTTCATATATATAACTAACCAATCAGATTGCTTACTTTCCCATGATCTGTATGCAGAGTTATCTCCCCTGTGTATAATAAACGCCTATATCCAATCGCCATATGCCATGGAATCTCATTTTGGGGAAACGCCCGTGGCTATGGAATCCCTTTTTTGTCGTATGAGGCCACGAGGGCTATGTAAAAACCCTCAATGAGTCCTCATTTATTATCCCTCATACCCTCATTGAATTTTGAGGTTATGATGACCTTGAAAAATCCCTCAATGAGGTATAATTTACTATGACTCTTAGCCTCATTTCAGTATTTAATAGGTATATCCTATGGAATCCCATTTTGGAAAACGCCTGTGACTGTGGAATCCCTTTTTTGTCGTATGAGGCCATGAGGGCTATGTAAAAGCCCTCAATGAGTCCTCATTTATTATCCCTCATAGCCTCATTGAATTTTGAGGTTATGAGGACCATTAAAAATCCCTCAATGAGGCATAATTTACTACGACTCTTAGCCTCATTTCAGTATTTAACAGGTATATCCTATGGAATTCCATTTTGGAAAACGCCTGTGACTGTGGAATCCCTTTTTTGTCGTATGAGGCCATGAGGGCTATGTAAAAGCCCTCAATGAGTCCTCATTTATTATCCCTCATAGCCTCATTGAATTTTGAGGTTATGAGGACCATTAAAAATCCCTTAATGAGGTATAATTTACTACGACTCTTAGCCTCATCTCGGTATTTGAGGATACCCATGGCCTGGTATTGTATTATTCGAGGATACCTATCGAGGATACCTTTTGGAGAATCCCTTTTTGGTCGTATGAGGCCATGAGGGCTATGTAAAAGCCCTCAATGAGTCCTCATTTATTATCCCTCATAGCCTCATTGAATTTTGAGGTTATGAGGATCATTAAAAATCCCTCAATGAGGCATAATTTACTACGACTCTTAGCCTCATCTCGGTATTCGAGAATACCTGACATTATATTATTTGAGGATACTAGTCGGAATTTACATCCGGGTACTTCATGCTACATCCGGGTACTTCTGTTGGGTAGTTGATAACAAAAACCGCAATATATAATATTTCTTATTTTTTTAAAAAATGACTCCCTACAATTTAAGGATCAAGACTGCAGTTTGATCGCCAAACTGACCAATCAGATCGAAGTTAATCCACCAATCAGATTTCTGTATTCTCATTGTGTTTCTTTTCCATTACTTTCTATACTAATTTTCTAAATTTTCCAACTTTAACCTATAATCCTATAGGAAACAAACACAAACCCCAACCAAGAATCAAAAACTCATTCAGAATTTGTTGAACTGGGGTGATGTTTTCAATCACGTCCGTCAAATATATATAAGATTAGGCAAAGCATGGACTTGGCATCATTCACGATCGAACCATTGACCAAAGAAAATGTTCCGACCTGGCACCAAGCAGACTTATGCTAAGGTCACCCCGTACCAGGGTGAACTGAAGATACATCTTAGAAGATACTTTGAAGGAAAAGACAAAAAGCTTTATCCAATCAAGACTGGGATTGCATTATCTTTAGAAGAATGGAATGCCTTGAAATCTCAAATAGAAGAAGTAGATGCAGCCATCAAAACCCAACAAACAACTTTAACTGAAGTTCCCGAAGACACTAAACCTACTAACCATGAAGACTTCAAAAAACCAATTCAAGAACCACCTTTGAAGAAGAAAAAGAAGATCACAGTGAGAATAACCCAACCACGACCATTGATCGTTGATGAAATTGATAGTGAACTCAGGCAAGTTCGCTTGCAACATGAACTTTGCTTGGCATATGCTCATTATGTCGAAGAGATCATTGACGCTGTAGTGAATGAAAAATGCTATGGATGTACAGTAGATCACCCAAGTCGGATTCAGCATAATGTATGCCTAATGATGTCTGAAGAAGAGAAGATTATAACATGTTTTAGTGAAGCACTTGAAAGAGTTAACAAGAATGATGTCCATCTACTGTTGCACCATAATACTTCTGGAATGAATCCACCACCAGTACAGAAAGAGTATGAAGATATGTTCGAGAAACCTCTCACAAATGAACAGAGACGTTGTATTATGGATTTGGTGATTGAATTTATGACCATCAAGAAACCTGTTACAATTGGATTCTAATTGAAGATGTAAAGAGATGTTGTAAATAGACGATTTTTATAAAAAAAAGAAAAAAAAAGAAGAAAAAAAGTATAAAATGAAGAAACAAGAAAAAAAGGTGGTAATGACGCTTAAGTCATTTGATGTTTATCTTCTTGACAAATATCAAACAAACTTAAACTGTCCCCAGCCAGTAAGTCAGAGGGCCACCCACGTGAGTCATTTTTTTAAAAAATAAGAAATATTATATATTGCGGTTTTTGTTATCAACTACCCAACAGAAGTATCCGGATGTAGCATGAAGTACCCGGATGTAAATTCCAACTAGTATCCTCAAATAATATAATGTCAGGTATTCTCGAATACCAAGATGAGGCTAAGAGTCGTAGTAAATTACGCCTCATTGAGGGATTTTCAATGGTCCTCATAACCTCAAAATTCAATGAAGCTACGAGGGATAATAAATGAGGACTCACTGAGGGCTTCTACATAGCCCTCATGGCCTCATACGTCCAAAAAGGGATTCTCCAAAAGGTATCCTCGATAGGTATCCTCGAATAATACAATACCAGGCCATGGGTATCCTCAAATACCGAGATGAGGCTAAGAGTAGTAGTAAATTATACCTCATTGAGGGATTTTTAATGGTCCTCATAACCTCAAAATTCAATGAGGCTATGAGGGATAATAAATGAGGACTCATTGGGGGCTTTTACATAGCCCTTTTGGCCTCATACGACAAAAAAGGGATTCCAGAGTCACAGGCGTTTTCCAAAATGGAATTCCATAGGATATACCTGTTAAATACTGAAATGAGGCTAAGAGTCGTAGTAAATTATGCCTCATTGAGGGATTTTTAATGGTCCTCATAACCTCAAAATCCAATGAGGCTATGAGGGATAATAAATGAGGACTCATTGAGGGCTTTTACATAGCCCTCATGGCCTCATACGACAAAAAAGGGATTCCACAGTCACAGGCGTTTTCCAAAATGGGACTCCATAGGATATACCTATTAAATACTGAAATGAGGCTAAGAGTCATAGTAAATTATACCTCATTGAGGGATTTTTCAAGGTCCTCATAACCTCAAAATTCAATGAGGGTATGAGGGATAATAAATGAGGACTCATTGAGGGCTTTTACATAGCCCTCATGGCCTCATACGACAAAAAAGGGATTCCATAGCCACGGGCGTTTTCCCAAAATGAGATTCCATGGGATATGGTGATTGGATAAAGGCGTTTATTATACGCAGGGGAGATAACTCTGCATACAGATTATGGGAAAGCAAGCAATCTGATTGGTTAGTTATATATATGAAACAACAAGAGTACTTGGAATAGGATTAGAACTAACAAGAATAGACCAGAAAAGCTAAATATAGTAGTAATAAGCAAAACTGTTCCAGTTGATAGGCTCTTCTATGCTACTGGAGTATACTCTAGAATAAAGGAACATGCCTAGGTAGACGTAAACTGTTGCATACATAGATAGAAGCAGAGAATTCTGAAAGAATTCGAAATAGTAAAAGTTTGGGTGGATTTTGGTGATTTAGAAGGATTGTCGGGTTGTTTGTGGTAATTAGATTTACTCTTCTACAATCGAACACACCCACCGAACATACCCCTTTCCTATTGTAGGCCTTAGGTAACATAGCAATCACGTGCTACCATAGAAACCAAGATGGCGGCCGCCAGTATACAAAATGGACGACGGAAACACGTATCACCCTAACAACACGTGCTGCGCATGCGCACTCACACCACGTATCACTATGGAGATGACGTCACAAGATGGCCGCTCACGCGGGTTACCATGACAACACAACATGGCGCCACTACGTCACGTGGCATAACGTCACTTCCGGGGTCCCCCACCGGGGTCCCCCAACTAAGGCCCGTCCAGGTACATGACATACTACTTACATATGTGCCAAATTTCAGTAGAATAGTAAAGAGTCCATGAGACAAAAATCACTGATATAGAAAATGATGTTAATGCTAGAGAAATAGAATTTACTGCATCCAGTAAATTCAGGCTTGTAAGAAAAGGGTTAAAAAATCTATTGTGAAAAAACTATATAGAAAGAGAATTTATGGAGGGTTATTTTCGGGAGTAACATTTTTTTAAACAAACCAGGAAGGGATTTTCGTAAACAGTATTTACAGATATTTATTAAGGAATCAGAACAATTTTTCTACGAAACCAGAAAAGGCATATATGTGCACAGCATTCAAAAGGTTTGGTCAAGAGAATGCATTAGGGGTCCAAAAATGTAATTTGCAGCAATATTAAAATAATACTCTCAGTTATCCCTGGGCGACCTCAGTGACCTTGACCATATTGTGAACATCTATGGAGTGTTGACTCATTTGGTGTTGGTCCCATATCTCTGTGTCATTCCATGCTTGAGATATGAGTGTGACCCACTGTCAAGAATTTTGCCCACACCCACTTTTTCGTGTAAAAATGCATGTATGAACTTCTGGCATGCATTAGGAGGGTCAGAAAACTCAATGACCCCTAGGTGACATCGATGACCTTGATCCATATTTTGAACCTCTATTGAGTGTTGACTCATTTGGTGTTAGTTTCAGATCCATTCGTCATACCATGCTTGAAATATGAGCATAACCACTTGCAAAAAATTTTGGCCATGCCCAATTTTTTTACATAAAAATTCATGTATGGACTTTGAGACTGCTTTAGGGGGTCAAAAAATGTGATTTCCAGCAATTCCGAAAAATGCAATCAATGACCCCTAGGTGCCCTCCATGACCTTGACCCATATTTTGAACCTCTATTGAGTTTCGACTCATTTGGTGTTAGTTCCAGGTGCATTCGTCACACCATGCTTGAGATATGAGCGTGACCCACTTTTAAAAATTTTGGCCACACCCACTTTTTTACATAAAAAATTCATGTATGGACTTTGGGAATGCTTTAGGAGGTCAAAAAATGTGATTTCCAGCGATTCTGAAAAATGAACTCATTAACCTATAGGTGACCTCCGTGACCTTGTCCCACTTTCAAAAATTTTGGCCATGACCACTCTTTTACGTAAAAATTCATGTATGGATTTCGGGAATGCTTTAGGGGGTTCAAAAAATATGATTTCCAGCAATTCCGAAAAATGCACCCCCATGACCCCTAGGTGTCCTCCATTACCTTGACCCACATTTTGAACCTCTATCGAGTTTCAACTCATTTGGTGTTAGTTCCAGGTCCATTCATCACACCATGCTTGAGATATGAGCGTGACCCACTTTTAAAAATTTTGACCACACCCACTTTTTACATAAAAAATTCATGTATGGACTTTGGGAATGCTTTAGGAGGTCAAAAAATGTGATTTCCAGCGATTCTTAAAAATACACTCATTAACCTATAGGTGACCTCCGTAACCTTGTCCCATATTTTGAACCTCCATCGAGTGTCGACTCATTTGGTGTTAGTCCCAAGTCCATGCATCGTATCGTTCTTGAGTTATGAGCGTGACCCACTTTCAAAAATTTTTGTCACGCCCACTATATTACTGCAAGATGCATGTATAGACGTCAGGAATGCTTTAGTGGGTTAAAAGATGTGATTTCCAGCAATTATGAAAAATGCACTTAATGACCCCTAGGTGACCTCCGTGACCTTGACGTATATTTTGAATCTCCATCGAGTGTCGACTCGTTTGGTGTTGGTCCCAGGTCCATACGTCAGACCACGTCTGAGATATGGGCGTGACCCACTTTCAAAACACCTCCACGGACACCACTAATGCCCCAGAAATCTGAAAATCATAGGTGGCCGAGAACTTGTGACTGTCTATCAGCATGCCAAAAATCAGCGAGATAGGCCAATTCGTTTTCGTGTTATCTTGCGGACAAAAAAGTGATGAGAAGAAAAAGGAACCGTGCAAAAACAATAGTCTGTGTGTTTCACACAGACTAACTAGAGAAACAGAATTTACTGCATCCAGTAAATTCAAGTCTTTGTGAAAGGGCTAAAGTATCAGAAATAAACTCTACAGAAAGAGAATTTATGGAGACTTATTTTCTGAAGTAAAATATTTTTCAACAAATCAGAAATGGGTTTTTGTTAACAGTATTTACAGATATTCATAAGGAATCAGAACAATTTTTATAAGAAACCAGAAAAGGCATATATGTGACCAGCGTTCAAAGGGTTCGATACACGAACCAGAAATGAAAAATTTTGGCTCTGCCCACTAATTTGAGTGATGAAATACATTCATAAACTTTAGAAATACATTAAGGTGTAAATGCATTTCCCAGTCTTTCTTAATAATATGCACTTGATGACCCCATTCAGGTGGACCATATATTGAATCTCCAGCAATTTTTAACTCAGTCGCTGTAGTCCCATGCCTATATCTACATTGAAGAATGAGCGCAACCCACTTGAAATAATGACTCCACCAACTTCAGATCTGTCATTCAGATCGAGCGGGTGCAAAAAACATGGATGAGTGCAAACTGGGCATTGTTAACCAGCATGCCAAAATGCATAGAGATCGGACGATCCGTATTTGAGTTGTCGCCTTGACAAAGGGTGCATAGACTCTATATCGGAGATATTGTCATAAAAACCTTAAAAACCCCAAAGAGCTCATTTGAAGGCCTACTCTTAAAAGGGCATCTAGTAACCTAAACAAGGCATACATAAAACTAGAACTTCTCGAATAAATTAATTTTAAACAGTCATAGCACTAACACAGTTAACAGTACAGTCAACTATGTCAGTATTACATATTTTACTGGCATCCTGACAATATTGTGATAGGTTTCAATAACAAATCTTCAGTGTAGTTTTACAATTACATGTACACTGGAATTCTTCATGATCAAGTTGTTTGTTTTTATATTAACTTGGTGTGGGAATTAATTCTGTACAATGAGATTAAATAAACAGATCGTGTTATTGTATGTGACAGTCACAGCTTACTCCCTAACTGCTTTTTGTGAAATTCTTTCACGGAGGAAATATTCATACAGGAATCAGAACAATTTTTGATTCCTGTATGAATATTTTTCTCTCTTACCTGTCATCCCCCTGTTAGCTTTACAGCATCAGCTTGTGTCAGACCAACAATAAGAAATATAAACTAACAGATAGTTATTTGCATGCACTATGTGTACTTATATATAACTAGTTATCCTGTCGACTTTTCCGTGGTTGCTTCCAATGTGGGCATTGTTTTTTACATTATGAATGATTGTGATTTGAAAAGTAAGCAGCCCACATCGGAAGCTGATGACAAGACCCAGAGTCAGAGAGCGAAAACTATTTTTTATTTTATTTATTTATTTATTATTATTATTATTATTATTATTATTATTATTATTATTATTATTATTATTATTATTATTATTATTATTATTATTTATTTATTTATTTATTTATTTATTTTTTTTTTTTTTTTTTAGCCAGATCAGAATGTGTAAGTAAATTAGGGCTCTGGAAAAGCCAAATTCCCGAGCTATTAATACCATATAATTAGAAAGGACGAAAAGATAGATTAAGTACCTAAGCAATCTACGCAATGTGGGTTATTACAGTTTACATTAGCATCATACGATCTTAGCAATTTTTTTTATCAACTCCTTTCGAAATGTGCCTCTAAGTGGGATATTGCGAAGTCTTTCATCCAGTCTGTTCCAAATTTTCGGGTAAGCGAATGTTGGGAGGGCATCTAGAGATCTTGTTCGAGATCTTTCTTCAAGGAACATGCCAGATTGTCTGGTGGATCTTCCACTTCTATTTTCCACAGCACTGAACAAATTATCAAAAGACACGGGAGGTTATTATTTCTCCAGTCAAATAGAAGCAGAGACGTATGAAGCACAAAAAGATCGCTAACCTTTAAAATTCTGTCTTTTTAAAACAAAGGATCTGTGTGAGAGATATATCTTGAATTGTTTAAAATTCTTATAGAGCGTTTTTGCATTAAAAACAACTTATTTATACCTTTCTAGTTACCCCAAACATGGATCCCATAAATCAAATGACTGTGCACTGAAGTATAATACAACGTTTTCATTGCAGCATGTGGCAATATAGTTTTTACTTTGTTAAGAACATAGTTTGCACGAGCTATTTTTGCGCACAAATTAGAAATATGAGCCTTATATGAGAGATGCTCATCAATATGTATGCCTAGAAATTTTAATGACGATTCGTTTTGGTCAGACGCAACTCTATCTATTTTCTTATTGTTTATAACTACATCACTGAGAAGTGGAACTGCTCTCTCATTGCTGGGGTTTATAATGACAAATTTGGTTTTAGCAGTATTGTGGATGACTCATCATCTCCGAACGCGACATAATGTTGCCTATTGGACAAGTAACTCTTGAACCATTCTAAGCTGACTCCACGAATGCCATAATATTCCAACTTTCTTAATAAGATACTGTGATTTATTGTATCGAAAGCCTTTGAGAGGTCAAGAAAGACAGCGAGTGTGTTATGTAAACTTCCTTTATTATTTTCATCAGCCATATGACTCAATAATTGGAGAAGGGGATGAATTGTGGCATGATTTTTTTTACGAAAACCGTATTGCTGAGGGGTTAGTATATCAAATCTGTTTAAAAAATTTGTAAGTCGATCAGACATAATTTTCTTCAATACTTTAGAGAAAGTAGGCAAAATAATCACCAGCCGATAATTATTGACGTTATGTGGATCGCCAGATTTGTAGATCGGAATCACTTTAGCAATTTTCATTTTGTCGGGGAAAACACCCTGTTCAAATGAGCTGTTAGCAATGTGAGCAAGCGAGGGCGCTATTATGTGAATTATATGTTTAACTAGGAAAGAGGAGATGTTGTTGTGATCTCTGCTCTTTTTGGCTTTCATGGATTTTACAGTATCAATCACTTCTTGTTCAGTAGTTGGATTCATGAAAAAATTGTTAGTGTAGGTGCCAAACATGGTATCAGTGAAAGAATTATTAGATCTTACTATCTGATTTCTCGTTTGGTTTCCTATATTTACAAAAAAATTATTAAATTCATGAGTAATATTAACTGGATCACTGATACGTTTGTTCTCTACGATTATATGACAGGCATTGACGAGTCATTTTTAGCCTTTTTTATTATATCATTTAGAATTTTCCATGTATTACGAAGACTATTTTGATTTTCATGTAATATTTGTTTATAATATAGTGCTTTGCTTTGTCTTTTAACTTTATTGAATATTTTACAGTACTTTTTGTAGTTACTTACATTCTGCTCACTTGGGGACTTTAATTTTCGGTGATAAAATTTCATCTTATTGTTTGAGGATATTAAAAGACCCCTAGACATCCAGGGCTGCTGTTTTACGAATTTACTATTCAGCCGAATTTGTTGCAAGGGGAATGCCTGTTCATAGGCATTACAAAATAGATTCATAAAAGTATCATAAGCTATATTTGGACACGATGAACCAAAACAGGTGTGAAGTCATACTCTGATAGAATATTAATAAAATCTTGAATGGTCCCCTGATTGATTTTACGTCTTAATACGGAAACTGGGTTAACGGCCTTCCTGTGCTCCATTTCGATCAGAAATATGCCAAAGTGATCAGACACGTCACTTATTATAATTCCGGAATTAATGTTGTTGGTTAAATGGTTTGAATAAATATGAGTGTAGCTGAGTGCGTCGTAACCCTGGTAGGTCTGGTGATAAACGGCAAAAACCTTTGACTAAACATTAGATCTGAATAGCTAGATGTTTGCTGATTAGACTCCAACTTTAAGAGATCTACATTTATGTCTCCCCCAAATGTACGACGGTTTCTTTTCCCTGGTGAGTGCGTCTGTAATACAATTTAACTTAACTAGAAATAGGTCCAAGTCAGCTTTAGGGGCGTATTTGGTCTATAGATAGCTCCAATTAGTCGAGACGATTTGCCACATTTAATTTCTACAAAAAGGGATTCTATAACATGCGGAATAAATATTGTCAAATCTTCTCGTACTCTGTAACTAATATCATCTCTTATATAAAATCCCACCCCACCCTGGCCGTCGTCACCTCTCGGTCTTACGTTTTTCAAAAGGTTATGATAACCAGCTAAGTTGTATGACATATTGGGAGGCAGTTGAAATATTTCACTCAGGGCTATGATATCAAATTTGTTCTCCGATTTCTGAAGAGAGGATAAAGGGTCACTTAGGGAATCCCAGCGAGCAGTTGGGCTTTGGACATTGATATGGAATAATGAAAATGTATGCCCAAAGTTTCCAATAGACGACAGAAACTCATCAGGTAGGTAATATCTACATGCAGAAAGGTCTTTAAAAGGCGAATCGTCAGCGTTATTTATGTAGGCACATTTGTTGTTACATAAAGTTACGAAGTCAAATTCCATACCACTCTGGATCTCGTCTAGAGTTATGTTATCCGCCATGATATTCGTCGTGGTCGACAGGACTAGTATTGCTGCAAATATCAAGTGATTTGTTTTTAATTAATACAAAGTCTGCTAAACAAAGGTTTACAATGCTGTAAGAAAATATTCTTTGGAGATTATTGGTCATTTGAAGTGTTTCTGATGGTCTGACACAATCGATTGAATGGATGGTAAAACGGTGAGTACATGTATATATAGAAAATATAAATGTATATACAATTATGCACGCTAAGTGCTGCCTAAAATTTAACTCCATTTATAAGGAGTTGCCCGGTGGTCGCGGCGAAAGGGTTATATTTTGCATGACATGTAGGGTACGAGTGTTCACTCATGTAAACTTGCTCACCAAAGAGTGGTTATTGAGCGAATCTTTAATATAATATCTGGACTGGGAATTCTCACAGTTAACAATGGTCCATTGTGGGTAAATGTAGCTGTAAAGAATTTATTTGTAATGCTTAACCTTTACTTATTTAGATATTTATATAGGTGGAATAAGTGACTTAAACAATTTGAATTTTATGAAATCGGTGAGCCAAGGGTCGTAACTCCGTCAAAGAATTGGATGGAACTAGTTTAGAACTTGATTACGAGGTCATAGCTAGATTATCTGGAAACACAATTAAGATTATTTATATTTATTGGTGTCTAAAGCCACACGCCTATTCACAAAGGTCAATCGCGACCGCGACAGCCCACGGATTAAGGAAACCGGAGGGAACCACCGAGCACCGATGAACAACCGCCAGCCCCCAACACTCCAACTCTGCTCAAGCTCCGCTGAAGCAGGACCACAGCGGCTGAAGACATGCGCACCATCGACGCGCAACACGCCCAACACACGGCGCCAACGTGCCCCCATGTAGGAGAAAGTGCCCCGCTCAAGGACGCAACGGGGTTGTCCCGGACTGCGATGCATGTGACGTTATACCATGAACAAAACTCGGTTGTACGAACACAGCAGACACACGGACGGATAGACGCACTCACATAACAGTGGTTATTATATAGTTCTGCCCACCAGTTCAGAAAATAAACGTTGATGAAATTAACGCAAGTCCCATATGTTATTCGACAAAACAACGTAATCTATATAGAGAAGGGGGCACGTTTTCCTCAGGCTGTTTTGCATTACTAGGCCAATCATACCAGTCATACGGCAACAACTGGCTTGCGAGACAATCTTACCTCGTGTTTCATGCGACAGGGCAGCAATCATACTACCACTTTGCTTGTATTCACACTAATCCCGTTGTGTTCTACGAAACAATATTTATCCATTTGTGACAAAGAGGCCACTGGGATTTGCATAGTTTGGTATACTTAAATTATTGACTGTGTTCGTTGTGTTCATATTAAATCCATGTAAGTTTAATGTACATCTGTATGAGTATAGGTGTGTGTGTGTGAGGGTGTGTGTGTGTGTGAGAGGGTGAGGGTGTTGTGTGTGCGTATACGTGTGCTTTTACCCTCCAGTAACACTTTTAATCCAACAGATTGTACTCTATATTAACCCCATTTTCCTGGTACTACTGTACTAGTAACACCCAGTTACCTTTAATATGTCTAATACGTAGACTGACACTCCATTAAACTTATTTAATTACAAAAGGTATCTGTAATTACTGTACTATTAACGTCCAATTACTTTTAATATCTCTAATACCTAGGCCAATCTCCCTCATCAAAATGTATCAAATAGTTCCCAAAACATTTCACCCTGGTGTGCTTCTACCGCCCCTCTCACTTACATAACGACAATAATTTTTGAGATCATGGGGTACAATATCTACGTTTATGTGAAAAAATAACTGTGTAGAAGGGATAATTTGTTGCTACTTGTAGTATGATGACCTCCAATATGACTAATATGTATTCCAATCTCCTTTGTCAAAATTTCTCAAACATTTTTCTGTATATTCCCTTCAGTGTTCTTACATCATTCTGTTATACCTATATAATTACTGAAGACTTCTGTAATTACTGTTCTGATAATTTCTAGTTACTATACTGCATGTATGATTCCTGTATAAATGTTTATATGCCACCACCTGGTCCCTTGCTGAACAGGGGGTGTAATATCTATATTTATAGGATAGCTAACTATGTGGAAGGGAAAATGGTAGGTTCTGTAGGCTTATGTAATTACTATACTGGTAATTTCTAGTTAATGTATGTATAATTCCCGTGTAAATGTTTATATGCATGTATGATTCCTGTATAAATATTTATATGCCACCATCTGGTCCCTTGCTGAATAGGGCGTGTAATATCAACATTTATAGGATAGCTAACTATGTAGAAGGAGAAAATGGTAAACTATATAGGCTTATGTAATTACTATACTGGTAATTTCTAGTTAATATATGTATAATTCCTGTGTAAATGTTTATATGCATGTATGATTCCTGTATAAATGTCTATATGCCACCACCTGGTCCCTTGCTGAACAGAGGGTGTAATATCTATATTTATAGGATAGCTAACTATGTGGAAGGGAAAATGGTAGGCCAAGTAGGCTTAAGTAATTACTATACTGGTAATTTCTAGTTAATGTATGTATAATTCTTGTGTAAATGTTTTTATGCATGTATGATTCCTGTGTAAATGTTTATATGCCACCACCTGGCCCCTTGCTGAACAGGGAGTGTAATATCTACATTAATAGGATAACTATGTAGAAGAGAAAATTTTCTAGTTACTGCATGTATAATTCCCGTGTAAATGTTTATATGCCACCTCCTGGTCCCTTCCTGAATAGGCGGTGTAATATCTACATTTATAGGATAACTAACTCTGTAGAAGGGAAGAATGGTCACTACTTGTAGTATGACTACCTCTAATATGTAGTCCAATCTTCTTTGTTACCATTTGTCAAACACTTTCCTAAACATTCCCCCAAAGTTCCTCACTACCTCCAATATATAATCCAATCTTCTTTGTTGACATTCTACATTTATGTGGAAAAATAACCCTGTAGAAGGTAGAATTTGTTACTATTTGTAGTATGCTTACCCCCAATATGACTGATATGTAAGTAGTATATCACGTATGAATCGTGCCCCATTACCCGGACTTTTGGGGGTGCAGCTAGTGTTAAATTCCCATAGGAACCGGACTTTTGGGGGTGCAACTTTGGGGGTGCAAAGTGTCGGCACCATACATCTAGTTCTAACAAGTGGTGTAGGTACTGCATATATAGTATACTATGGCATGTATAGTGATATATGTACGCATGGGGCTATAGGTATATAGTATGGGTAAGTGGTGGAAAGATGATGGGAAAATTGGGTTTTCTTGAAAGTTTTTCCCGCGAAACGGTTGACGTTGCTATTGACGTCGTGACGTCATGATGCGTACGCGACGTCATAGAGATGTTGACCACTGTTATTGTCCAGTATACAATCTGACATAACGTAATTCGGGTCAGGGTATGGCGGACTTCTCGTATGGGGTGGCGGTGATATGGTAGTAGCGGAATATATCCATGTAGGTCCCCTATTAGCCCTTGAGCCTTCATATTATCCTATGTCAGCTATAGCTAAGTCAAGCAGTAGGGTGGGTGTGTGTGTGTGGGGGGGGGGGGGGGTAGTGTGGTCGGCCAGTGCGGTACTGCGAGATAGTCATTGCTGATTTAGATTGGCAGTACAGGATGAATGGTCTGTTGGGTTATCACCCCCTAGTACTATTAACCTACCGAATCATTTATAGTAGCTAATGGCTGGTATTGGTAATATGGAATTCCAGACCAGGCGGTATTATACAAGGTTGTTCAGAACAGTAATAAAGGATTAACGGCCTGTGGGTCTATTTTCCACTAAGTTCTGACCTATTATCTCGTTTCGGGTCGGGGGTGGGTGGGGTGATATTGGTAGTACGAAATACGGACTACTATGGAAATGAGGTTAGCCTTTGTGGTGGTTTGGCTATTAAGGCCAGATTCGGAGGTGGGGTGGGGCTGGTTCGGGAATTAGTAGGGACTTTCGGAGACCGAACAAAGAGCCGATTTGTGAACTATTGGGGGCGCTGATATTTATATTTATTTATTTATTTATTGGTGTTTAAGGTCACATACTTATGCACAATGGCTAATCGCGACCGTGACAGTTTTACGGGTGGAGGAAGCCGGAGTACCCGGAGAGAACCACCGAGCATCGACGAGCAGCTGTCAGCTTTCCAACATCGTAACTCTGAACTCTGCACCTCAGCACAGGCAGGGTTAGATTGGTTGAAGACATGCGCACCATCGACGTGCAGTACGCCTCAGTACACAGCGTCATCGTGCCCCCGTGTAGGCATTCGGGGTGAAGTGTCTTGCCCAAGGACACAACGCGGTTGCCGCAGGTGAGATTCGAACCGAGAACCTCTCGGCTTGCAGCCTGCACCTCTACCAACTGAGCCACCGCGCCCCCGGGGGCGCTGATGTTGCACTTGTGTAGTTTGGCTTCTGAATCCCAGAAAAGCCTTTAGGCCTCTTACTTCCAAGCTCCTACACAACCTATTTATGGCTCCTATATGGCTCCTATTTCTATAAGTATCATATTCAATAGATAACAGAAGGCCTTTCAACATTCAATACATTTTATTCTTTCCAACATAATAATATTACAATGTACATTCATTTGACAAAACTCGATTTAATTGCAGTTTTCAAATATACACGACTAATGAATGACGTGTAACACAGAAAAATGAATTTTTCACATCAAGATTGCAGTGACAAAACAGCTGATGGTCAGAGTACATTAATGTCTATATATCCTGTGGTTTGGTCGATGTTCCATCTTCTTGAACTTTTCTTTTCGGGTAAAAATATGGCAGTCCATCCTTGATCTGGCTGTAAGTGTACATGTGATTATTGTTCACAACAAATCCACTGTTTACTCCTGCTGTTCCACTCTGTTGCGTTTTCAACACATGCATATATTTGTTCTTCGTCAGGTCGTTTTGGCGTTTATTTATTCCTTTGGAACTAAACTTGCTACTCGGGCCGAAACAGTAGTAGGTTTTGCTACAGAGACCCACAATTCCATCTCCGCTCCATTCAACCTTGAAAAGGCCAGGTGTTCTTTTACCGAATGCTTTCGGGTCGCTGCAACATAGCCCCTTCGGTGACCATATATCTCCTCTAATCTTGGTTTGAACAAAGTCTTCTCTGTGCTCATCGCATGATTCTGACGGTAACCATTGATGATACTCTCTATAAAACTGTTCTTTCTTTTCCGGTTTTATTACTTCTTCCAGAGATGATTTGGAAAATGAGATGTATCCAGAATCTGTATCCATGAGGCAGTACTGAAAATCACGTCTATCCACGAAGGTATCAATAAAATCATAGTAAAACTGCAACATCTTCATCTTTGCGTATTGGTACACGAAGAATCCGATATGAAGTGGTAAGTTCAGCTTGATGCGGTTCTTATTCATTTCCAACTCGTATACTGTTTCGCTCAAAGGGTTCATTTGTCGGAAGTGCACGTTGTTTATTAAGCGAGAAGCTTCGTCGTCATTACAGTAAATAATATTTCTGTGTTTTTATTTGTTGGTTACTGTCTTTCCGTACCCGCTATTCCCAAGGAGTTTCATAGCGTCAGCAACTGTTGCCTTATCTGGATTCCGATCACCGTTTCTTCTGGCCTGTGATACCTCTTCTCCAAATTTCTTGAACCACGCTTTTGATTCGTATTGTATGACTTGGTAAATTTGTGTCACCTCGAGGCCGTGATCAAGGTACCATTTCAGGAGTGGCGTTGCAAGCAATATCCTCTTCGCATGGTAACTCCCGATCAATCTTCTTCCGTCGCATGACGTGGTTTTTCTCTGCAAACTTTCTCATGTGATCTCCGATGTCTTCTGCACTGATGGCGGTATTTTTAAAGATGGGTGTCATTTCTTCAAAGTGATGTCTGAGGTGGTCTGGAACATGAATGTCACACTCAACTAATCCGAACAGATTGCCCGAAATCACATGCTGCGTTACTTCACTCTCGTTCATTGTCCATGTTAAAGTGTTGCTCCCAAGTTTCTCTAGGTAACGTTTTACTGCAGGATCCTTTCTCATTTTCAACCACTGACATTCCCAAATTTCAACAAGTTTGTATCCTTGATCAGCAATGTATTTGGCGTTCTTGATAGTCTCTTTGTGAAGATCTTCCATTTGTTTTTCTGAACATTGTTGAAAAGAATTGCTTCTCCATTTCTTTTGGTGTTTAGTCGACAATTGTGGCCATGCCAGAAGCAGTCGTGAAATTGGTACACCGTCTACGTTTCTTTGCACCAGCCGTCTACGAGCAAATGTCTCCTTCCAATCTTTTTCTCTTCTCCATTGAACTGATGCCGAATTTCAAGACTGTCTCTTCTGGAGATATAGTTTAACCACTGCTGCGCCATTCTGCCATATTTGTGAGAATACTCCGGTTTGAAGTCATGTTCTTTAGGTCTTCTTATATACATCCCAGTTGGCATCTCTTGCATTAAACACCACAAGTAAAGAGCGTTGGCGTCATAACCAACTACACTTCCACACGTTTTAGCTTCCTCTCCATACTGATAAGATCTAATTTTTGTTAGTCCTTTTTCTTGATGGCGGTCAAAAATTATCGAAGGACCTCCCACGATGTTGTCTTTTACCAGGTGATGTAAATCTTTGTTGTTCTCGTTGAAAATGGTAAAATGGGTTTCATTGTCGATCTATTTATTTATTGATGTTTTAAGGTCACATACTTATGCACACATGACCGTGACAGCTTTACGGGTGGCGGAAGCCGGAGTACCCGGAGAGAACCACCGAGCAACGACGAGCAGCTGCCAGCTCCCCAACATCGTAACTCCGCACTGCAGCACAGGCAGGGTTAGATTGGTTGAAGACATGCGTACCATCGACGTGCAGTACGCCTTAGTACACGGCGTCATCGTGCCCCCACGCGGGCAATGGAGATGAAGTGTCTTGCCCAAGGACACAACGCGGTTACCGCAGGTGGGATTCGAACCGAGGACCTCTCGGCTTGCAGCCCGCACCTCTACCTACTGAGCCACCGCGCTACCCCCATTGCAAAATCGTGTTGAACAAATACTTCAATGTCAGTCCGGGTGCACTCATTCCATCTTTCATCATATCAATCCCGCGCTCTTTGTAGAAGGCAAATTGTTTCTCCAGTGCTTCTATGAATGGTTGGACATCACGATTGTTGTACCAGATGAGAAAATCGCGAAAGGTGTTCATCTCGTGTTCTTTCCATACTTTCTGACAGTAGATGTATTCTTCTTTAGATATATTTTCCCCTTTGAGCGAACTGTAGAATGTATCGTAGTCCGGCAAGTGGTCTTGTTCCAGTTTCTTCAAATCATCAATCCACTCGTATGGCAGGTAACCTTTCGTCACTGAACATCCAAATGCTCTGAGAAATTTATCATACGAAAAACCAGGTGCCAGATAATTCACAATGTCGAGGAATTTGAACTGTTCAGTTTTAATGCACAAGAAATTGTTGTTTCTCTTCACAGTGAATCCAATATCCTGTTTCGTTTTCAAGAAAGTGAGTAGCTCGCACTTCACAACATAGAAATCATACTTTTCAGAGTTGAATCCAACAACCGGCATTTCTTTCAGATAAGCAACAAACTGGTGATGTAGCTCACCCAAGGGATGTGACCTGGCACGTCCTTCTTCATTTAACAATGGGTCGCTCTCAATTGCTTCTGTGATCTTCGTATTGAGTACATCAATGTAAGGTAGATATTCTGACTTTAACAGCGCATAGGCCCCGTTTGAAATCTCTTCGATGTAATTCATCATACGGCTCACCAGTTCTTGTGCATTTCCTTCTGTAATAAAGCAGACCGGTTCTACAAATCCAGGTACATTGCTGCTTACACTTACGCTCAGTGGAACGTGTCGGGCTTCCCAGGTCAGTTTTTCACTTTTTGTAGGTAGATGAGTTGTATCGAAATAGCATTCGAAGTCAAAGGTTGCTCGGTACGGGTAATATCTATTTTCACTTGGAACTGAGATGCCTTCATCTTCTAAGAGTTCAAAAACTGTTTTTGGAACATTATAAACACCGTCAGTATATTCATAAGATACTTCTTTTGTACATGTTCTCTCATGCCTGTTGAGTTGAAAGCCAGTCTTCCACAATTTGCCGCAATTTGCCACACTTCCGACAGCTAAATGACTTACAGTAATAATTGATGTCTCTGATGTAACTGAAATGTTCTTCGTGAATGTTGATATACATTCACTAAAACGGCAGAGTGATCGTCTGACTAGACTAGCATTTGTTTCTCCATCTTCATTGTGTTGTAACTGATAAACGTTGATGTTCAGTTTGAATAAGTTCTCTATTTCAGGTAACTGGTTGAGATTCACTCCTTTGAAAGTTTCCGTGTCTTCATTTGTATACTGTCGAAACAGGTGTTTAGTTTATGTGTTCAAGTTGTGGTAGGTGCCCCCTCTTGAAAGGGCTAAGCATCTGAATAAACACAGGTTATCGTCGTACTTGAAGTTGTGGTGTTGGTCTGTCACTAAAGCAATTATGGCTGGATTGTCCATGATGTACGCAGGTAAATCTGTGGCGCCTCCAATAGGATGATCTCTTATTTTATTCATGTAGAATATTATGTTGGTCACTTTATAAATAGTCCATTTAGAATCTTGTCGTTGTTGTTTTGCCCACTCCAATACATCTTCTTGGGAAACATCTCTCAAAAACTTTTCAAAATCTTCTAGGTTCGAAACAAGACGTAGTGTATCCAGGAATCTGGCATTGTTCAGGGATGCGCGATTCTGTCGGAGGTCGTCAGTTTCATTGTTACGTAAGATGAATCCGTAGCTCAGGTTGATTTTGAACTTCCATTCTTGTTGTTGAAAAATTGTTTCTGTAAATTCATTGACCATAGCTGTTATGTCGACGGTCTTGATGCGAAAATTGTAAGTGTCTTGAAGTTTTCTGTTTATAATATGGTGGGTCCGTATAGTGCTCCAGTTCACTTTGTAAAGAGCTTTCATCTCGTCACATTCCTCTTCGTCTAACAGTTCAGGTGAAAACACTGGAGGATCACACTCCATGAATGATGTTCTGGATTTCTTCGTCTTTCCACTTGATTGCTGTTGATCGTCATTCGATTTTCTTTTTTTGGTTGCCCTCTTGTCAGATTGATGAGCTGCTTCCACATGTACACTGGTTTGAGAGAGTTCACTGAGTTCTTGCCGACGCTTTTCGCATTTTTTCAAGTGATGCCCGAGATCTTCATTCCTGGAATATTTCATGTAGCAGTTGTGGCATCCATAAATCTTCTTCTTCATACCCACAGTTCTGATTTGTCGCTCCAAGTTGCTTCTGTCGTAAAATATTCTTTTACACTGTTCACTCTAATGAAGTTAATGTTTTTTCATCGTCTCTTTTATCAAACTTTTTTCTGGAGATTTCTTGTTACACCGTGTATCTTCTTGTCTTCTTTTCCCTTTGTAGGGTACTGGTGCTCTGTTTTCAGATGCAGGCGATAGTGTATGAGATTGCTGAATTCTCGCTGGCAGTCTTCGCAATTCCATTGGCTTGTGCATTTCTCCAAGTGGTGCTCCAGTTTTTCTTTCCGAGCGAATTTCTTGCAGCATCTCTGGCAATCGTGCCTTCTTTCTTCTAGGTGTACAGTCCTTACATGTCTCTCCAAACTGCTTTTCCTGCTGAACGACTTTTCACACTGGTGGCACACAAAGGAGGCTGGTGGCATGTTGGTTGCGTTGTCGGTGTCTCTTGCCTGAAATTATTAGAGAAAATTTCAAATTAGCAGAGCTGCTCACTGACGATGTGTTCACCTCGGCTACTGGATGGCGAATGACCGGTTGCGTAGTGCACGTCGCCTTTTATACCTTCAGGAAGCCACTCTCCCCACATCACCAGCAACAAATGGCGCTGAAGCGCCGACCACCCCACCCCGACTTGTTCTATAGCTATACTTAAAAAACAACAGTCAGTCTGTACAATTGATGCATCATGTGAAATACCATGCCACGGCATTTTATCAGTCCACTGAGATGTCCTTGAATTTTACTTCAGGTTTTTATCAGCTCATTCTGCTGAAACACACTAGGGTTCCAATCAAAGTGGAAGTGCCTGGAATTTAAACGAAATGCCCGTGGAAGGCTGATCTTGCTCACTGAACTGGACCGAAAGATGCGTAATCTATAATAAATATTAAAGACACAGCTTATCATATATATTTTTTTTCAAATTTAATAAAACTTTCCGTGATTTTAGAATACAAAGTGGATCGATAGAAAATTTTTATACGATTCTAAATATTTACGCAAAATCGAGCTGGCGACGGACTTATATAGGAATCTGTACATATACCCCAAAGGTGTGGAGTTGTGTTATTAAAATTTTACGCATGAAGATAATTCGGAAATGGAGAGGTATCGAAATTTGTACTTTAATGTAACATATAATCGAACTTGTGTAGATATTGGTCGCAAACAGCTTGTGATATAATGAAAAAGCACGAGGGGGCGTCAAGACCGTCGACATAACAGCTATGGTCAATGAATTTATAGAAACAATTTTTCAACAGCAAGAATGGAAGTTCAAAATCAACCTGAGCTACGGATTCATCTTACGTAACAATGAAACTGACGACCTCCGATACTATCGCGCATCCCAGAACAATGCCAGATTCCTGGATACACCACGTCTTGTTTCGAACCTAGAAGATTTTGAAAAGTTTTTGAGAGATGTTTCCCAAGAAGATGTATTGGAGTGGGCAAAACAACAACGAGCAGATTCTAAATGGACTGTTTATAAAGTCATCAACATAACATTATACATGAATAAAATCAGAGATCATCCTATTGGAGGCGCCACAGATTTACCTGCGCACATCATGGACAATCCAGCCATAATTGCTTTAGTGAAAGACCAACACCACAACTTTAAGTACGACGATAACCTGTGTTTATTCAGATGCTTAGCCCTTTCAAGAGGGCCACCTACCACAACTTGAACACAGAAACTAAACACTTGTTTCGACAAATGAAGACACGGAAACTTTCAAAGGAGTGAATCTCAACCAGTTACCTGAAATAGAGAACTTATTCAAACTGAACATCAACGTTTATCAGTTACAACACAATGAAGATGGAGAAACAAATGCTAGTCTAGTCAGACGATCACTCTGCCGTTTTAGTGAGACGATGTGTATCAACATTCACGAAGAACATTTCAGTTACATCAGAGACATCAATCATTACTGTAAGTCATTTACCTGTCGGAAATGTGGCAAATTGTG
Organism: Pictodentalium vernedei; assembly: GCA_031216915.1. Classification (NCBI taxonomy): domain Eukaryota; kingdom Metazoa; phylum Mollusca; class Scaphopoda; order Dentaliida; family Dentaliidae; genus Pictodentalium; species Pictodentalium vernedei. The sequence goes on along the minus strand of CM062295.1, from coordinate 605,699,320 downwards.
GAAGACTGGCTTAAAACTCAACAGGCATGAGAGAACATGTACAAAAGAAGTATCTTATGAATATACTGGCAGTGTTTGTCATGTTCCAAAAACAGTTTTTGAACTCTTAGAAGATGAAGGCATCTCAGTTCCAAGTGAAAATAGATATTACCCGTACCGAGCAACCTTTGACTTCGAATGCTTTTCGATACAACTCATCTACCTACAAAAAGTGAAAACTGACCTGGGAAGCCCGACACGTTCCACTGAGCGTAAGTGTAAGCAGCAATGTACCAGGATTTGTAGAACCGGTCTGCTTTATTACAGAAGGAAATGCACAAGAATTGGTGAGCCGTATAATGAATTACTTGGAAGAGATTTCAAACGGGGCCTATGCGCTGTTAAAGTCAGAATATCAACCTTACATTGATGTACTCAATAAGAAGATCACAGAAGCAATTGAGAGCGACCCATTGTAAAATGAAGAAGGGCGTGCCAGGTAACATCCCTTGGAGGAGCTACATCACCAGTTTGTTGCGTATCTGAAAGAAATGCCGGTTGTTGGATTCAACTCTGGAAAGTATGATTTCAATGTTGTGAAGTGCGAGCTACTTACTTTCTTGAAAACGAAACAGGATATTGGATTCACTGTGAAGAGAAACGAAACAACAATTTCTTGTGCATTAAAACTGAACAGTTCAAATTCCTCGACATTGTGAATTATCTGGCACCTGGTTTTTCGTATGATAAATTTCTCAGAGCATTTGGATGTTCAGTGACGAAAGGTTACCTGCCATACGAGTGGATTGATGATTTGAAGAAACTGGAACAAGACCACTTGCCGGACTACGATACATTCTACAGTTCGCTCAAAGGGGAAAATATATCTAAAGACGAATACATCTACTGTCAGAAAGTATGGAAAGACCACGAGATGAACACCTTTCGCGATTTTCTCATCTGGTGCAACAATCGTGATGTCCAACCATTCCTAGAAGCACTAGAGAAACAATTTGCCTTCTACAAAGAGCGCGGGATTGATATGATGAAAGATGGAATAAGTGTACCCGGACTGACATTGAAGTATTTGTTCAACACGATCGACAATGAAACCCATTTTACCATTTTCAACGAGAAGAACAAAGATTTACATCACCTGGTAAAAGACAACATCGTGGGAGGTCCTTCGATAATTTTTGACCGTCATCAAGAAAAAGGACTAACAAAAATTAGATCTTATCAGTATGGAGAGGAAGCTAAAACGTGTGGGAGTGTAGTTGGTTATGACGCCAACGCTCTTTACTTGTGGTGTTTAATGCAAGAGATGCCAACTGGGATGTATATAAGAAGACGTAAAGAACATGACTTCAAACCGGAGTATTCTCACAAATATGGCAGAATGGCGCAGCAGTGGTTTAACTATATCTCCAGAAGAGACAGTCTTGAAATTCGGCATCAGTTCAATGGAGAAGAGAAAAAGATTGAAAGGAGACATTTGCCCGTAGAGGGCTGGTGCAAAGAAACGCAGACACTGTGCCAATTTCACGGCTGCTACTGGCATGGCCACAATTGTCGACTAAACACCAAAAGAAATGGAGAAGCAATTCTTTTCAACAATGTTCGAGAAAAACAAATAGAAGATCTTCACAAAGAGACTATCAAGAACGCCAAATACATTGCTGATCAAGGATACAAACTTGTTGAAATTTGGGATAATTTCTATAGGCTTATGTAATTACTGTACTGGTAATTTCTAGATACTGCATGTATAATTCCTGTGTAAATGTTTATATGCCACCACCCGGAACTTGCTGAACAGGGCATGTAATAGCCTATCTACATTTATAGGACAGCTAACTGTGTAGAAGGGGAGAATGGTTGGCGATGTTGGCTTATGTAATTACTCTACTGGTAATTTCTAGTAACTACATGTATGATTCCTGTATAAATGTTTATATGCCACCACCTGGTCCTTTGCTGAACAAGGGGTGTAATATCTATATTTATAGGATAGCTAACTATGTAGAAGGGAAAAATGGTAGGTTCTGTAGGCTTATGTAATTACCATACTGGTAATTTCTGGTTACTGCATGAAACATTCCTGTGTAAATGTTTATATGCCACCACCTGGACCCTTGCTGAACAGAGAGTGCAATGTCTACATTAAAAGGATAACTATGTAGAAGAGAAAATTTTCTAGTTACTGCATGTATAATTCCTGTGTAAATGTTTATATGCCACCACCTGGTCCCTTGCTGAACAGGGGGTGTAATATCTACATTTATAGGATAGCTAACTATGTAGAAGGGAAGAATAAATAAATAAATAAATAAATAAATAAATAAATAAATAAATAAATAAATAAATAAATAATTTATAAGCCTAAAATCCACAAAAGTGCTCTTTGGCTTTACAAAAACTAATGGAATGCCCGTTGGAAGAAATGTGTTTTCATGCTTTTCTTGAATGAATTTAAGGTACTGATAGTTTTTATATGTTTTGGGAGTGAGTTCCACACAGTGGGGGCAACCCCAGAGAATGCTCTGTCACCTGCGGTCTTCAGTCTTGCCCTTGGCTGTGAGAGCAAAGTTTCATTGCCGGACCTTAAAGCTCGGGCTGGTTCATACCGATTTACAAGCTCAGTGAGGTAGGGTGGTGCGAGGCCGTGAAGGCTCTTAAAAACCAGCAGACACAGTTTATATTCGATTCTCTGGCATACTGGCAGCCAGTGCCGTTCCTTAAGGATAGGTGTTATGTGGCAAGTTTTTCTATTTCTAGTGACTACTCGAGCTGCACAGTTCTGCATATGCTGCAATTTTATAATGTGGGCATTTGTTGATCCAGAGAGCAGGGAGTTGCAGTAGTCGAGCCGAGTTATCACAAAGGCATGTACGAGTTGTTCAGCTGTTTTGTTGTCCATTAAGTTCCTAATTTTGCTGATGTTTCTCAGATGAAAATATGCCACCTGGCAGATGTGTCTGACATGTCTGTATGTCTGTCAAGTGATAGGTTTTCATCGAAGAAAAAGCCGAGGTTACGAACGGACTTGGTTGAGGAAATGCACACATCCTGGATGTGTAAATCAAGTTTGGGCAATTTAGACTATTATTGCTGTTGAGTTCCAAAAAAGATAATTTCAGTTTTGTCGTGGTTTAATTTCAAGAAATTAGCAGTCATCCAAGATTTTATTTCCAGAATGCGCTGTTCTAATTTCTGCACGGAACAGGCAGCGCTATCTTTATAGAAATGGATGTATAGCTGTGTGTCATCAGCATAACAATGAAACTTAAGCCCATGCTTTCTTATAATGTTACCCAGTAGAAGGACATATATGGTATATAGAATCGGTCCGAGAACCGATCCCCGAGGAACACCGCATGAGAGTGGGAGTTTTTCGGAGCGCTCACCCTCAATTACAACACATTGTGTACAATCTTGTAAATAGGAGCGAAACCACTGAAGTACAGTGCCTTTAACACCAATCCTATTTTCTAGACGCAGTAGGCTATGCAGGTTTATGTAACTACTATACTGGTAATTTCTAGTTACTGCATGTATAATTCCTGTGTAAATGTTTATATGACACCACCTGGTCCCTTGCTGAATTGGCGGTGTAATATCTATATTTATAGGATAACTAACTATGTAGAAGGGCCGAATGGTCACTACTTGTTTTATGACTACCTCTAATATGTAGTCCAATCTTCTTCGTTACCATTTATTAAACACTTTCCCAAACATTCCCCCAAAGTGCCCCACTACCTCCAATATATAATCCAGTCTTCTTTGTTAACATTCATCAGACATTTTCCTAAGTACTTCCCTAAAGTGTTCTTACTACACTCTGTTACACCCACATAACTACTATAAGTACACATCCCTAAAGTGTTCTTACTACACTCTGTTACACCTATATAACTACTATAAGTACACTTCTCTAAAGTGTTCTTACTACACTCTGTTACACCTACATAACTACTATAAGAACACTTCCCTAAAGTGTTCTTACTACACTCTGTTACACCTATATAACTACTATAAGTACACTTCCCTAAAGTGTTCTTACTACACTCTGTTACACCTATATAACTACTATAAGTACACTTCTCTCAGGTGTTCTTATTACACTCTGTTACACCTATATAACTACTATGAGTACACTTCTCTAAAGTGTTCTTACTACACTCTGTTACACATATATAACTACTATAAGTACACTTCTCTAAAGTGTTCTTACTACACTCTGTTACACCTATATAACTACTATAAGTACGCTTCCCTAAAGTTTTCTTACTACACTCTGTTACACCTATATAACTACTATAAGTACACTTCTCTAAAGTGTTCTTACTACACTCTGTTACACCTACATAACTACTATAAGAACACTTCCCTAAAGTGTTCTTACTACACTCTGTTACACCTATATAACTACTATAAGTACACTTCCCTAAAGTGTTCTTACTACACTCTGTTACACCTATATAACTACTATAAGTACACTTCTCTCAGGTGTTCTTATTACACTCTGTTACACCTATATAACTACTATGAGTACACTTCTCTAAAGTGTTCTTACTACACTCTGTTACACATATATAACTACTATAAGTACACTTCTCTAAAGTGTTCTTACTACACTCTGTTACACCTATATAACTACTATAAGTACGCTTCCCTAAAGTTTTCTTACTACACTCTGTTACACCTATATAACTACTATAAGTACACTTCTCTAAAGTGTTCTTACTACACCCTGTTACACCTACATAACTATTATAAGTACACTTTTTGCAGCATAACTACAAAATATATTAGTCAGACTGGAGGCAGCCAGACTACTACTTGTAGTCTGACTACCTCCAATATGACCAACATATAGTCCAGCAATTATTATAAGTATACCACTTGTAGTATGACTACAAATATATTAGTCATAGTGGAGGCAGTCAGACTACTACTTGTAGTCTGACTTCCCTCAATATGACCAATATATAGTTGATTTTTTTAACATTTCACAGACATTTGTCTAAATATCCCTCAGTGTTCTTACTACTTCACAGACATTTGTCTAAATATCCCTCAGTGTTCTTACTACACTGTTACTATATTAGTAATTTCCAGTTACTTCTAAGCTGACTAATATATAGTTAAATCCCCCTTGTCAAAATTTATCAAACATGTCTTTAAATATTTCACCTTGGTATGACTGTATTATACATATATACTTACTATGACTGTATTATACATATAATTACTGTGATAGATATTTCCAGTTACCATAATTCCTGTACAAATGTTAGTATGCCACCCCCGGTCCCTTGTCGATCAGGGGGGTGCAATATCTACATTTATGTGGAAAAATAACTCTGTAGAAGGGAGAATGTGTTACTACTTATAGTACGATTACCCCCAATATGACTATATTTAGTCCAATGTCCTTTGTCAAAATTTCTCAAACCTTTCTCTATATATTCCCCTCAGTGTTCTTATGTTCTACATACTTACTAAAGGTTTCTGTAATTCTGCACTGGTAATATATAGTTACTATGATACCTGTGTAAATGTTTATATGCCACATCCTGACTTCCTATTGGACAGGATGTGCAATATCTACATTTATAAGGAAAAATTAACTGTGTAGAATGGAGAATCTGTTACTATTTGTAGTATGACTACCTCTAATATGAGTAATGTGTACTCTAATCTATCTTGTCAGAACTTACTCAAAGATTTCTCTTCAAGTCCAACCCCCCTATCAAACTTCTCCAACCGTTTCTCTAAATGCCCCCCCCCCCCCCCCCCGGAGTTCTCACTGCATTCTATTTTCCCTCTATAATTCTTATAGGTTTATGTAATTACTCTACTGGCGATTTCTTGTTAACTTTTTGTACCCCCCCCCTCTCTCTGTGTGTTCTTATTTTGTTATTTTTATATATTTACTATAGGTTTCTATAATTACAGAAAATCATTACTACATTCTATTACTATTACACTGGTAAAATTACTATAGGTTTTCTGTACCATTTTACTTGTGTTAATGGACTTCCTTATCAAAATTTCAAAATTCTGTTTCAAAGTACTATAATTCCTGTATAAACGTGTGTATGCCACCTTATGATCCTTGTCGACCAGGTTGTGCAATATCTACATTCATATGGGAAAACCCCTGGAAATCCCTGGATAGAATTGTCAGTTTTTTTTACATTTTTGAAACATTCAGCTAAATACCCAATACCCCCCCCCCCCCCCCCCCTCCCTCTGTGTTCTGACTACACTACAGACTAATGTACTTATATATAATTTCTCCTCATACTCAATTTTTTTTTTCTCTAGAACTTCTCTAAATCTTCCTCTGTTCTTATTAAAGAGATAGATCCCCCATTGTCTTTGTTGAACATTTTCCCATCTATTGTCCATGTCTGTTGAATTTTCTTCAATCTTCGCAACCTCATAGCCTCCCTTAATAACTGGTACTTCGATTTTGTCAAGTCCTCATTGATGTAGCACTCTTTTCTTCTAAACTTCTTATCCTTTAAAACCTTTCTGGTCGTAAAAAACTTCCTTTCGGCACTATAATTTGTAAACCGAACTATTACTTGTCTATTGCTATTTGTCTTTGGCCCAACACGATGTGACCGGTCTATATCTGTCTCTCGCAGCTCAATACCAATGAAACTGGCCATCTCTAACACTATTTTATTTGCATCCTCGCCATCTACTTTTTCTCTCCCACTTATACGTAAACTGTACCTACGCGTGTATTGCTCTAGATCATCTACACGATTCTCTAATCTTTTTACTTCTCCAGTCAGCTTCCTATTCTCCTCTTTAACACTTTTGAGTTCTTCTAAAATACTGCTAGTTGCATCCTTTACTGAACTTTTAACCGTCTCCCTAATAATCAATCGTACATCATCCATCATCCATCATGATCTCTTTCAGACGATGGGCCACTGCATCCACATCAAACCCTGCAGCCCATGACTCCATTTTCTATATCTCCTCCTCGGACTCTGTTTCGACAATCCTGGCTAATTTCGGTGTATTTTGGATTTCTGCAAAGTGCTTCTGAGGGCTTTTTTATTTTCTCTTAGATTTAGCTTTTGGCATTTGTGATCACAAAATCAGGGAAATTCAATGACAACTCTCAGTAACTACACTCGAATCTAAAAGTACGATCCCAAGGACAAAGAAGGTTGACGAAAATAGACGACTTCTGATAAAAACTAACAGTTCTCGCTATTCTCACAGCATCTTTTTTCAAAAACAAGATTTTTTCACGCTGGAAATATCTTAGAATCTTCACTGTACCATTTTGGTAAATTAATTACACCCCATTTACCGGAAATTGAAAGATTATTTACTTAAGCGCAGAATATTGTAACCAACCATGTCACCATCCGGGTTCCATTCGTTTCATAAATACGGCCTCCAGCCCGAGCCATGTGTACGGCGCGACAGACGGACAGACAGACGACGGATCATGACAATACCTCGAATTTGGCTTCGCCAAAATTGAGCTAAAAATAGACTAAGTTTAACAACCAGTAGTTTTGTAAAATATTGAGGCAAGTCAAAATTCTGACAATATCTGGAAAATGTAGAAACATCCTGTGAAATAAAAAGTAATACCTTGAAAACTACAAGAGGCCTCACGGGGCCTGAAGCGCTCATCTTGAACAGAACACAATTTAAACAGAGTCCAAAAATGAGTACATTAAGCAAGCCATGTCCATAGGCTACACTCTCAATTCTTGAGTCCCTCAGGAGTGACAAAAATAATACGGGCATCATGCCTTTTCTTCAGTTGATCATAAAGTAAAATGTCGAGCTCCCCAGTGAAGACCCTTGATACAGCCTTTGTGGATTAATCTTAGTTACACACCTCTAGAGAGTTCTGAATACAATTTTTTTAATTCTTCAGCAAAATGGCCAATTCCGGCTACATAGGGAGCCCAAATATTAACCCAAGCTCTCGATTTGAACATAGTTGAATCTGACTTCTCTAGAGATGTTGTGTACCAAATATGAAAGCATTCTGACTGTTGGATCGGAAGAAGAGAAATTTTAAAGAAATTTCTTCATATTGCATCAAGTCAAAATTTGGGCTACCATAGCGAGCCCAAATATTAACCTATGGATCCGATTTGAACAAACTTGAATCTGCCCCCCCCCCCCCCCCCACCGAGATGGTGTATACCACACATGAAAGCATTCCGACTGGGGGAAGATTTTAAAAGAAATTTCCTCATATTGCACTAAGTAAAAAATTGGGCCACCATAGCGAGCCCAAATATATACCTAGAGATCTGATTTGAACAAACTTGAATCTGACCCCCCCCCCACCCCCACCCCCCCCCTCCTCCCCAGAGATGTTGCGTACCAAATATCAAAGCATTCTGACTATTGGATCTGAAGAAGAGAAATTTTAAAGAAATTTCTTCATATTGCATCAAGTCAAAATTTGGGCTACCATAGCGAGCCCAAATATTAACCTATGGATCCGATTTGAACAAACTTGAATCTGACCCCCCCCCCCCCCCCCCCCCCCCCACACACACACACCGAGATGGTGTATACCACACATGAAAGCATTCCGACTGGTGGATCTGAAGAAGATTTTAAAAGAAATTTCCTCATATTGCACTAAGTAAAAAATTGGGCCACCATAGCGAGCCCAAATATATACCTAGGGATCTGATTTAAACAAACTTGAATCTGACCCCCCCCCCCCCCCCCCCCGAGATGTTGCGTACCAAATATGAAAGCATTATGACTGGTGGATCTGAAGAAGAAGATTTTTTTAAAGTTACCCACCCCCCTCCCCCATATTGAGCAAAGTTAAAAATTTTGGCTTTTATAGGAAGCCCAAATATCAACCTAGGGACTTGGTTTGAACAATCTTGAATCTGACCCTCGTAACAATGATGCATACCAAACATTAAAAGATTCTGACTGGTGGTTCTGATGAAGAGGATTTTTAAAGAATATTCCCCATATAACCCTATGTTAAAAATTCGGGCAACTGTAGTGAGCCCAAATATGAACCAATGAGCTTTTTATTTCAACAAACTTGCATCTGACCCCCCTATGAATGTGGTATACCAAATATCAAAAGATTCTGATGATTGGTTCTGGAGAAAAAGATTTTTTTTTAAATTTTTGAAAATATGCTGACTCAGCACTTTTTTCGATGCCCATTACAGAACACCCTAACATAACTGATGGAAAGTTTTTAACCATTCAATTCTACTAGTCCCAAGGACACTTCATACCAAATAACAGCTCCCTGTTCCGTGTGGTTTGGGAAATATGGGCGTTTGAAAATATTTCTATTTTTAGCTCCCATGGTTCCCATGGGGATGCGGGAATTATTTTTTTGCATGGGTCAAGTACTTATGACCCAATAATACCACGTACCAAATGTGGTTCATACCGGACCATCGGTTCAGAAAATAGAAATTTTGGGCGGGGTCAAAAATCTTACCCCTCCCATTACAAAGCCAAATACTGCTTCACGAACTTCATTTGAAAAAAGTGGATTCTACTCCCCAAAAGGAAGTTCCACAGCAAGTGTAAAGTCATTGTACACACTGGTTCTTGAGAAGAAGATTTAAAAAATATTTTGGAGCATTTTCCCCACTCCCTTCCTATGGGATTGGGCATGTTGAGTTGAACAAAAATGCAATGCCCTTTTGGAATCATCACTCACACAAACTTTCTCTTGAATTGGCCCAGTGGCTTTGGGGAAGAAGACCAAAAAATGGTGTTGACGCACGGCGGACGACGGACGGAGAGCGATGAGATTAGCTCAGCTTGACTTTGTCAAGATGAGCTAATAAGAGAGGTAAGATGAACAAACAATGTACCCTATATGCAGAAAGATAGAGGGAAAGACAGGGGTAAAACAGTATGACCCCTGACTATTCGTTGTGGGCATAACAAGGACATACGCCAATTGTAATCAGACCGTCCAAGGCAGCCACTTGAAATTCTGAGAATGTGTTCTACTATCCCCGCTCGACAGTTTAGTATGTTTCTTGAGTCCTGCGACCGGGTGAAAACATCGTGGATGTACCCATAAGAGAAGTCTTAAATCTGCAAGGGTTAAACGTTTATTAATAACATGATATAAAAGTAGAAGGGTGGTTGGTACTGCCGGCGGGTCATAAAAAGTATACACTCCGTTACATGTGCAGTAGATTGTGGAGAGAGTTTTTGGAGTAGCGACTCGAAATTTTCGACGTTTGTTCTAGAAGCTCTGCCCAACTCGACCTGAAAAATACAACAACCGAGCGCGTAGCCCGTGGGAGCCTCACCCGCATGCGCATACGCTCTTTTCGAATTGGACTTGAGGAAATGCGCATTTCGTGTTGCCTTTCCAGGCATCCGATGGAGCAACTATTCGTGAATGCTGAGTGAAAATTTCGTGGAAATCCGCGGAGAATTCGCTGACATATAGCGTTTTTGAAGAGAGGAGATAATTTTCTGAATTTGGTCTTTTACAAGTCGGAGCGGAAGAAGAGGGTGGGAATGGGCAAAGTCTCTCCTGGTGCCCATCTCTGGGGTAGGTCCACTTAAAAGTTACAATAGAGCGTTACTGACGCAGAGATGGCTGTAAATCAAAGCAGTTTCTTTAAGAACAGCACCCAGGGATCCCATCGCAACCTTGAAACCTTTGAGAATCGTCAGAAGTTAAAAGTGAAAAGAAAACGGCGGTGAGTAGGTTTTTGGCGGGAAAAGATTAATGAGAATTTGCATATAAGACATAAAATAGCACTTCAGATATACACGAACTGTGTCCAGACCGCTGAAGGCAGCGACTTGCAATTTTCAGAACTTGTTCTACGAAGCCTGGCCGACATCTTGGGCATGAAATCGAGTGTTCTGGCCGCGTGGAAAACACCACGCCTCGCGTGGAAACCGTGGGAACGGTTCGTTGCTACTTTATTTTCAATGCAATGAAATTTCCATTCATTATTTACCTGTCAACGGCAGAGTTTGGCATTATTTTTGTCTGATGAACTGTTCAACTTTAACTATTTGCACCTTTATATAGGACCGAAAGATCACTGCATGCTTACCAATATTCAGGTACTGATTTTACGAAAATAACAATTATTTCAACAGGACCCACTTGGGAACTCTCAGATCTGCCAAGGATTAAACTTTTAATAATAACATGTAAAACAAAAATTGTCATACTTCGCTAGCCGCATGCATCCATAGACAACATTCAGCACTCAATCAATTTGGAATGGAGTAAATTGCGACTTAAACTTACCAAATTCTGAAAAATGGAGTTATGTTCGACGGCACCTATCTTTATGCAACCGAAACAGGGATTGGGTTAAACTTTACAGCTACATTATCAATGAAAATCTTCTTGGACTTGAACTGTAAATCTGAATGTCAACAGAATTTTCAGATATTACGAAAATCACAATTATTCGGACAGTACTCATATGGGAGTCTCAAATCTGCCAAGGGTTAAACTTTTAATACTCGCATATAAAACAAAAGTTTTCAAACTATGACTGCTGCATGCAGCTATTGAAAACATTCAGCACTCAATCAATTAGGAATGGACTAAATTGTCACTTAATCGTACCAAATTCTGAAAAAGCGTGAGTTTTTTGGACACTTTATGCAAACAAAATGGGCATATGGTTAAACTTTACAACCAAACGTACAGCAGAAAATATGCTCGATAGGTAATTGTGAATGCGAACATGTATATCACGTAAATGGAAGAAAAATGAACTAAAAATGAGCCATTTTTATGAACAAGTTAAGGGTACTCGAATTCAAGGCCCGAAAACGAGTTGAAGGTTAAAACTTTGAATAGAATATATAACAGCCAAATTATTCTTGGATAAATGCCCAAACTTCTCATAGGAAACGTTTTGAAAAAATGTGGCCGCAGAGCTGAGAAACTGCATGTGAAAATTGACCAGTTTTTCCAAAATTGCATTCTGCTCGGAATTTTGAGGTCAAAACAAAAAGGAGCAAGGTGGGTAATACAGCTTATGTAGTGAGATGTAGTAAGTCATGCTACAAATATAATGAAATCTCCAACCAAATCGTCCAGGGTCTTGTTTGAGAATTGTTGCAAAACGTAACAATGTGACAACATTTTGCACGGTTTTGGCAGAAAACGAAAACCTTCAGAAATGCCATGGTCCAGGTGAGAAACTTCTAATGAAGCTCTACATATCTGCTAAATTTAAGTAGAATAGTAAAGAATCCATCAGACAAACATCATTGAAATAGAAAATGATGTTAATACTAGAGAAATAGAATTTACTGCATCCAGTAAATTTAAGCTTGTAAGAAATGAGTTAAAATATCTATTGGGAAAAAAACTATATAGAAAGAGGATTTATGGAGGGCTATTTTCGGGAGTAACATATTTTTAAACGAATCAGGAATGGATTTTCGTAAACAGTATTTACAGATATTCATAATGGAATCAGAACAATTCTTCTAAGAAACCAGAAAAGGCATATATGTGCACAGCATTCAAAGGGTTTGTCAAGAGAATGCATTAGGTGTCCAAAAATGTGATTTCCAGCAATACTAAAAAATGCACTCAGTTATCCCTGGGCGACCTCGGTGACTTTGTCCATATTGTGAACCTCTATGGAGTGTTGACTCATTTGGTGTTGGTCCCCATGTCTATGTGTCGTACCATCCTTGAGATATGAGTGTGACCCACTCTCAAGAATTTTGCCCACATCCGCTTTTTTCAAGTAAAAATGCATGTATGAACTTCGGGAATGCATTTGGAGAGTCAGAAAATGTGATTTCTATTAATTCTGAAAAATGCCCTCAATGATCCCTAGGTGACCTCTGTGACATTGACCTATATTTTGAATTTCTATTGAGCGTTGACTCCTTTGGTGTTAGTTTCAGGTTCATTCGTCATACCATGCTTGAGATATGAGAATAACTCACCTTCAAAAATTTGGGCCATGCCCACTTTTTTACATAAAAATTCATGTATGAACTTCGTGAATGCTTTGTGGGGGGAGGGGGGGGGGGCGGGGGATGTGTTTTCCAGTCAATCCAAAATATGCACTCAATGACCCCTAGGTGACCTCCATGACATGACCCATATTTTGAACCTCTATCGAGTTTCGATTCATTTGGTGTTAGCTCCAGGTGCATTTGTCATACCATGCTTGAGATATGAGCATGACCCACTTTAAAAATTTTGGCAATGACCACTTTTTTACATAAAAATACATGTATGGAATTCGGGAATGCTTTAGGTTGTCAAAAAATGTGATTTCCAGCAATTCCTGAACCTCTATCGAGTTTCGACTCATTTGGTGTTAGTTCCAGGTCCATTTATCACACCATGCTGGAGATATGACCGTGACCCACTTTTAAAAATTTTGGCCATGCCCACTTTTTTTTACATCAAAATGCATGTGTGTACGTCAGGAATGCTTTAGGGGGTCAAAAAATGTGATTTCCAGCAATTATGAAAAATGCACTCAACGACCCCTAGGTGACCTCCGTGACCTTGACCCATATTTTGAATCTCCATCAAGTGTTGACTCATTTGGTGTTAGTCCTGGGTCCATTCATCATACCATGCTTGAGATATGAGCGTGACCCACTTTCAAAACTTTTGGCCATGCCCACTTTTCTTTTTACATCAAAATGCATGTGTGTACGCCAGTAATTCTTTAGGGGTCAAAAATGTGATTTCTAGCAATTATGAAAAATGCACTTAATGACCCCTAGGTGGCCTTGACCCATATTTTGTATCTCCATCAAGTGTTGACTCCTTTGTTGTTGGTCCCAGGCCCATACATCATACCATGCTTGAGATATGAGCGTGACCCACTTTCTAAAATTTTTTCCACGCCCACTTTTTACGTCAAAATGCATGTGTGTGCGTTAGGAATGCTTTAGGGGGTCAAAAAATGTGATTTCTAGCAATTATGAAAAATGTACTTAATGACCCCTAGGTGACCTCCGTGACCTTGACCCATATTTTGAATCTCCATCGACTGTCGACTCATTTGGTGTTGGTTCCAGGTCCATACGTCATACCATGCTTGAGATATGAGCGTGACCCACTTTCAAAAATTTTGGCCATGCCCACTTTTTTATGTCAAAATGCATGTGTGTATGTCAGGAATGTGTTAGGGGGTCAAAAAATGTGATTTCCAGCAATTATGAAAAATGCACTCAATGACCCTTAGGTGACCTCCGTGACCTTGACCCATATTTTGAATCTCCATCGAGTGTCGACTCATTTGGTGTTGGTCCCAGGTCCATACGTCATACCATGCTTGAGATATGAGCGTGACCCACTTTTCAAAAATTTTGGTCACGCCCACTTTTTTACGTCAAAATGCATGTGTGTGCATCAGGAATGCTTTAGGGGGGCAAAAAATGTGAATTCCAGCAATTATGAAAAATGCACTTAATGACCCCTAGGTGGCCTCCGTGACCTTGACCCGTATTTTGAATCTCTATCGAGTGTCGACTCATTTGGTGTTGGTTCCGGGTCTATACGTCATACGACGCCTGAGATATGGGCGTGACCCACTTTCAAAACACCCCTACAGACACCACTAATATCCCAGGAATCTGAAAAACATAGGTGGCCGAGAAATTGTGACTGTCTATCAGCATGCCAAAAATCAATGAGATAGGGCAATTCGTTTTCGAGTTATCTTGAAGACAGAAGACAGAAGAAGAAGAAGAAGAAGAAGAAGAAGAAGAAGAAGAAGAAACTGTGCAAAACAATAGTCTGTGTGTTTCACACAGACTAAAAGGAAAAAAAAAGAAAATAAAAAGAAACCGTACAAAAACAATAGTCTGTGTGTTTTACACAGACGAAACAAGAAACCATACAAAAACAATAGTCTGTGTGTTTCACACAGACTAACTATTAAAAAAGTTAATAAAATCGGGTCGTTTCGCCCCGCATACCCGGGTCGTTATGGGGCGAATCGACCCTTGGCGAACGGGTGGTGGGGCGAAACGACCTGACACCTAATGGAGGGGGGGGGGGGGGGGGCGGTGGTGACGTCGTGTAACTATTGGCAACATGACACACTTGTGCGGTTAAATGTTGTAAGGTCAAGGAAACGTCAACATTATGGGAACACAAGATTTTGGAATTCTTCGTGATTTACAAGTCCATTTGCGAACTGCGAATATCCCTCTAGAAAATCTTTCTACTCTTGCACAGCAAGGCGACGATTCGGTATGTTTTGCGGAAGTGTATTTACCTGATACAATTTTTATCGGAACAGAAATATGGGTTTGTTATGTTTGTTTCCCAGTTTCGGGATATATGCATTGAGGGCCTATATAAGTAATGGAATTGTGTTTATTTTGAAATTCTCTCCTCTCATATTCCTTAAATTCAGATTAAATATACACAAATTATACATCAAAATGAAGGTTGGAATGTATAGAACACGAAACACATATGTAATCAACTCATAGAGTCGACTTAGTCTTGGTAAGACTGTGAACCGGGGCCTTCCTGGCCCTCACAGTCTTTGAGAGACCCGTTCAAATCTAGTCTGACTAAAAATGAAAGAAACTGACCGCATTTGGGTCGACTCAGTTCACGCTTCATATCGAAGACACATATCACATAATCAACATTCTACTTGTCGTACTCAGCCCAAATATAATTTATTTACGTGTCTGCATCATTTTTTAACGCAAACACAACATCAAATTCAAGAAATGTTGAAAAATATCCGTCTTCACCACGTCAAAAAACACCGATTTCAAAGATATACAAATTGTACTACACATGCGCACAGTATCTGTGCGCATGCGTAGTACAGTTTGTTTATCTTTGAAACATGATGTTATTTTACGTGTTGAAGGCGGATATTTTTCAACATTTCTTGAATTTGATGCTGTGTTTGCATTAAAAAATGATGCAGACATGTAAATAAATTATATTTTGGGCTGAGTACGACAAGTAGAATGTTGATTATGTGATTTGTGTCTTCGATATGAAGCGTGAACTGAGTCGCCCCAAATGCGGTCAGTTTCTTTCATTTTTAGTCAGACTAGATTTGAACGGGTCTCTCAAAGACTGTGAGGGCCAGGAGGGCCCCGGGTCACAGTCTTACAAAGACTAAGAGTCGACTGTAGGCACCACTGCCCTGGTTCCTGGAAGTCTGCTACCGTATTCGCACCAGAACTGATAATAAAATAATATTTCATCAGAACAACTTGTGGCCAAATGTGCTTGATATATCCAAGAACAAAGCTAAGCATTCAAAACACTTTCGAATACAGCGATAGGTCTGCATTTTGGAAAAGGACAACACTGTCTGCATTTTTTATTGAAGATGGTTTCCATGCTCGACAGACATGCGCAAATCACTCATTACCACGAATTTCCATCAAAAAACAAAATCGTA
This sequence comes from Pictodentalium vernedei, assembly GCA_031216915.1. NCBI lineage: Eukaryota > Metazoa > Mollusca > Scaphopoda > Dentaliida > Dentaliidae > Pictodentalium > Pictodentalium vernedei. The sequence goes on along the minus strand of CM062295.1, from coordinate 605,682,920 downwards.
ATTTTAAGAAATTTCAACAGGTATCATGATACCTTGCATTGAATATGGCAACTGTGCAATCTCTACCTAATAACAGTATACTGTATGAAGGCGATCTTTTTCATTATTTTATTTTAGACGGCGTTGTTTTTACATGCTTTTTCTGTCCGATGACGTCGACCGGAAATCGAAAGTATACTCATACGTAAACAAAAGCAAAGGCTTTGGAATTTTCCCCAATGCAGCTCTGTCGCCGTGTTTTGAAGAAATTTTATCCCCTAGCTTTGTTCTTGGATATGTAAAGCACATTTGGCCACAAATTGTTTTCGTGAAATACTATTAAATTATCAGTTCTGATGCGAATACGGCAGCAGACTTCCAGGAACCAGTGGTGCCTACAGTCGACTTTATGAGTTGATTACACATGTGTTTCGTGTTCTATACATCCCAACCTTCATTTTGATGTACATTTTGTGTATATTTAATTTGAAATGAAGGAATATCAGAGGTGAGAATTAACAAAATAAACAAAATTTCATTACTTATGTAGGCCCTTAACTGCTAAAGCCCTGAATAATCTGCATTTTCCACTTAGTAGTGGTATACGAAAACGTAGAACTGGGAGGTTTTGATTTTTGAGGTTCTGTTTAGTTCAGAAAAAAACTTGACATCGGTTCAGTTTTTCCCTCTGTTAAGGTGCTATAGTACCGGTATATAAAATGATGGAGTTTTGTTTATTTTAAAAATTCTCACTTCTGAGTGATATTCCTTAAATTCAAATTAATTATACACAAATTGTACATCAAAATGAAGATTCATGAGAACAACTTGCGGCCAAATGTGCTTTGCATATCCAAGATTAGAACAAAGTTAGGGTATCAAAATTCTTCAAAACACAGCGATAGAGGAGATTAGAGCTGCCTGGGGGTAAATTCCCAAACTTTCGCTTTTGTTACATATGAATTTACTTCTGATTTCCCATCGATGTCATTAGATGGAAAAGGTTCGATATACACCGCTGTCTAAAATTAAATGAATGCAAGTGAGTTCGGCCCATTGCAAGTTCGGCACAAGTGAGTTTGGCCCAAAATTGGTGAGTTCGGCCCAAAAAAGTGAGTTCGGCCCAAGTGAGTTCAGACCACCCATAAGTGAGTTCGGACCAACCATAAGTGAATTCGGACCAACCATAAGTGAATTCGGACCAACCATAAGTGAGTTCGGACCAACCTATGCCTCAGTCCAAACTTGAACTAAAAGTCTAATATAATTTGGGGGAGAGAAAAAAATAACTCGGAGGTTTTATTGATTATTTATTTTGTATCTAGCACATCGTAGTCATGAAAATACATGAAAAAACATCGATAACATATAACGAAACAAAACATGCTGCATATCTCTGTACTGCTTTCATTGAAATCTCTTTAATTTTCTTTCTGAAACCAGTTTGATTTCAACACCTGTCAGCTTACTTTCATCATGTAGCTTGGCAACAAGTCTGTAGAATGATAGTCCCTGTTGTCTTGGCTGATTAAGACGATTGTGCCAACCTTCAACATCGTTATTTGTCCTTACAGTTTGATTGAACACAGACCAATTTTCTGGTTTCCACAAATCACTAATAATCCATGTGTTCTTAACATACGACAGAAACTGAATAAGATTCTCTGTGCTGGCCTCAGAATACAATTGATCAAAAATAATAGTAACATGTTCATGAGGAATGAAGCACAAGGCCAACAATTTTCTGATATATTTATGAACAGAATTATTTTCCATATATTCCTTCGACAGACCTATTTCTTGCACTTTTCGCCAAAGTGTCTGCATCCAGTGGAATGCACACCCCATAATAGTAACATCTGGAAACAATGTTCTAACTGCTGACCACATTGCGGCCTCAAATTCGATAACTATTCCTTGTAATCTGATCTCATCATTTAATAATCTTCTCACATTTTTCAAAACTTTCTTGTAATCTTTCTTGCGCTTTCCAGACATCAAAACAAACATCAAACTTGTTTTGTGCACTCCCCAGATCTTATGAAGCCGTGAATGGAGAAAAGTTATGTAAATGGTTTACTGACAATCTGAAAAAGCAAACGAAACAACATTAGATAAAATGAAAGCGAAAAATCTTTTGAATTCACTTTTTAATTTACTTTCACTGTTTTTCATTGTTTATACAAAACAGGTGATTAATGACTGCATATAGCATGGATTTTATACATTTCTATGGTGTGTGTTGTTTTAGTGTAACTTTGATAAATCATATTCACTCGTGATATGTACTTGAGGACGTGCAACATCAATCAAGTACTACCATTCACAAACAATAATCATCATAGAGTGTGTTGTTTTTGTGAGACTTTGTTCTTTGAAGATCATCAACAGTGATCGTAAATCAATCGAATTAAAAAAAAAACAACTCAATTTATAATTTATTAAAGGAAGCGCCGAATTCACTTCAATAGACAATCCCAAATTAGTAATGCCTTATTGACAGTTTCATCTGGGCCGAACTCACTTTTAAAGGGGCCAAACTTGCAATGGGCCAAACTCACCTGATGCCAACTAAATAATGAGGAAGATCGCCTTAACCCTTTACCCAACGTAACAGCCAAAACCGGCCAGCGCTATTCTAAAAAATCGCCAATTAATTTTCAAAATATATTCATTTTTTGTCTCAAAAACATAGGTTATGACCCCTCGTTGGAACGAGCTCATCGAGCTCGTTCCAACGAGGGGTCATAACCTATGTTTTTGAGACAAAAAATGAAAATATTTAGTTATTCAAGAATTTTTTTTACAAGTGTCGTCTGCTTTTCATGTTAGGTAAAGGGTTAATGCAGTTTACTATTATTATATAGAGACTGCACAGTTGCCATATTCAGAGCAAGGTATCATGATACCTGCTGAAATTTCTTAAAATTACGATTTTGTTTTTCGATGGACATTTGTGGTATCAAGTGATTTGCACATGTCTGTCGAACATGGAAACCATCTTCAATAAAAATGCAGACAGTGTTGTCCTTTTCCAAAATGCTGTCCTATCGCTGCACTCGAAAGTGTTTTGAATGCCTAGCTTTGTTATTGAATATCTGAAGCACATTTAACTACGAGTTCTCGCGGAAATATTATTTTATTATCAGTTCTGGTACGAACCTTAAGATGCTATATAAGTAAGAGAAATTTATCATTCATGTTAAAATTTTAAAATCCGAAGGATACTGAGGGATACTGCTCAAGGTGTAGGGTAATATTAACAGGGATGGGAATGGGGTAAAAACAGTATGGGTCATGTGTTGTGACCAGACCTGTTAACCCCTGAAGGTTACTGTCAGTGAGATTTTGATGAGCTCTCAGTGAGATTTGGATGCTTGTCACTGAGATTTTTGCACACGGCCAATACAGCAATATTTTCCTTGTTATGCCTCCCACAGTCCCACCCGGGCACTCCCCCCCCCCAACCCAAATATGGTATTTGTCAGTAAAAGCATACAAATATGGATATCACTGATCTAAGCCCCCACCCTCACCCCCTCCTCCGACACACCCCACAAATTTTATAATTTTATGTGAGTGAATGCCCATCCCAGTGCTTCAAAACATGAAGGCTGAAACATCTTGGGCCAAAACGCCTCAGGACCAAAACGTTCAAGAACCAGCACAAGCATTCCTTCTTTGTTCATGCCATTTATTCATGTATTTATTTATTTATTTATTGATGTTTAAGGTCACATATTTATGCACAATGGCTAATCATGACCGTGACAGTTTTACAGGTGGAGGAAGCCGGAGTACCCGGAGAGAACCACCGAGCAACGACGAGCAGCTGCCAGCTCCCCAGCATCGTAACTCCGCACTGCAGCACAGGCAGGGTTAGATTGGTTGAAGACATGCATACCATCGACGTGCAATACGCCTTAGTACACGGCATCATCGTGCCCCCACACGGGTAATGGAGATGAAGTGTCTTGCCCAAGGACACAACGCGGTTGCCGCAGGTGGGATTCCAACTGAGGACCTCTCGGCTTGCAGCCTGCACCTCTACCTACTGAGCCACGGCGCTCCCCATTTATTCATGTAAATTCTTTGTTCAGTCTGTTCATTTTTAGTGAGAAAATATTCATTCTTATTATCTTTTGACAGGTTTTATTGTACAATAAAAATTACTCAATGCTAACAATACATATCGTTTTGTTTAAAAAAAAAACACCTGTTGTTGCCGGAACAATGAAGTTGTGTGTGATTGTGGTAATTTCGTTTTCGTTTTTTATTTAAAAAAATATTTGAACTGTGTTTTGTATTACTCACATTAGAGAAGGTGCCCTCAGTGTTCATAACTCCCATTGTGAAAAAAACCCAAAAAACAAAATAATCCTGTTGGTTCAAAATGAAGACAAAATACTCTGCTGGAGCCTGGACATGATTGCAACGAGTTTCGGAGTAGAGTAAAGCTTTACTACAACTGGCTGTAGACCCTGTAATTATCCTCGCGGCTGCAATCTGGATTTTTCCTAATTCAGCTTTAGTTGCTGTTCAATTGTCCCATATCGGCATATTAAATGCAAAATATATCTTCTCTACAATGCTGCAATCGAGTTTGAATTTCTGCTTTCTCAACAGATCTAATCGAGTCCAGGCTTTAGAAAATATATGGTCATTCCAGGTGCACATGGTATTTAATATGACTCCTAAGTGTTTGTGACTACTGACTTCGGTTATTTTTGAATTACTTACAAGCAGTGGTGGATGGGTGGTAGATTCACTTTTACGTGTTATAAGCATACTCTCTGTTTTGAGGGGGGTCGAACTCAACCAGTCATGCATTGGCCCAATGTTCAATTGTCGCCAAATCATGATTGATTAGGATCGAAGCTTGCTCTGGGTTCTCAACAAATAAGTACAGGGAAGTGTCATCTGCAAATGCGCGTATGTTGCTAAGTAAATTTTCAGTTATGTCGTTGATGTATATTAAGAAGAGTTGGGGGCAGAGTGTCGAACCTTGCAGAACGCCAGCATTGATGGGTCTCCATAATGAGGCATCAGACCCTATGACAACCCGTTCTGACCTATTCAAAAGGTAGGATTTAAAAAATAGGAGTAATTCACCTGAGATACCAATTTGCTTCAGCTTGTGAATAAGACCATCATGCCAAACTTTATCAAATGCCTTGCTGACATAACAGAAAACTACCCTGACCTCTTTTCCTTCGTCAAGTGTTTGATTGAATTCTTCATAGATATCCGTCCACTGAAGGACAGTTGAATCTCTACTTGTAAAACCTGATTGGAACTGACTAATAGAGATGGGCGGTATTGGAATTTTGAGTTCGGTATCGGTTTCGGTATTTTTGTGTGGGCATACCGCGGTATCGGTTCGGTATTCGGATTGTGACTTCAGATTCACTGATAGTACCAAAGGGGAATCCATGTCAGAAAAATACAGAATAAGTTGTTCTTGTATCATTCTATCACATTGCAACACATGCCATTGTTGATGGGCTCAATATTGTCATTCTTTTGTCAACACAGATCATATCTACAGTAATTTGGTGACTTGTTCTAAATACACCTTAACTTTTCAAGCTCCACTTAACCCTTTACCAAGGCAGACGATATCAAAATTTATTTTTTTAAATATCATTTTTTCAAATTTTTCCAAAAATTTCAACAAAACCATATCATGTGACCCCTCGTTGGAACGAGCTCGACGAGCTCGTTCCAACTAGGGTTCACATGATATGGTTTTGTTGAAATTTTTGGAAAAATAATATTTTTTCAACTACTGAATTTGCATATTACGCGGGTGGATGTGGGCGATTCGTTGGGTAAAGGGTTAAGGCGTATGTAATCATAGAATGTGTGTCCTGAAGATGTCATCTTTAGGTGGGCCTGATGACAGTAGTAAAATTATCTGGTCAGTGATTTCTAGCCAAGACTTGGCTAGAAATCACTGCTAAGCAACTGGACATGTGCAGGTCGTAGACTATTGATAATTTAGTACAACTGCCCTGGTCCTTAAGGCTTAACAAAATTGAAAAATAAAATCAGTCACTTCTTTCGTGAAAATGAACACTTCAACTGCTATCAGTCCTCATCAAGGCCTTATAAATAGCGAATGCACAGGGAAAATTGAAAATACCGTTGGTTTCGGTATTCAAAGATTGGGTCGGTTTGGTTTTTCGGTGTCCCCATGATATCGGTATCGGTTCGGTTTTTCGGTATATTGCCCATCTCTACTGACTAAGAATGTTATTGTGAGTTTAGTATTGCCACAAGTGTTTGAAAACACATTTTTCAAAAATTTTACCTACACAACTGAGCAATGATATTGGACGAAATATGAATTATTCAACAGTACATTAACCCTTTACCCAACACAGACAATATCAAAATTTATTATTTTAAATATCATTTTTTAAAATTTAAAAAAAAATGTCAACAAAACCATATCATGTGACCCCTCATTGGAACAAGCTCATCAAGCTCGTTCCAATGAGGGGTCACATGATATAGTTTTATTGAAATTTTTTTTAAAAATAATATTTTTTCAACTGCTGAATTTGCATATTACGCGGGTGGATGCAGCCGCTTCATTGGGTAAAGGGTTAAAAAGAATTGTAAGAGGTTCACATAGTGATGATTTGCCTTCCTTTAGGAGACACAGACTTATAAGATTGGGCCCAGATGCCTTGGAAGCCTTTATAGATTTTGTCATGTCTAGTATTCTCCACAATGGAGAGTAATACTGTCAAGAGTTTGTGAAGCTTGAGATTCGCGGTCAGGGAGAGACACTTTAGAATCATAAATGGTTGATATCAAAACAAAGTATTTTTTCAACACCTCAGCTTTATCAACATTGGTGGAAAAGACTTTATTTGAATGAATAAGCATATGAACTGCCGCTGTTTTGCTGCTACCAGTGAGCGTTTTCCACCCATGTGAAGCTGGTGTTTTGTTACTTCCTAAAACAGTTTGGACTTTGGATAAATATGGCGCTTTGGCTTTTCTTACTGCTGATACATCTTCATTGCGTTTACATTTGTATTTGGCACATGCATTCGGATGCTGAGTTCGTTTGGTGACGTGGTATAACCTTTTTCTCTATCTGATTAGTAATCTAATCTGCTGTGGAACCATTTTGGCTGCTCCAATCACACAGTGATGTTTTTGTTTGGAATATGTTCAGATGCCGTTTCGAGTATTTTGTGATTGAAATTTGAAATGATAGTATCAAGGCATGTTTCATCAAGATGGGAACTCCAGTCAACGTTTGAGAGAGCCTCATTTGAAGTTTCATAATCACCCTGGGTATACAGCCACACTTTCCTGGGGGATGTAGTTTCGAAAAGTTGATGTCCATGGATATTGGGCAGTGGTAACGTATCGTGTCTAGGACAGTTGGTTCTATTACATCACAAGCCTTCACATTCACTGAGTTACTCACAGTAAAGAGATCTATCAGAGAGGCTGACGTTTGAACGGTTTCAGTGAAAAATGTTAGCTCATTCACAAGCTGTCGCAAATTGACAACATTTCCTATTTTCACGAAACCATGTCTTGAAGGAAGAAGTTGGTTATCATAAAAGTCTCCAGTGACAATTGAATCGTCAATTGGCGTGTCTCTGGCCTTGCCTATGGAAGCTGATATGCTATGCCATGTTTCTGAGGGATGGTTTGGTGGGCCCCCAACAATAATGACTTACTATGTTTGGTATATATTTCGACCCATAAGCACTCTGTGTTAGCTATCTCCAGGTCTGGCCGATGTTGAAAAAAAATGTGGTCTTTAATATAAGCGGTAATCCCACACCTCTTGTGGGCATGTCTTGGTGCAATGGTTCATGGACACCGTGGATTGAAACATCGGAAGTGGGGTCGCTGTCCTGCAGCCATGTCTCTGTTAGTGCCAAGACATCATCAAAGGGCAGGTCACATTCAACGGCTTCTATTTTTGGTCTTAGACTCTGTATATTCAAGTGGAAAATTTTCAAATTGTGTGTGTTGATAGAACTTGGTCCAGGGTTGAGTTCAATGTCGCCCGACAGGAGTAAGATTTTATTTAGACAAGGAATCATTAAATTAATGATTACGACTGAGATTAATATTCCCAAAGAGGTTAGAAAGGACTGGACATGGGAGCTGCTGTGTCGGCGTTTGTGTCTAACAAGGGGCGCTGTTGTATTTAAGATACTTGTTGTGGTACATAACCAGTAAAACAAATTTACCATAGCTGTGAAGCTTTCTTGGATTTTGCTACCACTGAGTCGCAGGTGTAGAAAGAATAAAGCAACAATTGACTGATTTTTTGAAAGTTTGTGCTTTAAGCTGCGAACATAAATTAAGATATTGAAAATACCTGTCTGAGCACGGTATGATTCTGTGGCATACATTTATGTAATATAGTATGTTATTTGAATATAACAAAAACTACTAATTGCTCGGAGTGCGGTATTGGTCAAAAGTACATGGAAGCAAACAAAACTGTTTTGAAAGCAAAAGGTAGTCAAGCTCGCTGCTGGCTGCAAGAAAGATATTTGAGTGGAAAGTATTCAAAAGGAGACAGTTAAGCATACATAAGGAAGAAACATTGGATATGAAGTAGAGGAAAAAGTGAAAAATATTTACATGAAAACTGTAGAACATGTTTTGAAAAGAAGGGTAAAATCTGCATTCTCGAAGTACTCTTTATTTGGAGATGGGTAATCATTCTCACGTTGCAATTTATGGACTGTTGGATATCAGCATCCGAATACTGGCCTCAGCAATATTTGAATTATCACTGGAGTAGAGGAAGATGATCGATAATTAATATTCAATTTTCGATGCAATTCTTTAGCATCATAATCTTCTGAAAGTTTGGATACGCCATATTAGGTCCTGTGCTATGTAATCAGGTGAAGCACAAACACTCCACTCAAAATTCGACCAGGTCAAGACTCAAAAACCAACCCAAATCAGCTGGGCCGAGCGATCACAGACCCAATTGGGTTTCACTCTACTCAGCCAACTCGGGCCACTTCTCAACCAAACCCAATCTAGAGTGTCGAGGAGAGTTATAGGTTACATGACACGCAACACAGGTATCCACCACCTAAAGGACCCAGAGACCACATTTATCGTATTCTTATTACTTATGAGTATCCCCACCAACTCTCTCCACGAGTGCACAATCTCATGACACATTGATGTCTGGGTGCCTCAATGCTCAGTCTGGCCTTTATTATAACCACCCCCAAAAGACTTACACTGCATTCCATCAATGTAAGCTTGCCACCATGAGACGATAAAAAGTGCGAAGAAAAAACACAGTTCATATATATACATTATACTCAGTATGATACAGTATACTCTGCACTCTTGTTATGAAAGAGTCGAAAAGGGAAATATGACAAGAGGGTCTTATAAGAATAATTTTGAATATGTTAGGGGAACGGGGCAGGATGAGCTCTCCCCTATGGATGATTCAGTCTTGCAAGAGAGAGAATGAATATGGATTTAATTGTCACACGAGCGCCTACACACACACGCGACGGTTGTTCTTGCAATAGGAATAAAAGGGTGTCCCAGCTACGGGTGTTTGATGGGTCCTGTGCATGGTCGAAATCAAGGCTGTGGATGCTGCTTCAATATTCAGTGAAGCAATGGCCATTATTTCACTGAATATGGGACCAAAACTGTAGGAATTGGAAAGCAGTATTCACAGAAACTGTTCCGTAGTGTCTGTACAAACAAAAGTTGTCGAGTCCTCGACAATGTTCATTTGTATACATACTTAGGAATAATTTCTGCGATTACTCAGTACTCACGGAGATTGTAAATGAAGTCTTGAACGTCAAAGTCAACATTTTCAACACAGCTTCAAGGTGTAATCTATCCCATAGTAGAATCGGCAGATTTACAACTCACAACAGGGCCATAGCCAGGGATAATTTAGGGACACCTGTCCATATATGCCATAGACTAGGGCTGAAACGGTTGGCTCATTTCCATAAATGACTATTACTGCCTGCTCTAACCGGGTAATATCCGGTTATCCAAGGCCATTATTTCACCGAATATGGGGCCAAAACAATAGGGGTTGGTAAGCAGTATTCACAGAAACAATTCCGTAGTGTGTGCACAATCGAAGGTTGTCGAGTACTCAACAACGTTCGTTTGTATACATACTTCTGAATAATTTATTATACGATTACTCAATACTCACAGAGATTGTCGATCATTAACAAAGTCTTGAACATCAAAGTCCATTATTTCTCAATATCAATATTTTCAGCACACCTTCTAGATGTAATCTATCCCAAAGGAGAAGTGGCAGATTTACTACGTTTTAACATTGGAATGACGATCACTATCAATATTGCCAGTGGACAGTTTTCCTAATCGGTTGGATAGGTAACTGGTTTCAAGCTGGTTATCCGGTTAACCATTTCAGTACTACCACAGACCGAAGGCGGTAGGCGGTAGAGACAGAATATTTTTTGCTGAATATCAGCCGTTTTAGCAGAACACGGGATGGAGATTATACACGAATACAATGGGTTTGGGCACCTAAACTGGTATTCTGGTACCAAAAACGTCCTGGATATGGGCCATATCATATGGCCCTGCACAGAGTTGACAGCAAGCACAAATAGTTCCTGGAAGTCTGCTATTGTATTGTTCCAGTACTGTTAAAAAAATAATATTTCGGGAGAAATACTCATAAATTATATATCAACATTAAGGTTGTGTTGTATAGGGTGTTTATTATTTTACCCAATCTTGCATCACTTGAAAAAACTGAAAACAAGAAATGTTGTACTAATTTTAATTTTTGGACATATTTTTAGCTTAATTTGACAAAATCAAGATACGGTATTGCCATCATGCATGCGGAAGTCTGTGAATTTGTTCACATTTTCATTAGCACAGGCTGCATGTACACATTGTAGTTCTTGTCCAATCATTAAAAAGTTTCATATGAAGGTATGAGTTCCTGTCTAGATGAGAATGTCCCTGTGACGGTATGCGAGCCCAAAATCCGAAAACCTTTAGCACAATGTACAGGTTGTATTTATGAAGAGATTTCATTGTAACTTGGTTGAATGACTCTGTATAATGTCTAGATGATTGGTAAGCAGTATTCACAGAAACAATTGATGGATCCAGTGTAAGGTCAAAATCAAGGCTGTGGATGCTGGGTCCAGTGAAAGGTCAAAATCCAGGCTGTGGTCAACTGTGACAGGTACGCAAGCCTCAAACACCAGAACCTAGCACAGTCTACAAATCATATTTATGAAGGGATTTTATTGTAACTTGGTAGGTTGACTCCGTATGACTAGATGAGAATCTCCCTTTTTTGGTCGCAATCGGTCAACCGTGATGGCTGCACAAGCCAGAAACCCCAAAACCTTTAGCACAGTCTACAGTTTGTATTTATGAAGGGATTTTATTGTAACTTCATAGAATGACTCTATATAATGTCTATATGAAAACATCCCATTTTAGTCAGTTTTAATCAACAATGACGACCACATGGGCACATTAGATTCCTTTAGCACAGTCTACAGCTTGCATTTATGAAGGGATGTCATTGCAAACTTGTAGAATGACGCAGTACAATGTCTAGATAAAAGCGTCGTATTTTGGCCATGATCGGTCAAATGTGATGGCTGCACAGCCATGTGACCTAGATTTACTTAGAACAGTCTGCAGTTCAATATTTATGAAGTGATTTCATTGTAACTTGGAAGAATAACTCGGTATGATGTCTAAATGTCCTATTTTGGTCACGATCGGTAAGCCATTACCGCTGCCTGGTCATGTGACCAAGATTCCTTTAGCACTGTCTACAGGTTGTTAGCTTACCTGACTGAAAGTCAGGGTGAGCTATAGTGTCACTTTCAGTCCGTCGTCCATCATCCAGTGTCTGTCGTTTGTCATCCATTGTCTGTTGTCCATCATCCATGAACATGGCATTTGCATCTGCCCCATCTAAACCGCTGAACCAATTTCAGTTAAATTTGCGGAGATTGCTTGTTATTACATCATATTTTGTTTTTTAGCTTAACTTGACAAAGTCAAGATAAGCTATTGCCATCACGTGTGTGGAAGTCTGTGAGTCTGTTCACATTTTCCTTTAGCACAGGCTACACCCCGCAGTTCTTGTCTGATTGTCACGAAATTTCATTTGCAGGTTTGGGGTCATGTCGAGATGAGAACGTCCCCTTTTGGTCGCACAGTCTACAGGCCATATTTATTAAGGGATTTCAATGTAACTTGATAGGATGACTCGTTTTGGAAAAATTTCACTGTAACTTGGTAACTTTCGTTGATATACGTTAACTGTGAGGTCCACATACATTAACTGTGAGGTCATATTAACCCACCCCTCAGCTCTTTAGTACAGTGTACACCTCATATTATTTTTATCAAAAACATTGCATACAGGGAACAGAAATGAACATATTCCCAATTATCACAATTCTTGTCTTATTTCATAATCCTTTCATAAACATTGAACATTATCCTTTTCATCAAACACAACACACAAGTTAAGCTCCAGTGTCATTGACACTTTCATTTGTCAGATACGAGTGTGTTAAAATAAAGCCCATTGTTTCATATTTAGGCTCAATGCAGGCACCCAAATTTTTAACTTGGTGCAACATGGGGAATGATCTTTAAAAATATTCTTCTTCAGAACCACCTGTCAGAATCGTTTTATATTTGATACACAACATCTCTATGTGGGTCAGATTCAAGATTGTTCAAATCAAGACCCTTGGTTAATATTTGGGCATCATTTGGAAGCCTGAATTTTTACCTTAGTGCAATATGGGGGATAATGTTTAAAAATCTTTCTCTTCAGATCCACCAGTCAGAATGCTTTCATCTCAAGGGGAATGGGGGGGGGGGGGGGAGGGGGGGAGGTGGGGGGGGGGGCAGATTAAAGTGTTCAAGTTGTGTCCTGGTATTAATATTTGGGATCTCTGTTGGAGCCCAAAGTTTAACTTAGTGCAATATGAAGGGATTTCTTTAAAAATCTTCTTCAGATCCACCTGTCAGAATCCTTTCATATTTGTCATATACATGTACAACATCTCTAGGTGGATCAGATTCAAACTTGTTCAAATCGAGTTTCTGAGTTAATATTTGGGCTTCCTATAGGAGCCCAAATTTTAACTTAGTGCAATCAGAGGGAATTTCTTCTTCTTCAATCCTTTCATATTTGGTACACAACATCTCTGGGGATCAGATGAAAGTTCATTCAAATTGGGCCCCTGGGTTAATATTTGGGCTCTCTGTGGTAGTCCAAATTTTTATTTAGTGCAATATGAGGGAATTTCTTTAAAAATCTTATTCAGATTCAGCTGTCAGAATCCTTTCATATTTGATGTACATCATCTTTGGAGGGTCGGATTCAAGTTTGTTCAAATAGGGTGCCTGTGTTAATATTTGGGCTCCCTATGGTAGCTCAAATTTCAAGTTAGTGCAATAGTCCAATATGAGGAAATTTCTTTAAAAATCTTCTTCTTCAGATCCATCAGTCAGAATGCTTTCATGTTTGGTATACATCTCTAGGAAGGGTGGGTGGGGTCAGATTCAAGTTTGTTCAACTTGAGTGCCTGGGTTAATATTTGGGCTCCCTATGGGAATCCGAATTTTAACTTAGTGCAATATCACAATGCATTTTCTTTTAAAACCTTCAGGCTCACCAGTCAGAATCCTTTGATATTTGGTATACAACATCTCTAGAGAGGTCAGAATCAAGTTTGATCAATTCATGACCCTGGATTAATATTTGGGCTCCTTATGGTAGCTTGAATTTTATCTTAGTGCAATATTGGGAAATTTCTCTAAAAATCTTCTTCAGATCCACCAGTCAGAATGCTTTCATATTTGATATACAACATCTCTAGGGGGTCAGATTCGGATCTGTACAAATCAGGTTCCTAGGGTAATATCTGGGATCTCTGTTGGAGCCCCAAATTTAACTTAGTGCATTGTGAGGAATATTCTTTAAAAATCTTCTTCATCTGATCTACTGTGTTAACCCTTTGCAACTACGTTAAGGGATATTACATATGAAAACTCCCATGCATTGCAACTACGATACATAATATTATTTGCCTCGACTTTTAATGATTGTGTTTGACATCGCAGAAGCCTGATTCTATTTGACCTTAAAACGGCACAATAACCGTAGTTGGAAAGGGGTAAGATTTCGCATCTCTAAGGGAGCCCAAACTTTAACTTAGTGCAAAATGAGGAATAATTTTTAACAATTTTCTTCAGATCCTCCAGTCAGAAACTTTTGATATTTGGTATACAGTATCCTTAGGGAGGTCAGATCTAAGTTTGTTCAAATCAAACCCCTTTGTTAATATTTGGGATCCCTATCTTTAAAAATCTGCTTCTTGAGATACAGTCAGAACCTTTTGACATTTGGTATACATCATCCTTTGAGGGTTCAGTTTCAGTTTGTTCAAATAAAGTCCCTTGGTTGATAGTTGTGTTCCCTATGGTGCGGGAGAAGGTGGGGGAGGGGGGCAAATTTTAACATATTTCAAAATCAGTAATATTCCCAAAATCTTCTTCCATAACCACCAGTCAGAATTTTTTGATATTTGGTATACACCATCCTGAAAAAAATCATCTGGCATAGACAGCTGACTAATAAATAATTAAATAACTTCATTTTTCTTTTGTGTTAACTTGCCATTGATGGTAATTAAATCCTTCTTTAAACAACTTTGGTCAGGTGAGTGCCTCAGGCCCATGGGCCCTCTTATTTTTCAACCTACTCACAATTGAGTACAATTGGCTGTAACATAAGTGCAAGCCCTACTTCGGAACTAACTCAAGCTTTTAGAATCTTTTCCAAACGAGTTGGAAAAATACTAGAGTGCAAAAGCACGAAAAAGATAGAAAAAAAGGGTCAAGCGAGACCAGCGCTCGAAATTACAGGTACTCTCTCTGCACACCTCTTGCGTTTACCGAGCGCATGCGCAACAACCGTGACGTCAATTCCTTTTATTTCCGCCATTTGTACATGGTCGGAAATTTTTGTGACTCGTGCTACTTTGCTGTTTATTCTTCGTGAACAACTTATTCAATGTGTTTTCTACATTCTTAGTGTGCAAGTGGATTGTATCCTTTTGTCAAGCTATCAAAATTATGATTGATTAATGTTAATTTTTATCATTATTGCTTGTTTCTTCACACTTAATCTTGTTTTTCCCCCACATGTGAACACGAACTTCGTGCTGTTTTCCGTCGGCGGGAAGCTTGATTACTTTAATATAATGCCAAAGACTATTCCTTGTACCTCTTGCTTGCAAGTGAAGCATGTGGACGACTCTCATTCCACATGTGTCACTTGCAACAATTGCACTCAGGCCCAATCATGTGGTATTTGTGGGGTTTGGTCCTCAAAATTCTGGGCTTCTGTTAACAAGGTGGTTCTGTCCAGAGCTAGAACCCCTCGTTCTCGGGGTAAGGGTAGCTGTGCCGTAGCAGACGTGCACGTGGTGACTCTGTCACACAGGATTCTGATCTGTCTTCTGTGGCAAGTTC
The DNA here is from genome assembly GCA_031216915.1 of Pictodentalium vernedei. NCBI lineage: Eukaryota > Metazoa > Mollusca > Scaphopoda > Dentaliida > Dentaliidae > Pictodentalium > Pictodentalium vernedei. The sequence continues at coordinate 605,667,377 of CM062295.1, read as the reverse complement.
CTCTGCAACTGTTGACGGTGCTAGTTCAGTGATACCTGACGAGGAGACCGTGGTCTCTTTGTCTTCTGCTGTCACTCTTGAGGCGTCTGTGTTCGTAGAGAGCTTCTCCGAGGTCAGCTCGGTGACCCTCTCCGATCTGCCTCCTACACTGTCAACTGTTGCTGAGGAAGTTGTTACTCCAGATCCTATTCTGTCTGATGGTGGCTCTTCCATCTCCTCTGGGGATGGTCCAGTCTCGGGGGACCAAGGCTGTATCTGCTGGTGTGTCTGTGTGCTCTCAGCCTCCCCTAGCCTCGCGGCGGGGCTGTGCGGGTTTGCTGTCTGCTCCGTCTAATCTGGCTAGGTTTGCTCCTAGTCGGTTGAGCCGGTCGGTCGCTTCGGCAGCGATTCCTCGTCCCTCGAGTGAATCGTTTATTGTTCCTCCTTCCCCTGCTAGTGTGCCGCCTAGCGGGATGGTGTTGGGACGTTGGCATCCAGGGCCTGCTGTTCGGCAGCGGTCAGTGACTGCCCCTGTTAGCAGTCACTCTCGGAACCTTCCTCCGGTGATTCCTCACTGTGTTCCGAGTCTGGGTGTCGATTGATGCTTGCCGTCAGTCTCAGAGGATGGGCAGTTGGGGCCGTCTGCCGCACAGAGGCGAATGACAGGTTCCTGTCATTCATGGGACAATCCTCCGGTGTCTTCTCACCGTGTCCTAGGTCCAGCTACCGATCGACGTGCGCCGTCGGTCTCTTTAGAGGATTTGCAGGCAGGACCTTCTGTTTCGCAAGAGGTCAGTGATGGCCCCTGGGCGTCACAATCGGGACTATCCTCTGGTGTCTTCTCACCGTATCCCTATTCTGTCTGCCGATCGATGTTCGACGTCGGTCTATTCTGAGGATTTGGGTTCTTCTACCAGAAGGGTCCATTGGGAGGATACTCCGTCGGGCGATGCTGCTGCGACGGATTCTCAGGGTGACCTGCGTCAGGCCGTTTTGGCGCTCACCCAGTTGCTTTCTAGCAACCCTCAAGTTGGCCTCCCTGTGCCTCCTGAGGCACAGCCTCCTTTGGTCGGTCGCCGAGATGTCTCGCCTGGCCCCTTGGATACTGCACAGTATTCACAGGAGGTTTCTGCTGGTCAGCCCGAGTTGGGCTACGTCTCCTCTGCTACGGAGGATGACGAGTATCTTGAAGGTGATGGGCCCGCCTCGTCAGTCTTGGGGCAGGCTTTGGATTTTGTCTTTGGCTTATTGCCGGACGTTCAACCTTCCGACCAGCCTTCTGTGACCATCCGGCCGCGGTCCACTGTGGAGCGCTGTAACCCTGTTGAGCCTTCTAGCTCCGGGGCTTTGCGTCCTCTGCAATCGGCTCAGATTGTTTAGTCCTTCCAGGGCTTAGATGCCAAAATGCATTCTAAGGCCCTCAAGGGTTCCTTCTTTTCTAGAGCTGATGCCTTTCTGCCTCCATCGCGGTTTTGTGTTTACGACTTCCGTCTCTCCACCAGTCTTCCAAGGAATGACTACTGTGGATGAGGATTCTTCTTCCCTCGGGTTGACTAAGCCTAAGTCGGCAGTTCTCCCGATGTCGGTAGTTGAGTCTATGGTGGGCCTGTCCCGAGAGATGCTGGGTATGTTATCTCTCGCGGACCATGTCGTCGCTGCTCTGGCTGAATATTTTCCACCAGGGGAGTTTAATGATGCTCAGGCGCCTTTTCGCATTTTGTCACAGGCTCTTATAAACTTGACACACGCTCACGCCTGTAACACGGCTAATTTGGAGCTGGCATGCCGGGATGCGGTGTTGGATTCTTTACCATCCCTTCCTTCTGAGCAACGTGCTGTTCTGAGGTCTGCCTCTTTGGTGGGCCCTCAGTTGTTCCATAGTTCCGTGGAAGCTGTTTGTGGCGAAGTTCTTCGTCATTCGAAGGACCAGCTTTTGCTGCGACAGCTTGACCAACCTGCTGCTGTGGATGGGGGTCATTCCAGGCCCGCCAAGCGTGCTGCTGCGTCTGCCTCGTCGGCGACGTCAGCTACGCCTTCGGCTCCGTCTGCTCCTTCTGCACATAAGAAGCGCCGACGTGGCCAGGCTCGCTGGCAGCCTCAGGCAGGAAAGTCTCAGGACTCTGTCACTTCCCGAGATGGTTTCTCCTCTCGGGGGCTTCGTCGAGGCCGCAAGTGAAGGTTCTCACCTCGATTTGCCTCCAGTCGGTGGAAGGCTGTCGCTGTTTTACGACCGTTGGACAGAGATAACGTCGGACTCTTGGGTCCTCGACGTCATTCAATCTGGTCTGCGACTGTCCTTCCATCGGCACCCAGTTTATCTCAGGTGCCCCTTCCGACTCAGGTCCCTTCCGATTCTCTGCGTCGGGACCTTCTGGTGCAGGAGATCGACAATCTCCTCTCCAAAGGGGCGATCAAGGTGGTCAGGAACACCCTTTCACCAGGGTTTTACTCGAGACTTTTCTTGGTGCTGAAGAAAAATGGCAATATCGTCCTGTTATCGACCTGAGTATCCTGAACGAGTACATAATAGCTCCTTGTTTCAGTATGGAGACTTTCCGGTCGGTTCGACGTTCAGTTCATCAGGGCGATTTTGCGGCCAGTATCGACCTGAAGGATGCCTACTTCCATGTACCCATTCATCTGGCGTCACGGAAATACCTTCGGTTCTCGTTTCGGGATCGAGTTTATCAAATCAGAGCTCTCCTGTTCGGTTTGAACCTGGCTCCTTGGGCCTTCACCCGACTGATGTCACATGTGCTTGCTTTCCACCGCACTCAGTCGGCAGTGACTTTGTCAGCCTACCTAGACGACATCCTCCAACGGCACCACAATGCTGCTGTTCTGGAGTTCGATGTCCGACAGTTTCTTTGCCTGCTAGCATCGCTGGGTTTCAGAGTCAATCGCGAGAAGTCGGGTCTTTTTCCTTCTCAGCGATTCCGTCATTTGGGGATGGATTTCGACACTCTTCATAATGTAGTGTCAGTCCCCCAGACTCGGGCAACGATTCTTTCCGCCTTGACTCGGAACCTGCTTCAATCTTCCTCGGTCTCGGCCAGGACTTTCCTTCGGATGCTGGGCCTTTGCGGTTCGGTGACAGATCTCATTCCGCTCGGTCGCTTGTTTGTCCGACCTCTCCAACACTTCCTGTTGGATCATTGGCGTCCGAATGTAGATCCGCCGGGCCTGGAACACACTATTCCTTGGTCTCTGCTTTGTCAGCTCCGCCCTTGGGCCGATATTCCCTGGCTGACACAGAGTGTTCCGTTGGATCTTCCTTTGGCCGATCGCATCCTTACTGCGGATGCCAGCGATCGGGGCTGGGGTGCGACGTTGGATCCTCTCGGTCTGTCTACTCACGGCGAGTGGGACAGTGAGCAGGTGGGCCTTCATATCAACCAGAAGGAGCTCCTTGCTCTTCTGTTGAGTTTTCGGCTTTGGATCCCTCATCTATCGGACCATATTGTCCTACTTCTTTCGGACAATTCTACAGTAGTGGCCTACATACGGAATCAAAGAGGCACACATTCGATTCCCATGTATCGGCTGTCTCGGGATCTTCTTCTGTTGGCGCGGGATATGAACGCTCGGGTGTCCATTCGACACATTCCCGGGCGTCTCAGTGTCCTAGCAGACTCCCTGTCCCGACGTGACAGTGTCCTTCCAACCGAATGGATGCTACATCGGTCGGTGTTTCAGGCGATTTGCGAGCAGTGGGGCCATCCTCAGGTCGACCTTTTCGCTACTCGCTGGAATAATCAGGTAGAGACCTTTGTCTCCCCTTGTCCAGATCCTCTGGCATTTGCAGTAGACGCTCTGTATCTGGACTGGACAGGTTGGATCGGCTATGCCTTTCCTCCTGCACCGATTCTTCCTCAAGTATTAGCGAAGATTCGTGCTTGCAGTTGCAGGATCATTCTGATCGCACCCCTGTCTCCACAGAGGGTGTGGATCAATCTGCTGCGGCATCTATTGGCCGATCGACCGATTCGTCTACCTCTACGTCGCGATCTTCTTTCACAGGGTCATCCCAGGAAGTATCACAACAACCCGGCGAGCCTGTCCCTTCACGCCTGTCTTTTATCAGGTCCAGTCTCCGACGTAGAGGTTATTCGAGACGATCAGTGGAGTGCATTTCTGCATCGCGGCGAGATTCCACTGGCATGACTTATTCTGCCAAGTGGAAGGTTTTCTGCCGCTGGTGTGCAGATCACAATGTGAATTACCGTGATCCGTCAATCGCTCAAATTGCAGATTTTTTGGTATATCTTTTTGACTCCAAGGGCCTCCAGCCTATTACGATTAAGGGCTATCGGTCTATGCTGTCTGATACTTTCTCTTATGTGGGAAAGCGGTGCATCGGTCGTAATCTTTTACTCTCCAAACTCATTCGGCACTTTCCTTTGAAGAGGCCTCGAGTTTTGCGTCTTACACCCAAGAGGAACTTGGCATGGGTGTTGGACTGTTTGGAGGGGGTGCCATTCGAGCCTTTATCCGAGACCGACATGTGTTTTCTCACCTATAAGGCAGCTTTTCTTCTAGCGTTTGCTTCTGCTCGTCGAGTCAGTGAGCTTCATGTGCTATCTGTTGATTCTGCCTTCTTCCGAAATGATGCTAACAGTGTCACCTTCACTACTAATTGCTCTTTTCTGGCTAAGAATCAGCTTCCTGAATCGGTACCTCCTCCCATTTGCATTCAGGCTCTCCCTGCTGTTGATGGCCGGAGGCCTCTTCTTTGTCCTGTTCGTGCGTTCAAGACTTATATTACTCGCACTCAGTTCATTAGGAGGGGTCGGAAGAGATTCTTTCTGTCTCTCATTCCTAAGAGGCAGTCTATCTCTTCCCATTCTATTTCCAGGTGGATCTGTCTTGCAATCAAGCTGGCTTATTCTCGCTTGTCTGCATCAGATCTTGTTTCGAACCGGCTTAATGCTCATGAGGTTCGTGCCTTTTCTACATCCTGGGCATTCTCCAATTCTGTTTCGCTCTGGAATGTTATGAATGCGGCTTACTGGAGGAATGCTTCTTCCTTCTCCTCCTTTTATCTCCGCCACCTTCAGCAGAAATCTGAGGACGTTTATTCTTTAGGCCCTCTTGTTGCTGCTCAGGCTGTTGTGCACCCTCGTTATACCACCCACTTGAAAAGTGAGCGGTATATAGCATTCATGGTGTCTGTACTTCCGTACTTACGTACTTCCGTACTTCCGTACTTCCGTACGTCCGTACGTCCGTGAAGCTTTTGGGGGTACACATCTGCTATATGAAACTTACAGGCATTCTTTTCTATACATTATAGATGTGCACCTCCTATTTTGCTTTCAGGTATTTTTATTTTTTACTCTTTCCCAAAGGGCGAAATGAACTTAGCCAAATTGTTGTGATGCTTTAGGGGGGTACACTCCTGCTATCCGCTACTCCTCTTATACCAGTGGGCGAATTTCATTGAAACTCTCAGACATTCTTTTATATACATTATAGATGTGCACCTTCTATTCTGCTTTCAGGTATTTTTATTTTTTCATCTTGCATGCTCTTTGTAATATTTACCCTTTCTCATATTGAAAATTGCTCTCATGTTTTCGGAGAACATACAGATGTGCTGTGTATATTAAATACTTTTTTACTGTTGTGAAATGTTTCTTGGTTGGAGTGGGTGGTATCTTTAGTGAGCAGTGCTCACAGTAATTCTAGTTAAAATTGTTTTTATCGAGGTTGTGCTTCGCTCAGCCTTGTTATTTTCAGGTGCCTTCGCTCTATCTTCATTACAGGTTTTGTTATTGTTCTCTACCATCCTTGCTTTTCTCTCTACTACTCTTGTTGGTATTAGTTATGTGATTCACCTCCTCCTGTTGTTTATTCAGCCAAATGTAACATACCTACCACAATTGTTTACCGGAGGCCCACCCTCCTTGGGAATATCTTTGATATCGATGCCTCCCCGCTAAATCACAAACTTCTCTTTGGCGGAAATACGGAATTGACGTCATGGTTGTTGCGCATGCGCTCGGTAAACGCAAGAGGTGTGCAGAGAGAGTACCTGTAATTTTGAGCGCTAGTCTCACTCGACCCTTTTTTTCGATCTTTTTCGTGCTTTTGCACTCTAGTACTTTTCCAACTCGTTTGGAAAAGATTCTAAAAGTTTGAGTTAGTTCCGAAGTAGGGCTTGCACTTATGTTACAGCCAATTGTAATCAATTGTGGTAGGTATGTTAAGAAACAAAATTTACTAAAAAATTTTAATTTTTATGAATGTATTTCTTCGTAACTTGGTAGGATAGCTTGGTTTGATATCTAGATGAGACTCTCCTATTTTGGTTATGGTTGGTCAACCGTGACTGACGTACCATCACATGACCTAGATTACTTTAGCAAAGTCTACGAGTGATATTTATGAAGGGATTTCAATATAACTTGGTAGGATGATTCATTTTTTAAATGATTTTAGAGTAACTTGGTAACTTTGGTTGACATACATTAAAAGTGAGGGCCACATTAACACTTTCGTGCCTCATCGACGCGTGGCGCACCCGCAGTAAACTGACACTACAAACCCATTGGCATGCTGCGTGCCAATGGCATAGTAATGCATCTACTCTTACCTCAGTCTATTTGTGCCATCTCTATTAGTCCACAGTAGTAATTTCCATGCCTGAATGAATTTAGAGTTATTTCCCTTTAGATGCTTGGCTACAGTTTTGGCACCAATTCCACCAGAATCATAGTGATTCCATAGATGAATATGACTCTAATGATAGCAACATGGAACAGGATTCTGCGGTACAGTCTGGTTCAAATCAAGCTGACACACATGACACTACTATGAGTGCTGGATGTTCAGATGATGTTGCGAGTAATAATCCAGATGATGGAGAAAGTCCATTAGCATCTGGAATAGGACTGGCCAGTTGGAAGGGACATGCCAGAAAAAGAAGTGCTGGTCAGGGACGTGGCAGAATATGAGGGAGTTGGCGTGGTCGTGGAATTGGTCCAATTTTTCAGTGGGAAAATGCACAGATTTTGTTCCACTATATATCCTATGTTCTGAAGCTGGGAAGATAAATCTTGACTTACCTGACAATCCAAATGAATGGGACTTTTTTACACCTTTGTCTAATGGACAAGATGATCCTGAAATTTTCCCAATATTCCAAGTCTGGGGGCTGGTTTGGCTGAGTCGTGAAAGGGTTAACCAAGGCCTCATTTCTTTAGTACAGTCTACACCTCAAATTATTCTTGTTGAAAACAAAGCATATAGGGAACAGAAAGTAACATTATTCTCATTTGTCACAATTCTTGTCTTATTTCATAATCCTTTCATAAGAAGTTAAGCTACAGTTTCATTGACACTTTCATTCAAATACATACATATGCAAATTTTATTTCTTTGACTTAGTTTTAAAATATTAATGAATGTTTTCACATGCTGAAGGTACCCAGGGACAGTTTGGGACAAACCCCTTTCGACCCTGCTTTTTAAAATACTCTCCTAAGAAAGAATCTGCACTTGGGGATGCGACTTGCACCCCATAAGTGGATGAATGTAGGTCTTTTATTGTTTGTATGTGTACTGCCCATAGTGGACTGGTGACTTGGCTGGTATTGCTTTCTTCTTTTGTTCCCTCCATTTCTTCTCTAGTGGTGAAGGTGGAGATTCTTTGACCTTTGGTGATGGAGGCTGTGGTTTCTTCGTGTTTTGAGCTAGTGTTGTTGCCCAAATGACGTTGGATTGTAGTGCGGTCGTTGCATTTTTGAGTTCCGTCAGTTGGTTTCCTGTGTCATTCATTTACTCATTTCAGAGAGTGGCTTCTCTCCTGGCTTCTTCCATGAGCTCTACCATTTGTTTTAGCTCTTCAGCGGGGGAGCTGTGTGTTGACTCTTCATTTCCCACTATCTATTGTTCCAGTTCATGGGCAATCTTGCTTATTTCTTCATCATCTTCCTGTTTAGCATACATGTAGGGGTCCAGGCTGGTGATGGAACTGGATAGAGAGATGCTTGATGTATGGGTGGTGTCTGTTGGTGGTTTTTCCGATGGGCTAGAGGCATGGATTTCCATCTCCTCTTCCTTCTCTTTGCGGGATTCTTCTGTCTTCTTTTCTTCCAATCCTCTGAGTGCTTGGCATCCCGGCGCATTGAGAACTGGCTTTTCTTCTTCTTGCACTCGGTCTTCTCAGCATTCTCTGGGTGTGGACCAGAGCCTGACTGGGCAAAGGTACTACTACTCCCCAAAGAGGCCGGTGGTCTGGCTGCTGGCTTCTTCGATCTCTTTGTTGGAGCCATTCCAGGTGGTATTAGAAAGTCCAAGAACACCTGGCAGATACAGTTAAAACTAGAAGTCCTGTCATGAAATGCGCACAAATAGCATGTCGATCTGCACGTTAATCTATGCATTATGACCATAGTAAGGCTACCAAGTTCTGTACATATCACTTGTGCCCAAGCAATGTTTCAGCCAATGGACCTCCGGGTAACCCAGAGGTCCATTGGCAGAAACATTGCCTGCGTTTGTTATGAGTAACGATGAGAACCGGTCATGCTTTGGATGCCATTCGATATGGCAATTGCGCACAATTAAGCCAAGATAAGCTCACTGTTCGTGACAGGACTTCTAGTTTTAACTGTATCACCAGAAACATGGATGGTCCAGCTTCTGGTGTTACCCACATTCAGACATGTTAATATGTCCAATACCTTCTGTGGAAAGGTCATTTTTGCTGTAGTTAGTGGTTCTCACAGAGAATCCAATAGAGCATCCGAACTGATCGACAGTCAAACTATTTTTTAAAATGATTGTAAATGAAATGGTTTTAGCGCACCGAAAGCACGCAGGGACAGTGTGGGGCAAGCCCCTTTCGGCCCTCTTCAGCTGTGTGGTAAAGTCATGTCTGGCAGTGTCAAAGGAGGAGGATTTGTGGCTTTTAGCATCGCTTGTGCTTCTTCTTGTGCTTTTTTTGTGGGTGGAGGCTGAGGTGAGTTGGCTGCTGTTTCCTTTTCAACTTTTCCTCTATACCATTTGTGAAAGAAAGGGTGGCGGATCTTGAATGCCTCTAGTCGGTTGTAATTCATTGCTCTGAAGTGGTGTTTGGTTTCTTCATCGTCTCCTTTTTCTCTGGTTTTGTTGAATTCTAAGAAGTCATCGAGTGTCCCCTCCAAGTTTAGTTTTAGTTTTCTGAAATTTTTTATGACCATCCTATCTATCTTGTTGATAAAGTCCCCAAGTGTTTCTAACTGTGGTTGTGGTGATTTGGTTGCTGCTTCTTCCTGGGCCTGACTTCCGGGTACCGAAAAGAGAGGTGAGTCAGGGTCAGAAAACGGCGAGAGGCCAGCTTCCATTTCTTCCTCAGTCTCCACAGGACTGTCCTCATTCATTGATACCGACTGGGGAGCCAGCAACTGATTGGGTTTGTCTGTGGGAGTGGGATGGGAAGTGGCGGCCGTCTCTGGCTCTATCCTTACCTCACTCTTCTTCTTCGTCTCCAAGAAAGCCTCCAGGCATCAGGCATCCCTCCATCTGGAGGATGGACTCTTTTTCTTCTCGTTCTTTCCAGGGCCTCCAGACTTCTTCGGATGAGGACCAGTGTGAGAGGGGTTCCTCTTCACAAGGTACTACCTCTCCCTAGAGAAGGCGACGTGATCATCTCTGTCTTCTCTGTCTCGAATTCAAGTGTCAGCTGGACATTCCTGCCTACCATCTGGATAATCCAGTTGATAGGACAAGAAATGTCCAGAGCAGTCAAGTCTTTCCTGAGCTGTTTTGGTATTTCCAAGTTTTCCATAATCAGTAGCTGGTTTTCACACATCTTCACACTCTGAAGTCAAGAGTGGTAATGATGTAACGTCAAGAGTGGTAATGATGTAACCTTTTTTAAAATACATTCCCTTTCAACTTTAAATATACCCTATACATAAACAGAGGGCAGGCTTAATTCAAGAGTGGGTGTTAAAATGGCTTAGTTATTTGCATTTCACTTTGGACTTTGAGGTGAGAAAAAGGTTGTTTGCACTTCTTTATGCCTTCTCAAAACATTGGTTAGCATGTAACAGAGTAACAGCTTTGTATTCCACTTGTTAATCACTAAACTGCAGACAGTAGCTCCGACACTGTCATATATATTTTTCACACCTTGTAATTGCAAAAAAAAACATGTTCATTCACCAGTTGCCACTGCTTTTCTTTGATCTTGTTGATGTACATAGTTGTTTTAACTCCATTAATAAGATAATAAAGATGAATTGATTTAAAAGTAACTAGCTTCTGTTATCATCATTTTTTTTTATTCTCTCAACTGTCGATCTGTTCGGACGCTCAACTGGATTCTCTGTGAGCATCACTAATCACATCAAAATGAAACTACCACAGAAGCTATCTGACATGCTAACATGTCTGAATGTGGGTAACACCAGAAACTGGACTATCCATGGTCCTGGTGGTACCTGTCAGGTGATATTGGACTTTCCAATATCACCTGGAATGGCTCCAACAAGGAGACAAAAGAAGCCAGCAGCCAGACCATCTGCCTCTCTGGGGAGTTGGAGTACCGTAGCTCAATCGGGCTCTGGTCCACACCCAGAGGATCCTAAAAAGGACAAGTGCAAGAGAAAGAAGAAAAGTCCATCCACTAAGCGCCGGGACACCAAATGCCTAGAGAAGAAAGTCTGAAGCAAACCGTAAACAGAAGGAAGAGGATATGGAAACCAACTCCCCCATCCAGACGGAAAAAGCAGCTCCAGACACCACCCAGTCAACAAATGCTTTCACCTCCAGTTCCATCTAAAGCTTGGACCCCCACGCTGAGGCGAAGACGACGAAGAAATAAGCAAACTTGCCCACGAACTGGAAAACCAGATCATGGGCACTGAAGAAGAAGAGCCAGTACCATCAAAAGAGTACTTGGCTAAGCAGATGGCAGAGCTCAGAAAGGAAACAGATAGACTACATGCCAACGTCGCTTTTGCATACGCACTTGCACAAAACAGGATGACACTGCAACCTCCATCGCAAATGATCAAGGAATCGCCTCCTCCACCACCACCTCCAAAGAAGAAATGGAGGAAAGACAGGTAATAGGAAGGAAGACCAACCGGGCATCCACCAGTCCACTATGGACAGTAGGCATACGAGAAATAAAAAAAAAACACCGACATCCATCCACTTATGGGATGCACGTCGCATCCCCAAGTGCAGAATCTTTCTTTCTTCTCTGCCCCTTGCAAATTTAATTAAACATGCTTCTCAACAATAATAACGAACACAGATAGATTGTTTATTACCACAGAGACTGAAGTAGTTCCAGTGTAACTATTGATAGTCAATGAGGTGTAAAGTCTTTTTATAGACAAATTGTGCATTAACCAAATTAGAGAACTGAACACAGGTTTTTGATGCAGTGTACATGAAATGTAATATATTTCAGAAGACCAACTCATGGCCAAGTGTGCTTCAGAAGTTCAGATATCCAAGAAAAAAGCTAAGCATTCAAAACACTTTATGCTGCAGCGAGAGGACTGTATTTGGGGAAAAACCAGCACTGTCTGCATTTTTAGCTCAACTTTGACATAGTCAAATTTGAGGTTATGCCATGGTCCGTCTGTCCATCTGTCCATCTGTCCAGCTTCGACAATTCAATACGGCTCGGGCTAGAGGCCGTATTTATGAACCAATCTTTACAAAACTTCTTGGGTACTTTTATTATCACCGTGGGACGAGGACAAGTGTTTTTGGGTGCGGTCCAAAATTCAAGATGGCCACCAGCAGCCATTTTGTTCCAAAATTAGTGCAATCAGTTTTTTGTACAGAACATCTGTATGAAAGTTCTGATTTGAATAAATTTTTGTATGAATGTTTAGTAACATGGAATACATCACATCACATATAATACAGGTTTTTTTCTTGTGCTGAAATTATGCAAATTAGATGAACTTTGATTTATTCAGTGCTACTTATACCCATCAAGTGTTTTTGGGTGCGGGCCAAACTTCAAGATGGCCTTTGGTGGCCATTTTGTACAAAAATTAGGTACTATCATTTTTTTGTACAGAACTTCTGTACAGCTTGGGCTAGAGGCCGTATTTATGAACTGATCATTACAAAACTTTTTGGGTACCTTTGTTATCACCGTGGGGTGGGAACGAGTGTTTTTCGTTGGAGTCCGAAATTCAAGGTGGCCACCGGTAGCAATTTTGTACAGAAATGAGTGCAATCAGTTTTTTGTACAGAACTTTTGTATGAAAGTTCTGATTTGAATAAATTTTTGTATGAATGTTTAGTAACATAGAATACATTACATATAATACAGGTTTTTTAGTCCCCTACCGGCATCGGAGGGGACTATAGGTTTGCACTCCGTCCATCCGTCAGTCTGTCAGTCACACTTTAGTTTTCCGGAGTTTTTTTTGGAAACGCTTCAACAGAATGATTTCATTTTTGGTAAACTACTATAGAACGATGACTTACAGATCAAGTTTGAGTTTCATGCTGATTGCATTATTCTTGTGTGAGTTACGGCCCTTGGAAATATGGGAAAAAGCCCCAAAATATCAGTTTTCTGGAGTTTTTTTTGGAAACGCTTCAACGGAATGATTTCATTTTTGGTAAACTACTATAGAACGATGACTTACAGATCAAGTTTGAGTTTGATGCTGATTGCGTTATTCTTGTGTGAGTTATGGCCCTTGGAAATATGGAAAAGCGCCAAAATTTCAGTTTTCGAGACTTTTTTTGGAAACGCTTCAACGGAATGATTTCAGTTTTGTTAACCTACTATAGAAGGATGACTTACAGATCAGGTTTGAGTTTCATGCTGGTTGCCTTATTCTTGTGTGAGTTATTGCCCTTGGAAATATGGAAAAGCGCCAAAATATCAGTTTTCGGGACTTTTTCTGGAAACGCTTCAACGGAATGATTTCATTTTTGGTAACCTACTATAGAACGATGACTTACAGATCAAGTTTCATTTACACTCTGTCCATCCATCCATCCGTCAGTCTGTCAGTCAGTCTGTCGGTCGTACTTTAGTTTTCCAGACTTTTTTTTGGAAACGCTTCAACAGAATGATTTCATTTTTGGTAACCTACTATAGAACGATGACTTACAGATCAAGTTTCATTTGTACTCGGTCCATCCATCAGTCTGTCAGTCAGTCTGTCAGTCATACTTTAGTTTTCCGGACTTTTTTTGGAAATGCTTCAACCGAATGATTTCATTCTTGGTAACCTACTATAGAACGATGACTTACAGATCAAGTTTGAGTTTTATGCTGATTGCATTATTCTTGTGTGAGTTATGGCCCTTGGAAATATGGAAAAGCACCAAAATATCAGTTTTCTGGACTTTTTTTGGAAATGCTTCAACGGAATTCATGCTGATCACATCCAGGTTATAACATCTGCATTTGTATAATTATTAATGCTCATTAGTCCGGTAGGGGACATTGTATTGCTTCAGCGATACGAGTGCTCTTGTTTCTGTAGAAATTATGCAAATTAGACGAACTTTGATTTATTCAGCACTACTTATACACAGTAAGGGCACATGTCAATACGTCTCGGGCTAGAGGCTGTATTTATGAACCGATCTTCACAAAACTTCTTGGGTACCTTTGTTATCACCTTGGGACGAGAACAAGTGTTTTCGGTGCAGTCTGAAATTCAAGATGGCTGCCAGCGACCATTTTATACCAAAATTAGGTGCAATCAGTTTTTTGTACAGAACTTCTAGGACTACATTTGTTATCATCGTGGGATGGTAATAAGTGGTTTGGGGCTCAGATGTGTTAATATTTGGTGTTGTTTGGGGAGAGTAAACATTATTAGCACAACCCAGTTTTCTGTTTCGAATGAGAAAAATAAAACCTCCTCACCTGTTGGAACCCTATGAGCTAAAGATAAAAAATTCAAATACCTATATTTTAAGAAGGACTGGACAATATTTATTAATTAGTGGGAATCAAGTGTAGAATGGTTTGAATCAAACAGGCCAAAACAATTGCTAACATTTGGCTTATGATGCACCATACAAGGATCCCCATTGTAACATTAACCCCATGGGGATTTCATTTCTAGTTTAGCATCCAACTGTCACCCACCTTTACAATACTTTACCTGCACATTTGTTACAGGCAATGATCAGTGTTTATGTACAGACCTTTACAATACTTCACATGTACCTTTGTTATCAGGTCATTACCTAGATGTGTGCCATTGCTCTGCCACATACTATACATGCACATGTCTTACACAAGCTGAGCTACAGTGTCATTGACACTTTCATTATTGAAGAAATCATGCAGGACCACAAACTTTCATTGAAAAACAAACACGTAATTCTAAGAAATTCAAACAGGTGTGATGATACCTTGCAAATAATATGATAACTGTGCAATTTCCTTATAAAAAAGTGTGTAGTGTGAAGACGATCCATTCCATTATATTGTTTTAGCCAGCATTGCGTATCGATTCTTTGATTGGCCCTGATGACCTTGACTGAAATATAAACAAAGGAAAACCAAAACAATGCTACGAGTTTGGGAATTTCCCCTCACAATGCTCTGTCGCTGTATTTTGAAGAATTTTGATTTCGTAGCTTTGTTCTTAGATATCTGAAGTACGTGTATCCACAAGTTGTTCTCCTTTTAACTCTTAGAAGCTGGGAGTCGAATTTTCTTGCATGTGATGTAATATGGCAGGTGATCTGCTGTGACAGTTTGGCTATCTTTGGGCTGGAGGAGAATTAAACACTGAGCAGGTGCTTCTAGTCAAGTGTCATCTGCCTGAATATTGCGACAACACATGACTAGAAGCACCTGCTTACTGTAAGTGTTTCACGGTATGTCATGTTCAATAAATTCATTCTGATTCCCCGGCTTCTAAGAGTTAAATATTATTTTATTATTTCTGGTACCAATATGGTAGCAAACTTCCCGGAACCATTGGTGTCTGTTGTCAACTCCATGAGTTGATTGCATATATGTTTTGTGTTCTATACGTCATAACCTTTATCTTGATGTATAATGTATGTGTATTTAATTTATTGTTTATGAAATATCAGAGGTGGGTATTTCAAAGTAAATAAATATCCCTTACTTATATAGCACCTGGACCCTTTACCCAACATAGACGATATCAAAATTTATTATTTTAAATACCATTTTTTTTAATTTTTCAAAAAATTTCAACAAAACCATATCATGTGACCCCTCGTTGGAACGAGCTCGTTCCAATGAGGGGTCACATGATATGGTTTTGTTGAAATTTTTTGAAATATAATATTTTTTTCAACTGCTGAATTTGCATATTACGCGGGCGGATGTGGGTGATTCGTTGGGTAAAGGGTTAACATGGAAAAAACCTGCTATAGTTTGTACATGAATGACACCACATGGCATAAAATCAAGTTCATCTAATCTGTGTTTTGTTCGCTGTTCTCATTGTCATATTTTCTGAATTTTTCTCCCTCATCGACTCGTCCGGCTGAAGGTCAATAAAGGAGAAACTGTGACAATGAGAGAAATTACATTTGCCAGATAGACTCGGTGATGAGAGTCCATACTTCACTAGTCAGTTCCCTAGCCAGTAAGGTTGTTGGATCAGTTTATGCGCAAACACAGTAAAATCGTTTGGTTGGCTTTTGCCTGGTCTTATAAGTTGGTTTCTGGTTTACTACAGAAAAACAAATCCGAATCAGAAAAAAAAATTCTCTGCTGTACGTAGTTCATGTAGAATCATCTGCAGTTGAAGGCTGTAAAACTACAGTGAAAGAAAGCATGCTACAGTTAAAATTAGAAGTCTTGTCATGCACTGTGTGCTTATCTAGGCTTAATTGCACGTAGGAATTGCGCGCAGTTGCCAAATCGAATGACATCCAAAGCAGCGCAGGTTCTCCTGATTACTCATAGCAAACACGGGCAATGTTTCTGCCAGTGGACCTTGCTTATGCACAGACCATATGTACAGAATTTGATAGCCTTACTATTGCCATAATGCGTAGATTAACTCGCAGATCGACGTGCTATGTGTGCGCATTTCATGACAGGACTTCTAGTGTTAACTGTATGTTGTTTATTGACAATAAAGATTTGGCTATTGATGTTTCAGCCTCCAATGTTACTTTAATAATAACATCACCTCGGCCAGCCTCTTATTATAGTACAGCTGCTGTGGATGAGTCATAATCTATGTGTGGGCAGTGATGTCCACCCATGCATTTACCAGGTAACAAAAATAATTATCAACAAAATTTTAATTAATGAAGCACCAGGCTGTTGATTTTTCCTATAATTATCCCCTCAAAAAAATTGAGGGATATAGTGATGATCTCCATCTTTATGTCCAGACATCTCTACGTCTGGCCATCTGTATGTCCCTTTTTTGGAGCGATCAGGCCTTCTGCATTACGGCACCACATTTGTGGAATGCGTTACCTGACGACATCAAAAAACCACAGTCGCTCAAGTCATTTAAGAGACACTTAAAAAAACACCTGTATAAACTGGCTTATTGCTGACCTGCTTGAATTACATAAAATGCACCTTTAGTTTTGTGTGAAGCATGTGAGCGCTTATGTGGATACACGGCTCTAAACCATATTATTATTATTATTATTATTATTATTATTATTATAATTTTGAAACTTACCATACTTCTTAAGTATGGTATAGAGATGACAAAAATAGGTTTACTTTGAACCTTTATTTCCAGGTGGTTCCAGTGGCACCACTAAAAGATTATGGTAAAATACTGCTTTCTGATGGAAGGCTCCTAGGGGTTTTAATTCAAAATGTTGAAAGTGTGTTCATATGTTCCAGTAGGGTCTCTGGATGTGCATAAAGGTTTCAGAATTTTGATTCAGCCCCATGTGGCATCTGTAGTGCCACTTTTGTCATTAGAGAATCAGTTTCCAGCAAAAGTCTCCAAGGGGCTTGAATTAGAAATTTTGAAAGTATTTTCACATGTTCAGATAAGGTTTCCAGATGTGCATACAGGTTTCAGATTTTAGATTCAACCCCATCTTGTCGTTAGAGAATCGGTTTCTGACTAAAGGCTCCTAGAGGTTTTAATTCATAACATTAAAAGTGTGTTCATATGTTCCGGTAGGGTCTCTAGATGTGATTCAGCTCAATGTGGTGCCTGTAGTTTCACCTTTGTCGTTAGAAAATTGGTTTCTGGGGGAAAGACTCCTGGGGGTTTTAATTCGAAACATTGAAGGTGTTTTCAAATGTTCAGGTATGGTCTCTTGATGTGCCTAAAGGTTTCAGATTTTGGATTCGGCCACATGTGACACCCATAGTGTCACTTTTGTCAGTAGAGGATCGGTTTCCAGTGAAAGGCTCCTAGGGGTTTTAATTCGAAATGTTGAAAATGTGTTCATATGTTTCGATAGGGTCCTTTATGTGCATAAAGGTTTCAAAATTTTGATTCGGCCCCATGTGGCGCCCATAGTGCCACTTTTGTCATTAGAGAATCAGTTTCCTGCGAAAGGCTCCTAGGGGTTTTAGCATCGAAACACTGAAAGTGTTTTCATATGTTCAGGTAAGGTCTCTAGATGTGCATATAGGTTTCAGATTTTAGATTCGGGCCCCATGTGTTGCCCGTAGTGCCACTTTTGTCCTTAGAGAATTGGTTTCCTGCAAAAGGCTCCTATAGGTTTTAATTTGACATGTTAAAAGTGTGTTCATATGTTCCAGTAGGGTTTCTAGATGATATGCATGAAGTTTTTGGATTTGTTATTTCGCTCCATGTGGCACTCGTAGAGCCACTTTTGTCATTAAAAAATCGATTTTAGGTAAAAAGGCGCCTAGTGGTTTTAATTCATAATGTTGAATGAAAGTGTGTTCATATGTTCCAGTAGGGTCCCTAGATGTGCACATAGGTTTCGGATTTTTGATTCATCCCCATGTGGCTTCCATAGGGCCAGTTTTGTCATTAGCGAATTGGTTTCTGGCAAAAGGCTCCTAGGGGTTTTAATTTGAAACATTGAAAGTGTGTTCATATGTTCAGGTACGGTGTCTAGATGTTCATAGATTTTTCGGATTTTTAAATCAGCCTGACCTTGCGTTGTAGTGCTGCTTTTGTCATTAGAGATCGGGTTCCGACAAAAGGCTCCTAGGGTTTTAATTCAAAATGTTGAAAGTGTGTTGATATGTTCAGTAAGGTCTCCGGATGTGTATAAAGGTTTCAGATTTTTGATTCGGCACCCGTAGCACCACTCTGAGAGTCCATATCAGGTTCTGCTTCGCCTCATCTGATATCAACTCTTATCACCTTATATGGAAATGCATCAGCCAGCTGCACACCATTTTACTTACAGTACATATCACATTGTCTTGTACCTAAAAATACTTTCACTTATCTTGTTTGGCTTCCTTTTTAGAACCATTGCATTGGCTATGCTTCCCAGTGAGAATCTTGGAAAGTCAAGCAGTGCTTATTTACTGTGGTAAACAAGCTCTTTTTACTGGTAAAATGGGAACTGGTAACCAATGCTTTGGGTGGAAATCCTTAAAAATGGGCAACATGGGAACAGACGATTGGCTGGACATTACCATGTTGTGGTCATAATTAGCCATTGTGCAGAAATATGTGACCTTACAAATAAATAAATAAATAAATAAATAAATAAATAAATAAATAAATAAAATGTGGTTTTGTATATTTTATCTGTCAGAATTTAACAGGATACTGGAGCATGCATGGTGGATCCATGTTAATTGAGTAGCTATGTTACTGGTGAAAAAGTAGTCATTTGAGAGTTGTATACATGTAATAGTATTTAACATGTGTGAACATGCTTCTGTTTTTAAGTGATGAACTGAGAATTTACTCTATTATATCTTTTTTGACAGAGCTCATGGAGCTCTATAAGACATTATATATAATAGCTTTTATGCCTCATCTGGATTACTGGGGTCAAATAGGTCATTAAAAATGAGAAATTCAGTAGTTTGACGGATTAAAATATTTTTTTTTAGCAACTTAACCAGCTTCCTAATGAAATGACTGCATCTGCACACAATGTACGAATTGAGCAGTTGAATAAAAAAAATTTCAACAAAACCACATCATGTGACCCCTCGTTGGAACAAGCTCATTGAGCTCACTCCAGTGAGGGATTACATGAATGATTTTGTTGAAATTCTGTTAGACATTTAAAAAAATAATAATCAAAACAAACATTTTTGATAACCTTTATTCAATTAACAGATCAAATTTGTACGAAGTTGTACCGAGTACTAAAGGTATGGTAAATAGTTTGGAAGTTATAGTCAGTATAAGGATTATTTAATTAACTCTTAACCCGCTGAGTATTTTCAATAAAATTTTAATCAAATCTAGTCATGGCTGCTGTAAAGCAGCCATTACTAGAGTTGATGAAAAATCCATCTAAATGAATCTCAAGAAATCACTGGTAAAAAGTCCCATGCAATTTACCAGGACCAGGGTGAAATTTGATCAAACCCCAAACTGAACCAATTATTCAATTCCAAAACTATTTGTATTTTCAAATTTCCCTACATTCTCTGTTTATAAAGCCTTGTTGGGCTTGATAGCAGTTCAAGTTTTCATATTCATGAAAGAAGTGACTGATATTCTTTTCAGTTTTGTTAACTGTTAAAGGCCAGGGCAGTTGTCCTGAACTCCTCTGGACTAAAACCTGTTCATGTCCAGTAGCTTAGCAGTGATTTCTAGTCAAGTCTCAGCTGCATGTTAAGACAGCCCAGTGGGGCGTGGTAGCTCGGTAGAGGTGCAGGCTGCAAGCCGAGAGGTCTTGAGTTCGAAACCCACCTGCGGCAACCGCATTGTGTCCTTGGGCAAGACACTTCATCTCCATTGCCCGCGTGGGCGCACGATGACGCCGTGTACTAAGGCGTACTGCACGTCGATGGTACGCATGTCTTCAACCAATCTAACCCTGCCTGTGCTGCAGAGCAGAGTTACGATGTTGGGGAGCTGGCAGCTGCTCGTCGTTGCTCGGTTGTTCTCTCCGGGTACTCCAGCTTCCTCTACCCATAAAACTCTCACGTTCATGCTTAGCCATTGTGCATAAATATGTGACCTTAAACATCAATAAATAAATAAATAAATAAATAAATAAATAAATAAATAAATAAATAAATAAGGCAGCCAAGACTTGACTAGAAATCACTGCCAACATGATTTGTCTGTTTTTAGCAGGATCTCCTAATGATAGCATGTTAAAGGCACGCTCTGTTAAAGGCATGCTCTGAGATTGCAAAAGCCAGAAATAGGCCTTTAAAGGTTATGATGTGTTTTAACAGGTCATAAAATTACTGTAGATATGATTTGCTTTGACAAAAGAATCACAAGCCACTTTTGATATCATTGGCAGTGGCATTAGGGGCACTGTGGTAGAATGATACAGGCCTGGCAATATAGAAAATCAAGAAGTGCAAAACAGTTGCCCTCCTCAGATTGCTTGGAAGTGCAATTGCACCTGAAATTTTCAATGCAAAAACTTGTATGCTATTTTGGTTATATTTACTTCAAGGTATTACTATTGTGACTGAAACAATGTACTACATTCAGTTACATAGTGGAAAAATTGGCACACGCATCCTCATTATTCAAAATTCTGCATTCAATTCTTATGTGACTATCTTCTACACTTGAAGTCTACCGAAATGCAACACAAAATGGGTCATGAATTATTGCAAATCAATGCAACATTGACAAATCGTCCCCTGAGTTCCAGTGTGTTCACTGTGCATTAGGCACAGAGAATACATTGGAAATCAAGGCACAAACTGATAATAGATTTTAAAGGCAGTCCCAAACAGGTATGGCCTTCCAGGAAATCAAGGGGTGCAAAAAATTGCCTTCCTCAATTTTTTCTAGGCGTGCAGTAGGCATGTAGAACTCCTGCACTCCTAAACAATGCCAGGCCTGATGATACAAGAACAACTTACAGTACAGCCTACAATAAAGTGGAAACCTGATCGCACTAATAACACGCTGTTTGGGTGCTACTTGTGTCACATTCGTATCCGAATATCACGATATTTTTATAGGAATAACACGTCAGTTGGTTATTATTTGGCCGGTCGAACATGCTAAGATAACAAAGCCTCACAGAACAAGTTACAAACAGTATAATGGTACATATTTAAAAACAAAACACGATTAATTATTAACAGTAATCATTTCAGTTAAAGAAAGCACAAAGAATTAGTGAAGTCATATCAATGCTAAATGGTAAACAAACATAAACACTCAAATAATTGTTAACAATGCTCATTTCAATGCAATTACAAAACAAACAAGTACACAAAGACATGTTTTAATAAGCACAAAGCTAAACTAGATAGAGTTATTTGTGTGCAAAGCACACAATGGTGTATCCCCACATTTCTGCTGAAGCACATTAGCATAGTTTAAATGTTTTGAATTAAATACCCTAGGAGCCTTTCGATGAAAACTAATTTTCCAATGATAAAAGTGGTTCCACCAGAACAACTTGGGGCCATATCAAAATTACGAAACATCCATGTACATCTAGAGATGATAACTGAAGACATCAGCTTAGTTTTAATGTTTCGAATTAAATACCCTTGGAACCTTTCGATGAAGACTGATTTTCTAATGATAAAAGTGGTTCCAATGGAACCACTTGGGGCCAAATCAAAATTCTGAAACCTTTATGCACATCCAGAAATGTTACCTGAACACATTAGCATAGTTTAAATGATTTGAATTAAATATCCTAGAAGCCTTTTTGATGAAAACTGAATTTCGAACGATAAAAGTAGTTTCATTGGAACCACCTGGGGCCAAATCAAAATTCCGAAACCTTTAAGCACTTCTAGAGATGTTACCTGAACACCTTAGCATAGTTTGAACATTTTGAATTAAATACCCTAGGAGCCTTTCGATGAAAACTGATTTTCTAATGATAAAAGTGGTTCCACTGGAAGCACCTGGGGCCAAATCAGAATTCCGAAACCTTCATGCACATCTAAAGATGTTACCTGAACACATTACCTTAGTTTAAACATTTTGAATTAAATACTCTAGGAGCCTTTCGATGAAAACTGACATTCTAACAATAAAAGTTGTTCCACTGAAACCACCTGGGGCCAAATCAAAATTTTGAAACCTTCATGCACATTTCGAGATGCTACCTGAACACATTAGCATAGTTTAAACGTTTCGAATTAAATACCCCAGTAGCCTTTCGATAAAAACTGATTTTCTAACAATAAAAGTGGTTCCACTGGAACCACCTGGGGCCAAATCAAAATTCCGAAACCTTCATGCACATCTAAAGATGTTACCTGAAAACATTAGCTTAGTTTAAACATTTTGAATTAAATACCCTAGGAACCTTTCGATGAAAACTTATTTTCTGACGATAAAAGCGGTTCCACTGGAACCACCTGGGGCCAAATCACAATTCCAAAACCCTCATGCACATCTAGATATGCTACCTGAACACATTAGCATAGTTTAAATGTTTCAAATTAAATACCCTAGGAGCCTTTTGACGAAAAAACGATAAAAGCGGTTCCACTGGAACCACTTGGGGCCAAATAAAAATTTTGAAACCTTCATGCACATCTCGAGATGCTACCTGAACACATTAGCATAGCTTAAATGCTTCGAATTAAATACCGTAGGAGTCTTTCGATGAAAACTGATTTTTCAACGATAAAAGTGGTTCCACCGGAACCACTTGAGGCCAAATCAAAATTCCGAAACCTTTATGCACATCTAAAGATATTACCTGAACACCTTAGCATAGTTTAAATGTTTCGATTTTAAATACCCTAGGAGCCTTTCGATGAAAACTGATTTTCTAATGATAAAAGTGGTTCCACTGGAACCACCTAGAGCCAAATCAAAATTCCGATACCTTCATGCACATCAAGAGATGTTACCTGAGCACATTAGCATAGTTTGAGCATTTCGAATTAAATACCCTAGGAGCCTTTCGAAAACTGCTTTTCTAACGATAAAAGTTGTTCCACTGGAACCACCTGGGGCCAAATCAAAATTCCGAAACCTTTATGCAGATCTAGAGATGTTTATACCTGAACACTTAGCACAGTTTTAACGTTTCGAATTAAATACCCTAGGAACCTTTCGATGCAAATTGATTTCCTAACGATAAAAGTGGTTCCACTGGAAGCACCTGGGGCCAAATCAAAATTCTGAAACCTTCATGCACATCAAGAGATGTTACCTGAAAACATTAGCATAGTTTAAATGTTTCAAATTAAATACCTAGGAGCCTTTCGAAGAAAACTGATTTTCTAATGATAAAAGTGGTTCCACTGGAACCACCTGGAGCCAAATCAAAATTGGTATATCATAAATAAATGGTAGAATTGGTGGATCCAAGGACATAATTGGATGGTGGAAGTGAACAATGGTGGTTGGAAACGTTCAGGGATGTAACTTTATAATTCTTATCAAAATTATTTTATGTTTCCCAATTTCGGGACATGGGCCTGATGTCATTATTCTTGCTAATGATTTATCCACTGTTTAAGTGTTGCTTACCTATCCTTCCTTGAAGCCCTACTGTTAAGCTCCCAAGCTTTTTGGCTTACTTTTTTGAATTTTTTTAATAAATTTCTTGGAAGTTTGACGTCTTATACAGAATGTTTATTCTGTATATCCCCACGTCTTCATCCTAGGGGTGTTTAGGCATTTGGGTCATGGATCTTGTATCCGATGTATCGTTTTTTCTTCATCTGAAGATCCTGCTTTACATCGGATAGTTTAAAATCTGTTACTGACTTCGGGTATTTTTAGCTCACCTGAGCAAAGCTCAGGATGAGCTTTACTGATCACTTTCCGTCCGTCGTCGTCGTTGGGCGTCAACAATCATCTCCTCCCAAACCACTAGGCCAATTTTAATAAAATTTTGTGGGATTGATCATTGGGTGGAACACTCAAAGAATTGTGTTCGAAATCTCCGTCGCCCATCTAATATGGCTGCCTTGGCTGCTGATTGGCAAAAACACATTAAAATCTTCTTCTTCAGAACCGCTGGATCAATTTGAATAAAATTTGCTGGGGATAACCAGTGGGTGGTCCTCTCCCAGAATTGTGTTCGGTTTGTCCGCCTGCCATCCAACATGGCTGCCACAGCTTCTGAATGGCTGACGCTCCACCCCTAAATTTCTATTTTTTGAATCAAGAGATCGATTTGAACCAAATTTTTTTTGAGGACTTATTGGGTCATAAGTATCTAATTTATGCCGAAAAAAATTTTCACGTAGCCCCATGGGAACCTCAGGAGCTAAAAATAGAAAAAATTAAAATTGCTCATATCTCCAAAACTGAACGGCTCAGAAACTTTTTATTTGCTGTGCAGCTTGCTTATGAGCAATGGAAAGGAATGGTAGAAAAAAATCGCTAACGTTTTTTTTCTAAGGTACTTTCTTGGGACTCTGAAAAAGTGCTGACTCGGCACTTTTTAACACTGAAGGTAATGCAAAAACATTAAAAACTCTTATTCTCGCGTCAACAATCATCTCCTCCCAAACCACTAGGCCAATTTTAATAAAATTTTGTGGGATTGATCATTAGGTGGAACACTCGAAGAATTGTGTTCGAAATCTCCGTCGCCCATCTAATATGGCTGCCTTGGCTGCTGATTGGCAAAACACATTAAAATCTTCTTCTTCAGAACCGCTGGATCAATTTGAATAAAATTTGTTGGGGATAACCAGTGGGTGGTCCTCTCTCAGAATTGTATTTGGTTTGTCCGCCCGCCATCCAACATGGCTGCCACAGCTTCTGATTGGCTGACGCTCCACCCCTAAATTTCTATTTTTTGAATCAAGAGATCGATTTGAACCAAATTTTTTTTGAGGACTTATTGGGTCATAAGTATCTAATTTATGCTGAAAAATTTTTTCCCATATTCCCGTGGGAACCTCAGGAGCTAAAAATAGAAAAAATTAAAATCGCTCATATCTCCAAAACTGCACGGCTCAGAAACTTTTTATTTACTGTGCAGCTTGCTTATGACCAATGGAAAGGAATGGTAGAAAAAAATCGCTAACGGTCTTTTTCTAAGGTACTTTTTCGGGACTCTGAAAAAGTGCTGACTCGGCACTTTTTATCACTGAAGGTAATGCAAAAACATTAAAAACTCTTATTCTCACGTCAACAATCATCTCCTTCAAAACCAATGGGCCAATTTCAATAAAATTTTGTGGGCTTGATCATTGGGTGGAACACTCGAAGAATTGTGTTCGAAATCTCTGTCGCCCATCTAATATGGCTGCCTTGGCTGCTGATTGGCAAAACACATTCAAATCTTCTTCTTCAGAACCGCTGCATAAATTTGAATAAAATTTGCTGGAGATAACCAGTGGGTGGTCCTCTTTCAGAATTATGTTCCGTTTGTCCGCCCGCCATCCAACATGGCTGCCACAGCTTCTGATTGGCTGACGCTCCACCCCTAAATTTCTATTTTTTGAATCAAGAGATCGATTTGAACCAAATTTTTTTTGAGGACTTATTGGGTCATAAGTATCTAATTTATGCCGAAGAAAATTTTCCCGTAGCCCCGTGGGAACCCCAGGAGCTAAAAATAGAAAAAATTAAAATCGATCATATCTCCAAAACTGCACGGCTCAGAAACTTTTTATTTGCTGTGCAGCTTGCTTATGACCAATGGAAAGGAATGGTAGAAAAAAATCGCTAACGGTTTTTTTCTAAGGTACTTTTTTGGGACTCTGAAAAAGTGCTGACTCGGCACTTTTTAACACTGAAGGTAATGGAAAAACATTAAAAAATCTTTTTCTCGCGTCAACAATCATCTCCTCCCAAACCACTGGGCCACATAAAATTTTCTGGGATTGATCATTAGGTGGAACACTCAAAGAATTGTGTTTGAAATCTCTGTCGCCCATCTAACATGGCTGCCGTGGCTGGTGATTAGGAAAACACATTAAAATCTTCTTCTTCAGAACTGCTGGATCAATTTGAATAAAATTTGCTGAGGTTAACCAGTGGGTGAAAAATTATTTAAAAATCTTCTCAAGAACCACTGGGCAGAATATTTCGATATTTGTACTGAAGCATCTTGGCATGGGTCTGATTCATATTTGTTCAAATCGAGTCACTTGCTCAATACTGGACCTCACTATGGTGGGGGGGCATGAATTTTGACTTCATGTAATTTAAGAAGAAAATTTTTAAAAACCTGCAGAATCAATAAGCAGAACCGTTTGATTTTTGGAATGGAGAATCTTGTTTTTTAAATGTTAGTTTGATACATGAAACATTCAGTTTCGGTAAGAGCCTAACGCCCCATGGGGCCTCTTGTTTTTCATAGGGTTAATTAAAAAATTTCCAACCCTCCTTACGCTGCCTGTATAACAAATGTTCTATTGAGACATCTGAATGCAAAAGTTTAGCTTTTGGAGGCTAATAAATTTAGTATTGTACAGACAAAAAAGCACATTTTTCACCCGGTAACCAATGCCGCTGAGGTGCAATCCCTCCGCAAGTGGGCAACATATGCATAAACGATTGGCAAAACTTGACTTTATACCTATGTTGTGTCATTATATGGCCTATATGCTGTGATGACGTTAAACACCAATAAATAAATAAATACATAAATAAATAACATTTTTCACCCCCGCATGTTTCAACCCTTGTTGCTTCGATTTCGCTTTATTTCATTTTTGTGTGGGCGAGTGAGCAGATGTGTCAAGGCCCTCCACCTTCCTTTTCTTGTCCCTATTGGCCTAGAATTGTGCTAATACTTGATTTAACAGCCAACAAGTTTTGCATATCCCCCCCCCCCCCCCCCCTTATTTTATCCAGCATAGCCGATCCTGCCTGAGCCACAAAAAAAAGAAAAAGAAAAAAAATATGAATTTAGTTCCGATAAGCCCGTGCAAATTTAGTTTGAATCGGCTCAGGCACGTGGTGAAATAAAATAACTGAATTATGGTAAATGATTTCATATTTTAAAAAAAAAAAAAAATCAAATGACTCCCAAATGTAATAGGTCTACCGGCAGTGGCGTAGTTTTTTTCGGTGGTGATGGAGGGGCAAAGAGGGTGTGTGTGTGTGTGTGTGGGGGGGGGGGGGGTGGTGGATTAGAGATGAAGCATTTCCGACAGGCTATATTTGAAGACAACAATCTGCTGAGTCAACAGCCCTGCGGGCGAAAATTTTTATTTTCTAACCTCAAAAGAAACGGTTTCATCCACTTTTGAATCGAATTCTGCAACTTCCAACAGTATTTACGATGAGGACCTAAACTTGTCTGATAAAATGTCTGGTTGGCCACCGCTCCCGCCCCTCCCTTCTTTATCTACGCCATTGTCTACCTGGTGACCCGCCATCATACCATGGGCGTAGTATATAGCCAGTTAGGATCTACCAATGCACATACATACGCCCCACATAGTTGGTAGAAATCGGCCTGTGCACGACAAAGAATACACAAACTTGAGTATAGTATTTTTTTATGTTTCAAAATAGAAGACGCCAGGCGTGTGGCCAGGAAAAAAAATTGTGTGGGCGCGGGGGCTAAGAATAAGTGAGGGGGCAGCCATCACTGCACCCCAAATGTAGCATACACTTTTGGGACAGGTAGTAAAGTCTCCTCCCATTTATTGGTACCAGAATGCAGAAATATTGAGAGATAGGGTCCAAAAGGCATGCAGCACCTAGTTTGGGGGGGGGGGGGGGGGCATGACTGATTTGGGAGGAACCCCCCCCCCCCCCCCCCCCCCCTCCCACACACACACAGCTTTTTAAATTTTTGTTTCAAAACAGAGGATCCAGAGAATCCAGACTAGTCCTTCTATTGGTGTCTCTTCCTGTTTATCAAATTATCAGTCAAGTGAAATGTAATAATAATAATAACTCTTTGGCCAGCCGCTGATTTGTCGCGGTCCTCATAAGAGAAGGCCATCATTCCCCCTGCACCCCACCCCCTCTCCCTCTCCTCTCCTCCCAGCATTCAGATATAAACTGCTTAATAGTGTCCCTCACTTCCTCTTTTTCAATTTCTTCAATAAGCATTCCTACCTTCTCCCTCGTGTCCCCCTTCAGCCATCTATCCTTTGTTTCTTCACCCCACTTCTGCATTATTCTTCCAGTAAATTTTATTCTATGAGGTATATACTGTGGGCATTCCAAGAGAAAATGTTCCAGGGTCTCCACTACTCCAGAGTGGCACATTTGGCATCCCTTTTCCCCATCTCTCCCAATTTTTCCCCGAAGCTCCAGTGATCTTGATCTCAGTTTGAACAGCAGTGACCCTCCAAAGGTGCCATCTAGGTACTTCTCAAAAGCTGGCTTTTCTTTATATTGTAACCCCTGCAGTGATCTTTTCACGCTAACCCCTGCTCGCCAGTTTCGATTGCAATCTTCCATGACTCTCTCTTTGACAAACCTTTTGCCTTCTTTCATTCCTACTTCTATGTTTGTGACGTCTATAGAGTAATTGTCCATTAGTTCCCTCACATGTTTTGACCACCCCGTTTCTATATTAGAATTCCAAATGGTATCGAGCATCAATTTGCACCACCGGGCCTACATGTATGTACCTTTGCCATAGTTTAGAGCCAATTTGTCAGGTGAGCGCTCAAGGCCCCTTGGGGCCTCTTGTTTATTCAGTGCCCGGGGTCTTGTTTCCGGTTTTTCTTGTGACGTTGTTTACATTAGCAACGTCTTATAAATATATGTAGTTTCCTATTTCTTTTACTGTAGGATTGTTGTAAGATGCATATAATGTTATTCCAGTAGTGCAGCAATTATTTTTGGAATTTTGTCCACACTTAGGCTCTATCGGGATACCTTTGGGCTCGTCTTGTTCCCTCTGGGAACTTGGGCTTTTGTCAACATTTTTCGAAAAATTTTTTGAAATTAATTTTTCAATTTGTATTTTGAATGTTGTTTATTATGTATCTTTATCATATATTTATTGTGGAGTTGGTGGGAGTACAAATGTACGGCAAATGACTGTTTTGATTAGTTATGAAAGCTTATTGCTCAAAATGCAAGGTTTGGAAATCTACTTCAGATTTACATGCTTGTTGCCTTGCTTGTAGTCGATGTACTCCCACTAATTCTTGTCCTACATGTGTCAGATGGGATGACAAACATTGGACACAGGTGTCACGGTATGTTGTTAGCGGTGAGTGGCCAGTGCCAGTCCTCTTGCTGCAAAGTCAATCAAGTTTCTCAGTTTCTTTTGCAGAGGAACAAGAACATGGTAATGGTTATGTGACATCAAGTGAAAGTGTGCTACCATTGTCGTGCTCTGATGAGCAAACAGAGCTCACTGCCAAGGTGCTCATGAATATTAGACAGGGGATAAAGCCACTGGCCTGTGGTTTTAGTCCCTTGTCTGCAGCTAGCTCAACCATTGAAGCGGGTACTCCGTCCATAGGTACCGTGAAGCCGGGTGTCTCTGTTGTGGTCGATAAAAGTGGATTGGGTTGAGCGAGCACCTTAAAACATAAACATGCTCACCCAACAACAACGGAAAAGGGGAAGAAGGCAGCAAGTACTGTGGGAAGCTTGGCGAGGGCTGAAAGGACCGGGAACGTGAGAGGTCCCTCTCTTTCCCAGCAAAATCTGGGGCCAGATGTTGTGATAAAAAACTTGCGTGAATCAGAGCATACGTCCACACCTTCCGTCCGGGACGCTCCATATAGATCGCAGCCGGCTTCGGCTATAGTTATGGCTTCTTCCACGTCATCTACAAAGCACACACGACCACACCCTAGCTACCCAACTTTGGATATCCAGCCTGCAACGCCAAGAAAGGACCACTCGCTGTCAGCGAAGTCAGACCATCTGGTAGCTAGGGAGACGAGTCCTCGTTCATGAGGATGTTCGGAGAAAATAACCATCTCTCCCAGAAGAAGCAAGCGGCGAAGAAACAGAAGACCGCTGCTCCAGGCCTCCATAATGGACTTGCTATCGCAGATTGCGCAGCTGATCGCAGCATCCCAGCAAGGGCAAGAGCAGCCTATTTCAGTCTCAGAACCTGAGCTGTCGGACAGTGCTGGGTCGGTCCAGTCATCTGTTCATTCAGATGCAAGGGACCGAGATTCACAACTGATTCTCTCAGATGGTGAGAGGAATATGAAAGGAAGATTACCCTTCCGTTTTGGAACAACACATGGTTGCGATGGATTTAATCCATCAATACTGAATTTGATCAGGTGAATCTGAATGCTGCGACGACTATAAAGAAACTGCTGGTGTTGTTAGACGCAGACTTTATCCAGACAAAGGAAGAGGTCCTTTTTTTCCTGTTCAGTCTAGGCAGGTGTCGCAGGCCTTCGGTCATTTAGATGATGACGTATTTAATCTCTTCAGTGGAAAGAAGAAAGGCGGTTTCTTGACATCATCTTCCATAAATTTACCGTTTCTTGGACCACGTTCATTTAATACGGTCGGGGTAGATGTTCAGAGAGTTCCTCTGCGTTTGGATGAGCAGGCCAAGGATCTAGAGGTATCCTTGCCTGGTTCATTCACAATTCACTCCAACACAATTGAGACAGCAATTTCTTCTAATAGAGCGAATTTGCATAGGATATAGATGCGTATCCTCCAATGCAGATCACCTTACAAGAGCTATGGCGCACTGTCTCAACGGAAAGGAATTTGAGGACGTTCGTACCTCTCTAAGAGTTCTTTCCAGGGCAATTATGTATACCACATATAACTGCACCCTAACAGTGGCTAATCGGGAGTTAATCAGATATGATGGTGCCCTTGCGGCATATTCATTGATAGATGACAAGGTGAAAAACTCTCTACAAGTCGCTCCGGTATACTATATTTAATGACAAGCTTTCATTAGTCTTTGATCAGGCTGCTAAGAAAGTGTCTAATTCTCTGCTTTTAAAGTCAGCGTCAAATTGACCCGCTGCAGCAGAAAAGAGTAAAGGAGGACGTCCCATCCAAAATACGTCAAAAGGGGACTCCTCACGAGGGGAAAAAGAAACCCTCCTATAATTACTTTGGAGGTCATCAATACAGCGACTCGGGAAAGGAACGTAGGTCTGCTCGAGACTACTGATCAGACGCCCCTAAGCCGATGTGGCGAGGCTCTTGGCGGGGAGGACATGGTTTCTGGTAGGTCGTACATGTGATGGTCAGGACCTCTATTGCTTGCCAGTTGGCGAAAGGTTGTCAAGCTTCACAAAAAACTGGATAACAGTTACGGAAGATCAGTGGGTGAGAAGTGTAGTCTCTGATGGCCTGCGGCTAACATTCCAAGCAAAACCACCACTAACAGGATGTCCGCATTGGACAAATCTTCCGTCAAATCCTTGCAAAAGAGAATCTCTCCTAGCGGAGGTACAGGCTCTGTTATCAAAGGAAGCAATAGAGGTCATCGAGAATCAAAATTCTCAAGGTTTCTACAGTCACCTGTGCCTTGTACCGAAGCCAGATGGCTTGTTCCGACGGTAATAGACTTGAACTGGATAAACGTGGGGGCGCGGTGGCTCAGTAGGTAGAGGTGCAGGCTGCAAACCGAGAGGTCCTCGGTTCGAATCCCACCTGCGGCACCCGCGTTGTGTCCTTGGGCAAGACACTTCACCCCGCTTGCCTACATGGGGGCACAATGACGCTGTGTACTAAGGCATACTGCACGGCGATGGTGCACATGTCTTCAACCAATCTAACCCTGCCTGTGCCGCGGTGCAGAGTTCAGAGTTACGATGTTGGGGAGCTGACAGCTGCTCGTCGTTGCTCGGTGGTTCTCTCCGGGTACTCCGGCTTCCTCCACCCGTAAAACTGTCACCGACATGATATGACCCTGGCTGTTAATGTGTCGTTAAACCCAAATAAAAATAAAAAAATAAAAAAACTGGATAAACAAGCTTATCATGGCTCCGAAGTTCTATATGAAGACCATTCGGTCGGTAAGGTTGAGCATTCGAGTGAACAACTATGTGGCAGGCATAGATCTAAAGGATGCGTACTTTCATGTCATGGTACAACCCGGCATTCAGAAAGTACCAATGGTTCGCCGTACAAGGGAAATTGTATCAGTTCTGAGCGATGTGATTTGGTCTGAACTTGGCTCCCTGGGCATTCACTTGAATAATGAACTCGGTAATGTCTCACTTTTGAGCTCATTCGTCTGCGGTAACGTCGACTTACTTGGATGACATTCTTCAGACACACGGCAACAAAATTGTTCTTCAGAATGATGTTCAGAGTCTGCTTCTATTGCTCCGACGTCTCGGTTTCATCGTAAACGAGAAAAAGTCGGATCTCGCTCTGTCCAAGTCATTCATTCACTTGGAAATGAGCTTTGGGGCTCACAATAATCTGGTTCATCTGCCATTACCCAGAGCGAAATTAGTCAGTTGTTATGCTAGCTTTTGTCTACATTCAGATGCATTAACAGCGAGGGAATTCATGCAACTGATGGGGTTGTGCTGAACGGCTGCAGATCTTATTCTGATGGGCCGACTACGCACACGTCTCCTCCAGATATTCTTTATGCAGAACTGGAGTGTGAAGACGCATTCGCTTGAGACCAGTATTGTTTTAACGGACATAGTAAAACAAAAGGTCCAGATTTGGGCAGATATTCAGTGGTTAACGCAAGGAGTTCCACTGCAACTGTCGGATCCGGCTTTCACGATTATGACGGATGCGAGTCAAACAGGTTGGGGTGCGACCCTGAGCCCCGCACACTTGAAGTGTCAGGGTCTTTGGGACCCTTGGTTCCCAGAGAAGCACATAAACATCAAGGAGATGATGTCAATATGGATAGCGTTACAACATTGGTTTCGCATTCTAGTGTATGCTCATGTTCAGATTTTGTTGGACAACTCGACAGTCGTAGCGTATATCAGGAACCAGGGTGGCACTCATTCGATTTTGCTATGCGATCTGATGGAGAAGATTCTTCTATATGTTGTGAATCATCATGTTCAGCTTTCTGTCCGTCATATACCGGGTCATCTGAACGTATTAGCAGACTCACTATCTCGGGCAGGTCACCTTTTGCCATTAGAGTGGATGCTCAACAAGCGAGTATTCAGACAGATTTGCTACCAGTGGGATTGACCCATGATAAATCTGTTTGCCACACACCTGAACAATCAGTTATTGACGTTTGTGTCGCCATGTCCAGACTATTGAGTGTACGCAGTAGATGCTCTGTCAATCTCATGGGACAGAATGACAAGATATGCATATCCTCCAACTCCGTTGATTCAGAAGATTCAGTTAAAGATCAAACAGTCTTGTTGCAAAATTCTTCTAGTAGCACCTCTGTCATCACAGAAACTGTGGATCAATCTTCTCAGGTGTCTGTTATGGGATGTTCCCCAGAAGCTTCCTCCATGAGAGGACCTTCTTTATCAGGGAAAGTCAGCACAGCATTACAACCCGGAAGGTCTCAACCTTCACGTATTTCCGTTGTGCGGTCCTTCTTACACGGCAAACAGTATACAGGTCGAGCAGTGGATGCAATTTCTAACTTCGTTGATTTATGCAGCACAATTGAGACGGCAATTTCTTCTAATAGAGCGTAATTGAATATAGGTTATAGAGTAAACTCCTATTAATTGAATAAAAAAATTTGCAACTTGTCAAGAAATTTTCCTGACTCTCCCCAATTTTCCTTTGTTTATAGACCCATTTGGCCTCAGTACTTTCAATAGAGGCATTTATTCTATTATATCTTGTTTGACAGAGCACATGGAGCTCTGTCAAACAAAATGTAATAGAATAAATGCTAAGTTTATCTCTAGAACACAGGAAAGTGACATAATCCCTGTTAATTGAATACTCCTGATAATTGAATAATTTTCATTGGCAAAGTGGCTATTCAATTAACAGGGTTCCACTGTATCAGCAAATACCGAAACTGATGCTGAATTAAAAATTCCAATACCGCCCATCTGTACATTTTTTCTTGTTTTATTTCCAGCTCGTTGAACAGTTTTTGCAAGAAAGCATACAGGTGAAGAGTAGTGGCTCCAATGCAATTCAAAGTCAGCTGTATATTGGTCAGTAACACCATTTATTACATGTAGCAGTCAGTTGTGTCAAAAACAGTTCATGACAGTATGATAATTTTATTGTTTCTGTAAATATTGGCTTGTGAACAAGCAAATTGTCAAGGCCATATTGACATGCTGAACTTGCATGTTTGCACTGGGGCTGAAACGGTTGGCTCATTTTCACAACGACTAACCAAGAGCTATAACAGGATAGCCGCCAGTGTTTGAAGTTCTTGAATTTCAAAACTGATTACCAAGGCCTTGAAGGTCCTTGAAAAATGCCCATAAATCTGTCAGGTCCTTGAGAGTGCTTGAATTCGAAAGCCGGCCTTTAATGGCTATCTGCATGGTTTAAATAAGAGCATCATTTTTTTAGCACCAGTTTTCTAACATGAGGTTGCAAATGAAAAACCATGCACATGTAATGCGTGCAGCAATAGGCTATCAATGTGCAGATGATTTTTCTGTGTTGATTTTTATTCATTCAACATTAGCAATGCATGGTGGATCTTTGTGAGATTCCACTCTACAGTTTCGCAGTATTGCACAGGGGTAAAATTCTAATAGGCCATATAGTGAAACTAATGCCATGTAAATTGGAAATATATTTTTAGTATCAGATATATGATTATATTAAGCTATTTGATGGACAGGAGATTTTGAAGTTTTGGTCCCAAAGTGGGAGTCTGATGCATTAGGGAAAATTACCAGATGAATTATGGGAAATGAGCCTTCGAAAAAATGGCTATTTTTTTATGCCCCCCGACTTAATTCGGGTGGCATATAGTGATTGAAGTGTTCATGTGTCTGTCCGTCTGTCCGGGTCAACATTGGGGGTTTAGGGAATATTATTATTAGGGGCTACCTCCAAATTGAGGTAGTGTTAGGGTTAGGAGTGGGGTTAAGGTTAGGGGTAGCCCCAGAGTAGGGCTTAAGGTTGGGGGAGGGTTAGGTCTGGGGGGGGGATTAGGGTTGGGGTCAGGGGTGGGGTTTTAGTTTTAGTAGCCCCTAAACTGAAAAATAGCTCCTAGTCCTATTGGTTTGGCTAGGGTGGGGGTTGGGTCAGGGGTGGGGTGGGGTTAGGGTTAGGGGTAGACCCAGATTAGGGCTTAACATTGGGGGGTTAGGTCCTGGGGGTGGGTGGGGGTTAGGGTCAGGGGTGGGCTTTTAGGGTCAGGGTGGGGTAGGGTTAGGGTTAGGGTGTGGTTTTTGGGTGGAGAGGTGGGGGTTAGGGTTAAATATAAGTTCTAGGTTGGAGGGGGTGGGGTTTACTTAGGGGGCTAATTATCGGTATAAATGGGGGTTAGGTGACTACCGCGATTTAGGTGGCTAGTCCCACAAGTAAATCCCAATTTTCTAGGGTGGGGTTTAGAGTTGGGGTGGGGTTAGGATCAGTAAAGGGTAGGGTTAGGGTTTGCTACTACCCAAAAAATTTTTTCCCAAAAAGTTGTTTTAATAGAATGGACATGCATTTTATGATAAGGTACCCTAAAAAAATAGCCATTTTCATTAGTCTAGGGTGGAGTTTAGAATAGAGGGTGGGGGTGTAGGGTTAGGGTCAGTAAAGGGTAGGATCAGGGTTTGCTACCACCCCAAAAATTTTTCCCAAAATCACTTATTTCTTTTCAACCTACTCACAATTGTTTACAATTGGCTGTAACATAAGTGCAAGCCCTACTTCGGAACTAACTCAAGCTTTTAGAATCTTTTCCAAACGAGTTGGAAAAGTACTAGAGTGCAAAAGCACGAAAAAGATCGAAAAAAGGGTCGAGCGAGACCAGCGCTCGAAATTACAGGTACTCTCTCTGCACACCTCTTGCGTTTACCGAGCGCATGCGCAACAACCGTGACGTCAATTCCTTTATTTTCCGCCATTGTTCATGGTCGGAAATTTTTGTGACTTGTGCTGTTTATGATATTAATTCTTCGTGAACAACTTATTAATCGTCTTTAGTGTGCTACTGGATTGTATCCTTTTTCAAGCTACCAAATTATTACTCTCATTTAATGTTAATTTGTATTATTATTGCTGTTCTTTTCACACTTTATCTTGCCTTTCCCCCACGTGTGAACACGACCTTCGTTCTGTTTTCCGTCGGCGGGAAGCTTGATTGTTGTATTTATATCATGCCTAAGACTATTCCTTGTACCTCTTGTTTGCAGGTCAAACATGTGGACGATTCCCATACCACATGTGTCACTTGCAACAATTGCACTCAGGCCCAATCATGTGGTATCTGTGGGGTTTGGTCCTCTAAATTTTGGGCTTCTGTTAACAAGGTGGTTCTTTCCAGAGCTAGAACCCCTCGTTCTCGGGGTAAGGGTAGCCGTGCCGTTGCAGACATTTCTGCTGGTGCACGTGGTGACTCTGTCACACAGGATTCGGATCTGACTTCTGTGGCGAGCTCCTCTGCAACTGTTGACGGTGTTTGTTCTGTGATACCTGATGAGGAGACCGCGGTCTCTTTGTCTTCGGATGTCACTATTGAGGCGTCTGTTTTCGTTGAGAGCTTTTCCGAGGTCAACTCGGTAACCCTCTCCGATCTGCCTCCTACACCGTCGACCGTTGTTGAGGGGGTTGCTACTCCAGATCCTATTCTGTCTGATGGTGGCTCTTCCATCTCCTCTGGGGATGGTCTACAGTCTCGGGGGACCGAGGCTGTATCTGCTGGTGTGTCTGTGTGTTCTCAGCCTCCCCCAGCCTCGCGGCGAGGCTGTGCGGGTTTGCTGTCTGCTCCGTCTCATCTGGCTAGGTTTGCTCCTAGTCGGTTGAGCCGGCCGGTCGCTTCGGCAGCGATTCCTCGTCCCTCGAGTGAATCGTTTATTGTTCCACCTTCGCCTGCTAGTGTGCCGGCTAGCGGGATGGTGTTGGGACGTTGGCATCCAGGGCCTGCTGTTCGGCAGCGGTCAGTGACAGCCCCGGTTAGCTGTCACTCTCGGAACCTTCCTCCGGTGATTCCTCACTGTGTTCCGAGTCTGGGTGTCGATCGATGCTTGCCGTCGGTCTCAGAGGATAGGCAGTTGGGGCCGTCTGCTGCGCAGAGGTCAATGACAGGTTCCTGTCATTCTTGGGACAATCCTCCGGTGTCTTCTCACCGTGTCCTAGGTCCAGCTACCGATCGACGTGCGCCGTCGGTCCCTTTCGAGGATTTGCAGGCAGGGCCTTCTGTTTCGCAGAGGCCAGTGATGGCTCCTGGGCGTCACAATCGGGACTATCCTCCGGTGTCTTCTCACCGTGCTCCTATTCTGTCTGCCGATCGACGTTCGCCGTCGGTCTCTTCTGAGGATTTGGGTTCTTCTACCAGAAGGGTCCATTGGGAGGACACTCCGTCGGGCGATTCTGCTGCGACGGATTCTCAGGGTGATCTGCGCCAGGCCGTTTTGGCGCTCACCCGGTTGCTTTCTGGCAACCCTCAAGTTGGCCTCCCTGTGCCTCCTGAGGCACAACCTCCTTTGGTCGGTCGCCGAGATGTCTCGCCTGGCCCCTTGGATACTGCACAGTATTCACAGGAGGTTTCTGCTGGTCAGCCCGAGTTGGGCTACGTCTCCTCTGCTACGGAGGATGACGAGTATCTTGAAGGTGATGGTCCCCCCTCGTCAGTCTTGGGGCAGGCTTTGGATTTCGTCTTTGGCTTATTGCCGGACGTTCTACCTTCCGACCAGCCTTCTGTGACCGTCCGGCCGCGGTCCACTGTGGAGCGCCGTAACCCTGTTGAGCCTTCTAGCTCCGGGGCTTTGCGTCCTCTGCAATCGGCTCAGGTGGTTGAGTCCTTCCAGGGCTTAGACGCCAAAATGCGTTCTAAGGCCCTCAAGGGTTCCTTCTTTTCTAGAGCTGATGCCTTTCTGCCTCCATCGCAGTTTCGTGTTTACGATTCCGTCTCTCCACCAGTCTTCCAAGGGATGACTACTGTGGATGAGGATTCTTCTTCCCTCGGGTTGACTAAGCCTAAGTCGGCAGTTCTCCCGATGTTGGTAGTTGAGTCTATGGTGGGCCTGTCCCGAGAGATGCTGGGTATGTTATCTCTCGCGGACCATGTCGTCGCTGCTCTGGCTGAATATTTTCCACCAGGGGAGTTTGATGACGCTCAGGCGCCTTTTCGCGTTTTGTCACAGGCTCTT
The DNA here is from genome assembly GCA_031216915.1 of Pictodentalium vernedei. NCBI lineage: Eukaryota > Metazoa > Mollusca > Scaphopoda > Dentaliida > Dentaliidae > Pictodentalium > Pictodentalium vernedei. Next base: position 605,629,300 of record CM062295.1, on the reverse strand, counting down.
ATGAACTTGACTCACGCTCACGCCTGTAACACGGCCAATTTGGAGCTGGCACGCTGGGATGCGGTTTTGGATTCTTTACCATCCCTTCCTTCTGAGCAACGTGCTGTTCTGAGGTCTGCCTCTTTGGTAGGACCTCAGTTGTTCCATGGTTCCGTGGAAGCTGTTCGTGGCGAAGTTCTTCGTCATTCGAAGGACCAGCTTTTGCTGAGACAGCTTGACCCACCTGCTGCTGCGGGTGGGGGTCGTTCCAGGCCCGCCAAGCGTGCTGCTGCGTCTGCCTCGTCGGCGATGTCGGCTACGCCTTCGGCTCCGTCTGCTCCTTCTGCTCATCAGAAGCGCCGACGTGGCCAGGCCCGCTGGCAGCCTCAGGCTGGAAAGTCTCAGGACTCTGTCACTTCCCGAGGTGGTTTCTCCTCTCGGGGGCCTCGTCGAGGCCGCAAGTGAAGGTTCTCACCTCGATTCGCCTCCAGTCGGAGGAAGGCTGTCACTGTTTTACGACCGTTGGACAGAGATAACGTCGGACTCTTGGGTCCTCGACGTCATTCATTCCGGTCTGCGACTGTCCTTCCATCGGCACCCCAGTTTATCTCGGGTGCCCCTTCCGACTCAGGTCCCTTCAGATTCTCTGCGTCGGGACCTTCTGGTGCAGGAGATCGACAATCTCCTCACCAAAGGGGCGATCGAGGTGGTCACGAACACCCTTTCACCGGGGTTTTACTCGAGACTTTTCTTGGTGCCGAAGAAAAACGGCCAATTTCGTCCTGTCATCGATCTGAGTACCCTGAACGAGTACATAATTGCTCCTCGTTTCAGTATGGAGACTTTCCGGTCGGTTCGACGTTCAGTTCATCAGGGCGATTTTGTGGCCAGTATCGACCTGAAGGATGCCTACTTCCATGTACCCATTCATCTGGCGTCACGGAAATACCTTCGGTTCTCGTTTCGGGATCGAGTTTTTCAATTCAGAGCTCTCCCGTTCGGTTTGAACCTGGCTCCTTGGGCCTTCACCCGACTGATGTCACATGTGCTTGCTTTCCATCGCACTCAGTCGGCGGTGACTTCGTCTGCCTACCTAGACGACATCCTCCAACGGCACCACGATGCTGCTGTTCTGGAGTTCGATGTCCGGCAGTTTCTTTGCCTGCTAGCGTCGCTGGGTTTCAGAGTCAATCGCGAGAAGTTGGATCTTCTTCCTTCTCAGCGATTCCGTCATTTGGGGATGGATTTCGACACTCTTCACAATGTAGTGTCGGTTACCCAGGCTCGGGCGACGATTCTTTCCGCCTTGACTCGGGACCTGCTTCAATCTTCCTCGGTCTCGGCCAGGACTTTCCTTCGGATGCTGGGCCTTTGCGGTTCGGTGACCGATCTCATTCCGCTCGGTCGCTTGTTTGTCCGACCTCTCCAACACTTCCTGTTGGATCATTGGCGTCCGAATGTCGATCCGCTGGACCTGGAACTCACTATTCCTCGGTCTCTGCTTTGTCACCTCCGCCCTTGGGCAGATATTCCCTGGCTGACACAGGGTGTTCCGTTGGATCTTCCTTTGGCCGATCGCATCCTTACTGCGGATGCCAGCGATCGGGGCTGGGGTGCGACGTTGGACCCTCTCGGTCTGTCTACTCACGGAGAGTGGGACAGCGAGCAGGTGGGCCTTCATATCAACCAGAAGGAGCTCCTTGCTCTTCTGTTGAGTTTTCGGCTTTGGATCCCTCATCTGTCGGACCATGTTGTCCTACTTCTTTCGGACAATTCGACAGTAATGGCCTACATACGGAATCAGGGAGGCACTCATTCGATTCCTATGTATCGGCTGTCTCGGGATCTTCTTCTGTTGGCGCGGGATGTGAACGCTCGGGTGTCCATTCGACACATTCCCGGGCGTCTCAACGTCCTAGCAGACTCCCTGTCCCGACGCGACAGTGTCCTTCCAACCGAATGGATGCTACATCGGTCAGTGTTTCAGGCGATTTGCGAGCAGTGGGGTCGTCCTCAGGTCGACCTTTTCGCTACTCGCTGGAATCATCAGGTAGAGACTTTTGTCTCCCCTTGTCCAGATCCTCTGGCATTTGCAGTAGACGCTCTGTCTCTGGACTGGACAGGCTGGGTCGGCTATGCCTTTCCTCCTGCACCGATTCTTCCTCAAGTTTTAGCGAAGATTCGTGCTTGCAGTTGCAGGATCATTCTGATCACACCCCTGTCTCCACAGAGGGTGTGGATCAATCTGCTGCGGCCTCTATTGGCCGATCGACCGATTCGTCTACCTCTACGTCGCGATCTTCTTTCACAGGGTCGTCCCAGGAAGTATCACAACAACCTGGGAGGCTGTCCCTTCACGCCTGTCTTTTATCAGGTCCAGTCTCCGACGTAGAGGTTTTTCGAGACGATCAGTGGAGTGCATTTCTGCATCGCGGCGACCTTCCACTGGAATGACTTATGCCGCCAAGTGGAAGGTTTTCTGCCGCTGGTGTTCAGATCACAATGTGAATTACCGTGATCCGTCTATCGCTCAAATTGCGGATTTTCTGGTTTTTCTTTTTGACTCCAAGGGCCTCCAGCCTATTACGATTAAGGGCTATCGGTCTATGCTGTCTGATACTTTCTCTTATGTGGGAAAGCGGTGTATCGGTCGTAATCTTTTCCTCTCCAAACTTATTCGGCACTTTTCTTTGAAGAGGCCTCGAGTTTTGCGTCTTACACCCAAGTGGAACTTGGCATGGGTGTTGCACTGTTTGGAGGGGGCGCCTTTCGAGCCTTTATCTGAGACCGACATGCGTTTTCTCACCTATAAGACGGCTTTTCTTCTAGCGTTTGCTTCTGCTCGTCGAGTCAGTGAGCTTCATGCGCTATCTGTTGATTCTGCCTTCTTCCGAAATGAGGCTAACAGTGTCACATTCACTACTGATTGCTCTTTTCTGGCTAAGAATCAACTCCCCGATTCGGTACCTCCTCCCATCTGCATTCGGGCTCTCCCTGCTGTAGATGGACGCGGAGGCCTCTTCTTTGTCCTGTTCGTGCGGTCAAGACTTACATTACTCGCACTCAGTTCATTAGGAGGGATCGGAAGAGATTCTTTCTGTCTCTCATTCCTAAGCGGCAGTCTATCTCTTCCCATTCTATTTCCAGGTGGATCTGTCTTGCAATCAAGCTGGCTTATTCTCGCTTGTCTGCATCGGATCTTGTTTCGAACCGGCTTAATGCTCACGAGGTTCGTGCCATTTCTACATCCTGGGCGTTCTCCAATTCTGTTTCGCTCCGTGATGTTATGAATGCGGCTTACTGGAGGAATGCTTCTACCTTCTCCTCCTTTTATCTCCGCCACCTTCAGCAGCAATCTGAGAACCTTTATTCTTTAGGCCCTCTCGTTGCTGCTCAGGCTGTTGTGCACCCTCGTTAAATTGTTTTTGTCGAGGTTGCGCTTCTCTCAGCCTTGTTCTTTTCAGGTGCCTTCTCTCTTTCTTCATTACAGGTTTTAGTTTTTGTTCTCTGCCATCCTTGCTTTCGTTCTGCTACTCTTGTTGGTATTGGTTATGTGATTCACCTCCTCCTATTGTTTATTCAGCCAATTGTAAACAATTGTGAGTAGGTTGAAAAGAAATTAAAATTTTTTAGTAAATTTTGTTTCTTAACATACCTACCACAATTGTTTACCGGAGGCCCACCCTCCTTGGGTATATCTTTGATATCGATGCCTCCCCGCTAAATCACAAACTTCTCGTTGGCGGAAATACAGAATTGACGTCACGGTTGTTGCGCATGCGCTCGGTAAACGCAAGAGGTGTGCAGAGAGAGTACCTGTAATTTCGAGCGCTGGTCTCGCTCGACCCTTTTTTCTATCTTTTTCGTGCTTTTGCACTCTAGTACTTTTCCAACTCGTTTGGAAAAGATTCTAAAAGCTTGAGTTAGTTCCGAAGTAGGGCTTGCACTTATGTTACAGCCAATTGTAAACAATTGTGGTAGGTATGTTAAGAAACAAAATTTACTAAAAAATTTTAATTTTAGTATAATGGACATGCATTTTATTGTAGTCCCGTAAAAATAGTCACCTAAGTACCCATTTATTAGAATGTCCATCCATCCGTCCATCCATCTGTCCGTCTGTCCTCCCCGTGGGAACCCCGGGAAGTAAGCAGCACTTGTTTACTGTGGTAAACCAGTTCCGCTTTAGTAGTAAAATAGGACCCAGTCACCAATGCTTGGGGTGAAAGTCCTCTAAAATGGGCAACATGTTGATCAACGATTGACTAAACTTGACTTCATCTCCATGTTGTGTCACGATTAGCCATGGTGCATAAATATGTGACGTTAACCACCAACAAACAAACAAACATGTCCGTCTGTCCATCCATCCATCCATGTGTCCGTGAGTGTGTGTCCGAGCCAATAACTTGAAAACGGTTGGGGCCACGGTCATCAAACTTCACACAATTATAAAGAACCATGGGAGGATGTGTCACACACCATAGCCGGGTTTGTACCTTCAAGGTCAAGGTCACATTTCAAGGTCACACTAAAAATTGGTCAATATTCGTGCCTCAGCCATAACTCAGAAATGAATCATAGTACAATTGTTAAACTTTTTACAAATTTAAGGACAGTCAGAAGGTGTATCGCATGTAATAGTTTCCGCCACATTTGCAAGTTGAAGGTCACAAGGGGAGGGGGGAGGGGCATGTGTTACCTTAGTAACATTTTTCTTGTTTAAATGTAATTTTTACACAGGTTTGTTACCAGGCATGTAACTAAAAATGAGACGGAAACAGGAAATTTTTTTTTCACACTTTAGAAACAGGGTTATATGCCCCAGGGCAAGGTGAGTGGGGATAGTGGGAAAACTCTGCTTTTGAGGCTGCTAGGTGGCTGAAAATGACTGGTATTGGCATTTTTGTATGCTATTTTGCTTGTTGAAGTCTTGCCTTTGACAATAAATTATTTTACCCACATTCAAATTGGTTATTACTACTTAGAAATGTAATACATGTTATGGGTTAGATAACTAAGTTACAGAATATTTTCATTTGAAGTGAGTGCAAGGCATGTCATTTTTGAAAATGCCTGGAAAACTGTGGAGCAGAACCTTAATCTTGTTGTTGTGTTGGGGAAAATTTTTTCTGCTTTGATATTTCTGTTGTGTGTGAAAGATTGTATTACACTTGACCGGCCTATTTACGAACTGGGTCAACATGCCAGGAAAGTGCAAGTTTCAGGACAAATGGCTTGAGTGTACAGAGTACAAGGGGTGGATTTCATGTGTTTTTAACTGGTAGAGTGCTAAATTATTTTTCAAAGGTGATTTGTAACATGCGTATTATTTTCAAAGATACAATGCTACCAGCAAGGGGAGCCTTAAATTAGCAAGATTTTGTTTATCAAAAATTGTTTTGTTACTATTTATTGGAGAGTGCCTGTTGGCACTCTCCAATAAATTGTAACAAAATAATTTTATATGAACATTTCTGTATCTACTGATGTACAAATGACAAGATAATGCACACAGTGTAAAGCCTCTAAAGTGGCTTTCAGCACTTTTCAGTAGAGCCCTGATAGTGGCTTCTAGCACTCTACCAGTTAATGAGCCTCACGCAGCCAAATGCCAAGTATACAAAAAAAATATTAACATTACGGCAATGGGAGAATCGGCTCTAAAATTGCATATCACCATAATTCAGTGCCTGTAAAGTCAGGAGTAACTTTGTTTGAAAGTCCTTGAATTTTAGTTTGAAGGGTACTTGAAAGTCCTTGATTTTGTTCCTTGAAAAGTAGGGGGAACCATGTACAATCGAATAATATCCGTTATCTGTGGCCATTATTTCTCCGAATATGAAAGCAAAGCTATTGGGATTAGAAAACAGTATTCACAGAAACTATTCCATAGTGCGTATACAAATGAACGTTGTCAAGTACTTGACAACGTTCGTTTGTAAACATACTATGGAATAGTTTCTGCAATTACTTAATACTCACTGAAATTGCCAATCATTAACAAAGTCTTGAACGCCAAAGTCGATTAATTATCAATAGGTAGTGATTGTCATTCCATGAATAAAGCGCAGAAAATATGCCTCTTCTCCTTTGGGATAGATTACACCTTGAAGCCGCACTGTATATATTGATATTTCGGATAACCGGCTGACAGTTTTTGTAATTGGTTAGGTTGGTAACTGGTTTCAAACCAGTTATTCGGTTGACCATTTCAGCACTAGTTTGCAGGGTCAGGTTTGAGAAAAATTTGGAATCAAAATGACATCTTGCTGTTCAGAAACAAATCAGCCAGAATCTTTATTGAGAATAAAACTCTTCTCACAAAATTCTGCCTTTGGCTTGACAGACACCAATATTTTTATACTGTAAACCAATGGCCCAGACTTAGCTGGTGCTAACTTCAAAATATCCAGGGCCAAACACAAATTTTGCCCCCCAAATCCCCCAAATTTGCATCCAAAACCAAAAAATAAATGTCCTATATGGTCATCCACACTTTAGACCACTGCGTATGCGCAGTGTCCAGGAAGTACCGAAATTGGCGGAAAGCCTCATTCTTTGTTTGGCCCTTCTATCAGTAACAACAAACTGACTTCTGTGCTTGTAAATCTCAGTTTCTTTTCAACCTACTCACAATTGTTTACAATTGGCTGTAACATTAGTGCAAGCCCTACTTCGGAACTAACTCAAGCTTTTAAGAAACTTTTCCAAACAAGCTGGAAAAGTAATAGAGTGCAAAAGCACGAAAAAGGGTCGAGCGAGACCATGGCTCGAAATTACGTTTGCGTTTACCGAGCGCATGCGCAACAACTGTGACGTCAATTCCTTTTATCTCCGCCATTGTATTGGTGGGAAATTTTTGTGACTCGTGCTATTTCTTAGCTGTTATCGTCGTGAACAACTTATTTGTATGTGCTATCTTCATCTGATTGTGTGCAAGTGGATTGTATCCTTTTCAAGCTTTTAAAATTATTACTATTTGATGATATTTTTGATAATTTTTGCTTGCTTTAATTTTTCACACATAGTCTTGTTTTTCCCCCACGTGTGAACACAACCATTGTTCTGTTTTCCTTCGACGGGAAGCTTGAATTCATATTTCATTTTCATGTTATGCCTAAGACTATTCCTTGTTCCTCTTGCTTCCAGGTGAAACATGTGAACGACTCTCATTCCACATGTGTCACTTGCAACAATTGTACTCAGGCCCAATCATGTGGTATTTGTGGGGTTTGGTCCTCAAAATTCTGGGCTTCTGTTAACAAGGTGGTTCTGTCCAGAGCTAGAATCCATCGTTCTCGGGGTAAGGGTAGCCGTGCCTTATCAGATATTTCTGTTAGTGCACGTAGTGACTCTGTCACACAGGATGCTGATCTGTCTTTTTCTGTGGCGAGTTCCTCTGCAACTGTTGACAGTGCTAGTGCTGTGATACCTGACGTGGGGACCGTGGTCTCTTTGTCTTCTGATGTCACTCTTGAGGCGTCTGTTTTCATAGAGAGCTTCTCCGAGGTAAGCTCGGTGACCCTCTCCAATTTGCCTCCTACGCCGTCGACAGTTGCTGAGGAAATTGTTACTACAGATCCTATTCTGTATGATGGTGGTTCTTCCATCTCCTCTGGGGTTGATACTGTCTCGGGGGACCGAGACTATATCTGCTGGTGTGTCTATGAGCTCTCAGCCTCCCCTGGCTTCGCAGTGAAGCTGTGCGGGTTTGCTGTCTGCTCCGTTTCATCTGGCTAGGTTTGCGCCTAGTCAATTGAGCCCTTTGGTCACTTCGGCAGCGATTCCTCGCCCCTCGGGCGAATTGTTTATTGTTCCTCCTTCCCCTGCTAGTGTGCCGACTAGCAGGATGGGGTTGGGACATTGGCATTCAGGGCTTTCTGTTCGGCAGAGGTCAGTGACAGCCCCGGTTAGCTGTCACTCTCGGAACCTTCCTCCGGTGATTCCTCACTGTGTTCCAAGTCTGGATGTCGATCGATGCGTGCCGTTGGTCTCAGAGGGTGGGCAGTTGGGGCCTTCTGACACGCAGAAGCCAATGGCAGGATCCTGTCATTCTTGGGACAATCCTCCGGTGTCTTCTCACCATGTCCCAGGTCCAGCTCCCGATCGACGTACGCCGTCAGTCTCTTTAGAGGATTTGCAGGCAGGACCAGGACCTTCTGTTCCGCAGAGGTCAGTGATTGCCCCTGGGCATCACAATCGGGACTATCCTCCGGTGTCTTCTCACTGCCTCTCTATTCTGTCTGTCGATCGACGTTCGTTGTCGGTCCCTTCTGAGGATTTGGGTTCTTCTACCAGAAGGGTCCATTGGGAGGACACTCCGTCGGGCGATGCTGCTGCGACGGATTCTCAGGGTGACCTGCGTCAGGCCATTTTGGCGCTCACCCAGTTGCTTTCTAGCAACCCTCAAGTTGGCCTCCCTGTGCCTCCTGAGGCATAACCTCCTTTGGTCGGTCACCGATCGCGAGATGTCTGGCCTGGCCCCTTGGATACTGCCCAGTATTCACAGGAGGTTTCTGCTGGTCAGCCCGAGTTGGGCTACGTCTCCTCTGCAACAGAGGATGACAATTTTCTTGAAGGTGATGGCCCCCCTCGTCAGTCTTGGGGCAGGCTTTGGATTTTGTCTTTGGCTTATTGCTGGACATTCAACCTTCAGACCAGCCATCTGTGACCGTCCGGCCACAGTCCTCTGTGGAGCGCCGTAACCCTGTTGAGCCTTCTAGCTCTGGGGCTTTGCATCCTCTGCAATCGGCTCAGGTCGTTGAGTCCTTCCAGGGCTTGGACGCCAAAATGCGTTCTAAGGCCCTCAAGGGTTCTTTTTTTTTTCTAGAGCTGATGCCTTTCTGCCTCCATCGCAGTTTCGTGTTTACGATTCCGTCTGTCCACCAGTCTTCCAAGAGATGACCACTGTGGATGAGGATTCTTCTTCCCTCGGGTTAACTGAGCCTAAGTCGGCAGTTCTCCCGATGTCGGTAGCTGAATCTTTGGTGGGCCTGTCCCGAGAGATGCTGGGTATGTTATCTCTCGCGGACCATGTCGTCGCTGCCCTGGCTGAATATTTTCCACCAGGGGAGTTTGATGATGCTCAGGGGCCTTTTCGCATTTTGTCACAGGCTTTCATGAACCTGACACACGCTCACGCCTGTAACACGGCTAATTTGGAGCTGGCACACCGGGATGTGGTGTTGGATTTTTCTCCATCCCTTCCTTCTGAGCAGCGTGCTGTTCTGAGGTTTGCCTCTTTGGTTGGACCTCAGTTGTTCCATGGTTCTGTGGAAGCTATTCGTGGCGAGGTTCTTCGTCATTCGAAGGACCAGCTTTTGCTGCGACAGCTGGACCAACCTGCTGCTGTGGGTGGTGGTCATTCCTGGCCTGCCAAGCATCCTGCCACGTCTGCCTTGTCGGCGACGTCGGCTATGCCTTCGGCTCCATCTGCTCCGAAGTAGCGCCGACATGGCCAAGCTCGCTGGCAGCTTCAGGCCGGAAAGTCTCAGGACTCTGTCGCTTCCAGAGGTGGTGGTTTCTCCTCCTGCGGGCCTCATCGAGGCCGCAAGTGAAGGTCCTCACCTCGATTCGCCTCCAGTCGGGGGGAAGGCTGTCACTGTTTTACGATCGTTGACAGAGATAACGTCGGACACTTGGGTCCTCGACATCATTCAATCCGGTCTGCGACTGTCCTTCCATCAGCACCCCAGTTTATCTCGGGTGCCCCTCCCGAATCGGGTCCCTTCCGATTCTCTGCGTCGGGACTTTCTGGTGCAGGAGATCGACAATCTCCTCTCCAAAGGGGCGATCGAGGTGGTCAGGAACACCCTTTCACCGGAGTTTTACTCGAGACTTCTCTTGGTGCCGATGAAAAACGGCCAATTTTGTCCTGTCATGGATCTGAGTATCCTGAACGAGTACCTTATAGCACCTCGTTTCAGTATGGAGACTTTCCGGTCGGTTCGACGTTCCATTCATCAGGGCGACTTTGCTGCCAGTATCGACCTGAAGGATGCCTACTTCCATGTACCCATTCATCTGGCTTCACAGAAATACCTTCGGTTCTCGTTTCGGGATCGAGTCTATCAATTCGGAGCTCTCCCATTCGGTTTGAACCTGGCTCCTTGGGCCTTCACCCCACTGATGTCACATGTGCTTGCTTTCCACCGTACTCAGTCGGCTGTGACTTCGTCAGCCTACCTGGACGACATCCTCCAACGGCACCACTACTGTTCTGGTGTCAGATGGCCGGCAGTTTCTTTGCCTACTAGCATCGCTGGGTTTCAGAATCAATCGTGAGAAGTCGGATCTCCTTCCTTCTCAGCACAGCAATTTCGTCATTTGGGGATGGATTTCGACACTCTTCACAATGTGGTGTCTGTCCCCAATGCTTGGGCGACGATTCTTTCTGCCTTGACACGGAACCTGCTTCTATCTTCCTCGGTCTCGGCCAGGACTTTCCTTCGGATGCTGGGCCTTCGCGGTTCCGTGACAGATCTCATTCCGCTCGGTCGCTTGTTTGTCCGACCTCTCCAACACTTCCTGATGGATCATTGGCGTCCGAGTGTAGATCCGCTGGACCTGGAACTTCCTATTCCTCAGTCCCTGCCCTGTCACTTCCACCTTGGGCCGATGTTCCCTGGCTGACTCAGGGTGTTCCGTTGGATCATCCTTTGGCCGATCGCATCCTTACTGCGGATGCCAGCGATCGTGGTTGGGGTGCGACGTTGGATCCTCTCGGTCTGTCCACTCACGGCGAGTGGGACAGCGAGCAGGTGGGCCTTCATGTCAACCAGAAGGAGCTCCTTGCTCTTCTGTTGAGTTTTCGGCTTTGGATCCCTCACCTGTCGGACCGTATTGTCCTACTTCTTTCGGACAATTTGACAGTAGTGGCCTACATATGGAATCAAGGAGGCACACATTCGATTCCCATGTATCGGCTATCTCGGGATCTTCTTCTGTTGGCGAGGGATGTAAACGCTCAGGTGTCCATTCAACACATTCCCGGGCATCTCAATGTCCTAGCAGACTCCCTGTCCCAACGCGACTGTGTCCTTCCAACCGAATGGATGCTACATCGGTCAGTGTTTCAGGCGATTTGCGAGCGGTGGGGACATCCTCTGGTCGACCTTTTCGCCACTCGCTGGATTCATCAGGTAAAGACCTTTGTCTCTCCTTGTCCAGATCCTCTGGCATTTGCGGTAGACGCTCGGTCTCTGGACTGGACAAGTTGGATTGGCTCTGCCTTCCCTCCTGCACCGATTCTTCCTCAAGTATTAGCGAAGATTCGTGCTTGCAGTTGCAGGATCATTCTGATCGCCCATCTGTCTCCACAGAGGGTGTGGACCTCGGTTGGCAGATCGGCTGATTCATCTACCTCTACGTCGCGATCTTCTTTCCCAGGGTCATCCCAGGAAATATCACAACCTGGCGAGCCTGTCCCTTCACGCCTGTCTTTTATCATGTCCTGTCTCCGACGTAGAGGTTTTTGGAGAGGAACAGTGGAGTGCATTTCTTTGCGGCGACATTCCACTGGCATGACTTACGCTGCAAAGTGGAAGGTTTTCTGCCACTGGTGTACAGATCACAATGTGGATTACCGTGATCCGTCAATCACTCAAATTGCAGATTTTCTGGTATACCTTTTTGACTCCAAGGGCCTCCAGCCTATTACGATTAAGGGCTATCGGTCTATGCTGTCTGATACTTTCTCTTATGTGGAAAAGCGGTGCATCGGTCGTAATCTTTTTCTCTCCAAACTCATTCGGCACTTTTCTTTGAAGAGGCCTCGAGTTTTGCGTCTTACACCAAAGTGGAACTTGACATGGGTGTTGCACTGTTTGGAGGGTGTGCCTTTCGAGCCTTTATCTGAGACCGATATGCGTTTTCTCACCTGTAAGACGGCTTTCCTTCTAGCGTTTGCTTCTGCTCGACGAGTCAGTGAGCTTCATGCGCTATCTGTTGATTCTGCTTTCTTCAGAAATGAGGCTAACAGTGTCATCTTCACTACTGATTGCTCTTTTTTGGCCAAGAATCAACTTCCTGATTCGGTACCTCCTCCCATCTGCATTCAGGCTCTCCCTGCTGTCGATGGCCGGAGACCTCTTCTTTGTCCTGTTCGTGCGATCAAGACTTACATTAATCACACTCAGTTCATTAGGAGGGGTTGGAAGAGATTCTTTCTGTCTCATTCCTAAGAGGCAGTCTGTCTCTTCTCATTCTATTTCCAGGTGGATCTGTCTTGCAATCAGGCTGGCTTATTCCCGCTTGTCTGCTGTGGATCTTGTTTCGAACCGGTTTAATGCTCATGAGGTTCGTGCCATTTCTACATCCTGGGCGTTCTCCAATTCTGTTTCGCTCCGGGATATTATGAATGCGGCTTACTGGAGGAATACTTCTACCTTCTCCTCCTTTTATCTCTGCCACCTACAGCAGCAATCTGAGGACCTTTATTCTTTAGGCCCTCTCGTTGCTGCTCAAGGTGTTGTGCACCCTCATTAAAATTGTTTTTATCGAGTTTGTGCTTCACACAGCCTTGTTCTTTTCAGGTGCTTTCTCTCTATCTTCATTACAGGTTTCGCTATTGTTCTCTGGCCTCCTTGCTTTTCTTTCTTGTTGTTATTGGTTATGTGATTCACCCCCTCCTATTGTTTATTCAGCCAATTGTAAACAATTGTGAGTAGGTTGAAAAGAAATTAAAATTTTTTAGTAAATTTTGTTTCTTAACATAACTACCAAAATTGTTTACCGGAGGCCCACCCTCCTTGGGAATATCTTTGATATTGATGCCTCCCCGCTAAATCACAAATTTCTCGTTGGCGGAAATATAGAATTGACGTCATGGTTGTTGCGCATGTGCTCGGTAAACGTAAGAGGTGTGCAGAGAGAGTACCTGTAATTTTGAGCGCTGGTCTCGCTCGACCCTTTTTCGACCTTTTTTGTGCTTTTGCACTCTACTACTTTTCCAGCTTGTTTGGAAAAGTTTCTTAAAAGCTTGTATTAGTTCCGAAGTAGGGCTTGCACTTATGTTGCAGCCAATTGTAAACAATTGTGGCAGATATGTTAAGAAACAAAATTTACTAAAAAATTTTAATTTTTATGATACCAGACACAAAGCAATGGTGATTTTGGTGGATCCAAGGATGCATTAGGATGATGAGAGGAAAAAACAGTGGTTTGATGTGTTCAGGGCTGTAACTTATAATTTTTATTTAAAATTATTTCATGCCCCTCCCCCCCTCCCCCTCCCCCCTGTTAAACTCCCATGCTTTTTGGATCTTTATTGAAATTTTTTTCTTGAAAATTTCTTGGGAGTTTTAACTTGTTTACAGAATGTTTATTCTGTGTATCCCCATGGTTACGTCCTCACCCTAGGGGTGATTAGGCGTTTTGATCATTCATCTGCCATCTGATGTATCGCAGGTTCTTCTGACAAAGATCCTGCCTGACATTGGATAGTTTGAAATCTGTTACTGACTTCGGGCCGTGTTGTTACAGTGCCTGGAGTCTTGTTTCCGGTTTATATTACACGTTGTTTACATTGACAACGGTTACTTTCTGTAGGTAGTTTCCTTGTCATTTTATTATGATAGGTCTATAGTTAGATACATTATATACTCCAAAAGTGTAGCATTAATTTTTAGGAATAAGAAAAAAAATTTGGTCTGCTCTTAGGCTTTTTTGGGATCCATTTGGGCTCATCGTTCCCTTTGCGAACTTGGGCTCATGTCAAAATTTTTTGAAAATTTTTTTTTATGAATTTGTTTTTCGACATTTTTGCATTGGATTGTATTATTATGTATCTTTGTCAGATTGTTATAGGAATTAGTGCGAGCACTGTCGACTTGTATTTTTTGGAAAATGAAAGATTATTGCTCAAATTGTAAGTCGAGGAAATCTTCCTCTGACTCTCATATTCATTGTGTTTGTTGTAGTCATTGTACACGCACTAATTCTTGTTCTGTTTGTGTCAATTGGGATGACAAACGTTGGAGACGTGTGTCATGGTATGTTGTTGGTGGTGAGAGGTCAATGCCGGTCCTCTCACCACAAACTCACTCGAGTTTTTCAGTTTCTTTTTCAGAGGAACAAGAACATGGTGATGTATCAGTGATGCCGTCAGAAAGTGTGCTGCCGTCGTCGCAATCAAATATAGAGCTAGCGGCAAAAGTGCTCAATAATATAAGACAAGGAACTAGACCGCAGGATTTGGGGTTTACTACCTTGTCGCCAGCTAGCTCAACCTGTGGATCTATTGCTCAGGATTTGTGTGGTGTGACGCCGGGTATGTCCGTAGAATCGAGGAGAGGAAAAAGGGTGTTGCGAGCACTATAAATTCAAAACATGCTCACCCTGTGGCGACGGAAAACAGGAAGCCGGCTAGTTCTGCAGTGGGGTTGTCCAGGTCTGTCAGGACTGTGAGCGAAAGATGCCCCTCTCTCTTTCAACAACATATGGGGCCAGATGTTGTTGTACAGAACATGCATCAGTCGGAGCATACATCCATGCCTCCTGTCCGGGACGCTCCGTTAAATAGACTGCCGGGGCAGCTGGTCTGTCGGCTTCCATATCATCTTCTAAGCACACATGGCCGCACCTTTGCTACGTGACTACGGAGATCCAGCCTGCATTGCCGATGAAGGATTTGATGTCGTCAAAAAAGTCATGCCATCCGATAGCCAAGGAGACGAGGCCACATGAATTGGGACGTCCACATAAGAGGATTATGTCGGACATGCCGTCCTAGGAGCAACCAGCAGCTGAACATCAAAGAACCGCTGCTCGAAAGGCCTCTGTTACAGACTTGCTGTCGCAAATAGCGCAGCTCATCGCAGCATCCCAGCGGGTTCCAGAACATTCTATGACAGCTTCTGATGTTGAACTGTCGGATGAATCTGGATCAGTTCATTCGTCTGCTCGTTCAGATAGGATAGGGATGACCGAGAATCTATTCTGATCCAATCTGATGGTGAAAGGGAACTGAATGATTTGGATTATTCCCTTCTGGAACAACACAAGGTAGCGATGGATTTTATTCATCAATACCTTCCAGAGGTTCCGTCTGATCAGAATGCTGCGACTACAGATAAAAGAGTGCTAGTGTTGTTAGATACCGACTTTTTCAGGCGGGTCAAGGAAGATATTCCTGTTTATCTGGTACAGTCCGATAATGTGTCTCAGACTTTTGATCTCTTAAATGACGCTATATTTAATCTTTCCTCGGGGAAGAGGAAAAGCAGTTTTTTATCATCAAATGCTCTACATCTGCCGTTTATTAGTAGTAGAAGTAAATTTATAACTGCAGGTCAGAGTATTCTGAGAGTTCCTCTGCGTTTGGACGAGCAGGCTTAGGACTTAGATATGTCCTTACCTGCATCCTTTTCAATTCGTTCGGATCCAATAGAGCGAATCTAGATACTTTGTCTTATGCAGATCACCTTACTAGAGCGATGGTGCAACGTCTCAGTGTAAAAGAATTTGAGGACGTTCGTACCTCATTAAGCGTTCTATCAAGGACTATTCCTTATACCACGTATGACTCTGCCTTATCAGTAGCTAATTTAGAGTTAGTTAGACGTTATGCAGCCCTAGCGTCATCATCCCTAGTGGATGATAAGGTGAAAAACTCTCTTCAAGTCGCTCTGGTATCTGGTGATAATCTATTTGACGGCTGGCTTTCTTTGATCTATGTTCAAATTACTAATAAAGCATCTAGTGCTCTGCTTTTGAAGTCAGTTTCCAGTAAAACTGATACAGCAGAAAAGGGTAAAGTAGGAGCTTCAGGACCACGATCATCCAGAGGAAACTCCTCTAGAGGGTATAAGAAACCCTCAAATAATTACCCTAGGGATCGTCAATGTAGCGACAGGTAGGGGACGTGGGTCTGGCCGAGACAACCAGTCAGATGTCCCCAGGTCGGCGGGTCGAAGCGCTGCACGGGGAGGAAGTCAGACGTCCCCAGGTCGGCGGGCCGAAGCGCTGCACGGGGAGGACATAGTTTCTCTTCCCGTAGGCCTTGCAGGTCCAGAAGGTGATGGTCAGGACCTCCATTGCACTCCTGTTGGCGGAAGATTAACAAGATTTCTGGAAAATTGGATCACAATTACAGAAGACCAGTGGGTCAGAGAGGTTATCTTGGACGGCCTGAGGCTATCATTCCGAGAAAAGCCTCCGTTAGCGCGACGTCCACGCTGGACTCGTGATCAGCTTCCGACCAACCCTCTAAAAAGAGATTCACTTCTATCAGAGGTAAA
This sequence comes from Pictodentalium vernedei, assembly GCA_031216915.1. Taxonomy (NCBI): domain Eukaryota; kingdom Metazoa; phylum Mollusca; class Scaphopoda; order Dentaliida; family Dentaliidae; genus Pictodentalium; species Pictodentalium vernedei. The sequence goes on along the minus strand of CM062295.1, from coordinate 605,613,080 downwards.
ATCTCTTTTAGAGAAAAATGCAATAGAGGTCGTAGAAAACCAGGAATCACTAGGTTTCTACAGTCACCTGTTTTTGGTACCGAAGCCAGACGGCTCGTTCCGTCCAGTAATAGATCTAAGCTGGATAAACAAATTGATCATGGCTCCAAAGTTTTATATGGAGACCATTCGATCAGTAAGCTTAAGGGCGAGCATTCGGGTGAACGACTATGCAACAAGCATAGATCTAAAGGATGCATACTTTCATGTTATGGTGAATCCAGCATTCAGAAAGTACCTACGGTTCGCCATCCTGGGGGTTGTTTATCAGTTTCGAGCGATGTGCTTCAGACTCAATCTAGCACCCTGGGCATTCACTCGAAGAATGAACTCGGCAATGGCTTATTTCCGGGCTCATTCGTCTGCGGTAACGTCGGCCTATTTGGACAACATTCTTCAGAGATACAGTAACAAAACGGTTCTTCAGAACAATGTTCAGAGTCTGCTATTATTGCTCCGACTTTTCGGTTTCATTGTAAATGAAAAGAAGTCGGATCTAGCTCCGTCCAAGTCGTTCATTCACTTGGGAATGAGCTTCGACACTCACAACAATCTGGTTCGTCTGCCGTTACCCAGAGCGAAATTAGTCAGTTGTTATGTTTGCTTTTGTCTACACTCAGACATATTAACAGTGAGGGAATTCATGCGACTGATGGGGCTGTGCGAAGCAGATGCAGACCTCATTCAGATGAGCCCAGATCCTCGAGCATACGCAGTAGACGCTTTCTCAATTTCATGGGTCGAATGATAGGATATGCATATCCTCCAACTCCGTTAATTCAACAGATCTTGTTAAAGATCAAGCAATCACAGTGCAAGATACTGCTGGTAGCATCTCTGTCGTCTCAGAAACCATAGATAAATCTTCTCAGGTGTCTGTTATGGGACGTTCCCCGGAAGCTTCATCCACGGGAGGACCTTCTCTTTCAGGAGAAATCTAGCACACTGCATCCCAACCCGCAAGGCCTCAACCTTCACGTATTTCCGTTGTGTGGTCCTTCTTGCACTGGAAGTGCTTTACAGGACCAGCAGTGGACGCAATTTCTAACCGTAGGAGGGCCTCCTCTTCGCTGAATTCTGCGGCAAAGTGGAAGGTTTTGTTTCGTTGGTGTAAGGATCAGTCAGTAGACGTTTATGATCCATCCATTCCAGACATTGCAAACTTTCTGGTCTACTTGTTTGACATTCTCAAACTGCAGCCAGTCACTATTAAGGGTTATAGGTGTATGCTATCGGATACTTATGCTCATCATAATAGCTTAGAAGTCGACTCTAATGTTTCTTTGTCTAAGTTGGTTAAAAGTTTTTCGATCAATGGGCCTAGAACCCTTAGGTTAATTCCTAAGTGGAATTTAGCTTGAGTTCTGATGAAGCTTAAAGAAGCTCTATTTGGACCTTTGGATGCTGTAGAGTTCAAATTCTTGACATATAAAACAGCTTTTCTCTTAGCCTTTGCTTCCGCAAGAAGAGTTAGTGAACTCCATGCTTTATCTATCGATGATTCTCACTATCGTAGTGTTGGTAATACCATTACTTCAGCTACTCAGGTGGGATAGAAGAACCAGGCTCCTAATAAACATCCTGAGCCTATTATCATTAAGGCTCTTCCATCTACGGATGGCCGTAGACCCTTGCTGTGTCCAGTATGTGCTATGCGCATATATAAACGCAGATCAGAGTTTATCAGAAAAGGAAGAAAACGCTTCTTTTTATCATTAATTCCCAATAGAAGGGAGATTTCTGTTCATTCTATTGCAAGATGTATTCAATTAGCAATTCATACTGCCTATGAAGGTTCATCTTCTAATCAGCAGTCGGTAGTTAAGATTTCAACGCATGAAATTAGAGCACTGTCCACATCCTGAGCTTATTCTAACAGTATTGCCATTACTGATCTCATGAAAGCTGCATACCGGACACAGCCTTCTACATTTACCAAGTTTTACCTTAGAAATATTGAGTCTATTTCAGGCGACCTTAGATGTTTAGGTCCTTTATCTGTTGCTCAGAATGTCGTCCACTGAACGATTACAGCTATAGTTATGTAGGTTTTTTCTGTTCTAGTAGTGACTCTGTCCTGCTGCCCTCTTCATTCAGTGGTGATTAGACCCAGAGCAAGGGGAGGGGGGGGGGGGGCTTGGGCAGGCAGGGCGGTTTTCCCTTATATCACCGGCTTTATAGTGAAAAGCAAGGGAATACCTCCTCCGGTGTCAGTAATTCCGAGTCGGTGCTAGGATGGTTTTAAAGTATAAAGCAAATATATATCTCATAAATTTATGTAATATTTTTAAAGTGTAGCTCACTGTGAAGCATTTGTATATGTCATGTGTCATACGGGCATTAATATACAATCCTTGGACACTTTTAAATGAGTATAAAGAGTCTCATTCTCTGGACTATCGTTATTTATTGGCTTCTCTTTATTAAATTAGTATAATGGGTTATACTGGCTGTAAATAGAGAATTATATATGCTATAATGCTCAATTATATTGTTGGTGTTGTGTCTTTCTTATTTCAAGTAAATAAGAAAGACCTATATAAATCCTTTCTCTCCTTTTCTCCATGAGGAGATATTCTTTTATAAGTAATTGAGTTATTGGATTTCTTCTCAACCTACTCACAATTGTTTATAATTGGCTGTAGTGTAAGTGCAAGCCCTACTTCGGAACTAACTCAAGCTTAAGAAACTTTTCCAAACAAGTTGGAAAAGTAATTGAGTGCAAAAGCACGAAAAAGATCGAAAAAGGGTCAAGCAAGACGGCGCTCGACATTAGTGTTGTAGGTTTACCAAAATTTCGGTTCGTTTTTTACAAAAAAACGAAAACCAAACCAAAAATTACCTGCACTGTACGGTTTTTATATAAAATGCCCCCACCATTGTCACATAGTCTATGATAGCGTTAAATTTGACAGTTCAGTGTTGATTGCTGGCCACCAACATGGCAGAGAAAACAAAACTAATGTGTTCTGTCGTTGACATCTTCTTTCCATGTCTGTTTTTGTTCTATTCATAAGTTAAACTTATCAATTTAAGTACTCAACTTAACTCAGTGATAGGAGAAATTGAAATATAAATACTGTATCTAATCTAAATTTTCTGACACTTTTTGTTTTCGGACACCATTTTTTCATCAAAAATTTTTTTTTTTGAGCCTCGAAATTTTCGGACATCCACTCAAAGATCGTCCAGGACTGGTGTGGTGGGAAAATCCCAGTGAAACATATCAGTAAATCCAAAATGACAATGATTTTGTTTTCAGTTGAATATTTCACTTTTCTTGCTTTCTTTTATGATAAAAACATGTTTTGTATGCACAGTATATTGTACAATGGATATAGAATTATTAAAACAACATTATTTGCAAACTTGTTCTTTATTTATTAACAGGTAAGCATTGTTTTACTTCTCAAACTGACATGTCTGACGAACTGACCAATCAAATTTTTGTTGTCAAAATTTTTGTTTTCTTTTGACTCCTTCAAGATTTGGAAAGAGAAAAACCCACAAATGTTATGTTGAACTGACCTTAAACGATGACAATAATGAAAGGGTCCCATAAATAAATCCATATAATGCAGTATACACCATGCACCAGCAACAGAACAGTGTAATTATTTTTTCGAATAAACATATTCAGTGCACTGAACACCAACAAAATTTTCCAGTATTAAAAATAGAACTAACGACAATGAGGTCAACACGTGCTGCTTCAGGGTTTCACAAAAATTAACACATGGACCTAAACACAGTCAAAGCATACCGGTTTTCGATATTATTTTTCGATAAACATCAGCAGTGTATGCGGGGAGGGCACGCTTCCAAAAACAAAAATAAGAAATACGGGAGGAACTGTGGAGCTAATACCAGTCATTATTTTTAGCTCAACTTTGGCAAAACCAAATTTGAGGTATTGTCATGGCCCATCGTCCGTCTGTCCATCTGTCACGCCGTACACATGGCTTGGGCTAGAGGCCGTATTTATGAACCGATCTTTACAAAACTTCTTGGGTACCTTTGTTATTACTGTGGGACGAGAACGAATGTTTTGGGGTCCGGTCCGATATTCAAGACGGCCGCTGGCAGCCATTTTGTATACAAAATTAGGTGCAATCAGATTTTTGCACAGAACTTCCATATGAAAGCTCTGATTTGAATAATTTTTTGTATGAATGTTTAGTACCATGGGATACATCACATATAATACAGGTTTTTTTCTCGTGCATAAATTAGGCAAATTAGACTAATTTTGATATATTTAGTGTTACTTTCAGCACTGTAACTGCAAAAGCCAATACAGCTCGGGCTAGAGGCCGTCTTTATGAACCTATCTTTACAAAATTTCTTGGGTACCTTTGTTATCACCGTGGGACGAGAACGAGTATTTTGGGATTCAGTCTGAAATTCAAGATGGCCGCTGGCAGCCACTTTGTACAAAATTAGGTGCAATCAGATTTTTGCGCAGAACTTCCATTTGAAAGCGCTGATTTGAATAATTTTTTGTATGAATGTTTAGTACCATGGGATACATCACGTATAATATGTTTTTTTTTCTCGCACATAAATTATGCCAATTAGATTAACTTTGATTTATTTAGTGTTACTTTCAGCACTGGAACTGCAAATGCCAATACGGCTCGGGCTAGAGGCCGTATTTAACAACCGATTTTTATGAAACTTCTTGAATACCTTTGTTATCACCGTGGGATGAGAACGAAAGTTTTTGGGTGTGGTCCAAAATTCAAGACGGCCGCCAGCAGCCATTTTGTAGCAAAATTAATGCATTCAGTTTTTTGTACAGAACTCCTGCATGAAAGTTCTGATTTGAATAAATTTTTGTAGGAATGTTTAGAAACATGGAATACATCACATATAATACAGGTTTTTTTCTCATGCAGAAATTATGCAAATTAGATGAACTTTGATTTGTTCAGTGCTACTTGTACACAGTAAGTGCACATGTCAAATACGGCTCGGGCTAGAGTCTGTATTTATGAACCAATCTTCACAAAACTTCTTGGGGTACCTTTGTTATCACCTTATGACAGGAACAAGTGTTTTTGAGAACAATTATTTTTGGGTTAAGTCAGACCCACTCTGGGACTCAAAGATTTCTTTTCTAGTTTAGCATCCAACTGTCACCCCCACCTTTACAATACTTTACCTATATATTTGTTACAGGCTATGATCAGCATTTATGTACAGCCCGTTACAATACTTTACGTGTACCTTTGTTATCAGGTCATTACCTAGATGTTTGTCATTGCTGTGTCATATACTATACATGTACATGTCTTAAACAAGTTGAGCTACAGTGTTCATTTAAAAATTAATTTTGTATTCACTTTTAGAAAATGTAGGATTTTGCATTGCAAATCTGGGTGGGGGGGGGGGGGGGGGTGTGCAGGGGGAATATTTTGAAATCATGTTAATGGTAAGCATGTTAATGGAATGGAGACAAATATGGGCCGAGTCAGTTGGCTCCAATAACATGCTTATTTGTCGGTATTCCGTGACGACAGAATCAACATCAATGGGAATAAATTCAATACATTTAATAGATCTAGCTTGGGAGTTGGGAAGTTTAAAAATCAGAACTTGAAAAAAGAAATAACGCCAGTATTTTTTAATATATTTTTATTTCATAAGTTTTTTTTTGCAATAAAAGGAACTTTTCTTGTCAGTATCTTGAACTTTCTTCCCTGTTGTTCTGTGACTGTGTTCAAGTGTGCTGCCAGACCATCCAAGTTGAATGTCAACAACTTGGTGACATCTGTGACGGACTCAGCTACTTACTGACCAGTCCTACTTACACTAGTTACAGACGCAATCACGCAAGACTAAAGACTGACATCTACTGAAAGTGAAAGATATGAAGGTAGAAGTTAGGTTGTATTATAGTACATATAATTACCATGAAATATACAAAGAGTAAATACCCAACTCAATTTACCAAACAACAGTCAAAGTATGTCCAATTGTCCATTATTTTTCCACATCGTCTAATAATTAGGGGCTGTTGCTTGAATCTCTGAAGTCAAACGGTCCTTTGCGCCAATTCCAGTATCATTAGAATCCGAAATGTGCACAATTTACACAGAAGACAGAGTACGTAGGTGAAAAACCGAAGCCAAACCGAAACCGAGGTTTTCCTCAACGAAAAAACTGAAACTGAACTGGATTTTGAAAAACCTACTGCTCTACTCGACATTACAGGTACTCTCTCTGCACACCTCTTGTGTTTACCGAGCGCATGCACAACAACTGTGACGTCAATTCCTTTTATTTCCGCCATTGTGATGGTCGGAAATTTTGTGACTCGTGCTATTATTTAGCTGTTATCTTCGTGAACAACTTATATTTGTATGGTGCTTCTTGTCTGTTTATGTGCAAGTGGACTGTATCCTTTTCAAGCTCTAAATTGATTACTATGTGATGATATTTTTGATCATTTTTGCTTGTTTTCTCAAACATAGTCTTGTTTTTCCCCCGTGTGTTAATGCAACCATTGTTGTTCTGTTTTCCGTTGGCGGGAAGCTTGATTTCATTGATCATATTCATATTATGCCTGAAACAATTCCTTGTACCCCTTGTTTGTAGGTGAAACATGGACGACTCTCATTCTACATGTGTCACTTGCAACAATTGTTCACAGGCCCATTCCTGTGGTATTTGTGGGGTTTGGTCCTCAAAATTCTGGGCATCCGTAAACGAGGTGGTTCTTTCCAGAGCTGGAACCCCTCGTTCTCGGGGGAATGGTAGCCATGCCTCATCAGACATTTCTGGGAGCGCACGTGGTGACTCTTGTCACACAGGATGTTGATCAGTCTCTTTCTGTGGCAAGTTCCTCTGCAACTGTTGACGGTGCTGGTGCTGTGATGCCTGAAGTAGAGACCGTGGTTTCGTCTCGAGCTTCTCCGAGGTCAGCTCGGTGACACTCTCCGATTTGCCTCCTGCGCCGTCGACAGTTGCTGAGGAAGTTGTTACTACTGATCCTATCCTGTATGATGGTGGCTCTTCTATCTCTTCTGGGGATGGTGTACAGTCTCGGGGGTCTGAGACTGTATCTGCTGGTTTGTCTCTGAGCTCTCAGCCTCCCCTGGCTTCATGGGGAAGCTGTGCGGGTTTGCTGTCTGCTCCATCTCATCTGGCTAGGTTTGCTCCTGGTCGGTTAGGCCGTTCGGTCGCTTCAGCAGCGATTCCTCGCCCCTCGAGCGAATCATTGGTTGTTCCGCGGGTTTGCTGTCTGCTCCATCTCATCTGGCTAGGTTTGCTCCTGGTCGGTTAGGCCGTTCGGTCGCTTCGGCAGCGATTCCTCGCCCCTCGAGCGAATCATTGGTTGTTCCGCCTTTCCCTGCTGGTGTGCTGACTAGCAGGATGGGGCTGGGGCATTGGCATCCAGGGCCTGCTGTTCAACAGAGGTCAGTGACACCTCCGGTTAGCTGTCACTCTTGTAACCTTCCTCCGGTGATTCCTCACTGTGTTCCAAGTCTGGATGTCGATCGATGCTTGTCGTCAGTCTCAGAGGATGGGCAGTTGGGGCCTTCTGCCACTCAGAGCCAATGGCAGGTTCCTGTTGTTCTTGGGGCAATCCTCCGGTGCCTTCTCATTGTGTCCCAGGTCCGTCAGTCTCTCTAGAGGGTTTGCAAGCAGGGCCTTCTGTTCTGCAGAGGTCAGTGATTGCCCCTGGGCGTCACTCTTGGGACTATCCTCCGGTGTCTTCTCACCATCTCCCTATTCTGTCTGCTGATCGACATTCGTCGTTGGTCCCTTCTGAGGATTTGGGTTCTTCTGCTAGAAGGGTCCATTGGGTAGACACTTTGTCGGGCGATGCTGCTACGGCGGATTCTCAGGGTGAGCTGTGTCAGGCCGTTTTGGCGCTCACCCAGTTGCTTTCCAGCAACCCTCAAGTTGGCTTCCCTGTGCCTCCTGAGGCACAACCTCCTTTGGTCGGTTGCCGAGATTCCTTGCCTGGCCCTTTGGATACTGTTCAGTATTCACAGGAGGTTCCTGCTGGTCCGTCCGAGTTGGCTACGTCTCTTCTGCTACAGAGGATGACAATTTTCTTGAAGCTGACCGCTACGTCTCTTCTGCTACAGAGGATGACAATTTTCTTGAAGGCGACGGGCCCCCCTCGTCAGTCTGGGACAGGCTTTGGATTTTGTCTTTGGCTTATTGCCAGACATTCAGCCTTCAGACCAGCCATCAGTGACTGTCCACCCGCGGCCCACTGTGGAGTGCCGTAACCCTGTTGAGCCTTCTAGCTCTGGGATTTTGCGTCCTCTGCAGTCGGCTCAGGTTGTTGAATCCTTCCAGGGCTTAGATGCCAAAATGCGTTCTAAGGCCCTGAAGGGTTCTTTCAACATTCAGTTCATCAGGGCAATTTTGCTGCCAGTATCGACCTGAAGGATGCCTGCATCCATGTACCCATTTATCTGGCCTCACGGAAATACCTCTTCGGTTCTCGTTTCGGGATCGAGTCTATCAATTCAAAGCTCTCCCATTCGGCTTGAACCTGGCTCCTTGGGCCTTCACCCGACTGATGTCACATGTGCTCACTTTTCACCGCTCTCAGTCGGCTGTGACTTTGTCAGCCTACCTGGACGACATCCTCCAACGGCACCACAATGCTACAGTTCTGGAGTCCGATGTCCGGCGGTTGCTTGGCCTACTAGCATTGCTGGGTTTCAGAGTCAATCGTGAGAAGGCGGATCTCCTTCCTTCTCAGCAATTTGTCATTTGGGAATGGATTTCGACACTCTTCACAGTGTGGTGTCGGTTCCCAATGCTCGGGCGACGATTCTTTCCGACGAACTTGCTCCAATCTTCCCCGGTCTCGGCCAGGATTTTCTTTCGGATGCTGGGCCTTTGCGGTTCGGTGACAGATCTCATTCCGCTTGGTCGCTTGTTTGTCCGACCGCTCCAACACTTCCTGTTGGATCATTGGCGTCCGAATGTAGATCCTCTGGACCTGGAACTTCCTATTCCTTGGTCCTTGCATCGTCACCTCCACCCTTGGTCCGATGTTCCCTGGTTGACACAGGGTGTCCCGTTGGATCTTCCTTTGGCCGATCGCATCCTTACTGTGGATGCCAGCGATCGGGGCTGGGGTGCGACTTTGGATCCTCTCAGTCTGTCTACTCACGGCGAGTGGGACAGCGAGCAGGTGGGCCTTCATATCAACCAGAAGGAGCTCCTTGCTCTTCTGTTGAGTTTTCAGCTTTGGATCTCTCACCTGTTGGACCACATTGTCCTACTTCTTTCGAACAATTCGACAGTGGTGGCCTACATACGGAATTAAGGAGGCACACATTCGATTCCCATGTATCGGCTATCTCGGGATCTTCTACTGTTGGCGTGGGATGTAAATGCTTGGGTGACCATTCCGCACATTCTCAGGCATCTCAACGTTCTAGCAGACTCCCTGTCCCGATGTGACAGTGTCCTTCCAACCGAATGGATGCTGCATCGGTCGGTGTTTCAGGCGATTTGTGAGGGGTGGGGGCGTCCTCTGGTCGACCTTTTCGCCACTCGCTGGAATCATCAGGTAGAGACCTTTGTCTCTCCTTGTCCAGATCCACTGGCATTTGCGGTAGATGCTCTGTCTCTGGACTGGACAGGTTGGATCAGCTATGCCTTCCCTCCTGCACCGATTCTTCCTCCAGTGTTGGCGAAGAATCATGCTTGCAGTTGCAGGATCATTCTGATCCCACCTCTGTCTCCACAGAGGGTGTGGATCAATCTGCTGCGGCCTCTGTTGGCAGATCGGCCGATTCGTCTACCTCTAGGTCGCGATCTTCTTTCCCAGGGTCATCCCAGGAAGTGTCACAACAACCTGGCGAGTCTGTCCCTTAATGCCTGTCTTTTATCAGGTCCTGTCTCTGATGTAGAGGTTTTTGGAGACGAACAGTGGAGTGCATTTCTGCTTTGTGGCGACATTCCACTGGCATGACTTATGCTGCTAAGTGGAAGGTTTTCTGCCACTGGTGTACAGATCAAAATGTGGATTACTGTGATCCGTCAATCGCTCAAATTGCTGATTTTCTGGTATACCTTTTTGACTCCAAGGGCCTCCTGCCTATTACAATAAAGGGCTTTCGGTCTATGCTGTCTGATACTTTCTCTTATGTGGGAAAGCGGTGCATCAGTCGTAATCTTTTTCTCTCCAAACTAATTCGGCACTTTTCTTTGAAGAGGCCTCAAGTTTTGTGTCTTACACCCAAGTGGAACTTGGCATGGGTTTTGCACTGTTTGGAGGGGGCACCATTCAAGCCTTTTTCTGAGACCGATATGCGTCTTCTTACCTATAAGTCTAAGATGGCTTTCCTTCTAGCCTTTGCTTCTGCCAGACGTGTCTGCTCGACGAGTCAGTGAGCTTCACGTGCTATCTGTTGATTCTGCTTTCTTCAGAAATGAGGCTAACAGTGTCACCTTCACAACTGATTGCTCTTTTCTGGCCAAGAATCAACTTCCTGATTCGGTACCTCCTCCCATCTGCAGTTGGGTTCTCCCTGCTGTCGATGGCCATAGGCCTCTTCTTTGTCCTGTTTGTGCGATCAAGACTTACATTAATCACACTCATTCAGAGGGGAAGAGATTCTTTCTGTCTCTCATTCCTAGGAGGCAGTCTACCTCTTCCCATTCTATTTCCAGGTGGATCTGTCTTGCAATCAAGCTGGCTTACTCCAGCTTGTCTGTTTCGGATCTTGTTTCAAACCGGTTTAATGCTCATGAGGTTCGTGCCATTTCTACATCCTGGGCGTTCGCCGATTCTGTTTCGCTCCGGGATGTTATGAATGCGGCTTACTGGAGGAACGCTTCTACCTTCTCCTTTTACCTCCACCACCTACAGCAGCAATCTGATGACCTTTTCTCTTTAGGCCCTCTCGTTGCTGCTCAGGCTGTTGTGCACTCTCGTTAACTTTGTTTTTATCGGGTTTGTGCTCCGCTCAGCCTTGTTCTTTTCAGGTGCCTTCTCTCTTTTCTTCATTACAGGTTTCGCTGTTCTCTGCCCTCCTTGCTTTTCATTCTGCTGCTCTTGTTGGTATTGGTTATGTGATTCACCTCCTCCTATTGTTTATTCAGCCAATTGTAAACATTGTGAGTAGGTTGAGAAGAAATTAAAATTTTTTAGTAAATTTTGTTTCTTAACATACCTACCAAAATTGTTTACCGGGGGCCCAAACTTCTCATTGGCGGAAATACGGATTTGACGTCATGGTTGTTGTACATGCACTCGGTAAACACAAAAGGTGTGCAGAAAGAGTACCTCTAATGTCGAGCGCCGGTCTCGCTCAGCCCTTTTTTGATCTTTTTCGTGATTTTTCACCCTATTACTTTTCCAACTTGTTTGGAAAAGTTTCTTAAGCTTGAGTTAGTTCTAAAGTAGGGCTTGCACTGACATTACAGCCAATTGTAAACAATTGTGGTAGTTATGTTAAGAAACAAAATTTACTAAAAAATTTTAATTTTCCTTTATGTCCTTCGATTCAGCTAAGTCTGGGCCATTGGTTTGCAGTATGAAAATAGGAAAAAAATTAAAGTAATTTATATATTTTTTTATACTTACCAATGGCCCAGACGGGAATGGCCCTCCCATGAGTTGGGAACTCATACCTCCCTGCTGACTATGTAACATTTATCAGGCACTGTTTGTAAGAATGAGGCTTGGTGCCAATTTCGGTACTTCCTAGACACTGTGCATGCGCAGTGGTCAAAAGTATGGAGGACCATATACAACATTTATTTTTTTGTTTTGGATGCAAATTTTGGGGATTTGGGAGGCAAAATTTGTGTTTCGCCCTGGATATTTTGGAGTTAGCACCAGCTAAGTCTGGGCCATTGGTAAGTATAAAAAATATATAAATTACTTTAAATTTTTTCATTTTCTTATGACAGACATAAGGACCTTTTTTTGTCTTGTAACTATTGTTGACTATATGAACCTGCAATTTGAAAACATAATTTTAAGAGGCTTTACCAATACCAACTTCTTGGCTTATTATCTTTTTTTTTGAAAAAGATAATGATAATAAGACAAGATTATTGTCTAGGGCTGAAACGGTTGGCTCATATTCACAACTGACTAACCAAGAGCTATAATCGGTTAATACCCGGTTATCCGTAGCCATTATTTCACCGAATCAGGGATCAAAACTATAGTAAATTGGAAAGCAGTATTCTCAGAAACTATTCCGCAGCGTGTATACAAACGAACGTTGAGTACGTTTGTTTGTATACATACTACGAAATATTTTCTGCAGTTACTCAGTACTCCCGGAAATTGACGATCATTAACCCCCTGCACTCTGATGTCGAGAATACTCGATACCTCCCCCACTCTAAGCCCCACCACACCTCCCTGTCATCCATGGTTATCCCCCTGTGTTGTCAGAAATTCAGCAATTTAGATTTTGGTTGACAGAGCTCAATTGGAGCTCTGTCAACCAAAATCTAAACTGCTGAATTTCTGACAACACAGGGGGGATAACCATGGATGAAAAATCAGGCGTTTCGTCTTCAGAGTGCAGGGGGTTAACAAAGTCTTAAAACCAAAGTCAATTATATTTCTCAATATTTACAACGCGGCTTAGAGGTGTATCTATCCCAAAGGAGAAGCGGCAGATTTTTCTATGTTTTAACCGTGGAATGGCGATCACTATCAATATTTTGGATAACTGGTTGACGTTTTTTCAAATTGGTTAGGTAGGTAACTGGTTATCCGATTAACCATTTCAGTACTGGACAGAGCATTGCAAAGAAGGCAGTTTATGGTGGGGGGGGGGGGGGGAGGGGGGTGTGTGTAAACCCAATTTGTTCTGACTGTTATGACTCAACCCCTGACTGAAGAAATCTTCCAACTGCAACTGCATCATGAAGGTATGGCTTCTTTGAAAGTATCTCAGGATGATGTAGTTAGAATATTTACCATTGAGGATTATGGTTAAAAAAAAACTTTCCTCCTGGGATTCCCAAGTGGGAAGTGAAGCAGTGCTAGTTTACTGTGCTAAGCATGTTCTGCTTTACTGGAAAAATAGGACCTTCTAACCAATGCCTGGATAGGAAGTCCTTTAAAGTGGGTAGCATAGGTAACAACAATTGGCTAAACTTGACTTCATACCTATGTATGATATAATATATACATGTACATGGCTGCTGACTGTGACCTTACACAAATAAAGTAAAAAAAGATTAGGAAATTGTTTGTGGATAAATATTTCCCAACTTTTTATTTGTTTAGCACATACTAGACTCATACTAAATTAGTCATGCTGGGACACCAGTCAGCCACAGACCACCACCCTTTGCATGAGACCAACTGCATGTGTGACACAAGTCCAAGAATCAAATCTAGTCCTCTTAGAAAATTATTGGGACCCCCTCCCCATAGTTACGTCCCTGAAAATTAATGTACAATGACATATTATAAACTCAATATGCCATGAAATTCACACTTGGAATTTTGGAAGAATAATAAAGTGATGAGATATTTATCAATTTGTCAAAGATGAGCTATCTCTCTTGGACAAGTAGACCCTAAAAGCATTTTTACAAGCCTGAATGAATGGATCAAAACCCATGTGCCTTTTGTACAGAGATTACTGCTGCTCCATACACCTATACTGAAATATAACATGTTTGCCATGGTAAACGTACTTCACACTTCTGGATCCTGAACTCATTGATAGGTACCAAGTTTGGGGTGATGTGCAAAAAAATGTGTTTGTACTGTACAGTGTTCACAGAAGTGGCATTTATCTTGATCAGATCACAATCTGACAGGTCCCCACGAATATTCGAATAGGATCGAATTGAATGCTGTGCACAATTCTCTAATCAAATTGAGTATCAAATCAAATATATAACAATTGTTATAAGTAACAGTTTTAGTTAACCTATCACAAACGGCATATCATTAAGTTACCTTTTTCTGTGAAGACAGACCAGAATTTGATAATGCAAGTTCACCAGTGGTAGTGTTCAACAGATGATCAGAGCTGGCCACCACAATTGGCCGATTGTTGGTAATCGTATGAGAACGGCAATGGTTCCTGGAACATCGGTTCAGCTGATTGTTGCCAAGATTTTGAGATGATTCCTAAACCGCATTTTATTATCTTCTGCAGTGGTTCAATTGTTAATGTAAAATAATGTCAGTGATACCATTCAATAAAAAAAAAACCCACCGCAGCGTGTATTCTTAATCTCTCTAGATGCCCCTTTACAGGATATACAAGTTAAATGACATGTAAAGCTTACAATTGAACGTACTTGCAGCAATCGCCAGTTCATACCAGAAAAGTGAAGGTTGCAGTCCATTGACTCATGTCGCAGTAAAAATTACCAGTTGCGTGCACTTGGGTGTAAACGTGGCTTTGAGAGCCACATTTACCACCCACGTGTGCGCAACTGGTAATTTTACTGGACCTGAGTCAACAGAGTTTAACACTGTGAAATATGTTCAGTTTAATAATGTAGTTCTTTCGAGTCTTGACTTATCTAGCAGTGAACGGACTGAAAACACTGTAAAATATGTTAAATTTAATGTAGTTTTTTGCGAATCTCGACTTGTCTAGTAGTGCAGGGTATTACCAGTAAAATCAGCATCTGCATCGGAATCGACCGATTGTGAGCTCAAATAACCAATAATTGGTCAGCGGCCATTTTTGGTAATCAGTTGAACACTATCCAGTGGACAGTTTCATGCAAACATTCTGCAATTGGTGTCATATTTACTGCACAAATAATCAAATTCTCCATGCATCTCAATAAGTCTGGGTTTATATAAAATTAAAAATTTAAAATACAAAATGTCCAGATCCTAAAGTATATCCGAAACAAAACTTCAAAATTTATTATCTTTTTTGTTGCTGAGAAAGGCCATGTATATGCATCGACACTGGTGAACTGCCAACATATTACACATGGCATTCATCGGTAATCGATTCAGCAATGAGAACCAAGCAATGACCCCAATGCACACTGGTATGAACCCAGTCTCTTCGAGTAGTTTTACACACTAGACAGGACATAGCTTGGTAATGCTGTAGGCTGTGTAGCAAGCAATAACTGATTACTTTTGGATTTCCAGTGCCTCGTTTTTTTTCAGCGAATGACTCAGTTTTAAACATAGATTTATCTTGTTCATGTTGATATCTGTTACTTTCCGATCACAAAAACATTGAAAACATTTGATACATATTTGGTGTGAATTGTCAAATTGAATTTGAATCGAATATTGTGATCAAATCGAATATAATTTTGAATACCGCATATTCATAGGTACCCACAATCTGATGTAATCTATCTACATCAGTCTGCCAAGATTTCATGAAACATTGTGAATTCAAACCTGAGGGAAGGAAAGCACAAAAAGATCATCTCATATTCAATATTGTCGCATTTTTTTTTCGATGGGTGAGATACTACAGTGTTGCAGGAAGAAAGGTGTCCACTTTTGTGATCAGGGTACTCACAATATGGTAAACCTTGAACTAAATAAAGTTGATACGTGGTGCAGAGCTAGTCGCTTATTATTAAATGCCCAAAAAAGTAAATTTATCGAGTTAAACTCAAAATATCCTAACTCTGATAACCACAGACCATTAACAATTGACGGTAAGCCAATAGAGAAGGTTTATGGGTCCTCTGGCACAAATAGCTCAGTCCGTTTTTGGGGAGTATGTATTAATGACAAATTAAAATACAAAATTCATATATCTATGGTGTGCTCTAAAATTGCTCGGGCAATTTACTCAATAAAGTAAAAAACATTCTTCCGTACCAAGCCTTATTATCACTTTACTACACTTTAGTACACAGTCATCTTTTATATGGAATTCAAATATGGGGTCACTCAACTCATATTAATAAATTTTTCTATTGGAAAAGAGAGCAGTTCGCATAATCAATAATAAAAAATATAATAGTCACACAGATCCTCTATTTTTAAAATGTAAAATATTGAAAGTAAAAGATCTTCATACCCTTCACACGTTGTTATTCAAGCATGACTGGTACAATAATAACCTTCCTCCTTGTTTTCAGTCATTTTTCGAAAGGAACACTAATCTATCGGGTATTGAGACAAGACAATCTGACTTACTGAAAATTGGTAGAGCAAAGACAAAAGCACATTCCCAGCTGCCAAACAATTTATTCCCTAAAATGTGGAATGAGCTAGATGCTGAAATACGATCCATAACAAATAGGAACCTATATAGGAAAGCAGTAATCTCAATGCTGATTGGTACTTATAATCAAACTGTAAATTGTACCAACCCGCATTGTAACGATTGTGCTCTTGTAATGTGATATCCACAAATGGTGGGCATATCCCTGTGTTACCGCTAGATAAACTGGGTACACGAATGCAGGTTCACAGAATTATGATAGAATTATGATAATGTGTTTACTGAGCTCTTCAACTGAGAGCCGTGGCCAGTGCCTTTATTCACTAATCGACTTTCCTCTGGCTTTGGTACTTATAATCACTGACGACCTTAGTCTTTGTCTTCACAAACTGAATCTCATATCCCGCTACTTGACCCCCTATGAGACCTAATATTTACATATCTAAGTTAATCATAGATGTTTACGTCACTTGTATCCCTCGTGTCCTTTTAAGCCCACGGCAAGCTCATTACGAACTGTCATTATCGTATACCAGGTTAAGTATCCCATCTTATACCAAGAACTTGTTGGGATATAGACCCAACATTTGTGAAAAATGGGAATAGGAAAGACAACAAAATTAACAATATCTTGAAGGGTCTGTTGTGGTATCCGTTTCTAAAATAAGGCACTTGAATACCGACGGAGATGGCTCCGTACTTTAGAACGCATCTTGAAATATGACTATCGCAATTCTCAGGCTGGCGCATGTTGCTTACCCATGTGGGAATTGGCTGGAAGACAGCCATTGTAGCTATGCCTCTTCCCAGCCATACATTCCATATATAATAGAGTGACAATAAACTGCAAACTATATGTATAAAAAAAATAAATAAATAAATTTTGTGACTGTATTTTCTTTCCACTGTTATATTATATATGTACTGTATATCGCAAATAATTCATTCATTCATTCATTCATTCATTCATTCATTCATTCATTCATTCATTCATTCATTCATTCATTCATTCACAAATAATAATAAAAGAATACAATATTGAAGAGAAAAGAAAAAAAAAGATCCTGACAGCAGGGTTCAAACTGAACCCTGACAGCAGGGTTCATACTTTAGAAACGTGTTTCAGAAAAAACATGTTTTGATTTTATTGAACTGTTTAAAAGTATGAACATATGTCATAAAAAAAACTATTTTAAAATCTATCATTTTAAAATTTGTTTTTCAGTGGTCAGTGTCGGACAAAGAGTGGCTCTTGGTCATTGGGGCATATAACAATTTCTTAGTTGTGGTGAGTGGATAAGTGTGCTGGTTTCTCATACCAGAGGTCCCAAGATTGATCCCCAGCCGTGGAAAGTTCTCGTGGTGTCTGAACAGTCTCTGTCAGCATCAGTTATGGGGTTGATGCTTTCAGATCATACCGTCCTATCGGGTGGGGACGTAAAATGGCTGTCCTCTGTGAAGCGAGAGACACATGCCTTGCAGGCTAAAGATCCCTTCTTAGTATTCAAGAAGAGCTAGGCCACAAATTTTCTGCTATGAAGGTCATCCCACACATCTACGCCATTGGGTAGATGTGTAATATAAGTTGCATAACTTGTTTGCCAATCCTTGTAAAACAAATAAGATTAAATAAAAAAATAATTTCTTTCCACACCTCTTTCATGACTTGCTACATTTTCCTGCCAGAAATTTCATTGCGAGGAATAGGTAAATGTAAAGATGGAACTGTTTATGACTTTTGTCGTAGCAGTGAAAAAGATATTCAAAAAATTAATTTGCATTACGTATTCACCTGATGATCATATCAAATTCAAGCCACTCAAAATAGGAGGCTCTTTGCTAACACAGTTAATTAATAACTAGTCCTATCTACAACTTACAAACTGTTTGAAAAATACTTAACTAATATCAATGACATTTGTTCCCTGTAAGAACAAATTGCACACACAATTTTTGTTTCAGATGTGTAGCATGCAGCGTGCCAGTGATTTTCACATGTCGTGTGCATGTGATTTTCAAATGGCATGGCCTGTTTTTGTGACCAGGTAATGCAGGGTGACCACAGTTACGATGTATCATCACTGTTATGTTTGACCATGTTTTGTGTAAGTCAGGTGGCAGTGTTTTGAACTGTTTTCTCACCATTACTTACTGATTTTGCATCAAAGAAAATGCAATAATAATACTAGCGGTTAAAATTGACGGATATCCGGATTAAATCTGGTTTTGCCCAATGATTAGCCGGTTACAAAAATGGACCAACCGTTTCAGCACTAACATAAATGGTGAAGAGTTTGGTCATGTAAGCAAGGGCGGCGAAACGATTTTCAAAGTGTGTGGAGGGGGTGGGGGTGCTGGAACGGGCGATGGATGGTCGTCAGTATGAAAATTTTAAATTCCAAGGGTCCCAAAACCCCCATTTCCATGCATCTGAGTGGATATTTTGAGATTTTTCAGGAGATGTGTTTCAAAGATTTCACACTTTGAGAGCCGTTAAAAAACTTCGTTAAGCATACAGGTGAGGTCTATTTATCAGCTTTGGTCATTACGACCAAAGCTGATAAATAGCTGATAAATAGACCTCAGATGTATGCTTTACCAGACATTTACAGCAATTATACTGTGACTGTGTATTATCTTGTCTGGGGGTGGATTTTGTACTTGTATGTCTGTAAGATTGCTATCTACTTTGGTTAACCGATTTATTAACAGACTGTATACATTTTAGTATTTGCTGCCATTTACTGCAAAAAATGATCTGAAATCCATTGAAACTGAACCACTACGAGAGAAACATAGCTGGCAAAAATATGGGGGAGGCTCTGGATCTGCCCCTTGTTTCACCAGTCCTTGGTTGTGTTAAAATATCTACAAAACATGGACTGGCAAAAAATTGGAGGGTCTGAAGCCTCCCCTCCCCCATCCCCCCTCCCCATTTCCACTGCCCCTGGTAAGGGTACATTATAAAACATGAATCCACTTTTAAATTATAACAATTGAAATAAATTGTCTGTTGATGGGCATGTTAAATTTCGCATGAGGTGGTTTGCACTTCATACAAGTTAACACACTCATCCCACATTAATACTTTGATAAAGTGACAGATAATTCATTTCATTTTTTACCATTTACCTTATGAATTGTTTATCCACTCACATAATTAACAAACTGAGCAGTTAAAAAACATTTCAACAGAATCATATCATTCAACCTGTCATTAGAACAAGCTCACCGAGCTCATTCCAATGAGAGGTCACATGATTTGGGTCTGTTGAAAGTTTTTGAAAAATTTGAAAATTTATAGTTAAAATTATTAATTTTGATGCTTTTGGTAAAGGGCTAAAAGACACTTAAACTGTTAACAGGATTCTTGCATTATACTTTATAGTAAATTTCTGTTTCTTACAGCATGTTTCTGGGGTATAAAGGATGTCGTTCGGCAGCTACTAGAGATGGGGGCTGGTAAGTTATGAATAGATTAGTTTAGAACTACTTGAAGAATCAGGTACTATGGTCAGCTGCGAGATCACTGCCCAGCAAATTTTATGTTTAGCCTCTTCTTTATCCGCATCCAACCCAAATCCAGAAAAATTCATTAATTAAAATTTTGCTGATGATGATTTTTATTATCGGGTAAATGCAGGTATGGACATCACTCCCCACATGAGGATTACTACCAGTCCACAGCGACTGTACTGTATATCCAATCAAAATATAATATACAGCATTTGAAAATCTGATTTTACTTTCAAAGAATATAATTTTATTAAGTTTTTGTATGATGTATTATGTGGTAATTCTCCAGCATGCCTTGAAATTCCTTCGAAATAGCATTGCTAAACATTGTGCCCAAATAATGTAATTGTGCCCAAATTATATGTGCAGTGTTTAAAATATTTGTAGTGTATCTGCAATATATAGTTTGGTCAGGTTTCCCTGATGCATGCAATGTTGTTTAGGTTTTACCTGTCGACTCCAACAATCTAAGAGATTAATCATTGTAAAAACAACAGAGTTCATTGGTGAGAAGTAATATGACACTGTCGACACAGAATGGTTTTCACTAGAAACTCTGTACAAGCAGTCACTCAAAGCTTGAGATCGAATATGTTCATATTTGTGCTGTTTTCTGTTAACAATTACCAAGTCCTTTGCATGTGTTTACCAGGTACAGTGGAGCCCACTTAATTGGATATCTCTCAATTGTATATCTCTGTTAATTGAATATAATTTTTAAACACAAAACCATTTACCATACCTTCAGTACAAATTTGATCTGGTAATTACATATGGGTTGTAGAGTAAACTCCTGTTAATTGTATATAAATTTTTGTAATATGTCGAAAAAATTACTGTGACACACACCAAATTCCCCTTATTTATCAACAATTTTGGCCTCACTACATCCAATACAGGCATTTATTCTATTATATCTTGTTTGACAGAGCTCTATGAGCTCTGTCAAACAAGATATAATAGAATAAATGCTCAGTTTACCTCCAGAACACATGAAACTGACCAAATCCCTGTTAATTGTATACTCCTGTTAACTGAATAATTTTCACTGGCAAAATGGATATTCATTTAAGAGGATTCTACTGTAATAATCATCAGAACAATTTTAATGAATGAAGCCCCATGTTGTACCCAGTGCTTCATTAATTAAATTTTTGATGTTTATTACTATAATTAGTGTTTGGAATCTAATATACTTGCATCCATGGAAATACTGTCCACCCGTGGAAAGTGTCCAGTCCATGGCAGTCATACTGTACAGTTGAATAGGATTTTAGCTTCACACCAGAAATTGAGGATCCTTCTTTGGAAAACTTTAGCCCAAGAAGGAGAAACAATAACAACAGTAAAGACCTTAACAACAGATTAAACTATGATTCTGTGGGAAAAAAACATGAAAAGTATATGAAACTGATGCCAGGAAAGCATAAATACTGATGCTTTTCTCTCAGCTGGCCTCAACTCAGTGGATCTGAATTTGCAGTTGTGTCCAAATTAGACTGACCTGAAGGCCTGTCTCCAGATCCATTAAGAGTAATGCTTTGGGTAATCTCACTTCCTGTCAGGTAACCCAAAGAAAAAGTGCTTTTCTGGTTTCATTAGGACCATTGTAACTAGTGTCTGTACTTTGAGACATTCCAAGTTGGCAGCGTACATGCACCGGTAATGATAAATGGTTTGCAAAACTTTACCTTATACATTTATACATCTCTTGATATACCTAGATATTAAGAAAACAACTCTTAACCCTTTGGGACTTTAATTATCCTGACGTTCAAATGTCACTGAGAATTCAGTGTCTTCAACGTTTTTCAAAATGTGACGTCAAATGTTGGAAAGTACAAATAAGATATTTTTAACATTAGTGATTATCTGGTTGAGGGCTAGATTATTTTTGGTGGTCTGAATTTGTTATTCAACACTTGTTTTATTACAAATTATTGGAGAGTGCCCATAGGCACTCTCCAATAATTTGTAATAAAACAAATTTATATAAAAATATTATTTGTGTTTGATTGAATATGAAATATAAGCAAGGAGAGTGTTGGCTTTTGCTCTGATATCCTCATTTTTTGAAAGCCCTGATAGTGGCTTCTAGCACTCAACCAGTTCAGAAGTCTTGATAGCAGGCTTATATTAGTATTTTAAGCTGCGATAACATTTGGCTCATCGGTTATCGCTGAGCACTATTCGGGAGAAAATAGGAATTTGAGGTTGAAACTTTAAAAAATCGAAAAATGATAAAACAAATGACTGCAAAGTATCAGTGTGCTGTTTCTTTCATATGTGATAACACGTACAAAAGTATCAAAGGGTTAACCTGCTTAGCATTTTCTTGAATTTCTCATCAAATCAAGCCATGGCTGCAGTAAAGCAGCCATGGCTTGTTTTGATGAAAATTCAACTGAGTATAAAACCCCCAAATCAATGATAAGAGCACTGCTCGTTTGTTTATGTATTAGGGTGTAACCCTTTAACCAATGAATCGCACGCATCCGCCCGTGTAATATGCAAATTCAGCAGCTGAAAAATATTATTTTTCGAAATATTAAAACAATACCATATCATGTGACCCCTCTGTGGAACGAGCTCATCGAGCTCGTTCCAAAGAGGGGTCACATGATATGGTTTTGTTGAAATTTTTTGAAAAAATTTAAAAAATGATATTTAAAATAAGAAATTTTGAAATCGTCTGTGTTGGGTAAAGGGTTAACAACACTTTCAGCAGCTGAATTTGTATTGTGTTAGACTCCTTTATGGTTAGAGGAAGGTGGAGTACCTAGAGAGAAGCACCGAGCAAGATAAGAGAACTCCTCCTATTTCAAGAAGTGTGTTTTGTTTGTTATAAAAGCCCTGGTTTTACCTTTAAAGCAGGGTATTTTGAAAATCTCTCCTCACCATGCAAACACCAGGAACTGAACAAATAAATGATGAAAATTCCTCATTAGCCCCCACCAAGTTGATCTTTTACTTGTGAGGCCATTTTTTGTAAAATTGTACGTGGACGGGCAGCTTATTATTTTATTCTTTAATTTTTTAAATTATTTCTTCACCATCATAAGTTCATATTCATGGTTTGTTTTATGTTTTAGGCCTCATAATCTACAGAATAGCATGGGTGGTGGTGTATTTCATCCCTTGCATGCAAGAAGGCTTTGCAATGCTAAACTATCAGACAAAACCAGCATAAACCATTTCATTTTTATTTTTTAAGTTTCCATTGGTTATAAAAAGAGAGCATGTGGCAGCTAAAATGGCCATGTGGGTTGGGAAACAGATTCTTAACCTTCTTAGGCATTATCAGTGCTTCATTTCAGTGAACACAATGGGAGTAAAAAATAGTGCTCCTAAGTTTACTAAGACACACTCTTTGGTGAGCTAAAGTTGTCAACAGAGATGCAGGTTATTTTCTTCATGGGAAGGTGTTTCATACATACAGTACAGCCAGGCCTGAAAATAAGCAGTCTGACATTTGAAGAATGAGGTCCCCAAAGGGTGAATTTGATGATGCTATCCCATACAGTGGGCTAATTTATCTCTGGATACCTCTTTCTGTTTAGTTTTGAGACCCTAATTGAGATTGAGGTTCACAGAGGGTAAATTTAATGATGCTACCCTGCTGTGCAGGGTAGCATCACTAAATTCACCCTCTGGGGACCTCATTTTGCAGATAACAATCTGCTTATTTTCTGGCTTGAGTAAAGCCCATAACACAGTGTACCGTTACACGATATTTTTTTTTATTAATGATTCTATATTTGTTCCCTATTATGGTGATATTCCTATAGCATAGCACAATATTTTCAAAATGTTATGGCACATTTCACAAATTGAAAGTTGAACACACCCATGGGGCAATGTCTTCACAATCATCATTTGTAGTTTGTGAAGATGAGAGAAATAAAAATGTGAGACAATTTTTGCTTGCCTTTGATAAACATTTGCGTAAGACTATTTCTCCTACTCGAAAGTGGTCTGAGGTTTTTTCCAGTGTCTCTGAAAAACTCTGATTACCAAAATAGTTTGATTTCATTGCAACACATGCTTGAGGGAACAGTTACTTGTGAAATAATAATTATAACTTAGACTAGATACTAATTATTAGTTAAGAAGGCCTAGATTAGGCCTGTTCTCTCAAATGACCTGCACCACCCCTCATATCATTCTAACACCCACTGATGAACTACTGTTTAATGATATCAAATACTTCTTTCTTTCCAAGTTTACTGACATATATATCATTTTAAAAATATAAAGAGATGTAAATTTTAAAAAACTGATTTTCAAAAACAGTGTCATGACTTATGGTTCAACATTTTTATGCTTGTTAATAAAATGTAAAACTGTGTTTTTGCAACTCATCATCACATGCACTTGCCACAAGCCATACATTTTTTTTCTTTTTGTTGTGGGTTGAGGGTGGAAGTTTGTTGAACTTGACTTGTTTCATCAATTCTGTGTTTTATTTTTGTAGTAGTCATGAATCATCTGAGCAATTGCTATCTTTATTTGAAGAAACTCTTAACCCTTTACCCAACGTAGACAATTTCAAAATTTATTATTTTAAATATCATTTTTTAAATTTTTTCAAAAAATTTCAACAAAACCATATCATGTGACCCCTCTTTGGAATGAGCTAGCCAAGCTCGTTCCAAAGAGGGGTCACATGATATGGTTTGTTGAAATTTTTTGAAAAATAATATTTTTTCAGCTGCTGAATTTGCATATTACGCGGGCAGATGTGGGCGATTCATTGGGTAAAGGGTTAAGGGCATCATGGCTGAACATGCACCACCCAAGTCAAAAATTATAACTCATAGGGAAAAAGTGGAGTAGTTTACAGAAGACGTTAGAACTGCTAAACAACAGCGTCACAGACTTGAGCGGCTTTACAATAAAACAAAGCTTGGGATTCACCGGCAGATGTTCTGCCACCAAAGAAATACAACTGATAAGATCATCAAAAAGGTGAAGAAGGAGTACTACAATTCTGTGATAGAGAGGTCATCTAATACAAGTGTGCTGTTCTTGGTAACCAATAGTCTCCTTGGTAAAGAACAAAAAGTCATTCTCCCAAATCATCTAAATACTAAAGAAATTCTGGAAAAAATCAGCGATTATTTTGTAACTAAAATTCAGGTAATCCTGGATAGTATACCATCATGTGAACCAGCAGAGTTTGATCATCTTGACATAAAAAGAGATTTTTCTTATTTTCACTCTGTCTCAGAAGATTTTCGAAAAATGATTTTATCATCATCCAATAAATCCAATGATCATTCCTTTTAAAAGAGACAATTGATTATCTTCTGCCAGCCATTACATCTCTTATATCTGCATCCCTACATGAGGGGTTTGTTCCAAGCCCATTGAAAAAAGCACTTGTTACTCCACTCATCAAGAAAACATCTCTTGATCCTGACAACCTGAAGAATTATCGACCAGTATCAAACCTCTCTTTCCTGTCTAAATTGTTGGAAAGGGTTGTTTCTTTACAACTCAAAAATCAGCTGCATGAAAATGATCTTTTAGAGCCTTTCCAGTCTGCATACAAAGCCAATCACAGTACAGAGATAGCCTTACTGCGAATCAACAATGACATTGTTAAATCAGTGTCTGAGGGTAAGGCTGTACTGCTTGTTCTCTTGGATTTGACAGCAGCATTCGACACAGTCGACCATGATATTCTCATACAGACATTGACACAGCATGGTATATGTGGTACTGCCTTATCGTGGTTTGTCTCATATCTAGATGGTCACAATCAACATGCCTACACCATCTGTTACATCAATTCTGGTTGGAACCATCACAATGAAAAGTGAATTGCCCAGGAATATTGGACTGATTATGTACTCAACTTTAAAATTAGACATCCATATCAATAAAATATGTCAAAAATGCTACTTGCAGCTTCGTAATGTTGGAAGACTGTGACCTTATCTTAACCAGTCTGCACTTGGAAAAACTTGTGCACTCCTTCATCACCTCACAACTAGACTATTGTAATTAAGTGTTAGTGGGGCTGTCCAAGTACCTGATTCGGAAGCATCAAAAAGTTCAGAATACGGCTTCCAATTAATTGAAGAATTGAATTGATTTCAGAATATTGATCTTAGTATTCAAATGTAGCCACAAACTGGCTCCAGTTTACCTTCAAGAGCTCCTCATTGTATATACACCATCATACAGTCTCAGATCTAAAAACCAACTTCAATTAGTTGTACCTTTTAGCAGATCTAGTGGAAATCCCTGTCTATTAGTGTCAAAAATTCAGAAACTCTTGATATTTTCAAAAGAAATTTTAAAACTTTCCTATTTACTGAAGCATTCTCCTGAACTCCCGAAGAGGCAACTGAACCAGATGTGACTCTTTATTTCAGAAAAGTGTATTTATTTCTGTGAAGCGTTTTAGAGCACTATTTGTGGTTTTACACTCTAGAAAATCAATTATTAAATTTTTATTATTATTGTAAATAAATTTTTGAAAGAAATTGAGTTTGGTTTCTCGTCAAGTCGACGACTGAGTGTTTGAAGATTTCCCGTCCCATATTTTATCAGTTCACTCCAAAGAGCTATAATAATCAAATTTATTTGAGTTTGGTATAATACAGCTTTAATAGAGCAATCGTAAGTCAATTAAATTTTTCTGTCTTCTTTTATTGGGGTTTAACGACACTTTCAACAGCCAGGGTCACCTCAAATCACACAGTTTTATGGGTGGAGAGAGCCAAAGAACCCAGAGAGAACCACTGACAAGCTCTTTCCATTGAGGGGTTACATGATATGGTTCTGTTGAATTTTGTAAATTTATTTCTTCATAATTTGTATATAGTATGCAGTGAATGCAGTCATTTCATTAGGCAAGGGTTAATTTGTAGGCAGAACCAAGGCATGCTGTTGACTACTCACAAAAAGTAAAAAATTGCGTGCAAGACTTACAGCTCACCTCAAAATGGAAAGACGGCAGGATATGAATTGTTCTTGTAAGTCAGCAAAAGTTGATAACATTGCACACAAGTGTGTTGAACAGCTCACCTCAATATTGAAAGACTGACAATATCTCCCCACCCCCATTCCGTGGGGAAAGATATCCTAGGACAGCCCCCCACATCACGAACGGATAAAAAAAAACTGTTTGGAATTACTATCTAGAAGACCCAAATGACAAGGGAAAAAGCATAGAGTGACGAATGTAATATTTCCATCGTCCATGCGTGGATCTCACTTGGGGAGCCCAGTGGCTCACTGGTTACAGCATTGAAATTCAAACCGAAAGCTCAACAGTTCGATCTTGACAACCTTTAACTGCACTGTGTTCTTGGGCAAGACACTTCATCCCAACTGCCTTCATGAAGGCATGGTGGTGCTGTGACCGAAGCCATACTGCACGTTGATAGTGCTCTTGCCTTCCATGCTGCTTCTTCTACATGTGTAGAGTTGATACGTTGGGGGAATCTGACAGTTGCGCACCACTGCTTTGTGGTTCTTTCCAGGTACTCTGCATTTCCCCACCCATAAAACTGTCCAGATGATGTGAACCTGGCTGTTGAAAGTGTCATTAAGCCCCAGTTTAACAAAACAAACAAATAAGATTTCACTTGCCATGTCTCCTGTTGATACAAAGTACATTTTGCTTCATCCTAACAATGACAAACATAATATCGGCAACATGCGCGTAGTTCTAAATGGAGTGAATATTGAGCCAATTCGTAAGCAACAAGAATACTCTTCAGTGACATTTTTAGGTATTTAGACACAATACATCGTCAGTTTGTTCCAAAATGGCAAGGGCCATCTACGCAGTAAATAGAGCTAAAAATACTCTCTCATAAAAAGCATTAAAAACTTTATATTTTTCGTTAGTCCATCCTCACTTACATTATGGTATCCATGTTTGGGGCAACGCTCCATCTGCCAACAGAATCTTTCTCTTGCAAAAAAAGATCATTCATATTAATAGTAGGAAAAAATATACCTCGCACACAGATCCTCTTTTCCGTAAGAAGGGCATTCTAAAATTTAGTGACCTTATAAACTTCATGTGCAGCTATTCATGCATGACTGGTGGAATAAAAGATTACCAGTATCCTTCGTAAATGTCTTCACAGTATACAATAATCCCTCTGGTATGGATACCAGACAATCGGGCGAAAATTCAAACATCCAAACCAAGAACTAAATTTTCATCTGATCTCCCTATTCACACTTTTCATCGATAATGGAATGAAATCCCACAAGATATACAACGTTATAGCAGGCAACAGTTTAAGAAAACCATAACTGACAGTCTTCTGAAATCATACTCTATGCATGTTGATTGTGGGCGCTCGGAATGTACTGACTGCAACCCTCTGATACATTAGTGCAGGTTGGGCATGATGCATGTGATTGACATACTCAGTCAAAGTTTAAAGGTTTCCAATTACGGCGCATCTCCCCTTTTATACGTATATGTGTCATTTGCATCGGGCTCGGTGTTGAGTGCTCTTGACCAAAGATACCTAAATTATACTGCAGTTAGAATGGAAGTACGCTATATTGGGACCTGACTCAGGAACATGTTTTGTCTGACAGGGCTCCTTGAGCCCTGATAGACAGGACATGCACTTTATTGAATCCCGCCAAAAATATTAAGATTTGTCAAATCCACCCCATTCTGGTATCTTAACACATTTCATCATCCTGATCTAAATATTTAGCTTTGGAACCTCACTCAAGTTCATGTTTTGCCTGACAGAGCTCCTTGAGCCCTGATAGTCAGGACATGCAGTTGACTGAGTCTCACCAGAAATATTAAGATTTGTCATATCCCTTCCATTCTGTATCTTATAACTTCTCATCATTCTCATCTGAATATTTCATTATTGAATAGCTCACTGAATCACTGAATGGCTTGAAACTCTGCTGTCTTGACTGTTTTTCTATTTTTTTCTCTCTATTTTTTATGGGGAATAGCAGGAAGACAGCCAACAGGGCTATGCTGTTTCCCGCAGTACACATATTAGGCCACACAAAGTAGATCTTCTGTTTCTTGGGCCATTATTTGTAAAATTGCATGCGGGCAAGCGTTTTTTTATTTTATTTTTTATTTTGTGTATTATTTTTTTGCCATTAAAAGTTCATGTTCTTGTTTTTTGTTTTAGTACTCATAATCTACGGAATAGCATGGGTGGTGGTGTATTTTGCCCCTTGAGAGCAAGAAGGCTTTGCAATGCTGAAGCATTGCAAAGCCTTCTTGCACTCAAGAGACAAATCTATCAGTTTTTTTAACTTTGGTGAAATATCAGACATAAACCATTTAATTTTTACTTTTTTAAAGTTTACTTTGATTATAAAAAGAGAGCATGCGGCAGCCAAAAGGACCATGTGGGAGGGCCTGAGAAACAGATTTTTAATTTTTTAGGCCTTAGTTTAATGTTATTTTTGTTCAATAATTATACTGCAAATAAAGATTTCAATTTCAATTTTAGTTCCTCTCGAATGACACTCAAAAGTTGTGGCCAATTGGAGCACAGCCATGAGAAAACACAACTCAAAACTCTTATGGCTCTCTTTAGAAAGGCAAAACAGACAATTCCTGATCCATTATGTAAACTTGTAGCAATCAACAAAATTTAGCTCAATGCAATTGCTCACAGTGAGTTCATCTGCAAAGCAATGAAAGCTCAGGGATTTGAATTTACCTGTAGTAGAAAAACACCAAAAAGACCTCAAGCAACAGTTGAAGTATAAGCCGACAGAAATGATGAACAGTGGAACTCGATTTGGGGTCACACTTGGTGAAAGGACATCAAGCTGCAAGATTCATTATATGAATGTTAACTTACACACTGCTGATAATATTCTCTACCTGGAGCTAGCATGTGCACTTGGAAACACAACAGCAAGTCAGAAAACTAAAATTGTGTGAGAGCTTGAACACTTCAGACTCAAAGTTAACATTGAAGTAACATATTTGGTTGTGGTGAAGTGCTTGCTAAAATGTAAGCACAGTTTGGAAAGGATCTTGATTGCTTTTCCAAACGGCCAATCTACTTTCAAAAATGAAGAAATTAACCATTTAACTGGTAGAGGACTAAATTATGTTGATACATCTACAATTTATGAGAGAGGGCCTATAGGCATAATTTGTGAGAGGATCTCTGTGTAGTTCAATATTCACAGAATTTCATTGATTTCTGAGCCTTTTTGTCAGAAATTCAGAGTTTTTCCGATAATGGAATGTGACTGTGATAACTTGAATAAATGTATTTGGATTTTCATGCAGACATGCATTAGAAGAAGATCTTGCTCTAATTGGATATTCAATTTTGTCAATTTTTGTAGGAGTTTTACCTCATCCTGTTGAAAAATTGGTGTCTGTCTATTTTAAAGCATAATTTGTGTAAAAATTACTCTTAAATTTTCATAATCATTTTGGTCCACTTCTTTCTTTGTAGGGAGGGATGTTGCCATTGTCACGAACTTCGCGACGTACCGGATTGCCAAGTTACTCTGCCTATAAATTATAACCAAACTACTTTTAAAACTAAATGCTATTTAACCCTTTACCTAACATGAATAGCAGCCGACACTTGCAAACAAAATTCTTGAATAACTCATTTTTTATAATTTTTTGTCTCAAAAACATAGTTTATGACCCCTCGTTGGAATGACCTCGATGAGCTTGTTCCAACAAGGGGTCATAACCTATGTTTTTGAGACAAAAAATGAAAAAAATAATGAAAATTAATTGGCGATTTTTGAGAATAGCACTGGCCGGTTTTGGCCGTTACATTGGGTAAAGGGTTAATAAACACAGTGATTTCTGAATGATAACTATGAAATGAACAAAACGAGGTGCAACATCTGAATTCAAAAACTAAGTACTGGTCAGTACATGAACAAATGTACACAAAACACTGGTAAAATCAGGTATATGAAGAGTCATTGTCGATCCTCCGTATGTTGCATTGTCGCAAACTGTCAAACAGCACAGAACCCATGTAATTAGAAATGTCAAATATTGGAACAGTCTGTATCACAGTATTGGGTTAGCAATATAACAAATACAGTACATTATGTATCAAGTGGGCTTTTGTTGAACACAAAACCCAAATCACGACACAGCTTAATAGCTACACATAATCAATTCATCACACCATACAGTCTACATTTGTTGTGAAGCACTGTTCTGCTTGGATTTATGGTTGTACTCTACATAACATCACACAATGGAACCTGAAGATTAAAAACCATTTTACTACTACTGTGCCGAATCAGAGTTTTAAACGGATAGCATTACAGGTTAGAGTCACTAAGTCAAAGTATTACACGTGTATATGCATTATCACATACATATGTACAGATGTGCCGGAACCACATCTCAAAACAATAATTACATTACTTTTGCACCACAGAATTGAGAATATTCACATACCAGTACAAGTACAACATAACCTATGCATTTAGGCTAAACATGTACTTAAATGCACAATTGACCAGAAGGCCATTAATTAGTTACAAAAAGTTAAATCACGTACCAAAATATGGCACAATACCTGTGTAAGCTTGGAAATATTACACAAAATTATGTCTGAATTATAATTACTGCTAACTCTTTCTGAGCAATAAATTTAAGAAATTACAGTTATTTGATTGATATAGTTACTTTTTAATTTAATACCAAGTTGCAGTACAGAATTACACAAACCTCTGACCTGCAACCCAACGCTAGCTACATAACTGCAGGTCCTCCTTAAGGGACATAAAACACAGCTGCACTCCAGCCACAAACGTTATTGCCACTCTCACAACATAATGAAGAATACCTGACCTGCTCTAACATCAAACAATATAGCTGAACATGACAGGTAGACGCATGCTTTTCCTGTTTTAACCCTTTACCCAACGAATCGCCCATATCCGCCCGCATAATATGCAAATTCAGCAGCTAAAAAAATATTATTCCAAAAATTTCAGCAAAACCATATCATGTGACCCCTCTTTGGAACGAGCTTGTCGAGCTCATTCCAAAGAGGGGTCACATGATATGGTTTTGTTGAAATTTTTTGAAAACATTTAAAAAATGATATTTCAAAGAATAAATTTTGAAATCGTCTGCGTTGGGTAAACACGATCCACCAAGTTATTACATGATTATAATAGCCTGATACATATACCCAAAGCTTGACCCTGCAACTCTGACTAAAAAACACTCAATTAATGTTTCACTACCCAAGACTTGCTGAACTATGAACATTCACAGCCACTGAAATAGAAAATATATCCAATGCGAATATTATAACGTGACAGCCATCATATGGAATTTGCTTTTCCCATCAAGACTTTGTGCAACCTGTGCATGACTTGAAGAATTTGCAGATGTATAATTTGACTCATGTTTGTAACGGGTAACAATGTTAACATGTTATTTATTGTTTTTGCAGATGTTAATGCCCAGAATTCACAAAGTCTGTGGACACCTCTTCATGCTGCAACATTTCAAGAACATGGACCAGTGAGTGTTTTTTTTATACACAGTTATGAGTCATGTTATGTTATGATTACACATGACCAGCTGTCTGTTCATCTAACTGCCTGTTGACTGTTAATTTACTAGGGTTTTCTTTTTTGAGTACTTTCATCTTTTAGCTATATATTGAGATGTCCTTTGATTTGAGACACACATTTTCAGCTCAACTTTGACGTAGTCAGATTTGAGGTTTTGTCATGGCCCATCATCTGTCTGTCTGTCTATCTGTCTCTCAACAATTTAATACGGCTCGGGCTAGAGGCCATATTTATGAACCGATCTTTACGAAATTTCTTGGGTACCTTTTTATCGCGAGAACAAGTGTGTTTTTGGGTGAGGTCCAAAATTCAAGATGGCCATCGGCAGCCATTTTGTACCAAAATTAGTGCAATCAATTTTTTGTACAGAACTTCTGTATGAAAGTTCTGATTTGAATAAATTTTGTATGAATGGTTGGTAACATGGAACAAATCACATATAAGGCCAAACAAAAATAAAAAATCTGTTTCTCAGGCCCTCCTGCATGGTCCTTTTGGCTGCCACATGCTCTCTTTTTATAACCAGTTTAAACTTAAAAACAATAAAAATTAAATGGTTTCTGTCTGATATTTTACCTAAGTTAAAAAAATTTATGAATTTGTCCCTTGAATGCACGAAGGCTTTGCAATACTTTAGCATTGCAAAGCCTTCTTACACTCAAGGGATGAAATACACCACCACCCATGCTATTCTGTAGATTATGAGGCTTAAAACTTGAACCAAGAACATGAACTTTTGATGGCAAAGAAGTAATTAGAGAAATAAAAAATAAAATAAAAAAACGCTCGCCCGCATGTCATTTTACAAATAATGGCCTGAGAAACAGAAGGTCTACTTTGTGTGGCCTAATACAGGTTTTTTTCTCTTGCAGAAATTATGCAAATTAGATGAACTTTGATTTATTCAGTGCTACTAATACACACTAAGTGCACATGTCAATACGGTTTGGGCTAGAGGCTGTATTCATGAACCGATCTTCACGAAACTTCTTGTGTATGTTTATTATCACCTTGGAACAAGTGTTTTTGGGCGCAGTCCAAAATTCGAGATGGCTGCCGAATAAAATTAAGGTGCAATCAGTTTTTTGTACAGAACTTCTAGGACTACGTTTGTTATCATCATGGGGTGGTAACGAGTGCGTTTGGACTCTGCCCAAAATTCAGAATACCTTCGGCAGTCATATTTGCAGGAATTGTGTGTGTTACATTTTTGGTACAGAACCTGTAAAGAAGATTTTTTATGTCAGTAATGTTTGCTAAAAATTTATTGGGTGCCTTTGTTATCACTGTGGTATGAGAACAAATATTTTTGTGTTCAGTCGGACCCACTCGGGGACTCAAAAAGGGAGATAATTAAAAATCTTTTCCAAATACACCAGACAAAATAATGTTTCTTGAATTCAGCATCCCTAGGATGTGTATATTCAAAGGTGTTGAAGCCAAGTTCCTGTGTTAATATTTGGTGTTGTTTGGGGAGGGTAAACATTACTAGCACAACCTCGATTTTCTATTTCCAGTGAGAAAAGTAAAAACTCCTCATTCATAGGAACCCTATGAGCTAAAGATAAAAAATTCAAATACCTATATTTTAAGAAGGACTGGACAAATATTTATTAATTAGTATGCATCAACCTTAGAAGGGTTTGAATCAAACAGGCCAAAACAATTGCTAACATTTGGCTTATGGTGCACCATACAAGGATCCCCATTGTAAAATTAACACTGTGGAGACTGTCACCCACATTTACAGTACTTTACCTGTGCATTTGTTACAGGCTATGCCCTGTACTTATGTAAGACCTTTACAATACTTTACATGTACCTTTGTTATCAGGTCATTACCTAGATGTGTGTCATTGCTGTGTGACATACTTTTCAGTAAATTTTCACAAGAAACTAAGAACCACCGGGCTGAGGCGTGCTTGTATTTTTTAGAAACCGCTATTGACAGCACAGTACATAATCATCAACTGTAACTGGCACCGGTACGTATCCATGGTGACAGTAAACAGTTGTCGCTGTTTGAAGTGCCATATTGGTTTACAAAATAATATGTATCACAACAAGCATATCTGAAATACCCATACATACATTTACTGTCATTACCACCTGAAAAGGGTTAACAAAGCACTTTTAAATGTTCAAAAATCACTTTTAATTTGTTGAGTAAACTGTAAAGAAAATGTTCGATTCAGCATAAAAAATCGATAGAGTCGTAAAAACAACAAAGAACTTTGGGGCCTATAAATAATATTTTCTGTCTATTTATATACGCCCGTCATTTTTTGACGGACATATTATGTTATGGCATTGTCCGTCTGTCTGTCCGTCCGTAAACTATTTTTGTGGCGCCCACTCCTCCAAAGGTTTACATGCTATATCGTTCAAACTTTACAAACATGTTGATCCGTAATTGCCGTTGTGCATTTGACAAGAGCAGGTAACTCTGTTTTGTATATCCAGAGTTATGCTCCCTTTTAGTACTTGAAACATCACAGTATTGTGTCACCTACTCCTTCAACATTTTACATGCTATTTTGTTCAAACTTTGCGCACATAGTGATCGCCATTTGCCGATGTGCATGTGGCAAGAGCAGGTAACTTCATTTTGTATTTCCAGAGTTATGTCCCTTTTAGTACTTAAAACATTACAGTATTGTGTCGCCTTCTCCTTCAACATTTTACATGCTATATTATTCAAACTTTGAACACATGTTGATCTCCAAATGCCGTTGTGCATGTGACAAAAGCAGGTAACTCTGTTTTGTAGTTCAAGAGTTATGCCCCCTTTTAGTACTTGAAACAGTGCACTATTGTGTCGTCTACTCCTTCAACATTTTACTTGCTTTATTGTTCAAACTTTGCACCCATGTTGATCATCAATTGTCGTTGTGCATGTGACAGGAGCAGATGACTCCATTTTATTTTTAAATAAGAATCCTCACCATTTATGGCTGTTGTGATCCTCAAAATGTCCTTTTCATTGGTGCCACGTATTGTCAATTGTTATAAATGAAGTTAACCTGTCAATGAATGGATGCTACCATTGTAAATGGCAAGGAGAATCTTCTACACCTAAAAATTGTTTGCATTTCCATTCTGCATACTAAAATTTCACAAAAACAATATGAAATGTGTGCACACAAGCATACAATTTGAAACCCTTTCCCCAGAAAGGGCAGGGGAATGGGCAATGATTAGAGGGGGGGGGACTGACATAGTTGA
This sequence comes from Pictodentalium vernedei, assembly GCA_031216915.1. NCBI lineage: Eukaryota > Metazoa > Mollusca > Scaphopoda > Dentaliida > Dentaliidae > Pictodentalium > Pictodentalium vernedei. The sequence goes on along the minus strand of CM062295.1, from coordinate 605,577,612 downwards.
GTCAACAAAAATTTCAAACTTTACCCCAGAGAAACTTGTGCATGTTCCAATTTTGACGGGCGTATGTTGCTCTGCTAGGCGGTGCTCTTGTTTTAATATTGAATGTTTTAAATCAATACATACGGTACCTTGAAAATATTTTTGGTACTTAAATTTTCTTATTTTGTTTCAATTCAAATTTTCAAAATTTGAAACCAGTGATAATGCATCAGAAACGTAATGGTGGCTACTCACCTGACATCAAATAACATCAGGTGAGTTACCGGATACTAAAGAACCCTTAGATGGTATTCCAGCATTTTGATTGGACAAACTAACATTGAGGCATAATAATAAGTCTTCTCATGTTTCCTTTTCTGCAGTTGGGATTCAACAGTATTGTGGGAAGGAAAGCAGCCTGAGAATGTTGATATGATTAGACCTAGAAGATTTTAATTTTTGATCAGACTCAAAGAAACCTTGGGTTTGGTTCAGTTTTTCTCTGTGTTAAGAACATGTAGTAAGTAACACTTCAGACTCATTAACTGGGAAAACTCCCCAATAGTTTGCATGACACCATTCACCACAAAAAAGCATGTCTGTAAGTATCTCCATTGTATTCAGCCTAACTTCCCTATGATCATTCTTAGGGGCTTTAGGGGATCTGCGAGGACCATTGTGACAGAAAAAAATTATAAATTAGAGTAAGAAACGAATGAAGTTCATCAAATTTATGATAAAGTAAGGCACGACGGGTTGATCTACAGATTGGGAGAAAATTAAAATTCAAGGGGAATTCCTCAAATTTTTCAAATCATATCTTTCAAATAGATACCAATAGGTTGTTATAGCAAACGAATCTTCGTCTTGGAGAACAGTTTGCTCTGGAATTCCACAAGGTTCTATTCTTGAACCCCTTTTATTCATCATTTAGATTATCGATATAACTGAAAATTTGATCAGCAACATGCATCTATACTGATTCAAAAAAGAAAGTTGAATAGAAACAAATGTGAAAAAATAGCATAAAGGATGAAATATAATAGCTCTAAAGTTGCATGTTTGTGGACAAGAAGTCGTGCAAAGAGTTTAATGACATGTTGTTGTCCACCCAACTGTATACAATTTTGCTACGGATTTCAAAATAGCACATGCTACCCGAGAATGTCAAATTGAATGGGTGCTTGACGATTTTCTTTGTGTTATGTTGTGCTAGAGAGCCTGGGTTATTGAGAAAACGCTCTAGTTTTTGTTTTCCGACATTTTAAAGAATGCCAAAGTTAACCAAAAATAAGAGGTTGCATGCCATTAGTATTCATGAGGCTGGGATACCTCCAGATGAGCTCGCTGCTGAGATTGGAGTCACTGTGGCCGTCTCATTGGAAGGTATAGAACTACTGGATCTACTGCCAACCAACCGTGTTCAGGTCAACCAAGAGTTACGACTCCTGCACAAAACCGACACATCAGGACGTCTCACTTGGGGGATCACTTCCTTTCGGCGATGAGAACAGCAGCAATTACTCTTGGTAGAACTAACAATAAAATCAGTGCACAAACTGTCTGCAACAGACTTGCTGAACATGACATCCAAAGTAGGCATCCATACCACGGACCAATTCTTACCCAATGTCAACATACCGTCAGAATGGAATGGGTACATCAACATGTTTGCTGGACTCAGCAGTGTTGGAGCACAGTTCTTTTTAGTGATGAATCACGATTTTGTCTACGGCACGCTGACCGTAGTGCAAAAGTGTATCGCCGATGAGGAGAATGGTTTTCTGATGCTTGCGTGTGCGAATGTGACCGTTTCAGCGGGGGTAGTATAATGGTTTGGAACGGAATTTCCTTGCACCATCGAACGCAGTAGATCTTCATCGATGTTAATCTGAATGGACAGTGATATAGGGACGAAATTCTTAACACTGTTGTTGTCCAGTTGTTCAATGCTAATGTCAGATTGCAGTTATTCCAGCAAGACAATGCCTGATGTCATGTGGCGCATATCTGTTATGACTTTCTTGAGGAGCAGAACATCAAACTTCTTCCATGGCCCCCACTTTCACCAGATTAGTCGCCAATCGAGCATCTTTAGAATCAGTTGGACCATCATGTACGACTTCATGATCTTCAGACGTTAGACAATTTATGTAATGTTCTAAGGCAGGAGTGGAACACAATACCACAGGGTGACATCGAGAGACTTATCAGGTCCATTTGCCATCGATGTCTTGCCATCCAAGAAGCAAAAGTGGACATACATGCTATTGACTGCATGTGTGAACTTTCATTTCACCCCATGTCTGAATTGCAATGCTCTGATGTGACGCTGACAACAGTTAGGAATATGAAATTATGCAAATTCATACAGCTAGATTCGAAATATGAATTTACAATAATTTGTTTGGAATACTAAAAATATTGCTCCTCGAAGTTTATTATACTTTCTTTTTTGATTGAGTATATTTGTAGACAATACATCCCTTTATCTTATTGTAGAAAGTGCTATCCAAACGGCCATTTTAATCAATCACAATCTGGCAACAATAGATAATTGGGCTAGATTGTGGTTGGTTGAATTTAATCCACAAAAAAATGAAAGCATGTTCATATCTTGGAAAAGAAACCCTCCCCAACATCCATCCCTATTGTTTGCCAATACAGATATCGTCGAAGTTGACAGCCACAAACATTTAGGTGTTATTTTAAATACAAGATGCTCAGGGAACAATCATATTGACTACATATACCTCCTAAAGCCTGGACACACATAGACCTAATGCAAAAACACAAATTTGAACTTAATAGAAGCATTCTGGAGAAAATTTATTTTGCATTTATAAGACCTCTTCAATATGCCGATACAATTTTGGACAACTGCAATGAAGCCGACAAAGCAAACTTAGAAAAAATCCAGGTAGCAGCTGCTAGAGTTGTCACTGGAGCAACTGTTAGAGCCTGTAAAGCCTTATTATTCCCCGAAACCTGCTGGGTTACCCTTCCAGATAGGCATTGAAAGAATAAGCTAATTCAGTTTTTTAAGATGCACCACCACATAACGCATCCATACATTGCTAATAAACTACCACCTCTGATCTCGGTGACCAACAGAAGACATAATCTCTGCTCTATTGGTAACCATAGTATTCACCTTTTAATGAACCCAATTATACCATTCATCCTTTATCCAAGAGGTAATTAGGTGATGGAATCAAACCCCATCGTCGGTAAGAGAGAATAAGTCCTACAGCATTTTAAAGAGCTTTCTAAACTGCAATAACTGATGGCTTCCATCATTCTTCTGTAGTGCTAAATGCCAAAGAACACAGATATATCATTGTAGGCTACTCTTAGGGTGTAGCAAACTCAACTCACATTTGTATGCTAATCACATATCACCGACGTCATACTCCAAGTGTGGTGCAGTTGAGACAACTGAGCATTTTCTGCTACTGTATACGTATCCAATCCACATCAGTATCTGTAATCACACTGTTGACCAATTAGCATTTGCTCTTGATGTGTTAACACCACTGCATGGTTCCAAATTTCTAACCAATAAGGAAAATTGGATAGACTTTGATATTGTTCAAGAATTTATTGTGGCAACAAAGCACTTCCAGTAGCGGATATATTTTTTATATGGTCATTTCGACCAAATGTAAAAACTGTTTTTGCAATATTTGATACTGTGACTCCAGGCTGCTCTTATGTTTCTAATAGTACCAGGCAGGTTTACAGACCGGTTTTACACTCAGGTTGGTTTCCTCCCTCCTTCAACCTTTCTCCTCTTTTCACCTATATTCTTTTTTGCTCACAATTCCAACAGGCTTTACTTCAATAAGCATAGTTTAAACAATGAACATAACTGTATTATGCCATTGATTCTACTGTATTCACATTTTATGCCAAATGTTGTATATGGAAATTACCTTGCATAAACTTTATTATAAGTTATTGTGATGAGTTGACGGTAACATATATAGTCTGAGGTTTGAGACTCGGAGCATATGTTCAACCTCGACACGAAATAATGTATATCTTCCAATAAGACACAACATATAGCCCAAAATCTACATTGTGAAACATGAGAGGCTTGTTTACTAAACTTGTGATCATTAAAAGTTGCCTTGTTCAAGGCAAGTTTTAAGGTTCACAGGTTCAGTACATAAACCTCTCGTGTACCCACGATGACACTGGATAAATAATTAATAAACCAGATAAAGTCATTCCATATTAAGTTCAAATCGTAAATCGGTTTTGTAATTTAAACAACACTTTGGCCAGAATACTGTCTGCTGCACGAGTGAAAAATCCAGAAAAATGTAGCGGTTTACTAGTTACTCCATTGGTGAAGCTATTATGAAATGGGCGACGTCATTTCAAATATTTCACGTTGTGATGTCAGACAGTAACATTTGCCACTTGAGCCATAAACATAGAATATACTAAGCGAGCTCTCGTCCAATCAGAGGAGGATGATTTTAGTCTTATTGGAACATAGCTTCCTTTCGGATGTACACTTTACTCTGTTGTCTTCTGTATATTTGTTTGAAGATATTGTTTAAACTAATTTATGTTGTGCACTCGTCACATTTATTGTTTCTCCCTAATTAACATGTCTGGTGGACAGGTCAATAAAGGAGAAAATTTGACAATGCAAACACGAAGTAGTTGTCCCTTCGCTGGATAGACTAAGTGATGTGTGTCCATAGGGGCCACTTTCCCATGGGAAGATTTAATTATAATGACATGCCTAAAAGATGCACAAAAAGATCATCCTCGCATTAGCGATGCGTAATCTTTGTTGAAGTCATATCTACCAGGCTTGATAATGGGCAGTTCTTGGAAAGAAACTATGTGGTGATGGACCATGTTTTTTTTTAGCCAATTTGGGAAGCACTGCATTGTTTTTATAGCATTGCAAAGCTTTGCTTTGATGTTGACATTGATGCATTTTCATGAGAGAACAAAGGCAAATAAATATCTTCTATCAGCAGAATCATGCCCCAGATTGAAGGAATTGAAAGAATAGTTGTGTTGTGTTTTCAGTTCAGTCGGCTTATTGGTATGTTGTCTACCTTACAAGTTACAACAAGCCAAATAAAAAAAGGTGCTCAGGAATCCATCACTCCACCATATAAGTACTGTTGTAGCAATGTAACTTGTGACCACTGCGCTCGGATACTCATGCGACATTTCGCAGTTGATGAGACCAAATCAAGACATAACCAGAATCCACAATGTTGCAGTGTAATACCTGTTTCTTTCTCTTTCTTTTGTTTTTGTTGATATTTCTTTCTCTTTTTCTTCTATATTTCTATGGGAAAAGCGGGAAGACAGCCTCCCCCTGCCAGTATACAAGGCATTAATTATTGGGATTATTGTATTTATATGTACTATATGCAATATTTCTTTTTGTTGAAATTTCAATATGTTAACTACATTTTCTATATGTATACATTGTTATATTTTTAGTATACTGGCAAATAAAAAATATCAAAATATCAAATATCATGCTACCTGCAGATGCATGAGTCACAAGGATATGCATGGTAATTAGGTAAAATATCAGATGATTTCATAAAAATTGTTTAGTGCTGTTTCTGTTTTGATTCAGAGTTTATGTCAACATGAGACCCTGATTCAATACAAGATTTGATTCAAAGAAATAAATTCCGAATCACAGGGCCGTAATTATTTTTATCAACCTAAATGCAATCTTAGGCCATACAGAAAGTGTTGTTTGTTTCTCAATCCATTTGAGCATCTTCTGTTGACTTTTGGATCAGGTGATAAAAAAAAAATCTCAAACTCATCTCTGACATTAACCCTTTACCTAACGAATCGCCCGCATCTGTCCACGTAATTTGCAATTGAACAGTTGAAAAATTAAATATTTTTATACTGTACCAATGACCCAGACTTAGCTGGTGCTAACTCTTAAAATTTCAGGGCCAAACACAAATTTTGCCCCCACAATCCCCAAAATTTGCATCAAAATCCAAAAAATCTATGTCCTATTTGGTCCTCCATACTTTTGTCCACTGCGCATGCGCAGTGTCAAGGAAGTACCAAAATTGGCACAAAATCTTCATTTCTTTGTTTGGCCCTTCAATCAGTAACATCTCACTGATATCTGTGCTTATAATCTCAGTTAAAATGATGCCAGACACAAAATCATGAAGGAAATGGTGGATCCAAGGATGAAATAAGAGGATGAGAGGAAGAAACAGTGAAAGGATGTGTTCAGGGCTGTAACTTATAATTTTAATGCAAAATTATTTTATGTTCCCTAATTTCGGGGCATGGGCCTGATGTTTTCATTCTTGCTATGAAATCTCCACTGTTTGTTCAGTGTTTCCTCTCTCCCTTTCCTTGATACCCCCCTAGCTAATCTCCCACGCTTTTGGCATAATTTTTTAAATTTTTTCACTGAAATTTCTTGGGAGTTTTTAGCATAGTAACAGAATGTTTATTCTGTTTTCCCCATGGTTACGTCCTCACCCTAGAAGTGTTTAGGCATTTTGGTCATGTATCTACCATCCAATGTACTGCAGTTTCTTCTGTGGAAGTTTCTATTTTACATCGGATAGTGTTTTAAAATTGGTTACTGATTTCGGGCCATATTTTCAGTGCCTGGAGTATTGTTTCCGGTTTTTATTCACTTTTGTTTACGTTGACAACGGTTACTTCTGACAGTGATTCCTTGTCTTCTATAAGGTTTTGTTCATAGCGAGATACATTAATATTGTCCGTAAGTGTAACATTAATTTTTAGATATGTTTTAAAATTTTTGTCCACACTTAGGCTTTTCTGGGATCCATTTGGGCTCATCGTTCCCTTTGGGAACTTGGGCTCATCTTGAAATTTTTTCGAAAAAATTTTTCTTTTGAATTATTTTTCGAAATTTTTGTAATGGATTATATTATTATTATGTATCTTTGTATTTCAAGGGTTAGCGCAAGTACTACGGCTGTTTAATATTTTTTCAAAATATGAAAGAATATTGTTCAAATTGTAAATCGAGGAAGTCTAATTCTTGCTCAGTGTGTGCCAATTGGGATGACAAACATTGGAAACGTGTGTCACGGAATATTGTTAGTGGTGAGAGGTCCATGCCAGTCCTCTCGCCGCAGGGTCACTCTAGTTTTTCAGTCTCTTATTCAGTGGAACAAGAACAGGGTGATGTTTCCGTGATGTCTTCAGGAAGTGTGTCACCGTCGTCAAAATCAAATGAAGAGCTAGCGGCAAAAGTGCTCAACGAAATACGACAAGTGCCCAGATCCTTAGTAAGATTTACGACCTTGTCGCCAGCTAGCTCGCCCGGTGAAGCTATCACTCAAAAAGTGGGTGATGTGCTGCCGGGTTCGTCCGTTGCAGTCCAGGAGAGGAGAAGGGGTCTTGAGAGGACTATAAACTCGGATCACGCACACCCGGCGACGACGGATCGGAGGATGGAATGGAGGAAGCCAGACAGTCCAGAAGCTAGCTCATTTAGGTCTACCCGGACCACGGGCGAGAGAGTTCCCTTTCTCTTACAGCAACATCTGGGCCCAGATGTTGTTGTACATAACGTTCGTCAGTCGGAGCATACGTCCACTCCTCCTGCTCGGGACGCTGCGTCGCATAGACAGCCAGGCCGCGGTTAGTCTTCTGGCTTCCTCATCCACACGTCAGCACACATGACCGCACCTTGGCTACGTGAATGCAGATATCCAGCCTGCTTCGCCGACCAGGGATTCCACGTCGACCAGGTCACTCCATCCGGTAGCCAAGGATAGGAGGCCTTACCATTCAGGACGTTCGCATAAAAGAATTATGCAAGAGTTACCGTCCCAGGAGCTTCCAGCAGCTAAACTACATAAGACCGCGGCTCCACAGGCCTCCGTGATGGACTTGCTATCGCAGATAGCACAACTCATCGCAGCATCCCAGCAACCTTCAGAAACTCTTTCAGATCAGGAACTGTCTGAGGAAGCTGGGTCGGTACGCTCCCCTGCAGTGTCAGAAAGGGATGGCCGAGATTCACATTTGGTCCAGTTGGATGGTGAAAAGGAATCAGCAGAGCTGGAATTTTTCCTTTCAGAACAACATAATGTGGCTGTAGATTTCATCCGGCAACACCTTCCAGAAGTTGTTCCTCCGGACCAGAGAGCTGCGATTCCAGATAAGAGACTGATAGCATCACTGGACGCAGACTTTTTTGGCCGGGATAAGGACATCGCGCCTGAGTTTCCGGCCCAGTCCAGAAATGTCTCACGGACATTTGAATTGCTGAATGACGCTATTTTCAGGCTAGCCTCTAAGACTGGCAGATCCAGTTTCTATCGTCTCATGCTCTACATCTGCCATTCATCAACAGTAGAAATAGATTGGAAACGGCAGGACAGGGCGTTCCGAGAGTTCCTCTGCATTTAGACAACCAGGCAGAAAACTTGGAGTTGTCATTGCTGGCGTCTATGTCGATTCTCTACAGTACGTTGGAGACGACAATCTCGTCTAACAGAGCCAGTTTAGATGCCTTATCTTACACAGATCACCTTGCCAGAGCGTTATCGCAACGTCTCGATGGAAAAGAATTCCAGGATGTTCAAACTTCCTTAAGAGTTCTTTCGAGGGCCATAGCATATTCCACGAATAACTCTGCCCTTTCAGTGGCAAATTTGAAGTTAGATGCGATGCTGCCCTGGCTTCATCCACAAGAGTGGATTCTAAGGTGAAAAACTCTCTTCGAGTTGCTCCGGTTTCAGGAGAGCTTCTCTTTGATGGTAAGCTTTTGCTAATCTATGATCAGATTGCTAAGAAAGCTTCAGACTCTCTGCTCTTTAAGTCTGTTTCGAAAAAACCGGACTCAGCAGAGAGGATTAAGTCAGGGACTTCTGGGGCGAGTATGTCCAAGGGACGTTCCTATAGAGGATCTAAGAAAGCCTCTACGTCTTACTCCAGAGACCGTCAGAGTAGCGACTCAGGCAGGGGTCTTAATGCTGGCCGAGACAACCGGTCAGATGCCCCTAGGTCAACTGGTCGAGGTGCGGGTCGGGGAGGACGTAGTTTCTCCTCCCGCAAGCCTCACAGGTCCAGGAGGTGATGGTCAGAACCTCTATTGCGCTCCAGTGGGTGGAAGGCTGTCGAGATTCTTAACCAATTGGTTGTCAATTACGGACGACCCATGGGTTCAGTAGGTTATTTCGGAAGGTCTAAAATTGTCCTTCAAGGAAAAACCTCCATTAACATGAAGTCCGCGTTGGACTCAGCTTCCGTCAAACCTTCAGAAGAGAGATTTGCTTCTATCAGAGGTCCAATCTCTTCTGGAGAAGAACGCAATAGAGGGCGTAGAAAACCAGGAATCTCCCGGTTTCTACAGTCACCTGTTCCTGTTACCAAAACCAGACGGCTCGTCCCGTCCAGTTAGAGATCTTAGCTGGATAAACAAGCTGATTGTGGCTCAAAAATTTTATATGGAGACCATTCGATCGGTAAGAGCGAGCATTCGAGTGAACGATTATGCTGCAAGCATAGATCTCAAGGATGCGTACTTTCACGTCATGGTACATCCGGCGTTCAGAAAGTACCTTCGCTTCGCTGTCCTAGGAGTCGTTTACCAGTTCCAAGTAATGTGCTTCGGTCTGAATCTAGCGCCCTGGGCCTTCACTCGAATAATGAGCTCATTTCTGAGCTCATTCGTCTGCGGTAACGTCGGCCTACTTGGACGACATTCTTCAGAGGTATGGCAACAGATTAACGCTTCAGAACGATGTTCAGAGTCTGCTTCAACTGCTCCGACATCTCGGTTTCATAGTAAACAAAAAGAAGTCGGATCTAGTTCCGTCCAAGTCATTCATCCACTTGGGAATGAGCTTCGAGATGCACAACAATCTCGTTCGTCTGCCGTAACCCAGAGCGAAATTAGTCAGTTGTTACGCTCACTATTGTCTTTATGCAGACAAAGTCACAGCGAAGGAGTTCATGAGGCTGATACGGTCTGTGCGGAGCCGCCGCGGATCTTATTCCGATGGGGCGGTTACGCACTCGTCCTCTCCAAATTTTCTTAACTCAGAATTGGAGTGTGAAGATTCATTCGCTCAACATAGATGTTCTCTTGTCAGCTCAAGTGAAACAAGAGATTCAGACTTGGGCAAACATTCAGTGGTTAACTCAGGGAGTTCCGCTGCAGTTGCCGGATCCGAGTTTTACCATTATGACGGATGCCAGTCAAATAGGTTGGGGTGCATCATTGATCCCAACGGATTCGAGATGCCAGGGTCTTTGGGATCCACAGTTCCTAAGCAAGCACATAAACATCAAGGAAATAATGTCAATTTGGCTTGCATTACGTCATTGGATGGACATTATTCACAAAGCTCATGTCCAAATCCTGTCCGACAATACGACAGTAGTGGCGTATATACGGAACCAGGGAGGCACTCACTCCGTTCCGCTATTCAATCTAACGGAGAGAATCCTTCTGTTTGCTCTAGAACATCAAGTTCTACTTTCGGTCCGTCATATACCGGGTCGTCTGAATGTACTAGCAGACTCCCTTTCACGGAAGGGTCGCTTGTTGCCGTCGGAGTGGACTCTCAACAAACAAGTATTCAATCAGATTTGCTACCAGTGGGAACTCAGATGTAGTAACAGCGAGGGAATTCATGCGACTGATAGGTTTGTGCGGAGCCGCCACGGATCTCATTCCGATAGGGCGCCTAGGCAATCGTCCACTCCAGATATTTTTTACTCAGAATTGGAGTGCGACGATTCATTCGCTCGAAACGAACATCGTTTTGTCGAACCAAGTAAAACAAGAGATTCAGACTTGGGCAGATATTCAGTGGTTAACTCAGGGAGTGCCACTGCAACTGCTGGATCCGATTTTTACGATTATGACGGATGCGAGTCAAACAGGTTGGGGCGCAACTTTGAGCCCAACAGATTCGAGGTGCCAGGGTCTTTGGGATCCGCAGTTCCTAAACAAGCATATAAACATCAAAAAAATGATGTCAATTTGGCTTGCGCTACGTCATTGGATGAACATTATTCAGAATTCACATGTTCAAATTCTGTCCGACAATTCGGCAGCAGTAGCGTATATTCGGAACCAGGGAGGCACTCATTCCATTCCGTTGTTCAACTTAATGGAGAGAATCCTTCTGTTTGTCCTGCAGCATCAGGTTCTTCTGTCGGTCTGTCAAATTCCAGGTCGTCTGAACGTTCTAGCGGACTCCCTTTCTCGGAAAGGTCATATGTTGCCGTCAGAATGGACTCTCAACAAACGAGTATTCAGTCAGATCTGCTACCAATGTGATCGTCCTATGATAGACTTGTTTGCGATGCATCTCAACAATCAGTTGCAGACGTATTTGTCGCCATGCCCAGATCCTCGAGCATTCGCAGTAGACGCTCTCTCGATCTCTTGGGACGGAATGATAGGATACGCGTATCCTCCAGCTCCGTTGATTCAACAGATATTTCTAAAAATCAAGCAATCTCACTGCAAGATTCTGTTGGTAGCATCTCTGTCACCCCAGAGACCAGGGATAAATCTACTCAGGTGTCTGTTGTGGGACATTCCTCTGAAGCTTCCTCCATGGGAGGAGCTTCTTTTGCAGGGGAAATCGTGCACACTGCATCACAACCCGCAAGGTCTCAACCTTCATGTATTTCCGTTGTGCGGCCCTTCTTGCACGGTAAGCATTTTACAGGACAAGCAGTGGATGCAATTTCTAACTGTAGGAGGACCTCCTCTTTGCTAAATTATGCTGCTAAGTGGAAGGTTTTCTCTCGTTGGTGTAGGGATCATTCTATTGATATTTATGATCCCTCCATTCCAGACATTGCTAATTTTTTGTTCTACTTGTTTGACGAGATCAAACTGCAGCCAATAACTATTAAGGGTTATAGGTCTATGCTATCAGATACTTATGCTCATCATGATAGCTTACAAATTGGATCTAATGTCTCTTTATCAAAGTTAGTTAAAAACTTTTCGATAAATAGACCTAGAACACTTAGGTTAATTCCTAAGCGGAATTTAGCTTGGGTTCTTCTGAAGCTAAAAGAAGCGCCATTTGAACCCCTTGATACGGTAGACTTCAAATACTTATCTTATAAGACAGCCTTTCTCTTAGCCTTCTCTTCTGCTAGAAGAGTTAGTGAGCTTCAAGCACTATCTGTTGATGATTCTCACTATCGTAGTGTTGGTAATACTATTACTTTACTAATGTTGGATTTTTGGCTAAGAATCAGGCTCCTAATAAGTACCTTGAACCTATTGTTATTAAGGCTCTTCCGTCCTCAGACGGCCATAGGCCTTTGCTATGTCCAGTTAGAGCTATGCGAATTTACAAACGTAGATCTGAATTTATCAGAAAGGGACGAAAACGTTTCTTTCTGTCTCTGCTGCCTAATAGAAGGGACTTCTCGGTCCATTCTATTTCAAGGTGGATACAATTGACTATTCGTACTGCTTATGAAAAATTATCTTCAACTCAGCAGTCTGTGCTTAAGATTTCAGCGCATGAAGTAAGAGCGCTGTCTACATCTTGGGCTTATGCTAATAGTGTTGCTATTACCGATCTGATGAAGGCTGCATATTGGTCTAAGCCTTCCACGTTCACAAATTTTTATCTTAGAAATATTGAGTCCATTTCTGGCGACCTGCGTTGTTTAGGTTCGTTATCTGTTGCTCAGAATGTCGTCCACTAAACAGTTGCAACTATAGTTATGCAGGCTTTCTGTTCCAGCAGTGACTCTGTCCTGCTGCCCTCTTCCTTCTGGGGTGGTTGACCCAGAGCAAGGGAAGGGGGGAGGATGGTGTTCCCTCATATCACCTGCTTTATAGTGAAAAGCAAGGGAATACCTCCTCTGGAGTCAGTAATTCCGAGTCGGTGCCGGGATGGTTTTAAAGTGTAAAGCTAATGTTTATCTCATTTATGTAATATTTTTAAAGTGTAGCTCTGTGTGAAGCATTTGTATATGTCACGTGTCATACGAGCGTTAAGATACAATCCTCGGACACTTTTAAATGAGTATAAAGAGTCTCATTCTCTGGACTATATTTATTGGCTTTCCCTTAAAGAATTAGTTTCATGGGTTACACTGGATGTTAATGGAGATCATTGATGTTATTGTGCTCAAGTATGGACTGGTAATGTGTCTTTCTTATTTTGTACAAACAAGAAAGATACATGTAAATCCTGTTTCTCCTTTTCTCCTTGAGGGGATAATTCTGTTTACATGTAACTGAGCCTATTGGATTTTCCTTTATGTCCTAGGCCCTCCAGCCTTTTTTTTCTATTCAGCTAAGTCTGGATTATTGGTACAGTATAAAAATTTATAGTAATTTATATATTTTTTATACTTACCAATGACCCAGACGGGGATGGCCCTCCCATGAGTTGGGAACTCATACTTCCCCACTGATTACATAACACTTACCAGGCACTGGTTGTAAGAATGAAGATTTGGCACTAATTTCGGTACTTCCTTGACACTGCGCATGCACAGTGGACAAAAGTATGGAGGGCGATATAGGACATAGATTTTTTGGATTTTGATGCATATTTTGGGGATTGGTGGGGGGCAAAATTTGTGTTTGGCCCTAAAATTTTAAGAGTTCGCACCAGCTAAGTCTGGGTCATTGGTAAGTATAAAAAATACATAAATTACTATAAATGTTTTACCTTTTCAAAATATTTAAACAAAACCATATCCTGTGACCCCCTCATTGGAATGAGCTCATGAGGGGTCACATGTTATGGTTTTGTTGTAATTTTTGGAAAAATTTAAAAAAATAGTAAATAAAATAATACATTTTAATATTCTTTACATTGGGTAAAGGGTTAATATAACTCATCAAGTAACTTTGGTCTTCACTTCACCAAAGGCTTGATTCAGACCAAATTTGCTAAATTTGTTAAATAAATTTTATTATACCCTGTTGACTAATTGCAGATCCTCTATCAATTCTCAAGTTTCCACTGGTAACAAAGTATTCCACTGGCAGGAATTCACATAACTGTGTCTTATTGTAGAGGGATCAACATTTGTGCCAGAATATGTGACTATATTATACAGTGTAAAGCAGAGTCATTATAACTTTTGTCAGGCAGCATCCACACAACATGGGGTTTTAAATGTGAAAATTACCAATTGTGGTGAAGTGTAAACCAGATTTATCCCAACTGCAATGGCTTAAGTCCTGACGGATCAAATATTTTAACTACATTATTTAGGCATGCCTTTGTTGAAGTCCAGCCTTGATGGTGTAGATGGAATATTAGTCAGTCAAGATTATAGTTAATTCTCTTTGATATTTATTTGTGGATGAATAAAATATAAGTAAGCAAATAGTTCTTATTAATGTGACATGTGCTTCATAACAGAATGCAGTGTTCTAGGGAAAAAATAAATAAAGATACACTGGGCCAATTCATAATCGCATACACTCCCCCACCCTTATCTCTCTCTCTCTCTTCCTCTTTCTCTCTCTAGTAATTGTAGTAATCATGGTGCAAAACGTACTATGCCCCCACTCTCTATCTCTCTGTCTCCCTCTCTTTCTTACATGTAGTAATCATGATTGCAACATGTACTATGCCTCTAAATTATCATACTGGGCTCCCAAGAGCCTGAATAGGATACAACTGACATCAGTTTGTATGACAGATTGTGTGTACATGTATGTCCATTTAGAGTATCAAACCCAATCTTGCAAGACAGTGCATAATTACAAGCAAAAGCGATTAGAAACTCCAATGCAGATGAAAATGTCCCGACTGGAAAAATGATTGTAGAGTGTCTCACCCCACCCTATTTAGAGATGCCCCTGACTGCATGTCAGAATCACCTCATAGTTTAAAATTGATATCCTGGACTTAACGATTGTCCTAATTCACGAGAATCGGTTTTGATTCTTGAGAGAGTCAATTTTTAGTTCTTTAATAATTTAGAATTTGAGAGTACTGTTATGCACCTTTGAGTGTAACCAGTATATATTCCATTGTTAAAAACACTACCATCCATGCTATTTTGTAGATTATGAGGCTTAAAACATAAAACAAACCAAGAAATAATTACAAAAATAAAAAAACACATGTACAAATGCAATTTTACAAAAATGGCCTGAGAAACAGAAGATCTACTTTGTAGGGCCAAAATATGAGGTTTGTATTTCATAACTTGAGTGCCAAAAGGCTTTGTAATGCTAAAGCACTCAATGGACAAATTTATAAATTTTATTAACTTGGGTAAAATATCAGACATAAACCATTAAATTTTTATTTTTTTTAAGTTTGCATTGGTTATAAAAAGAGAGCATATAGCAGCCAAAAGAACCATGCTGGAGGGTCTGAGAAACAGATTTTTAACTTTTTTAGGCCTAACATATTTACTGGAGTTTAATGCTTATGGGCCTAGTTCCAGTTTTGATGAGTTTCTTGTCTTACATGCACAGGTATTGAATCTTTATGTTTAGTGTTTCACTGATTACCAAAAATGGACACTGACCGATTACTGGTTATTTGAGCTCCCAATCGGCCGATTCCGATCCTGATTCTGATTGTCATACTGTGCACCACTAGACAAGTCAAAGCTCACAAAAAACTACATTAAATTGAACATATTTTACAGTGTTTGCAGTCTGTTCACTACAGTGGAGCCCACTTAATTGGATATCTCTTAATTGTATATCCCTGTTAACTGAATATCATTTTCAAACACAAAACCATTTACCATACCTTCAGTACAAATTTGATCTGTTAATTGCATATGAGTTGTAGAGTAAACTCCTGTTAATTGTATATAAATTTTTGTAATATGTCAAAAAAGTTACTGTGACACGCTCCAAATTCCTCTTATTTATCAAACTTTTTGGCCTCACTACATTCAACACAGGCATTTATTGTATTATATCTTGTTTGACAGAGCTCTATGAGCTCTGTCAAAAAAGATATAATAGAATAAATGCTCAGTTTACCCCCAGAACACAGGAAACTGACAAAATCCCTGTTAATTGTATACTCCTGTTAATTGAATAATTTCCACTGGAAAAATGGATATCCAATTAAGAGGATTCTACTGTACTAGATAAGTTGAGACTCGAAAGAGCTACATTAAATTGAACATATTTCACAGTGTTAAACTCCGTTGACAGGGTCCTGTAAAATTACCAGTCGTTCACACTTGGGTGGTAAACGTGGCTCTCAGCACCACCCAAGTACGCAACTGGTAATTTTTACTGTGTCCTGCGTCAGTGGAGTGCAACATTCCCTTTTCCGGTATGAACTGGCGATTGACGCAAGTACACTCAATTGTAAGGCCTAAAAAAATAAAAAATCTGTTTCTCAGGCCCTCCCACATGTTCCTTTTGGCTGCTGCATGCTGTCTTTTTATAACCAATGTAAACTTAAAAAAAAATAAAAATTAAATGGTTTATGTCTGATATTTTACCAAAGTCAAAAAAAAAAATTGATAAATTTGTCCCTTGTCTGCAAGAAGGCTTTGCAATGCTTTAGCATTGCAAAGCCTTCTTGCTCTCAAGGAACGAAATACACCACCACCCATGCTTTTAGCATTGCAAAGCCTTCTTGCTCTCAAGGAACGAAATACACCACCACCCATGCTTCTCTGTAGATTATGAGGCCTAAAACATACCAAGGACATGAACTTTTGGTAGAAAAGAAATAATTACAGAAATAAAAAATAAAATAAAAACCCTCTCGCCCGCATGAAATTTGACAAATAATGGCCTGAGAAACAGAAGATCTACTTTGTGTGGCCTAAGCTTTACATGCCGTTTCACTTGTATATCTTGTAAAGGGGCATCTAAAGAGATTAAGAATACACATTGTGGTGGTTTTCAGCTTTATTGAATGGTATCAGTGACATCATTTTACATTAACAATTGAACAATTGCAGAAAAGAATAAAATGCGGTTTATTAACTGGTAGAGTGCTAAGTTATTTTTGGTCATCAAAATTTGTTCACATGTCTTTGCCTTGTTACAATTTATGGGAGAGTGCCAACATGCACTCTCCCATAAATCGTAACAAGGCAAACCCATGAAGACTAATTAATTTCACTTCTAAGATAATATGAAGCACATCCACAGAATATGACACCTTTGGGCCGGGGTACCTGCTCTTCATATTAAAGCCCTGATAGTGGCTTCTAGCACTCTACCAGTTAATCATCACAAAATGCTTAGCAACAATCAGTTGAACCGATGTTGCAGGAGCTGTTGCCATTGTCCTCTTATTGCCCACAATCAACCGATTGTGGTGGCCGGTTCCAATCATCTGTTGAACACTATTTATATTTCCTGAATATTGCCCAAGATAGTGGTTTGCTCTGTCTCCTACAATAGAATATTATTTGAAAATAGAAGTTAGTTAGTCAAGGTCAATAGTTATTCTTAGCACCTGGTTGTGGTATGTGTGACAAACAGGACACAAAAACATGACGTCTTATAACCCGCATGTTTTAAAACAGCCGACATCCTTGCTATTTGTTTTGGTCACTTTAGTCAATAACAAGATGTGTCACATATTGATAAAGAAACATTTTTTTATCCTTTCGATCAGGTTGTAATGATATTACTGGAAGCTGGTGCACAGCCAGAACTACCAGATTCAGAAGGAAGGTATGTAATCACATTGCTTGTTTTTTTTTAAAATCCTGATATATTAAACCATATTTGTGTCATAACTGTTTCAGTGCCAATTTAATTTTGAAAGGTACAGTGAATTTCACATGTATTTCTCACTTTGTTTTTAAAGTAGATTTTCATCCACAGTAGTTTTGATGGTTTGGATAAATTTTCTCTAATTAATTTTTTTTCCTGATTATGGAATGTGCATGCAGAATATCTATCCCAATGCAGTGTAAAAGAACAAATTTTAAACACCCATTTCAGGGACCGGCCCGAGCGTTTAAAAATAAGAGGCACCCTTGAAGCCTATTTTTTTATATCTAGAAGTCGTATTTACTTCTCAACTGTCATTATATCACTATATATGATAATGATATGGTTAGAAGCCTTCATCTGTGTAAGACCTACATTTGTGCATTTAATTACCTTAATTTTTGGCATAATTGAATTTGGTTAATTCTGAGTTGATTGAAAAATATATTTTAACACCACAGTAACTATTCATTTTCACAATGGCTTTTAGTCAAGTTCTCAATCTTTTTATCAGAAGATGGGCCAAAAGAAGAAATGGGGGTCTTAAGACTTAAAGCCAACTTGTCTTGTTGAGGGCTAGATTATTTTCGATGGTCTGAATTTGTTATTCAAAATCTGTTTTATCACAAATTATTGTAGAGTGCCCATAGGCCTTCTCCAATAAATTGTAATAGAACAAATTTAAACAAAATATTATTTGCATTTGTCTGAATATGAAACATGAACAAGGAAACATTGACGTTTGCACTGGTACGTGCCCTCCATTTTCTTAAAGCCCTGATAGTGGCTTCTAGCACTCAATCAGTTAAAAGCCTATTTAAAATTCAGGAGCCAGATTGAGCTTATATAGAGAGTAATTGCTTGACTGGACTGGTTACGTGAATTAATTCATGAGAGGTGAGAGACTTTGCACAAACACGAGTGCGTGAATGCACACGAGTGTTTTACAATATAGTCCCTCGCCTCGAGTGAATTAATTCACGTAACCAGTCCAGTCAAGCAATTACTCTGTTTATTACTTTTCATTATTAACGATAATAATATTATTTAACCCTTTACCTAATGTAACAGCCAAAACTGGCCAGCACTATTCTAAAAAATCACCAATTTTCATTATTTTTCAATTTTTTGTCTCTAAAACATAGGTTATGACCCCTCATTGGAACAAGCTCATTGAGACAAAAAAATGAAAATAATAGTTAGGCCACACAAAGTAGATCTTCTGTTTCTCAGGCCATTATTTGTGAAATTGCATGCATGCGAGTGTTTTTTTATTTTATTTTTTATTTCAGTAATCACTTCTTTGCCATCAAAAGTTCATGTTCTTGGTTCAAGTTTTAGGCCTCATAATCTACAGAATAGCATGGGTGGTGGTGTATTTCATCCCTTGAGTGCAAGAAGGCTTTGCAATGCTACAGCATGCTACAGCATTGCAAAGCCTTCTTGCACTCAAAGGACAAATTCATAATTTTTTTTAACTTAGGTAAAATATCAGACATAAACCATTAAATTTTTATTTTTTTAAAGTTTAAATTGGTTATAAAAAGAGAGCATGCGGCAGCCAAAAGGACCATGCGGGAGGGCCTGAGAAACAGATTTTTTATTTTTTTATGCCTTATTCAAGAATTTTTTTTGCAAGTGTTGTCTGCTTTTCATGTTAGGTAAAGGGTTAAAAAGACAATGAAGTCCCCATTACACCCAAGGCAAAGCGTCTTTGTTTGCGCACACAGATACATAACACAATTGTTGATTGCATAATTCACTTGTGAAGTTATCATTTATAATCAAACCCAGAAATCCCAGTAAATCACACTTTGGAAAGTAATAAAGAAGATCAGGATTATAGGAGCCAAATACACTCTGGCTGTATCGCCACCATCCAGGTTGGTCCCTGATTTCCCATTAAATATTTTGGTAAGTATTTGAATTCACCAAAGCTTATTTTATATACGCCAGATTCTGTTGTATATAGATTGTTTGAGAAGACAGAAGCATTGCACAAGTTATGGCTGAAACTTTTAATCTGTAAATGTTGTTTCCTTGTTTCTTTTTTTTTTTTTTGGGGGGGGGGGGGGGGGTTGCGGGAGGGGGGAGGGCTGCATAGTGCTTCTAAATGGCCCCAAAGTTGTTGCATACAGTACTCAAGAGGCATTTTGCTCAGAGCACAATGGTTACAGATTCAAATCCCAGTGGTGGAAATAACATGCAATGCATGCCTTCAACCCACACTGCTCCCACATAGCTCCATGTTCGGGGATGATGCTATGCTCGTCCTATCGGGTGAGGATGTATAAATGGCTGTCCTGTGTGCAAAAGTACTGTCCATGTTAAAGAACCTGACGTATTCAACAGAGCGATAGCTCAGCAAAATTACTTGAAGCCCCTGTACAAGTATATAGTGTACATCCCACTTCAGTACCTGTCTCCTTTGGTACCTGTGCAGAGCCCTCCCCCACCCCAGATCACCCAGGCTACTCTAAAGAATCAAGGGAGGAATTTCATAAATACAGTTAAAACTAGAAGTCCTGTAATGAAATGTGCGCTTGTCTAGGCTTAATTGCACGTAGGAATTGCATGCAATTGCCATACCGAATGGCATCCAAAGCATGGCAGGTTCTCCAGGTTACTCATAGCAAACACAGGCAGTGTTTCTGCCAATGGACCTCCGGTTTACCCAGAGGTCCATTAGCTGAAATATTGCTTGTGCACAGGCCATTTGTACAGAATTTGATAGCCTAACTGTGGTCATAACACGTAGATTAATGCACAAATTGATGTGCTATTTGTGCGCATTTCATGACAGGACTTCTAGTTTTAACTGTACATGAGGTCTTTTGTGGATTACCAGGATGCCTATGACTCCTTAAAATCCTTGAAAGTTCTGGGATTTCAAAATCCTTTGCTAAAAATCAAAAAAATCCTTCAATATTGTAACCTTTCTTGAAAACACATGAAAAATAAAATATCAGAGATTCATTTCAGCAATTTTCAGCTCGCTTCACAGCAAGTTAAAATTTGCTGGAATGGATTTTTTTCTGCAAATAGGAAGAGAACCATGCATTACATCGCAAATATGATTGTGTTTTGATATTAACATAGGAAAAATTGAGACATGTTCCTTTGGCGTACATGTTCATTTTATTATAACTAGCTCTTTGCAGGAATTCTTTTGGTGTATACAGGGGTTGACCCTTTCCAAATGGCATTTGAGCATGATTTTTCAAACCAAAATTTCCCAGTCTCATTCCCAATTCCCCTTCAAACAAAAACTTAATTCACAATTGATATTCTGAACATAATGGTCATAGACCCTCAGAAAACCAAAATTTACAACCTAACGAAGTGTCTGAATTCAGGGGCAAACATCAGGTTCTTCTCGAACTCTTAAATGCATAATTCCAATTTTGACCACTTGTTACTTTTAACATAACAGGCACCCGAAGAGGCAGTATTTAGATCCAAGTTACATTCTAAGAACCCTGCCGTTGTTTCTGGGCAAGTCTTAACTGTCTAAATAGGCAGCCAAGACTTTCCTAGACACAACTGCAAAGCCACAGAATGTAGACTGTTAAAGTGTTCTCAGTTCATTCCGAAGGTACATTTATATTATATTTCTTATTCTTTGTGAGTTTCTTCTAAAAAAGAAATTGCCTTTTGGAGCCTTTGTAATACAAATTTCGTAATTGCATGAGCCTGAATCCTTTCCCAAAGAGGGCAGAATTAATAATTAATAATTGATTTTCTAGAGCGTAAAACCACGAATAGTGCTCTAAAATGCTTGACAGAAATAAATACACTTTTCTGAAATGAAGAGTCACATCTGTTTTGGTTGCCTCTCAGAGATGTTTAGGAGAATGCTTCAGTAAATAGGAAAGTTTTAAGATTTCTTTTGAAGACATCAAGAGTTTCTGAAGTTCTGACACTAATTGGCAGGGAATTCCACAATCTGGGACCTACGATGGAGAACACACAATCATGAGCCTGATTAGATCTGCTAAAAGGCACAACTAGTTGAATTTGGTTTTTAGATCGGAGACTGCGCGTTGGTTTATATACAGTGAGGAGCTCTTGCAGGTAAACTGGAGCCAGTTTGTGGATACATTTGAATACTAAGATCAATATTTTGAAATCAATCCTCTGTTTAACTGGCAATGTAATTGTCTTAAAACAGGTGTTATGTGTTCAGAGTGTTTGGTACCAGTAATTATCTGAGCAGCAGTATTCTGAACTTTTTGAAGCTTCTGAATCAGGCATTGGGACAGCCCCACTGACACTGAATTACAATAGTCTAGTTGTGATGTGATGAAGGAGTGCACAAGTTTTTCAAGTGCTGACTGGTTAAGATAAGGTCGCAGTCTTCCAACATTACGAAGCTGCCAGTAGCATTTTTGACATATTTTATTGATATGGATGTCTAGTTTTAAATTTGAGTCCATAATCAGTCCAATATTCCTGGCCGATTCACTTTTCATAGTGATGTTGTTTCCAACCAGAATTGATGTAACAGAGGGTGTAGTCATACGAACCCCAGATATCACTAAGAATTCAGTTTTAGAGTCATTCATATTTTTATACTGTACCAATGACCCAGACATAGCTGGTGCTAACTCTTAAAAATCTAGGGCCAAACACAAATTTTGCCCCCCAATCCCCAAAATTTGCATCTAAAACCAAAAGAAATAATGTCCTAAAGGACCTACATACTTTGCCCCTACTGCGTATGCACAGTGTCAAGGACGTTCCGAAATTGGCGCCAATCATCATTCTTTGTTTGGCCCTTCATCAGTTAACATCTCACTGATCTTTGTGCTTGTAAATCTCAGTTTAAATGATGCCAGACACATAAATATTGGAGAAATGGTGATTCTAAGGAGGATAGAGAAGGAGGAGAGGAAAAAGGAGTGACAGAAAATATTCAGGGCTGTAACTTAAAATTTTGTAATGAAATTATGTTAAGTTGCCTATTTTCGAGGCATGGGCCTGTTGTTGTCATTCTTGCTTTGAAGTTGCACTGCTTATTCAGTGTTTCCTCTCTCCTTATCCTGTAAGTCCCCCCTTGCTATTCTCCCATGCTTTTGGCATATTTTTGAGTAAGATTACTACTAAAATTTCTTGGGAGAATTAGCTTGGTTACAGAATGAATTCTGTTATTTTCCCCATGTTTACGTTCTCACCCATGGGTGTTTAGACGTTGTGTTCTGCATCTACCATCTGATGTTCTGCAGATTCTTCTCTGGAAGTCTCTGTTTTGCATCAGATAGTGTGTATTGTTGATAACTGATTTCGGGCCAGTATTGTCATTGCCTGGAGTCATGTTTTCTGGTGTTTATACACTTCTTGTTTACATTGGCAACAGTCTCTTTTGAGGGGGGCTTTTTGCCTTTGGAGTAGTTTACTCATTACTAGATCCATTATTATTATCCGTAAGTGTTGCATTAATTATTTAAAATAATTTTAAAATTTTTGACCACACTTACCCTTGGGATCCATTGGGGCTCAACGTTACTTTTCAGAAACTTGGGCTTCGCTGAAAAAATATTTTTCAAAAATTATTTTGAATTTCAATTGCTTTTTTCAATGTTAATGGATCATGTTATTATGTATCTTTGTGTTTAGGGGTTTGTGCGAGTACTAGGACTTGTTGTCTTTTCACAATGAAAGGACATTGTTCAAATTGTAATAGGAAGAAATCTTCCTCTGACTTTCATGATCATTGTATTAATTGTAGTCAGTGTACTCGCACTAACTCCTGTTCAATATGTCAATATTGGGATGACAAACATTGGAAACATGTGTCACGGTATGTTGTTAGTGGAGAAAGGGCTATGCCGGTCCTTTCTCCGCAGGGTCACTCTAGTCTATCAGTTTCTATTTCAGAGGAACAAGAACAGGGTGATGTTTCCATGTTATCTTCCAAGAGTGCACTTCCGTCGTCACAATTGAATGCAGAGCTAGCGGCAAAAGTGCGCATGGAGATATGACAGTTGCCTAAGGGGTCCCGAGTAGGATCGACGGCGCTGTCGTCCGCTAGCTCGCCCGGTGTAGCGTCCATTCACCGAATGGTTTGGCAGCCGGGTTCGTCCGTTGCGGTCCAGGAGGAAATGTTGGGTGATGCGAGCATTATAAACATACAAGGTGCACACCCAGTGACGGCGGATGATAGGAGAGATCGGAGGAAGCCTTCAAGTCCGGTTCCTAGCTCGTCCAGGTCCAGCCGGGCCACGAGCGAGAGAGGCCCCTCTCTCGTACAACAACATCAGGGACCTGATGTTGTGGTACAAAATGTGTCGCAAGCGGAGCACACGTCCGTCGCTCGGGATGCTCCGTTGTATTGGCAGTCCGCGGAGACTGCTCAAGCTTCCTCATCCTCTCACCAGCGCACACGACCGCACCTTGGCTACGTGACCGTGGATATTCTACCAGCTTCGCCGATAAGGGATTCTTCGGCGACCAGGTCACGCCATCCGGTAGCCAGGGACACGAGGCCGGTAGACTCCGGACGTTCGCATAGGAAGAGTCAGTTGATGCGGAGCTTCCCGCGGCTAAGCAGCGAAAGACCGCTACTCCGCAGGCCTCGATGATGGACATGCTTGCTCAGATAGCACAAATTATCGCAGCATCCCAGCAATCGACAGAATTGGTGTCGGATCGGGAATTATCCGACGGCGCTTGGTCGGTACGCTCCGCCGAAGCATCGGGTGCGGACGACCGGGAGCATCATGAGGTCCGACCAGATGGTGAAAGGGATACGGATGACTTGGAGCTATCCCTTTCGGAACAACATAAAGCTGCCGTGGATTTCATCTGGCGCTTCCTTCCTCAGGTTGTTCCGTCGGGCCAGACTGCTGCGGTACCGGACAAGAGACTGATAGCGTCATTGGACACTGAATTCTTCGAGCGGTTCAGAGACATCATCCCTGAGTTTCCGTCTCAGTCCAATAATGTCACAAGAACATTTGAATTATTGAACGACGCTATATTCAAGCTTGCTTCCAAAACAGGCAAAGCTGGTTTCTTGTCCTCCAATGCTCTTAACCTGCCTTTTATTAATGCAAGGAATAAATTCGATACGGCAGGACAAGGTATTCCGAGAGTTCATCTGCGTCTTGACGACGAGGCGGAAAACTTAGAATTGTCATTACCGTCGTCTATGTCCGTTCCAACCGCGGTGTTGGATATGACAATCACATCTAACAGGGCCAGTTTAGACGCTTTATCTTACGCAGACCACCTTACAAAGGCGTTATCACTGCGTCTTCAAGGGAAAGAATTCCAGGATATACAATCCTCTTTAAGACTTCTTTCAAGGGCAGTGGCTTATTCCACGTATAACTCCGCCCTCTCAGTGGCAAACCTGGAGTTGGTTAGACGTGACGCAGCCCTAGCTACATCCACACGCGTGGATAGTAAGGTGAAGAACTCTCTCAGAGTCGCTTCGGTCTCCGGAGAACTGCTATTCGACGGCAAGCTTTCTGCAATCTACGATAAAATTACTAAGAAAGCTTCGGATTCTCTGCTGTTTAAATCCGCTTCCAAAAAGTCGGATACGGCAGATAAGAATAAGACAGGCACTTCTGGGACTAATGCGCCCAAGAAAGGTTCCTATAGAGGTTCCGGTGCGTCCTCTTGGTCTTATTCAAGAGACCGTCAAGGCAGCGACTCACGTGCGGGACGTCCTTCGGGCCGGGACAATCGGTCGGACGCCCTGAGGTCGACGGGACGAGGTGCGGGTCGTGAAGGACGTGGTTTCTCCTCCCGCAGGCCTCTCAGGTCCAGGAGGTGATGGCTTCAACCTCTATCGTGTTCAGGTTGGCGGAAGGTTGTCGAGTTTTTCAGAAGAGTGGGTGTCGATTACGGACGACCCTTGGGTGAGAGGGGTGATTTTGGAAGGTCTAAGAATATCCTTCAAACGAAAGCCTCCTGTAACTCGAAGTCCAAAATGGACTCAACTTCCGTCAAATCCGCAGAAAAGAGACGCTCTGTTATCGGAGGTGCAGTCTCTTTTAATGAAGAACGCGGTAGAGGTCGTAGAAGACCAGGAAATACCAGGATTCTACAGCCATCTGTTTCTGGTTCCGAAACCAGATGGCTCGTTCCGTCCAGTCATAGATTTGAGCTGGATAAACAAGCTGATCGTCGCTCCGAAATTCTATATGGAGACGATTCGGTCGGTCAGAGCGAGTATTCGGGTGAACGATTATGCTACAAGCATAGATCTCAAAGATGCGTACTTTCATGTCATGGTACATCCAACATTCAGAAAGTATCTACGCTTCGCAGTCCTAGGAGTGGTGTATCAATTCCGGGCGATGTGCTTCGGATTGAACCTAGCACCCTGGGCTTTCACTCGGGTAATGAACTCGGTAATGATGTATTTCCGAGCTCATTCGTCTACGGTAACGTCGGCCTACCTGGACGACATTCTTCAGAGGTACGGCAACGAGTTAACGCTTCAGAACGATGTGCAGAATCTGCTTCTATTGCTCCGACGTCTCGGTTTTGTTATAAACGAGGAGAAGTCGGATCTGGTGCCGTCCAAGTCATTCACTCATCTGGGAATGAGCTTCGAGACGCACAACAATCTCGTTCGTCTGCCGTTAACCAGAGCGAAATTAGTCAGTTGTTACGCTCGCTATTGTCTTTATGCAGACAAAGTCACAGCGAAGGAGTTCATGAGACTGATAGGTCTGTGCGGAGCCGCCGCGGATCTCATTCCGATGGGGCGGTTACGCACTCGTCCTCTCCAAATTTTCTTAACTCAGAATTGGAGTGTGAAGATTCATTCGCTCAACATAGACGTTCTCTTGTCAGATCAAGTGAAACAAGAGATTCAGACTTGGGCAAACATTCAGTGGTTAACTCAGGGAGTTCCGCTGCAGTTGCCGGATCCGAGTTTTACCATTATGACGGATGCCAGTCAAATAGGTTGGGGTGCATCATTGATCCCAACGGATTCGAGATGCCAGGGTCTTTGGGATCCACAGTTCCTAAGCAAGCACATAAACATCAAGGAAATGATGTCAATTTGGCTTGCGTTACGTCATTGGATGGACATTATTCACAAAGCTCATGTCCAAATCCTGTCCGACAATACGACGGTAGTGGCGTATATACGGAACCAGGGAGGCACTCATTCCGTTCCGTTATTCAATCTAACGGAGAGAATCCTTCTGTTTGCTCTAGAACATCAAGTTCTACTTTCGGTCCGTCATATACCGGGTCGTCTGAATGTACTAGCAGACTCCCTTTCACGGAAGGGTCGCTTGTTGCCGTCGGAATGGACTCTCAAGAAACAAGTATTCAATCAGATTTGCTACCAGTGGGATCGGCCAATGATAGACTTATTTGAGACACATCTCAACAATCAGTTGCAGACGTAATTGTCACCGTGCCCGGATCCAAGAGCATTTGCAGTAGACGCTCTATCGATCTCATAGGATATGCGTATCCTCCAGCGCCGTTGATTCAGCAAGTATTGCTAAAGATAAAACAATCTCAATGCAAGATTCTGTTGGTAGCATCTCTGTCTTCACAGAGACTGTGGATAAATCTACTCAGGTGTCTGTTGTGGGACCTACCGCGAAAGCTTCTTCCTCGGGAGGATCTTCTTTCGCAGGGGAAACCGCGTCGACTTCATCACAACCCGCAAGGTCTCAACCTTCACGTTTTTCCGTTGTGCGGTCCTTCTTGCATGGCAAGCACTTTACAGGACGAGCAGTGGACGCGGTTTCTAACTGTAAGAGGACCTCCTCTTCGCTAAATTATGTGGCTAAGTGGAAGGTTTTTCGTCGTTGGTGTAGGGATCATTCTGTTGATATTTTTGATCCCTCCATACCAGACATTGCAAACTTTCTAGTATACTTGTTTGACGAAATCAAACTGCAGCCTGTTACTATTAAGGGTTATAGGTCTATGTTATCTGATACCTATGCACACCACGATAGTTTACAAATTGGATCTAATGTCTCTTTATCTAAGTTAGTTAGAAACTTCTCGATAAATAGACCCAGAACTCTTAGATTAATTCCTAAGTGGAATTTAGCTTGGGTTCTTCTTAAACTAAAGGAAAAGCCATTTGAGCCTCTTGGGACAGTAGATTTCAAATTCTTGTCTTATAAGACAGCTTTTCTCTTAGCTTTCTCTTCTGCTAGAAGAGTCAGTGAGCTTCATGCACTATCGGTGGACGATTCTCACTATCGTAGTGTCGGGAACACTATCACCTTCACTACTAATGTTGGATTTTTAGCTAAGAATCAGGCTCCTAATAAATATCTGGAACCTATTGTTATTAAGGCTCTTCCGTCTTCAGACGGGCGTAGGCCTTTACTCTGTCCTGTTAGAGCTTTACGCATTTATAAACAGAGATCTCAGTTTATCAGAAAGGGACGAAAACGTTTCTTTCTGTCTCTGATGCCTAATAGAAAGGACATTTCGGTCCATTCTATTGCTAGATGGATTCAATTAACTATCCGTACTGCTTATGAAAATTTATCTTCTTCCCAGCAGTCTGTGCTTAAGATTTCGGCTCATGAAGTAAGAGCTCTTTCTACATCTTGGGCTTATGCAAATAGTGTGGCTATTACAGATTTAATGAAGGCTGCTTATTGGTCTCAGCCATCCACATTCACGAATTTTTATCTCAGAAATATTGAGTCCATTTCTGGAGACCTGCATTGTTTAGGTCCGTTATCTGTTGCTCAGAATGTCGTCCACTAAACAGTTGCAACTATAGTTATGCAGGCTTTCTGTTCCGGCAGTGACTCCGTCCTGCTGCCCTCTTCGCTCTGGGCTATTTGACCCAGGGCAAGGGGAATGGGGGGGGGGGGGGAGGGTGTTCCCTTAGGTCACCTGCTTTATAGTGAAAAGCAAGGGAATTCCTCCTCCGGAGTCAGTAATTCTGAGTCGTTTCCGGGATGGTTTTAAAGTGTAATATTAATGTTAAAAATTCATTCATGTCATATTTTTAAAGTGTAGCTCGGTGTGAAGCATTTGTATATGTCAAGTGTCAAACGGGCGTTAATATACAATGCTCGGACACTTTTAAAGAATATAAAGAGTCTCAATTCTCTGGACTAACTTTATTTATTGGCTTACTTTAAAAATAATTAGTATAATGGGTTATACTGGATGTTAATAGAGAACATGAATGTTATTGTGCTCAATT
The DNA here is from genome assembly GCA_031216915.1 of Pictodentalium vernedei. Lineage (NCBI taxonomy): Eukaryota > Metazoa > Mollusca > Scaphopoda > Dentaliida > Dentaliidae > Pictodentalium > Pictodentalium vernedei. The sequence goes on along the minus strand of CM062295.1, from coordinate 605,548,783 downwards.
ATGAAGGGTATTGTATCTTTCTAATTTATCATAAAATAAGAAAGATACATGTAAAGCCTAATACTCCTTTTCTCCTTGAGGGGTTCACTCTATATTATAAGGTTGAGCTTATTGGATTTTCCTCTATGTCCTAGGCCCTCCAGCCTTTTTACTATTCAGCTATGTCTGGGTCATTGGTACAGTATAAAAATGTTAAAAAATTTATAGTAATTTATATATTTTGTATACTTACCAATGACCCAGACGGGGATGGCCCTCCCAGGAGTTGGGAACTCATACCTCCCCGCTGAGTACATAGCGCTGACCAGGCACTGCCAGTAAGAATGATGATTGGCGCCAATTTCGGAACGTCCTTGACACTGTGCATGCGCAGTAGGGGCAAAGTATGGAGGTCCTTTAGGACATGATTTCTTTTGGTTTTAGATGCAAATTTTGGGGATTGGGGGGGCAAAATTTGTGTTTGGCCCTAGATTTTTAAGAGTTAGCACCAGCTATATCTGGGTCATTGGTAAGTATAAAAAATATATAAATTACTATAAATTTTTTAACTTTCAGTTTAAAGTCTATCATTTATTCCCATTTTGGGAAAAAACAAATCAGATCAGATAGAGTTCAAGTCTCATTGAATTTTGAATAGCTTCTCACTGCTCGCTCTTTGAATTGAAAATATTGCATCTTCTTACAGCTGTAAATATTGCCAGTCTCCTCTCAAGCATTTTAGTCATTGACAACTCATCTGTTTGGAGAAATCAATCTGCAGAATATTCCAGAATGGAATCCAAGTAGTTTTGGAATGTGGAACCTTGCTCCTTGAACACTTTTTCTCTCATCAGGTCTCCTATATAAGAGACCTGATGACAGAAGAAGAGTTCAAGGGGAGACACCAAGTCAGAAAATAAGCAGACTGTCATCTGCAAAATGAGGTCCCCAGAGGGCACAACAGGGTAGCATCACTAAATTTACCCTCTGTGAACCATAATCTGAATCAGGGTCTCAAAACTAAACAGAAAGAGGTACCCAGAGGATAAATTGGCCCACTTTATGGAATAGCATCATCAAATTCACACTCTGGGGACCTCATTCTGCAAATGTCAGATTGCTTTTTATCAGGCCTGGGAGACACTTGGTGCATTCTAATAACATCATGATGATATGAAAATTTCTGAATTGGCATTACTTATGGAAAATTGAATCAAATCCTCTTGATTTTGAATGAAATCTAATTTGAGGCTTCACAGGGCCCTATCTTCAACTCTTTGCCTAACGAATCGACCAGATCCATCCCCATAATTTATTAAATTCAGCAATTGAAAAAGATTCCAATGAGAGATCACATGATATGGTTTTGTTGAAATCTTTTGACATATTTGAATATTTTGATGTCTTTTGTATTGGGTGAAGGGTTAAGGGGAATGCTCTTGTTTTTGCTAACAAGCATCCTTGAAACTCCTTGACATTCTCATCTCACTTGTGGTATCTATCACTGTTACCAGTGCCTGAAATAAGGAAAAATGGAATGGCTGGACAACATATATATCATGGCACCTGATGAGTAATGCTGAGCCGGGGTAGGTTCTACCCCTCCCGAGGTTGAACATTTTTTTAAAACTTACTTTGTAAATGGTGTCCTCTGGTGCATTCTCAGACATTCAACAACAGTTCTTCCTGGTCATAAATTTTATTGAGTGAACAAAAATGAAGTCATCATTAGCTGTACAGATGAGTGTTTGTATGGTGATTGGTGTAACTGTAATAGTGAATTCAGTGAAGCCACATTGTTTAAATTTGTTTTCTAAGAGAATATTCCATCATGAATCCTCAAGTTGATGCTATAATTTATTTTCCTGAAGTTGATGCTACAAATAATTGATAGCATCAAATTGGGGATTCATGACAAAAATATCCTCGTAATGGTAAGTTTAGTAACAACATTGTGCACGTTTTGACAGTCTCAGTCAATCCAGATTGTTGAATATGCATGTTTCTAACAGTTTCTTATTCTCAATCGCTAAATCGAATGCACCCAATTTCAGCGTGTTTGACAACAAAACTATGTGAAGCCAAACACTTGAAACTGTATCATTGCAAACAATAACAAAATCACTTTTTATTACTGAAACTAATGATGAGAGGATAATATGCTTGCTAAAATGCAAGATATGTTCTTTCAATTTTACAGCACTCTGTGCAGAACCAAGGCAACTGTGTATGGATACAACTTGGCTAAAATTGGTTTGATTTATTGTGTTTTTTTATTTTTGTCCAACCGCAAATTTACTCGGACATGTTCAATATCCGACCGCTGTTTCAGGCTCTGACTGTTATTGCACTTGTCAGTATCAGAGACATATCTCTTCTTTTCCTATCTGCACAATAAGTAGTCTTTTTACCATCTCAGGATCTAATGTTCCTTTTAGCTTTGACTTACATGTCAGCAGCTCTTGAAATAATTGTAATGTTAATTTGTTTCTTTGTTTATCTTTTCATGTGTCCATTTACTTGTACATTCATTTGCTCTTTGGTGATCACACAGAAAAATGATTGGACTTTTGTCACTTAAACAAGTAAATGACAGATTGCAGCAACCCCGGTAACCCTGGTATTCACTCTTTTTGTTCTCAGCTGTATTGAGTTTTTTATGCCCCGACTTAAGTCGGGTGACATATAGTGATTGAAGTGTGTGTATGTCTGTCCTATCCGTCTGTCCATGTGTGTGTGTGTCCATGTGTGTGTGTGTGTCCGAGCCAATAACTCGAAAACTGTTAAGGCCAAAGTCATCAAACTTCATACAATTATAAAGGACCACGGGAGGATGTGTCACACACCATAGCTGGGTTTGTACCTTCAAGGTCAAGGTCACATTTCAAGGTCACACTAAAAGAACGGTTAATATTCGTGTCTTAGCCATAACTCAGAAACGAATCATAGTACAATTGTTAAACTTTTTACAAGTGTTAAGGACAGTCAGAAGGTGGGTCACGTATAATAGTTTCCGCTGCATCTGCAAGGTGAAGGTCACAATTGACCTTCATATGTTCAGGGTCACAAATCGTGTCTCAAGCATAACTCCAAAACTATTAGGGCTACAGTCATCTAACTTCGCTCAATTATAAAGGACAATGGGTGGATGTATCACACACCACAGCCAGGTCTGTAAGGTCAAGGTCACATTTCAAGGTCACACTGAAAATTATCAATATTCATGTCTCAGCCATAACTCCGAAACGAACCCAAGTACAAATATTGAACTTTTTACAATTTTTTTGGTTTGATGGAGGTCAAGGTCACAGATCAAGGTCATTGCCACGTAGGGGGGCATACTCACTTCCGAGTGAATCTCTTGTTCACAATTGAAATAAATCAAATCTCTTTTGTTATTTATGGAAACAGGCAATAAGCAAACATGCTTCAGTCACATTCTCCTGGTTTATGTCAGTTAGAGATAGGTCTGTATAGAATACTGATGTTTATCACCAAACTGGTTAACACAGTGGAACTCTGTTATTGAATAACCACTTTGCCAGTAGAAATTACTTAGTTAACAGGAGCATTCAATTAACAACCAATAACAGGGATTTGGTAATGTTTCTCTGTTGTAGACTGAACATTTATTCCATTATGTCTTGTTTGACAAAGCTTATGGAGCTTTGTAAAACAAAATATAATAAATGTAGATTAAATGCCTGTATTGGATATATTGAAGTCAAATAAGTTGATAAACAAGGGAAATTCAGTGCTTACCTAGGCAATATCTCAGCATATTGCAAGATTTTTCATTACATTAACAGGAGTATACTCTACAGTTAATACTAGAAGTCCTGTCATGAACTGTGCGCTTACCTTGGCTTAATTGAGCGTAGGAATTACTTGCAATTGCCATACTGAATTGCATCCAAAGCACGGCAGGTTCTCCAGGTTACTCATAGCAAACACAGGCCGTGTTTCTGCCAGTGGACCTCTGGTTTACCCGGGGGTCCATTGGCTGAAATATTGCTTATGCACAGACCATATGTGCAGAATTTGATAGTGTTATTAAGGTCATAACGCATAGATTAACACACAGATCAGTCTGCTATTTGTGCGCATTTCATGACAGGACTTCTAGTTATACCCCCCACAAACAAAGTTTGGGGGGGGGGGGGGTATATAGGAATCACCCTGTCCGTCCGTCTGTCCATCCAGGCCAACATTGGGGGTTTAGGGGATATTATTATTAGGGGCTACCTCCAAATTAAGGTAGTGTTAGGGTTAGGAGTGGGGTGGGGTTAGGGGTAGCCCCAGAGTAGGGCTTAAGGTTGGGGAGGGTTAGGTCCCGGGGGAGTTATTAGGGGCTACCTCCAAATTACGATAGTGTTAGGGTTAGGAGTGGGGTGGGGTGGGGTTAGGGTTAGGGGTAGCCCCAGAGTAGGGCTTAAGGTTGTGGAGGGTTAGGTCCTGGGGGGGGTAGGGTTGGGGTCAGGGGTGGGGTTTTAGTTTTAGTAGCCCCTAAACCGAAAAATAGCTCCTAATCCTATTGGTTTGGCTAGGGTGGGGTTGGGTCAGGGGTGGGGGTGGGGTGGGGGTTAGGGTAGCCCCAGAGTAGGCCTTAAGGTTGGGGGGTTAGGTCCTGGGGGGGTGGGGGTTAGGGTCTGGGGTGGGCTTTTAGGGTTTAGGGTCAAGGTGGGGTAGGGTTAGGGTTAGGGTGTGGTTTTTGGGTGGAGGGGTGGGGTTAGGGTTAAATATAAGTTCTAGGGTGGAGGGGGTGGGGTTCTGGGTAAAATAAGGTTTTGGACATACAAAATGTTTTTTTGGTAGCCCATAAACCCGAAATGTTGGAGTGTCTGTCTGTCCGTCTGTCCCTCTGTCCATCCTTATAAGCGCAACTCCTCCTAAACTGTTTGAAGAATTTTCATGAAACTTTACACAATGGAAGAACTCCATATGAAGATGTGCATGAAGCAATATAATTCCGTTCTGACATTTCCAAGGGGAGATTATCTAACTTATACATTCGGGGGGTATCACTTTGTGAGCTTGTTCACAGTAACTCTAGTTTTAACTGTATAACCCATGTGCAATTAACCCTTTCCCCAAGGAACAGGATATCAAAAGTCATTATTTGAATTATTACTTTTTCAAATTTTTCCAAAAATGTCTACAAAAGCATATTATGTGACCCCCTCATTGGAATGAGATCAACAAATTCATTCCAATGAGGGCTCACATGATATAGTTTTGTGGAAATGTTTTGAAACTTTGTGTTTTCAACATCTAAATTTGTAAATTATGTGGGCAGATGCGGCCAATTTGTTAGTTAAAAGTTTAACCATTCATCATTGTAGTGGCGGTATGATAAATGTTTTTGTGTTTGGAGTTTATATTCCAATAATTACATTGTTAATGTAGTTATACGTTTTGGGTCCAAATACTCAATTCCCATTGGTCAGCTGGATGAAAACGTCATGACCAAATGTAATTCATTTTCCAATGAATACATTTGGTCAAACTTTGACCCGCATTTACGGTAGAGCGCAGTTGACAGAATGTAATTCGGGCGGTGTTTGGGCGAGTTTTTAACTTTTAGCGCCTCTCTCAGTGATCAACTCCGCTGTTATTTCTTTGGTGACATTTCCCAACTGTGGCATAAAGCCCATTTCTAAAATACTCATTTCCATTTCTAAAGTTGTGAAAATTAAAAATCAGAGTTGTGCGCTTTGTCTTTTGTGGGGTGGTTTTTCACCTCGTTCATTCGTACATGTTTTATTTTGTCTTCCTGCTTTGTTGTTTGGTAAAAAGTAGTTTAAACAGTTAAGGAATGTGACTATAAGAATTGAATGCAATTTTTATAATCTTTATTGGAGTATGACCTTCGGGATTCATACATAATTTGTACCCATTCCCACACGTTCATACTCCAATAAAGAATATAAAAATTGCATTCAGTTCTTAATTATCAGAGTTATTTAGTTACCCCTTTACCTAACATGAAAAGCAGATGACACTTGCACAAAAAATTCTTGAATAACTAATTTTTTGTCTCCAAAACATAGGTTGTGACCATACCAGATAAAAAGTGGTCAGACAAGGACAATGTCAGATGCAAAAAGGCCAATGTCAGACTGAGGTTTAAAATCATCAGTCAAAATGTCTGATGCCAAAATTATCAAGGAAGTTCAGTGATCAGAACATCATGCATGCTGAAAATCATGTAAATAACTAGCAACCTAAAATTAATGATTGTGATTTCTGGCCCTGGCATGTTGAGAAGTGTGAAGAAAGTGAATGTACAGCTCATCAGTATTAACAGCATGTGAAGGAATATGATTTGATATAGCCATACATGTGTCTAAAGTATGTCTGAAGGGTAATTCAGTTCTAATTCAGAATGAAACCAATCATACCTTGTTTGGCAGGGCTCACTGAGCCCTGCCAAACAAGGTATGGTTGGATGAATTCTGAGCAGTTTAAGATAAAGCTACATGTACACCCAAAACACATTATTTCGAATACTCAAACTCCATTTTGTAACATGTCAGATATTCTTTAATGAAAGACATGATTTATTTGGTGTCTGACATTTTGTCTGGAAGCGCACTGAAAATTATTTTAAGGCTTGGTTGTGACCGCTCATTGGAATGAGCTCATTCCAACAAGGGGTCATAACCTATATTTTTGAGACAACAAAATGAAAAAAATAATGAACATTAATTAGCGATTTTTGAGAATGGCGTTGACCGTTTTTGACCTTTACATTGGGTAAAGGGTTAAGAGATATTCGAATAAGTGGACTTAACTGTATTACTTTTCAATTTCAGAACTCCAAATGATTTTGCGTCTGCCTCTGATAAAATATGGCCTCATTTCGCTGCTTTAAATCTGCCAAGAACACCAAGAGGAGAATTGGTTCAAAAAGGAGTGATTCGGCAGGTATAACAAATTTGATCATGACCTACCTATTGGTTAGTTGCTGTGATAAGACCATTTTAGCATTTAAAATATTTAATACATAACAGAGATGTTTGCTTCGTAATCATGTTTGTTCTTGTGGAGATCTGAGGGAGTAGTTGCTTTCAAACAATGTTTGCTTGAATCTCTACAAGTGTGGGGTTATATATTTCTTGAGTTTCCAGCGGGAGAGTGGCTACTTGAAATCATTCATATCTGAAAATTATTTTTTTAAGACCCTGAAGGTATACATTCTGAACTACAGAGTTCCTCATCCCTCCAAACTATAATGTCAAAATGGCAAAGTTTTTGGCAGCAGATATTTCCCATCATGCAGTTTGATATTTAACCAAATATACCTTGTTTGACAGAGCTCATTGAGCTCTGTCAAGCAAGATTTTATTGGGTAAATTTAAAATTGAACAAGAGAAAGACAGAGTGATTGTAGAAATTTCTGTTGCACTACCAGAGTACTAGGAGTTAAAACTGCTTGAAGACCATGTTACTGTTTGTGGATACACTTGTTGTGGGTTGGGAGAGGTTATCAGTTTCTGGCAGAGAAACTTTCTGTTGCTTTGCAAAGGATTGCTCCCAGTTAAATGTTGTTTGATACAGTTCAGTGAGCTCTGTCAAATAACATATAATTGACTTAACCTTTAAGGGTCTGGACAAGGGTTTTGAATTCCTATCATTCCACAATCTCTATACGTCTAATGGCTTTCCAGAGATTTGTAGTTAAATCTTAACTGCCTGTTGAGGCAGCCAATACTCTATTAGAAACCACTGCACAGGTAATTCGTATATTTTCAGCAGGACCTCGTCATGATATGTTAACAGCACCTGTTCTGAGGTAGGAAAAGTCAGAAATAGGACATTTAGGGTTAATCAAGGTTTGTCCTCAGAAAAATGTGGAAAGACCTGTCCAGGGATAAAATTAGGATTGACGAAATAAAAAAAATCTTTGCAGGGTACACACTTTGCAAATGATTTATAGGTCTGAAACACCATATTCTGGCACCTTAGACATGAGAATCTTATTTCTCCTGGAGTAGTTTGTCATAATTGTGGTAATATGATGCCAACAAACTGTCGACTTGATGTAGGTGCCCTCTTTTAAACTTTCTGACATCACCAACTTGGAAGAAGAGATAAACATTGAAGACCAAACTGTGATTGTTGAATGCAATCACACAATATATTTCTGGTCAGTATACTTGAAGCTTTATGCCAGTCACGTGCGATAGTTACCTGTGTCGCACAGTCTCAAACTGTTACACCACCAGAGCGGGATGTAAGTAGATGAATGGGAACAACTTCGTAATAATAATGTTATATCAATGCTGCTTTTAAGTACATCTTGGTTGAGGAAAAGTTAGCAAGGAGGATGGGGCAGGTGGAGGGATCGCTGATCTCCCTATTGGATACTGTGGCTTAATTGCAAATTTGCAAATTCTTGAGGAAAATAACACCAATCTGGGGAATTATAATATAGTGGAACCATGTTAACCTTTTACCCACTGTCACATGATACGATTTTGTTGAAATTGTTTGAAAAAGTAAAAAAAAATAATAATTATTTTTTTTTTATTAGGGTTTAATGACACATTAACAGCCACGGTCATATCGTGTCAGTGACAGTTTTACGGGTGGAGGAAGCCGGAATACCTGGAGAGAACTACCGAGCAACGACGAGCAGCTGACAGCTCCCAGCTCCCCAACATCATAACTCCGCACTGCATCACAGGCAGGGTTAGATTGGTTGAAGACGTGCAGTACGCCTTAGTACACGGCGTCATCGTGCCCCCATGTGGACAATCAGGGTTAAGTGCCTTTCCCAAGGACACAACGCGGGAGTCCAAATCGATCGGTCAGACTGTCACCCATCTGAGGACTAACCGGGCTCAACGTTGCTTAGCTTTGGTGATCTGACGAGAACTGGTTACTGCAATGCCACCGCGTCCCTGATAACCTGTTTACAGTCAGTTACTAATCTAACTGGTAGGCAATGCTTTGAACCAGTTATCTGCAGTAATGATAATGGCTGGCATTCCATTGGTAAAAACGCTCTGTAGGAATCCCGTGAAATGAAGTAGTGCTTGTTTACTGCCATAAACAACCTTTGTTTTACAGGAAAATTTTTACCAGGTCACCAATGCATGTGGTAGAAGTCCTCTAAAATGGGCAACATGGGCATAAACGATTGGCCGGACTTGACTTTATGTATATGTTGCAGTCACGATTAGCCATTGTGCAGAAACATCTGAACTTAAACATAACATCTAAAAAAATTTATGCTGAAGTTAGTAGCTCCACTTTTTTTTATCTATCTATTCAGCACAATGCATGCAAATTCTGCTGAATTACGATTTATACTTAGTGATACAAACCCAATTTGGAGCTGATTGCTTTCTGATCTCTTTGGTGGCTTGCTTCAAAGAATTCAGATGTCCTTTTGTTCTCTGTTAACTCCTTGCATGCTGCTGGCGGATATTCCTGCCCGGAACAGTATTTCTCTTGCCATTGAAATATGTATAATTTGGGTATATCTAATCCAATTTCCACCCTGTAAATTGAATGGATTTTTTCACCAATGATTTCCTGAGTTAAATTTTGATGAATATTTTTACACAGTATACCAATGGCCCAGACTAGCTGGTGCTAACTCAAAAATATCTAGGGCCAAACACATATTTTGCCCCCCAATCCCCCAAATTTGCATGCAAAACCGAAAATTAGAAGTCCTATCTGGTCCTCCATACATTTACCCTCCACGCATGTGCAGATGCCAGGAAGTTACCGAATCTGGCGCAAAAATCATTCTTTGTTTGGCCCTTGTCAGATAACAACAAACTGACATTTGTGCTTTTTAAATCTCAATTAATAATGATGCCAGACACAAATCAGTTGTTTTAGTTGGTGGATCCAAAGACACAACTGGATGAAGGAAGGAAGAAACGGTGGTTTGAAACGTTCAGGGCTGTAATTTTATAATATTTATAAAAATTAGTTCATGTTCCCCAATTTCGGGACATGGGCCTTACGTCATCATTTATTGATAATTATTTGTCCACTGTTTGTTTAGTATTCCTTCCTTTCCTTCCCTTGATCCCTCCCAGTTAAGCTTCCAAACTTTTTGGCTTGTTTTATTGAAATTTAAAAAAAAAATTTCTTGGGTGTTTAACGTATTATACAGAAAATATTCTGTACATCCCCAGGGTCACGTCCTCACCCTTAGGGTGTTTAGGCATTTTGGTCATGCATCATTTAACCGATGTATCTTTTTTTCTACTGATGAAGATCTTACTTTACATCGGATAGTCTTGTTTCTGTTACTGTCTTCGGGCCATGTTGCCTTGGGTCTTGTTTACGGTTTTGAAGTTGTTCACATTGACACTGCTCTAGGTTGTTTCCTATTATTTTTAAGGAACAACAGCTGTAAGTAACATTAAATATCCTGATAGTGTGGTAGTTAATTTTATGACATATTATTATAATTTTGTCCACACTTAGGCTTTTTGGGCTCATCGTTAAAATTTTTAAAAAATTTTTTGAAGGAATTTTTTCTTTTGGATGTATTTATTTCATCGATTGTACTTTAATGTTATCTTATATTTATGTAGATTTGGTGGTAGTACAATTGACCTTTGTTAGATTTCAGATATAATATTTCTCTAACAGTAGGGCAAACAGAAGGTAGCCTTTCCTCTATTTACATGGCCGTTGTCTTGCGTATACTCGATGTACTACCACTAATTCTTGCTCCATGTGCCAGGTTTTGACAATGTTGATGACGTGTGTCATGGTTTGTGTTAGGCGAGTGGGACACTGCTGGTCCTCACGCCAAAAATGTCACTATAGCTTTTTAGTTTCTATTTACAGAGGAACAAGAACATGGTGTGGTTTCGTGATGCCGTGAGGGAGTGTGCTTCCGTTGTCGCATTATACTATTAGAGCTAGTGGAAAAGTGCTCCATGATAAAAGACAAGGGCTAGGCTTTTGAAATAAGGTTTACATCCCTTGTCTCCAGCTAGCTCAACCGGCAGATCTATCACGTCGAATGTGGTGTGACGCCGGGTATGTCCGTAGCGGTCGAGAAGAGGAATAAGGGTGTAGCGAGCACTATAAAAACATGAACATGCTCACCCTGCGATGACAGAATGGAGGAAGCACGGGAAGGAGGACGTAGACAGGTTCTGAGGTATGCTCGTCCAGGTCATCCATGATCGCGAGCAAGAGAGAGGCCCCTAAGTGACTTAGGATATCTAGTCTGCATCATCAAAAGGTCCATCTTTTGTGAAGAAAGTTGCACCATCTAATAGCCAAGGAGATGAGGCTTCATTCATCGGGACGTCCGCAGTAAGAGCCATCTCGGACTCGCTGTTCCAGTAGCAGCTGGCGGGCAAGCAATCCATGACTGCTGCTCCTCAGGCCTCCGTAACAGACTTGCTGAGGAGGATAACTTTCCCTTTCAGAACAACTCATGGATGATATGGATACTATTCATTATCGTTTCTTTGAACTTGTTCCAGTGAATCACAATGCTGCGAGTAATTGTGAGAAACCGCTAGCGTTGTTAGACGCTGACTTATCTGGACAAAGAGCAGGACAATAAAATCTCTTTCCGGTTAAGTCTACATAGGTGTCACAGGTCTTCGATTGTGTAGACACCGCCATATTTAACTTCCTATGGGAAGAAGTAATATGGTTTCTTATCATCATTTTCTTTATGTTTAACCGTTTTTTGTTCACGTACATTTAAAAAATGACCGGGGAAGATGTGTTGAGAGTTTCTCTGCGATGAATGAGCAGGCTAAGATCTTAGTGGTAGCCTTACCTTCATCATTTCCCTGTTCAGTCGGACACAATTGAGAAGATAATTTCTTATTCAGAGCGAATTTAGACTCATAGTCTTATGTACTTCATTTTTAAGTACTGTGACACAACGTCTATTTGGAAAGGAATTTTGTGGACGTTTGTACCTTTTAAAAATTCTTTCCAGACCTATTATAATATATATCTCTGTCTAAACTAATGTTAAGTAGGAGCTATTCTGATGTAACGAAGCCTTGTGTCGTCATCTTTAACATTTGGTTAGGTGGAAAATTTGCTACAGGTCGCTTTAGTTTTCCAGACACTAAGTGTTTGATAGAAAGCATTAATACTCGACTCTTTAAGTTACTCGACTCTTTAAGTTGGGGTCTATTCGACCAACGCCAGCAGAAAGAGTAGGAGATGTTTCCTGGACTTAGATCGTCTATTAGGACTCTTAGCGAAGGTATAGGTATCCCTCCTATATATATTACTTTAGGGATTGTCTATACAGCCACTTGGATAGGGTGTTTAGGTCTGTTTGAGTTTACTGATCAGCCTCCCCTGAGCTGGTGGCTCGAGGCTCTTATAGAGCTCAGTCTGACCGATTTTAACTGGAACTGGATAATTAGGTTATTTTTGATAATCTTTCAGTCTAAAAGCGAGTGTTCGGCGATATAGCGTGTATTGTTCTTTAGATCACTTGAATTATGAACTAAGTAATGTCTCATGGGATGAATGGTAAGATACACGAATCCTACAATTCATTTTCAACAGGCTGGTTTGTCCGTTGTTTCAAAGAGCGAATTAGCCAGTTGTTTGGCTTGCTTTTATCTTTTATCTGACGCATTAACATTGGAAATTTTATGCGTCAGATGGGGTTGTGCTGAGCGGCTATAAATGTTATTTCGATGGGTCGCTTACACACACGTCCCCTCCAGTTATTCTTAACTGGAGTGGTAGACGTTTTTCGCTCTAGACCTGTTTTGTTTTAGAGAATCTTTTAACATAAGGTAAATTTTGGCATATATTTATCGGTTTTTTCAATTATGACGGATGTGAGTTCATATATTGGGTTACAATCCTGAGTCCGATGATCTCTCTATGCAGGGATCTTGCGACACTCGGTTCTTGGAGACCACATATTATTACCGTTCATGTATTTATAGATGCAGATCAGAGTTTATCAGTAGAGAAGAAATGCTTCTTTTGTCATTAATTTCCAATAGAAGGGACATTTCGGTTCATCTGTTGCTAGATGTAGTCAGTTAGCTATTTGCACTGCTTAGGAAAATTTATCTTCCAATCAGCAATCAGTGCTTAAGACTTCAGCGCATGAAGTGATGTGCTGGCAGCATCTTGAGCTTATTCTAACTGTATGCTATTACATGATCTTATGTAGGATCCCTTCAGGATAGTTAAGTTTGCGCCGCACAGGAATAATAGTTTCCATTATTTGTGTCGCCAGTATTAGGCTTTTGAACGCATACATTTGACGCTCAGCCGTTTTCATGGGAATGAATGATAGGATATGTGTATCCTTCTATTCATTTGTTTCTATTGATTCATTGATCTTAGGTGTCTGTTATTGAACATTTGCCAGAAGCTTCCCCCACGAGAGGGTTTTCTTCTTCAAGGGAAGTTTTCTTCTTCACATCATTCTCCACTCTCAGTGGCATAATGGAGTATGTCAGACATGAGGGATCTTTGTGGTTACTATATTATTGCTGTTTGGACCAGCAATGATTAAGTAATGTGGGTGAGGAGATTTCGACACGAAGTCGGATTCCCCACCCCCCTCACACTCACACACTTTCGCGTATATATATCTTAATACATACATACTATGCGTTTGGGTTGTGTTGCATGGTGCCCTCATAAGCATATATGCAGTTCTGTTGCATTAGTTTCTGGTGTTTATTTTCTGATTTCTAATATACAAGAACTTATTTAATCATCATATTTGCTGCAATTTGAGTTCATAGGTGACTGCATAACCATTTGGTGGTTGTTAGATGATTACAGCCTGGATTTTAATGCACTCGCGCAATATTTTATTACGCTATCACTTTGATGGACCTAGAAATTATTATATATTTCATGGGCGGTCTGTGTTGGAGCCGGATAATCATACCTACCTCCATTTCTAGATCCTGGTCTCTATTTTGTCGGTTCTCAAATTGCATATTTCTCACGTGTTTATAATTGTAGATACCAAATAGTACACGTTGGAGATTGTTCTTAGAGGATTTAATTGTACAGAGACCTCCTGTGAATGATCTTTGAAGCGTGTTTTCTCTGCAGAGATTGTTCAGCGTATCTCGCTTTTGTATGTGAATGTTATATTATTATTTCACGGATTTCATCGTACCTGTATACGCTGTCTGCAGTGCATTGTTTGTAGTGAATAATGTTATTCACCAAATTGTCACTATAGCCTTGGCTTGTGAAGTGGCATTAAGCACCATTTATTATTCATGAATTAATTTTTTAGTGCCTGATCGATAATTTTTTATATCGTTTCCGGGTGCTGCTTATTGATTCCAGAGCTCTCCCCTCTTTCTTTTGAAGATATGTTCAAAAAAAGAAGGGGGGGGGAGGGGCATTTTGTCCACTCCTCTGGCTTATTGGCTATGTAACTATGAAGGAAGCTGTTTTTGTCCATACTATATTCGGCATTCAGCTGTAGTATTATTGTATGGCGTAGGTTTATGGGCAATTTTCTCTCATTCTCAAATATGCCATCCTAATTTTTAGGGCTTTGTCCAAACTAGCCTTAAAAATTTGTGAACTCGTTACATTCTATTTAGCATGATTTCATGCTCAGATTTAGGATTTACATAATTGGGATCCATATTAGGATATGTCTCTTCTATTATGGTATAAAGAGACATACATGTGAATTCTAATTATTCTAATTTTCTTAATCATGGATTGAAAGTTTTGATCTATGTTGATCTACTATTTCGGAAGTTCTAGGCCCTCCACCTTTTTACGATTCAGCTAGTCTGGGCCATTGGTATACAGTATAAAAATATGAAAAAATTTAAAGTAATTTACATATTTTTTATACTTACCAATGGCCCAGATGGGAATGGCCCTCCCATGAATGGGCACTACTGGGCACTCATACCTCCCTGCTGAATTATTATATTATAATCTTGTTACAAAGAATGATGTTGGCACCAGATTCGGTGACTTCCTGGCATCTGCACATGTGCGGAGGGTAAATGTATGGAGGGCCAGAAAGGACTTCTAATTTTCGGTTTTGCTTGCAAATTTGAGGGATTGGGGGGCAAAATTTGTGTTTGGCCCTAGATATTTTTGAGTTAGCACCAACTAGTCTGGGCCATTGTTAAGTATAAAAAATATATAAATTATTTTAAATTTTTTCATTTTTCATCAAATCTAGTCATGGCTGCTGTGGAGCAGCCACGACTAGATATGATGAAAAATATTTTGAAAATACTCAGCAGGTTAAGAGTTAATGGGTGATGGGGTGGGGGCAGTTATTTTTCAGAATTTATTATGCAGTTTTTCGTCCAGTAGAATTTTTAAAATCGATGTACATAAGCTGAAACTGTGCATGCATTCCTGCAAAGTTATCTAATTGTTTTTTTTATTTAGTTTTTCATTTTTCTATATATGTGTGTATGTGGAGGGGTGGTGGAGGATGGGCATTATTGTTTTTGTTTGAAATTTAGCTTACCCAAATTTTTTCTAGCATAACTTTTGTATTAGAAGTTCATTAGCTGAAACTGTGCTTATGTTCCTCAAACATTACCAATATTTCTGTCATTATATTTATATTAATTTTTATTTTTCAGCTTGTATTTCTTATTTTTTTTATTTTTTTTTTTTATTAGGGTTTAACGACACATTAACAGCCAGGGTCATATGTTGGTGACAGTTTTACGGGTGGAGGAAGCCGGAGTATCCGGAGAGAACCACCAAGCAACGACGAGCAGCTGTCAGCTCTCCAACATCGTAACTCTGAACTCTGCACCTCGGCACATGCAGGGTTAGATTGGTTGAAGACATGCACACCATCGACGTGCAGTACGCCTTAGTACACAGCGTCATTGTGCCCCCATACAGGCAATCAGGGTTAAGTACCTTGCCCAGGGACACAACGCGGGAGTGCGAATCAGTCACTGAAATGGTCACCCATCCAACTACTAACCGTGCTCGACGTTGCGTACCTTTGGTGATCTGATAAGAACCGGTTACCGCGACGCTACTGCGCTCCCTGTATTTCTTATTGAAGGAGGTGTGTGATGAGGAGATTTTTTGTTTTTGTCTTGTAAGGGGAACACAAGCTTCGCCGCTTGAAAATCTAAAAAATCTCTCTATTGGAGCTTTTCAAACTCGACATGTCAAAACAGACCTTTAACCTTTAATAATCTAATTCTGACTTTAATTACATTTTTCTACAATAAGATGGGTGCCCCAACTTGCAATTTTGGAGTAAGCTTGCAAGTTACATTCAAAGTGTAATGGTAGTTGTTTCTAAGTACATAGGCAGCCAAGACATGCCAAGAAACAGTTGCAAGTCAAAGGATGTGGATGGTCAGAGTAAAGCAAACATGTATAAAAGATCTCCAGGCCCTCAAGGATTAAAGTTAAACATCATCTCATCAAATTATTTTTTCTGTTTTTCTATTTATGCTTGCCATAGAAAACGGTAATGTATCTTACAAGCAGATTATCTATTATAGTTTATTATGCCTCGTGTTTATAACATCAGCCGTGATTGGTTAATTTGACACCTTCTAAAAGTCATAGTACTGGAGTTTGGGGGCAAAACACGGGTACTTACGGAACGTTCTTCCCTAGAGACAAGAGAACAAAGAAAATGTAAGCTCCACTTCCATTGATCATCGTCGATTCCGCACGCCCCAATTGGAATTTTTCAACACCAAAGGCTGGCGCCGTGTCCATTTAACTTTTTTCGTCACCGATAGACACAAACTTACCAACAAATATATCATCTTCAGTGGGTGTGTTTTCAATTTTAACTGCAAACAATGAATTCAAAAGAATCAGAAATATTAAAAACTCACATGTTGTTCACCACTTCAGTGAATCCTGAATATGAGTTATGACTTCAATCAATTAGCCTATATTTCCAACAGTTTAGTACTCCTCGACCTCACTGAGCCTCCGCCTCAAGTTCAGAATAAATTGTTTCACTCCGCTTAATTCTAACAACTGTCGTCCAAGAAACATGAATTTATATTCCATTAATTTATACCCCTTATCACACAAGCATTCACATTGAATTATAACATGAACAGCATGTTGCAGTTGTAAACACTGGCATTTTGTGATATAGAAACTCCCAAAGCGACGGTACTTGTGACAAGTCATTTTCGAAGAGACGTCATTCGTTCGAAATGACGTCATGTTTTTGGATTCGACTACATTGTTATTACAAGATTGATTGCATGATGCAGTTAACGCTTAACAATGAAAGTTATTTTTTGTTCGGCATAATAAAATAATTAGAACGTTTCTTTACATGTTCTATTGGTCGATAGCACCTGAGTTTGTGTGATTTCTGAAATAACCCAAACTCCGGTACTATCGACCGATAGAACATGAAAAGAAACGTTCTAATATTATAATAATAAATGGTTTGGTTAAAGAAAGAAAACTGAGACACGGCAAATATAACACAAAAAATATCCAGACTTTAGAACTTTGAACTACCTCAACGTCTAGGTGTCCATCCATCTTGATGTTTCTTTGTCCCACACATCTGTTCTTGTGTGCAATGCTCATTAGTTTATTAATTGAGTTTGATGAGACTAATTGAACATAATCACTGGCAAGCACACATGTACTAACAACCAAATTTTCAGGTTGTAACTGTTTTTACCTCTGCTTGAATTTGATTTTTCATTGATTTCTCTATGACATTCCTATGCGTGCGAACCCCACCACTTTTTCATGAGTCTTCTCACATATGATCACTGGCAAGAAAACATTCATTTCGATATATTTCGGGTGAGTATACCATGGTATCGGTGCAGTATTCAGTATCAGACTTGACTAAGATTTGCTGATAGAACTAAAGAGGAATTCACACCTGGAAAATACAGAATAAGTTGTTCACAAATGCCACTGCCAAAGAGCTAAACTTTGGCATTCTTTTGCCAACACAAATCATATCTACACTAATTTTGTGACATGTTCCAAACACACCTTAACCTTTAAAGGCCTATTTCATGTTTTTGCGATCTCAACATACCATCATTAAGAGGACCTTCTTACAATAGACAAATCACCTGGGAGGTGATTTCTAGTCAAGTCTTGACAAGACTTGACAAGAAATAACTGCTGTGCAACTGGACATGTACAAGTTACCGTCTAATGGGAATTCAGAACAATTGGCAGGTGCTAAGAAAAATAGTCACTTCTTTCATGAAAATTAACACTTCAACTGCTATCAAGCATCAACAAGGCCTTATAAATAGTGAATGTAGGAAAAGTTGAAAATACAGATGGTTTTGATATTCATTGAAGGGTTTTGTTCATTTTTTTTTACCTCACCTTGCCCAAAGGGTCACGTGAGTTATTGCCATCACTTTTCCATCAAATTTTCACATTTTCATCTTCTTCTCTGGAACTGCTGAGCAGATGGGAACCAAACTTGGCAGGAATGGTCTTTGGGTTCCTCTACAAATGATTCTCATTTTGATCCTGTCGGATGTAAAACATGGCCACCAGGGGCATTCTTTGATTCTGATTGGTCAATTTTTTAAAAATCTTCTCCTCTGAAACTACAAGGCCAAATGTTTTGAAACTTCACAGGATTTATCACTGGGACACCTCTACCAACGGTCCTCATTTACCGGGTAATGTTGATTGGGTTTCAAACATGGCCCCCAGGTGCTGTTCATAGTTACCATTGGAAACCCAATTGGAAATCACGTTTTCATCTTCTTCTCTGGAACTACTGAGCCGATGTGAACCAAACATGGCAGGAATGGTCTATGGGAGGTCCTCCATAAATGATCCTCATTTAGTTCCCGTCAGTTGAAAAACATGGCCACCAGAGGCATTCTTTGATTCTGATTGGTCGATTTTCAAAAAGCTTCTCCTCTTCAACAAGGCCAAATGTTTTGAAACTTTGCATGCTTGATCACTGGGACTCCATCTACCAATGATCCTCATTTAATGTTGATCAGGTTGCACACATGTCCGCAATTGCAGCAGATAGTTACCATAGAAACCCTATGGGAAATCACATTTACATCTGCTCTGGAACTACTGAGCCGATGTGAATCAAACTGGACAGGAATGGTCTATAAGAGGTTCTGTACAAACTTTCCTCATTTTGTTCCGGTTGGATAAAAAAAACACTGCCACCAGAGGCATACTTTGATTCTGATTGGTCGATTTTCAGAAATCTTCTCCTCGGAAACTACAAGGCCAAATGCTTTGAATCTTCACATGATTGATAACTGAGACACCCTTTACCAACAATTCTCATTTAATGTTGATTGGGTTGCAAACATGGCTGCAATTGCAGCTCATAGTTACTGTGGAAACCCTATGTGAAATTACATTTTCACCTTTTTATCTGAAACTACATGGCCAATGTGAACCCAACTTGGCACAAATAATGTATGGAATGTCCTCTGAAAACAATCATTATTCTGTTTTGCTCAGATGAAGGAACATGACACCCAGCTGCATTCTTTGATTCTGATTAAAATAAATGAGGGATATCTAGTTCTTCCAGGCGAGTGATTACAGGCTCTTTAGAGCCTCTTGTTTGTATTTCCATCCATTTGGTTGTTTTCGTATATTGCCTATCATTTATGTATACATTTAGTTTTTAGATTGCCACAGATTTTAACTGAATTATCTCCTTAAATTTAATTATTTGTCCTGTCCCAACCTATCCATCTTTTAATGTTCTTATGTGCATTGCTACAATTTTAAACTGAGTTCTCTCCTCTTCAAGGTTGATTTTTATTTATTTCTATATGAAACTCCTGTGTTTGCATCCCAACTTTTGTTTATGATAAGTTTTGATGAAACTTCCCATACATGATCACCAGCAAGAAGACATACACAAACTTCCAAATTGGCAGGTTGCAATAGATTTTAACTGAATTATCTCCCTTTGAACTTAGATTTATTATTGCTATCTGTATGACATTCTTGTATACAAAACTTTACTTTGTTTGATGAATTAATTTTGATGGTTCTGAAGCTAACGATATGTATGATGTTAATTTGTTACCCAATGTAAAGGATGTTTTTTCAAATATTTCAAAATCATCTGGTCCCTCATAAGAATGATCTCTATGTGAACATTCCATTGAGGGGTCACACAATATGGTTTTGTTGAAATTTTTTGAAAAACTTATTTTTTGTCAATTGCTCAGTTTGCAAATTACACGGGCGGATGCGGCTGAAGTGTTAACGAGACAAAATTGAATTTTTAGTTATTCAAGAACAAGAAATTCTTTTGCAAGTGTTGCCAACTAGTTGTATCAGATATAGGGTTAACCCTTTAACTAATGCAAATGATATCATGTGACCCCTCATTGGAACAAGCTTAACAAGCTCGTTCCAATGAGGGGCCCCATGATATAGTTTTGTTGAAATTTTTTGAAAAAATATTTGTTTTCTAATAGCTCATTTTGTAAAATATGCGCTTGTATGCAGCTGATTCGTTAGGTAAAGGGTTAACTTGATTTGTTATAAGTAAAATGTGTAAATAATAAAACATTCTTCTGAAGAACACTTCTCATGGAGATGCATACATGTATATGAATTTTTGAACAGTTGTACAGTACGTGACAAGTGGATTATGTCTCCAACACCCAGCCCCGCGACAGGTGGAAAACGCAAATTTGACCCGGTTGAACACAGTGGCGATAATTGGCCACTGGGATTTACTGAACAGAGGATTAAGTCGACTGTTTACTGTTTCGGTCGAACAGTAGCTGGTGTAATTTAGTAGTGGAGGTGCGTTAATACAAGCTAATTGTTCTGACGCGGTGCCCAACCGGGTTTACATCTACATGTACACAACAGTGTTGACGAAACCAGCCCGATTAAGTTTTAGTTGAAAGAAATAAACGTATCAAACTGATCGTGTTTTTTTTTGTTGTATTATCATTTTAGTTTGCGTCATATTTTTTTACATCATGAAGTATGTCAGTGAAAACGCACGGCCACATTCCTGTACGAAAGTTTCAATTCATAAAAAGATAAATTTTTAATATTTATGAGAACAGATGTCATGAAAAATAAACTGCAGAAGGCCAGGAAGAAGACGACAGACTTCATTCAGTTTTCATGAACGATAAATCACGGTGTCCCCAAACTAATCGGAAAATATGGCGCCCGGCCCGTTGCGAAAACATGGCAGTTTTAAATGTTTCAGCATGAAACCACGTGGTCGAATTGATTCTCCGACGCACAAAAAAAACCCCATCCCAAGTTCAATCTAAAAAAGGGCCCCGTATTAATTAATAATCGGCACTTTACTGCTACATGTCGCTTCAATAAAGAAATACAAGATACAGACAGAAAACAACAAATCGCATAGAACTTCAGAAGAACGTTCCAGAAAAGTCATGACTCCACATCACGGACTATACGGATGAAATCGAAATTTTCCCCCATTGAAACCGTGCCTTCTCTTCATCACAGATTAAGACGGCATGTCCGAACACGATAAACACTGACGTTAATTCAAAAATAGGGCTTAATTCTGTTGTTTTTCTCCAAGGTCCTAAATGGAATATCAAGTTTCAGCAGGGAAGAAAGTGATGAGTGATATGATCGTTGGCACTTTTTAAATAAAAACATAGCGCCCTTCCACGCATTTCTTACCAACAACAGTTCTCATATCAAAGCCCAACAGGGGAGTGTTTTCAAAGAAATGTATTTAGAACTCACAGCAGTGGCGTAGCCCCACCCCCCATCCCCCCCCCCCCATTTTAGCACACCCCATTCTGTATGCTCCTTTGATATATTACACTTGCCCCCCCCCCCCCCCCCCCCACCAACTTTGATGTCTTTGCTACTCGCCTCGCCTGGCTCATAGGCCTCCCTATATGTATACAAGTTTCCCTGGAATGAGTCCATGAATTGAAGTTTCGCAGTGTTTTGTTTAATAAAAACATACCGCCCTTCCGCGCCGATCTTACCGACAACAGTTCATATCAAAGCCCTCCCACGCCGATCTTACCGACAACAGTTCATATCAAAATTCAACGCCTGACAGGGGAGTACTTTCAAAGAAATGTATTTCGAACTCTCAACAGTGGCGTAGCCCCCCCCCCCCCCCCCCCATTTTAGCGCACCCCGTTCTGTATGCTCCCTAGATATATTATACATGCCCCCCCCACCACCACCAACATTGATATCTTTGCTACTCGCCTGTCCATAGGCCTGCCTACATGTGTACAAGTTAACCTGGAATGAGTCCATAAACTGAAGTTCCGGTGGTGGTGGTGGGGGGGGGGGGGGGGGGGTTACGCCACTGTTGAGAGTTCGAAATACATTTTTTTGAAAGTGGGGGAGGGGGCAAGTATATATATCTAGGGAGCATACAGAATGGGGTGCGCTAAAATGGGGGGGGGGGGGGGGGCGGGGCTACGCCACTGTTGTGAGTTCGAAATACATTTCTTTGAAAGTACTCCCCGTCGCATAAATTGAATGGACTTATTGACGGGTTAAAGCACTATAAATTAGGGAGACGTGTATAACGGCCACAGTTACGATTGGGGGGTTATAAGTACTTCTACCGAAATTTTAACAGACATTTTTTACAGTTGACAAAATTATTCAAATCGAAACACTTGAAACATCTTTACATTTTAATTTCTTTTATGAAACTTTGATTTCTTTATAAAAATGCCTCTTTTCTCTGGTGTACTGAGCAGAGTGTGGAAACAGTCAATACTCTTCCCTCTCGATGACTCCGATCTGAAAAGAAATTTGGGTAGATCGCCTGAAGATTTTCCATTGAGCTCCTTAACAACTGGAATTACTTTGTACAGGTGGTCGATGTAATTATTGCAAATTTCATCATTCATTTCTTCCGACCAAAAAATTCCGTTATATACGTCCCAAAAACTAAACAGCAAAGTATGTCTATACAATGTAACTGATTTGACCCTTTTGAACACTAGCGACCGGATGCGGAGCTAGGATTTCAGGGAGTCCGCTATCCTGTGTGTTTGTGGGCAGGGTGGGGGGGGGGGGAGGGGCAATGATATGCATGTATATAAAAAGTTTATAGGACCCCGTTTGAGGACGCACCATATGGGCGTGGAAGGAAAGGTAACGACCAGGCCAGAGAATTAGCTCCCGACCCATCCTCGAGTAGATATTCCATTTGTGTTCTAAGATTGAATCTGAGGCATTTTGGCGCTCTGCGTCATGCGAAAGTTACATTGAGCCAATGTTGGGGGCGCAGAAAAAATTATTGGGGGGGGGGGGGGCTGGTGTAGCTAGGTCACTGACATGAATCCTTTTTAGATTTGTCAGGCTTTCTTACATGTATGTACTATTTAGTTGGTTTGCTACTTTATTCTTGTCCATTGTGCTATTTTTATATGTAGACTGTGCTATGAAATTAATCAATTGTGATTTGTACAGCCATCCCTAATGTGCGTCCGAATGGAGGCGGGGGTGAGTGTGTTTTTTTACTCAAAGCATTCTGGTCGAATGTTTCAGGACGCCATTTTTAGCTCACCTGAGCGAAGCTCAAGGGGAGCTTAACTAATCACTTTCTGTCCGTCGTCCGTCGTCCGTCGTCCGGCGTCCGTCGTCCGTCGTCGTCCGTCCGGCGTTAACTTTACATTATCGACTTCTCCTCCTAAACCACTAGCCCAATTTTATTCAAATGTTGGCTAAATGTTTATTACCTAATGCCAATTCAGATTTGTTCAAATGAAGTTGCTCCTCCTCCTGGGTGGTGCCCACACCCCCAAGGGGCACCAAAATCTTTGTAAATCTTCTTCTCATGAACCAGCAGTAGCAGAGACTTGATATTTGGTGTGCAGCTTCCTTTTGAGGTGTAGACTCAGATTTGTTCAAGAGAAGTTTGTGGGGCTATACTTGACGTTGTTATGAGAGGGGCAAAATTTTTTGCCCCGCCCAAAATTTCTATTTTCCAAACTGAGAGGCTGATTTGAACCAAATTTTATGTGAGGGCTTATTGGGTCATGAGTACTTGATTTATGCAAAAAAAAATTTTCCCGCAGCCCCGTGGGAACCGCAGGAGCTAAAAATAGAAAAAATTTAAAACGCCCATATCTCCAAAACTGCACGGCACTGAGAATTTTTATTTGGTGTGCAGCTTCCTTAGGACCAACAGAAAGGATTGGTAAAAAAAAATTGCCATCGGTTTTATCATAGGGTACAGTTTCGGGACTTTGAAAAAGTACTGAGTCAGCACTTTTTAACACTGTAGGCAATGGGAAAAACATTAAAAAATCTTCTTCTCCAGATCCAGCAGGCAGAATCTTTTGATATTTGGTATGCAACATTGTAGGGTGGATCTGATTCAAGTTTGTTCAAATCGGCCCCCTGGGTTCATATTTGGGCTCAGTATAGGAGCCCGATTTCGAACTTAGTGCATTTCAGGCAAATTTCTTAAAAAATCTTCTTCTCCAGATCCAGCAGGCAGAATCTTTTGATATTTGGTATGCAACATTGTGGGGTGGATCTGATTCAAGTTTGTTCAAATCGGCCCCCTGGGTTTATATTTGGGTTCAGTATAGGAGCCCAAATTTGAACTTACTGCATTTCAGGCAAATTTCTTTGAAAATCTTCTTCTCCAGATCCAGCAGGCAGAATCTTTTGATATTTGGTATGCAACATTGTAGGGTGGATCTGATTCAAGTTTGTTCAAATCGGCTCCCTAGATTCATATTTGGGCTCACTATAGGAGCTCGAATTCGAATTTAGTGCATTTCAGGCAAATTTCTTCAAAAATCTTCTTCTCCAGATCCAGCAGGCAGAATCTTTTGATATTTGGTATGCAATGTTGCGGGGTAGATCTGATTCAAGTTTGTTCAAATCGGCCCCCTGGATACATATTTGGGCTTACTATAGAAGCCCGAATTCGAACTTAGTGCATTTCAGGCAAATTTCTTAAAAAATCTTCTTCTCCAGATCCAGCAGGCAGAATCTTTTCATATTTGGTAAGCAACATTGTGGGGTGGATCTGATTCAAGATTGTTCAAATCGGCCCCCTGGGTTAATATTTGGGCTCAGTATAGGAGCCCGATTTCGAACTTAGTGCATTTCAGGCAAATTTCTTAAAAAATCTTCTTCTCCAGATCCAGCAGGCAGAATCTTTTGATATTTGGTATGCAACATTGTAGGGTGGATCTGATTCAAGTTTGTTCAAATCGGCCCCCTGGGTTCATATTTGGGCTCAGTATAGGAGCCCGATTTCGAACTTAGTGCATTTAGGCAAATTTCTTAAAAAATCATCTTCTCCAGATCCAGCAGGCAGAATCTTTTGATATTTGGTATGCAACATTGCGGGGTGGATCTGATTCAAGTTTGTTCAAATCGGCCCCCTGGATTCATATTTGGGCTCACTATAGAAGCTCGAATTCAAACTTAGTGCATTTCGGGCAAATTTCTTCAAAAATCTTCTTCTCCAGATCCAGCAGGCAGAATCTTTTGATATTTGGTATGCAACATTGCGGGGTGGATCTGATTCAAGTTTGTTCAAATCGGCCCCCTGGATTCATATTTGGGCTTAATATAGAAGCCCGAATTCGCACTTAGTGCATTTCAGGCAAATTTCTTCAAAAATCTTCTTCTCCAGATCCAGCAGGCAGAATCTTTTGATATTTGGTATGCAACATTGCGGGGTGGATCTGATTCAAGTTTGTTCAAATTGGCCCCCTGGATTCATATTTGGGCTTAATATAGAAGCCCGAATTCGCACTTAGTGCATTTCGGGCAAATTTATTAAAAAATCTTCTTCTCCAGATCCAGCAGGCAGAATCTTTTGATATTTGGTATGCAACATTGTGGGGTGGATCTGATTCAAGTTTGTTCAAATCGGCTTCCTAGTTTCATATTTGGGCTCACTATAGAAGCTCGAATTCGAACTTAGTGCATTTCAGGCAAATTTCTTAAAAAATCTTCTTCTCCAGATCCAGCTTCAGAATCTTTTCATATTTGGTAAGCAACATTGTGGGGTGGATCTGATTCAAGTTTGTTCAAATCGGCCCCCTGGGTTTATATTTGGGCTCCGTATAGGAGCCCAAATTTTAACTTAGTGCGTTTCAGGCATATTTCTTAAAAAATCTTCTTCTCCAGATCCAGCAGGCAGAATCTTTTGATATTTGGTATGCAACATTGTAGGGTGGATCTGATTGTGATTCATGAACGTATTTATTTGTAAAGTTGATAGAATCTTAGACAAAATTTGCAGAAAAGATCTACTATAGAAGGGGTGGTATCCAGGGTGAACCGTTTACCCAAATCTAGCAGTACTAATGCATTATTCACACAAATCTTCGTTCAAATTTTATGACCCCTCATTGGAACACACGCATTCAGCTCATTCCAACAAAGGTCATATGCCATGTTTTCGAGACAAAGGAATAAAAATTTTAGTTATTCATGAAATTTTTAGGCAACTGTTGTCTGTTATTCACATTGCTTCATGAAATTTCAGTACTTTTAGAAGTTACCTCAGTAATCAAGGGTTAATTCCCCTTAATTAAATGTCGCCTCTAAAAAACAACCACTTTGCATATCTTACCTTTTTACCAGCATAACTGCCAAAACTTGTCAGCATTCTTCGCAAAAATCGCTATTCAAATTTTAATTTTTGTCTCTTAAACATACATGTACTTATCGCTTGTAAATACCCCATTGGAATGAGCTTTTTGAGCTCATTCCAATGAGAGGTCGCACACCATGCTTTTTGAGTCAAAAAAGCAATTTTTTTAGTTATTCCAGAATTTCGTACGTAAAACACAGCTTTATGACTTCACATTAAAATGAGCTCTCTAAGCTTGTTCCAATCAACATTCACGCACTATGTCTTTCACACAAAAAATAAAATTTTCCATTTATTCAGGAATTTTGTTTGCAAGAACACTCTTACCCCCCCCCCCCCCCCCACAAACACACACACACAAACACACACACACACACACAAACACAGACACACACATCCAAAAGTTCGTCAGCAAAAAAAACAGTTACTTCAATTTTTAAATGCATTATAGGAACAACTTGCCTAATCAAATTTAAATACTTTTGCATCATTCTGTATCTAGAACAAACCATTTACCATATCTTTACGCAAAATTCTCCAGCATCATTCACAAAAAAACACCATTATTTATATATTCACATTTCTGTCTCAAAAATATACCTGATCTTCCCATACCCCTATTGGAATAAGCTGTTTGAGCTTGTTCCAATGATGATAAAAAAAAATAAAATTTGTGAAAATTTTTGTTTTCTTGCATGCAAATATATACATGTAGCACATGGAAGATATCCACAGTTGGGGAGAGATGTCCAAGGCTATCTCTTCACATTCCTTGTTTGTGCTTCATGCTAAACCAGTTTGTCTGCAGAGATAAATTTGCTTTATTAAAAATCATTGGAGATTGGCCACACACCAATGATTTTAAATAAAACTAATTTTAGGTAACAAATGTTGAACTTCAAACAAAATCTATCACTCAACCAGTTAATGTTGATGAGGCATGACATGGTGAAGGTGACCTAAAATACTTCTTAGAGTCACTTTGTCAGGTGAGCGATTAAGGCCACGTGGGGCCTCTTGTTTTAACAAAGCAAACATTTCAGTCCGGTCCAGTTTAATAAATATTTAATGGCTGTAATGTTCACTTTGCTTAAAAAAAGGTGGGCCGAAACGTCCGGTTCGTAAAATTCGCTGGACGAGATGTATATATTGCAAAACGTGCACACATATATATTGTGAAAAAAAGAAGACTGGTGGAATTTTGTCACCACTGAATTAGATACTCGGTTGTTCTGTGGCGACGAGTTGTGGCACTGAATTGTGTGGGACGCTTGCCTTGTACATGTACACGTGTGAACATTGTACGACGCCATTTGTTTTTAACGCTTGGGAAATATCCACAAATTATTGGCATTTCTGTTAATAAAAATCACTGTTTGTTACATGAGGATTTTGTTGTTGTTATTTTTTTTTTTTTTATTATATTCCCACCTCATACCCGAAACAAGTTGTTGAAAGCACAGTGGACATCATTTTTCACTGTCAGTGCCGTAGGTACCATCGGAAAGTACAAGGGAGGGTCAATCGCTATAGCACGTTAACCGAATAATGTACTGCTGTTCTGTCCCAACTCATGGTGTGAAATGTCACTGGGGAAATGACAAATTTCTGATGGAAAAATACTGAGGGTGGGGGAGGTTGTGGTAGCATTTTTCGGGTCTATTTTCGGTAACATTCTATTTTCGGGAACATTGATTGTTATGATTTGTGGCACATGCACTCGACATAATATTCGATTCTATCAATTTTAATAATAATATTTTTATTATTAATACTAAAAGAACACTGTTTTTTTTTGGTATTGGTAATATAATATATATTTTATTACAATTGATAAAATCGAAAATTTTTCAAACGCAAAAGTCCCGAGTAGGTACGCTTCAAGTTTATGTTTCGCATGTCGTCAATTTGTGGTCCTCATCAAACTACCGTGCCCCCGCAGAACTCTCACCGGCATGGAGGTGGGGGGGGGGGGGGGGGGGGGGGGGGGGGATTTACTCAAAATTTCTGAGCGAATACGACTGGCAACAGCGTTCTGTGCTTTTTCCGTAACTGGTATTGATCTAACGTTCGCGCAACTTTCTCACAACTAAAAAATAAAATAGTGAGTCTGCGGCACATGTTCTCTAAAGGAACGTGGTGGTGAGATTAATAATCCAGCAACGAACACGACAGAAACCAGTAATTTATTCAGTAGCAAGTAGAGTCAGTCTAGAGACGTGAAAATCGATTATGTAACTAATCCTTTAAACAGAAAAACACCGCGTGACCCGGTGATTTTTTTCTTTGACCAACACCGGGAATCCCGGTTTATCCCAGTTATTTTCTGCAATGCTATCACCGCGTTGGGTGTTAGAGACGTAATCTGCTTGTCACATACTGTATGAGTTCACTGATCAGATCCTCAAGATATTTTTTGTGGTAGGTTAAGGGGGTGGGGAGGGGCCATGAGGAGAGGCGAGCACCAACCTGAAGCTTGTTTAGTCACTTCTCAGTGTGTTCCCTTTATGCAGTGTGCAGGAATCTAGTTGTGTCTTCTGATGCTGAAGCCTTTCATTATCAGGAACAATTTAGTCTTTTTGATAGAAAAGAACTTGCTTCCCCTCCCCACCACTGTCCTTTGGTTACACTGCTGGTTCTTCTCATGACTTTTTACTCTCACTGCACTCAAAGTATATCCTTTGTGTAGTGTGCAAGAATCTGGTTATTTCTTTTAATGCTAAAATGAGTTAACTGGATAACCAGTTCAGACTCATCTACTGACCAGTTAGAAAAGCTGTTAACCAGTTGTCCACTATATCAGAGACTCTGACATGCTATGACCCTGCCTGTTGAAAATGTGGTTAAAACCCATTAAATACATATCGATGGTGATCAGCATTGGGCCTAAAAAGTAAAAAATCTGTTTCTCAGGCCCTCTTGCATGCTCCTTTTGGCTGCCACATGCTCTCTTTGTAAGTTAATAAAATTTATAAATTTGTTCCTTGAATGCACAAAGGCTTTGCTATGCTTTAACATTGCAAAGCCTTCTTGCACTCTTGGGACGAAATGAACCACCACCCATGCTGTTCTGCAGATTATGAGGTGAGCAAATGTCAGGCTCCCCAACATTCTAACTCCACACAAGCACGGTTAGTTTTGGTTGAAGTCAAGTGCACCATCGACATGTAGTACACCATGCCACTGAGCCCCCTCGTGGGCAGTGGGATGAAGTGTCTTACCCAAGAACACAACATGATTGCCTCAGGTGGGATTCAAACTGGGGACCGCTGCCTACTGAGTCAGCGTGACCCCAGACTGTACTTAAAGGGACAATAAGCAGTCGTTTTGAGAAAAATAAGTTGCCCATTTGATAAAACCACAATTTTTATTATGCAAATGTACCAATAAGAGTAAAATCCTTGCCCTCTGATTGGATGAGAGCTGGCGTAGTTTCTTTTAAGTTTATGGCTCCAGTAGCAAATGTTACACTCTGACGTCACAATGCGAAAGATTTCAAATGACGTCACCCATTTCGTAATTGCTCATTTCGTAATTGCTTCATCAACGTAGTGCCTAGCAAACCGCTTTATTTTTTCTGGATTTTTCATATGTGCAGCAGACGGTGTTCTGGATAAAGTGTTGTTTAAATTACAAACTGATTTACGATTTCATCTAAGATGGATAAACCTATCATGTTTCACGATGTAGGTTTTGGGCTATGGGTAGTGTCTTATTAGAACATACACGTTATTGTGAAGAGTTGATGGTAACATGGTCTGAGGTTTGCGGCTTGCAGCATATGTTCAACCTCGGCACTTTGCATCTCGGTTGAACATAAGCTCTGAGCTGCAAACCTCAGACCATGTTACTGTCAACTCATCACAATAACTTATAATGTTTCAAATATTATTTGTATTAGGTTTCTCAGAAGGACAAGTATGAAGGTTGTAGTCATGTGGATTTATATATAGCATACGCATCAACAAAATTTATTTCAGATTGCTGTTGTCGATAAACATGCTGTGGGTTTCATTGTTTACATAACAGCAATTTATTTAAAATAATACAAAGTTTTTCTTATGTAATTGCACCCAGTTATTGTTAAAATAATGCACAGTTGTTGGTTCATGGCGGTCATTTATAATTAATTATTCAAACAGTTACAAAGTTAAAATTAAAAACCACTTGTATTTAGAAATGATGTCACTGGGAATTGTGGACATCCAATTCAAGTAAGTTTGTTTATTTCTTCACATTCATCATGTGTTAGGAAAGTCTGTCTACATTAGGCCACACAAAGTAGATCTTCTGTTTCTCAGGTGATTATTTGTAAAGTTGCATGCAGGCGAGCATTTTTAGCTCACCTGAGCGAAGCTCAAGGGGAGCTTAACTAATCACTTTCTGTCCGGCGTCCGTCGTCCGTCGTCCGTCGTCGTCCGTCCGGCGTTAACTTTACATTATCGACTTCTCCTCCTAAACCACTAGCCCAATTTTATTCAAATGTTGGCTAAATGTTTATTACCTAATGCCAATTCAGATTTGTTCAAATGAAGTTGCCCCTCCTCCTGGGTGGTGCCACACCCCCAAGGGGCACCAAAATCTTTGTAAATCTTCTTCTCATGAACCAGCAGTAGCAGAGACTTGATATTTGGTGTGCAGCTTCCTTTTGAGGTGTAGACTCAGATTTGTTCAAGAGAAGTTTGTGGGGCTATACTTGACGTTGTTATGAGAGGGGCAAAATTTTTTGCCCCGCCCAAAATTTCTATTTTCCAAACCGAGAGGCTGATTTGAACCAAATTTTATGTGAGGGCTTATTGGGTCATGAGTACTTGATTTATGCAAAAAAAAATTTTCCTGCAGCCCCGTGGGAACTGCAGGAGCTAAAAATAGAAAAAATTTAAAACGCCCATATCTCCAAAACTGCACGGCACTGAGAATTTTTATTTGGTGTGCAGCTTCCTTAGGACCAACAGAAAGGATTGGTAAAAAAAAATTGCCATCGGTTTTATCATAGGGTACAGTTTCGGGACTTTGAAAAAGTGCTGAGTCAGCACTTTTTAACACTGTAGGCAATGGGAAAAACATTAAAAAATCTTCTTCTCCAGATCCAGCAGGCAGAATCTTTTGATATTTGGTATGCAACATTGTAGGGTGGATCTGATTCAAGTTTGTTCAAATCGGCCCCCTGGGTTCATATTTGGGCTCAGTATAGGAGCCCGATTTCGAACTTAGTGCATTTCAGGCAAATTTCTTAAAAAATCTTCTTCTCCAGATCCAGCAGGCAGAATCTTTTGATATTTGGTATGCAACATTGTGGGGTGGATCTGATTCAAGTTTGTTCAAATCGGCCCCCTGGGTTTATATTTGGGTTCAGTATAGGAGCCCAAATTTGAACTTACTGCATTTCAGGCAAATTTCTTTGAAAATCTTCTTCTCCAGATCCAGCAGGCAGAATCTTTTGATATTTGGTATGCAACATTGTAGGGTGGATCTGATTCAAGTTTGTTCAAATCGGCTCCCTAGATTCATATTTGGGCTCACTATAGGAGCTCGAATTCGAATTTAGTGCATTTCAGGCAAATTTCTTCAAAAATCTTCTTCTCCAGATCCAGCAGGCAGAATCTTTTGATATTTGGTATGCAATGTTGTGGGGTAGATCTGATTCAAGTTTGTTCAAATCGGCCCCCTGGATACATATTTGGGCTTACTATAGAAGCCCGAATTCGAACTTAGTGCATTTCAGGCAAATTTCTTAAAAAATCTTCTTCTCCAGATCCAGCAGGCAGAATCTTTTCATATTTGGTAAGCAACATTGTGGGGTGGATCTGATTCAAGATTGTTCAAATCGGCCCCCTGGGTTAATATTTGGGCTCAGTATAGGAGCCCGATTTCGAACTTAGTGCATTTCAGGCAAATTTCTTAAAAAATCTTCTTCTCCAGATCCAGCAGGCAGAATCTTTTGATATTTGGTATGCAACATTGTAGGGTGGATCTGATTCAAGTTTGTTCAAATCGGCCCCCTGGGTTCATATTTGGGCTCAGTATAGGAGCCCGATTTCGAACTTAGTGCATTTAGGCAAATTTCTTAAAAAATCTTCTTCTCCAGATCCAGAAGGCAGAATCTTTTGATATTTGGTATGCAACATTGTGGGGTGGATCTGATTCAAGTTTGTTCAAATCGGCTTCCTAGATTCATATTTGGGCTCACTATAGAAGCTCGAATTTGAACTTAGTGCATTTCATGCAAATTTCTTAAAAAATCTTCTTCTCCAGATCCAGCAGGCAGAATCTTTTCATATTTGGTAAGCAACATTGTGGGGTGGATCTGATTCAAGTTTGTTCAAATCGGCCCCCTGGGTTTATATTTGGGTTCAGTATAGGAGCCCAAATTTGAACTTAGTGCATTTCAAGCAAATTTATTAAAAAATCTTCTTCTCCAGATCCAGCAGGCAGAATCTTTTGATATTTGGTATGCAACATTGTGGGGTGGATCTGATTCAAGTTTGTTCAAATCGGCTTCCTAGATTCATATTTGGGCTCACTATAGAAGCTCGAATTCGAACTTAGTGCATTTCAGGCAAATTTCTTAAAAAATCATCTTCTCCAGATCCAGCCGGCAGAATCTTTTGATATTTGGTATGCAACATTGCGGGGTGGATCTGATTCAAGTTTGTTCAAATCGGCCCCCTGGATTCATATTTGGGCTCACTATAGAAGCTCGAATTCAAACTTAGTGCATTTCGGGCAAATTTTTTCAAAAATCTTCTTCTCCAGATCCAGCAGGCAGAATCTTTTGATATTTGGTATGCAACATTGCGGGGTGGATCTGATTCAAGTTTGTTCAAATCGGCCCCCTGGATTCATATTTGGGCTTAATATAGAAGCCCGAATTCGCACTTAGTGCATTTCAGGCAAATTTCTTCAAAAATCTTCTTCTCCAGATCCAGCAGGCAGAATCTTTTGATATTTGGTATGCAACATTGCGGGGTGGATCTGATTCAAGTTTGTTCAAATCGGCCCCCTGGATTCATATTTGGGCTTAATATAGAAGCCCGAATTCGCACTTAGTGCATTTCGGGCAAATTTATTAAAAAATCTTCTTCTCCAGATCCAGCAGGCAGAATCTTTTGATATTTGGTATGCAACATTGTGGGGTGGATCTGATTCAAGTTTGTTCAAATCGGCTTCCTAGTTTCATATTTGGGCTCACTATAGAAGCTCGAATTCGAACTTAGTGCATTTCAGGCAAATTTCTTAAAAAATCTTCTTCTCCAGATCCAGCTTCAGAATCTTTTCATATTTGGTAAGCAACATTGTGGGGTGGATCTGATTCAAGTTTGTTCAAATCGGCCCCCTGGGTTTATATTTGGGCTCCGTATAGGAGCCCAAATTTTAACTTAGTGCGTTTCAGGCATATTTCTTAAAAAATCTTCTTCTCCAGATCCAGCAGGCAGAATCTTTTGATATTTGGTATGCAACATTGTAGGGTGGATCTGATTGTGATTCATGAACGTATTTATTTGTAAAGTTGATAGAATCTTAGACAAAATTTGCAGAAAAGATCTACTATAGAAGGGGTGGTATCCAGGGTGAACCGTTTACCCAAATCTAGCAGTACTAATGCATTATTCACACAAATCTTCGTTCAAATTTTATGACCCCTCATTGGAACACACGCATTCAGCTCATTCCAACAAAGGTCATATGCCATGTTTTCGAGACAAAGGAATAAAAATTTTAGTTATTCATGAAATTTTTAGGCAACTGTTGTCTGTTATTCACATTGCTTCATGAAATTTCAGTACTTTTAGAAGTTACCTCAGTAATCAAGGGTTAATTCCCCTTAATTAAATGTCGCCTCTAAAAAACAACCACTTTGCATATCTTACCTTTTTACCAGCATAACTGCCAAAACTTGTCAGCATTCTTCGCAAAAATCGCTATTCAAATTTTAATTTTTGTCTCTTAAACATACATGTACTTATCGCTTGTAAATACCCCATTGGAATGAGCTTTTTGAGCTCATTCCAATGAGAGGTCGCACACCATGCTTTTTGAGTCAAAAAAGCAATTTTTTTAGTTATTCCAGAATTTCGTACGTAAAACACAGCTTTATGACTTCACATTAAAATGAGCTCTCTAAGCTTGTTCCAATCAACATTCACGCACTATGTCTTTCACACAAAAAATAAAATTTTCCATTTATTCAGGAATTTTGTTTGCAAGAACACTCTTACCCCCCCCCCCCCACACACACAAACACACACACACAAACACACACACACACACACAAACACAGACACACACATCTAAAAGTTCGTCAGCAAAAAAACAGTTACTTCAATTTTTAAATGCATTATAGGAACAACTTGCCTAATCAAATTTAAATACTTTTGCATCATTCTGTATCTAGAACAAACCATTTACCATATCTTTACGCAAAATTATCCAGCATCATTCACAAAAAAACACCATTATTTATATATTCACATTTCTGTCTCAAAAATATACCTGATCTTCCCATACCCCTATTGGAATAAGCTGTTTGAGCTTGTTCCAATGATGATAAAAAAAAAAAAAATTTGTGAAAATTTTTGTTTTCTTGCATGCAAATATATACATGTAGCACATGGAAGATATCCACAGTTGGGGAGAGATGTCCAAGGCTATCTCTTCACATTCCTTGTTTGTGCTTCATGCTAAACCAGTTTGTCTGCAGAGATAAATTTGCTTTATTAAAAATCATTGGAGATTGGCCACACACCAATGATTTTAAATAAAACTAATTTTAGGTAACAAATGTTGAACTTCAAACAAAATCTATCACTCAACCAGTTAATGTTGATGAGGCATGACATGGTGAAGGTGACCTAAAATACTTCTTAGAGTCACTTTGTCAGGTGAGCGATTAAGGCCACGTGGGGCCTCTTGTTTTATTTTATTTTTTATTTCGATAATTACTTCTTTGCCATCAAAAGTTTATGTTCTTACTTCAAGTTTTAGGCCTCATAATCTACAGAATAGCATGGGTGGTGGTGTATTTTATCCCTTGAGTACAAGAAGGCTTTTCACTGCTAAAGTATTGCAAAGCCTTCTTGCACTCAAGGGACAAATTCATCAATTTTTTTAACTTGGTAAAATATCAGACATAAACGATTTAATTTTTGTTTTTTTTAAGTTTAAATTGGTTATAAAAAGAGAGCATGCGGCAGCCAAAAGGACCATGCGGGAGGGCCTGAGAAACAGATTATATATTTTTTTAGGCCTTAAAGTATTATAATTACAGATTTAAGTAATTTCTCATTTCTTCTGATATCTCACACATGCATGCAGTGGTTTTTACACAGGGTTTTCACATGGCCTTGGATTCAAGGAATGGCCTTGAATTTGACTACGGATCATTCGAGGTTTTAAAATCCTGGAAAATGTGTCAGGAGATCTTGCAATGCCTTCAGTATTCCCCAAACCAAAATATAAATGCTGCCGAGGCACGTAATCTTAACTAAATATTTTTATAAACCAGAAATCGTGATGGCAGGTTCCCAAGTAGGAAGACTCTCCAGTTATTTTCTCCCCTCACTATACGTGAAACATACGCGTGTCTCGGGTGAGACAGCAGGGTGGGATATTTCTTTCTGCCCCCACTGCATGTGTAACATACGTCTGTCCAGGGTGAGATAGCAGGGAGAGACAGATGTATCTCACCCCACCCACGTGACGTTATACATTTATAACGTTATTATGACGTTATGCATATCGTATCAGTTTTTTGCTACCAACTAATTCATATTGACGTCATCAGAATGCCGTGTGATCAAAGTTTGATGCTCTAAAACTCTTTAAACCCCAAGATGCCACCGTTCCTAATTGATTTTGTGGTATATACCTTTGGTATATACATAACTTTTGCATGCTCTTTCCGATGGTGTCATTAGTTTTTCAAAACAACGAATACCAAATGAGTTCATTATATCAGCATGTGACCGCCGATTACCTCTGGCTAACGTAACCGCTGGCTGTATGGTGGGGGAGAAAAATAATCCCTGATGGGTACGGGTGTGGGATGGGAAAATCTCACCCTCGGGACAAGATATTTGGTCCAGACACTCGGCAAGCCTCATGTCTGGCCCAAATATCTTGCCCTCGGGTGAGATTTTCCCATCCCACACCCATACCCATCAGGGATTATAATAATCCTCTCCTCCCACTTCCTTTGTAGGGAAGTGGGAGGAGGGCGGTGATGACAGGGGGACCTAGTCAGGACTAGAGAAGGCATAGCATTAAAATCCTTGAATTTAGCTATTGTAGGGCCTTGAAAAATGTTGAAATATGTCGAGAAAGGGCTTCGAATAGACTTGAATTTTATCAGTTCTTGCCTGCAAAACATCAGATGTAGTAATTTATTCTACTATATCATGATTAAAGAGCTCCATGAGATCTGTCAGACAGGATATAATAGATTAAATGCTCAGGTAATCATTCGAATACCCCCATGGGAACATCGAGAAGTAAGTAAAACAGTGCTTTTTTACTGTTAACCCTTTACACACTGCATTGCCTGCATCCGCCTGCATAATATGCCAATTCTACAGTTGAAAAAATATTATTTTTCCAAAAATTTCAACCAAACCATATCATGTGACCCCTCGTTGGAACGAGGTCATCGAGCTCGTTCAAACAAGGGGTCACATGATATAGTTTTGTTGAAATGTTTTGAAAATGTTTTTAAAAAATGATATTTAAAATAATAAATTTTGATATCGTCTGTGTTGGGTAATGGGTTAAATAGTAACCAGTCACCAGGGCTTGAGGTGGAAGTCCTCTAAAATGGGCAAATTGTTTTTAAACGACTTGACTTGATCTCCATGTTGTAGTCACAGCTAGGCATTGTGTAGGAATATGTGACCTTAAACACCAATAAATAAATAAATAAATAAATATCACTAGAATACAGGAAATATGACCAAATTCCTGTCAACCCCTCACATCACATAAAGGCAAAAACTGGCCAGCACTGTTCGCAAAAATCACCATTCTTTCTTAATTATTTTTTCATTTTTTTGTCTCCTAAACATAGCTTATGACCTCATTGGAGCAAGCTCATTGCAATGAGGAGTCACAAACCACGTTTTTGATGCAAAAAATGAAAAATAAATCACTTATTCAAGAATTTTGTTTGCAAGTGTCATCTCCCTTCGTGTTAGGTAAAGGGTAATTCAATACTCCTTATAACTGAATAATCTCCTCTGGCAAAGCAGCTGTTAAAAGTTCCACTGTACTGAGTATTCACACAAACCATTTAGTTGTACAGTACGTGGAGAGTGTATTATCACTAAATCACCCACAGAGAGGAGATTCCACCCGAGGAATAATTGCAAATTTGTTGCAAACCATAACCAGCACCAGCAAAGTTTCAGCTAATGGCCTCCGGGTTAAACCCAGAGATCCATTGGCTGAATCATTGCTTGTGTTTTTTTTCGATATGTACAAAATTTGAAAGTTATAGCTTGTGTGATAACTCCACTTCACGGATGATTTAGTTACAATCCACTCTCCACGTACTCTACATATTCAAAAGAACATTGTTTGTACAACAAACATTTTTTTTTTGTAAACACATTATGGAATCAGGGCTGGAAAAAAGCAGACTGTCATCTGCAGAAGGAAGGCCCAGAGGGTGAATTTGGTGATGCTAACCTGCACAGCAGGATAGCATGAATTTACCCTCTGTGAACCTCAATCTGAATCAAGGTCTCAAGCCTAAACAGAAAGAGGTATCCAGAGTATAAATTGGGGGATTCCAATTCACTGTACAGTGCAGTCGCAATGGACTGGTCACTTTCTACAGGTGCGCAATACTTCCACGGACGAAATAATATTAGATTCCAATCACAAATTATTGGAATAACCATCAAAAACTTAATTAAAATTTTGTTGATGTTGATTTTTATTGCCTGGTAAATGCATATGTGGATATCACTGCCCACGCGTGGATTATGACCAATCCACGGTGACTGTACTGTATTGGATAGCATCATCACATTCACTCTCCTAAGACCTCATTCTGCAAATGAAGACTGCTTATTTCGAGGATTGTATGGAATAGTTTGTGAAATCAGTGTTCATAATTGCCAACTCTTTCAATATCATAGTCAGTATCAGACTCTCAGGCCACCAGCATAATTCTGTTTTAATTTCGTACAGCATTAGGCTGGTGGCCTGAGAGCTGGAGTCACTTTAAAAATTCCACGAATAACCAGTTTTTTTTATCTGGTTTATAGCCTATGGTTAGCCATTAAAAGAATGGATCAGCTGTTTCATCAATAATGCATTCTTCTCTTTAAAATGGTATGCATAGTGTATCTATCCCTCATCGTATTCCTACTCTTGGGAACACCAGGTAGTGGAGCAGTGCTTGTTTAACCATTTACCCAACAGAATAGCCAAAACCAGCCAGCTTTATTAACATAAATCACCATTCAATTTTTCCTCGAAAACATAGGAGATGATCCCCTCATTGGAATGAGCTCATTGAGCTCGTTCCAATGAGGGGTCATAAAGTATGTTTTTAATGCAAAGAATGAAAACAATTAGTTATTTGAAAATTTTTGTTTACATCTGTCATTTGCCGTACATATTAGGTGAAGGGTTATAGTGATCAACTGATAAGCAAAATGACACGTCATTCAGAAGGTTGATGGTCTGATTGATAAACGATCGATACCTGATTCCAAAGTTGAATTATTAATACCTTTAGTGGGAAAAAAACATTAACCCTCTATTCATGGAAGGGGGGGGGGGGGGGGTGGAGAGGAGGAGATGAGTAATATATGCCCCATCTACCATACATGACTGGCATGGAACACTGAAGGTCAAGTTCAGTTTTAATTCTTCAAAATCAACATACTCATTTATCATGTTACGAAATTGGATAATATGAAACGCGTACTCCCACATAATATTTTGTTGGGTAGACAATATCTTAACTCAAACCTGTGTTGGTTCTACTTATTGTTGGTATGTAACTGATAATCCTTATTAAATTGGGCAAATTCCATTGACAATTTGCAATATTTTTATACTGTACCAGTGACCCAGACATAGCTGGTGCAAACTCTTAAAATATAGGGCCAAACACAAATTTTGCCCCCCAATCCCCAAAATTTGCATCTAAAACCAAAGAAAACATGTCCTGAAAGGCCCTCCACACTTCACCTCTACTGCGCATGCGCAGTGTCAAGGACGTTCCGAAATTGGCGCCATTAATCATTCTAAGTTTGGCCCTTCATCAGTTAACATCTGACTGATCTTTGTGCTTGTAAATCTCAGTTTAAATGATGCCAGACACATAAATATTAGTGAAATGGTGATTCTAAGGAGGATAGAGAAGGAGGAGAGGAAAAATGTGTGACAGAATATTATCAGGGCTGTAACTTAAAATTTTTTAATGAAATTATGTTAAGTTACCTATTTTCGAGGCAGCAGCCATTTTGTTGTCATTCTGATTATTTAGTTACACTGTTTTTTCAGTGTTTCCTCTCTCCCTGTCCTTTAAGTCCCCCCTTGCTATTCTCCCATGCTTTTGGCATAGTTTTTGTAATTATTATTACTAAATTTTCTTGGGAGTTTTAGCTGAATAACAGAATGAATTCTGTTCTTTTCCCCATGTTTACGTCTTCACCTACGGGTGGTTAGGCGTTGTGTTCTGCATCTACCATCTGATGTTCTGCAGTTTCTTCCCTGGAAGTCTCTGTTTTGCATCAGATAGTGTATTTTTGGTAACTGATTCCGGGCCTGGGTGCCTGGAGTCTTATTTTAGTGTTTTTACATTCATTATTTACATTTACAACAGCCCTCTGTGTGAGGGGGGGATTTCTGGAAAATAATATTTTGATGTTATTTTAATCATAACTAGATACATTATTATTGTTCGTAAGTGTTGAATAAATTGTTTTAAATATTTTTAAAATTTTTTTCCACACTTAGGCTTGGGATCCATTGGGGCTCAACGTTACTTTTCAGAAACTTGGGCTGTTCTGAAAAAATATTTTTTCAAAATATTTTGATTTCAATTATTTTTTCTATATTAATGGATCATATTATTGTTATGTATTTTGATCGCCAGGGGTTAGTGCGTGTACCAGGACTTGTTTTCTTTTCACATTGAAAGGATATTGATCAATTGTAATAAGAGGAAGTCTTCCTCTGACTTTTATAATCATTCTATATGTGGTCAGTGTACTCGCATTAACTCCTGTTCTGTATCGTATGATTTCGATGACAATATGGGAAGCGTATGTCACAGTATGTTATTGGGGAATTGGACACTCCGGTCCTTTCCCCGCAGGGTCACTCTACTTTATCAATTTCTATTTCAGACGATCAAGATTAGGGTGATGTATCTGTGATGTCTTCCAACAGTGTGCCTCCGTCGTCACAATTAATGAAGGGCTAGCGGAAAAGTGCTCATATAAATACGCCAATTGCCTAAGAGGACCCTAGTAGGTTCGACGGCCTTTGACGTCCGCTAGCTCGCCCGGTGTAGCGTCCATTCACCGAATGGTTCGGCAGCCGGGTTTGTCCGTTGCGGTCTAGAAGAAATTTTGGGGTGATGTGAGCACTATAAATCAACCAAATGCACACCCAGTGACGGCGGATCGGAGGGAGAACGGAGGAAGCCTTTTAGTCCGGTTCATAGCTCGTTCTGGTCCATCCGGACGGCGAGCGAGAGAGGCCCCTCTCTTGTACAACAACATCTGGCCCCAGATGTTGTGGTACAAAATGTTTCGCATTCGGAGCATACGTCCGTCGCTCGGGACGCTCCGACATATAGTCAGTCCGGAGTAGACTGTCAATAAGGCTTCCTTATTCTCATGGTAGCGCACACGACTGCTCTTGGCTACGTGACCACGGATATCCAGTCAGCTTCGTCAGTCAGAAAATCATCGGCGACCAGGTCACACCATCCGGTAGCCAGGGACACGAGGCCTGCAGACTCCGGACGTTCGCATAGGAAGTGTGCGGGAGTCAACGTACACGGAGCTTCCGGCGGCAATGCATCGTAAGACCGCTACTGCACAGGCCTCGGGAACGGACGTGCTTTCCTAAATAGCACAGTTTATCGCAGCATCCCAGCATCGACTGAATCTGTCGCATATTTTTTATCCGACGATGCTGGGTCGGGACGCTCCGCGGAAGTGGGTACGGACGTCCGAAAATTTCATCCGGTCCGACGGGATACCGAAAGGGATTTGGAGGATTTCGAGCTTTCCCTTTCGGAACAACATATGCTGTTGTGTATGTCATCTGACTTGGTCTTCTACAATTTCTTTCGTCGGACCAGATTGCTGCGATGCCGGATAAGAAACTGATAGCGTCGGTGGACTTAGAAATTTTTGGTTCGGTTCAGGGACATCGTCCCTCAGTTCCGACATAGTCCAATAATGTCACACAAACTTTCGAATTATTGAACGACGCTATATATATTATTATTGTATGCTTGCTATAACCAAGCATTTCTGGTTTCTTGTTCGCAAAGTTACGGAGATGTCTTTCAAAAGTGTGCCTCTGTCGTCATAGTTAATGAAGAGCTAGCGGCAATAAGTGCTCATGGAATATGTCTATCGCCTACGGAGTGACATTCGCTAGCTCACCCGGTGTAGCGTGCATTCATCGAATGGTTCGGCTGCCGGGTTCGTCCGTTGCGGTCTAGGAAGGAGATTTGGGTGATGCGAGCACTTTAATTACTTTAGTACTCACCCAGTGACGGCAGATTGAGGACAGATCGGAGGAAGCCTGTTAGTCCGGTTCCTGGCTTGTCCAGGTCCGTCCGGGCTGTGAGCGAGAGAGGTCCCTCTCTTGTCCAACAACATAGGGGACCGCATGTTGTGGTTCAGATATTTTACATTCGGAGCATATGTCTGTCGGTCGGGACGCTCCGTTATATTGACAGTCCGAGAGACTGTCCATAATGCTTCCTCATCCTCACAGCAGGGCACACGACCGCACATTGGCTACGTGACCTCGATCCGAGTTAGCACAGTTGTTTCGCAGCATCCCAGCAATTGACAGTTTCTTGGTCAAATCAGGAATTATCCGACGGCGCTGGGTCGGTGCGGTCCGCGGTTGCATCAGGTACGGACGACCGAACGCTTTATAGGGTCCGACAGGATGGCGAAAGGGATTCGAAAGATTTCGAGTTTTCCCTTTCGTAGTATCGGAAGCTGCCATTCATATCTTCTGGCATTATCTTCCAGTGATTGTTATTTCGGACTACATTGCTGCGATGTTGGATAAGAGACTTATAGCGTCATTGGACTCGGAATTTTCGATCGGTTCAGGGACATTGTCCCTGACTTACCGACGCAGTCCAATAATTTCATTACAACATGTGTTTTATATTTCGACGCTATATATGCATACAAGCCTGCTACCAAGCATGATAGTTTAGTTTCTTGTCCGCGTTGCTCATTTCTGCCGTTTTATCATTTATACGAATAGTTTATTTTGGCAGTGCAGGGCATACCGAGAGTTCATATGCGTCTAGACGGTGTGGTTAAAGACTGGAAATATTCTTTTTCGCCGTCTATGTCTTTTCCAACTTCAATGTTGGAAACGACAATGATGTCTAGTAGACTTAACTTAGACGCTTTATCATACGTGAGGCGTTATCATTACATCTTCAAGAAAAGATTTACGGGATATTTTTCTCAATGTAATTTCTTTTGAGGGCAGTAGTTTGTTCACGTATAACTCCGCCCTTCAGTGGCTGATTGGAGTTGGTTAGACGTGACACAGCCCTAGCTACATCCACGCGCGTGGATAGTAAGGTTAAGAACTCTCTCAGAGTCGCTTTGTTCTCGGAGAAGCTTCTCTTCGACGGCAACTTTTCAGCAATCCATGAATTGCTCGATTTACACGTTCTCTTGTCTATCTAGTGTTACAAGAGAT
The DNA here is from genome assembly GCA_031216915.1 of Pictodentalium vernedei. NCBI lineage: Eukaryota > Metazoa > Mollusca > Scaphopoda > Dentaliida > Dentaliidae > Pictodentalium > Pictodentalium vernedei. The sequence goes on along the minus strand of CM062295.1, from coordinate 605,505,327 downwards.
TCAGACTGGGGCAAACATTCGGTGGTTGACTCAGAGAGTGCCACTGCAGTTGCCGGACCCGAGTGTTGCTGTTATGACGGTTGCCAGTCAAACAGATTGGGATATAATACTGATCCCAACGGATTCGAAGTGCCAGGATCTTTGGGTTCTGCAGTCTCTTAGCAACCAATTATCTTCCGCGGAATAATGTTTTTTAGGCTTGCTTTATGTCATTGCATGAACATTATTCAGAAACGCATGCCCAAATCCTGTCCGTTAATTCGACAGTAGTGGCGTATTTCCAGAACCAGGGAGGCACTCTTTCGTTTCCGTTATTCAATTTAATGGAAAGAATCCGTCTGTTGGTTATAGTACACCAAGTTCTGTTTTGGTTCGTCATATTCCGGGTCGTCTGATTGTTTTACCGGACTCCCGTTCACTTAGGGGTCGCTTGTTGCTGTCAGAATGGACTCTCAACAAACAAGTATTCAAGCAGATTTGCTATCTATGGGAGCGCCCAATGATGATTTTTTTACGACACAGCTTGCTAATCAATTGCAGACATATATGTTGGCTTGTCCGGATCTCTGAGCTAATGTTGTTAACGCTCTATTGATCTATAGGACGGAATGATAGGATACGCGTATCCTCCGGCGCTGTTGTTTCAGCAGGTATTGCTAAGATAAACAACCACAATACATTTCTGTTGATAGCATCTCTATCTTCACAGAGACCATGGGTAATTTACTCTGTTGTCTACTGTGGGACTTAACGTGAAATCTTCCTCAATGTGAGGATCTTTTTTCACTGGGTAAATCGTGTCATCTTTATCACAACCCGCAAGGTCGCAACCTTCATGTATTCCGTTGTGTGGTCCGTATTGCATTGTAAGCATTGTACTGGACGGGCTTTGGACGCGATTTCTTACTATAGGAGATCCTCTTCTTCGCTATTCTATGCGGCTAAAGTGGAGGCTTTTCCGTCGTGGTGTAGGGATCATTATGTTCATATTGTTGATCCCTCCATACTACTCATTGCAATTTTTTAGTATACTTGTTTCACAAGATCTACTGCAGCCTGTTATTATTAAGGTTATAGGTTTATGTTACCTCATACCTATGCACTCTAGGATAGTTTCCAATTGAGTCTTATGTCTCTTTATCTAAGTCAGTTAGTAACTTTTTGATAAATAGACTTAGAATCTTTAGATTAAATTCCTATATGGAATTTAACTTCGGTTCTTATTTAGCTAAGTTATCATTTGAGCCTCTGGAAACAATAGTTTTCAAATCCTGACCTTTTAGACAGTAATTCTGTTGGTTTCTCTTTTACTGAAGAGTCAGTGAGTTTCATGCACTATCGATGGATGATTTTCACTTTCGTAGTTTCGGAATCACTACTTCCTTTACTATTTAGGTTGGATTTTTGCATAAGAGTTAGGCTCCTAATATCCGGAACCTATTGTTATTAAGGTCCTTCCGTCTTCGTACGGGCATAGGCCTTTACTCTTTCCGGTTAGAGTTTATGTATTTATAAACAGATACCTGTTTATTACTACGGGCGTAAGCTTCTTCTGTCTTTGATGCCTAGTAGAAGGACGTTACGCTCCATTCTATTGTTAATAGACTCTATTAACTATCGGTACTGCTTATGGTATATCATTGACTCAGCAGTTGTGCTTAAGATTTCGGCTCATGAAGTAAGAGTTCTTCTACATCTTGGGCTTACATTAATAGTGTCGCTATTATAGATTTTTGAAGGCTGCTCATTGCGCTCAGCCATCCACATTCATGAATTTTTATCTCAGAAATATCGAGTCCATTTCTGGAGGCCTCTATTGATAGGTCTATTATCTACTGCTCAGAATGTCATTCACTTAACAGTTGCTACTATAGCTAGGTAGGCTGTCTGTTTTGGCAGTGTCTCCGTTCTGCTGCCCTCTTCGCTCTGGGCTATTTGACCCAGGGCAAGAAAAAGGGGGGGGGGGGGGGAGGGTGTTCCCTTGGGTCACCTGTTTTACTATGAAAACAAGGGGATACCTCCTCTGGAGTTAGTAATTCTGAGCTGTTATTGGGATGGTTGTTTAGTGAGAAGTTTATGTTTTAAAAATTCATTCAAGTCTTAGTTTTTAAAGTATAGCATTTGAATATTGCATATGTCAACGGACATGATTATGCAATCCTCAGACACTTTTAAGGAGTATAAGAGTCTCTATTCTCTAGTCTTACTTTATTTATTGGCTTACTTTAAAAATTATTAGTATAAGGATTATATTGGATATTAATAGAGTACATAGATGTATGAAGCTCAATTTTGGAAGGTGTTGTATCTTTCTAATTTATCATAAATAAGAAAGATACATGTAAGGCCTATTACTTCTTTTTCCCTACAGGGGATGACTCTATTTTATATTATTGAGCGTATTCCATTTTGCTCTATGTCCTTGGCCCTCCAGCCTTTTTACTATTCAGCTATGTCTGGGTCATTGGTACAGTATAAAAATGTTAAAAAATTTATAGTAATTTCTATATTTTTTATACTTACCAATGACCCAGACGGGGATGGCCCTCCCAGGAGTTGGGAACTCTTGCCTCCCCGCTGAGTACATAGCGCTTACCAGGCACTGGTTATTAGAATGATTAATGGCGCCAATTTCGGAACGTCCTTGACACTGCGCATGCGCAGTAGAGGTGAAGTGTGGAGGGCCTTTCAGGACATGTTTTCTTTGGTTTTAGATGCAAATTTTGGGGATTGGGGGGGCAAAATTTGTGTTTGGCACTATATTTTAAGAGTTAGCACCAGCTATGTCTGGGTCATTGGTAAGTATAAAAAATATAGAAATTACTATAAATTTTTTAACATTTTCAATATCAGTGTGACAGTTATTTGAATTATTGCCGGACTAATGTTGACAAATAATTATATTCTGTGTCGGTGCCATGTGACCAAAAATTCAGTGTCCCATCAGGTAGCCGTAATACCACATAGGGAATTTGACATGAGACTGCATCCTGTACCCCTTGATTAGTCCATCTCATATACTACAGCCAATCGCAACACTGTAGTGGGAATAATATATGTACTTTATCAATGTAATATTCACCAGGTGAAACACCTTCGGTTTCCCTCCATTTACCATGCATTTGTGTTACAAATATTGTATTTCTAAATGATTAATTGTGCCCTATTACACACGAATTACACCTAACAACAATCCAATGTTTATTTTTACTTTCAAAAGAAAACATCGGCAACCCCTGATATTGAAAGTCGATCTCTGATGGGCTCCCAATGGGTCATCATCGCCTGATGGCAAGTGTGAATGCTGAACTTTGGTCGATCACTACTTGTTTAATTTGATAAACAAAATTTCTTGTACTGTAAAACGGGACCAGGTAACCAATACCTGGGGTAAAAATCCTTTAACTCCTTGCATGCTGCTGGTAGATATTCCTGCCCAGGACACACAATCTTTCGTCACTAAAGTAAGTATAATTTTGGCACATTTTCCACTGAAAAATTGAGTGTATTTTTTAAGCCCCCCGACTTAAGTTGAGTGGCATATAGTGATTGAAGTGTCCGTCCGTGTGTGTGTCCGTGTGTGTGTCCATGTCTGAGCCAATAACTCGAAAACTGTTAGGGCCACAGTCTTAAGTTGAGTGGCATATAGTGATTGAAGTGTCCGTCCGTGTGTGTGTCCGTGTATGTGTCCATGTCCGAGCCAATAACTCGAAAACTGTTAGGGCCACAGTCTTCAAACTTCACACAATTATAAAGGACCATGGGAGGATGTGTCTAGTCGGGTTCGTACCTTCAAGGTCAAGGTCACATTTCAAGGTCACACTAAAAATCAGTCAATATTCGTGTCTCAGCCATAACTCAGAAACGAATCATAGTACAATTGTTAACCTTTTTACGAATGTTAAGGACAGTCAGAAGGTGTGTTGCGTATAATAGTTTCCATTGCATCTGCAAGGTGAAGGTCACAAGGGGGGGGGGGCATGTGTTGCCTTAGTAACATTTTTGTTGTTGACCAATGCTTTCTTGAGTTAAATTTAGAAAAATTTTTCATAAAATCTAGTCATGGCTGCTGTGAAGCAGTCATGACTAGATATGATGAAAAATATTTTGAAATTACTCAGGATTAAGAGTTAAAGTGGGCAGCACAGTTATAAATGATTGTCTCAACCTAACTTTATACTAGTGTTGTGGGAATGATGTAGCCATAGATGCTGAAAGTGACCTTAAATGCCAATTGAAAAATAATAAATGACAGAAAATCACAAGGCATCTCCCTGCAGTCTTATTACCCCTCTGTACAATGATGTTGAAATATCAAAATTTTGACATGCAAATTTTTCCCATAATGCAACTAGAAATTTAACCACCTCAATCTTGTTTGGCAGAGCTCATTGAGCTCTGCATGTCACTGCCACTTTTGACCACGTTCTGCACATTATCATCAGAGGCAAGTGGTTTTGATTTTGGACTTCCACTGGGTACGTGTCATTTTGCAGTGAAGTTGTTTATGAGATATTGTCATGCTGTATTCTTGAATTACAACTGCACTACAGAAGAGGATAAACTGTGTGTCTTTATGTCTGCAGTTTTTTATGCCCCCGAAAAAATTTTTCGAGGGGGTATATAGACGAGGTCTCTCTTCGTCCATATGTCAGTGTGTCCTTTTGTCTGTCCATCCTAACATTTTGTATTATAACTCAAGCATCAGTTGTCGGATTTTAATGTTCTGTGGTATGGCGATAGGGCAGCTTGGGAGAACGAATGCCCTCATACCTAGCATTTCGTCCATTCATGTTTGGTAGAGTTATGGCCCCTGTTTGTTTTTGGCCTCTGTTTCTGACTAAGGTAACTTGTACCATAGTCTATAGGGCAAAGTGCTACCCAATTTTTTTTTAGTTCATTATTTTTCTGTGGCCCAGTGCTTGCGGAGGAGGTTGCATGACATTTTAACCTCTACATATCAATATATCCATATAAATATGGATGACACAAGAATTATAGTGATTTTGGTTCCCGACCATTTAAAATTGTATTACCGCACCTAATCGATTTCATATTTTATTTGCTTATTACTGATGCCAAAATACAGGTCAAGTTCGATTTGGAGGTCCACCCCGACCATTCTTGCAAGAGTTATGCCTCTTTTTGAATTAAAAAATCACAAATTTCCCAATTTCAGCTTCATGCTTTACTGTCCAGTGCCTATAGGGAAGTGCTGCCCGATTTTTTTTTAGTCCACTATTTCTGTACTGCCCAGTGCTTGCAGGGGAGGTTGAATGTCATTTTAAACTACATATCAATATAACCATACAAATATGGATGCCAGTTTCAGCTTTATTCTTACTGGCCAGTGCCTATGGGGGAAGTGCTGCCTAACTTTTTTTAGTTCACTATTTCTATGCTGCCCAGTGCTTGGTGGGGAGATTGCATGTCATTTTAACCTACTACATATTGATATAACCATATAAATATGGATGCCAATTTCAGCTTTATTCTTACTGGCCAGTGTCTTATAGGGGAAGTGCTGCCCAATTTTTTCTAGTCTTTCTATTTCTGAACTGCCCAGTGTTTGCAGGGCAGGTTTGCATGTCATTTTAACCTACTACATATCGATATATTCATATAAATATGGATGACACATAGTGAATAAGAATCATAGCGTTTTTTTATTCCGTTCATTCAAAGTTTGTTTGGATGAAACAGTTCTCTTCAAACATTCAGAAGTTATTTATTTACATGCAAGTCCAACTTTGCTACCTTTGGGGGCATCAGCACATGCGTTAGTGTTGCTCTTGTCAGGTGTAGTATCTATCTTTGAGACAAGAAAATGTGAGTAATTGAGGAATTGTTTTTTCAGGATGCAGCACTCTCCAATAAACAAAGGGATCGAGCAATGTATGGAATACAATTGGTAATGTATCCAAAAGTTAAATTTTCAAATACATCATCATCATCATCATCATCATCATCATCATCATCATCATCACTGCATTCTGCAGAATGAGACTGACCTTTTGGATATAGAGTGGGAGCATGGTGGCTCAGTGGTTATGGCAATGGACTTCAAACCGAAAGATCCATGGTTCAGTTCCTGTCAGGAGTAACTGCTTTATGTCCTAGGCAAGGCAATTAATCCCAGTTGCCAATGTTGGAGCTCAGTGGCACTGTGTACTAAGCCATACTGCCTTTTGTTGGTGCACTTGTCTTCAACCAATGCTGTCTCTGCTTGTGTGGAGTTAGTATGTTGGTGTGTCTGACAGTTGTTCACTGCTGCTCGGGGGTTTTCTCTGGGTATTTCGGCTTCTCCACCCATAAAACTGCCCAACATGAGGTGATCCTGGCTGTTGGGAGTGTCATTAAACCCCAATAAATAAATAGATAAATAAATAAATAAATAAATAAATAAATAAATAAATAAATAAATAATCGATTGCAATAGTTTAACACATGAATATTATTTAAACCTGTCCATACAGATGTTCAAATACTGAAATTTCATTTTTGAATTTTTAGCTGTAATGTAACTAGGAATTTAAATAATTCAGTCTTGTTTGACAGAGCTCAATGAACTCTGTCAAACAAGATTAAATTTGTTAAATTCCTAATTGCATTATGAGAAAAATGTGTAGCTTGAAATTTTGTTATTTTAACATCAGTGTGAAGGGGTTGAAGTAGAAATTATCCAAGTCATTAGTTGGAAATCACCGTTGTCGCATCCAATTCACGTGGGAGAAACCGCAGTTCTTGAAGCTTGATAAAAATTCTGGCCCAGTTTATTTTCCATGACTTACCAGCAGCATATTTTGCTGGCTTCTTGCGTGCTGTGGGCTCTCAGTTAATGAGAGAGGAAGCTACCCTAACCAAACTTGATTAATAAACCACTTGGAAAAATGTCATCTTCAAGAGAAATGAACCCTTTGAACACTGGTGGTATCTTCCATGCTAGTTAAATGGCAGAGATTGGAAGAGTCCATATCCTTTATTTGGGGGTAGATCAATTAATGTTTTCAGTGTGCAGACTTCAGGCTGCACATTGAAAATATTAATTGTTCTACCACATACATTCACTCAGTAGCCATCCTACTTAATGAAATTATGACTATTGTGTTCCTGGACCAGAAAAGCAGCCTCTCATGTTGAAAGAGTTAACTCTTGACCTGCTAAGTATTTTCAAGATATTTTTATGCTGTAAAGCAACCATGACTAGATTTGCTTAAAAATTAATCCAAATGTAAGACAAAAATTCTTTCCTAAAAAACTTCCTTCAATTTACAGGGGGGAATATAATTAAGTGTTTCCAAATTATAATTATTTCAGTGACCAGAGAAACCTGTGCTAGGTAGGAATATCTGCCAGCAGTGTGCAAAGAATTAATCCAAAAATCAAATATGAATTTGGCTAGGATGATTAATTGGAGTCAGGTTGGACAGGGCTGTTGCTAATACGACTTTAAGAAGTTGACACCCCTAATAATTTTTCCAGCCAGGACATTTCTTAACAACTTACCGTACAACACAATGTGCCCTAAAAAAGTTAAAAATCTGTTTCTCATGCCCTCCCGCATGGTCCTTTTGGCTACTGCATGCTCTCTTTTTTATAACCAATGCAAACTTAAAGAAATAAAAATTAAATGGTTTATGTCTGATATTTACCCAAGTTAATAAAATTGATAAATTTATCCCTTGAGTGCAACAAGGCTTTGCAATGCTGTTCTGGATTGTAGATTATGAGGTCTAAGACATAAAAAAACCAGGAAAATGAATTTTGATGGCAAAGAAATAATTACAAAAAATAAAAAATAAAATAAAAAAATTCCCGCCTTTTTACAAAAAAATGGCCTGAGAAACAGAATATACTTTATGAGGCCTTATACCCTCTTCTTGAACATAACTGTTTTGAAGATTTTTTTTTCAAGTAAACACTTTGAGCAGACTGAGAAAAACGTCAAAAGACTTAAAAATAGACCAAACTGGACTGATCGTGGCCAAAAGTTCATGGTGCACAACCTGGTGCCCATTCCTTCCTCTCTACCAGACTGCACCCATTGTCCATTTCCTGCTAAACATGCAGATCAATTCCATGTTTTCAACCATTTTCTGAAGAAGCTTTTCTTTGTCTGTCTCTCCAAAAATGATGTTTCTATAGCTGTTTTGAAGATCTGAGATATCTGAAATGCTATTAGCTCACCTTATTGAAAATCATGGTGAACTATAATGATCACTCTCCATCCATCACTCATCCATCCATTCATTGTCTGTCTGTCATCGATCCATCATCTGTGAACATGGTATTCAAATCCTCTCCAAACCCGTGAAATTCGGGGTGATTGTATGTTATGAAATCGCATTTTGATTTTGTACATATCAAATTGCCTTGCACCATAGATGGGGATGGAGGAAAATTCCCTCAAATTTTGAAAAAAAAATTCTCGTAAACCAGTTGGTACAATGACTTGATATCTGGTATTAAGCTTCTCTTTGGGGTGTAGAAAAAGGGTTGTTCAAATGAAGTTTATGGAGCAAACTTTGCCTTCATAATGGGAGGAGCAGGATTTGTGGCTCCACCAACATTTTTATTTTCTGAACCAAAGGATCAATTTGAACAGAAGTTTGTATGTGGTATTGAGTACTTGATATATGACTGTAAATAAATACTGTTTATATTGCCATAATAATTGTCATAAAATAGGCCTACCCATGATAATTTTGTTTATCCCAATGTTATCCAGTCCCAGTCTGTTTGGATTCAGATTTGCCGAACTTTGGAATGGAACAGTGAGTTGATGATCACTTTTTAATGTTTTGTGAATGGTCAAAGGTGATCGTGAATCATTAGCAGTTTAAGATATTTTAAATCGTAACTGGGCTGCACGGTATATTGATAAACCTATGCATACTGGTATTCAAACCAGTATCGATTGAATACTAATTGCAAAAATATTGTTTATCATCATTATTTATTTACCCTCATTTCAATTTTCAGGATGTCTTGAGTTTTTTAACTGTAGTCCCAAATGAATAATGTTATCCTTGTACCTAACAAATTGGCCACATCCTCCCGGGTAATACACAAATTATGTCGTTGAACAAATATTTTTAAAAAATTTCAACAAAACCATACCATATGACCTTATCATTGGAACAAGCTTGATGAGCTTGTTCCAATGAGGGGGCACTTGATATGGTTTTGTTGAATATTGTTTGAAAAATTTGATAAACTAATATTTAATAAATAAATATTTTTATACTGTACCAATGACCCAGACATAGCTGGTGCTAACTCTTAAAATATAGGGCCAAACACAAATTTTGCCCCCCAATCCCCAAAATTTGCATCTAAAACCAAAGAAAACATGTCCTGAATGGCCCTCCACACTTCACCTCTACTGCGCATGTGCAGTGTCAAGGACGTTCCAAAATTGGCGCCATTAATCATTCTAAGTTTGGCCCTTCATCAGTTAACATCTGACTGATCTTTGTGCTTGTAAATCTCAGTTTAAATGATGCCAGACACATAAATATTAGTGAAATGGTGATTCTAAGGAGGATAGAGAAGGAGGAGAGGAAAAATGTGTGACAGAATGTTATCAGGGCTGTAACTTAAAATTTTTTAATGAAATTATGTTAAGTTACCTATTTTCGAGGCAGCAGCCATTTTGTTGTCATTCTGGTTATTTAGTTACACTGATTTTTCAGTGTTTTCCTCTCTCCCTTTCCTTTAAGTCCCCTCTTGCTATTCTCCCATGCTTTTGGCATAGTTTCTGTAATTTTTATTACTAAAATTTCTTGGGAGTTTTAGCTGAATAACAGAATGAATTCTGTTCTTTCCCCATGTTTACGTCTTCACCTACGGGTGGTTAGGCGTTGTGTTCTGCATCTACCATCTGATGTTCTGCAGTTTCTTCCCTGGAAGTCTCTGTTTTGCATCAGATAGTGTATTTTTGGTAACTGATTCCGGGCCTGGGTGCCTGAAGTCTTATTTTAGTGTTTTTACACTCATTGTTTACATTTACAACAGCCCTCTGTGTGAGGGGGGTGATTTCTTGAAATTAATATCTTGATGTTATTTTAATCATAACTAGATACATTATTATTGTTCGTAAGTGTTGAATAAATTGTTTAAAATATTTTTAAAATTTTTGTCCACACTTAGGCTTGGGATCCATTGGGGCTTTTGAAGATTTTTTTTTCAAGTAAACACTTTGAGCAGACTGAGAAAAACGTCAAAAGACTTAAAAATAGACCAAACTGGACTGATCGTGGCCAAAAGTTCATGGTGCACAACCTGGTGCCCATTCCTTCCTCTCTACAAGACTGCACCCATTGTCCATTTCCTGCTAAACATGCAGATCAATTCCATGTTTTCAACCATTTTCTGAAGAAGCTTTTCTTTGTCTGTCTCTCCAAAAATGATGTTTCTATAGCTGTTTTGAAGATCTGAGATATCTGAAATGCTATTAGCTCACCTTATTGAAAATCATGGTGAACTATAATGATCACTCTCCATCCATCACTCATCCATCCATTCATTGTCTGTCTGTCATTGATCCATCATCTGTGAACATGGTATTCAAATCCTCTCCAAACCCGTGAAATTCGGGGTGATTGTATGTTATGAAATCGCATTTTGATTTTGTACATATCAAATTGCCTTGCACCATAGATGGGGATGGAGGAAAATTCCCTCAAATTTTGAAAAAAAAATTCTCGTAAACCAGTTGGTACAATGACTTGATATCTGGCATTAAGCTTCTCTTTGGGGTGTAGAAAAAGGGTTGTTCAAATGAAGTTTATGGAGCAAACTTTGCCTTCATAATGGGAGGAGCAGGATTTGTGGCTCCACCAACATTTTTATTTTCTGAACCAAAGGATCAATTTGAACAGAAGTTTGTATGTGGTATTGAGTACTTGATATATGCACAAAAAAAAAAAATCCTGCATGGGATGCCTATTGTTCCCAAACTGCATGGAACAGAGAACTGTTATTTGGTATGAAGCAACCTTAAAAATTGCAGTCATGCAATTATGTCATATGATACCATAGGGAGAATATGCAGAGTTAGCTTATTTTGAAAAATTAACAAAATCTCAAGAACCCTTGGTCAGAATCTCTCGCTTTATTTATGGAATCCATACAAAAGACAAAATTTTAACTTGCAAAATGAAGTATATTCTTTAAAAATGTTCTTCACTAGTACCACCAGTCAGAATCTGTTGATATTTGGTATACAGCATCCATAGAGGTGTCAGTAGTTCCTAACCTATTTACAGATTACACCTATTTTAGTGATCGTAACATGGCATAACCTGTTTTCTTAAGTTGTACTGTGATTTTATTATCCCCGAAAAATTTTTTTCGAGGGACTATTAAAATAGCCAGTGTCAGTGCATGCGTCCCACTTTGGTTTCTGGATGATAACTTTAGTCATAGTTGGCCAAATCAAATGAAATTTGATATGTCGGTGTATCAACATAAAATGCAGGGGTGTGCCCCGACAATTCTTGCCAGAGTTATGCCCTTTTTTTACTTCAAAAATTCATTTTTTGGGTTTTCCCGATGATAACTTCAGTTGTAGTTGGCCAAATCAACTGAAAATTGGTATGTACCTGTATCAACATAAAATACAGGTTACATGTGAATAAGGGTTCTATCCGACAAGTTTTGTCAGAGTTATGCTCCTTTTTAGCTCAACTTTGGCGAAACCAAATTTGAGCTTTTGTCATGGCCCGTCGTCTGTCTGTCTGGGCCAACATTGGGGGTTTAGGGGATATTATTATTAGGGGCTACCTCCAAATTAAGGTAGTGTTAGGGTTAGGAGTGGGGTGGGGTTAGGGTTAGGGGTAGCCCCAGAGTAGGGCTTAAGGTTGGGGAGGGTTAGGTCCCGGGGGGGGGGGGGGGGTAGGGTTGGGGTCGGGGGGGGGGGGGTAGTTTTAGTAGCCCCTAAACTGAAAAATAGCTCCTAATGATATTGGTTTGGCTAGGGTGGGGTTGGGTCAGGGGTGGGGTGGGAGTTAGGGTTTGGGGTAGCCCCAGAGTAGGGCTTAAGGTTGGGGGAGTCAGGTCCCGGGGTGGGTGGGGTTTAGGGTCTGAGATGGGCTTTTCGGGTTTAGGGTCAGGGTGGGGTAGGGTTAGGGTGTGGTTTTTGGGTGGAGGGGTGGGGTTATGGTTAAATATAAGTTCTAGAGTAGAGGGGGTGGGGTTCTGGGTAAAATAAGGTTTTGGACATACAAAATGTTTTTTTTGGTAGCCCATAAACCCGAAATGTTGGAGCGTCCGTCTGTCCGTCTGTCCATACGTCAACAATTGGATATGGCTCGGGCTAGAGGCCGTATTTATGAACCGATCTTTACGAAACTTCTTGGGTACCTTTGTAATGACTGTGGGACGAGAACGAGTGTTTTTGGGTGTGGTCCGAAATTCAAGATGGCTGCCAGCCGCCATTTTGTACTGAGGATGCAGAAATCTGTTTTTTGTACGGAACTTCCATATGAAAGCTCTGATTTGAATAATTTTTTGTATGAATGTTTAGTACCATGAGATACATCACATATCATACGTGTTTTTTTCTCGTGCTTAAATTATGCAAATTAGACTAACTTTGATTTATTTTGTGTTACTTTCAGCACTGTCAGTGCAAATGCCAATACGGCTCGGGCTAGAGGCCGCATTTATGAACCGATCTTTACGAAACTTCTTGGGTACCTTTGTTATCACCGTGGGACGAGAATGAGTGTTTTTGGGTCTGGTCCGAAATTCAAGATGGCCACTGGCAGCCATTTTGTTCAAAGTTAGGGGCAATCAGATTTTTGTGCAGAACTTCCACATGAAAGCTCTGATTTGAATAATTTTTTTGTATGAATGTTTAGTACCATGGGATACATCACATATAATACGGGTTTTTTTCTCGTGCAGAAATAATGTAAATTAGATGAACTTTGATTTTTTCAGTGCTACTTACACACAGTAAGTACACATGTCAATACGGCTCGGGCTAGAGGCTGTATTTATCAACCGATCTTCACAAAACTTCTTGGGTACCTCTGTTATCACCTTGGGATGAGAACGAGTGTTTCTGAGTGCGGTCCAAAATTCAAGATGGCTGCCAGTGGCCATTTTGTACCGAAATTAGGTCCAATCAGTTTTTTGTACACAACTTCTATACGGCTCAGGCTAGAGGCCGTTTTTATGAACCGATCTTTACGCTAACTTCTTGGGTACCTTTGTTATCACCGTGAGATGAGAACGAGTGTTTTGGGGTGTGGTCCAAAATTCAAGATGGCCACCAGCAGCCAGTTTGTACCAAAATTAGTGCAATCAGTCTTTTGTGCAGAACTTCTGTATGAAAGTTCTGATTTGAATAAATTTTTGTCTGAATGTTTAGTAACATGGAATACATCACATATAGTACCGTTTTTTTTCCCGTGCAGAAATTATGCAAATTAGATGAATTTTGATTTATTTAGTGCTACTTATACACTGTAAGTGCACATGTCAATACGGCTTGGGCTAGAGGCTGTATTTATCAACCGATCTTCACGAAACTTCTTGTGTACCTTTGTTATCACCTTGGGATGAGAACGAGTGTTTCTGAGTGCGGTCCAAAATTCAAGATGGCTGCCAGTGGCCATTTTGTACCGAAATTAGGTCCAATCAGTTTTTTGTCACAACTTCTATACAGCTCGTATTTATGAACTGATCTTCACGAAACTTCTTGCTTGGGTGCCTTTGTTTTCACCTTGGGACAGGAATGAGTGTGTTTTGGGGTGCCTTTGTTATCACTGTGATATGAGAACAAATATTTTGGGGTTCAGTCAGACCCACTCTGGGACTCAAAGATTTCTTTTCTAGTTTAGCATCTGACTGTCACCCACCTTTACAATACTTTACCTATACATTTGTTACAGGCTACGGCCAGTATTTATGTACAGATCGTTACAATACTTTATATGTACCTTTGTTATCAGGTCATTACCTAGATGTTTGTCATTGCTGTGTTACATACTATACATGTACATGTCTTGACAAGTTGAGCTACAGTGTCATTGACACTTTCATTCGACTTAGAAAATTCTTTTTTTTTGGTTTCGTGATAACAAGTTCAGTTGCTGTTGACCAATTCAAATAAAATTTGGTATGTACATGTATCAGCATAACATACAGGTCAAGTTCAAATCAGGGTTTGGTCTGACATTTTTTGCCAGAGTTATGTCCCTTTTTCAACTTTTTTCAAATCTCGAATTGGCAGCCTTTTATATTTTCTCAGTTTTGTGATATATTATTGAAATAAAGCTAATTCAAAATAACCAATCTTTGCATACCGTACTTTGTTTTAACATTGATGAAAAGTAGGTGACCAGGCATATCAAGGGAGATAACAGCATGTGGCATGAAACATTCCTGCATTTCAACATGCAAAACAGTCATTAAAGATGGGTAATTGTCAGTGAATAGATTTCTTCCCACTTGTCAGTAGTATTTGCTGCAGAAAGCTCTTTCAGGGGATGGACAGGGCCATAAAGTTTCCTAAAAGTATTGGCCAGGCCTTTGATCACCACTTGAAGTTAATGAGGAGCCGGCTCGACTTCTGTAGCTTACGGTACTCCAAATGCCACTGTCAAGGTTGACTGTAAATAAATACTGTTTATATTGCCATAATAATTGTCATAAAATAGGCCTACCCATGATAATTTTGTTTATCCCAATGTTATCCAGTCCCAGTCTGTTTGGATTCAGATTTGCCGAACTTTGGAATGGAACAGTGAGTTGATGATCACTTTTTAATGTTTTGTGAATGGTCAAAGGTGATCGTGAATCATTAGCAGTTTAAGATATTTTAAATCGTAACTGGGCTGCACGGTATATTGATAAACCTATGCATACTGGTATTCAAACCAGTATCGATTGAATTCTAATTGCAAAAATATTGTTTATCATCATTATTTATTTACCCTCATTTCAATTTTCAGGATGTCTTGAGTTTTTTAACTGTAGTCCCAAATGAATAATGTTATCCTTGTACCTAACAAATTGGCCACATCCTCCCGGGTAATACACAAATTATGTCGTTGAACAAATATTTTTAAAAAATTTCAACAAAACCATACCATATGACCTTATCATTGGAACAAGCTTGATGAGCTTGTTCCAATGAGGGGGCACTTGATATGGTTTTGTTGAATATTGTTTGAAAAATTTGATAAACTAATATTTAATAAATAAATATTTTTATACTGTACCAATGACCCAGACATAGCTGGTGCTAACTCTTAAAATATAGGGCCAAACACAAATTTTGCCCCCCAATCCCCAAAATTTGCATCTAAAACCAAAGAAAACATGTCCTGAATGGCCCTCCACACTTCACCTCTACTGCGCATGCGCAGTGTCAAGGACGTTCCAAAATTGGCGCCATTAATCATTCTAAGTTTGGCCCTTCATCAGTTAACATCTGACTGATCTTTGTGCTTGTAAATCTCAGTTTAAATGATGCCAGACACATAAATATTAGTGAAATGGTGATTCTAAGGAGGATAGAGAAGGAGGAGAGGAAAAATGTGTGACAGAATGTTATCAGGGCTGTAACTTAAAATTTTTTAATGAAATTATGTTAAGTTACCTATTTTCGAGGCAGCAGCCATTTTGTTGTCATTCTGGTTATTTAGTTACACTGATTTTTCAGTGTTTTCCTCTCTCCCTTTCCTTTAAGTCCCCTCTTGCTATTCTCCCATGCTTTTGGCATAGTTTCTGTAATTTTTATTACTAAAATTTCTTGGGAGTTTTAGCTGAATAACAATGAATTCTGTTCTTTCCCCATGTTTACGTCTTCACCTACGGGTGGTTAGGCGTTGTGTTCTGCATCTACCATCTGATGTTCTGCAGTTTCTTCCCTGGAAGTCTCTGTTTTGCATCAGATAGTGTATTTTTGGTAACTGATTCCGGGCCTGGGTGCCTGAAGTCTTATTTTAGTGTTTTTACACTCATTGTTTACATTTACAACAGCCCTCTGTGTGAGGGGGGTGATTTCTTGAAATTAATATCTTGATGTTATTTTAATCATAACTAGATACATTATTATTGTTCGTAAGTGTTGAATAAATTGTTTAAAATATTTTTAAAATTTTTGTCCACACTTAGGCTTGGGATCCATTGGGGCTCAACGTTACTTTTCAGAAACTTGGGCTGTTCTGAAAAAATATTTTTTCAAAATATTTTGATTTCATTTATTTTTTCTCTATTAATGGATCATATTATTATTATGTATTTTGATTGCCAGGGGTTGGTGCGAGTACCAGGACTTTGTTTTCTTTTCACATTGAAAGGATTTTGATCAATTGTAATAAGAGGAAGTCTTCCTCTGACTTTTATAATCATTCTATGTGTGGTCAGTGTACTCGCATTAACTCCTGTTCTGTATTGTATGATTTCGATGACAACATGGGAAGCGTATGTCACGGTATGTTAGTGGGGAATTGGACACTCCGGTCCTTTCCCCGCAGGGTCACTCTACTTTATCAATTTCTATTTCAGACGATCAAGATTAGGGTGATGTATCTGTGATGTCTTCCAACAGTGTGCCTCCGTCGTCACAATTAATGAAGGGCTAGCGGAAAAGTGCTCATGTAAATACGCCAATTGCCTAAGAGGACCCTAGTAGGTTCGACGGCCTTTGACGTCCGCTAGCTCGCCCGGTGTAGCGTCCATTCATCGAATGGTTCGGCAGCCGGGTTCGTCCGTTGTGGTCTAGAAGGAGTTTTGGGGTGATGTGAGCACTATAAATCAACCAAATGCACACCCAGTGACGGCGGATTAGAGGGAGAACGGAGGAAGCCTTTTAGTCCGGTTCATAGCTCGTCCATCCGGACGGCGAGCGAGAGAGGCCCCTCTCTCGTACAACAACATCTGGCCCCAGATGTTGTGGTACAAAATGTTTCGCATTCGGAGCATACGTCCGTCGCTCGGGACGCTCCGACATATAGGCAGTCCGGAGTAGACTGTCAATAAGGCTTCCTCATTCTCATGGTAGTGCACACGACCGCTCTTGGCTACGTGACCTCGGATATCCAGTCAGCTTCGCCAGTCAGAGAATCATCGGCGACCAGGTCACACCATCCGGTAGCCAGGGACACGAGGCCTGCAGACTCCGGACGTTCGTATAGGAAAGTGTGCGGGAGTCAACGTACACGGAGCTTCCGGCGGCAATGCATCGTAAGACCGCTACTGCACAGGCCTCGGGAACGGACATGCTTTCCTAAATAGCACAGCTTATCGCAGCATCCCATCATCAACTGAATCTGTCGCATATTTTTTATCCGACGATGCTGGGTCGGGACGCTCCGCGGAAGCGGGTACGGACGTCTGAAAATTTCATCCGGGCCGACGGGATACCGAAAGGGATTCGGAGGATTTCGATCTTTCCCTTGCGGAACAACATATGCTGTTGTGTATGTCATCTGACTTGATCTTCTACAGCTTCTTTCGTCGGACCAGAATGCTGCGATGCCGGATAAGAAACTGATAGCGTCGGTGGACTTAGAAATTTTTGGTTCGGTTCAGGGACATCGTCCCTCAGTTCCGACATAGTCCAATAATGTCACACAAACTTTCAAATTATTGATCGACGCTATATATATTATTATTATATGCTTGCTATTACCAAGCATTTCTGGTTTCTTGTTCGCAAAGTTACGGAGATGTCTTTCAAAAGTGTGCCTCTGTCGTCATAGTTAATGAAGAGCTAGCGGCAATAAGTGCTCATGGAATATGTCTATCGCCTAAGAGGTCCCTTGTAGGATCGACGGAGTGACATTCGCTAGTTCACCCGGTGTAGCGTACATTCATCGAATGGTTCGGCTGCCGGGTTCGTCCGTTGCGGTCTAGGAAGGAGATTTGGGTGATGCGAGCACTGTAATTACTTTAATACTCACCCAGTGACGGCAGATTGAGGACAGATCGGAGGAAGCCTGTTAGTCCGGTTCCTGGCTTGTCCAGGTCCGTCCGGGCTGTGAGCGAGAGAGGTCCCTCTCTCGTCCAACAACATAGGGGACCGCATGTTGTGGTTCAGATATTTTACATTCGGAGCATATGTCTGTCGGTCGGGACGCTCCGTTATATTGATAGTCCGAGAGACTGTCGATAATGCTTCCTCATCCTCACAGCAGGGCACACGACCGCACATTGGCTACGTGACCTCGAGTATCCGATCAGTTTCGTCATTCATTGATTCCACGTCGAATAGGTCACGCCATCCGGTAGCCAAGGGACACGAGGCCTATACACTCCGTTCGCTTGCATATTAGTAGTATGCACGGGGTAACGATCACGGAGCTTCTAGCGGCAATGCATTGTAGGACCGCTTCTCCACAGGCGTCAGTGACGGACGTGCTATCCGAGTTAGCACAGTTTTTTCGCAGCATCCCAGCAATCGACAGTTTCTTAGTCGAATCAGGAATTATCTGACGGCGCTGGGTTGGTGCGGTCCGCGGTTGCATCAGGTATGGACGACCGAACGCTTTATAGGGTCCGACAGGATGGCGAAAGGGATTCGAAAGATTTCGAGTTTTCCCTTTCGTAGCATCGGAAGCTGCCATTCATATCTTCTGGCATTATCTTCCAGTGATTGTTATTTCGGACTACATTGCTGCGATGTTGGATAAGACACTTATAGCGTCATTGGACACGGAATTTTGGATTGGTTCAGGGACATTGTCCCTGACTTACCGACACAGTCCAATATTGTCATTAGAACATGTGTATTATTTATCGATGCTATATATGCATATAAGCCAGCTACCAAGCATGATAGTTTAGTTTCTTGTCCGCAATGCTCATTTCTGCCATTTTATCATTTATACGAATAATTTATTTTGGCAGAGCACGGCATACCGAGAGTTCATATGTGTCTAGACGGCGTGGTTAAAGACTGGAAATATTCTTTTTCGTCGTCTATGTCTTTTCCAACCACAATGTTGGAAACGACAATGATGTCTAGTAGACTTAACTTAGACGCTTTATCATACGTAGTCCACCTTACTGAGGCGTTATCATTACGTCTTCAAGAAAAGAATTACGGGATATTATCCTCAATGTGATTTCTTTTGAGGGCAGTAGTTTGTTCACGTATAACTCCGCCCTTCAGTGGCTGATTGGAGTTGGTTAGACGTGACGCAGCCCTAGCTACATCCACGCGCGTGGATAGTAAGGTGAAGAACTCTCTCAGAGTCGCTTAGTTCTCGGAGAAGCTTCTCTTCGACGGCAACTTTTCAGCAATCCATGAATTGCTCGATTTACACGTTCTCTTGTCTATCTAGTGTTGCAAGAGATTCAGACTGGGGCAAACATTCGGTGGTTGACTCAGAGAGTGCCACTGCAGTTGCCGGATCCGAGTGTTATAATTATGACGGTTGCCAGTCAAACAGGTTGGGATATAATATTGATCCCAACGGATTCGAAGTGCCAGGGTCTTTGGGTTCCGCAGTCTCTAAGCAAGCACTTATCTTCCGCGGAATAATGTTTTTTAGGCTTGCTTTATGTCATTGGATGAACATTATTCAGAAACGCATGTCCAAATCCTGTTCGTTAATTCGACAGAAGTGGCGTATCTCCGGAACCAGGGAGGCACTCATTCGTTTCCGTTATTCAATTTAATGGAAAGAATCCTTCTGTTTGTTATAGTACACCAAATTCTGTTTCGGTCCGTCATATTCTGGGTCGTCTGATTGTTTTACCGGACTCCCGTTCACTTATGAGTCGCTTGTTGCCGTCAGAATGGACTCTCAACAAACAAGTATTCAATCAGATTTGCTATCAATGGGAGCGCCCAATGATAATTTATTTACGACACAGCTTGCTAATCAATTGCAGACGTATGTGTTTGCTTGTCTGGATCTCTGAGCTAATGTTGTTAATGCTCTATTGATCTAATAGGACGGAATGATAGGATATGCGTATCCTCCAGCGCTGTTGTTTCAGCAGGTATTGCTAAGATAAACAACCACAATACATTTCTGTTGATAGCATCTCTGTCTTCACAGAGACCGTGGGTAAATTTACTCTGATGTCTACTGTGGGACTTAACACAAAATCTTCCTTAATGAGAGGATCTTTTTTCGCTGGGTAAAATCGTGTCATCTTTATCACAACCCGCAAGGTCGCAACCTTCACGTATTCCGTTGTGTGGTCTGTATTGCATTGTAAGCATTGTACTGGACGAGCTTTGGACGCGATTTCTTACTATAGGAGATCCTCTTCTTCGCTATTCTATGCGGCTAAAGTGGAGGCTCTTCCGTCGTTGGTGTGGGGATCACTATGTTCATATTGTTGATCCCTCCATACTACTCGTTGCAACTTTTTAGTATACTTGTTTGACAAGATCTACTGCAGCCTGTTATTATTAAGGTTATAGGTTTATGTTACCTCATACCTATGCACTCTATGATAGTTTACAATTGAGTCTTATGTCTCTTTATCTAAGTCAGTTAGTAACTTTTTGATAAATAGACTTAGAATCATTAGATTATATTCCTATATGGAATTTAACTTCGGTTCTTATTTAGCTAAGTAATCATTTGATCCTCTGGAAACAGTAGTTTTCAAATTCTGACCTTTTAGACAGTAATTCTGTTGGCTTCTCTTTTTCTGAAGAGTCAGTGAGTTTCATGCACTATCGGTGGATGATTTTCACTTTCGTAGTTTCGGAATCACTACTTCCTTTACTATTTAGGTTGGATTTTTGCATAAGAGTTAGGCTCCTAATATCCGTACGGGCATAGGCCTTTACTCTGTCCGGTTAGAGTTTATGTATTTATAAACAGATATCTGTTTATTACTACGGGCGTAAACTTCTTCTGTCTTTGATGCCTATTAGAAGGACGTTATGCTCCATTCTATTGCTAATGGATTCAATTAACTATCGATACTGCTTATGGTATATCTTTGACTCAGCAGTTGTATTTGAGATTTCGGCTCATGAAGTAAGAGTTCTTCTACATCTTGGGCTTACATTAATAGTGTCGCTATTATAGATTTTTGAAGGCTGCTCATTGCGCTCAGCCATCCACATTCATGAATTTTTTATCTCAGAAATATTGAGTCCATTTCTGGAGGCCTCTATTGTTAGGTCTATTATCTACTGCTCAGAATGTCATTCACTTAACAGTTGCTACTATAGCTAGGTAGGCTGTCTGTTTCGGCAGTGACTCCGTTCTGCTGCCCTCTTCGTTCTGGGCTATTTGACCCAGGGCAAGAAAAAGGGGGGGGGGGGGGGGGGGGAGGGTGTTCCCTTGGGTCACCTGTTTTACTATGAAAACAAAGGGATACCTCCTCCGGAGTTAGTAATTCTGAGCTGTTATTGGGATGGTTGTTTAGTGAGAAGTTTATGTTTTAAAATTCATTCAAGTCTTAGTTTTTAAGTATAGCTTTTGAATATAGCACGTGTCAACGGACATGATTATGCAATCCTCAGACACTTTTAAGGAGTATAAAGAGTCTCTATTCTCTAGACTTACTTTATTTATTGGCTTACTTTAAAAATTATTAGTATAAGGATTATACTAGATATTAATAGAGTACATGGATGTATGATGCTCAATTTTGGAAGGTGTTGTATCTTTCTAATTTATCATAAATAAGAAAGATACATGTAAGGCCTATTACTTCCTTTTCCCTAGAGGGGATGACTCTATTTTATATTATTGAACGTATTCCATCTTGCTCTATGTCCTTGGCCCTCCAGCCTTTTTACTATTCAGCTATGTCTGGGTCATTGGTACAGTATAAAAATGTTAAAAAATTTATAGTAATTTATATATTTTTTATACTTACCAATGACCCAGACGGGGATGGCCCTCCCAGGAGTTGGGAACTCCTACCTCCCCGCTGAGTACATAGCGCTTACCAGGCACTGGTTATAAGAATGATTAATGGCGCCAATTTCGGAGCGTCCTTGACACTGCGCATGCACAGTAGAGGTGAAGTGTGGAGGGCCATTCAGGACATGTTTTCTTTGGTTTTAGATGCAAATTTTGGGGATTGGGGGGCAAAATTTGTGTTTGGCCCTATATTTTAAGAGTTAGCACCAGCTATGTCTGGGTCATTGGTAAGTATAAAAAATATATAAATTACTATAAATTTTTTAACTTTTGAGACAAAAAAATTAGTTTTTCAATAATTTTGTTTGCAAGTGTCATCTGCTTTTCATGATAGGTAAAGGGTTAAAGGTTTTTGGTAAACTGCTAAAACTGAATGCTTTGTTGTTTTCTTATGGGGCTCTGAATGAACTTACCTGTATATATGAACTACAAATTTATTGTGGCATCCATTACTTCTAAAAAGCCTGCATTCATGTGGGAACCCAAGGAAATGTAGCAGTGATTGATCACTGTGATAAACAAGCTCTGTTTTACTAGTATAATAGTACCTGGGATGGAAGTTCACTAACAAGGGCAACATGGGTAAACAAACAATTGGCTGGATTTGACTTTATACCCATGTGGTCACGATTAGTCATTGTGCAGAAAAATGTGACCTTAAATACCAATAAATAAATAAATAAATAAATAAACAAACAAATAGAGTGGTTTTCTACTTTATCTGTCTAAATCTATGAAAAAACATCAATACAAGCAAAGTTTCAGCTCATGGACTTTATAGTTGAACAGTGAGGTCCATTAGCTGAAACTGTCCATGTGATTCCTCTGCTGTTATATCAGAATATGGGTTGCCTGCCATGGTGGATACTCCATTCTACAGGTGATTTAGTGGTAATTACTCTCTGCATACCATATAATACTTTGCAGCGAGGTACATGTACCATGATTAAACAGACATAGATTTTCAGGGTTCAAATTCTTGAAAAATTATGGGAATATGTGTTAGTTTGAAAAAGATCTTCAAAAGTATGTAGAAACCATCATTTACATGTATGCCTTGAGTGTATTGAAAAATGTATGGAAGTTGTTTTTTTTTAACAAACTTAAATCATTTGAAACAAAAAACCCCCAGTAAATTCCATGTTGCTGTCTTCAATCTGATGTCAAAATACCGAAATTTTCAACCTGCAAGTTTTTTCCAAAATGAAATAAGGAATTTAACCAATTTAGAGCTCTGGCAAACAAAATTGAGTTGGGTAAATTCCTAGTTGCATAATGGGGATAATTTGCAAGTTGAAATTTTAATATTTGAGATCAGTATTCACAAGATCTTTGTCTATTCAACCAAACAGCTGTTCTGAATCACATGGAGAAATGACACAAGTACAAATCAGTGTGCAAAATTTCAAAAATGTCTCTAACCAACTGACCGTTCATGTGGGTTGGAGATGGCTAAACGAGCACTCGACTATGTAAAAAGTCTTGGGGAAACTGCTTTTGTATCATTAATAAGTCTAAGTCTTCATATATTGCTTGGAATTGAAATATATATAGCCTCTCAAAGTCAAAAAATCTATCAAGACACAAGAAAGCTTCATAGCTGGTAGAGTGCTAGAATCCCATATTTGGGCTTTATTCTGAACTGCAGATACGTAAAGTTAAAGGCTTCATACTCTGTGGATGTCCTTCATATTATCTTGTAAGTAAAATTACATCATCTCCATTGATGTGCATTGTTAAAATTTATGGGAGAGTGCCCACATGCACTCTCCCATGAATTGTAAAAAGACAAAAATGTGTGAACAAATCTTAAGGCTTCAAAAAAAAATTAGAAGTCTACCATTTAAGTGACTCATACCACTGAAGATGCAACTTTTGGCTAACCGGTCATCTGTTCACGTAGATTTAAATTTGCGTAACCACCATGTGAATGAAACGAGCATTCTCGTCAAATTTTGCGCACTGCAAATGATAGTTTTTTTGTTTTTTTTAAAAACCCTGCTTTCATCAAAATTTTCCAGTAGTCTGATTTTCATCAATTTGAAGTACTCAATAAATTGGCTATTAAAAATGGACCGACATATTTGGTGAAAGTATGAATTTTTTGTTTGGCAAGTATAAGAAGAAGTCTGGAGAATTTTTTTTTCAATTTTGTATGCTTCCTCTGAGCAACAACAAGCTACAGTTAAAACTAGAAGTCCTGTCATGAAATGCGCACAAATAGCACGTCGATCGGCGCGTTAATCTACGCGCTATGACCATAGTAAGGCTATCAGATTCTGTAGATATGACCTTTGGACAAGCAATGTTTCAGCCAATGGACCTCCGGGTAACCTGGAGGTCCATTGGCAGAAACATTGCCTATGTTTGCTATGAGTAACCAGGAGAACCAGCCGTGCTTTTGATGCCCTGCCATATTGCAATTGCACGCAATTCCTACGTGCAATTAAGCCTAGATAAGCGCACAGTTCGTGACAAGACTTCTAGTTTTAACTGTAGTGCATACAGTGCAAAGCCACTAAAATATCTTTATCTTTTGAGAAGCGCTATGATAGTGTCTGAGTACTTTAATAGTTAACCAGCAACAGGTTCTCTGTACTGTTGCTCTAACCTGTTGTATTCACTAACAGATTGAAGTCTTTCTTACATGTACATTCTGAAAAGGTACTTGGAAAGTGGATTACCATTAAAACACCCACAGAGTGCTGTTTCTATGCTGGCAAAAGTCTTCCCCACGTCGTAAAGTACAAGTGTGATAGAAATATTTTAGTCTGTTGTATCTGTGAGTTAACTCTTATCCACTCGGCCACCACTCTTGGGGAGTGGTGGCCGAGTGGATAAGTGTGCTGGTCTCTCGTGCCAGAAAGGTCCCGAGATTGATCCCCGGTCGGGGAAAGTTCTCGAGTTGTCTGAACACTCTCTGACAGCATCAATTGCGGGGTTGATGCAGTCACAGCATACCATCCTATCGCGAGCAGGATGTCTCGGCCCTTTACCAGTTCGGCCTTGATATTTTTTTGTAACTGGGGACGATTAGTTCTTGGGGAAAAACATTGAGGCTGAATCAGCCCGAGGCCGAAATGACCCTTCGAAGGGGACGTTTCGGTCTCCATATTTGGAGAAATCCATTACAAAAATGTGTTAATTTGTGTAATTGGCAGTCTCCTATTTGACACCTCAGATTCTGCTATAAAAATAAACAGATGGATGATTGAAATGTACCCCAAACTGCTATCAAAACAGGACAGCTGGCCTAAGCTACGTTTGTTATGGCAATCAAAACAAAACACATGGTTGGTGATAGGACTTCACTCAATACCTTCTGACAGTCAATCAGACTTAGGTGTGGAAGAATTAATCGGGATCGAGGTGCAAACCTTTTGAAACACTTTTTATACCAGCCATTCAGAATCGTTTTTGGTGGGTACATGGAAAAGTGTTTGAGTCAGTTGATACGGAAAGGTCGCGGTGTTTGGTCACACATGTTTTCTGTTATATCATAATGTTCTTGGGTGTTTGTTCTCATTGTTCTGATTTCTGGGATGGATTTAATTTGAGGATTAATTATTTTCTGACTGAAGTTAGTTAACTGGTCTCCTCAAAAGTTATTTGACTCAGAATGTTGTAATGTATTAAATAAAAAAACACCACGACCGTAAAGTCTTTTGAGAAATTTTAACTTTAAAATTTCTGTTTAAAAATCAAAAAAAAAAAATTGGGATGTTTCGGACTCGCAGGGTGGGACGTCCCGCAAAAAACACCGAGGCCGAAACGTCCTGAGACCAAAACGACCCTGATCCATCCTATCGGGTGGGGACGTAAAATGGCTGTCCCCTGTGCGGAGCTAAAGATCCCTTTGTAGTATTCAATAAGAGCTAGGCCACGAAGTTGCTTCTATGAAGGTCATCCCACACACCTACTCTATTGGGCCAAGGAGAGGCATTACTATAAGTGGCATAACTTGTTCACCAATCCTTGTAAAACAAATAAGATTAAAAAAACTCTTAAATCGCCCAGTATTTTTAAAACATTTTACAAAGCAGCCATGACCAGATTTAATAAAAATCATCTAAATTTAACTCGAGAAATCATTGGTGAAAAAATCCATTTAATTTACCAAAGGAAAATTTGATTAAATGAGCCCAAATTATCCTTATTTCAGAGGCAAGAGAAATTCTGTCCTGGGCAGGAATATCTACTAGCAGCATACAAGGAGTTAATCTCCGCTGTCATTTACAGTGTGTGAGTGTATGTATGTGTGGGTGTGTGCATTTAAAAGGTACAGAATACAAACAAATTTTCTTCTGTTATTCAGTCAATGAGAATCTCAACAACTGAGTAAATAATGAAAAGAAATGAAACCAGGAAGTCTCAACATAAATGTTAATGTTGAGGTGTATCACAAGCCTACAGGCATATGTGTATGTACATGCATTTGCTTAGGCTTTTATCACTTGGAGATAAGGGCAACCAGAAAAAAAGCTAGCCTTAACCTTTAGCAGGCAACCCTGCTTGAGAGAATTCCACCAGACCATTAGGAAGGTTAGAGGAAACCGGAGTACCTAGAGAACCACCGAGAAACGACGAGCAGCTGCCAGTTCCCCAACATCGTAACTCCACACTGCAGCACAGGCAGGGTTAATTTTGTTGAAGACATGCAGTGTAACATCGACGTGCAGTATGCCTTAGTACACAGCATCATCGTGTCCCCATGTCGACAATCAGGGTTAAGTGCCCTGTCCAAGGACACAACCCAGGAGTCTGAATCGATCGCTCAGATGGTCACCCATCCTAGGATTAACTGGGCTTGACGTTGCTTAACTTCTGTGATCTGATGAGCACCCCCTGATTTCACTTCTAATACTTTATAACAAGATTTGAAAAGCATTTTTAACTGGCAAATCCCTTTTTTGGAGTTTTTTTTAAATCATCAGCCTTCCACACATTGTACCAACATATTTTTATCATTGATAATAGCTCCAGATATTTACATAGTTTTGGGGAAAGCATATGCAGAATTTTTTCTCCCAAATGCATGATGGCCACTGGTGCTTGAAATCCCAGAAAGTTCTCAAATCGTGAAATGTTTTCTTGAGGCTTGAAAAAGTTAAAACCCTTTACCTGACATGAAACATGTAGCAGAAAGCATTTAAAAACAAATTTCTTGAATATACCTTTAGGCAAGATGTAACCCTTTACCCATAGAATGTCCAAAACTAGCTAGCACTAATCACAAAAGTCACAACTCAATATTTCTCCAACATTACCACTGTTCCAAGCATGCTGATACTCTGTTTGTTAGAATTCTGGCCCAATGTCTAATTTTGAACTCCTAACCCCCAAAATCAAGCCAGAACAATATAAAAATAAGAGTGCTGCACAGTCTTCCATAGATGGCTTCTGCGTGTGAGCAGAGCCAAGGGAGTGTCCTCACTTCCCCTCAGTAACTATTGATTAACTGATAAGGATTTATGAGCTTCATCCACTTACTGATTAGTTGAGCACACAGTCAGCTGATTGTGAGTGCCGATGTCAGATAGTCACAGCCAAAAGAAGTCAAATGTTCAATACTGCATAGGTTAGGGTTAATTTTACAGTACAGTAAGATGGGTTGGTTCGTTGACCTCAAGAGTGTGTCACTGTGTGTATCAAAATAAAAATATGACATCAACAGAAACAAATTAACAGTGTGGCATCTTTGATCAAAGATGCCACACTGTTAACTTGTTTCTGCTGATGTCTTGTTTTATAGTCATCTCATGGCATGTGGCACCTGCGTTGTGAGTGGCTATGTACGGGAAGATCAGACCAATCAATGAGATTTGACCAATCATGATTCCTGCTGGTCTTTGTGGCAACTTACTGCTTGTACGTGATCGTGAATCAAATGTAAATACGAACAATTTTGATCCTATGATGTTCGATGTAACCATCGGCACAAACAAATGTTCAAACACTTCTACCAATGGTCAACCGATGACTGAAAATTGGCTGATGTGAGATGGGATTGCCAAACATCAGTTAATCACCACCAGTAACCATTATTTTGTTTGGCCTGTTGTAAACAGGTTTTGTTTCTTAGCTCTCTGAAATGTCTGTGTTTCCTGGCTTAAACCATTGGATCAAAGAGAAGGATCATGTGTTAAGATGATACAACACATAGGAAAGAGGCAGACAGTGATTTGTTCA
The DNA here is from genome assembly GCA_031216915.1 of Pictodentalium vernedei. Lineage (NCBI taxonomy): Eukaryota > Metazoa > Mollusca > Scaphopoda > Dentaliida > Dentaliidae > Pictodentalium > Pictodentalium vernedei. Next base: position 605,477,272 of record CM062295.1, on the reverse strand, counting down.
TGGCTGTGCTTTAAAATTACGATTTAATTGATTAATTCTTGTCGCCCATTTTCAGTTCAGTCTCGAAACAATCACCATTCAGCAACAAAAATATTGTGTTTTGTTAATGTCTGCTCTGTGTATTCTTTCCTTCTACTCCCCAGCTATTTCAATGTATTTTTGCATTTTTAGAATATTTTTTTCACAAATTATGCCCATTTGTTTATGGTAGAAATTGCTGTCCAAGGACATCAGTCTTTGGCTACCTACCCACCCCCCTCCACCCCCCTCCACCCCTCCAAAAAATGGAGCCTCCTGCTCTAGAGTGTATATACATACCTTGCCTAAGTATATTATGTATTTATGCCTTGCCCAAGTATATTATTCATTTCGTAAGAGTTTGACCATGTTCAGCATCACAGGCTATACCCAGATCAGGGACAAAAGTTTGCCAAATTTTGGGCTAATCTAAATGGATTCTTGTGAAATGGAGCTCACACAAATTCTGGGAATCTTACTGCATCTGTAAAGCAACCAAGCATATATGAAAATTCATTTCCAAATGATTTTAAAAATTGAAAGATAGTTTGGAAATTGCTTTTAGGAAATTGCCCAAAGCTGTTATTTAATAAATGGTTTGGACTTTTAATGAGGTAAGTATTCTTTCGTTATTGAAAAAAAATGTCTCGCACAACAACATTGACTTGTTTCATTTGTGAAACTGTCAATACTGGTCAGTGCCTTATTTTTGATCATGTGCAAGTTCCTGTCAATAGGTGTCTAAACCACACCCACAATTAGAGTTGTTATAATGGTTAAAATCAGGTTGTATTATTTTTTTACATGTTTTTCTGGTACCATACCAGTTAGTGCATAAGTCTCACCCCCAAATATTCAACTAAATTGACGCATTTTATGAGTAAGTGTTGTAAAAGTTGCAGTGACATTCAACCAGTGGTCACTTCAAGAATTCTTAAGTTGCCCAAGTTACAAATAAGTATACCCATACCAGCATTTTGAAACTGAAAATTGAAAGTTTCTGGAGTGTGTCGATTCAGGGAATGAATACATTAACACAATTGTGTATGCAATCTCAAGTTTTCCCATGTGGATAATAAAATTACTACCACAAAATCATTATTGGGAGTGTTTGTTTTATTTACTCTATCCCTCTCAGAAACAGATAAAACCTGAAGCCAACAGCTGAAGCCAAGATGATCAACATATCCATCAGCACTGTCATTGGAAACTGAACTTATGAATATTAATAAGCTGTTCAATGGCATTGAAGACGTGGGTAGGAATTCCCTATTACTTTTTATTCCAGTTTTAAAAACAATGTGAACCAATAATCTAAAACTACTTAACTCTTTTTTGTAACTTTAAACATTTTTTTTACAGATGTTATCACCAAAATTAATCATGAATTCTAATAAACTTAGTATTTATATCTTAACCCTGTAGATACTGTATTAACCATGTTTCACATCAGGTGCAGTTTTGGGGGTACATGCACACCCGGTGCAGAAACAAACAGAAAGGGAAGCCTGCACAATAATAATCCTTTCAGACATTAATAATTGCTGCTCATGTGAACATTAATTACTAACACAAACGTACCACTGACCATACCTATCAACACTTAAAATACAAAAGGTCATAAGAAGAACCAAACATTGGAGAGGAAAATACAGGGTGCAAAGTGCCCACACTCAATAATCAGCTGTATTAATTAATATTCATGCACAAAGGGAGATAAACACTACAGTGACGAATTGTGGATTTTTTTTTTTTCACGAAAAAGTCATGGCACTTGATTGTTTTCCCTTGTGTCTGAGCTGTCTTTGTATTATGAATTTAAATCAATTAAAATAATGTTGTGCATGTTTGTAAAAAAACTTGCTTTATTAACGATATTGGTTTCATCTTAACAAAAGGTAGCGAACACAGTAAATTATATTCAACTGTTAATCAACCGAAATATAACTGTGTTGTAAACTGTTGACGAACTCATCTGCCCAGAATGCTGCCCAAATTTTTCACTCCAAAATTGTATAGTCTGTCATACTGATGTAAAAGATGCGTCCATAATTTGGGGATAATGTTTTTACGGAAAAAGTGTGACTTATATAACGGCTGGATAAACTTGATTTTATACATGTATTGCTTTCAAGAAATAGCTATAAAGCAGAAAGTAAGAAGTGTTCCCTAACCAAGTTTGTATTTTTTACGTGGATCTGCTAAAATTTGCGTACCTGGAATTTTGCCCCTGCAGATTTCCTAGGGTTGTAAGTGACTTTGTGTTTGTTCCAACATCTTAATTTTTTTGCATTTCCTGAACTAACTGGTATTCATGTATTGAGTTTTGATTTTGACTGTGTTTAGCATTTTGTTAGCTTAACTTGACAAAGTCAAAATAAGCTACTGACATCATGTATGCGTAAGTCTGTGAATCGGTTAGTCTTTGGGTCTGTTAGTATGTTCACATCTTCTTTAGCACAGGCTACACACTGTAGTCCTGTCTGATTATCACAAAATATCATTTGCAGGTTCGAGGTCATGTCTAGATAAGATTGTTCCATTGTGACTGCGATCGGTCATGGGCCCAAAACCCAAAAACCTTTTACACAGGCTGCAGGTCATATTTATGAAGGCATTTCATTGTAACTCAGTAGGATGACTCCATATAACATCCTAGTTTGGTTGTGATCAATCAACTGTGCAGGTTGCACAGGCACATCACCTAGATTTGTTTAACATAGTCTACAGTTCATATTTATGAAGAGATTGCATTGTAACTTGGTAGGATAACTTGGAAGGATGTCTAGATGAGACTGTCCTATTTTGGTAACAATCAGTCAGCCTTTACTGCCACTTGGGCATGTGACCCGGATTCTTTTAGCACTGTCTGGGAGTCGTTCTTATGAAGGGATTTCAGCGTAACTTGGTAGGATGGCTCAGCATGATATCTAGATGAGACTATCCTATTTGGATCATGATCAGTGAACTCTGACCACTGGACAAGCACGAGACCTAGATTCCTTTAGCAAAGTATATACCTGTCATATTTATGAAGGGATTTCATTGTACACGTACCTTGTTAGGATGACTCATTTTGGAATGGTTTTACTGTAACTTGGTAACTTTGGCTGACATAAATTAACTGTGAAGGCCACATCAACACAGGCCTCAATTCTTTAGTACAGTCTACATCTCAAATTATTCTTGTTGAAAACACAGAATGTTGGGTACAGAACTTAACATATTTTCAATTATCAGTGTTTTATTGATTATTAATATGTAAGTCTCAACTTCGGTAAACTTTTTGAGCTTCATTTTGGGGGTATAAAGGTTCGAAATAGAAAAAAATTGGGGTGCAGGAAGAAAATCTAGCATATTTTTTTTTTAGTATAGCCTAACCCATGATGCATTCTGTTGATGGCTTCCATAAAAAGATAAAACTGTACTGTTCGGGTTTATGTTTGTTTCATTTCATTTTATTCTTCCATCATTCTGGTTTATCAAATATGGCAGTGCCATTTGAGATGGCAGTGCCCATTAGTAAAATAAATGTGCTCCTCATCAATATTTAAATCATTAATTCACAGTCCTACATAGGCAAGTTTGGTAGGGAAAACAAAGTTTCTCCTATCGTGGGCCTCAGGCAGCTCAAGATGAGCCTTTCAGCCTTAATTGTCTTCCGGTTGGAAACGATCCATGGGTTCTACAAGTTATTCAGGATGGAGTAATTCTTTCTTTTAGAAGAAAACTTCCTTTGTCAGGAATTCCCATACAAATTTAGCTGCCAACCTTACCAAAAGAAACTGTCTTTTTGATGTGGTAACCTTGATGATATAGAAGAAGGCAATACAGGTTATAGAGAACAGTTCATCTCTTGGTTTATATTTCAGAATATTCTTGGTGGCAAAGCCAGGTGGTTCCTTCTAACTGGTCATAGATCTAAGCTGGGGCAACAAGCTCATTCTCGCTCTGAAGTTTTGAATGGAAACCATCCAGTTGGGAAGGAAGAGCATCTGTGCAAATGACTTTTCAGTGAGCATCAACTTCAATGTTGTGTAGTTCCATTTAATCATCCATCCGTCATTCAGGAAGTACTTGAGACTTGCCATAAATGGAAAGGTTTATCAATTACGGGTGATGTGCTTTGAATTGAATCTTGCTCCTTGGGCATTCACTCAGATTATGAATGCTGTCATGTCTCACATCCGAGTTCATTCGATGTTTCAGATTTTGGCTTATCTGGACGTCATCCTCCAAAAACACTTTCACAAGGAAACTCTTTGTCAGGATGTTCAGAAGCTTTTAACGCTCTTGCAGTCACTGTGGATTCTCAGCAACATACAGAAGTCTGATATAACCCCTTCATCCACCTTTTGGCATCTGGGAATGGAATTTCAGGCTTATCTAAATCTTGTCCATCTTTTCCTTGTTGGAACTTGTCTCATAAGAACATTCTCCCTCTATTTTATTCAAGTGGTGACAGTGACTATGAGGGAGTTCATGAGACTTCTGGGGCCGTAACAAACTTATTTCTTCTTGGATGTGTCTTTACCTGGCCTCTCCAGTTTTACTTCCTAGAAAACTGTAAAGTTGCAGTAAACAGTCTGGATCACGTAATTTGCCTTTCTCCAGCTATCAAGGAGAAAATTCAAATATGGACGGATGTGGAATGTATGATACAGGGGATACCATTTGTTTAACCCCCCAGCCCCATCATTCACTTTAATGTCACATGCCGGGAATCAGGGAAGGGGAAAGGGCTACCTTGATTCCAGAGAATCTAAATTGCCATGGTCAGTGGAATAATCAACAGTTCCTTCCACACACCAGTAAGGAGATGTTAGCTATTCTCCTTCTTTTTCACTCCGAAAATCACCTCAAAAACTCTCAGATTCAGATTCTTTTACAATTCTTTCTGAATCTTTCACTCAACAGCTGTAGCTTATCTGCAGAACCAAGGTAGTACCATTCCTTTCCAATGTTCAACCTAATAGAAAAGATTCTTTTGTTCACTCAGGATCAATCTGTCACATTCCAGTCAGCTATGTGTGATAGCAGACTCTGTTCGGGCACTGACGTATTCTTCCAACAGAATGGACTCTCAACAGGAATGTCTTTTTAGCTATCAGCAACCTGTGAGAATCTCCCATGATAAACTTTTTTACAACATAATGGAACTAACAACAGCCACAGATGTTCGTCTCTTCGAGTCGGGATCAGTTAGCATTTGCAGTAGACACTCTGTCAGTCTTGTGGAATGGAGTCATAGACTATTCTTTTTCTCCGACTCTGTTAATACTTTAGGTGCTTCAGAAATTTAAACAAGCAACTTGCAAAATCTTTCTGGTCGTCCATGTCTCCTCAGAGACATCTTTTTGATGTTAAGAAACTTCAACCTATTACAATCAAAGGATACCATAACATGTTGTCGGATACTTGCGTTCATGAAGGCCACATTAATATAGGTTCTGATCAATTCTTGTGAAAGTAACTAAAGAGTTTTTCCATTAAAATGCAAAAAGCTTTAAAGCTAATTCCTAAGTGGAATCTAGCCTGGGTCTTGTTAAAACTCCCAAGAATCTCCATTTGAACCTTTAAATTCTGTGGAGTTTAAGTTTTTGACATTTAAAATGGTATTCTTGCTTACTTTTACTTCAGCTAGAAGAGTTACTGAACTTCATGCCCTGTCTGTTAAGAATTCACATTATTGTAGTATGGGTAATTCTTTTTCTCTTACTACTCAAGTGGGCTTTTTAGCTCAGAATCAGGCACCTGGTAAACTATCTGTGCCTATAATTATTCATGCCTCATGACCTGATAATAATTCTAAGCAGAAAAAAAAATTTCTCTTATAATCCCCCTCATTAAGCATTGGGTGTAACCCAGTGCTTCATTAATTAAATATTTTGCTGATGGTGATTTTCATTAACTGGTAAACACATGCATGGACATCACTGACCACACGTGGATTATGATCAATCCACAGTGGCTGTACTGTGGAATGTCATCTGTGATAAAAGAAGGCAAAGACATTGCTGATCAAATGATATATTTGCTTTAGTCTTACAATATCTTCCCCTGTGGGAACCTCGGGAAGTGAAGCAATTCTTGTTTAAATGGTAAACAAGCTATGTTTTCTTGGTAAAATAGGACCCAGTCGTCAATACTTGAGGTGGAAGTCCTCTAAAATGGACAGCATGGATATAAATGATTGATTAAAGTTGACTTTATATCCTTGTTGTGGTCACAATTAGCCATTGTGCAGAAATATGTGACCTTAAACACCAATAAATAAATTACAATATCTTATTTATGAAATCACAAAGCCCAACATAAAGACCTGCTTACTGACACATCTACTTTACTATAATGACACAAGCAGACTGAGAATTGTGACTTGATTACATCTGAGTTGTGTTATGGTAGAAATTCTCTGTATGCTTTTTTTCCCAAAACACTGTAGAACATAACCTTGTGAAAAATAAATACAAGATTAATAGACTGTACACTTCTCAGTCCTCTCTAAAATTTATTATACCCCCAAAAAGTTGAATTGTGTTTCGTTATTTTTCAGTTAAACCCTGATGTCAGTGCATTTCAGAGAAAATTTGTGAATGAGATTAGACGATGTGAAGAAATGGAAAGAAAACTCAGTAAGTGTAATAAATATACAGAACCACACTTAATTCTTAACCCATTCAAACATATGTGCAGTTCTGTATTTATCACATACCTCCCATGTAGCAACCAGTCTAAACAAAAAACACTTTTCAACTGGATAATTGTTGCATTTCCTTCGTTGGCAACGGGACATCACTGTTAGGTGGCAGGCTATCAAGCCTAATTTGCTTTTTAATTTTTACAGCATTCAATTGGTTCAAATCAGTTGACACCGATCAGTGTTGCTTTTTAGATACCTAATAAGTGTAGCAAACTCCATCATTATATGACCAGTTGTGGAAAGTATTTGTCAAGGAACAAGCAGCCGGAATGTTATTTTTTATTTTGTGGATTTTTGACTCAAATCTTATTGTTTGAATATCCTGCAGTGTAAACAAATCTAAATGAGGAACTTGGAATTTCCAAGCAATCTCTACTCGGGTTCATTCAACCAATGATGACGTGACTTATTTAGATGGCTTCCTTCTTTGTTTACATTGGAAATGAAAATGAATGTGTTTTGTTTCACCACATGTGTGATACAACTTTATTTTTATCATACAGGCAGAACAGTGGAAATTTAGTGTTTTACATTACTAGGTGTGTGATAAAAAAACAAATATATTTAACCATAACAACCAAATTGCTTACAAACTTCTTGACAAGATAATGAATCAACTCCTCCAAAAAAGAATACAAAACCTTAGATCCATTGAATGAGACTTTGCCTTTGGATCAAATCCACCCATTTTGGGAATGGGTCTGGAGCTCCTGCCATTGGGAAAATTATCATCGCAAATTACGCATTTGGGAATTTTTGTGTTATGTATACTGGGTCACTGAATGGAAGGCTTGGTTTCTATGAACAATAATTAAGTAGGAATTGTGATTTTGGAGCTTGGTATCTGGGTAAAAAGAAGCCAGATTCGCATTGGGAATGGGGGGACTATATTTTCAGGGGTCGATTTAATTTATAAAAATTGAATAGCAGTTTAACTTGAATAAATTTGTATAAGCATTTCCAATTATTTACATGATTTTTCATCAAGCCCTGTATATTAGGCTGCTGTTGAGCCTCAGATTGATCCCTGATTATTTTTAGCTCAACTTTGGCGAAGCCAAATTTGAGCTTATGCCATGGCCCGTCGTCCGTCTGTCTGTCCGTCAACAATTGGATACGGCTCGGGCTAGAGGCCGTATTTATGAACCGATCTTTACGAAACTTCTTGGGTATCTTTGTTATGACCGTGGGACGAGAACGAGTGTTTTTGGGTGCAGTCCAAAATTCAAGATGGCTGCCAGCCACCATTTTGTACCGACGATGCAGAAATCTGTATTTTTATACTGTACCAATGACCCAGACATAGCTGGTGCTAACTCTAAAAATCCAGGGCCAAACACAAATTTTGCCTCCCAATCCCCAAAATTTGCATCTAAAACCAAAAGAAATCATGTCCTAAAGGACCTCCATACTTTGCCCTTACTGCGCATGTGCAGTGTCAAGGACGTTCCGAAATTGGCGCCAATTATCATTCTCTGTTTGGCCCTTCATCAGTCAACATCTCACTGATCTTTGTGCTTGTAAAGATCAGTTTAAAGGATGCCAGACACGTAATTATTGGAGAAATGGTGATTCTAAGGAGGATATAGAAGGAGGAGAGGAAAAAGGAGTGACAAAAAATAATCAGGGCTGTACTTAAAATTTTTTATGAAATTATGTTAAGTTGCCTATTTTCGAGGCATGGGCCTGTTGTTGTCATTCTTGCTATAAAGTTGCACTGCTTATTCAGTGTTTCCTCTCCCCTGGTCTTCTAGGTCCCCCCTTGCTATTCTCCCATGCTTTTGGCATATTTTTGAGAAAGATCATTTCTAAATTCTCTTGGGAGAGTTAGCTTGGTTACAGAATGTATTCTGTTATTTTCCCCATAGTTACGTTTTCACCCATGGGTGTATAAACGTTGTGTTCTGCATCTTCCATCTGATGTTCTGCAGAGTCTCCCCTGGGAGTCTCTGTCTTGCATCAGATAGAGTGTAAATTTGATGACTGATTTCGGGCCAGTTTTGTCAGTGCCTGGAGTCATGTTTTCTGGTGTTTTTACACTGTTTGTTTACATTGGCAACAGTCTCTTTTGAGGGGGGCTGTTTGCCTTTGGAGTAGTTTATCTCACTATAAGATACATTATTATTATCCGTAAGTGTTGCATTAATTATTTAATATAATTTTAAAATTTTTGACCACACTTAGCCTTGGGATCCATTGGGGCTCAACGTTACTTTTCAGAAACTTGGGCTTCGCTGAAAAAATATTTTTCAAAAATTATTTTGATTTTCAATTGTTTTTTCTATATTAATGGATCATCTTATTATGTATCTTTGTGTTTAGGGGTTTGTGCGAGTACTAGGACTTGTTGTTGACTTTTCACAATGAAAGGATATTGTTCAAATTGTAATAGGAAGAAGTCTTCCTCTGACTTTCATGATCATTGTATTAATTGTAGTCAGTGTACTCGCACTAATCCCTGTTCTATATGTCAATATTGGGATGACAAACATTGGAAACGTGTGTCACGATATGTTGTTAGTGGAGAAAGGGCTATGCCGGCTCTTTCTCCGCAGGGTCACTCTACTCTATCAGTTTCTATTTCAGAGGAACAAGAACAGGGTGATGTTTCCATGTTATCTTCCGCAAGTGTGCTTCCGTCGTCACAAATGAATTCAGAGCTAGCGGCAAAAGTGCTCATGGAGATAAGACAAATGTCGTCTGCTAGCTCGCCTGGTGTAGCGTCCATTCACCGAATGGTTCGGCAGCCGGGTTCGTCTGATGCGGTCCAGGAGGAAATGGTGGGTGATGCGAGCACTATAAACATTCAACGTGCACACCCAGTAACGGCGGATAGTAGGAGAGATCGGAGGAAGCCTTCGAGTCCGGTTCCTAACTTGTCCAGGTCCAGCTGGGCCGCGAGCGAGAGAGGCCCCTCTCTCATACAACAACATCTGGAACCAGATGTTGTGGTACAAAATGTGTCGCAAGCGGAGCACACGTCCGTCGCTCGGGACGCTCCGTTGTATAGGCAGTCCGCAGAGACTGCTCAGGCTTCTTCCTCTCACCAGCGCACACGACCGCACCTTGGCTACGTGACCGCCGATATTTTGCCAGCTTCGCCGATCAGGGATTCTTCGGCGACCAGGTCACACCATCCGGTAGCCAGGGACACGAGGCCGGTGGACTCCGGACGTTCGCATAGGAAGAGTATGCGGGAGTCGCCAGATGCGGAGCTGCCCTCGGCGAAGCAGCGAAAGACTGCGCCTCCGCAGGCCTCGATGTCGGACGTGCTTGTTCAAATAGCACAACTTATCGCAGCATCCCAGCAACCGACAGAAACGGTGTCAGATCGGGAATTATCCGACGGCACTGGGTCGGTACGCTCCGCCGAAGCATCGGGGGCGGACGACCGGGAGCATCATGAGGTCCAACCGGATGGTGAAAGGGATACGGATGACTTGGAGCTATCCCTTTCGGAACAACATAAAGCTGCCGTGGACTTCATCCGGCACTTTCCTCCTCAAGTTGTTCCGTCGGGCCAGACTGCTGCGGTTCCGGACAAGAGAATTATAGCGTCATTGGACTCTGATTTCTTTGAGCGGTTCAGGGACATCGCTCCCGAGTTTCCGTCTCAGTCCAATAATGTTGCAAGAACATTTGAATTATTGAACGACGCTATATTCAAACTTGCTTCCAAAACAGGAAAAGCGGGTTTCTTGTCCAACAATACTCTCAACCTGCCTTTCATTAATGCAAGGAATAAATTCGATACGGCAGGACAGGGTATCCCGAGAGTTCCTCTGCGTATGGACGACGAGGCGGAAGACTTAGAATTGTCGTTACTGTCGTCTGCATCTATTCCAACCGCGGTGTTGGAGACTACTATTTCGTCTAACAGAGCCAGTTTAGATGCTTTATCTTACACAGACCACCTTACTAAGGCGTTATCACTGCGTCTTCAAGGGAAAGAATTCCAGGATATACTTCTTTCAAGGGCAGTAGCTTATTCCACGTGTAACTCCACCCTTTCAGTGGCAAACCTGGAGTTGGTTAGATGTGACGCAGCCCTAGCTACATCCACACTCGTGGATAGTAAGGTGAAGAACTCTCTCAGAGTCGCTTCGGTCTCTGGAGAACTTCTCTTCGACGGCAAGCTTTCTGCAGTTTATGATAAAATTACTAAGAAAGCTTCGGATTCTCTGCTGTTCAAATCTGCTTCTAAGAAGTCGGACACGGCAGATAAGAGTAAGACAGGCACTTCTGGGTCTAATGCGCCCAAGAGAGGTTCCTATAGAGGTTCCGGTGCGTCCTCTTGGTCTTATTCAAGAGACCGTCAAGGCAGCGACTCACGTGCGGGACGTCCTTCAGGCCGGGACACCGGTCGGACGCCCGAGGTCGGCGGGACGAGGTGCCGGTCGCGGAGGACGTGGTTTCTCCTACCGCAGGCCTCGCAGGTCCAGGAGGTGATGGCTTCAACCTCTATCGCGTGCCGGTTGGCGGAAGGTTGTCGAGTTTTTCACAAGAGTGGGCGTCGATTACGGACGACCCTTGGGTGAGAGGGGTGATTTCGGAAGGTCTAAAGATATCCTTCAAACGAAAGCCTCCATTAACTCGAAGTCCAAAATGGACTCAACTTCCGTCAAATCCGCAGAAAAGAGACGCTCTGTTATCAGAGGTGCAGTCTCTTTTAATGAAGAATGCGGTAGAGGTCGTAGAAAACCAGGAGACACCAGGATTCTACAGCCATCTGTTTCTGGTTCCGAAACCAGACGGCTCATTCCGTCCAGTCATAGATTTGAGCTGGATAAACAAGCTGATCGTCGCTCCGAAGTTTTATATGGAGACGATTCGATCGGTCAGAGCGAGTATTCGGGTGAACGATTATGCAACAAGCATAGATCTCAAAGATGCGTACTTTCACGTCATGGTACATCCGACATTCAGAAAGTATCTACGCTTCGCAGTCCTAGGGGTGGTGTATCAATTCCGGGCGATGTGCTTCGGATTGAATCTAGCACCCTGGGCTTTCACTCGGCTAATGAACTCGGTAATGATGTATTTCCGAGCTCATTCGTCTGCGGTAACGTCGGCCTACCTGGACGACATTCTTCAGAGGTACGGCAACGAGTTAACGCTTCAGAACGATGTGCAGAATCTGCTTCTATTGCTCCGACGTCTCGGTTTTATAATAAACGAGGAGAAGTCGGATCTGGTGCCGTTCAAGTCATCCACACATCTGGGAATGAGCTTCGAGACGCACAACAATCTCGTTCGTCTGCCGTTAACCAGAGCGAAATTAGTCAGTTGTTACGCTCGCTATTGTCTGCGTGCAGACAAAGTTACAGCGAGGGAGTTCATGAGACTGATAGGTCTGTGCGGAGCCGCTGAGGATCTCATTCCGATGGGGCGGTTACGCACGCGTCCTCTCCAAATTTTCTTGACTCAGAATTGGAGTGTGAAAATTCATTCGCTCGACATAGACGTTCTCTTGTCAGATCAAGTGAAACGAGAGATTCAGACTTGGGCAAACATTCAGTGGTTAACTCAGGGAGTTCCGCTGCAGTTGCCGGATCCGAGTTTTACCATTATGACGGATGCCAGTCAAACAGGTTGGAGTGCATCATTGATCCCAACGGATTCGAGATGCCAGGGTCTTTGGGATCCGCAATTCCTGGGCAAGCACATAAACATCAAGGAAATGATGTCAATTTGGCTTGCGTTACGTCATTGGATGGACATTATTCACAATGCTCATGTCCAAATCCTATCCGACAATACGACAGTAGTGGCGTATATACGGAATCAGGGAGGCACTCATTCAATTCCGTTGTTCAGTCTAACGGAAAGAATCCTTCTGTTTGCCCTAGAACATCATGTTCTTCTTTCGGTCCGTCATATACCGGGTCGTCTGAACGTTCTAGCAGACTCCCTTTCACGAAAGGGTCGCTTGTTGCCGTCGGAGTGGACTCTCAACAAACAAGTATTCAATCAGATTTGCTACCAGTGGGAACGGCCAATGATAGACTTATTTGCGACACATCTCAACAATCAGTTGCAGACGTATGTGTCTCCGTGTCCGGATCCAAGAGCATATGCAGTAGACGCTCTGTCGATCCCTTGGGACGGAATGATAGGATATGCGTATCCTCCAGCGCCATTAATTCAGCAAGTATTGCTAAAGATAAAACAATCTCAATGCAAGATTCTGTTGGTAGCATCTCTGTCTCCACAGAGACCGTTGATAAATCTACTCAGGTGTCTGTTGTGGGACCTACCGCGAAAGCTTCCTCCATGGGAGGATCTTCTTTCGCAGGGGAGATCGCGTCAACTCCATCACAACCTGCAAGGTCTCAATCTTCACGTTTTTCCGTTGTGCGGTCCTTCTTGCACGGCAAGCACTTTACAGGACAAGCAGTGGACGTGATTTCTAACTGTAGGAGGACCTCCTCTTCGCTAAACTATGCGGCTAAGTGGAAGGTTTTTCGTCGTTGGTGTAGGGATCATTCTGTTGATATTTTTGATCCCTCCATACCAGACATTGCAAACTTTCTTGTTTGACGAAATCAAACTGCAGCCTGTTACTATTAAGGGTTATAGGTCTATGTTATCTGATACCTATGCACATCATGATAGTTTACAAATTGGATCTAATGTCTCTTTATCTAAGTTAGTTAGAAACTTCTCGATAAATAGACCCAGAACTCTTAGGTTAATTCCTAAGTGGAATTTAGCTTGGGTTCTTCTTAAACTGAAGGAAAAGCCATTTGAACCTCTTGGGACAGTAGATTTCAAATTCTTGTCTTATAAGACAGCTTTTCTCTTAGCTTTCTCTTCTGCTAGAAGAGTCAGTGAGCTTCATGCACTGTCGGTGGATGATTCTCACTATCGTAGTGTCGGGAACACTATCACCTTCACTACTAATGTGGGATTTTTAGCTAAGAATCAGGCTCCTAATAAATATCCGGAACCTATTGTTATTAAGGCTCTTCCGTCTTCAGACGGGCGTAGGCCTTTACTCTGTCCTGTTAGAGCGTTACGTATCTATAAACAGAGATCTCAATTTATTAGAAAGGGACGAAAATGTTTCTTTCTGTCTCTGATGCCTAATAGAAAGGACATTTCGGTCCATTCTATTGCTAGATGGATTCAATTAACTATCCGTACTGCTTATGAAAATTTATCTTCTTCTCAGCAGTCTTTGCTTAAGATTTCGGCTCATGAAGTAAAGAGCTCTTTCTACTTCTTGGTCTTACGCTAATAGTATTGCTATTACAGATTTAATGAAGGCTGCTTATTGGTCTCAGCCATCCACATTCACGAATTTTTATCTCAGAAATATTGAGTCCATTTCTGGAGACCTGCATTGTTTAGGTCCGTTATCTGTTGCTCAGAATGTCGTCCACTAAACAGTTGCAACTATAGTTATGCAGGCTTTCTGTTCCGGCAGTGACTCCATCCGGCTGCCCTCATCGCTCTGGGCTATTTGACCCAGGGCAAGGGGAAGGGGGGGGAGGGTGTTCCCTTAGGTCACCTGCTTTATAGTGAAAAGCAAGGGAATGCCTCCTCCGAAGTCAGTATTTCTGAGTCGTTTCCGGGATGGTTTTAAAGTGTAATATTAATGTTAAAATTCATTCATGTCATATTTTCAAAGTGTAGCTCGGTGTGAAGCATTTGTATATGTCAAGTGTCAAACGGGCGTTAATATACAATCCTCGGACACTTTTAAAGAATATAAAGAGTCTCAATTCTCTGGACTAACTTTATTTATTGGCTTACTTTAAAAATAATTAGTATAAAGGGTTATACTGGATGTTAATAGAGAACATGAATGTTATTGTGCTCAATTATGAAGGGTATTGTATCTTTCTAATTTAACATAAAATAAGAAAGATACATGTAAAGCCTAATACTCCTTGAGGGGTTGCCTCTATATTATATAGTTGAGCTTATTGGATTTTCCTCTATGTCCTAGGCCCTCCAGCCTTTTTACTATTCAGCTATGTCTGGGTCATTGGTACAGTATAAAAATGTTAAAAAATTTATAGTAATTTATATATTTTTTATACTTACCAATGGCCCAGATGGGGATGGCCCTCCCAGGAGTTGGGAACTCTTACCTCCCCTCTGAGTACATAGCGCTGACCAGGCACTGCCAGTAAGAATGATAATTGGCGCCAATTTTGGAACGTCCTTGACACTGTGCATGCGCAGTAAGGGCAAAGTATGGAGGTCCTTTAGGACATGATTTCTTTTGGTTTTAGATGCAAATTTTGGGGATTGGGGGGCAAAATTTGTGTTTGGCCCTGGATTTTTAGAGTTAGCACCAGCTATGTCTGGGTCATTGGTAAGTATAAAAAATATATAAATTACTATAAATTTTTTAACTTTTTGTACAGAACTTCCATATGAAAGCTCTGATTTGAATAATTTTTTGTATGGATGTTTAGTACCATGGGATGCATCACATATAATACGGGTTTTTTTCTCGTGCATAAATTATGCAAATTAGACTAACTTTGATGTTTTTTGGTGTTACTTTCAGCACTGTAAGTGCAAATGCCAATACGGCTGGGGCTAGAGGCCTTATTTATGAACCGATCTTTACAAAACTCCTTGGGTACCTTTGTTATCACCGTGGGACGAGAACGAGTGTTTTTGGGTCCGGTCCGAAATTCAAGATGGCCGATGGCAGCCATTTTGTACAAAATTTGGTGCAATCAGATTTTTGCACAGAACTTCCATATGAAAGCGCTGATTTGAATAATTTGTTGTGTGAATGTTTAGTACCATGGGATACATCACATATAATACAGGTTTTTTTCTCGTGCAGAAATTATGCAAATTAGATGAACTTTGATTTTTTCAGTGCTACTTACACACAGTAAGTACACATGTCAATACGGCTCGGGCTAGAGTCTGTATTTATGAACCGATCTTCACGAAACGTCTTGGGTACCTTTGTTATCACCTTGGGACGAGAACGAGTGTTTCTGGGTGCGGTCCAAAATTCAAGATGGCTGCCAGTGGCCATTTTGTACCAAAATTAGGTCTAATCAGTTTTTTGTACACAACTTCTATACGGCTCAGGCTAGAGGCCGTATTTATGAACCGATCTTTACGAAACTTCTTGGGTACCTTTGTTATCACCGTGGGATGAGAACAAGTGTTTTTGGGTGTGGTCCGATATTCAAGATGGCCACCAGCAGCCATTTTGTACCAAAATTAGTGCAATCAGTCTTTTGTACAGAACTTCTGTATGAAAGTTCTGATTTGAATAAAGTTTTGTATGAATGTTTAGTAACATGGAATACATCACATATAGTACGGGTTTTTTTCTCGTGCAGAAATTATGCAAATTAGATGAACTTTGATTTATTTAGTGCTACTTATACACTGTAAGTACACATGTCAATACGGCTCGGGCTAGAGGCTGTATTTATGAACCGATCTTCACAAAACTTCCTGGGTACCTTTGTTATCACCTTGGGACGAGAATGAGTGTTTCTGAGTGCGGTCCAAAATTCAAGATGGCTGCCAGTGGCCATTTTGTACTGAAATTAGGTCCAATCAGTTTTTTGTCACAACTTCTACACAGCTCATATTTGTGAACTGATCTTCACGAAACTTCTTGGGTACCTTTGTTTTCACCTTGGGACAGGAATGAGTGTGTTTTGGGGTGCCTTTGTTATCACTGTGCTGTGAGAACAAATATTTTAGGGTTCAGTCAGACCCACTCTGGGACTCAAAGATTTTTTTCTAGTTTAGCATCTGACTGTCACCCACCTTTACAATACTTTACCTATACATTTGTTACAGGCAACGGCCAGTATTTATGTACAGACCGTTACAATACTTTATATGTACCTTTGTTATCAGGTCATTACCTAGATGTTTGTCATTGCTGTGTCACATACTATACATGTACATGTCTTTGTCTTGACAAGTTGAGCTACAGTGTCATTGACATTTCATTCTTCATTTTTTACCTAAAAAACATAGCCCTTGCCCCCTCATTGGAATGGCCTTATCCCATTCAGGGGTCAAAAGCAATGTTTTAGTTATTCAGAAACTGTTTTTGCATCTTTCTTAGGTTATTCATGTTGGATGAAGGTTAAACTTCAAGAAATTGTGTCTTTATATATTTAATCCTCAAAAACTGCAGAGGTTGGGACCACAATTTAATGTACAGGAACTATTTTGAAAAGTGAAACACACTACAGTACAGTCATGGTGGACTGGTCGTAATCCATCCTTGGGCAGTGATGTCCATGCATGCAGTTAGCAGATAATAAATACCATCAGCAAAATTTTAGGTTATGAAACACATGGCTTTACCTGGTGCTTCATTAATTATATTTTTGATGATTATCCCTATAATTAATGTTTGGAACTACAGTAGAACCTGTCTTGAGAGACTGCCCTTTAAGCCACACAGAAGTGGTTTCTCAAGACAGGTGGTCTCTGATAACAGGTTTCAGGTTTTCTCAAGTCAGTGAATAACCAACCACAAAATTCAGAAAAGGAGAAGAATGGTTTTTCGTAATTACTTTGTAGTTGTTCTTTTTTATGAAGTTTTTGTAACAAATTGAAATGGACTGTTATAAAAAAGTATAAAAATAAATTAGTGTTGAAAATATTCATTGAAGATTTTCAACACAAATTTATTTTTATAATCCTGTCTCACATTTCAGGTATGTATGAAATTGTTTATTCAGCAGTAATCCTAATCTTTTCACAGGGATCTTATAAAAACATCTCAATCTTTAATGAGCTATGTAACTGAAAAGCAATTGAAACCCAATTAAGAGCTTTTAATACTTTTAATTATGTTAGTATAAACACGATGGATTTTCAACTTCCAGAACACGTAAAAAGTTTTTGTCATGGTTTCAGTCTTCAAAGGGGCAGTCTCTCAAGACAGGTCCATTATGGCATAAAAATACAAGTTGGTACCAGGTCACAGTGGTCTCTCAAGACAGGTGGTCTCCCATAGCAGGTCCATTATAGAGTAAAACCAATCGGTGCCTGGCAGATGTGGTCTCTCAAGACAGGTGGTCTCTGAAGACAGGTTTTACTGTAGTATTATTGCTTCCGGGGAAATATTGTCCACCCATGGAAAGTGACCACTCCACGGCGGCCAAACTGCAAACATAAATTTACCAGCCAAATTACCATTTTGACTGTTTACAAATTTCAAATCATGATGTACATCTCCTCACAATGTTCTCTCTGAAAATAATATAATAAACTACACTTCTCACAGCTAAATGGAGAGTAATCGCTTGACTGGATTGGTTGCGTGGAATAATTCATGAGAGGTGAGGGACATTTTACAACATGAGGGTTTTACAATATAGTTCCTCGCCTCGAATTAATTATTTCACGTAACCAGTCCAGTCAAGCCATTACTCTGTTTATTACTTTTCATTATCAACGATAATTATATTATTTAACCCTTTACCTGACATAACAGCAAAAACCGGCAGTGCTATTCTAAAAAATCCCCAATTAATTTTTAATTATTTTTTTCATTTTTTGTCTCTAAAACATAGGTGATATCCCTTCATTGGAATGAGCTCATTCCAATGATTGGTCATAACCTATGTTTTTGAGACAAAAATTGAAAATAATAGTTATTTAAGATCATTTTTTGCAAGTGTCATCTGCTTTTCATGTTAGGTAAAGGGTTAAAAAAACAAAAAGCAATGAAGTCCACATTACACCCACAGCAAAGCATTTTCATTTGCATGCACAGATACATGGTGAAGTCCCCATTACACCCACAGCAAAGCATTTTCGTTTGCACGCACAGATACATGGCCCAAATGTTGATTGCATAATTCATTTGTGAAGTTATTGTTTATAATCAAACCCGGAAATCCCAGTAAATCACACTTTGGAAAGTAATAATAAGATTTACTAGTTAAAGAGTGAGGAATATGTGAAATATTTTTATTAGTCTTTTGGGATACAGTGTGCAAAATTTGAAAAATGACTCTAACTGACTGACCGCTCGCGTAGTATGGGGGCGGCTAACAAAACGTTTGGCTATATAAAACTTCTTGGGGAAAATTATTATTCCTAGTGGGAGAGGGTGTGAGATATGGAAATCTCATCCAAGGGTAAGATATTTGGACCAGACATGAGGCTTGATGAGTGTCTGGCCTAAATATCTTGTCCCGAGGGTGAGATCTCCCCATCTCACACCTCCCCCCATCATGGATAACTTTTCTCTCCCACCAAAGCAGCCGGACTTCATCAAAAGTAATTCAGGGGCACGTGCAGCTATATCGAACTAATTTGCGTATCGGGAAGGGCACACAAAAGTTATGTATATACCACAGGTATGTACCACAAAATTAAATTCCAACGCCGGCAAGATAGGGGTTAAGGATTTCCTGCAAAATGAACATTGACACATTATGATGACATCATATTCTGAATTCTGTAATGTATTCACAATAACTTTTCGACAGAATTTTGTGCAGCTCGCTCCACTCATAATGGTGTTCATCCAAAAATTCCTATAATAAAGAGTCCTTTGGTTTTGCGGACTGCATTTTTATTTCTATTTTCTTTGGAAAAACATTCCTCTGCTAATATTTCTGAAGTGTTGTTTGTTTAAAGAACGTGTGATGATTGAATAGTTCTGTGCTCATTAAATATGCTAATAAGGCAATATAGGTTTGTCACATGGGTGGGGTGAGATAACTCTCCTATTGGTGGGGCGAGAGAGGCATATCTCTCCCAGCCATTTCACATGACTTTATACATGTCTCAGTTCCTTTGTATGGGAGAAAACTGCTTCTTTATAATTAACAAGTATTCATATATTGTGTGAAATTTAGGTGTATATATCCTTTCAAGGCAAAAGTCTAAAATCTATTGAAGACACAAGGAAGCTGGTTAACTGGTAGAGTCCTAGAAGCCCATATTTGGACTTTATTCTGAACTGTAGGTACCTAAGGTTAAAGGCTTCATATTCTGTGGATGGCCTTCATATTATCTTGGAAGTAAAATTACTTCATCTCCATTGATGTGCATTGTTACAATTTATGGGAGAGTGCCTGTAGGCACTCTCCCATTAATTGTAACAAGACAAAAACATAATGAACCAATTTTGAGTTTTATAAAAAATTTAGCACTCTACCAGTTAAGTTTCTCAGATCTTACTCTTCAAGATTCAATATTTGGCCAACTGCTCATACATTCACATGGATTTAAATTTGTAGGCTCTCTCCCATAAATTGTAACAAGACAAAAACATGTGAACAAATTTTGAGTTTTAGAAAAAATTTAGCACTCTACCAGATAAGTTACTCCGACCTTACTGTTCAAGATTCAGTATTTGGCTAACTATTTATTTATTTATTGGTGTTTAAGGTCACATATTTATGCACAATGGCTAATCATGACCGATTTGGCTAACTGCTCATCCGTTCACTCATCAAATTTTGCACACTGACATATAATTTTTCGTAATTAATTATTGGAAAAATTAATGACACTTTTACTTTGTTTTTATAGGATTTCTCGAGAAAGAAATTAAAAAAGATTGCATTCCAATGCTGGACACTGGGGATAATCCAGATGCTCCAGCTCCGAGAGAGATGATTGATCTAGAGGTAAACAGTGAATTAAATGACTTATATTTTATGTTTTGCACCAATGTCTTATTGTATTACAAGTCAAGTATTTTCAGAGATGGCTGATGTGGGGGAACCCAGGTTCACTTGCTCTCCACAAACATGCTACATGATTTAGTACAATGCATTTAGAAAGAATATGGAAATGTGTTTGTATACAAGCATTTCTGTAGAATATGATTGGAAAAAAATAAAATATAGTTACATTTGGCCATTACCTTCCACTTGTGACAAGTTCAGTCTATTTTTTCTTCCACAGTCTTGTGGCATTAAACTTTTACCTAACACGAAAAGCCGATGACACTTGCAAACAAAATTCTTGAGTAACTAATTTTTTACATTTTTTGACTCAAAAACATCAGTCATAACCTATGTTTTGTGAGACCAAAAATGAAAAAATAATGAAAATTAATTGGCGATTTTTAGCTCATCTTGACAAAGTCAAGCTGAGCTAATCTAATCGCTTCCCGTCCGGCATCCGTCAACACCATGTTTTGGTCTTCTCCTCCAAAGCAACTGGGCCAATTCAAGTGAAAGTTTGTGTGAGTGATGGTCCCAAAGGGGCATTTCATTTTTGTTCAACTCAGCATGCCCAGCCCCATAGGGAGGGAGTGGGGGAAAATGCTCCAAAATATTTTTAAAATCTTCTTCTCAAGAACCAGTGTGTACAATGACTTGATATTTGCTATGGAGCTTCCATATGAGGTGTAGAATCAAATTTGTTCAAACGAAGTTCGTAAAGTAATATTTGGCTTTGTAATAGGAGGGGTAAGATTTTTGGCCCCGCCCAAAATTTCTATTTTCTGAACCGATGGTCTGGTATGAACCAAATTTGGTTTGTGGTAGTATTGGGTCATAAGTACTTGACCCATGCAAAAAAAAAAAATTCCCGCATCCCCATGGGAACCCTGGGAGCTAAAAATAGAAATATTTTCAAACGCCCATATTTCCCAAACCCCATGGAACAGAGAGCTTTTATTTGGTATGAAGTATCCTTACGACCAGTAGAATTGAATGGTAAAAAAAAATTGCCATTGGTTATGTTAGGGTGTTCTGTAATGGGCATCAAAAAAATGCTGAGTCAGCATATTTGCAAAAATTTTAAAAAATCTTTTCTCCAGAACCAATCATCAGAATCTTTTGATATTTGGTATACAGCATTCATAGGGGGGTCAGATAAAAGTTTGTAGAAATAAAGCTCATTGGTTCATATTTGGGCTCTCTACAGGAGCCCGAAGTTTTAACATAGGGTAATATGGGGAATATTCTTTAAAAATCTTCTTCTTCAGAACCACCAGTCAGAATCTTTTAATATTTGGTATACATCATTGTTATGAGGGTCAAATTCTAGATTGTTCAAACCAAGTCCCTAGGTTAATATTTGGGCTTCCTACGGAAGCCCAAATTTTATCTTTGTTCAATATGGAGGGTAATTTAAAAAAATCTTCTTCTTCAGATCCATCAGTCAGAATGCTTTGATATTTGGTATGCAACATCTCTATGGTGGTCAGATTCAAGTTTGTTCAAATCAAATTCCTAGGTATATATTTGGGCTCACTATGGTAGCCCAAATTTTTACTTAATGGAATATGAGAAAATTTCTTTAAAAATCTTCTTCTTCAGATCCACTAGTCAGAATGCTTTTATATTTGGTATACAACATCTCTAGGAGGGTCAGATTCCAGGTTGTTCAATTGGAGTGCCTAGGTTAATATTTGGACTCCATCTGGGAACATGAAATTTAACTTAGTACAATATGAGGGAATTTCTTCAAAAATCTTCTTCTTCAGATTCACTTGTCAGAATGCTTTCACATTTGGTATACAACATCTCTAGGGGGGTCAGATTCAAGTTTGTTCAAATCGGATCCATAGGTCAATATTTGGGCTCGCTATGGTAGCCCAAATTTGAACTTAGTGCAATTCGAAGAAATTTCTTTACAATTTCTCTTCTTCAGATCCAACAGTCAGAATGCTTTCATATTCGGTACACAACATCTCTGGGGAAGTCAGATTTAACTGTGTTCAAATCAAGAGCCTGGGTTAAAATTTGGGCTCTCTATGGGAGCCGGAATTGGCCATTTTGCTGAAGAATTAAAAATTTTGTATTCAGTACCCTCTAGAGATACTAAGATTAATCCACATAGGTTGTATCAAGGGGCTTCATAGGGGAGCTCTACATTTTACTTATGATCAACTGAAGAAAAGGCATGATGCCCAGATTATTTTTGTCACTCCTGAGGGACTCAAGGATTGACAGTGTAGCCTATGGAGATGGCTTGCTTAATGTAGACTCATTCTTGGACTCTGTTCAAATTGTGTTCTGTACAAGATGAGCGCTTCAGGCCCCGTGGGGCCTCTTGTTTAGAATAGCGCTGGCCGGTTTTGGCCATTACATTGGGTAAATGGTTAAGCACCAACAAATAAACAAGGCTCCCCTTATCCTTTCCATCACTCCACCTTCCCCTCCTCTACAGGCAAATACACACCAATAATAAGAAAGATCATAAAAACAACCTGAAAACTTGTTTGTTTCCAGCTCCACCTTGATTTACTCACTAATGGCTCAACGTGGATTGTCAGCTAACTTGCTCACAATAATCCATCATGGTGCCACTCCCTTAGTGATCATTTTTATAAAGTTCTAACCTATAAAAATGTTGATCAGTGACAGAAAAAAATGGAGATGGTGACAAATGTTAGAAACAGTACATTTGCGGATGGAGTTTTTTTTTGTTTTTTGGGGGTGATGGGGGGTGGGGGGGGGGGGGGTGTTGTTAGAAGCATGTTATTGTTATTAACTAATAGGTCTAATGATAATACACCACCCTGTCAGGAACATGCATTGGAAAGGAATATATCAGATATCCCTGCTGTTGGTCCACTAAAGGTAAACCTAGCTGGCTGAGTAGGGTATTTTTTCTAGGAACTTGCAGAAATTGTAGAGTATTATTTTACCACACCTAGCCCCTCTGCATTATCCAGAAACAAGTTGCTGTGCAATATTTATCGCCTGAAATTGAATTTGACAGTATGCTCATACTAATTCCAAAATTATAATTATTGTTTCTGCACTTTCTGAAAATATTTCAATGTCCAATTAAGAGCAATTATGGTTGCAACCAATATGGCACTGAACTAAAACAAAATAGAATTTGAGGAGTTTTGAGAAGTTCTGAGGATCATAATAAGACTAGATAATCTTTCTTTTCTATTTGGAAATAAATTCACTTATTTTGTAATTTATATTTGCAGGCAACTTTTGAAAAGTTAGAGAATGAGATGAAGGAGGTGAATGGTAATTCTGAAGCTTTGAAGAAAAATTTTCTTGAGCTGACTGAACTAAAACATATTCTAAGGAAAACTCAAACTTTTTTTGAGGAGGTAATAATAGAGAAGATTATATTCATCTTTCACCTTTTTACCCATAGCACGCAATTTTAAAATTTCTTTTAACCCTTTACCCAACGTTACAACCAAAACCGGCCAGCGCTATTCTAAAAAATCACCAATTAATTTTCATTATATTTTCATTTTTGTCACAAAAACATAGGTTATGACCACCTCTTTGGAACGAGCTCGTTGAGCTCATAATTGAGGGGTCATAACCTATGTTTTTGAGACAAAAATTTTTTTAAAAATTAGTTATTCAAGAATTTGGTTTGCATGTGTCGTCTGCTTTTCATGTTAGGTAAAGGGTTAATCATTAATTTCAAATTTTTCAAAAAATTTCAACTAAGCTGTATCATGTGACCCCCCCCCCCCCCCCCCCCCCCCCCCCCCCCCCCTCATTGGAATGAGCTTATTTGTTACAAGCTTTATCAACTCAGAACAAAAGTTTCAGCATGCGGTCATGAGTAAATCCTGTAGACAAAAGTATAATTACCTTAGCCATAGTTTCTAATTGAGTAATGGCCATGTCTAGAGGCAGCCAAAGACTTGACTATTATTCACTGTTTGGCCACTAGACTCATAGGAAGTGGTGTACTGGATGGAAATTTGGGACCCTTAAGGCTCAAAGAAATATATTGTTTCAGTATGTAAATTGGCTCCGTATGTAAATAGAAATGATTTTGTACAAAGCTTCTGCTAGAAATAATGCATCTACTTTTGTATTTGAAGAAAATTATTTTTCAAAAATTTTTAGCATGTCAAGGGCTGTACCCTCCAAGTCCCCTGTCCACTTGAAAAACATTTTGAGAAAATGTCTTAAAAATAGCAGTGTTGAGAACAGTTTGATAATCTGTTATTAGTGACTAAAGCAACAGATTTCATCTGAAATGATGCTCTCAGTGCGGACCTACACATGCCAGAGGATTTTTCGGTTCGCAAAGTTAAGTTTCTGTGTTAATTTTTGTTACCCTTTGTAGGTTACTGTGATCATGTCCCAGAAAATATACTGCTATTGAAAAATGATTCAATTTCTATATGGCTCCTATAAAACAAAACCACAGAACTAAACATTGATTCCATTTCTAAAGTCCTGCCGTCTGCTTGCGGCTTCTGTACATACTTTCCATTTTGAAACAGCATTTCAGGCCATTCAGAATCTAAATATTGTTCAAAGACACATATTTTCATCTTAACTTCTACTTGTATAGAAAATCTTTTTCAAGATATTTTTTCACCAATTCAAGTTATGACTGCTGTGAAGCAGCCATGACAAGATTTGATGAAAAATACAACTAAATTTAACTCTAGGAACCATTGGTGGAAACATCCATGCAATTTACAGAGGCGAAATATGATTTAATGTGCCCAAATTCTACTGATGTCAGCGGCAAGAGAAATCATGTCCTGGGCAGAAATATCTGCCAGCAGCATTAAGGTGTTAATAATGTGATTTCTAAAAACAGAATGCATGTGCTAACATAAAGTGATGTAATTTGTCTATTTTTCACATCACAATGCCCTTTTCTGACCTTAAACCTTAATTCTTAAGGGCCTGGACAATTGTCCTGAATTCTAGTCTAACCACAACTTGTACACATCCAGTGGCTTAACAGTGACTTCTAGTCAAGTCTTAGCTGCCTTAACAGGCAGCCAAGACTCTACTAGAAACCATTGCCTGCATAATTTGTTTTTTGATCTCAGGACCTACTCACGATGACATGTTAAGGGCACCTGTTCTGAAGTCATAATAGTCAGAAATAGGCCTTTATTGGTTGAGGGCCTGGAGATGTTTACACAGTTTTGCCACATTTTGACGGTCAACATCTTGTGGCTTTGCAGTTGTTTCTAACAAGACTTGGCTTCCTATACTTGCAGCCAAAACTTATATAGAAACAACTGATGGAGGTACTTTCAATGTAACTTGTTGGTATATCCAAAGACTGCATGTTGGAATTAGTCTGTGAGGGTTAAAATGGGCAGTCAGTTAAATATCTTATCATTGAACTACCCTAGCATTTGATGAAATAGGTGAATTTTTAGTGATTTCTCAATTAAACACATGGCCTCAGAAGTGCACTTCTGAGGCCATGTGTTTAATTGAGAAACCACTGTCATGGCTCTATTGAAGTGCTACACTGTATGCAGTAGTTTGTTAGTCAGCAGTAGAAAAAACAAATCTTTATGTAAAATTGTTTTGTTACAATTTACTTCTCCAATAAATTGTAACTGAACAAATGTTCATGAATAGTGTCTTGCTGAATTAAGACTCCTCGTGCAGGTGGCATGGTATCTTTGAAAAAAACAATACTCACATTACAAATGATAAGTAAAAATTAATTTAGCACTTTACCTGACTCTACCAGTTAAAACATGTATTTCAAATTTCATTTGGGTATAAAAAATATTTTTAGTCGAGTTGTGGCAAAGGCAAATTCGACTTATAGTTTTATGAATGGCCGCTGGACGGGTGGGCAGCCGTAAACAATTGGTTTCCGGACAATAACTTGATAATGGTTTGACGCACATTCATGAAACTTCATAGGCAGGTTGGCTGCGGTGAGAGGAAGAACCCTATTTATTTTGGTCTCACTAGGTCAAAGGTCAAGATCACAGTGACCTTGAACATACTAAATCATAAATAATTGGTTTCCGGATGATAACTTGACTACTGTTGAACCCACATTCATGAAACTTCATATGTAGGTTGACCTTTGTGAGAGGAAGAACCCTATTTATTTTGGACTTGCTGGGTCAAAGGTCAAGGTCACAGTAACCCTGAACATAGTAAATCAAAACAATTGGTTTCCGGATGATAACTTGATAATGGTTCGACCCATGTTCATGAAACTTCATATGTAGGTTGGCGTCAGTGAGAGGAAGAGCCCTATTTATTTTGGACTTGCTACGTGAATGGTCAAGGTCACAGAGGCCTTCAACATAGTAAATCCGTAAAAAATTGGTTTCTGGACGATAACATGGTAATGGTTCGACCCACTTTCATGAAACTGCATAGGTAGGTTGGCATTAGTGAGAGGAAGAACCCTATTTATTTTGTACTCGCTAGGTGAAAGGTCAAGGTCACAGTGACTTTCAGCATAGTAAATCATAAACAGTTGGTTTCCGGATGATAACTTGATAATGGTTCCACCCACGTTTGTAAAATTCATAGGTAGGTTGGCATTGGTGCAAGCAAGAGCCCTATTTATTTTGGAATCACTAGGTCAAAGGTCAAGGTCACAGTGACCCTTCACATAGTAAATTGTAAATGACTGGTTTCTAGATGATAAGTTGATAATGATTAAACCCACTTTTGTGCTGTCACAACTCGACATTGGATCAGTGATCCTATCAGCATTTTTGCAGTTTATTGTGGAGTAGCAATGGACAAGTAAGGCGATTAAAAAATGCTTGATTCTCAGGCACCTCCCTCCTGGAAATCTCTTCTATGACACTATTTTAAACATGTAGGACAAAATTAATATTTAACCAAATATCCTCCTTTGATAGCATTCTGTCAGACAAGATCTAGTTGGTTAAATTTTCAGTTACAATTTTCCCTGCTGAAAACATTGGGTTGCCTCATAATAGTGTAAGTAGTTAAATATTTCTGATTCCAACTATTTTCACACAAAAAAAAGCCTCCCTCTCTCATCACAAAATTGAGGAAAAATTGCCTTGTATGGGTTACTGCCATGCTAAATTATTTATCCTGTACGAACAACAAGGCAAATCCATACAGGCTAAATAATTTCACTTCAAAGATTTTATGAAGTAAAGAATAAGGAAGCCTTTAAACTGTGGCACCTGCGCTTCAGAAAAATGCCTAGATTTGGGCTTCCAGGACATGTACGTATACTTAACCTCTTTATAAAGAAATATGGAATTCATTTGTGTTCATTTTTATTTATGCACAATTTTTTAAAAATAAATACCATACAAATTATAGTTGAGTTATTTTCTGTAGAACAGAGCAAACTGGATATTTGCAAAACAAATATAATAAATAGACACAGTATTTTAATCATACTTTGTTGAAAACATGTGTAAAAGAATATACATCATTTAAAAATGATAAAATTTTAAAGACTCCTAATTTCATACTTTGGTTCAAAGGCACCGCAAGCTGATAAAAAGTTCAATGAGGGGGGTGAGTTTCAATGAGGGAGGTTCCTGAGAACCAGAACCCTTTTTTTTAGCCTAGAAACTTTATTTTGATTTTGAAAAATGCTATTCCTCAGAATTGATGCCCTACCATACAACCATGAAGTGTAGAGCGGGAGTGTTTTATAATATTATATAGAAATGAGTTGAGACCATTGATTTGTTAAATTGATGTCCATAAACAGACCAATTTTATTTGTGTAAAAAATATGCAGTTTTCATTTCCTTTCCGGTTCCAAACAGTACATCTTAATCATCTGCACATTCTTATCAAAACACTGAAATTTCAAGTTAGTAAAATTTTCATATAGTGCAACAAGGAATACCGCAAATTCATTCTTGTCAGACAGAGGTCAGTGGCCAAAGTTCTTGTTGCATTATGGGAAAAAAACCCCTCATTGTGTCTCCTTGAGCAGTGGCTCAGTTGGTAGAGGTGCAGGCTGCAAGCCGAGAGGTCCTCTGTTCAAATCCCACCTACGGCAAATGCATTGTGTCCTTGGGCAAGATATGTCGCCCCCATTGCTCACATGAGAGCATGGTGACGTTGTGTACTAAGGCATACTGCACGTCGATGGTACACCTGTCTTCAACCAATGCTAACCCTGCTTGTGTGGAGTTAGTATGTTGGGCAGCTGACAGTTGCTCACTGTTGCTTGGTGGTTCTCTCCAGATACTCCAGCTTCTTCCACCTATAAAACTGTTGTCATGATTAACCATTGTGCAGAAATATGTGACCTTAAACACCAATGAATAAATAAGTTATGAGAAAAATTTGCTTGTTGAAATTTTGATATTTCGACATCAGTCTGCAGAAAGTTAAATGGTTGAGTGCTTGAAGTTTTAAGAGACCATTGTCATGAAAGACAGCCTTTCGTGAGAGACCACTATGGCCTTGTACTGGTTGGTTGTTTTACTCTACAATGGACCTGTCATGAGAGACCAACTGTTATAAGAGACCTGTTTTGCCTGGACAAAAGGGTGGTCTCTCAAAACAGGTTCTCTATTATGTATGGCTCAATTAAAAAGTGATGAAAGCCACTGTAGTGGCTTTACACTGTATGCACCATGGTTTGTTTTTTTCTTAGCAGTAAGAAAAAAACTTTGACATGAACTTGTTTTATTTCAATTTATTGCAGAGTGCCAATGGCACTCTCCAGTAAATTGTAACTAAACATTTATGAACAAGTAAGTATTAATTCCCTTGCACAATTGAGACTCCGCTTGCTGGTAGCATAATATCTTTTGAAAAAATATATCTTTGAAAAATAATCTCCACTCTAGCCATTAATTATTCATATTTTGTGACTGTATATATGCCTTTGAATCACATGCATAACAGTGTCAAGAAATAATTGCAGAAATAATTGCATAAAAATAGAAGTATTTAACCCTTTTAACACTGGTGGTATCTTCCATGCCAGTTAAATGGCAGAAATTGGAAGAGTCCATATCCATTATTTGGGGGTAGAGCTATTAATATTGAAGGCCGCACATTGAAATTATTAATTGTTTTACCACACACATTCACTTAGTAGCCATCCTACTTGATGAAATTATAATGTATCGTGTTGCAGGACTGGAAAAGCGGTCTCTCGTATTGAAAGAGTTAAGGAAAAAGCTTTCTTAGTTTTTTATTAGGAAGGTTGAGAATAAAGAGATAAAACTGGATAAATAGTGGAGTAATACAGATTAATATAACCGTCAATTGACCTTGGTTATTGTATTCCACCGAATTGATGAAACCAGCCTGGTCAGATAAAACATCAGCATCATGTTTGATCTGGTCTTGTTGTTATATAGAATATGACAACCCAGGTTAACTGTTGTGATAATTTGATTATTATTTGGTAATGGGCATTTAAAAATCAATACAAAACCTAAAATTTAAACAGAAAAGAAATTCTGTTAAAAGTCATTGTATCTCCTTGAATTAGAAATATCCATCTTGTAGATGTATGTTACAATGCATGTGTGTCCAGGCCTGGAGATAATCTGTGAACAATTGTTTAGGTTATGTGAGAGCTGGGAGTGTGGCAGCTCAGTAGGCAGAGGTGCAAGCTGCAAGCCGAGAGGTCCTTGGTTTGAATCCCACCTGTGGCAACCATGTTGTGTCCTTAGGCACAACACTTAATGCCAATTTCCCACATGGAGGCATGGTGGCATTGTGTACTAAGGCATACTGCACGTCAATGGTGCACTTGTCTTCAACCAATGCTAACCCTGCTTGTGTGGTGTCAGTACATTGGGTTGTCTTGACAGTTGCTTGGTGGTTTTCTCCAGGCACTCCCTCTTCCTCCACCTGTAAAACTGTCCAACACGAGGTAACCCTGGTTATCAAAAGTGTCCTTGAACCCTAATAAATAAATATGTGAGAGTTACGCCAATTGTAAAATACACGAACGATCTACAGGTTATGACAAAATAATACAACATAACTTTATTAAATTACTAATCTTGCATCTTTTTCTAGAAAGACTTGACAATCTTTCAGAACTATGCTGACTCAAAGGTTGAGCATTGCATCTACATGTGTATAGAATGATGGCATGTTGTTTCCATCTTAGAAGAATTTCTACCAAAATAAATAGTAACAACTGACGCGAGATCTCGCTTTGGCAAGATTGCACATTTGTAGGGCAGCACGGTATACCGCTAAACCAGTATTCAGAATGATACCAGATGAATACCAGTATTGTTTTAAAAGTACCGATATATCGTAAGAAATAATATTGTATCAAATTAGTATTCTGAACTTGTGTACAATATACCAGTATATTGCAAGATATTTTTTTCAATACTGGTATTTAAATTTGAATACAGTGCAGCCCTATACGTTCATTGTTGATATTTATTATACCCCTCGCAAACAAAGTTTGAGGGGGGGGGTGGGGGTATATAGGAATCACCCTGTCCGTCCGTCCATCTGTCTGTCCGTCTGTCCATCTGTCCATCCTTATAAGTGCAACTCCTCCTAAACCGTTTGAAGAATTTTCATAAAACTTTACACAATGGAAGAACTCCATATGAAGATGTGCATGAAGCAATATAATTCCGATCTGACATTTCCAAGGGGAGATAATCTAACTTATACATTTCAATTGCTACATCATCTTAATACAAATTAATGTACCAAAAAGGCTACAACTGAGGCGCGGGGGGTATCACTTTGTGAGCTTGCTCACAGTACCTCTAGTTTACATTAGGTGGAAATCCTTTTAAGACATAACAGCATGACTGGCGTACTAAAAACAGAGAAGGTGATTGCATCACACTTTTTTTCCCATAGGTTACTGCCATGATATATAGGGTTATGATACAAGTACTTTATTTTCCGGTTTGTGTGTCTCAGTTCAGTTTTATCACATAATCATCATCATTATGGAAATATCTGTAACATGTCTAATCAATGCTTGATGTCAGAAGTCTGCATGACATCGTAAGATTGTGAGTTGATTTCTGACTCAGCTGTTCACCTAATACAAATAGGGAATGATAATTACATAAAAACTAAGAGAATTTAATTTTTTATCAAGAAAACAAAACTTATGACTAGAGCTGAAATGGTTAAAGGCTTTTCTTGATCGATTAATCACATGGATTAACCTTGGTTAACCGATTAATCACCCTAACAGGTAGCTGAATAATTGCTGTACTGTTGATGATTTACCGCATATTAACTCTTTACCCAACATAACGAGAAAAACTGGCAGGCGCTATTTACAAAAGTCTCCATTCAAATTTTATTATGTTTTCAATTTTTTTTCTCAAAAACATAGCTTATGACCTCTCATTGGGATGAGCTCATTGAGCTTGTCCCAATGAGGGGTCATGAGCTATGTTTATGAGACAAAAATTGAAATTTTTTAGTAATTTAAGAATTTATTTTGCAAGTATTGTCTTTCAAGCGCTTTGGGTAAAGGGTTAAGAATGACCATTTCCAGCTACTGATACTTGCACATGAACAAGTATGTCAGCATGCAACTTGTATGCTTTACTCTGTCTCATATAATTGATGTGAGTAAGTGTGACAACATGGGCCTGTTTTGGAGCAAGTTTGTTCCTTTGTTAACCAATATAACACAATAGTTCAGAAGTAACAGTTAATCGATCAATTACTTTTTTGATCAATCAAGACATTGATCATTGGTTGATCGATTAATCGGTTAACCATTTCAGGTCTACTTATGACAGCTGATTGGAACGAGCTTGATGAGCTTGTTCCATTGATTGTGTCATAAGGTATGTTTTTAAAGCAAAAATGAAAAATAATTAAATATGGTTGGTGACTTTTGTGAATAGAGCTGGTAGGTTTTAGCCAGTACATGAGGTTTTGGGGTAAATTATACATTATGTGATAAAAAAATCTCAAATTCATCTCTATTTGATATGCAATTTCTTAATCTCGTTAAGTAAAATCGATCTCTTTTGTATCAAATTGTGACTCATTAGAGATGCTCTCTTTATTGCTAATTGTTTTCAAGAGCACATATTTTCTTACATGTTTGGTGGGTTATCTGCATGAAAAGTGTTCAATAAAGCATTTTCAGATACACCTAAAATGAAATATTTGTCCATTGTGTTTGGCTTAAAGGTACAAGAGTTTTTCTGTTTCACAATTGTGAAACTGTTGCTCAAAATTCTGTACACATAAGGTGAGCTCTTTTAGCACTTTGCATGCTGCTGGCGGATATTCCTGCCCAAGAGAGGATTTCTTATGCCACTGAAATAAACAAATTTTCCTCCTGTAAATTGAATGAATTGTTTTACCAATGATTTCATGAGTTAAATTGAGATGAATTTTTCAGAAAATTTTCTGAAAAATATCTTGAAAATACTCAGCAGGTTTAGTTTTAAGGCAGTTCTGATAGGAAATAAGAATATTTAAAAACAGTTATGATGTTTTAAAATTATTTTCTACATGTCCGAATGTTTATTCTCATTTGTATTAGGATACTCATATAATATATTTTCTTTTGAAGTGAACATTACACTCTTAACATATCTTAAATATTTCTTTAATTTTGATACTTTATTAACATTTCAAGTATTTTGTTAAATTATTTGGGAAGTGCATAATTTGTGGGTCGGGATTTTTTCTGTTGCTAGTTTTGAGTTTTGTTTTGATTTTGTTCAAATATTTTAAATTTTCTTATGCTGAAGGATGAATATGTGAAAAATTGCACCCATCTTAGGAAAGTACAACTGTATTTCTACATATCGAACTTGCTTTGTTTTAATAACATGTATTCTACATGTTTTTTTGACATGTTTAAACATACACATTCAGTTGCAGAAAGTACACATAATGCTCAATTAACTATTCCATTGTCCATAATATATTGAACCTGCGCAGGAACTCTGCTGCTAAAATAGTACCTTATAATGAACACATGAGCTGAAAGTCCTCTAAGTGGGCTGCATAGGTATGAACAATTGGCTAAACATGATTTTTTTTGTTTTGCAGACATGATATTATTAGTTACACAGTTTGTTGGTGGCCTAATATGGTATATATGGTGTCCGTGAATTCCATAGTGGACTCGAGCGAGTCCAATATGGAATTAACTGACCCCAAATATACCATATTAGGCCCCCAACAAACTGTAACGAATATATCTTACCAACTGCTGCATCGATGCACAGAACTAATAACAACAGCGATCAAAATTAAATGAGAGAATTCTCACAATGTGTTCACGTGTCTTTGCCTTGTTACAATTTATGGGAGAGTGCCTACATGCACTCTCCCATAAATTGTAACAAGGCAAATTCATACATACCAAACAGTTTCATTTCAAAGGTAACATGACACACGTCCACAGAATATAAAGCCTTTTAAGTTGCCTAACCTGCACTTCAGACCAAATATGGGCTTCCAACACTCAATCTTTCAACTTGAAGCATTCTTCGGCTGCTGCCATTTTAAATAATCAATGAACAAAGGGGAGATTACCGATAGCTGTCAGTGTACATTGATGTTGACAGGCAGTATATGGTTTTATATGCAGTCTGCATGTGACGTCTTTGAACCAATGAAATTCCCAGATACTTGTAGGAGGTAAGATATAGCCACAGATACTGGCAGTGATCTTAAACATCAATAGATAAATAAATAAAGAAAATATTGAAGAAAAGAGACATATCTTTCAGCATGATGGAAATTTTAATATTACCTTTGGCATCTAATTAGTTGTATTTTATTGTTGTGTTGATGTCGTTTATTTGTGTTTTCAGACATCCATAAGTGTTGCACGCGAACCCTAAGCCTTCAAAGTTTTGGGATTAATTAACTCTTGAAATGGTTAGGCACTGTACATGTAGGCTCAGATCAGTACAGTGGAACAGTGCTAATTGAAATTCCATTTTGCCATGGAAAATCATTCAGTTAAAAGGAGGTTTCAGTTAGCAGAGAGTTGATAACGTTTTCTGTATTTTTAAGATAAACTGAACATTTATTCTATTATATCTTGTTTGATATAAGATGTAATAGATTAAATGCCTGTATTGAATGTACTGAAGCAAACAAAGGAAATTTGGTGATTGTTAGTTTAATTTCTCAACATATAACAAGATTTTTTATTCAATTTACAAAAGTTTACTGTATAATCTGTATGCAATTAATAGGTCAAATTTGTGCTAAGTGTATGGTAAATGGTTCATTTCATTTGAAATTTATGTTCATTTCACAGAGTTATTCAATTAAGAGATATCCAGTTTACTGATAGAGTGCAAGGTTATTTTTTCTCAGCTGAATTTGCTTTGCCTTGTTACAATTCATGAATTGTAACAATGCAAATCCACACAGACAAAATAGTTTTACTTGAAAGATAAAATGAAGTCATTCAATGAATATGATGCCTTCAAGTTGTAGTACCCACATTTCAGAGTAAGGCCAAATTTGGGCTTACAGCACTCAACCAGTTAAGTGGGATTCACTGATCCCATAAAGTGGGCTCCACTGATCCCATTAACTGGGCTCCACAAATGTGGTTTACAACCAAAACAGATTTCGAGAGTCGTCAGATCAAGTCCCTATGTTCATATTTGGGCTTGTTATACAAGCCCAAATTTTATTTTCCTGCAGAGTTTGAATGTTGAGGAGCTGACAGTTGCTTGTCATTGCTGGGTGGTTCTCACCGGGTACTCTGGCTTCCTCCACCCATAAAACTGTCACGGTCACGATTAGCCATTGTGTATAAGTATGTGACCTTAAACCCCATTAAAATAAATACATTTCTGCAGTATGAGAGAAAATTCTTCAAAAATCTTATTCTGTTC